>OY283149.1:8956522-10237607 GCA_958299815.1 Sarcophaga carnaria | reverse complement strand
AGTTAGCCTCTAAACTCTTAGGGCCATTATTACAACTTGCCGTTAACTAATGGGAGGATTTTAACGGGCAGATAAATTGTTTTTCGTTATTATGAGTACCCAATAAGATAGAAGCGATCGTTAAGTTAAACTTTTAAAGTTAAGTTTATGTTTGAACTTGCCATATATTATTTTATTTTAAATATGGCAACTTCAAATATAGACAAAATGTTGTCACAGCTTTTAAAAACTTTTTTAATTGAGCAGTGTTATCGACATTGCTCCGGCACTGCCATATTTTTGAAAAAGTTAACTTTATTTTGTCAGTAATAACGAAAAGAATTTAAAGTTAACTTTAGCTAAAGTGAACTTTAAAGTCACCTTTAACTAAACCCAACTTTAACGGTGAGTTGTAATAATGGCCCTTAGCCTTTGTGATATAGACAATTTGATCTCTGATATTAACTATCGAGTGAGACGACAGTGTTTCTTTCTGTATCTTCCTTCCTTCTTCTTTCTTCTCTAAGCTTATTTAACTTTCCAATGTTATCGGATTTAACCCCAAGATGACATTAGCTTGGGGCTTTCGTTGTATGTGGTTAATCCAGAGCAATTTCCAATGCAATATTTCGTGGTGAATATATTTGGTCAGAATATTTCATTTCTTCATGAATCCATTGACCTTTGGCGATTTGCATATAAACAAGCCTTTGGTAACCAATAGGGGACTCAAACTCTTTGTCACATCTTGGCTATATAACTAAATAGAGAACCAGTAATGCTTTACGGTTCGCCTGTAGATTAGGAATTAACTGAAAGACAACATAACTTACATTCTAGATTGCGTAAGGAAGCAATATGCCATCCTATTTACTTAGTGTCATGGGCACAATATTCATCACAAACGAAGGCATTGGCTTCCCTCTGAATTCGGCGAACTGCCATAAGCAGCTCCATAGACATGCTAAGGTGACAGACCCTTATTTCACGTTACTGATTGAACAGGTGCCTAAACACAATTATCGCAAGAAAAGGCTACTGGAACGCGAAGTAGAATTTATTTTCTAATTTTCTGGAAGTACATACTGGTGATTAGATGTTGGATGGAAGAACGGATTGTTGTGTGTAGTGCATTGGCTGGACAAACCGTGTGTATCGCAAACTGGCCAGAGAATGTTTTTGGTATTGGATAACGTCCTAAGTAGTATGCGCATAGGGAATCTCTTAGCCATGATCAGCCTGAATAAATTCCTAAGTAGAAGAAAGATTATAAGTTCTGTGTTGGCCAGTGGAAACAGCCCATTTTTTCTCTCTCTCTCTTCCATCTGGACTAGGCACTGTCTCATGTTTCAACCGTTTAGGGTGGTTAAACAGTATCAAATACTCGTGCAAAATTGCGATTTTTGGACGAATGTAGTCAAAATGTGACACCCATTTTGCCGAAAGCTTACTTTTCACACTCAAGTGATTATTGCTCACCTTTTAAATTTGAATTTTAAATCAAAGTCATCTTCATAAGGAGGAACTATTAAAGAAAAACGTTTTACAAATCAAAACAATAAATTTGCATAAAAACTAGGAATAATTTTCAATCAAAATCAACTAAACAAACTATAGACGGAAAACTATAACGACAGCCACACAGCAACAACAACAACACCAACGAAAGCAATAATACTTAATTTAAAATACTACGTACATACAGTCGGAGGAAGGAGATACACAGCGTTTTAAATTACAACCTGTGTTATAGCGTTTAACAAACAACAGCCAACTCTGCTGTAATAAATACGATAGTTTTGCGGTTTTCTTTTTCCACTTTTTCACTCTTTTCTTACTCTTCTGTGGTCTCAACACAAGTGTGATGTGCAAATCTGTTTTGCCGACAAACCAAACCCCCCCGACAAACTTTTGTAAAAACCAGAAGAAAAAATATCATCTTGGAACGACTTCCCCAAGTGTATGATAGGCTTGTAATAAAAGTATACGAGGTAGGGGTTGGTTTTTAGTATACGTTTGTGGTGGTCGTTATTGCCAACCATTTGGCGTTTAATTAATTTGATCCTATTGATACAAAGCAATTAATTGTTGGGGAGTGTTGTGTGTGGATCGGATCTGTTCTTTTTTAAATTTAATTTATTATTGGCTTGCACAGCACATCCTATTATTGTTAAACGTTTCACGTAAACGTTTAATTAAATTATGAAAATTTATGCAAAAAAAAAACCAACTGTCGTTCGTTGTCGTCGTCAGATTAATTGAAATATCAAAACTACGTCACCATCAATGTGTGTAATTGATCTGTAAAACGTTTTGTAATGAACATGTTCTGTTTTGTTGTGTTGTGTTGTGTTGTGGGTTCAAGTGGTTATTAATAGATTCGATATCAGCTGGATTTGATTTTATAAATAAACAACATATCGTTCAGTATTTAATTAAAAAATTATAGAAAATAAAATAGAAAGTGTTGCCAAACTGGGAAATTTTTCCTGAAATTGTTTCCCCCCCGATATTTTCTTTTAAGATAAAAATAACGTATGGACAGCTAAGTTAGGTTAGCGTTCACAGAAGTGAAGGAAGCCGCCAAACTGGCAAATTTTTCCTGAAATTCTTTTCCCCGATATTTTCTTTTAAAAATTTAAGTTTAAAATAACGCATGGTGAAAGAAGCTCCCTTGTCATGATACGTTAGTGGTGTCAGTCAGTTTCCTTAGTGACACGTTCGCCACCATACCCATATTTTCAAACATTCTGTCACCCCAAAAACCGATGATGTCTGTTCTGAAGTGCAGGACAGTCCTATAAAAGGTTTTGCATCAACTCCGTTTCCTCCACATCATGGCAGCTTCTGTAGTTACCCCGGTGGGACATACCCGGTCAGACTACCGTCTCCCTTTAGAGTTCCTGTTAGAAAGTGAACCGTTCTCTTGTCGACCTCAAATAGTTCCTTGGTTCTGCTAGACACAGCAGTTTTGAAATTTGACAATCAGGTATGTTGGACCACCCACGGTTTGTTGAATTCCACGCTGTTTTTTCCAATTTGGAAAAGTACTCCTATAGAGACACATATATCCCCTTTATTGTCTCCTCCTTAGACATCTCCCTGCCAGTTCGTCCGCCTTTTCGTTTTCCTCAATGCCGCAGAGTGGCTCGCAACCCAGTAGAGGCGGGTGTTGTTTCGTCGCATACGCTGTCACCTGCTAGACACAGCAGTTTTAAAATTTGACAACCAGATATGTTGGACCACCCATGATTTGTTGAATTCCACGCTGCTTTTTCCAATTTGGAAAAGTACTACTGTAAAGGCTCATATATCCCCTCTATCGTCCCCTTCTCAGACATTCCGTGCCAGTTCGTCCGTCTTTTCGTTTTCCTCTATGTCGTAGTGTCTCGGAATCCAGTAGAGGCGGGTTGTATCATCGCATATGCTGTCACCTGCTAGACACAGCAGTTTTAAAATTCGCAATCAGGTATGTTGGACCACCCACGGTTTGTTCAATTCCATTCTGCGTTTTCCAATCTGAAAAAGTACTCCTGTAGAGACACATATATCCCCTTTATCGTCTCCTCCTTAGGCATCTCCATGCTAGTTCGACCGCCTTTTTGTTTTCCTCTATGCCGTAGTGGCTCGGAACCCAGTAGTTTTGTGTCGTCGCATACGGTGTAGAGAGTCCAGGCAATTCCTAACGCCCTTTGATTTGACGAGATGGGATCCCAGCACTTTGATCCCATCAAGTTCGAGGGAGGCAGGTCCCCTGTTTCAATCAAGCGTGCAGCTTATTCAATAGCAAAAATCTCCGCCTGAAATATGCTGGTATAGTAGCTAGTGTGTTGTCTTATTAGACTTGAGGCCTCAGTTCAAACCCCAGGTCAGACATCAAAACGAAAATATGAAAAATATTTCTGCGGCGACTTTCTCTCAGCAGATTTCTGGCAAAAACTCAGAGTAAATAAAATTACCATGAAAAGTTTCTAAAAAATCTATCGTTCGGAATCGACTCATGTATTAAAATTAACGCACACAACATAAGTGGTGTGAGAAGCTAGGTCGTAATCCTGACTAAGCAGTGACCAATTATGTATGAAATACGCTGGCCTGGTTAGCTAATCTGTCCTAATGACCCGTTCAGTGCCAATTTATCGAAATAGACGCCAGATCCAGTTCCGCATTCCATATTTTAGCGATGGACGGTGAAAATCATCATGTCACCGTGTTATCACCACGTGACTGGTGTAAGCAAAATCATTTTGTTTTTTTTTAATAAAGATGATGATCAATGCTCGATATTTTGTCGTACTCAATAGTGATCCTGAGAGCATTACTCTGAACGGTTTGAAGTTATTACCATTAGGTAGCGCTTAGGAAAAATTCCAAACCCCGGGGATGTATTTTTGTTATTAAAAACAAGTCAATTTCATAGAGCTCTCGCTCTAACACCACACCACACATTGTATTTTTTGAAAAATGTTAAAGAAGCCTTCTTTCGTTCTTTAAAACATTGAATTTGAAATTTTTTTGAGATTAAAATATTGTGTAGCTTATCAAATTCAATTACAGATAAGGAAAGTACAAGTTCACGCCATCTAAAGCGGTTTAGAATTTATCAAGTTTAACTTACACGAAATCTTGTTGAAACCGCTTGTTTAAATGTGATGTCTTTGAATAAAAACTTAAGTTTTATTGTTTTTGTGACAAATTAATGACTTTTGTACCTCTTTGTACTCCTAAAAAGCTATGTATTAATGCGAAAGGGTTAATAAACTATCTGGCCTGACAATGCCTTTTATTTTATCAGCTGTTTTTTGCTGCTAAGCCTTGCCTCTATCATCCGAACCAGCCATCCATTTTCGTTTAAAGCGCCACCATCACATTTCAAATTATCAGCCGTTTGTCGATTATCAGGTGAGTGATTGGCAGTGTGGCAGTGGCTTATATACAGAAAAGGCTCGTGTTTCCATTTTAATACGTACATAAGTATGTACTATACATTGAGTATGTAATCTTTAGTGAATGACATTTTGCTAGACACTGAACCTACTACTACTTGTACTTTCCTCACTTGTGCTAGTCCCACTTTTTATTGTATTTCATTTCGCTCTTGCTAGTACGATTTATTGTGTAGTTTTTTTTTCAATTTAAAGCAAGACAGACAGAAGCAAAAAAAAAAGAATTATAATGAATTGCAGTGTCAATTTAACATTGACATAGCGTGACTAGTGTAAATTATAGATTCATTTCCCATTATTAATAATGAAATTCTCTCTCTCTCTCTCTCTCTCTTTCTCATTTTTATATGGCTAGCAGAACTTTATAAATAAATTATTTTAATTTGTTCTTATCACAAATGAAACACAGAAAAAACAACAACAAAAAATCGGCATAAAGCATATGAGAAAAAAAAACTAAACAAAACATTACCTAATCACTCTAGTCTTTCCTTCATTTGCAAAGAAAAATTTAAAAAAAATCTGTCTATGACAGCTCTAATGATTAATAACTTGTTCAATATTTCACACTTTATTTATTTTTATATTTGCATTTTTCTTTTTACAGAAATTGAATGCTTTCTTGGCTCAATATGTACGCTTCATCTCAGCTGATGCCAGTCTACGTGATGTGCTCGCCTCCAAGATTCCCGCTGAACAAGAACGCGTCAAGAATTTCAGGAAACAATATGGTGCCACCAAAATGGGTGAAACCACCATTGATATGGTAAGTAATTCAATGTTTTAAAATCCAGCCCAAAATGTATAAAAAAATCATTTCTTTTTCAAATTACTTTTAATAGATACAACTTGAGAACAGAAATAATCACAAATATTAATAAAATATGGCCTTAATTACAAAATTCACTAAAAGCATTACCATAATTATGTTCTAAATTGCTTAAGAAATCAATTTTCTGCAACTTAATCTCCATATTTTTTTACTAGATATACTAAAATGATTTAAAACTCATTTTTTTCAAATCACTTTTAATAGATACCATTTGATAACAAAAAGGCACGGAAATATTAATAAAATATGCACTTAATTGCTAAATTTATCAAGACCCATTACCCTAATTGAATATAAATTGATTTAGAAATACATTTTCTGCAACTTACTTTCAGTATTAATCAAAAGAATTTCAAAAGATATGTAAATATTAATAAAATATGGCCTTAACTATCAAATTTACCAAGAGCATTACCATAATTGAAAATAAATTGATTTATAAATCAAATTTCTGCAACTTACTTTTCATACTTTTTAGAATATTTACATAGAATAGTAAAATATGATTAAATTTTGCTAAAGGACTTACCATAAATGTAAAGACATTACTTTGAAAATGTCCTACAAATAATAATTATTCCATAATTATAATTTCAAATTAATTAAACATCAATTCTATTCAATTTAACTTTCAATATTTATTATAGGAATTTAAAACTCATGTAAAATACGGCCTTAATTATTAAATTCACCAAAATCATTACCATAATTGAATATAAATTGATTTACAAATCAAAAATGCTTAAATCATTACCGTAATTCTATTCCAAATTGATTCAGATGTCAATTTTCTGCAGCTTACTTTCAATATTAATCAAAATCATTTTGAAAAAACAGTAAACATTAATAAAATACGGCCTTAATTACTAAATTCATCAAGAGCATTATTATAATTGAACATAAATTGGTTTGGAAATTAATTTTCTGCAACTTACTTTGCATATTTATCACTGGAAACTTTAAAATTCTACATAGAATTGTAAACTATGCCATTAATGATTAAATTTTCTAAAGGCATTACCATAATTGCAAAAGCATTACTTAGCAAATACCCTACAAACCTTCAAATAATAATTATACCACAGTTACGGTTCCAAATTATTTAAAAATCAATTTTCTTCAACTTACTTTTTAATAGTTATGAAAAGAGTTTTAAAATCCCTGTAAATAATAATAAAATATGGTCTTAATTACAAAAAAATGCTCAAAGCATTACCAGAATTTCAAAAGCATTACTTTAAAGATATCATTTAAATAAAAAAAGTTGACGCAATTATTTTTTAATTGAAAATTTCTTTGTAATGCTAAAGGCACTAGAATTTCTTCGTTATAAAAGTAGCTTAAGCTACTCAAGATATAGAATTTTTACTACCATCAAATATGTTATTTACTTAACATTTCCTAAGTAATGCCTTTAAACAAATGTTAATGCTTTTAGTGTATTTAATATTTAAAGGTATAATTGTTTGTCAGCAATCATAATGTGCATTTTATTCCGCTAATTTTTTATTTAATTCCGCATTATAATTAAAATCTACAAAATAAAAGCAATGCATTAATAGAAATACGATAAATGGCTGCATTTAATACGAATTTCAAGAGCTTACTTATCGCATTATTGAAAATTAAATCCTAAAATGATTGCTGACAAACGATTATATCTTTAATTATTAAATGCACTAAAAGCATTATCATTTATTTAAAGGCATTACTTAGGAAATGTTAAGTAAATAACATATTTGATGGCAAAAAAGTTTATTTTCAAGAATTTTGTAGTAAAAATGTTATGTTTTAGGCAGCTTAAGCTACTTTTATTACGAAGAAATTCTAATGCCTTTGGCATTACCAAAAAAATTTCAATTAAAAAATTATTGCATTATTTTAATGCCTAATTATTAGATGTTTTTATTGTAATTGTTTAATTTTTGTTATTAAATTAAAGCATTATTCAAAATTTAGTAATTCAATTGGTTTTAAGTAATTTTTCTAACTAAAATTCTATATTATGGCCAAATTTTGTTGATTTTTAGCAACTTAAGTTGCTTTTTTGTTAAGAAATTATTGTAAAAATATTATATTATGGTTGCATTTGAGGTTATGAGGTTAATAACATGGTTTTGCATTATCTCCATACTTGTACTATTACTGGGGAAAATCTAAATGTTTTTTTATTCTCTTGAATAATCAAAATAATAAACTTCTTGGGTTGCTCTTCAATCTAAAAACTCTTAATAAGCGGAAAAATGTCCTTCTTTAGGTCTTCTCTTAAGCAAGTTAAGCTCTTGGTTTTCATAATTTCTCTTTTTATAGGGAATACACTGAGCATAAGTTTTGCGGGGACTCTCTTTTTTTTACAAGAAAATCTCTTGTTTTTTAAATTCTTTTTCTTATTTTATAAAATCCCCTTCATATGGCCGCTATAGAAAATTTTATACGAAAAAACAAAATCGTTATGGCCAACTGCCAAATGATTAAATAATCGCAGTTTTTTTTGTTTTTCTTCAAAATGTTTCTTAAATAATAACATTTGTCATGTGTTGTATGTGTATCTTGCTGCTGTACAGACTACTACACCTCCTCCTCCTCCCCCATTCTCCTCCCTCTCACTCTCTCTATTTATTCTAAATTTAAAATGCAATTTTTTTACATTTTCGTGTTCTAAATAAAAATTCTCTTTTCAAGTGGTTATACAACAGTATTCTGATGTTTTTTTCTTTCTTCTTCTTTTTGTTTTTTGCCGACTCTGTGTCAACAAAAACAAAAGGAAAATTGCAATTGTTGTTGTTATTTAATAAATGCTATAATTTGTTGCACGTTAGTTTGTGGTTGCTGTGTCGCTTTTTTTTGATGTATTGATTTTTGATTATGTCATGTAACAATGAGTTGAGTGCAAGCAACAAAAGGTCATTTTATTATACACTTTGAAATAGAATAATGACAAGCATTTATTGAAATTGCCTTAAGAGGCTTAAAAACAAAGTCATTACCTAGAAATAATTGTTCAAATTTCATATTTAAATTGCTTTTGAAAACGTATTTTAATAGATTTTTAATATTGGTAACACAAAATTCAATATTTCTTGCAAGCATTATTTTCAAATTGAATAGAGCATTGCATTATTTTACTAACTTACAGTATAAATCAAATATTCGGCTTTAAAATTCCACCAAAAATGGTCATAATACCTATAAGCATTACTTAGCAATACGTTAAGCATTGCTTAAAATGTATTTAATTGATTTTAAATTAAACTTTTTTTATTATTTTTTTACATTTTTTAATCAAAATACTAAAGATTTAATCTTTTGACTACGAAAAATTAGTAATTCCCCTAAGCATTACTATGTAATTGCTGCAGCATTACATTACTTCAAGAAGTGCAATCAATTTTAAGCCATATTTTCAATACTTTTTCATTAATCAAGTATTAAACGTTAAAATTCCTTTAAGATCTTGGACAATGCCTTTAAGCATTACCTAGCAATTAGTTAAGCACTGTTTATAATTTATTTTGATTCAGCCCAAGCAAAGTTTTACTTTTCTTACAATAACAAAATGTTTATTCTTCAATGCATTACTTAGTAATTAATGTGTCATTGCATTATGTTAACAATTTAATACTTTAGTATCAGGGATAAAAATTCCTTTAAAATCTTTGATAATGCTTTTAAGCATTACTAAGGAATACATAAGGCATTGATCATAATTTATTTTATTCATTTTAAATTGAATTTTTCATTAATTTTTTATATTTTTTGAACAAAAAACCACATATTTACCTTTTCACTAAGAAATATTGGTAATTCTTGATAATTGCTACATTATTACATTATTTTAACAACTGCAATAAATTTTTCGATATGTTTTCAATACCCTTTTATAAATCAATTATGAAGTATTCAAATCCCATCAAGACTTTTGATAATAACTTTAAGCATTACCTAGAAAGACGTGCTAGCATTGAGCTTTAATTACTTTGGCTCGGCTGCACTTAAAACTTGTAAATTTTGTTAATGCTGTGGTTGCATTTCTAAAATTCAGTGAATTTCACAACACAATTATGATATTGGGAAAGTGATGGCAGCATTGAGTTGTAATCACTATCACAGATGGCAGCATTGAACTTTAATTACTTGAATTATATCTAAAACTTGACAATTTTGGTAATGCTTTGGCCAAGATTTAAGTATGTTAGGAAAATTCAAATCATAATTAAAAAAATTTGAAATATTTCGTTTATAATTAAATAATTAACATGAGCATTGTGTTTTAATTACTTTAATAACACCGAGAACTTATAAATTTCGGTAATGCTTTGTCTGTATTTAATAAAAATTAGTCGATTCCAAATCACAATTAGGAAATCGTAAAAGAATTTGTTTGGAATTAAAGAATCAAATGCAGCATTAAGTTTTAATTGCTTTCGCAAGACTAACAACTTGAATATTTTCCCAATGCTGTGGTCGAATTGAAGAATATTTACTGACTTCCAGTTCACAATTGTAATAATTTGTTCGTAATTGATTAATTAACAAGAGCATTGAGCTGTAATTACTTAGTTTTGTTGATTTTATTATTAATTTGTTAAATTGTTTATCTTTTCTTCTATCCCTTTTAGATGTATGGTGGTATGCGTGGCATTAAAGCTTTGGTCACTGAAACCTCCGTTTTGGATGCCGATGAAGGTATTCGTTTCCGTGGTCTTTCCATTCCCGAATGCCAAAAGGTATTGCCTGCTGCCGATGGTGGTGCTGAACCATTGCCCGAAGGTCTCTTCTGGTTGTTGATGACCGGTGATGTGCCCACTAAGGGTCAAGTCAAACAATTGTCAAAGGAATGGGCTGCACGTGCCGCTTTGCCACAACACGTTGTCACCATGTTGAACAATTTCCCCACCACCTTGCACCCAATGTCTCAATTCTCGGCTGCCATTACTGCCTTGAATCATGACAGTAAATTCGCTAAGGCTTACTCAGAGGTAAGTTAAGGTTTTCGAAAGGATTTGGAAAGGTTTTTAAAGATTGTTTTTCTTTTCTTTTTTTTTGTAATGTTTAGGGTGTCCACAAGACCAAGTACTGGGAATATGTGTATGAGGACAGCATGGACTTGATTGCCAAATTGCCCGTTGTAGCTGCCACCATTTACTGCAATACCTACCGCAATGGCAAAGGCTCCAAATCCATTGATTCCAATTTGGATTGGTCTGCCAATTTCGTTAAGATGTTGGGCTATGACAATCCCGAATTCACCGAATTGATGCGTCTCTACTTGACCATCCACAGTGACCACGAAGGTGGCAATGTATCTGCCCACACTGTGCACTTGGTTGGCTCTGCCTTGAGCGATCCCTACCTCTCTTTCGCTGCCGGTATGAACGGTTTGGCTGGTCCATTGCACGGTTTGGCCAACCAAGAAGTCTTGGTTTGGTTGCGCAAATTGCAAAAGGAGGCTGGCAACAATCCCTCAGAAGAACAGCTTAAGGACTACATCTGGAAGACCCTCAAGTCTGGACAAGTTGTGCCCGGCTATGGTCATGCTGTACTCCGTAAGACCGATCCCCGCTACACCTGCCAACGCGAGTTTGCTCTCAAGCACTTGCCCGACGATGAACTCTTCCAATTGGTATCCAAGATCTACAAGGTCGTGCCACCAATCCTAACTGAAACCGGCAAGGTTAAGAACCCCTGGCCCAATGTAGATGCTCACTCCGGTGTCTTGTTGCAATACTACGGCATGAAGGAAATGAACTACTACACCGTGTTGTTTGGTGTTTCCCGTGCTCTCGGTGTCTTGGCCTCGCTTATCTGGGATCGTGCTTTGGGTCTACCCATCGAACGTCCCAAATCCTTGTCCACAGACTTGCTCATGAAGATGGTTAAGAAGTAAAATTTTTGCATTCTAGGTGTTACAAAAACAACAACAACATTTTAAAACCAAAAACTATTTCTAAAAAAACTACAACAACAACAAAATGTATATTGAAGTTAGAAAAATTGTATTTTTTTTTTTTGTAATTTAAGATCCACAGATATTTTAAAAGTAATATGAGAGGATTCAAAAAGAAAAATAATTTACAAAAATAGTTAAGAGTGAAGCAAAACGATAAAACCAACAACAACAAAAACATTATGAAGAAAAGAACACACATACATTTACTTAACAAATATTAAAGCTTAATTAATTTTAATTTAATTTAAAAACAAACAAACAAACAAACAAAAAACAACAAATAAATAAATAAAAAAATTATTTAAAAATAAAACAAGAATAAAAAAGAAAACAAATCCTCCTTACTCGTTTTGAATATTTAAAAAAAATCCCCTTAAAGGGGACAAAAAATCAAAAATTTTAAGAAAAAAAATGAAATTTTTGCAAATGGAAGTAGTGCAGTGAACCACACTTTTAGGTTGTCTTTTAAAAACAAATAATTTCAGTGTAGTTTGAAGCTTTTGAAGTAATGTCGCTGAGAGATCTCTTTTTAATTTATTATTTCATATTCTCTTCATTATTTTCGTTTTCCACCTTTTTAACAAGTGAAAAGAAAGCAAGAAAAACTACTCACACAATTAACATGTAACAATAATTTAAATAAGGTGATCATTTTAATATATTTATTGAAAAAAAAACACGTATTTAAACAAATAAAATAAAAATATTTGGTAGTGTTCATTAAATATAAAAACAAAACATAAGAAAAAATTCAGTTGAATTGTACTAGGAGTTGGAGTTGTGTTGTTCATTCATTCAATCTACAACATAATAAATTATTTATAAAAGAAAACAAACAAACAAAAAATGAAACAATAAACTGCTTAAATAAATTTAAAACCCACATAAAACGTAAAGAATTTTATTAAAAACGAAAAAAACGTAAGCAAAACGTGTTGAAATAACCTTTCAAAGTCATCTAAAAACCTTTTTGAATACAGCAGCTCCCTCTATTTTTCAAAATATTTATATATATATGTGTGTGTGCAGTGTGTCAGAAATTTGTTAAACAAAAAAGTTAACACGTCTTAAGGAGCTTTAAATAAAAACAAACGTTAATATTGCCACACTGGTAATCTTTGAGGTCGCCATATATATTGAATCAATAAACTAAGGCTGCCAGATTTAAATTTTTAACCAAGAATTATGTTTCTAACCATAGGATCTTTAAACAGAAACTATAATTTATTAAACGGTAAACCCCAAATGGATAAAAACCGACAGTTTTCTTCAATTTTAATTATTTTACCTGTAATTTGTATTTAAAATTATTGGCATATATTCCCATTTAACGAATCTTACCATCTGGCAACCTTAATTTTCTTATTTTACTTGTCTCTCTCTCAAACTGCCAATCAGAATCTTGATCAGCTGTTTTGCATTCATAAGCAGAGACTTGACTTTGACATTTTAGTGGAGATAAAAAAAGAACAGAGTAACGGTGCTGAAAAGAAACCATTTTGGTATTTTTATATCACATTGTGATTTTTATAACATAACTTTGTGAAAGTGAAAAAGAAAAATTTTATTAAATAATTACAAATCTTAAGACACAAATATAATATAATGGCGTATGATTTAAAAAAGGAATCAGATGTCAAGGAGTACATAGAAAAACTTGGTGTTGAATATCGTTTTGGCTGCTATTCGGAAAAGAAGCCTGAAGGTAAGTGAACGGCCATTATAAAAGAAGAAAAAAAATGCCGGAAAATAACGGAGAAAAAAATCAATTCTAACCTAAAGATTTTCTTAAAAGTTTAATTTGAGTGTGAAGTGAAATATAATTACGCATCCTAATAAATAGTTTTTACATTCTATTGCTTTAGTTTGTCATCTATTGGGCGATTATTTGGAGGGCATTAAGAAAGACTTTGAAAAAGCCTCCAAAGTTTACAAATCAACATGTGACGATTATGGTTACGCAAAATCCTGCTTTAAATTTGGCAATTATAGCTTCTTGGGCAAAGGAAAAAGCGGCAGCAAAGGTGATCCTCGTGCAGCTTATAGTTATTATGAGAAAGGCTGCAATTTAAATGATTCCGATTCATGTCTACACTCCGGTCTACTGCTGGTGTCACGTTCAATGCCAAAGGAAATCGATCGGGATGTAAAGAAGGTAAGTGGTAAAATCATTTTTATTATTCACTTAACATTAAGAGAATCGCATCATTTTATTTCATTATTTTGTTATAAACGTTAGTAAAATACGCTGCAGACAGGTTGAGATAAACATTATTGTTGTTGTAATAGGCTTGTTTTTATTAAAGAAAATTCCATCCGGGAAAAACCTATCAATTCTAAATGTTTTAAAGTTCATTTCACAGCTTAGATCTAAATGGTCTATGTATTGTTAGATGCAAATATGAAGTTGTCTCTATCAATTTCTATCCGTTAGAACCTACAAACAGTTTAGTGTGTAGCGAGGGTTCAAAAGGGAGTACATCCCTATGTATTATGTACTCCAGGGTATATAGAATTGAAGAATTTTTCAAAAGATTTTTTTGTATAAATGGGGATCAGAAGAGGGAGTAAAGTTCTATGTTTTACGTGCTCCAAAGTGTAAAGATTTAAAGAATTTTTAATATGTAATGATAAATAAATTAATAAACGACGTCATTGTAAAAAATAAGTGTAATAATCAAACATTGCCAATAGAAAACCATCATGGCTCCAAAATAAAGCTTTCTGCTGCTTTAATTCAGATTTTGGAGACTTTAGTCTCTTCGTAGCAGAAGCTGGGCACTGACACATGAGGAGAAATGTAGTCCCTTACTTCTCCTCAGTTGAAAAGCTTATGCAGAAGCTATTCAAGGAAATGTAAAGTCTATCAGCATGCCTTCCATTAGGGCAATGACCTGTGAGAACCGCAAGCCCAAGACTATTCATTAGACAATCGAAACATCTATGTCTTGTAACATATTAAAGATTATGAACTCTATACCAGTCTTGAGAGGTTTATTGGCAATTCAATTGTCCTAGAATTCTACACCAGTCCAGGCCGGTTCATTGGCAATTCAGTTTTCACCTGGAATGATTTGAATTTTCTTGAGAAATCTTTGGCGTTCATGAACGAGAAAAGATGACGATGAGATGATATTCGTTAGAAACTTGTTCGCAGTCGGGTTATATGAGTATTCTAAAGAATTTTTAAGGAAAATACCATTAACCAACAAACATTGCTTGACTTTTAATAAGCCCGTTGCCTTCGCCTGGAAAACACTGTATACAGGTATACGAGAGGCTAATGTCAGCACCGTTAATATATGTATATCCCATAACCTACATTGAAGCATAGTACTACATTTTGGAGTCGTTTAGAAAATACTAAAGGACATTGACGGTATTGTACGTATCGTGAGATCAAAAGTCTGTAATTAGAATCGTATGAATGTAGTTTTTTTCATTGGTGGGTCCATTTATTGTATTCAGAATTTGTACTTCTAGTACATTTGCTCCGTAGTGCCATTACCATGAAATTTTGAGTGCTTTGGTGTCCGAACTAGCCTTTATCTACATATTACCGACAAGTTGTTACAGTGACCAAAATATGATTGTAGTAGAGGAAAATCCTACTACAAGAGTTCAAAAAATTATTAATTTTGTAACTATCTACCATACTGTCATCTGGTTCACATTTTATTTTATATATATGCCCTATATTTTCATTCTTGGAAGACAGAATAGTAGTTTAACAGCAGTGACTCAGAAATTCGAAGTTCTTTGGAGAAGATCTCGTGCAGATCTCAGATTGCTATCTCTGCGGAACAGGCGCACAGATTTAATTTTCATAAATTTCTTGAAATCAATTTGATTTTAATAATCTATTATTTTAATAATCTATTATTTCGTAGCATATTATCATCTCTGAATATTATTATCGATTTTTTTGCGATGTTTCTAACATCATTTTGAGGCTGCAGACATCTGGCTCAATTTGAGAGAGCCATGTATGCGATGTACTATCCCTTATTTGTCTATCTTAGGGATTCTATTCAATAGGAGTTCATTTGTTCTGTGGTTCGTAAGCCTGCGTAAGACGTAACCAATCCTTATTCCATTTTCTCTTAAGAATCTCTTTTACTGTTGGATTTTACCTTGTTTCTCTCCACAACCACTTGTTGATTGCTGTTTTAGAGATTCTCCGACGACATTAGTTTATAAAAACTTTCAGCAAATTTGTCTACAGAGTGGTTATGTCCCAAAACTCCATAATTCACCCACAGAGAATTATGAATTTTTTGCAGGAGTTGGAAATGTTCACTTTCGTGCAATGTTTTGAAATATGTGAAGTTACGATGCTAAATAACGATTTGCCAGGTTTATTGCTACATTGTAAATTCTCACTAGTACTACACCAGTATTTGCAAACTGCGCAGGAAGTTGAATTTGGATTTTCTTTAAACGCCTATCTAGACTGATAAGATCGTGCTGTGTAGCTTCATCTTGATGGCATAAAGATTCTTGTACGCCTGTGTTTTTCTTACTTTATCGTTTTGTAATTGTGAGAGAACGGAGAGATATCATCTGCATAATCGAGATCCTCTAGCCTTCTCCGGAACCTCCACGAACTTTATTTTTTTCACGTGTTGCGTACTAGGTAACAGGGGATCTCCAATCAACTGACTTCTATCACGGTTCTTTCATGTCTTCATTGAAAAATGTTTAATGATCTCAGTGATCTAGAGTATGCCAACGATATGGTTCTCCTGACAACCACTAGTTCCGATATATGGAAAATAAGTGAAAAAGTCGTGGAAACACAAAAACTATGAGGATTAGTGTGAACAATGCAATGATAACGAAATAAACAGAGCGGGTCGTGTCGAATATCTTCACAGCATGCTTACAACGACTGGTGGAACAATGAAGCTGGTGAAGAAATGTAAAAGTACAGCTCAGACTGACTTTGCTTTGATGCTTAGAAAATAAACCTCTACTACCCACTTACTTAATTGGTCATTAAAACCCTCTAGTCAGGACTAACATACCTATGTTGAGTGTGTTAATTTTATCGAATGGTGGTGTAACCTACAGTTTAAATTCGACTCTTAACGGCGGATTAGAGAAATTTTTCATAGAAATTTTATAGACTGCTGAGAGGAAGTTGCCGAAAGAGAAGTTGTTTTTTCGTATTTCGTTATGTTGTTGTAGATGTCAGAGCAAGCGGTTGAACTACGCGCTCTGTTCTAATAAGCCAACACACTGCCTTCTAAACTTCAACGAGTTCAACCATCCATTACGTTATGAAAAATAAAAGAATAAGTTGTTGCAAGAGTTCCTTAAAATTGTTAGTGAGGAAACGAAAATCAACAGGATTAATGTGTTAGCAAGTAATGAGTTTTTAAAATCTGTGACCGCGAAATAGAAAACGTGGATTGCATGATGGATACTGAGGATTGTGAAGAATCGAATAAATAAAATAAAAAATGTCGACAGCAGATGATACAGAAACCAAACACAAGTGAAACATGGGTTACTATCCCCACACTATTGCCAATAAATTGCAATTATTTGTAAAGAAATGCCTTCGTAGTATACTAAGGCTATGATGGGCTCAGACGAATGTGCCTTTAAAGTATAACCGGTCAAAAAGTTTTCAGATGTATGTACAGGCTCGTATATTTTTTGTGGATATTTAATTTTTAGGAGACTCGGTATTTATTCTGATTAGACAGCAGCCTTTCGTTCATCAAAATTCATCATTCATCACAATTTCATCATTATTATTTCCTGTGCGATAACCTGCCTTAATTTTTTTTTTTTAAACAAAACCTTGTGTGTATTTCTTTTTCTAGGGTTTAGAATTTCTAACAAAAAGCTGTGACATGAATAATGCCACCGCTTGTTTCTACTTATCGGGCATGCACATTTCTGGTGTACAGAAAAAACCTGAAGATAGCCATCCACCTGCCACACAAACAACAACCGCTAAAGATACCGATTACATTGTGCATAAGGATATGAAGAAAGCCTTTGAATTTGCCTATAAAGCCTGTGAACTGCGTAATATGTATGCGTGTGCCAATCTTAGTCAAATGTATGCACGCGGTGATGGTACGGAGAAAAATGAAAAGGAAGCTGAAAAATATAAGAAAATGGCAATGGAAATGCAAGATGAAATTAAGAAACAACAACAAACTTTACAATTCCAACAGGGCTTAAAAAATCCCCAATAGAATTCCCGGCAAATTCTGAAATTCTATTGAAATCCCCTTTACCCTCCCTCCTACTTCTACTTGTTCTTTTCCGACGCCTGCAGAGCAATGTATTAAAAGCAAATAGAAACCCAAACACACACACACATATTTACTTACTTAACTATTCTATTTTAATTTTATAACAACAACACATAGATTTTTTATTACATTCTCTGTTAGGTTTAGTAAATCAAAAAACGGTAATGTTTCTTAGGAAAGTTATGTTGACAAGACAAGACATAACAAAACAAAATTGGCTTTTCATTTCCCATATTTTTTTTTCTCCTTTTCTTTTTGTGTAAATATCCTGTAGACATCCCCGTTATTATTTATGTATTGTTTTCTGGACTATTGTCTTTTGTTTTAAAGGCAATTTTATAAATTTGCATACATCATCTTGTATGTATGACTCATTATGAAATTTTTTGGCAACTATTTTTGTGTTGCCCATTCGTTTTTAATCTATAACACCGGCTTTCTACACTATAATTATTATTATTACATATTATTATTCTTAATCGTAATAAGTTAAAGTTATTTTTTATGAAAATATTTACATTTTCATTTCATTTTTTTTGTGTAATTCGTTGTGTTTTGCATTAAGCAAGAGAAATATTTTTGGAAATAAAATTAAAAAATAAGACAAAAAAAAAATATAAAATAAATGATATTAGATACAATTTTAAAATACCAAGACGTTTTCAATGCATCAAACCAGAAAGAAAAGAAGTTTTAAAAGAGTTTGTATTAAAGAAGAGGGCCTTCGCAGTTTGACTGTTGATAATGCCCTTCATGTTGAAGCTACTTCTGTGAAAGAAGTAAAAAAAAAGTCCAACAGCGACCTTTGAACTTTCACATTTGATAAAGACGATTTTGTTGAAGCTACATCTGTCAAATTAGTTGTCATTTATTTAATCTATTTTGACAAATCACCATGGATCACTATAGACAACGACATGCGTTTACTGAGAGAGCAGTTGGCGGCAATCTGGTACTAATCTTCATTGAAAAATCATCCTCAGCAATGAGGTCCATTTCTGGTCAATGGAATCAACCCAGAAATAAGAAGTTTTAAAAGAGTTTGTGTTAAAGAATAAAATCCCTTCCAACAGGTACTTTCGAACTTTGGCAGTTGATAACGGCCATCTTGTTGAAGCTGCAGCTGTCAATTTATTTGTCATTTATTCAATCTATTTTGACAAATCACCTTAGGAAATGAAGTGTGTTCCTGAGATCAGTTGGCAAACTGATTCTACTCTTCATTGAAAAATTATCTTCAACGATAATTGCGCATTTCTGGATGAATAATAAAATGTCGAATTTGACACGTTACCAATCCAAGAGTAACCAATCGCATCCCGAAAAAGCAAAGCAGAGGAATAGTGCACGAATTGAATTCCTTCGTAAAGGACAAGTCTTCTTGAGAGGCGAATTTTAAGAGACTCAGAGAAATTAAAGAATTTAATGTACAAAATATCGATCGCAAACCGTGTTGAAAAGCTTCAAAAAGAGCAATTCTTTTCAGTTGTTGCACTGGTATTACGCATTTAATGTGATGTGAAGTGCTTGATTTTTTCTCATTTTTAATTCGTTCGCAGGTTAGAGCACACATTTTAAATTTGTACACATGAGTTTAGTAAATAATCTGATTCGTGCTCACAAAGTAAAAAAATAAAACTTGCGAGCACAAGTCAGTCATTGTGCAGCCCTTGCGCTGACCAACTTCTTCCATTTCCCTGATTTTGGTAGAACTTGGTTAGTACAGGGACTGCATTCACCCGTGGCATCACAACGGGCCGCTATGCGTGCTCAAGTGAGCTTTGTGATAACAGAACTACCACTCCGACCTAACCTAACCTAACCTAACAAGTCAGTCATAAAACGAGCAAGCCGAAGAAAATTCTGCTTACGAACCGTGCTTTTACATATTATGCGTAAAACTCACTGTTTGGATTATGGATATGGATTTTGGGGTCGAGGTGACATCGGTTCAGGCCATCACTGTCAAGGGCGAGTACTATATGCCGATTTTTACATACTTAATTTGTCATTACAACCCTTCAGGCAGAATTACGACATAGATTTTAGATGATTACCAACTTTTTTCGGTCTGAATTGAATGATCTACACACCAACGACATGTGGTTTCAACAGGACAACACTACGCTCCACACAGCCTATGCCAAATTAGATATTCTGCACAAGCGATTTGAGCGCATAGTTATATACCGTGAAGGTGTTGTGCGATTTGATCCCATTAGCCTGGGTTTTTTCAAGTCGTAGGTGCCACAAAACACATTGGACCTCATGGCAAACATAACTCATATCATCAGTCATAAAAAATTTAAAATTTAGAATGCGCTTCACCCAGAGAAACTGTGACGCACATTGAGTGACACGTAAATGACCTTTCAAACGAATAAAATATTTTGATAATCTCACGTTGTTTTGTGTGTATATACATCACATCGCCTGACGTTTATTGGTCCACATAGAGTGATGCTGCATATACGCGACAGTTATTAATTTTTTCACTGGTGTTTTCGCGGACGACGATATATGTAAGTCGGCCATCGTGGAAAGCTGCAGTTTTTTTGTGTTTCTGAGTAGCCAGGTTAACACTTCAGAGAGTGCGAATACGGAAATAAAAGTTTTCATGAAGAGGTTTGCTACGATTGAACTTGAAAAGAATATCCCTTCTGTACCCTACTGGTAGTTGTTGGTGAAGTGAACAAAAACCTTAGTCATCTCCAATTGCAGGAGCTCAAGGCATAATGGCGTGAAAAGGATCCTATAAAGGCAATGCAAATAAAAAATTTTTTAAGTTCGTTCATTCACTTCCTTGCATCAGACGAATGATGGAAAATAGCATCTGCTGGCATGCATTGAAACTACACATCTTCCGAGTAATTGAGCGGAGTAGAAGAATGACTTTCGTCAGGAGCTCTAAACTGATATTGGATAACTGCAGCACTTCTCACATGGCGCAGATTCTTTTCAAATGAAAGCAATCAATGTTTTCAGTTGGAGAGTCACCCATCTATTTCTTTTATATGATAAATTAGGCTCATTAAAAATTTAAAAAAAAACAACATTATTTTATTGTTTTAAAAGAAATAAATCCATTTGACATTGAAAAATAACGGCAAAAATTAGGAGTGACAAGGCGTGTGAATTTTCATTTTTTATCACAGCCTTCTTTTGCTTTCTTCTTCTTTGCTAATTCCATTAACAAATCGGTTGATAGGGTATCGGGACGTTCAATAGGTATTGCCAAAGCTCTAGCCCATATCAACTGAGCCATTAAGCCCATAGCTCTTGAAACACCAAATAACACAGTATAAATAGAGGATTCCATCACACAAAAGTGTCGCAACAAGACACCCGAATGGGCGTCAACATTTGGGAAAGGATTGCTAACTTTACCCAAACCTTGCAATACAACCGGCACTACCTTATAGACGCGGGTTACCAGTTGGATCATTTCATCATCTGGGATAACACGTAGGGCATATTGCATTTGACAAATATAACGCGGATCAGTTTTACGCAAAACAGCATGACCGTAGCCGGGTATAACCTTTAGGGAAAATGACAAATCAGATCAGAACGAGAGAGTGTGACAGAGAGATACGGTGTAAGATACTTACTCTACCAGGCTGTTTTAGAAAATCCAAGCAAAATGCTTTGATGTCTTCTTCGGAGGCGCCAATGCCTTTAGCTGCAACAAGTTCATCTAACCACTTTAAAACCTCTTGATTGGCTAGACCATGCAAAGGACCAGCCAAACCATTCATACCAGCTGCAAACGATAGATAAGGATCGGACAATGCTGATCCCACCAAATAACAGGCATGAGCAGAAACATTTCCACCCTCGTGATCACAGTGTATGGTTAAATATAAACGCAAAAGTTCGGTAAAGTCGGGATCATCAAAGCCCAACATATTGGCAAAATTAGAACTATAATCCAAAGAAGGATCCGCTTCATAACTGGCGTTCGTATTCCCTGTAATATTGTTATAAATCTTAGCCGCTATAACCGGCAGTTTGGCCAACAAATCCACACTATCGTCTACAACACTTTTCCAATAGTCTAAACGTTTCGCCTTTTAAAATGTACAGAAATGAAATTGTTAGTTTGAAAGGTCTCTGGGTGGTGGGGCGAGGCAGCTCCTTACTTACCCCCGAATTGTAAGCCTTATTGAATTTGGAATTCTTATTCAGACAGGAAATCGCTATAGAAAACTGTGTCATTGCATGCAATTCTTTAGGCAGAGTTTTGAGAATTTTTTCGCAATGTTCAGGCAGTTTACTCTGTTCAGCAAAAGTTTTTGATAAGAAGGCCACGTTCTCTTGAGTTGGTATATCACCCGTACACAAAAGCCAAAATATACCCTCAGGCAGTGGTTCAACACCGCAATCAGCTTTGGGTAGTTTTTCCTGTATTTCGGGTATGGAATAGCCACGAAAACGTATACCTTCATTAGCATCCAAATTCGAGGTGTCGCACACAAAACCCAACATGCCACGCATGCCCATGTACAACTGATTTACGGTTATCTCAGCCACTTTTACTTTTCCATACTCCTTCTTGAATTTCGTAATTTTCTCGCGATCCTTATCGATTTTTTTTTGCATGAGTTTTTTAAAATCATCCATGGATTCGACCTTCTCTCCCTTACTCTTAGACGCCAAACGTACAAAACTGGTTTGTAATCGTGAGTGTAACTGCAATAGCCATGATTGACCAGTCAACGGTATTCATATGTAAAAATTTCTTACCTTCAGTAGAGACGGAACATTCTTGGTAATTGAAATCATTTTAAAGATTTTCGTCGGATCAGTTTCAATTCAGCTTTTATTTGATTTTTTCTGAATATTTCTTTAATATTTTTAATAAAATTATATAAATTGAAATTTTCTTTAAAAAAATTAACAACTGTGATGTAAAAAGCAAAATATACTACAAACACTACATACGACAAGTTTCATTTGAATATGCGAAAATTTCAGGCTTCTGAGAATAAATGCTCTGTCAAGTTGGTATATTATTCTCTCAGGGCACTTGTCTATCGTATCTGAGGATCGCCAGGCTCTATATAATATTGTGCTCTAAGATGGTTATATCCATTCGTGCTGTTTAAGTCTACATGAGCGGTACTAAACTTGGGTACCAGTTGTGTAGTCTGAACAGTGAATCCCTGCCGTTGCTCTGGTGAACTCATGAAAAGGTGTCCATAGCTTTGGAACCATCTTCCTCAGATGCTATGATGATGATGATGTGATAATATGCTGTAGAGGACTTAACATAGTAGGGATGACGAGTCTGCCTTTTATATGACAGTGACAACACTTAGTCACTAGACTAGTGGGTGATTATTTTGTGACAATCAATTGTGGCGAAATTGTTATTCAAATTAACATTCACCACCCTAAAGCGGCGTCAGCTGTCCCTCATCCTTCAACTGTCTTCAGACACGAGGGAACTTATATGCGTCCCAGAACCTTTGTTACATAAAGATAAGGTTTGCGGATTAAGCAGCAAAGACTATCATATTCTGTATGCAGACGTATCAGGTAAGACCAGATCTTGTTTTACTGTAAAAAAAAATATTATTAAAGCCTTTATCCTTTCTAATTTTAGCTGCCCACTCATTTGACAATGGCAACACCTAATCACTCTTTGAAGGTATAAAAGTAGCAGACGATTTCAAGGCCTCTATGTAATCTGACGACGATACAGAGGACTGCAACCTCGGTGTCATCAACAACGA
Source organism: Sarcophaga carnaria (assembly GCA_958299815.1). Lineage (NCBI taxonomy): Eukaryota > Metazoa > Arthropoda > Insecta > Diptera > Sarcophagidae > Sarcophaga > Sarcophaga carnaria. Next base: position 10,213,887 of record OY283149.1, on the reverse strand, counting down.
TCAATAGTAGTGAAGATGCCTGTGATTGCCTTTCATCACTTAAAAGCGACGTCAGCAGCCTTTCATCCTTCGACTGTCTCAGATACGAGGGAACTTATATGCATCCAAGAACGTTTATTGTAGAAAGATAGGGTTTGCGGATTAAGCAGCAATGACTATCATATTCTGTATGCAGACGTATCAGGTAAGACCAGAACTTGTTTTACGGTAAAAAAAATATTATTAAAGCCTTTATTCTGCCTAATTTTAGCTTCAAATTCATCTGACAATGGCAACACATAATCACTCTTTGAAGGTATAAAAGTAGCCCACGATTTCAAGGAATCTGACGACGATACAGAGGACTGCAACCTCAGTGCCATCAGCAAAGGTCAATAGTAGTGAAGATTTCTGTGATTGACTTTCATCACGTAAAAGCGGGCCAGTTGCCTCTCATCCTTCGACTGTCAGCAGACACGAGGGATCTTATATGCGTCCAAGAACCTTTGTTATATAAAGATAAGGTTTGCGGATTAAGCAGCAATGAAACGTTCCCACGACAATCGGATCTACGTTCTGGAGCGACCCGAATACATTTCGGCCAAGGATTGTCAGGCCATTGGCAGCCGTATCTATCATATTCTGTATGCAGACGTATCAGGTAAGACCAGATCTTGTTTTAAGGTAAAAAAAAATATTATTATTAAAGTCTTTATCCTTTCTAATTTTAGCTGCCCACTCATTTGACAATGGCAACACCTAATCACTCTTTGAAGGTATAAAAGTAGCAGACGATTTCAAGGCCTCTATGTAATCTGACGACGATACAGAGGACTGCAACCTCAGTGTCATCAACAACGATCAATAGTAGTGAAGATGCCTGTGATTACCTTTAATCACTTAAAAGCAGCGACGTCAGCAGCCTCTCATCCTTCGGCTGTCTTCAGACACGAGGGAACTTATATGCATCCAAGAACCTTTATTGTAGAAAGATAGAGTTTGCGGATCATGCAGGAATGACTATAGTATCCTGTAGGCAGACGTAGCAGGTCAGATTAGATCTTGTTTTAAGGAAAAAAAATATCATTAAAGCCTTTATTCTTTCTGATTTTAGCTGCCCACTCATTTGACAATGGCAACACATAATCACTAGTCACTAGACTTGTAAGTGACTACTTTCGAGGTATAAAAGTAAAAGACGGTTACAAAGTTTCTATGGAATCTGACGACGATTAAGAGGACTGTAACCTCAGTGCCATCAACATAGTGAATATTTCTCTTATTAACCTTCATCACTCTAAAGCATCGCCAGCAGCCCTCGTCCTTCGACTTGTCTTCAGACACAAGGAAACTTATATGCATCCGAGGAATAATTATTGTATTATGTATGCAGACGTAGCTGATTTGAACGCAACACACACTTCTATCATCGTCATCGAATACAACAGGCAACTAAAGCTGCATAATGAGCTGATACGAGTACAAAGCTGATATCTAATTCAACTGAATACGTGCAATCAAACTCTCCGAATACGTGCAAATGGCAAGGCGCATCATCATATCGCATTGACATCGAGCTAAGGGGTGAGTCAATTTTTAATTTTATAAACTAAGATTAGTTAATTGGGATAATGAACCCACTTTGAAGTGACACTTATTAGCCACAAATATAAAAACAAAGTTTTTTGTATATTTCGGGCACTATCGGCGGTAAATTTGTTGAGTGTTGATTTTCAAATACGACAACGTAGACGTAGACACCCCCCAAAAAAAAAAAAAAAAAAAAAAAAAAAAAAAAAAAAAAACCGTGTCAAACCGCTTAATAATAGCGACTAACTGTCTTTGCTAAACGTGATATTACTTTTTCTAAACTTTCCAAAAACGGTCGTGTTATGTGGCCCATGGCACCGTCTTCTTGAAAGCACTTACGGTCATAGTGTCCTAAATCGGTGGTAATGGTTCCCCTAGTCCTCTTTAAAAAGTAACTAAATAGTCCCATTTTCCGAAGGCAAAGGATTTTCCTCAATCCCTTCTGGATTCTTCTTACCACATATACCACCATTTTGCTTGTTGACGTAAATACCGATTGTAATCTGGCGTAATTTACATACATATTCTTTTATAAGAGGGACCATTATACGGATGGATCAAGAACAAATCTTGGAGGCAGGAGCGGAATTGATTAAGATGAATCATCAGAACACATACCTGAAGAAAATTTTTCTTTGCAAAATCAGCATTGCATGCTTGATGCTCTACCATTCAAATTTCATATCATGGATGTTGTGTGAATGTTTAGTTTAATTTCATATGGATAGAAGAGCAAGTACAAATACAAAATACGTCAAAATGAGGCGTATAGTACATATAATTGTTGCACTTCAGGAAATCCATATTTACAGCAACAAATGCATTGCGATGCTGCACAGGCCTGAACATTTGCTTTCAGTCCCATTAAACTTGTTTATACTCACTTATTTACTTAATTGGCAATTAAAGGGTGTTTTTTTTATAGAGGTATAGAACTTTAAGTTGCAATAAAACAACGATGGATTATTCGATTGACATGAATTTTATTTATCCGAAAGATAACCTTGTGGCATTACATTTTAAATATGATTTCTGGCATATGACCGCCACGGCTGGCGCGGATGTAGTCCAATCTGGACGTCCAATTTTCGATGACTTTTTCCAACATTTGTGGCCGTATATCGGCAATAATACGGCGAATGTTGTCTTCCAAATGGTCAAGCGTTTGTGGCTTTACCGCATAGACCAATGACTTTACATAGCCCCACAGAAAGTAGTCTAGCGGTGTTAAATCACAAGATCTTGGAGGCCAATTCACAGGTCCAAAACGTGAAATTAGGCGGTCACCAAACGTGTCTTTCAATAAATCTATTGTGGCACGAGCTGTGTGACATGTTGCGCCGTCTTGTTGAAACCACATCTCCTGGACATCATGGTTATTCAATTCAGGAATGAAAAAGTTAGTAATCATGGCTCTATACCGATCACCATTGACTGTAACGTTCTGGCCACCATCGTTTTTGAAAAAGTACTGACCAATGATTCCACCAGCCCACAAAGCGCACCAAACAGTCAGTTTTTCTGGATATAACGGTGTTTCCACATACACTTGAGGATTACCTTCACTCCAAATGCGGCAGTTTTGTTTGTTGACGTAGCCATTCAACCAGAAGTGCGTTTCATCGCTAAACAAAATTCGCTTATGAAAATCGGGAACAACGGTAATCTCGTTTTGGGCCCATTCGACGAATCTACGCCTTACTTGATGATCGTTTGGCTTCAAATCTTGCACGAGTTGGATTTTGTAAGCACGCAAACCATGGTCCTTCACGATGTTCAGGCGTGAGTCTATTCATGATGTATTGCCAAACCAAACTGAGAATAAATCACTTGACAGCTGTTAAATCGGTCGCCATCTTGAAAAGTAATGCCAACTTAAAGTTCTATACCTCTATAAAAAACACCCTTTATAACCCTTTAGTCATGATCACAACCTAACTTCTCACGCTGTCTATGTTGTGTGTGTGTTAATTTTATTCATAAATAGCGAGAGCTACAATTTAACGTTGTCTCTGAACGACAGATTTGAGAAACTTTTCATGGGAATTTTATTCACTCTCCGAATTTTTACCAGAAGACTGCTGAGAGGAAGACGCTTTCATTTTTTTCGATGTCTTATTAATTCCATGCACAGCATTTGTATTATGACGAGCAAAATCACCTCCATAATGGAAATAAATTGATCACGTGTGAATTTTCACTTTGGTAGTCAAAAGAAATCAAAAGAAGATGGAGAAATAGCCCGTGTTCGCTGAAGGTAATGAAATGACAATGAAAGCAAAAGAAGTCGCCGTAGTCTAGTAGGTAGTGTGTTGGCTTATTAGACGTAAAGCCAGGATTCGAGCCCCAGGCCAGACATCAAGACAAAATACAAAAATAAAGTATTTCTTCGGCGACTTCCTCTCAGCAGATTTCTGGCAAAAACTTTGTGAGTAAATAAAAATTGCCATGGAAAAAAGTTTCTCAAAAATCTGTCGTTCGGAGTCGACTTTAAACTGTAGGTCCCACCACTCATGTATAAAAATTAACACACACAACATAAGTGGTGTGAGAAACTAGGACGTTGTACAATGGGTCAATTCGACCTCCGTTTACTGTACTTGTCTTAATTGACAAGTACACGTCCTCTAAGCTAGTCTGTTTTTACTTTTAACGGGTACTTCGATTGTTAAACGATCCATATTTGTAAATAGCAAATTTTCCAACAAATAAATTCCACTTCAGGTGAAAGATATTTGAAACCTCTGAATAGATAATTTGATAGAAATTCAGTCTTAGTTGGGGCAAGTCCTAACCCATATTTGCTGCATCATTTAGATCAAGGCGAATTCATAGAAGGTGGGAGCGAAAGACCAGCTGATAAAAATAACAATGTCAAACAATTTTTGTTTTTTGTATATTTTGTTTTGATAATCAATTTCGTTTTTTTCTTATTGTGTCAGAAGTTTGTATATTTTTCTTCTTTTTCTTTTAACATTTTTCTTTCCATCGTCATTCTTTAATCAACATTTTTCTTCCCATCGTCATTCTTTAATCATTTTTATAAAAATTTTAACATTTTTCTTCCCATCGTCATTCTTTAGTCAGCTGTTTTTGACAAGATGACCACTTCTCAACAACAAAAAATCCCTGTTGTTTTTATATTGTTGTACTTATTGTAATATTAGTCCCACCTCCTATGAATTCGCCTTGATTTAGATTATAATCTCAGCTTAGATTACAGAATTTCAGAATTTAAATTTGGTTTTTTCCTGTAGTTGCCACTGTCCCGCAAACAATTTATTCTCCTTATTGCTATTAGAAGGGGGTTAAGATTGATGTTTTCTTTGGTGTTCCACAACTCGCTACTTTTACATTATTTGAGATGTCTGAAGTAGGGTGGGTGGTGTTGTGCAATGTAAAGGAACCTCTTTTTTAATTCCCGTTAAATTCCCATTTAGAACAAGTTTTTTTTTTAGTTTATTTGAAAACATTTTATTTAAATTGAATTTCTTTTTAAATTACAAATCCTTAAAAAAAATAATTTAAAATTCATTTTCTTTGTTTTTGTTTATTATTTTATTTTTTTTTAATTCATTCTTATACAAACTTATAGAAATCATTTGAATTAATGATAAATTGAAGAAAGAATTTCAATTGTTCTTTTTTTTAAATTTTAATCTAAACGTGGATTAATTAAATAGCAAAAGTATAGAGCGGGAAGAGGTGTAGGGTGTATATCTGTAAAACTAATTATCTTTTGTTTTCTTTAAATACAAATTTTTAAATTACAAAACTAAGCCATTGTTCTGACAAATAAAATATAATTTCGGGAATATAATCTTTCAAAAGGTTTAAAAGGGCAAGCACAAGAGGTTGCGTAGGTTGTTATGGAAATAGAGAGATAACATTAAACTAAATTTGCTCAAGACCAAGAAGAAATAGATACAATAAAAATAATACTAAAAAAAGTAAAACATACACACTTATATAGAAATAATTGTTTTAAATCTGTTTCACCTGACAAATACAATTTCATTTTGAATTTCAACTTTCTTTTTTCTTGCAACTTCGGGACAAATTATTTTGACGTGACCTTAAACGTCACTTATTTATTAACGGTAAAATATTAAAGAACTTTCTTAAATTATATTCAATTTTTTTTTGTAATTTTTCTTGTTGATTTCATTTGTTTTTTGTTTAAAACTTAATTAATAACGTATTATAAAGAAATAGAAATAGTTTGTATTTGAATTTCTATGTTTAATAAAATGCTTTCATGCATTTCTAAGCATTTGTGACTTTTATCTACCGCATGTGGGTAGATTAACCCGAAAGAATACATTCAATTCGATTAGTGAGGCAAATATCAAGAATACCAAATACATAACCAGACAGGCGGTGCCAACTTTTCGATCCAATTTAAATTTATTACACGAAAATGTCAAATATAATAGGAATAGTGTGGATAACAATGTTATGGCAGAGTACTCCAGACCGGCCGAATTGATGCCAACGAAATTCTGTCCCGGCTTAATTGGGAAGAAGACAGCTTTGATGAGCCATGGTACACCCAAACATAAGAGTATATCAAATGTATTCGAACCAATGGAATTGCAAATGCCCATTGAACCGTGGCCTTTAAACAAATTAAAGAAGAAAGTTATAGTTGTTCTCAATCTCAAATAGAAATAGAATTGTTGTTTACCTCTCTTAGCCACAATAACACTGGAAACAGCTTCCGGTACACTAGTGCCAGCAGCCAAAAATGTTATGCCCATAACAGAATCGGGTATTTTTAAAGTGTCACCTGGAAAATAAAATTCAAACAAATCGTGAATAGTAGTTAAATTACTGAAAGAAATTATTTAAACGTTTTACAAGACTCTTCAAAATATATACGGAATGACAACGCAAATTATGACGAAAAAACTATTTTCCCCAAAAATGTACGATTCATACGATCTTTTATACTGCTTTCATCTTTTAAAGGGCATTCTTAGAATATATAAACCGAGCCTATCGAACCGATAGACTTCAGAATACTGCTCGACGAACACAGCAATATTTCGCTATTCCAAGTATGTGTTCTGATATTCATTCTCCTCATTCTAGGATCCATATATTGAGTTCGAGCCGATCCCCATTCTCAACAAATGTACAGCGCCTTTTCAGGTTGTCGCTGAATCTGGTGTGATGCATGGCCCTAAGCTCCTTCCATTGTCATTATCCAACAAAAGTTTTGATTGTCTCAAACCCATTTGGTTTAGGAAGAGTCTTTGCCATACCCTTCCCAACGTCTCTTCCCACTCTACAGAAATGTTCTTGATTGCCTCAAACCCATTTTCCACTCTACAGAAAAGTTCTGTCACTAATCCGCATACTCATTGCCGCGAATTTTTACATTACCTGGGATCCTCCTACCATGATGATCCAAGTGCTCCAGGCAATTCCATACTATCTTCAGTATAAACTATCAGATAGTATTGCGAAGTTCCGTAGTTAGTACCTCTCTTTTAAGTTGAATTAAACTCCTGTTCTAAGATCTATTCTTGACTCATCCGTATATCATTAAATGGTACCGCTTTTAAAGAAGTATGTAACTGCCAGATTCCCGAAATTTATTATCGAGTCTACTGGTTCCATTCAGGGAACTATCACGCGATTCATTATGACACGAAATTCTCTAACGAATTTTATGTTTGACTTGCTTCCCAATACCGTTTGACGCGGACTCAAATTCACAACAGAGCTTCCAGATTTTCATTGTCCCTTTTATACCAACACACGCTAATCTCTGTATCTTGTTCATCTACATTTTATATTGTTACGAAAATAGAAATCATGTTTTATTTTCACATCGTTTATTTATTTATTTATTAATTAAAATACAATTAAAAATTATATTTAAATTATATACGACCATATGCTCGGTGTAGTGTCACAGACCAGAGTCTCAGGTGGGAATCGAACCCACGACCATCGCGCTAATAGTCTAGCACACTACCCACTAGACTACCAGGGCACCCTCACATCGTTTAAATTGTAAACAAAAACTACAAAAACAAAAACAATGAACTTGTTTACATGATAAACAAGTAAACAAAAATATACTAACAAAAAAAAACCAGTATAAAAAAGAGGTGAACTAGTGAACAAAAAAGCAACAACAACACTGCGAGCACCAACGTAAACAAAATACACAAACAACAATAACGTAAACAACATGTTTACATTTATAGAGATTTCGAGAATTCGAAGTCATTCTCCTTCAAGAGCATTCAACAGACTGTTCACCCTGCGATATAAAAGGCAAGACAAAGCAGGTAACGGAGTCAGTAAAAATGCAATCAGTCTTGTGCGGACGCGTTGCGTGTAAAGAAAATCGTGGTTTGAAGATCTCCATTATAAAGACCTGCCGAAGAATTGTTAGTGTTTACGCAAAAGAGAGTGTAAAGAAGAATAACAAACGAAGTAAATTGTTGTTGTTTACATCAAGTAGGGAACAGTGGCACACAGAATTGTGCGAACAATAAAGAATTTATCTAAAACTAAACACAAATTTATTTGCAAGGAGGCTGGGCTTCTACTTTGAAAACTCGAACCAGAGCTAAAAAACTACTATCTGCGCAGAGAATAGCAGCTTTACGGGTCACATCCTCGTATCGCACGGTATCAACACAAGCTGCCTTAATAATAGCTGGAATGGTTCACATAGACCTTCAAGCAATTGAGCGCCAGATGATTTTCAACGCTAGACAGAGCACGACTCAGTCGCAGGGCATAGAAACGATACAGAACGAAGTTTTAAAATGGCAATATCGCTGGGTAAATGAACTGCTTGGTAGGTGGACATATAAACTGATTCCAGAATTGCAAGTGTGGAAGAACAGAAAAAACGGCGAAGTAGACTACTATATAACCCAGATGCTAACCGGTCATGGATATTTCAGAGAGTACCTGCATCGCATGGGGAAATTCGCTCGCCATTGACAAACAGCAGAGAAAACTGGAACGCAGTAAAACAATTTGTGCACTATGTCCTGCTGCGAAGGAAAAAATATGACCTAGACGCAGTAGAAAAGAGCGGAGCCTGCACGCAGGCTGACAATGATGGAACTGGCACAGGTGCCAAAAAGGGGTCCACCTCGAAGTAATACAACCGTGGTTCCGAGGTGGAATGATACCCCGGTGAGGATACAAGGCGGGTTTTTAGTCGGTATACCCAGTGGAAGAGTCCGACATACCATGTATGGTGACGACCATCATGAATGCATAAAGCATTTTCCCTCAAATATAATATAATTTATTTATAATATAATATATTTCAAAAATAATATAAATGCATTTCTCCTCCCCAGATATAGTGACAAGGACTCGATCCCTATGATGATCACATCATCATACTTCGCGCATGATTATGGGCTCTCTCCCCCTCAAGAACCTATTGGCCAACAGGCAGCAGATGCGCGACAACGTGGGATTCTGGCCATTATCGGAACCGAGGTCGACTCCCACCATACTTTGTGAGGCAGTTTTTTGACGTGGTAAGTGCCCCTTTGATTATATTATTAGTAATAAAAACTCAAATTGTTTCAATTTCAGGGAAAAATTGCGAGTCCCCGTGACTCACGAATGAACCACCGTCTGACGATTACTCTCCCCTAATTCTAACCCCAAGGCAAGTGAACCTTGAACCTAGCTCGCCAGCTTTACTAGCCAGCTAACCAGACAGCCAGCTGTACAAGCCAGCTAGACAGGTACCCAGCTAAACTGCTAACCAGCTCGTCAGCTACCAGTTATCCTGCTATGCAGCTACCCATCTCACCAGCTATGCTAGCCAGCAACCAGCTACCCTGCTATCCAGGTACCAGCTATACTACTAGCTACGCAGCTATAGTAGCCAGCTACCCATCATCATCATCATCATTATATTTATACATCATCATCATCATCATCATTATATTTATACATCATCATCATCAACATCATTATATTTATACATCATCATCATCATCAACATCATTATATTTATACATCATCATCATAAATCATCATCATCATCATAAATCATCATCATCATCATAAATCATCATCATCATCATAAATCATCATCATCATCATAAATCATCATCAGCATCATCATCATAAATCATCATCAGCATCATCATCATAAATCATCATCATCATCATCATCATCATCATCATCATCATCATTATATTTATACATCATCATCATCATTATATTTATACATCATCATCATCATCATCATCATTATATTTATACATCATCATCGTCATAAATCATCATCATCATAAATCATCATCATCATAAATAATCATCATCATCATCATAAATCATCATCATCATCATTATATTTATACATCATCATCATTATATTTATACATCATCATCATTATATTTATACATCATCATCAATATATTTATACATCATCATCATCATCATTATATTTATACATCATCATCAATATATTTATACATCATCATCATCTATATATTTATACAACATCATCATCATCATCATCCTTATATTTATACATCATCATCATCATCATCATCATCATTATATTTATACACCATCATCATCATCATCATCATCATCATCATGATCATGATCATTACTATTATTATTATTATACTGGCTAGTATAGGTCGCTAGTTGGCTAATATAGGTCGCTAGCTGGCTAATATAGATAGCTGGTTAGTATAGCTCGCTAGCTGGCCATTATAGGTGGCTAGCTTGTAAGTGTAGGTGGCTAGCTGGCCAGTATAGCTAGCTGACTATTATAAGTCGCTAGCTGGCTAGTATATGCAGCTGGCTGGCCAGTATAGCTAGCTTGTAAGTGTAGGTGGCAAGTGTAGGTGGCTAGCTGGCCAGTATAGCTAGCTGACTATTATAAGTCGCTAGCTGGCTAGTATATGCAGCTGGCTGGCCAGTATAGCTAACTGTTTAGTATAGGTGGCTAGCTTGTAAGTGTAGGTGGCTAGCTGGCCAGTATAGCTAGCTGGCTATTATAAGTCGCTAGCTGGCTATTATATGCAGCTGACTGGCCAGTATAGCTAACTAGTTAGTATTGTAGCAAGCTCTACTAGTATTGTAGCAAGCTCTACTAGTATTGTAGCAAGCTCTACTAGTATTGTAGCAAGCTCTACTAGTATTGTAGCAAGCTCTACTAGTATTGTAGCAAGCTCTACTAGTATTGTAGCAAGCTCTACTAGTATTGTAGCAAGCTCTACTAGTATTGTAGCAAGCTCTACTAGTATTGTAGCAAGCTCTACTAGTATTGTAGCAAGCTCTACTAGTATTGTAGCAAGCTCTACTAGTATTGTAGCAATTATTTATTATTATTATCATTATTTATTATTATTATTATTATTATTATTATTATTATTATCGATTATTATCGATTATTATCGATTATTATCGATTATTATTATCGATTATTATTATTATCGATTATTATTATTATCGATTATTATTATTATCGATTATTATTATTATCGATTATTATTATTATCGATTATTATTATTATCGATTATTATTATTATCGATTATTATTATTATCGATTATTATTATTATCGATTATTATTATTATCGATTATTATTATTATCGATTATTATTATTATCGATTATTATTATTATCGATTATTATTATTATCGATTATTATTATTATCGATTATTATTATTATCGATTATTATTATTATCGATTATTATTATTATCGATTATTATTATTATCGATTATTATTATTATCGATTATTATTATTGATTATTATTATTATCGATTATTATTATTATTATCGATTATTATTATTGATTATTATTATTATCGATTATTATTATTATTATCGATTATTATTATTATCGATTATTATTATTATCGATTATTATTATTATCGATTATTATTATTATCGATTATTATTATTATCGATTATTATTATTATCGATTATTATTATTATCGATTATTATTATTGATTATTATTATTATCGATTATTATTATTATTATCGATTATTATTATTGATTATTATTATTATCGATTATTATTATTATTATCGATTATTATTATTATCGATTATTATTATTATCGATTATTATTATTATCGATTATTGATTATTATCGATTATTATTATCGATTATTATTATTATCGATTATTATTATCGATTATTATTATTATTATTATTATTATTATTATTATTATCGATTATTATTATTGATTATTATTATTACTATTATTATCGATTATTATTATTGATTATTATTATTACTATTATTATCGATTATTGTTATTACTATCGATTATTATTATTATTATCGATTATTATTATTATTATCGATTATTATTATTATCGATTATTATTATTATTATCGATTATTATTATTATTATTTTTATCGATTATTATTATTGATTATTATTATTACTATTATTATCGATTATTATTATTGATTATTATTATTACTATTATTATCGATTATTGTTATTACTATCGATTATTATTATTATTATCGATTATTATTATTATTATCGATTATTATTATTATCGATTATTATTATTATTATCGATTATTATTATTATTATTTTTATCGATTATTATTATCGATTATTATTATTATCGATTATTATTATCGATTATTATTATTATTATCGATTATTATTATTATTATCGATTATTATTATTGATTATTATTATTATATTATTATTATTATTATCGATTATTGTTATTACTATCGATTATTATTATTATTATCGATTATTATCGATTATTATCGATTATTATCGATTATTATTATCGATTATTATTATCGATTATTATTATCGATTATTATTATCGATTATTATTATCGATTATTATTATCGATTATTATTATCGATTATTATTATCGATTATTATTATCGATTATTATTATCGATTATTATTATCGATTATTATTATCGATTATTATTATCGATTATTATTATTATCGATTATTATTATTATCGATTATTATTATTATCGATTATTATTATTATCGATTATTATTATTATCGATTATTATTATTATCGATTATTATTATTATCGATTATTATTATTATCGATTATTATTATTATCGATTATTATTATTATCGATTATTATTATTATCGATTATTATTATTATCGATTATTATTATTATCGATTATTATTATTATCGATTATTATTATTATCGATTATTATTATTATCGATTATTATTATTATCGATTATTATTATTATCGATTATTATTATTATCGATTATTATTATTATCGATTATTATTATTATCGATTATTATTATTATCGATTATTATTATTATCGATTATTATTATTATCGATTATTATTATTATCGATTATTATTATTATCGATTATTATTATTATCGATTATTATTATTATCGATTATTATTATTATCGATTATTATTATTATCGATTATTATTATTATCGATTATTATTATTATCGATTATTATTATTATCGATTATTATTATTATCGATTATTATTATTATCGATTATTATTATTATCGATTATTATTATTATCGATTATTATTATTATCGATTATTATTATTATCGATTATTATTATTATCGATTATTATTATTATCGATTATTATTATTATCGATTATTATTATTATCGATTATTATTATTATCGATTATTATTATTATTATCGATTATTATTATTGATTATTATTATTATCGATTATTATTATTATTATCGATTATTATTATTATCGATTATTATTATTATCGATTATTATTATTATCGATTATTGATTATTATCGATTATTATTATCGATTATTATTATTATCGATTATTATTATCGATTATTATTATTATTATTATTATTATTATTATTATTATCGATTATTATTATTGATTATTATTATTACTATTATTATCGATTATTATTATTGATTATTATTATTACTATTATTATCGATTATTGTTATTACTATCGATTATTATTATTATTATCGATTATTATTATTATCGATTATTATTATTATTATCGATTATTATTATTATTATTTTTATCGATTATTATTATCGATTATTATTATTATCGATTATTATTATCGATTATTATTATTATCGATTATTATTATTATCGATTATTATTATTATCGATTATTATTATTATCGATTATTATTATTATCGATTATTATTATTATCGATTATTATTATTATCGATTATTATTATTATCGATTATTATTATTATCGATTATTATTATTATCGATTATTATTATTATCGATTATTATTATTATCGATTATTATTATTATCGATTATTATTATTATCGATTATTATTATTATCGATTATTATTATTATCGATTATTATTATTATCGATTATTATTATTATCGATTATTATTATTATCGATTATTATTATTATCGATTATTATTATTATCGATTATTATTATTATCGATTATTATTATTATCGATTATTATTATTATCGATTATTATTATTGATTATTATTATTATCGATTATTATTATTGATTATTATTATTATCGATTATTATTATTATTATCGATTATTATTATTATCGATTATTATTATTATCGATTATTATTATTATCGATTATTGATTATTATCGATTATTATTATCGATTATTATTATTATCGATTATTATTATCGATTATTATTATCGATTATTATTATTATTATTATTATTATTATTATTATTATTATTATTATTATCGATTATTATTATTGATTATTATTATTACTATTATTATCGATTATTATTATTGATTATTATTATTACTATTATTATCGATTATTGTTATTACTATCGATTATTATTATTATTATCGATTATTATTATTATTATCGATTATTATTATTATCGATTATTATTATTATTATCGATTATTATTATTATTATTTTTATCGATTATTATTATCGATTATTATTATTATCGATTATTATTATCGATTATTATTATTATTATCGATTATTATTATTATTATCGATTATTATTATTGATTATTATTATTATATTATTATTATTATTATCGATTATTGTTATTACTATCGATTATTATTATTATTATCGATTATTATTATTATTATCGATTATTATTATTATTTTTATCGATTATTATTATCGATTATTATTATTATCGATTATTATTATTATCGATTATTATTATTATTATCGATTATTATCGATTATTGATTATTATCGATTATTATTATCGATTATAATTATTATTATTATCGATTATTATTATTATTATCGATTATTATTATTATTATTATCGATTATTATTATTATTATTATCGATTATTATTATTAGTATCGATTATTATTATTATTATCGATAATTAATATTATTATCGATTATTATTATTCTTATTACTATTCTTCTTACTATTACTATTCTTATTACTAGTATTATTGTTATTATTATTCTTATTACTATTATTATTCTCATTCTTATTGCTATTATTCTTATTACTATTATTATTCTTATTACTATTCTTCTTACTATTCTTTTTACTATTACTATTATTATTCTTATTACTACTCTTTTTACTATTACTATTCTTATTACTATTCTTATTGCTATTCTTCTTACTATTAATATTCTTATTACTCTTATTATTCTTATTCTTATTACTACTCTTCTTACTATTATTATTCTCATTCTTATTACTATTATTATTCTTATTACTAGTATTATTGTTATTATTATTCTTATTACTATTATTATTCTCATTCTTATTACTATTATTATTCTTATTACTATTATTATTCTCATTCTTATTGCTATTATTCTTATTACTATTATTATTCTTATTACTATTATTCTTATGACTTATTATTCTTATTATATATAATATATAATCGATTATTATATTATTATCGATTATTATTATTCTTATTACTATTATTATTCTTATTATATATAATACAGTAGGACCTCGATTATCCGTGATTCGATTATCCGGCAACATCAATTATCCGGGATTGAAAAAGAAAATTTTTTGCATCGATTTAATTTTATTTTGGATCGATTTAAATTTTTCTGCATCGTTTAACCGTGATTACCTCTATTATCCGTGATTATAAGCAAAATTTTTTTTCTATTATTTTGGACAAACTAGCGAAAAAGGGGAATTCCCTCTTCAGTATACGATGAGTCAGAAGCATACATGTAAACCTGTTTAGTTTAGTTTAGAAATTTAAGAATTACGGTTTTTTGATATTTTTGAAACATGTATGTATATAAAATCCTTGAATTATTTAGTTTTTATATAAATATGTACATATTCATTTATTAACTAATAAAAAATATCTATTAAAAAACTAGCCAAAATTGGTACTCAATTAACCGGGAAAATCGATTATCCGGAATGCTTCCGGTCCCGACCATCACGGATAATCAAGGTCCTACTGTATATAATCTATTATTATATTATATATATACCCTGCTAGCCAGCTATATTGGTAGGTACCCAGCTACCCTGCTAGCCAGCTGTACTAGGTAGGGGTACCCAGCTATGCAGCTATGCTAGCCAGCTACTAGCTATCCTGCTAGGCAGCTACGCTACTCGCCAGGTAGCCAGCTACCTAGGAGTATAGCTATACTAGCCAGCTCGCTAGGTACCTAGCTCCCCTGCTAGCCAGCTATATTGATCGGTACCCATAGCTGAGCTAGTTGGTGAGCTACCCTGCTAGGCAGATGTCCAGCTATACTAGCCAGCTATATTGATAGGTACCCAGTTACCCAGCTAGCAGGGTAGCTCTCCAGCTATACTATACTAGCAGGGGGTGAGAGGTTTGTTTACTTTTATGCTTTTATTTTCTTATATTCTTTCACTTTCACTGCACTTTTGGCACTTTTTGCACTTTTATTTTAAAAACACCAATTAAAGCACCAATTAAAATACTTATTAAAACTTAAAAAGCGGGCAAATATTTTTTTTTAGGGTATCCGACTCGATTGGACCAGCAGGGTAGCTGGTTAGTATAGCTGGAGAGCTACCTTGCTAGCTGGGTAACTGGGGGAAGGGACCTGTGACAAGACCTGGTTAGATTTATTGAGCTCCTCCTTAAGTCAAGAATAGTAACATCCTCAGTGTGTACTACATATTGTCAGGGAATTGTTGTGAGGATACACCACAAGGCGGTATTCTATGGAATTTCGCAATCAACTCGCTCTTGAAAAAGCTCGAACTCTCTGGTACTAACGTCATAGCTTACGCTAACGACATTGCTGCTACATTGCCGTCCACAGACGCTTTCTGCTCATTGAATTTCGTGCTGTCGATTGTACTAAACTGGTGCAGGGAATTTGAACTTTCTGTCAACCCCTCCAAGACCTACACCCTTCCTAGCACAAGCGGGAGCAGACTCACTTCGAGACCCGAAGTTAAATATATAGGCCTGATACTCGACCCCAAACTCAACAGGCAAGTAAACCTGGTTGCTGTGCTGCTTGCTGCTGCAATAGAGCAGTCGGATCCAGATAGGGTCTACGCCCTAAGATCACGCGCTGAATCTATTCTGCAGTCATCGAACCCAACCTCCTATATGGAATTGCTTTCTGGTAGACTGCTCTGAACAAACCACATGTCGGACTTCTTAACAAGATAAGAAGATCTGCAGCTATTCATATCACCGGTGCTGTACGTACCAAATCTACAAAAGCCTTGTTCTCAATGCTTAACTGGTTTAATATCGTGCTTCTTGCCATACAAGCAGCCAAATTCGCCGCAACTAGACTCAATGCCTTGTCTCGCTGGTCATTCCTTTATTTTGGAGGTCGATCCTACCGCCCCATTGAACATTGATTATGATTAACTCTATGCTCGTTAGAGACTGTTGTAGCTGTCCGGACTTTCTCTCTGGGCGCTTCAGTGTCTCAATTGTCTGGGTTCCTGGACACCGGGACTACAGATTCGACATGCTCGCCAGAGCTGGTACACTGCTGCTTTCGGAATCCTCGTCAATCGGTTTGGGTATCGGCAAAAATTCTTTCGGGGCGCAAACCTATCCTGGATCAATGAAGAATCTTGCTCCATTGCCAGATTCACATTGCCCACGATGGATAGAAGGCGCACCAATCGACTACTCGGGCTTGGTCATAATGTCATCTCGATCACAGTGGCTATGCTTACAGGTCATTGTGTTATGGGAAGACACGCACAAAAAGGCTGCAGCCCCCCATCTAACGATTTCTGCAGCAGTGGGTGTAGATCTGGTGAAGAGGGGGAAACTGTTATCCACATTCTTTGTCAATGCCCATATCTTGCGGGGTGCGGATATAGGATATTAGGCGTTCCATTCCTTGTCAGCTTCACGAAGTCATCATCCATTGAGTTCAAGTATATAGCTTCGTTTATTAAACTTTCAGGCTGGTTTTCCAGCGTAGGCTAGTCGTGCCCAAGGGCTCAACCAACTTCTCCACTAGTTTGGTGGAATTCGGTGGCGGCACAACGGGCCGTTGTGCGTTCTCAAGTGTGCTTTGGTAATCAAAGCTACGATTTCAATCTAACCTAATTCTACTTTTATACAATATATGGTCGTTATCCTTTCACTATGAGGTAGGGCTTTCTGGATAGATTGTTTAAAGGGACCTGAAGCATCTAAATTTTATAAATTATACCTTCTCTTCTTTAATGGGTCGTGGGGTAATAATAAAGGGAATAGTGGTGGCAACAAAAATGGAAAACAAATTATAGATGTAAGTATTGTTAATGCTCACCTATAATGGTTATCATCCAGGCGACCACATATGACAGTGAACCTATCCATACGATGCACATTACAAACGTCAATGGGAAGATTTTGTTATTTTTGGCCTTTTTGCAATCCGGTATAGCAATACGAAAGAGTAGGTGTATGGGCCAAATAATAATCCATGTGAATTGGGCAAAACAACTTTCGCCCCAGGGATACTTAAGCAATGAATAACCCACTTCCTCTTCTGGTTCACTAGCAGCTGCAGTGGAACCAGCAGTATTAACAGCAACACCACCAGTAGTAGCACCTGCAGTAATACCAGCATTAGCAGGTGTAGATGAAGATTTTGTATTGGCCTCAACATCGCTATTTTCCTGATTAGCTGCTATGGGTGCCTTAATTACACAGCTTGTATTATTTGTAGCTGGCGTTAAAGTTGTTGTTGTTGTTAGGGACGTAGTCAGACAAGTGGTGGCTATAGGCGGTGATGCGGATGGTGGTATTTTTGGCGGCTCATTATTGACACCACCATTCAGTTGTATGGTGGATAAATTATGGCAAATACGGTTCTCCACGAGATCTGTAAAGTATGGGGGAAAAACAAATTAAAATTCAAGTGAAAATTTTAAAGAAATTTCTTAGCAAGTGAAAGTTATTTAAAGACATAGAAACAGTTTTGTAGTGTAACTATTTACAATAATTAATTGAAATTAAATTATTAATAGAAATGGAAATTTAGGAAAAGAAAAATGCTGCTAAATATAGAACACGTTGTTAAGGTTTTGGGGTTAAATTCTAGGCAAACATAATAAAGGGTCCGCCAAATAACTTTTGTTTTGAAAATGCTTAAAAAAAAACTGCTGAATATTTTCTCAAATTTCTTTTTTTATTTGAAAGTACAATCCTTCCGGTTAATAATGGAAAATAATTTCATTCAAATGGCTGCCTCGGCTGGCCATGCAGTAGCCTACACGATCGGTCCAATTTTTAAGCACATTATCGATTGTGTGCAGCTGTATTTCACCAATCGCTTCACGAATATAGTCCTTTAAAGCGTCAATTGTCTCTGGCTTGTCGGCGTAACACTTATCTTTGACACGGCACCCCACAAATAATAGTCCAACGGTGTCAAATCTCAGCTCTGAGGTGGCCAAACGACATCAGCTCTGCGGCTGATAATGCGATCTTCAAAAACAGGGCGCAAAACATCGACTGTAGCTTCGGCTGTGTGGCACGTAGCGCCGTCCTGTTGAAACCAAATGTTGCCAATATGCTCCTTTTCAATTTTAGTGAACAAAAATTCGTTCAACATGGCCCGATAACGATCGCCATTGACTGTAACGGCCACTCCTTGCTCATTTTCGAAGAAAAATGGCCCAATTATGCCTCTGGACTAAAATTGGCACCAAACAGTGACTCCTCCTTTTGAGTGCGTCGACTTTTCAATGTATGCGTGCGGGTTTCCTATGCCCCAACTGCGACAATTTTGCTTGTTTACATACCCGCCAAAATCAAAATGAGCTTCATCTGAAAAGATGATTTTTTTTGCCAAAATCGGCATCTTCTGGTGTAGGCTACTGCACGGCCAGCCGAGGCAGCCATTTGAATGAAATTATTTTCCATTATTAACCGGAAGGATTGTACTTTCAAATAAAAAAAAAAAAAGAAATTTGAGAAAATATTCAGTAGTTTTTTTAAAGCATTTTCAAAAAAAAAAAGTTATTTGGCGGACCCTTTACTAAGGCTTTGAAAAGTGCTTTCAGACAATTTACACAGTATTTTAGTAATAATTTTTGGAGATTAAATTATTAAAATTGTTATTATCTCAGCAAAATTAAAATAGTTTTAGAAAGTTAGTAGTGTTAACTGGTTACAGCCGGTTACGGTTAAAAGTTATCTTCATAATATCAATAAAAACGGTTTCCTTTAATAAAACACAAGTTTTTGTATCTATTAATATTTGTAGAGTTGCCAATGCATTCAGGATGCTGTTCGGTGCCTGAAAGGACTGCTCTTTGCTCTGCCATGCATTCAGCTATTTCCTTCTGGGAATGTATTAACGCCATACTGGTTCTAAGTATATGTTATGATCGAGGCAATTCCCATTCTGAACAAGTTATCTTTAAGCCTACAGTGTGTGTGAAGTCGCTGTGGTCTAGTAGGTAATGTGTTGGCTTATTAGAAGTGAGGCCTCGGTTCAAACCCCAGGTAAGGCATCTCCAACTGAACGAAATATGAAAAATTATTTCTTCGGCGACTTCCTCTCAGCAGATTTCTGGCAAAAACTCTGAGTAAATAAAATTGCCATGAAGTTTATCAAAAATATGTCGTTCGGAGTCGACTTTAAATTGTAGCTCCCGCCACTCATGTGTAAAATTAACGCACACAGCATAAGTGGTGTGAGAAACTAGGTCGTAATCCTGACTAAAGGGTTGTAATGGCCAATTATGTATGTGTGCGATCATCGATTAACCTTTGGCTGCATTGTCTAAAGCATGACTCAAAGCCTTTCTTAATGAAATTACTTAACAAGCGTTGTGATTTTGCCTCAAGTGCATTCGCTTTTCTCCATCTGTCCTTTCGCCGAGTATACAGCTCCAAACATCTCTTCTTATCTCATTTGTTGATCGTAAATTCTTTCATTAAATGGACTTCATCAGAGGGTGTCCCTGTTTCCTCATATGAGGCGAGTGCTTAGTATGTCTGTGTCCGTTCTCTTTTACTTCCTGTTCAAAATGGAATGTTCGATGTTGTAGCCTTCCAATTGGAACATATTCGTGTGTTTACCCTTGGTTCACGGCAACCAAACACCTCAGTTCCTTTCCCATATCGACCTAGTAATTCTGATAAAATGGATGAGACACAATAGATTAGGTTAGGTTAGAGGACGTGAAGACAGTACCCGGAGGTCAAATTGACCCATTGTACAACGTCCTAGTTTCTCACAGCACTTATGTTGTGTGTGTTAATTTTATACATGAGTGGTGGGACCTACAGTTTAAAGTCGACTCCGAACGACAGATTTTTGAGAAACTTTTTTATGGCAATTTTATTTACTCTCAGAGTTTTTGCCGGAAATTTGCTGAGATGAAGTCGCCGAAGAAATACTTTTTGTATTTTGTCTCGATGTCTGGCCTGGGGCTTGAACCTTGGCCTCAAGTCTAATAAGCTAACACACTACCTACTAGACTACGGCGACTTCATGAGACACAATAACTTCTGCAATTTTATTCGAGATTCCGAAAGTGATATATCCTCGAACCTGGAACTAGTTTTCTTGTTAAGATATTTTGCTTTTAGTTTCACTGCTGGACCCCAGGTAATGTAGGAAATTCATGTACAGCAGATGAACTTGGAAGGAGGATGGCCCACTGCTTATTATTATATTGTTGATCTTATTCTCTCGGAGTAGTAGAAAGACTTTGGGATAGCTTCTTTGGAGAGGGCACTTTGGTACTTTGAAAAAGGAAAAGCTACAAAACATTGGTTTGTTCTTTATTTTCTCCTTTTTCTGCAATACTGATAAACTGTAGATAATAGCCGGCGAGAAGACTTTACGTTCATATGATGATGTATCCCAACAGGAGCGTTGCTCTTCATAGTTCCCGATTTAAGGGGGGGGGGGTGACGGATATTCGTATCTCCTCTCTTAATCGAGAGAACGTCTGCAGAAGTTTGCCCGTTCTATTGGTAATGCAGTGTCCTTCGAGTGCCAAAAGCAGTCGTTATCGTTCTCGAATTAATGAAAGGGACATTCCGTAGTCCAAAGATTATATCCAATGTAGTCCCAGCTTTATTGTTTCCATTCTAGTAGTACTGCATTAGTCTACAGGCATTATACGTTTGAGTATAGAGCACGTCCAAGGGTAATCTTGTTAAGATATTTTGCTTTAGTCCCACTGCTGGACCCCAGGTAATGTTGGAAATTCAGTGTAATGTACAGCAGATGAACTTGGAAGGAGGATAGCTCTCTGATCATTAGAAATACTTGGGGATAGCTTCTTTGCAGAGGGCACCTTGGTACTTTGAAGAAGCAAAAGCTACAAAGCATAGGTTTATTCTTTATTTGCTCGTTTTCCTGCAATGCTGATAGACTGTAGATAATCGCCGGCGAGAATACTTTACATTCGTATGATGATGTATCCCAACAGGAGCGTTGCCCTTCATAGTCCCCGATTTAAGGGGGGGGGACGGAAATTCGTATCCCCTCTCTTACTCGAGAGAACGTCTGCAGAAATTTACCCTGATAATGCAGTGTCTGGTAATAAATCTCATCAAGAATTTTTCGTGTTCGTACTCGAATTAAGGGACATTCCGTACTTCCAAAGACTATATCCAATGTAGTCCCAGTTTTATTGTTTCCATTGTAGTAGTACTCCATTAATCTACAGGCATTACACGGAGCACGTCCTTAAATACTTAGTCTTCAGCCAATTTCTATAGCGTACATACAGGAAAGTTTTTACGTTCCAAAACCATGCGATAATGCAATATCGAGTAACGACTGCCACCAGGAGAGTTATCTTCTAGTGTCTAAAGGGGAGAAACATTCAAATTCTGCCGAAATTACAAACACGCTCCAAGCGCAGTTTAAGTGTTGAGATATCCAATTAAACCATACTTCAATACCTAGCTTTTCGAAAGGGCTTTTAAACGCCCTAGTTAAGCCATGTTAAATAGCAATTTATTTATTTATTGGTGACGCTGTCAGAAGTTACTAAATGAACAGGCCTTACGAGTAATAAAGGGTGTTTTTTATAGAGGTATAGAACTTTAAGTTGGCATTACTTTTCAAGATGGCGACCGATTTAACAGCTGTCAAGTGATTTATTCTCAGTTTGGTTTGGCAATTCATCATGAATAGACTCACGCCTGAACAACGCTTGCAAATAGTGCAATTTTATTTCGAAAATAATGGTTCTGTGCGGAAAACGTATCGCGCACTACGTCCATTTTATCGTCGACAAAATCGTCCATCAGAGCAGTTAATTCGATTAACCATGGAACGTTTTCGCACCACGTTTACTTTTATTTATAACTCGCATCCCCAGAGACGCTGTACGGTGCGTACAGAAGAAGCTATTGCTGCTGTAGAGCGTAGCATTGAGGAAGACCCGAATGAGTCCATCCGCCATCGAGCACAGGAATTGGATCTGTGTCCATCCACTTTATGGAAGATTTTGCGGAAGGATTTTGGTTTGCGTGCTTACAAAATCCAACTCGTGCAAGATTTGAAGCCAAACGATCATCAAGTAAGGCGTAGATTCGTCGAATGGGCCCAAAACGAGATTACCGTTGTTCCCGATTTTCATAAGCGAATTTTGTTTAGCGATGAAGCGCACTTCTGGTTGAATGGCTACGTCAACAAGCAAAACTGCCGCATTTGGAGTGAAGATAATCCTCAAGTGTATGTGGAAACACCGTTACATCCAGAAAAACTGACTGTTTGGTGCGCTTTATGGGCTGGTGGAATCATTGGTCCGCACTTTTTCAAAAACGATGGTGGCCAGAACGTTACAGTCAATGGTGATCGGTATAGAGCCATGATTACTGACTTTTTCATTCCTGAATCGAATAACCATGATGTCCAGGAGATGTGCCACAATAGATTTATTGAAAGACACGTTTGGTGACCGCCTAATTTCACGTTTTGGACCTGTGAATTGGCCTCCAAGATCTTGTGATTTAACACCGCTAGACTACTTTCTGTGGGGCTATGTAAAGTCATTGGTCTATGCGGTAAAGCCACAAACGCTTGACCATTTGGAAGACAACATTCGCCGTATTATTGCCGATATACGGCCACAAATGTTGGAAAAAGTCATCGAAAATTGGACGTTCAGATTGGACTACATCCGCGCCAGCCATGCCGGTCATATGCCAGAAATCATATTTAAAATGTAATCCCACAAGATAATCTTTCGGAGAAATAAAATTCATGTCAATCGAATAATCCATCGTTGTTTTATTGTAACTTAAAGTTCTATACCTCTATAAAAAAACACCCTTTATAAGCAGGATACTGTACATGGGTTTTATATCTGTCAAGCAAACTTGACAAACTGTTTGTTTGTGCAATAACTTGAATCAAAAAGAAATAAAAATTAAATACGGATTTTTACAAAGTGGAGAGTTAGTTAAGCTTTCAAGATTATTAAATGCAAGGAAGTAGCACACATTTTTAAAATTTATTTTTTACAGTAGTGTTACACGCAATAGCACAGTTAAAGTAGAAAGAAGCATTGGGATTGTTATTTGAAGCATTAAAAGAAAAATTAAAGAATTTTTAGTAGAAAACTTGCAAACGATTACAAAGATTATTTAGAAAAACAGTTTCAAATTGAAGCTGAAGTTAAAATTTTATAGAATTTGAAACGAAATTTGAAACAGTAGTCACAGACACAGACAGCATTTGAGTATTTAAAGCAAAAAGAAAGAATTTTATGAACCTGGTTCCTTTTCAGTGCTGTTCTTGGTCTGTATGCTACAGTTTGAAGAACGACTACGTGAACGGGCTTGTTTAACGCCACCTAAACAAAAACACCACGCGAATAAGGTTTTCAAAAAAGAAACCACAAAAGTTATAATAAAAAAATTTTAAAACAACAAAATTAAAATGTAAAAAGAAAACTCTTACCTTTGGCACACCTTTGAAATGATTTATCGAAATACATGACAGCCAAATAGACAGCATATAGGGAAACCAATATTAAAGCCTCATACCATTCAACACGTTCATCATGCATTACACAAATTAAAACGGCCACCGTAAAACCATAAGCTATACTATCGCGTGTCAAAGGCCACCAGTCCAACGGTATGGTCTACAATTATTTATAAAAAAATAAAAATAAGTTAAAAAAGTTCCTTTCAAAACAATCTCCCCCAATTTACCATGCCCGCTCCTATGCCGCAACAAGCTGCCACTGCTAAAATATTGAATACCGCCGAACCGACTATGGTGCCCACACCAATATCACCCTCTGTTATGAAGGTGCCTATCACATTTACAAAAAGTTCTGGTGCCGATGTTGCTGCCGCCATAAATGTAGCACCCGCTACATCGTTGGACATATTGAGGGCTGCAAATATATAAAAAGATTTACGAACACATTCGATTCACCTATACTGTGGCCTTACCTGCACATATTTTTTCCACGGCGGGCACAAAATATTCATCACATACTACAGCTAAAGCTACAAATAAATATAAACTGGCTATAACATGAAGTACTACAGCACCCGATTGCCTTTGTGCTTCTGTGAATAAATCCCGGGGGAAGTCATCAATAGCTGGTTGTGTGCAATTTTTATCTGAAATTTAATTGAAACACAAAAAAAAAATATTATTTCTGGGTTCAAATTTTTTTAGATTCCTATTTAATTTGAATTTAGAGAGTTAACGGTTCTTATTGAAATCTCAGACGATAACTATACATATAACAAACATCTGGATCTCGTGTCTAATTGTCTAGAACCCAGAGCGTGGGATAGGAAGGATATTCTAAATACTTCTCTCGAACCTTCAGTCAACTTTGGTTCGACGATAAGTGCTAGCATATGCGATTGACTAGCATTTCTTTCGGTTATTCGCATTGAGGACTTCAAGAATCTGAGGCTTTAGGAAACTCCATAAAAAAGAAGTTTAGATCTGTTAAATCGAACGGAGCAAATCTCCAAAAATCACAAGAAAAACATAGGCGGCCCGGAAATGCAGTTCTCAGAATTTCGATTGTAGGCTGTGTAGTATGCCACATGCTCTTTTGTGACCAACACTTAGGGGATGCCCCCTACTCATGCAGTGCATTGTGTTGAAATTAGAAAAAGAGGTTTTGGGAAGGAGGATAGAGGGAGTAGTGTTTGTGGACATTAGATTTCAATATTTTTATACTCTACGTAGGTAATTGGTCATTACAACCCTTCAGTCAGGATTACGACCTAGTTTCTCACACCACTTATGTTGTGTGTGTTAATTTTATACATGAGTGGCGGGACGTACAGTTTAACGTCGACTCCGAACGACAGATTTTTGAGAAACTTTTTCATGTCACGTTTATTTACTCTCAGAGTTTTTGTGAGAAATCTGCTGAGAGGAAGTCGCCGAAAGAAATACTTTTTGTATTTTATTTTGATGTCTGTCGTGGGGCTCGAACCCTGGCTTTTCGTCGAATAAGCCAACACCCTACCTACTGGACTACGGCGACTTCAAAAATAGGTTTAGATCTGTTAAATTGAACGGTGCAAAAATGAAACGAAAAACATAGGCGGTCCGAGAATGTAGTCCTCAGGATTTCGATTGTAGGTTGTATAGTAGTATACCATCGTGGTGTAACCACATGCTCTTTAGTGACTTTTTTTTTATAAGACCAACACTTCGGGGATGCCCCCTATATTTTTATGTTATAAGTGACAGGAAAAACCTCTGCAGGTAGAAAGTTTCACATACGGATAATCCGGCTAAAGAACGAATTCTGCCAGTAATGCAGTGTGCGGTCCACTAGTCCCAAGTCCCCCTTTATCTTCCTAGAGCAAAATTCTTTGCAGTGGCGGTGGAACTGCTTGTGAGAGAGATGAAAGAGGAATGGTTGTCTGGTTAGAATCAATATATGCAGGAAAAACTTCTGCAGAAAGAACGTTTTACACACGAATAGTTCGGCTGAAGAACGAATGTATTGTGCGTGGTCCGACATACCTGGTTAGCGAATTTCAAAACTTCTGTGTCCAGCAGTGGACAGCGGGAGGACCAGGAAACTATTTGAGTTCGACAAGAAAACGGTTTGCATTCTAACAGGATTTCTAACGGGACACTGCGGCTAACAAGCTGGGTCTGTCCCACCACGATTACTGCAGCTGTTGACAATACACTTTATGCGAGTTCTCTGCACTTCAGAACCGACGCCATCAATTTTTGGGTGAGGATAACATTTGAAGATCTAGTCATGGCGGCGAACGTGCCACTAAGGGTACTGACCGATTTCATCCGGAGTTCGGGGTGGTTCAAACCCACCACTTACGGATCATGACAAGGGGGCGTACCTCACACTGGGTAACACGATGGGCCATATGGGCACCGAGTAACCCGAGTAACCTAACCTAATGCATTGTGCGATCCACTGGCTAATAGTCTACGAAAGGTTTAAAAAGAATGAAGTCTCTTTACTTTCCTAGAGCACACACAATCGATAGTGGCGATAGGTCTGTGAAAACACAAGCCCCGTGAGGTCCTAATGGGGTCGAGGCTTGGATACCCTAATGATTATTAATGAGTGCCTTCGCCCTGTAAGCGAAATAGAATAAAATAGACTTCGAAGCTTAAAAGAAGAAACTACATACGTACATACATAATTGGTCATTACAACCCTTCAGTCAGGATTACGACCTAGTTTCTCACACCACTTATGTTGTGTGTGTGTTAATTTTATACATGACTGGCGGGACCTACAGTTTAAAGTCGACTCCGAACGACAGATTTTTGAGAAACTTTTTTGTGGCAATTTTTATTTACTCGAGTTTTTGCCAGAAATCTGCTGAGGGGAAGTCGCCGAAGAAATACTTTTTGTACTTTGTCTTGATGTCTGACCTGGGGCTTGAACCGTGGCCTTACGTCTAATAAGCCAACACACTACCTACTAGACTACGGCGACTTGTAAGCGAAATAGAATAAAATAGACCTCGAGGTTTGAAAGAAGAGACTGCTTAAGGTTATTAGATTACAACGGACGTATCCCCATCGGAATAGCATTGGAAACTCTTTGAAATGTTTCGTCTGATAAAAGATGTCTAGATTTGCTAAGACAATCTAAGAAAATAGATAACAAAAGAGAGTTGTATTCTATTCTCGATCGGATATACATAAGTGGTGTAAAGAGTAAGGTAATCAGAAGAAACCGTCTTAGGTTAGGTTAGGTTAGAGGACGTGTACTTGTCAATTAAGACACAGTATCCGGAGGTCGAATTGACCCATTGTACAACGTCCTAGTTTCTCACACCACTTATTTTGTTAAGATTATACATGATTGGCGGGACCTACAGTTTAAAATCGACTCCGAACGACATATTTTTTCAGAAGCTTTTCATGGAAATTTTTATTTACTCTTATAGTTTTTGCCAGAAATCTGCTGAGAGGAAGTCGCCGAAGAAATACTTTTTGTATTTTGTCTTGATGTCTGGCCTGGCGCTCGAACTCTGGCTTTACGTCTAATAAGCCAACACACTACCTACTAGATTAAAAGAAGAAACTGCTTAAGGTCATCAGATTACAACGGACGTATCCCCCCCATCGAAATAGCATTGAGAAACTCTTTGAAATGTTTCGTCTGATAAAAAATGTCTAGATTTGCTAAGACAAACTAAGAAAATAGATAACAAAAGAGAGGTGTATTCTATTCTCGATCGGGTATAAGTGGTGTAAAGAATAAGGTAATTAGAAAAAACCGTCTTATTAATGAGTACCTTCTCCCTGTAAGCAAAATAGAATAAAACAGACTTCTAGGCAATGAACCTTACATGAGAGTTGTACTCTATTCCCGATAGGTGATGTAAATAGTAAGGAAATCAAATGAAGTGATCATCTTAAGAAACTGAGGTACATATTTAAATGCTTTTTTCCGCCATTTTCAAAATGTGGTGGTGGTGGTTCCAGCGAACATTGCTGGTATTGACACTGAGAGCCAATCAGAAACCATTTGACTAACTCGACGTACTTTATAACCCTGCTGTCAAATGCTCTACAAGATAAAGATTAAAGCTGATGATCTCATCTCATCTCATCTCATCTGATCTCTTATCAATTTACTTTAAGATGATTTACTTTAATTTTGTCGTCGTATAATAATTGAATATGGAAACATGGCGGAATTATTTTAAGTTTTTTGGCGGCAAAAAAAGTCATTTTTTTCTTATCAATTTATCCACTAACGAAACGGCCGAATGGCAAGGAAAAAACAATAACGAAATAACTGAAGACCTTGACAAATAAAAAATTAAAATAGAAAAAAATTTAGAAAAAAAAGAAACTAAAAACAAATACTAAAAATATCTAGAAAAACTATTGCAATTATAATCGTAATGACGACAAATAATAATAAACAAGCCATCATACGAAATACGACAACAAATTCGAAAAAATTTTCGAAAATGAAACCAAATAAACAAACAAACTTAAATTATCCATTCTGAGGCGGTGGCGGCGCTACTTTTAAACAATTAAAATATCTTTTTTTTCTCTACTATTTTTAATTTTAATTTTTAATTGATTTTAAAAAAATAGAAAGAAATTAAAAAAAAACCTAAATAAACGAATTTAGTAGTACATACATATGCATATACTTACAATACAATGAAATAAAAATAAAAATTAATTTTAAAAGCGAAAAACTTTTAAAATTCAATTCAATTCATGTAGAATTCAATTTCCCCCCCCCAATCCAATGCTCACTCACTTGCGCTGCCACCACTCACTCACTCACTTATTTGCTTACTCACTCACTATTCTTATCCACACTTTGCTTAAATTTAAACGTTATTTTTCAAACGATTCTTAACGGAAGTAATAAACTAAGTATTCGTAGTATGTAGCGGTAATAAACGACAACAAAAACAATAAAAAAAAATATTTGAAACTAAAATACAGTTACAAACAAATAAAAAAAAAATCAAACGATAACGATCTTTAAATTTAAAAATATTTTGTTTTTATTTTAAAACAACAGAGGCATTTTTAAGATATGAATTGTTAAACGATAACATAGATAGCTATGCGAACCCGAGGGCTCAAAGATCTCAAAGCCATGGACCTCATAGTCTATATATCATGTTAAATAGTAAAATATCTGATGAAAGGTTGATACTTAAACGACATGCCTACATCCATCGAAGGAAGATCAGTGGAGACCCCTCTACTCAAAGTCGTGCCCTAGATAGCGAGGGCCCTACGTGACAAGGCATTTTCTCCAGCAGTATGCATTTTCTCCATTGATTCAGCCTTCAATTATGTTCAGAACGATACAATAATCCAATCCTGCGATGAGTATTAAGTGTACCAGAATAGATGGATACATTGTGGTACACGTAACATAACTATAAGAGACAATGTGAATAGAGGAATGCCCCGCCAAACACGTGGATCACCGTTATTCACATTCTGCTACGCCGAGGACGCGTTAATAGGTCTGTGGCATAAGATTTCAAACCATCTGTGCACGAGAGCAGAACACATTGTGAAATTTGTATAAAACTGGGCACCGGGACAGTGTTCCCTCAGGTGATCCTCTTATGTGGATCATCATTATTCTGTAGTCTGTTACGCAAAGGAAGTGTTCATACGTCTGAGGCATAAGAAATCAAACCATCGATGCAGAAAAGCAGAACACTCTGTGAAACATTCAGTCTGCTGAGCGGAGGACGTAACGGATAAGAATTCATACCATTTGTGCAGGAGCACAGAACACACTGTGAAATTTGTATAAAATTGGGCACGACACTCACTTTTTTGGGGCAGTGTTCCCTCAGGTGATGCTTATGATACGCGAAGGAAGTGTTCATACGTCTGAGGCATAATAATTCAAACTATCGATGCAGAAAAGCAGAATACTCTGTGAAACATTCAGTCTGCTGAGCGGAGGACGTAACGGATAAGAATTCAAGCCATTTGTGCAGGAAAGCAAAACATACTGTGAGATTAGAATAAAATTGTGCACAACGTTCACTTTCCGGGCAGTGTGCCTTTTACGGGTCAAATTAAATACATTGGGGTATTTGGTCTTTTAGACCAGATGAAGAAATCCTTGCAGGTTTACGATTATTTATTAAGGTTTCTGATATTTAACTTGTGTATATAGGTTGCCCGACCACTGAAATGCTTTTCAGGCATTCTGTTTGATGGGTTGCGAGATATTCTTTGAAAATATCTTGATTTACTCCCTAACGAATATCGTCTATTCTCGTCCATGAATGCCGAAAATTTCTCAGAGAAATATTGAATCATTCAAACGTAACCCTTATACAGATTCTAGGGCATAGGGATATAATCAGAAATCGCATTGCTAATGATTAGGATCGGTATGGAGCTGTTAATCTCAACATCAACATCGTTTCACTTCGATCCACAAATCTTATGACCATTCGTCACATAACTGTGATTCTCAAGGTCCACTTTCCTATTGGAAGTCATGCCGATAGACTTGGCATTCTCCAAGCGACTTCTGATGGTAGTTGTGAGTCTGAGGAGGAAGGGATTAAGTTTCACCTCATGACACTTTTCTCTGACATCATCGACTAAACTCTCATGTATACAGATAGTGACAAATGAAAGATTTATTCAGATTGGTTTCCTTTGGGAAAATCCTTGGATTGGATGTTAATTGTTGCACTATGAGTGTCCGCCAGCTTACCTATGCAACCTTAGAATTATACCCCGGCTGTTTTCTTGACAGACATTAAAGATGCTTTTAACAAGTGGGACATTTCATCTTGGAGTATCTTCAATAGTAAAAATTGTATAATGAAGCTGCTTGATAAAGTCCTATTCATTCAGAAGCCTTTCTTTCTAATGTTACTTTCGATTTGAATGCGCCTAAATTACGATCACACAACGTTCCTAACTTGTTACAATGCAACTTAATGCCCAGTCAAGCTGTGACATTATTAACTCTGAGGATCCTTAGACTCTAGGTGATCTAGATTAAAACTCGTCAGAACACGGAAAACTGGTCCTCAGGCTATGGTCCTATCCTGTCATCTAAACGATGAGTTTTAAACTTAAGAATAAATTAGGCTGTGCAAGGAGCATATTTCTCTGCTTTCCTGATTGCTATAGTGTGTTTCAGACCCAGCCAAGCTGTGACTTTATTACCTCTGAGGATCCTCAGACTCTAGGTGATCTAGATTAAACCTCGTCTGGTCTTGATAGAACGTTTCTAGCTAGAATTCTAAACACGGAAAACTGGTCCTCAGACAATGGTCCTGCCCTGTCATCTAAACGATGAGTTCTAAACTTAAGAATAAATTAGTCTGTGTAAGGGCCAGACCGAGGTACTGATCGTAAATTAACTTGCGAAACTGATCCTAAGGGTGGCTGTTCCAACTACTAACATTAGTGGCTAATAGACAGAATAGCAGAAGTAAGAGGAATAGCTTTTATAAGATGCCTACTTTAGCAAGTTCACTAGGTACAGGAAACCATATTATACTGACCTAAAATTGCTGCGAAAGACGATCAAGGGAGTCCAGACTGTTAGGGAGGATAGAAATATTAAGAGTTAGAGATCCCTTACTCAAAATCACTTACATAGCATGATTTGTGATGATTGCTTAGGGCGTAAAACAAACTGCAGTAGACGGAGAGATGTCTTAAGATTCCACAGCTTAGAAGCGCTCGTTTAGATTTCCACAGGATCTCCAAAGCTAAGGAGGCCAGTGTAGTCTTAGCTGCTTGAAATTTTAGTGTGAAGTAATAGGTTCAGGTTCGGGAGTCTAGTAAGATGGGTCTGGCAGTAAATGAGGGCAAAACAAAGTATATGTTATCGACGAGTAGAGACGCGCGGCGTATTGATTCTCAGATTACGGCCGATAACTATACTTTTGATACGGTCAAGGAATTTATCTATCTTGGCTCCGCCGTTACCACCAGAAATGATGTCAGTCTGGAGATCAAGCGCAGGATCACTCTTGCCAACAGGTCCTACTATGGTCTCAATAGGCAATTTAGTAGCAGAGACCTCTCTCGTACGACAAAACTAACACTCTACAAGACGCTCATCCTCCCCGTGCTTCTTTATGGCGCAGAAGCATGGACCCTATTAAGCACTGATGCAGCAGCCTTGAGAGTGTTCGAGAGAAAAGTACTGCGTAAGATCTTCGGTCCAGTGCGAGTTGGCGATGATTACCGCATCCGATACAATAGTGAGCTGTACGAGCTCTTCAACGACATGGACGTTGTGCAGCGTATTAACACCCAGCGGCTCCGCTGGCTCGGCCATGTCGTTAGAATGGAGGAGGATGCTCCGGCGAGACGAGTATTTGATGCGGGGATCTGCGGAAGTCGGCGAAGAGGACGACCTTGTATCCGTTGGAAGGACCAAATCGAGGAAGCCCTGGCATCGATTAGTGTGACCAACTGGCGTAGGCGCGCAAGAAGCAGAGGCGCCTGGAAGGATGTGTTGCGGCAGGTCG
Source organism: Sarcophaga carnaria (assembly GCA_958299815.1). Taxonomy (NCBI): domain Eukaryota; kingdom Metazoa; phylum Arthropoda; class Insecta; order Diptera; family Sarcophagidae; genus Sarcophaga; species Sarcophaga carnaria. Next base: position 10,180,426 of record OY283149.1, on the reverse strand, counting down.
AAATCCATTAAACGGGTTGTTATGGCCAATTAAGTAAGTAAGTAATAGGTTCAGATGAGGTATAATTAGAGTCTAGCAAGTGGTACTTGCACGATATGTTCATGGTATAATCTATTGACCCGATTGAGATAGCTAAATCAGCCGAAATGGTTTTTGAGTTGCACACTGCTTTGTGTGCACTGATACAGTGTCAATTTGAGAATACTTGACACTCAGGTCTGCCTTAGAGATCGAAATCTTCAGAGAAAAACAAAGAAACCAGTCATTAGAATTTGTTTAACACCCTGTATGTTTGTGTACATTTGTTTATCGCATAAAATGAAATGCTTTCTCTCTCAATTAAATGAATCTTAAATTGCTTAATTAACTCAAAAGCAACAACAACTAACGGTAACAAACATTATTACGGGTATGTGTACAACGATTACTGTGTTCTATTCTGTTCTAATGAATACAAACAGCTAAGCGAATGGATTGAAACCCGACACCGACATAGACGAAGACGAAGGCAACCATAATGGATATGCATGTGTGTATTGTATACACATATGCATGTGTATACATATGAAAGTATGATTAAAGAAATATGAGAAGAAGAATCAACACGAAATTGATTTGTTTCTATACGAATCGCCAGAAGTTCTATTTTGTTTTTGCAAAATAAACGTTGTCATCGTTGTACGACGACGACGACGAGAAGAACGACTATGATAATGATGACGATGATGATGATAATAATGCTGCTGTTGCTGTTGTGTATTGCTGACGATGGCGTTGATAATTAATGATTGAATTGAATGGTGGAATGGAATTGAATTGAATAGAATTGAATTGCATTTGAAGAAATTAAATGTTTTTGTGGGCATTTTAATGAATTTTTATTAAAAAATAATTTAGAAAAAAAAAATTTGTGAAATTTTGTTTGGTTTTGCTTTCTTTATTCAAATGTACAAACATTTGTACGTCTGTATTTATGATGAGAAAAGCAAAAGTTTTGTTTTCTGAGTCTGTAATTAATGTTGGGAAAAAGTTACAATTAAAATTTTACTTTTAATTGCATTTGACAGCAACAATGCCATAATGAGGGAATATTTTTGGATTGTTTTCTGCTTTTTTTTTTTTGAAAATATTTTCAAAAATATTCATTTAAAAAATGATAATGATAATGAATTAATAAATATTTACAATTTTAATATTAATTTCGGCTAGAAATTAATAACCTTGTTAAACAAACAGATTTGTGGACAATGAAATATAATTTGTGAGAATTAAGTATTAAATAACTTGCATTGCTAAGAAAAGAGAGAGAGGGAAATATAGTCGGTCATATTCAACTATCGATCACAATTAACACGAGCGTTATAAAAAAATTTTTCACTAATTCGAGGATAATTTTTTCGGGAGGCACTCGAGCTCACATTAAGTTAAATTGGCAGCTGCCTTAGAAAGCACAGCCTACTCGAATCCACCAATCTATTATTTATCCATGATTCTCAGGATTTTAGGAAGGTATGGATTTCATCCCACTCTCCTTTGCCTAGACATGTTGTGTACATAAATTCTAGATACCAAGAAGGAGTCCTTATAAGATATTTCAAGCTTGCTCTAGTCTCTATACATTGTCCCTTCTTTCCTTTAGTAGGAGAAGTCCTTATAAGACATTTCAAACCCGCTCTATATTATCCCTTCTTTCCTTTAGTAGGAGATTGCCTGTATAGCAGCCTCATCTTTGTATCCCCAGGTTAAGTGATGCTAGATTCAGGAGAGCCTCCACACCTACATTTCAATACTTTTTTGTTAGTATTTTTTTTTGTTTATTCCCTGGTTGAGACTTTAACAACATCACAGTTCTCCGCTTTATAGCTCCCAGAGAACGTCATGCAAGCATTCACTGACCCATCCAGATAATGACGAATGTGGAATATTTTCAAATCAACTGAATCTTTGATTGTCTCTTGTACTACCAGATTACAGTACAGGGACTGCGTTCACCCGTGGCATCACAACGGGCCGCTATGCGTGCTCAAGTGAGCTTTGTGATATCAGAGCTATCACTCCGACCTAAACCTAAACTACCAGATTACTGTAGTACAATTCAAGCTATAAATATTGCTGCTTTGCCAATTTAGTATCAGAGTATAACGTATGGTGTTATATACCTTTTATCGAAAAGGCCTGAATAAATACGTGCCCCTCCATAGAGGAGTAAATTTCATTCACTTCCAGCAGATGGATGAGATATTGAAATCACTTGAATAGAGCTGAGGCAGATCAAGACCTGACATAGACATGTGGAGAACAACTTGACATGCCCTGACTTCATCTTACGAACCTCATGCTGTGTACACACGTCCAGGGAAGGTGAACACCCGAGAAACTGTAGTGACATGGAGAAGAGGGACCACAGTAACAACTCTGTTCTATGCTTGGGAACCTAAGAAGAAGCATTTTTGGGCACACAGAATTTGTTCACAGAACGTGTATAGTCAAAGAGAACCAAGAGTAATTTAATTATATGTTGCAATAGATAATATTGGTGTTAAAACAGACTCCAAGTAAGCTAAGCTCATTGAGGCGGCTGCCAAATCAATATAAATGTCGTCATCGTAGCTGAGATTCTGCAAGCGAGTATAGAGTCATCAAAACTATTCTGCTTTCTTTTCAAAGAACTTCTCTAATGCGCGTTTCTAGAACAATTTCGGTGAAAATTAATGCCATCTTGAACTTAATGCCTAGGTGATCTAGTTCAAGTCCATTTATTGATAACAATTTAAAGCCAACAACCCATTTTTGTTGTGACAAGCCATGTCTATAAATGTTGCTGGAAAGCAGTTGTAACACATTCATTTTTTTGGTCGTTGGAAAGAGTTCATTCGAATTTCAGGAATGGATTATTCGGCTTATGTTTGCTAAGGAGACACTGCCGTTCACAGGCAAGTTCACTCGGCGGCCATATGGCCCATTGTGTTACCCAGTGTGAGGTAATCCACCTTGTTATGTGATCCATTAGTGGTGGGTTTGAACAACCCCAAACTCCAGTTCCCATAGTGGCACGTTCGCCACCTAAGCCAGGTCTTCAAACGTTCTATCACCCAAAAACCGATAACGTCTGTCCTGAATTGCAGGGCACACGAATAAAAGGTGTTGTACCGATTCCGTGTCCCTCTACATCATGACAGCTTCTGCAGTAATCCTGGTGGGGCAGAACGAGCTAGTCAGCGAAGCTGCCAATAGTGCAGTGTACCATTAGAATTCTCGTTAGAATGTGAACCATTTTCTTGCCGATATGTAATGGTACTTCCGATGGGAGTGTCTTTGATGTTCTAGTAGGTGTTTGGGGGCAGTGGCCCTAGCTTTGTTGATATTTACATGCAGACTAATTTTTGCAGCTGTCAAGGACGAGGTTATTGATTTTATCTTTCATGTGTCCTTTACTGAAAGTGCTTAAAAGAATAATTTCCACGACATACTCGAATTTACATACAGCTTATACATACATAATTGGTCATTACAACCCTTCAGTCAGGATTACGACCTAGTTTCTCACACCACTTAAGTTGTGTGTGTTAATTTGTATGCATGACTGGTGGGACCTAAAGTTTAAAGTCGACTCCGAACGACAGATTTTTGAGAAACTTTTCATGGCAATTTTATTTACTCTCAGAGTTTTTGCCAGAAATCTGCTGAGAGGAAGACGCCGTAGAAATACTTTTTGTATTTTGTTTTGATGTCTGATCTGGGGCTTGAACCCTGGCGTTACGTCTAATAACCCAACGCACTACCTACTAGACTACGGCGACTTCATAAATGCTTCTACATAAATAAATAAAAAAAAATTAGGAATAAAATGCAACCCTCCCATTTCGTCATTATGAGCAAAAACAAATCAATCGCGGAGTATCCAGAAAAGGGCTTCATAATCTCCGGATTGTGGGTGTCAGACTGTAGTCAGTCGAAAGCTAATGAAGCCCCGGTTAGTGCAGTGGCAGCGCCAAGTCTCTCTAATCAAATGGCACCATTTTTGAATCTGGTGCACTAGCACCTAGCTTAGTATCTGGTTTTTCGAGACCAGACACATCAAAGGCTAGAGGGGGTCCAGATGGGATCCAATCAGTGTTGCCAGCAATTTTTTAAAAAGAACTTTTTATTTCTGTGAAAAAAACTTTTTTTTTTACAAAAAAACTTGTTTTCTACGAAAGTATCAACATTTTTAAAGGAAACACCGGAGAACGGTGTCCTCTATTAGTGTTTCTTTGCTACTTATGCGAGGGACGAATAAAATACACAAATAAAAAAAATATATAAAAATGTAAATATTTCGTGTTATTGTTGAATTTATTGAAATTTTGAATTTTTCCAAAAAACTTGTTTTGTTAAAAACAATTTTAATGAAAACTTTTTCGCATTTCAAAAAAACTTGGAAAAAAAGGGAAAACTTGGCAAATGGCAACGCTGGATCCAATCTCACGTTTTGGTGGCTGGTAGCTTGCCTCCTTATTGCGATAATCCAGAAGGTTTCAAGTTGACACCACCGCCCAACCTCCTAATATAATATATTTTACTTATGCTTAAATAGTAATGAACTAAATGAGAATTACTTTTGAATTTCTTTAAGCGGGGCTTTGTTATTTGTTCGAACGAACGAACATATAATTAAGTAAACAAACGATTGTAGCTGACACACACACTGCTCTGTTGTATATATATGTGTGTGAAAATAAAGTCGACAAAACATTCAATGTTAATATGAAAAGAGGAATGTTATGTGTTAAACAGACAATAGACAATATATGTACATTTGATTGTGTGACTTACAGAATATAATAGGAAATGGTAGCTTTGGAAACTTCTGTGAGAGAAGAGATTCTGCACTGGAGATAGCAAGATTATATTAAGAAGCGCTGAGAATAGCAGCGATCAGCTGAATAGTAAAGCAATTAATTCTTCTATCGTTACAAGCAAACACATTGCGATGAAATTATTTCTGACTTACTACAAATAAATATATTCCGTAGAAGCGAAGAAAAAGTGTAGTGTTCAACAAAAAAAAAAGTGGGAAAAAGGGTACTTACTACACATTCAAAATCTGTCACGTCAATTAATCACAGCTCTTTGGTGTTTAAAACAATTGAGAAAGCTGTGGACTGTACTGTATACGATATACAGCACTGAAAAGGTTACCCAGTTTATCCTAGACAACACACACACGAGAGGGACAGAACTACTGAGATGACTTTTGTAGATTCCGTGGGAACCATTCAGATTTTATACATAGTTCCGGTAATATCCAGAGGGGGATCCCACACACACGTTCTGCGGAAACAAATCCTGACAACGAAACAATAAGTGTTGGCACAATCAGAAAGTGCCAACAGGATGAGGTTCTTTCACCACTAAACTCTTGATGAAAATGTCTGATTGTCAAGAGTATCACTTTCTGAGGAACAATTCAAAGAAATGTTTAAATTGTAAGACAGTGTTGCATGTCTGTGAGGTTAAGCATGAACCCCGGATTAGATCATTACAGTACCACTTGCGAAAAGGAGACTTCTGTGTGAGGTAATATCATAGAAGCTGTGAAAATCACTCGATAAGTTAATATATCGAAAGCATTGCAAGGCATGCCATAATATTTGTCATTTTGTTGAAGCTACATCTGTCAAATTACATACATACATACATAATTGGCCATTACAACCCTTCAGTAGGGATTACGACCTAGTTTCTCACACCACTTATGTTGTGTGCGTTAATTTTATACATGAGTGGTGGGACCTACAGTTTAAAGTCGACTCCGAACGACAGATTTTTGAGAAACTTTTTCATGGCAATTTTTCGACGACTTCCTCTCAGCAGTTTTCTGGCAAAAACTCTCGAGAGTAAATACAAAATTGCCATGAAAAGTTTCGCAAAAATTTGTCGTTCGGAGTCGACGTTAAACTGTAGGTCCCGCCACTCACGTATAAAATTAACACACACAACATGAGTAGTGTGAGAAGCTAGGTCGTAGTCCTGACTCAAGGGTTGTAATGACCAATTAAATAGGTTTGTATGCTTTATTAAGCCATCACAATTTTGTCACATTGTAATAAATGAAAATATTTTTGTCGTATTCAATTTCAATAAAAAAACAGATTTTTTGTTTTTAAATTTTTTAATTCATTCACTTAAAATGTGGTCGCTAACATGCTACACGCTATACTCTATTGTACTTCCGTTTCAATTTATCAAATCGAAAATTAAACGAAAAACAAAAACACAAACAAATTCTACAATTTTTTTATTGTTTTAATTATTTGATGAAATCAAAAAATTAATAATTTTACATTTAATTCTACCAGTAATACGATGACAATCATTAGCGTGCCTTTAATTTTTGTAGGCGTTAATTGAATTTGAATAGAAATGTTTTTTTTTCGTTTTTTAATTGAAATTGTTCTCATTTCTGTGCCCTTTTTTGTTCACACAAAATATTACAGTTTTTAGCGGCACACGCTATTTTATTTAATAACACACACGATAATTATTAGTTTTTGTTCAATTATTAAATGAAACTGTTTATGCAACAACCACAGTTAGGGTTAAACGAAAATGTGGGGGGGGGGCTCCTAGAAAGCTGTAGAATATTTGTACTTGCATACAAGATGTCTGTAACACTCTCTTGCCTTTATCTCGTAAGAATGGGTATGAATTCGAATGAATACTGTCTTCACTTTTGAGATCAGAAATACCGTTTTATAGCAGGGCCCTAGAAAGAGCTCCCTCCCTCCTCTATAATGGTCGAAAGCGGTGGATTAATCGAAAATATGGGGGTCCTGGAAAGTTGTACTGGGATACAAAATATCTGTAGCCCTGTTGCCTTTATCTCGTAAGAATAGGTAAAAATTCGATTGAATACTGTCTTCAGTTTTGAGTTCAGAAATACCGTTTTATAGCAGGGCCCTAGAAAGAGCTCCCTCCCTCCTCTATAATGGTCGAAAGCGGTGGATGTTAGGGTTAATCGAAGGGTTAATCCTGGAAAGTTGTACTTGGATACAAGACGTCTGTAGCCCTGTTGCCTTTATCTCGTAAGAATAGGTAAGAATTCGAATGAATACTGTCTTCAGTTTTGAGTTCAGAAATACCGTTTTATAGCAGGGCCCTAGAAAGAGCTTCCTCCCTCCTCTATAATGGTCGAAAGCGGTGGATGTTAGGGTTAATCGAAGGGTTAATCCTGGAAAGTTGTACTTGGATACAAGACGTCTGTAGCCCTGTTGCCTTTATCTCGTCAGAATGGGTAAGAATTCGAATGAATACTGTCTTTACTTTTGAGTACAGAATTACCGTTTTATAGCAGGGCCCTAGAAAGAGCGCCCTCCCTCCTCTATAATAATCGAAAGCGGTGGGTTCCTAGAAGCACCTTCTCAGACATTTACTATGCCATGTCTGCCGTTAAGTAGAAAATCTGCATATTTTTCGATGTGAAAGAGCAGGGGGGTTACTATCTATTGCGATGCGAAAAGAAAATGGTACGTAATCGAATAATTGGTACTCTTTATTACGCCTTCGTATTTTAATTACGCGTTCCCTTGCGCAAATCTGGCATCATTTTCAACAAAATTTGCGAAAGTTTTTGCGTAAGCGATACAGAATACCAAATTGTACTCTTAACGCATTTAATTTACGCGTCGAACTTGCTTTCGCATAGCAATAGAAAGTAACCCCCCGGAACAAATGAAGTATTATCTTGTCCTGCCTCCGTTTAATAAGGATAGGACGCAAAAACTTCCAAATATCCCCCGCCACTCTATTTCACACTCATCGTTCATTGCACATTGAAATAGGTTAGGTGGTGGACGGTCCTTGAAGGTTTTCTTTAGTTGCGCTTACGCCAAATACATGAGCCATAGACCTCGTGTAAGAAGTAATTCTAGGAAATGCCAATTCTCTCGACATTCTTTCCAATTGGCCAGCGGTCAGTGAGAACAGCAAAGGATGGTCATGCGATTTAATGAAAGAAGATTATCAGTTGGCAGTCGTCGTAGCCTGGTAGGTAGTGTGCTGGCTTATTAGGCGTAAAGCCAGGGTTCGAGCCTCAGGCCAGACATCAAAACAAAATACAAAAAGTATTTCCGTCGGCGACTTCCTCTCTATAAAAAGACTAGAGAGGTAATCCTAGATGGCGAGCTCTTTAACAGGCCTGGCCAGTTCATAAGCCGTTTGCGAAACCCATATAAGAGTTTTATTTGAATGATTAGATTTGAAAAATAGACAAAGATGGATATAGAGATGACGTTTGTGAGAGATTTGCTTGTATCCTAGCTGCCTAGGTAAATTTTTAGATTTTAGAGATTTGAAGGTAATCGTTCTACTCAACAAGCGTTGTGTCGCTTTTAATAATATTCCAATGACCACCTACTGGAAAATACTTTAGTGATCGGGCAGTCAATACAAAAGTCTCTGTTAATATATGGACCTCAAAAATCAGAAGGGAAGTCAATTTAATATAACAAATAATACCTTAGTGGAACCGAATGCACTGTCAATCGGGGCATATGTCTACCGGTATCCACAGTAACAACGATATTTGCTCAGCGTCCACCAAAGCATAAGCACTGAGTGTCACTTTTAATCCCTCAAATCTTGCGCGCGCTCATCTTCTAGTTGTAAAAAAGACTTTATGAGGCTCATGATTTATATAAGCCGATATAGGTTTGCTTAAGCCTCAAATTGGATACTAATTCCTTATTATGTATATGCACTCTTCCTTTTATCTCATGCCTCTAAGGCATGACTTGACTGATGAGAAGTAGATTTTAAGGTTAAACTGAATATAATGAATGTCTGAAGAAGCGGAATGAAGCTAGGTAAATAATCTGAGATTGATCACCGTTCTTTGGACATGGCATTATAAATTCAGAGAATTTATAAATTCTATGGCGATGAGAATGAATTATCAGAGCATATTCTTGGAATCTGAGCTTGATTGTGCTGAGTATTGTTGACACTGAGCAGCATCATGAGCTTTGTCAAGACAATAGGCTTGGAGGAGACATTATAGGGGGTGCCCTATAAAGTATGAGGGGCATGGTATCAGCGCTAACGCAGCTCTTTACCATAAAAATGTAATACTATATAAGTTACCTCAACGACATAGACGTTGTGCAACGTATTAATATCCAGCGGCTGGCTGCCTCGGCTATGTCGTTTGAATGGAGGAGGATGCTCCGGCTAGACGGGTATTTGATGCGGATATCTGCGGAAGTCGGCGAAGAGGATGAGCTTGTATTCGTTGGAAGGACCAAATCGAGGAAGCCCTGTCATCGATTGGACGGCGTAGGCGCGCAATAAGTAGAGGCGCCTAGAAGGATGTGTTGCGGCAACCCGAAATCCGTTAATCGGGTTGTTAATGGTCAATTAAGTAAGTAAGTAAAAGTTACCGGGTAAAGAGGAAACATACATATATAATTGGCCATTACAACCCTTCAGTCAGGATTACGACCTAGCTTCTCATACCACTTATGTTGTGTGCGTTAATTTTTATACATGAGTGGCGGAACCTTCAGGTTAACGTCAATTCCGAACGACAAATTTTTAAGAAACTTTCCATGGCAATTTTATTTATTCTCAGAATTTTTATTAGAAATCTCTGAGAGGAAGTCGCCGAAGAAATATTTTTTCATGTTTCGTTTTGATGTCTGACCTGGGGTTTGAACTGCGGCCTTACGTCTAATAAGCCAACACACTACCTACTAGATTACGGCGACTTCAAATAGAGGGAATACCAGTGGAAATTCTATGAAATCATAGCTGAACTTTTACAGCCTCTTATCAATCTAGAAAAGGAAAGACTGCCTTCAGATTGGAAAAAAGTTTCATTGGTAAAGTGGGCAACTTGGAAGATTGCAACAAATGCAACGTTGCTTAGCATCAAAAGGTGAAAGATTAGGTTTTCTTTCAAGCAAGAAATGTAAGATCAAACCATCTCTCTCTGCACATACATTATTATGATTGAAGAGACTGTGCACCTTGCAACGTGAGGAACTGGTGAAAGGAAAGCACAATTCTTAATTCCTTTACTACGTAAACCTCTGTCAATCATTTCATGATGGGAAAAAGTATTAACCCATTAATGCCCGAATTACTTTTTTTTTCTAACGGTTACCGTTTTGTTTTTTACACTCAATTTCCACTCAGAGCATAAAAACTAAGGCAACCTCTGCTGGCAACTTAAGTTGCCATTGGGTACTAATGGGTTAATGTCTGAAGGAAAGGAGTTCCACATATGGACTAGTACGGCTAAAGAACAAATTCTCTTTGCAATTAAATTGAAAGAATTGGAGTTGGTTTATATGTGGTTTCAGTAGGACGGTGAGGCCTATGAGGGAATACCTGAAATCCGGTTCGATTGTATAGATAAGTACAAATCAGGCACAATACTGGTCCTAGACTACAACATTACGGCGGATATTGTTGCGATAAGATTACAACCCTGCAGTCAGTCACACCACTAATGTTGTGTGCGTATATTTTTTATACATGAGTGACGGAACCTGCAGTTTAAAGTCTCGACTCGAGACAACAGATTTTTTTGAGAAACTTTTCATGGCAAATTTTGTATTAACTTTCAGAGTTTTTGCTAGAAATCTGCTGAGGGGAAGTCGCCGATGAAATGTTTTTTGATATTTTGTTTTGTTGAAGATGCCTAACCTGGGGTTCAAACCGAGGCTGCATGCGTAATAAGCCAATGCACTACCTACTAGACTACGGCAATACAAGCTGGAATGCTGGAAAAAGTACGACAAAATTGGAGTTTACGAATGTTACTACGGCGTGAAGTAAATGACAGGAATTTATTTATCGCTTCAAATAGAATTTTAATTCAGTTTCGTAAATTTTCCTGAAACGACTGAAAAACGGAAATCTTGAGCGCCATTACAACGGCTAATATAGGGCAAATTTAAAGTTCAAATCGGGGACAATACAAATGAAAAAATAAGGCGGTGTTGCAATAAAAAAAATCTGTTTTCCTTCATTTAATTTGTAATTTTTCATTTCCAGCTTTGATTTTTATTTCACTCAATCACGTATAGTACGTGATATTTTAATAGTTCACTTGGGTCACTTTGTATAAAATAATAATAATAACGATGATGATAATACGGTCGAATCTTATTTACACTTCAGACCATTTATCTATTTAGCTTAGGTTAGCTTCGTTTAGTTTAGTTTTTCTTTATCATTCGTACATCCATCCATCCATCATCTCTATCTCTATCGTTTTATGTGTAAATTGCTTTGGGTGTGATATTCTTAATCATAATCGCCACCATATCACCAACACCGTCACCATTATCGTCACCGTCACCATCACCATGACTATCATTAGCACTTTATATTGTGTTGTTCTTTTTCTTCTCTCTCTCTCTCTCTCTTCTTATTTCACTTTATTTATGTCTTAGAATAGAAGAAGCTACAGAAGATGTATCTACAATTACTTTATATACTCGCATGTAAGTATGTATGTATGTGTGTACATACAGATGGACATATGTATGTACATACATATAGGCGGACAGACGGACAATTTAAAAGTGTTTTTAGATTTATGGAATGTATTCTTAAGATAATCACTTTGTATGTATTTGTACGTGTACATATAGCAGCTGTATAGATAGTATCATGGAAACGTATATTCACCACTAGTGGTGAATATCTGAAATTAAATATTTCCAGCTGAAATTTAAGGTTTCATTTTACGTCGTTAAATCGCTTTAAAAAAGAAAAATAAGTCAATAAAATAAATAACAGCTGCACCAATTATGATATTAAAGTTCATATTGAAAATAAAAAAAAAAATTTGAATTGAAAAAAAGTTGAGAAATTCATCACAATATCGTGGAAACTATACTTTCAATAAAAATCTGAACACTGATCTGAATATCCTTTATCGTATGTTACAATGACTTTCTAAATTCAAAACCGCCAGGTCTGGGGCAAGGCGTGTAACTTCATGTTTTGAAAAGGTCAATTGGCCGCTAAGAACTATGGAACTATGTAAGCGATCTTGTCTAGGCGGATAAATCTCGTCAAGTTATTGCAGCCATTATAATGATACAGCTTTATGTGTATGTGTTTCATTTAACTTAAATTTTAAAACCGATAAATGGGTAACACTGGCCTCCTGATTGAGTCATTGGCTAAGGTAGTACACCAAATACTTCGATTCGAATTATTATTAACATGCTGCGCACGTGTGTCGTATTCTATCTGACGAGCTGATACACACATAAAATACTTTCTAGCATCTTTACTGGATACAATTAAAGGAAATTCTTCCCCAATCTCTTATTATATTATATTATACAAAATTTTGATACCTATTCGCCCCAATAAATCCACTATTTTGACTACTGTTTGAAGCTTAGAATGAGTCCATGTACGGAAGAACGCAAAAAGCCATAAATATTGCGATTGAAAAATCCCAAACGTTCCATTTGTTGTCAATTGCATCCATCTTGCAGAAATTTTCCTCAAAACACTACAACTCATCATGAGTCGTCTCGTCAGCACCATATTGTAAGTTTTTTTTTTAATTATTTCGGGAAGCAGCGACCTCAACTGGGTGTCAAAAAAATTTCATTTTCACAACAGAAGTTGATGGCGTATTTAAAAAGGTTCTTAATTTGGGATTAACCTATCACAATCGGTTTCGTAATGTTTAGTAATGCTTAATGACTCCAACAATGCTATAAAGAAAGCAACTGAGTTGTCCCTTCTATAGCACCAACATTTATGATGCAGGATTCCCAAAGTACTTGTTGTTATCGAAGCCATAGCCTTGGTTTAAAGTTGCCGTAGTCTAGTAGGTAGTGTATTGAATTATTAGACGTGAGACCACGGTTCAAATCACAAGTCAGACATTTCTAATAAAATGAAATATGAAAAAAAAAAATATTTTTTAGGCGACTTCCCCTGAGCAGATTTCTGCCAAAAATCCTGGGAGTAGAATAAAATCTGTCGTTCGGAGTAACACACACAACACAAGTGGTATCAGAAACTAGGTCGTAGTCCTGTCTAAAGGGGTTGTAATTACCAATTATTTCTTTCGATCACTAAATCACTTTCTCTTTAAACCATCAATGGGTTCCAACACAAACTAAATTGAGCATCTTGTTCAAATTTTAACTCGGATCAACTGCCAAAAAAAATGTTATCATTGCTTTCGAACGTCTCCGGCCTCACACTAATCCACCCTCACCCGACCGCGGAGGGCTCGTCCCCATTACGTAGGGGCACGTACACACTACAGTCCGGACTGTAGCGGGTATGGGAAAAGTAGTGGCAACCAGAACATAAATCAGCTACAGAACTTAATCACAGGCTGAATAAAGTAACAATAAACAGAGTTCGAATTTATAAAATTTAATAGGCTTTATACCCTCGAAAATCCCAAGCTACCTGCGGCCGCAGATCAATAACAAGCACTAGAGAAAATTCAGGGAGCATCTGCAAGAAAAAGTAGGACAAAAATATTCACAAGGACAATGGAAAGTTGACGTTCAATCATCTTAAGACTTGTTCCAGCAGATCAATCACCTGCTTAGCTGAAAAAGTTTGATAAATAAACCTAGGAAAGCAAAAGAAATCAAAAGAAGTTGGAGAAATAGCCCGTGTTCGCTAAAGGTAAATAAATGAATGAAATGACAATGAAAGCAAAAGAAGTCGCCGTGGTCTAGTAGGTAGTGTGTTGGCTTATTAGACGTAAAGCCAGGGTTCGAGCCCCAGGCCAGACATCAAGACAAAAATACAAAAAGTATTTCTTCTCTGAGAGTAAATAAAATTGCCATGAAAAGTTTCTCAAAAATCTGTCGTTCGGAGTCGACTTTAAACTGTAGGTCCCACCACTCATGTATAAAATTAACACACACAACATAAGTGATGTGAGAAACTAGGACGTTGTACAATGGGTCAATTCGACCTCCGGGTACTGTACTTGTCTTAATTGACAAGTACACGTCCTCTAACCTAACCTTACCTAACCAAAATATTTTTGTGTGTAGAAAATTCAGAAAATTGGTGGGACCTACCAGTTTAAAGTCGCCAGATTTTTGAGAAACTTTTCATGGCAATTTTTATTTACTCTCAGAGTTTTTTCCAGAAATCTGCTGAGAGGAAGTCGCCGAAGAAATACTTTTTGTATTTTATTTTGATGTCTGGCCTGGGGCTCGAACCCTGGCTTTACGTCTAATAAGCCAACACACTACCTACCTACTAGACGACGGCGACTTCATCAATAACAAAAACTAGAGAAAATTCAGAGAGCATCTGCGAGAAAAAATTAGGACAAAAATATTTACAAGGACAATGAAAAGTTGACGTTTAATGATCTTAAGACTTGTGCCAGCAGATCAATCACCCGTTAGCTAAAAAGCTTGAACCATGGGGTGATCCTAATTTATTCCGCTCTAAGTTGACTTACAAATCGCCACATGCTACCTACTGGGCGCAGTTTTTGATGCCACTTAAGCCTAGACGAGTTATGAGGAGACCTGATCTAGTTAAGGTGACTGCGAGTAGATCGCTATATAAACTAGTAAACTCAATACCCAATCTGGCTATCATACCACTGGGATACAGTGGACTAATCATTGGATCATTTAGTACAATTTAATTAATAAAACATTAAGAAATGAATCAACTCTTTGAGGTCCTTTGCTTTTATGCTATGTTCAATGGAAAAACATTTCTTCATATTCAAAAGGAAAACTTTACAAAAAAAATTCGATTTCGTTTGCCTTAATGTCTAGTAACTATGCTTTTGAATGATTATACTGGAGGGAAAAGTATAGTGGGCGCCTGTACTTACAGTGAGCGCCATAAGTGAGTCAACACCCACTATAATTTTAAATTTTCTATTATGGTCTTAAGGATAAAAAAGTTCCTTTATCATGAATTGTTGATTTTGTTTTAACATTTTATAAGTAATAGATAAACTTGTTTATTTTTGGAAGTTTATTCGACTATTCTCATTTACTTTTCTTGCTATCCTAAGAAAATTAATTACTTCAGTGGTGTTTACTCACTTTTGACGCTTACTGTATATTCAACAGATTGCTAAACAAACTTGTAAACTCAGTAGCCAATCTGGCTTAAACGTCAGCCCCGTTATATCACTAGGATACAGAGAGGAGTAATCTTTTGATCCCATCTAGTACAATTTAAGTAATAAAAATTAAATGAATCAACTCTGAAAAAATATCCCTTTAAGTTCAAGAACAGAGGGCCATTTCTCAGTGATCATACACGTATTATTATTATTAAAATTTTCAAAGGGAAAAGCATTTGTTTTTGAGAAACAATTTGTTTTTTAAATTACAATTTGATGATGAATTTAATTTATTTTTTAAACTTTACAACGTGTTTACATTTGCACCGGTAAAGCAAACACAAATTTATTTCCCTGATATAAATATTTGTTGTTTGCAGCACATTTAAATAGTATTTGTTTACAAATAATTGTAATTTTTATTTATTTATTTATTGATATACATATGTATATATTTTGATTTAAATTACAACAAATAAATAAAAAAAAAACCAAAACACAGAACAATTTCTATTCATTCTAAACAAAGTTTTTAATTACACAGTAAAACCAATTGTGAATAAATCTCTTGCTACTCGTAGATTATTTTATTTCATTTTTATTTATTTTTTTTTAGTTTTTATTTTTTTTTATTACAATTAAAGCAAAACAAATTTATTTAAACATTTTAATGCTTCAGTGAGTAAAAATAAAAAACGGCTGCTACTATTTTATACGAAATTATTCATAATATTACGTATACGCCTGGTGGTTTCTCTCTTTTTTTTTAATGGAAAAAGGGGGGTTGATAAACATAGGTTATGTTAAAGACTTTTTTTTGACTATTTTCATGTTTTTAATTTATTAATTTAAATAAAATAAAAAAATTTATATACCCGCAGAGTTGATTAAAACCCAATAATCCGCCATTTTTTGTTAAAGATGTTTTGTACAGTAAATTCGTTAATTTTTTTTAATTTTTTTATTAAATGGATTTCATTGATTTATTTTTTATAATTTATTTTTTATAATTTATTTTTTATAATTTATTTAAATTTTTTTTTAAAATAATTTTTTAATTTTTTTTAGGCGTCGTTTTTTTCGTTTAATTTGTATTAAATTTTCCTTTTTGATTTTAAATATTTTTCTTTTTTTGGTGAACGCATATATATGTTGTTATTGTTATAATTTTCCAAAAAAAAAAAAAATCAAGAAAAATTAAATTTTCTTTGTGAAAATTGCCCGTGTAAGCGCGTTTCAACGTTTTTTAGTTGATATTTTCAACACCGCTCGTCATAAACTAAGCTTAGGCTCAACGACAATTCATTTGGCATCACGAAAAAAAATTCACACACACACGAGAACAAACCGTAAAAACACATACACAACAACAAATACTATTTAAAATGCATTATATTAACAGCATTTATTAAACAATAGGAAGACTTATACACTCTCATAATCTCTCTCTCTCTATTGACGCTCTTTCAAATTTATGGGTGAATGTATATGTGTGCATATGGTACTCATAGAAATACAATAGAATCGATGAACGATCTCATCGTTATTTTTCTTGCTCACTTTCCGAAAATCTCAATCTCACACTAATATACCGTTACCCACACACTTTCTTATTGGGTTCTATTGTATAACACTGTCTCTTCTCCTGTTTTTTTTCGTTTTTCTTTTCAAATACTAAAGTAAAGCCGAGCATAAGTTTGAAAAATGTTGCGTTTTAGCGTTTTTTCTTTTTATTTTCTTTTGATCTTAAAGAAAAATCCTTTTCCGTTTGTAATTATTTTTTGAAACAAAAAACACAGTTTTTATTTCTTTTTTAATTTGCAACTTGCAAATGATTTTTCATTTTCATTTTGAAAAATTTAAATTCATTTCGTTTTTATGCGTTCTAAAATTGTTTTTTTTTTTGTTCTAAGCTGCACTTGGTTGTTTGGTTGTTGAGTATTCGCCCCGTTTTTCTAAACTAAATGTGTTTAAGCTCTGCTCTATAGTTGGAAGCTGAGTTTTAAAATTGAAAAATGAAAAGAAATTTATTTTTTGTTTTGTGTCTGTTGTTGTATTTGTTTAAAATAATAAAAATAAAATCATAAAAAATTAGAAGAAAAAAACGCCACACAATTTAAATAATTTCTATGTGTGTGAGCATGTGTATGTTTTCTTGAATTTTTCCAACATAGAAAAAAAGAAGAAGAGGCAGAAGCATCGTTACAAAATATTTGTAAATATTTCGAATTTTTCGTTTTTATCACATAATGCGGGTCAATCATTTAGGGGAGGTAGGTGTTGCTGCTTTGCGGGTATTTCTTATCTCTCTTACGTTTAAATTATTGGCAGTGGAGCTCAAGAGAACAAAAAACTAGTGAGGAAAGTATTATGAGAAGCATATAGGCAATTAGAGGCCTGTTTAATGAGTTATAAGCTTTTCAGTTAATCAATGATTACAAACATGACACTTGTCAAAGCGGGTCTTAGTTAACACTACTTATAAAGTGCCCCTTAGCTGTGAGCGTCTGTTTCAAACAATCCGCATCTCTCTGCTTCTCTAGACCGTATGGACCAGTCTGTCCATAGTAAGCTGCTGATGATTTATGCTAGTCTCTAGCTTAGCGGCTGTAAGCATAAAAAGAGAATCTCCCAGAAAAATGTTTCATAATCTCCAAAGATCCATCCACAACTGTGTTGTACTGAGAGTCCGATAAATAAAGTGGTAGCGCCCGGTAACACTAACCGTTAGCACGCTAAAACTAACGATCTACCACCTAGTTTTCTGTAAACAGCCCTCTCAAAAGCGTGAATGGTACAGGGGAGGCCTAATCCTATCAAACATCATAACTGAGGAGCTACGAGGTGGTCAACAACTTAACCGGTCTTCCCTGTGACAACAGTCATGGAAGGGGGATCAATCCCTCGGTCTCCATCGCTTTCACATTTAACTCCACTCCACGCTACTTAGAGAAAAACTCGCTCTAGCAATAACTAGAGCAGTTTAGAGGTTTGACAACTAATATAGTGTCCAACGGGAGTATTAATTAGCGGATACCCTTCGAGGAAGAAAAAAAAAACATCTTACAAGGAGTTGACATAAAACCATACGAGGGCCTTCTCCATAAACAGCTGTGTGGCAACTTTCGTCGACATTGGGGATAATCTGGATTTGTAGAAAGGGGTAGTAATACCCGTTAAAATGGATCCTGGTCATTGATAGACTACTTATTAGGCTTTTCACTTTTAAGTTTTCAGCATTAATTTTTCTCTGCTCAGCTCTAAGCTTCTTTTAGAATTCCCGCAAAGTGGGGCACAGAAACCATTCTGGGGGTAAATGTATAGCGGATCCGTGGACATGCTGATCACTAGATAATATAAGTTCAAGTCCTACACAGTGTAATACAACCTAAACGTATACATCGATTACAAACTCTACGAGAATTAGAATATCAGCAAGACTTCAAAAAGTCAATAAACAGGACGTCTGGTAGTAATTAGTTTCGAAACAAAGTGAAGAGAAGGTGATCTGTTATCCTTAAGAGAATGCCGTGAAGTCAACACCCAGCAACGCACTTTACGTTGACTTAAATTGACTGATTATTGTGCTCCTCCTGCAACTACCGGCAACTACACGTCTAAGCAGATCCTTGTGATAATTCTTTATACCCTTACTCGATGGTACTGGTGTATTATCTGCTCCTCTTTAGGTATATAAACGAGAATTTAGACACCGTTATTCAATCCAAATACTACTAGAATGTACAACCTGGTTACTTTTCATATTCTCTGGAAATATACGCCGATGGCCCGAAGTATTGAGGCGAGCACCAGCGCCTTTTCTCACTAAACCTTGTGGCATAATCAGCTGGCCTAATTGCCATGATCACGTGACCACGTGAGCAGCTTTTAAATTATTTTGTTCCACTGTATCTATAAAACCTGCAACAAGTTTGTGTTTTAAAAATTATTTTTGTCGCAAACCCATCCCCATATTTCAATCATTATCAACGGCATCATCGCCACATCGTCATCATCATGAATGATGGCGATCAGTTGATAATCACGATCATTTGCTTCATAATTTTGTAATGACGTTGCATTCGTTCACTTAATTACCAGAAAATTTTCCTTCTAGCGACTGTTCTCTAGATATTTTTGACCTTTGCCGATATTTGTTACAATATGCCCTCTCTCTCTCTCTCTCTCTCTGGGTTCTCTCTTTTTTTTTTTTGATTTTGTTTATAATGCCAGCATTCGTGACATGAACGTGCGTCGGTTGTTATTATTGTTTCTTTCTGTTTCTGTTGTTTCTGTTTCTGTTTATTATTTAATTTCATTTAAATAAACTATAACAAGCACTTGTTTTTGTTTATTGTTGCTCAACAAACACACACGCTTTAATTAAAATATGGGATGGTATGGTATGGGATGGAACGGGTAACCTAATGATGTTTTGTGATCCACTGCTGCGTTGTCGATTGGCAATAGGTTGTGCTGGATTGGATATAAAAACAGATTGATTCGTTTCAAATGAAATTTGATACACATTTAGAGGGGAGTGCGGACAGAAAGAGGTAATGAAAGTTAAAAACTGACTTCAGTTTATAATTAACGGTAAAGGTGGGTGGTATTAGAAAATATTTTCTGACACTTATGCTCATGTACTTACATACATACATAATTGGCCATTACAACCCTTCAGCCAGGATTACGGCCTAGCTTCTGACACCACTCATGTTGTGTGCGTTAATTTTTATACGTGAGTGACGGGACCGACCTACAGTTTAACGTCAACTCCGAACGACAGATTTTTGAGAAACTTTTTCATGGCAATTTTATTTACTCACAGAGTTTTTGCCAGAAGTCTGCTGAGAGGAAGTCGCCTAAGAAATATTTTTTTTTCATATTTCGTTTTGATGCCTGACCTGGGATACGAACCCGGGCTTTACGTCTAATAAGCCAACACACTACCTATTAGACTACGGCGATTTCATGTTTGGAGACTCTAATTAAATAGTATCAAGCCTACATGTATTCAAAATGTACCATTTCAGGTTGCAGAATTGGTGAGAGCAAACGATTTTTAGGTAGTTTTAGTCGACTTTTTCGTATGTCTTGAGCGGTATCCCTAGCGGAATCAAATACCATGAACTTTGTAGGCAAATGTTGACAAAACATCAAATTACTCTTTTCGTAAACTTCTCATACAAATTGGTCACGTTTTGTGGCTCGTGGTAACCTCTAGTTGAAAGCACAATCTGTGCTCTTTGTGATCTTTTTTGCGGTCCGAAAAAGTCGGTTATCAGACTGGCCTAGCGCTCTGAATGGATAATGGTTCTCTCTTAGGTTTATTTTCAGAAAAATACGGGCACAATATCACTTACAGACCATAATGCTTAACGACCATAAGTGAAAATGTCGCTTGTTTCATAAAGACAGCTTCACAGCTGTATAAAACTGGGTTCGAAAAATCAGCATTGCTCTGCATACTCTTGCAAACAGGTTAGGTTAGGTTTGGATATGAATGTTGCTGAAATACGCCACCATCAATAGGCCAGCAAAAGGTCCATTGTGGTTATCTCGAAGAACGTGTTCATTTCGATTTGCATGACAGGTACAAAGAACAAAATATAAACAACATTATCTGACAGTTAAAACAACATTTGAGCGCTTCTTAATCTTTTAAAGAGGTTGAATCGAAGATTGTGTTTCATTATTTTTGGTGTCTGCATACATAATCTGCAAATATCAGTGCAACTCTGTAGAGGCTACTCCCAAGCCGGATACTGAAATCCAAGATACCTAGCATTCGTAAAATTTCCTAATCTTTGGTTACATAGCGCTGTCAAACATTCTACTATGACGTTGATGTGTTAATTCTGTTAATGCGCATCTATGCTAGAGGCTGGAAAACACTCTGAACATAGCATACAATTTCGCAGAACGACCAAGTGGTCTGAATGTGAACCCGGACAAGAATGAGAAACAGCCATCAAACAGAAAGTTAGACGAACGAAGATTAAATGGAGAAGAAGGAATATCAGATTCTGATCTCATCAGTCAGCCATTTCCACAAACAAGTTCACACTTTCGGAGCACAACTACAGTCAGACATCATATTAAGATACTCTCTACCAAGGCTCAGAAACCATTGAGTCCTAGAACGATCTAGTCTGGTCCGTATTTCATCATCCTATTAAGATACTCTCTACCAAGGCGCAGAAACCATTGAGTCCTGAAACGATCTAATCTGGCCCCTATTTCATCATCCTATTAAGATACTCTCTACCAAGGCTCAGAAACCATTGAGTCCTGAAACGATCAAGTCTGGTCCCTATTTCATCATCCTATTAAGATATTCTCTACCAAGGCTCAGAAACCATTGAGTACTGGAACGATCTAGTCTGGTCCCTATTTCATCATCCTATTAAGATACTCTCTACCAAGGCGCAGAAACCATTGAGTCCTGAAACGATCAAGTCTGGTCCCTATTTCATCATCCTATTAAGATATTCTCTACCAAGGCTCAGAAACCATTGAGTCCTAGAACGATCTAGTCTGGCCCCTATTTCATCATCCTATTAAGATACTCTCTACCAAGGCGCAGAAACCAATGAGTCCTGGAGCGATCTATTCTGATCCCTATTTCATCGTCCTATTAAGATACTCTCTACCAAGGCTCAGAAACCAATGAGTCCTGGAACAATCTATTCTGGTCCCTATTTCATCATGACACAAGAACTTTATGTTTCATCCATTGGTCTATCAGGCCAAAGGAGTATCGCATTGGAGGTTTTACTGGCTCATCCGCTATATACACACATAGCAGCAGTCTCTCTCGCCAGTTCATCTGCAATCTCGCCCCCCTTAGTGTCTCAGAGCCGCGAAATAGCATGGTTTTATACCATATTTATATGGAAGCACCGTTATTAAACCAGGACAGTGTGGAATTCGTTAGTTTGCACCTCCTGGAGAAAATGTTTAGCTACTTTTTAGTGGAATTAATATCATGACCCCTCTTAGACAACCGAGAAGAGAGTTTTTGCTGACTGCATGAGCTTACTGACTGTACTGTAGTCGCCGTGGCCTAGTAGGTAGTGTGTTGGCTTATTAGACGTGAAACCTTGGTTTAAACTCTAGGTCAGACATCTGCAACAAAACAAAATACAAAAAATATTTTTTCGGCGACTTCCTCTCAGCAGATTTATGACAAAAACTCCGAGAAGAAATAAAATTGCCATGAAAAGTTTCTCAAAAATCTATCGTTCGGAGTCGACTTTAATCTGTAGGTCCCACCACTCACGTATAAAATTAACATACACAACATCAGTGGTGTGAGAAGCTAGGTTGTAATCCTGGCTAAAGGGTTGTAATGACCAATTATGTATGTATGTCTGAGCATACTGACAGGGACATTTTCCGGGTACCATGTTATTCGTACCACGATTATCACGATCTTAGGCGCTTCAGACTGTTGTTCTCTTAGAAAAATTTCATAGCGAAGGCGTTCGCCTGAAATTGTTTGTTATCCTATTAAAAATTTAGAAAGTTTCTACACACACACACACACACACACACACACACACACGCAAAGAATTTAATCGATAAATTGTCATTTCGTAATATCGTGATTTTATCTGATTTGATTAATTCAACAATAATTTGATCTTTTTTTTTTTTGTATTTCTTTCATAGAAGCAAGATTTTGTAAATTCTATTCATTGTTGTTGTTATTATTATTGTTGTTGTTGATACTATTATTGTTGTATCTCTATCTATTCACTTAAATAAGAAGACATTCAATTAAATTTGTCAAAGAAAACTACATAGTACGAGTAAGTAATTGAAAAAAATTATAAAAAATAATCAAAAAAAATAAAGAAAAAATAGAAAAAAATAGTTTGAATAGAATATAAAATAGCGAAAGAGAAATGGAGAGTCTATTTATTTTTATTAAATTTTCTTACAGACTCTCTAAGGCATATGGATGGGTCCATATGCACAAGCACATATGTATACCTGCCTGCTGAGCCTAAGAAATGAGATAAAATGAGTAAGATTTTCTTTTCATTTTTGATTAAAAGTTCATCATAGTGAGACGGTAATTTATGGTGAAGCTTTTATTTGAGAATTATGCAACAGCTGAGCTAATTTGTATTAAGAAATGTTAAATGAAATAATAGAAGGAAAAATCTATAAAAATCTCTGCCATTTATGCTATTAAGTTACTGTTTTTCAGCTAAAATTCTTTCACTCAATAGGCCTGTACGAATTGTAAAGATTTTCAAATTGCATTTTCTGATATCCTCTTTTCAGATATCCTCTTTCAATTCAGTTCATTCATCAATTCAATAAAATTAAAATAAAATTGCATTACTTTGCAATTCCTGTAGATATTAATCAACGAAGGATTTTAACCAGTCAGGATTACGTGGAATAAAAATGCGAACCACCTATGCGGGAGAGTGCAACAGGCTCTAAAAACGTCGAACACAATTATGTACGAATATAGAAAATAATTGATATCGATAAATTCTATAGAAAATAATAAATATCGATAATAATTTTCTGTAGAAAAGTCGATAAATTTTCTATAGACTATAGCAAAACTAAACTATACTAAAATATATATATAAATAAACGATAAATTTTCTATAGACTAAAATCGACAAATTTTCTACCGAAAAATTAATTTTCTATAGAAAAATCGATAAAGTTTCTATAGAAAAATCGATAAAGTTTCTAAAGAAAAATCGATAAATTTTCCATAGAAAAATCGATAAATTTTCCATAGAAAAATCGATAAATTTTCCATAGAAAAATCGATAAATTTTCCATAGAAAAATTGATAAATTTTCTATAGAAAAATTGATAAATTTTCTATAGAAAAATTGATAAATTTTCTATAGAAAAATTGATAAATTTTCTATAGAAAAATTGATAAATTTTCTATAGAAAAATTGATAAATTTTCTATAGAAAAATTGATAAATTTTCTATAGAAAAATTGATAAATTTTCTATAGAAAAATTGATAAATTTTCTATAGAAAAATTGATAAATTTTCTATAGAAAAATTGATAAATTTTCTATAGAAAAATTGATAAATTTTCTATAGAAAAATTGATAAATTTTCTATAGAAAAATTGATAAATTTTCTATAGAAAAATTGATAAATTTTCTATAGAAAAATTGATAAATTTTCTATAGAAAAATTGATAAATTTTCTATAGAAAAATTGATAAATTTTCTATAGAAAAATTGATAAATTTTCTATAGAAAAATTGATAAATTTTCTATAGAAAAATTGATAAATTTTCTATAGAAAAATTGATAAATTTTCTATAGAAAAATTGATAAATTTTCTATAGAAAAATTGATAAATTTTCTATAGAAAAATTGATAAATTTTCTATATTAAATAAATTGATAAATTTTCTATATTAAATAAATTGATAAAAATTGATAAATTTTCTATAGAAAAATTGATAAATTTTCTATAGAAAAATTGATAAATTTTCTATAGACTAAAATCGATAAATTTTCTATAGGAAGATCGATAAAGTTTCTATAGGAAGATCGATAAAGTTTCTATAGGAAGATCGATAAAGTTTCTATAGAAAAATCGATAAAGTTTCTATAGAAAAATCGATAATTATTTCTATAGAAAAATCGATAAAGTTTCTAAAGAAAAATCGATAAATTTTCCATAGAAAAATCGATAAATTTTCCATAGAAAAATTGATAAATTTTCCATAGAAAAATTGATAAATTTTCTATAGAAAAATTGATAAATTTTCTATAGAAAAATTGATAAATTTTCTATAGACTAAAATCGATAAATTTTCTTTAGGAAGATCGAGAAATTTTCTATAGAACAATCGATAAATTTTCCATAGGAAAATCGATAAATTTTTTATAGACTGTAGTAAAACTAAACTATACTTAAATCGATAAATTTTCTGTAGACTAAAATCGATAAATTTTCTAAAGAACAATCGATAAATTTTCTAAAGAACAATCGAATAATTTTCTAAAGAACAATCGATAAATTTTCTAAAGAACAATCGATAAATTTTCTAAAGAACAGTCGATAAATTTTCTATAGGAAAATCGATAAATTTTCTATAGAAAAATCGATTAATTTTCCGTAGAAAAGTCGATTAATTTTCTGAAGAAAAGTCGATTAATTTCCTGTAGAAAAGTCGATTAATTTTCTGTAGCAAAGTCGAAATCGATAAATTTTCTATAGGAAAATCGATAAATTTTCTATAGGAAAATCGATAAATTTTCTGTAGAAAAAGTTGATTAATTTTCTGTAGAAAAGTCGATAAATTTTCTATAGACTATAGTAAAACTAGATTATACTAAAATCGATAAATTTTCTATAAAAAAAATCGATAAATTTTCTGTAGAAAAAGTCGATTCGTTTTCTGTAGAAAAGTCGATTAATTTTCTGTAGAAAAGTCGATAAATTTTCTATAGACTATAGTGAAACTAGATTATACTAAAATCGATAAATTTTGTACAACAAAATTGATAAATTTTCCATAGAAAAATCTATACATTTTCCAAGGGAAAGTCGATAAATTTTCTATAAAAAAAAAAATTGAAATTAGAATGCGATCTGGATCTGACGGATAGAACAGCCTGAAGTCTATCAATTGCCCACAAATGGAATCTCACCATAAGAATGATACTCTAGCTCACCAGAATTATATTTATACTAACTTATGAATGGATATACCCATAGATGGATAGAAAATGCAACATTAGAATAATTCAGAAGCTTCAAAGAATGTGTTATGCTATAATAACATAACCTACACAAGCATTAGAAACAATATCCCCACTTCACGGTAGATATGAAGCGGTACTTATGTTATCGTCGATCCCAGACTAAGAGCCAACGGATCGACAAGAGTACAAATCGTATTACCCGTATGTAATTGGGGCACGGAACGGATACCAGCTACCAGCGGAGTTATATGAATGGATGCTTAACATATCAATGGCGAACAATTACATCACTGAGGTACCCATACGCCAATGGGGATATAATACTATACGGAAGAACCATAAAAGAAACCGAGACCAGTCTATTCTTCTGACCATCAACCATAATACGATATTTATCGATTTTCCTATAGAAATAATTATCGATTTTTCTATAAAAATAATTATCGATTTTTCTATAGAAATAATTTAATTACATAATTTAAATATGACACGATGATTTTAAAAATTTTTTCGAATGAAAGTGATGAATTTTTTATATGAATATGCATTGAAACGAGAGTAGGACAATAAACCCTATTAACTTTCTTGTTATGAATAAGATTGGTATGTAGATATTTATCAAGCACTGTATTTTAATCAAACACTTACCGTTTTTGCACCTCTTCTCAGTGTAATGAATATTTCATAATGGCGGGTGCTCTAAAAAGATAAAAGAAATATAAAATAAATTAATAAAAATTACAGAAAATATAATAACAAAAATTTAAAAAATGTAAAACAATAAAATTACGTTTATGGTTCGATTTTTCTATATAAATAATTATCGATTTTTCTATAGAAAAAATTATCGATTTTTCTATATAAATAATTATCGATTTTTTATAGAAATAATTATCGATTTTTCTATAGAAAAAATTATCGATTTTTCTATAAAAAAATTTATCGATTTTTCTATAAATAAATTATCGATTTTTTATAGAAATAATTATCAAATTTTCTATAGAAATAATTATCAAATTTTCTATAGAAATAATTATTAAATTTTCTATAGAAATAATTATCAAATTTTCTATAGAAATAATTATCAAATTTTCTATAGAAATAATTATCAAATTTTCTATAGAAATAATTATCAATTTTTCTATAGAAATAATTATCAATTTTTCTA
The DNA here is from genome assembly GCA_958299815.1 of Sarcophaga carnaria. Classification (NCBI taxonomy): domain Eukaryota; kingdom Metazoa; phylum Arthropoda; class Insecta; order Diptera; family Sarcophagidae; genus Sarcophaga; species Sarcophaga carnaria. The sequence continues at coordinate 10,153,451 of OY283149.1, read as the reverse complement.
TAGAAAAAATGATCGATTTTTTTATAGAAAAAATGATCGATTTTTTTATAGAAAAAATTATCGATTTTTCTATAGAAAAAATTATCGATTTTTCTATAGAAGAAATTATCGATATTTCTATAGAAAAAATTATCGATATTTCTATAGAAAAAATTATCGATATTTCTATAGAAAAAATTATCGATATTTCTATAGAAAAAATTATCGATTTTTCTATAGAAAAAATTATCGATTTTTCTATAGAAAAAAATTATCGATTTTTCTATAGAAAAAATTATCGATTTTTTTCATAGAAAAAATTATCGATTTTTTTCATAGAAAAAATTATAAATTTTTTTCATAGAAAAAAATTATCGATTTTTCTATAGAAAAAATTATCGATATTTCTATAGAAAAAATTATAAAGGAGTAATTCGCGATATACTAAATAAATTTTCTATTGAAGCAATTATCGATATCGATAAATTTTCTTTATAAGTAATTATCGATATCATTAAATTTTCTAAAGAAGTAATTATCGATATCGATAAATTTTCTATAGAAGTAATTGTCGATATCAATAAATTTTCTATATTCTATAGAAGTAATTATCGATATCGATAAATTTTTTATATTCTATAGAAATAATTATCGATATCGATAAGTTTTCTATCGAATTTTTTTATAGAAATAATTATCGATATCTTTAAATATTCTATAGAAATAACTAAAAATAAAAGAAATGTGATAAAATTAAAAAAAAAATTGATAAACCTTGTATGCAAAAATATTTGTTATCGATAATATGTAATTGTTTTTGAATTATTTCACTACAAAGATGTGTAATATTTTTTTTTCGCTAATTTAAATTTATGTCTCGTTTTGCTTTAATGCTTTCCTTTAATGTTAAGGTCATTTGTCAAAAGCATTTACTTTCTGATATTTTTTTTCCATATTATACGAGAGGTAGTGTTTACGTACGTAAATTATATGCCATAATTAGTATTTCACCACTCCGCTCTACGCCCTCATCGCATACTACTATTACGAGTATTATTTGTGGAAATAAGAAAATCAAAATCAAAATCAAAAAAAAAAAACCAACGAAAATTGTATAAAAATAACATTTAATTTATTTTGTACAAATTTTTAAGATTTATTTAAATATCCCGTCTATCTTTTTTAAATCGCAACGTATGTATATGTGTGTGTAATACACCTATACAAATTTATTATATGATTACACATACAAAGACAGAATCAAACTGTGATTTTATCACTTTAAATTTCTTTTCACAAATAATTTTTCATTTTTTTCAATTCGAAATTTTTTTTTCTATTTTAATTTGAATACAATGGGATACCGTTATTATTATTAGTAGCAACAACAACAACAATAATAACAATAACGGCGATAAACATTAAAATGATGAACATTTTTGTAAATACATACATATGTATTAAGAAGATAAAGAATAAGAACAAAGAGAAAGAAGAAGATGAAAAACAAGATTCCAAAAAAAAAATCTAAATTTTTTCCTGACCATCGGGTCGGTCACATACTGATCTTCTCAGTCAGAATAGCAAATAAAAAAAAAAAAAAAAAGCAAAAACAAGAAAAGTAATGTGTGTGGTGAGTTTTCAACAACAATAACAACAACAAATAATCTTTATATACCATATAGGCAGTATATGAATAAATCTGGAAAATAATAGATATATGTATGTATGTATATCTTCTTATGTATGTATGATAGTTTTTATAACAAACAATCAAATACAAGTGTACGTATGTATGCATATGTACGATTCGGCAAAAAAAATGTTTTTTTTTTCATCTTCATTGTTAATATTTTTTGATATTCTCTCCCATACGAAACAATTCACAATACAATGACAACAACAACAACAACGATAACAATAAGAAGAAAAGGAATCCGTATAATCTTTAGTAGATTAAAGTGACAAGTGAATTAAATTCATTTTTTTATTTTCGACATTTTCTTCATCATTTTCATTTTTAAGCTCCACACACAAATGTTTGCCATACACAACACATTCCCATACAAACACATATTATTGGCACTTATACGATATTCCAACTGTTAAGGTGCATAAGCACTTTAAATTCAAATGTAAAAAAGAAAAATTTTAATTGAAAAGCAATGAAATGTAATTTTTCTGAAATTTTTAAACAATTCAGCTGGCTGAATTTGTGGTTTTTAAAGTAATTAAATAAAATAATTCAAAAATATTAAAAAAAGTATTAAAAACATTATTATTGCTTAGCTGAATAGCATTTTTAATAGCTGAATTGAATTAAATTTTTTTTAAATATTATTTTTAGATTAAAAAACCATGAAATTTTCTACTTTTATGCAATTCAGCTAGCTGAATTGATGTTTTTTTGAAGTAATTTAATAATATGTTGATAAATATATTAAAAATATTATTATTGCTTAGCTGAATATCATTTTTAATAGCTGAATTGAGTTAAAATTCTTTTAAATATTAATTTTTGATTAAAAACCCATGAAATTTTCTACTTTTATGCAATTCAGCTAGCTGAATTGATGTTTTTTAAAGTAATTAAATAAAATAATTCAAAAATATTGAGAAAGGTATTAGAAATATTATTATTGTTTAGCTGAATATCATTTTTAATAGCTGAATTGAATTAAAATTGCTTTGAATTTTATTTTTTAATCAAATAGCCTTGAAATTTACTATTCTATGCAATTCAGCTAGCTGAATTAATGTTCTTTAAAATAATATAACAAAATAATTCAAAAATATTAAAAAAGGTATTAAAAATATAATTATTGCTTAGCTGAATATCATTTTTAATAGCTGAATTGAATTAAAATTTTTTAAATATTATTTTTTGATTAAAAACCCATGAAATTTTCAACTTTTATGCAATTCAGCTAGCTGAATTGATGTTTTTGAAAGTAATTAAATAAAATAATTAAAAAATATTAAGAAAGGTATTAAAAATATTATTATTGGTTAGCTGAATATCATTTTTAATAGATCAATTGAATTAAATTTTTTTAAATATTATTTTTTGCTTAAAAATCTATAAAATTTTCTACTTTTATGCAATTCAGCTAGCTGAATTGATGTTTTTTAGAGTAATTTAATAAAATAATTCAAAAATATTGATAAAGATATTAAAAATATTATTATTGCTTAGCTGAATATCAGTTTTAATGGCTGAATTGAAATAAAAATTCTTTTAAATATTATTTTTTGATTAAATGGAATTGGAATTTTCCACTTTTATGCAATTCAGCTAGCTGAATTGATGTTTTTTAAAGTAATTTAATAAAATAATTGAAAAATGTTGGTAGATATTAAAAATACTATTATTGCTTAGTTGAATATCATTTTTAATGGCTGAATTGAGTTAAAATGTTTTAAATATTTTTTTTGATTCTACTTTTATGCAATTCAGCTGGCTGAATTAAAAGTATGTTTAATTTTTTGATTTTTAATTAAAAAGCTGTGAAGTGTGTATTATTTTTATGCAATTCAGCAAAATTCACAGGATTTCTAAGCAGTACATAGCGACGCTTGTTTAATAGATAGCCTACCAGAAGTACCATGAAAGGTACACCTACATTTATATTCATTTGGTTTGTTATTCAGTAAAAGTGTGGCTGCTGTAGCGGACTCATCAATTACACAATTATTCGTGACATTCCTGTCATTAGGACCCCAAATATAAACTTAACGCAACAGTAGATCAACGGAGTTGCGGCAAATGCCAATCGGTTTCGATCCGAAAATAGCATCTGTTGAGGTCTAATTGCAACTTGGCTGTCAGAATCAGTTTCTCAGCGTGATTTTTGACCAATGCCCTAAAGCTGTCCCGAGACAAAGATATATGCTAAGTTTAAGCCGTTTGAAGAAGGTGTCTATGGCCACTCTTCACCCGTGTTACTCGTCGGTTTATATGTTACCTTTTTAACAGAGGGTGATATGGTCACCGACACTATAGCGGGCTCCTCGGTATTTAATTCTTTAGAAACGTTTATATAGACTTACACAAAATTTCCGGGGCGGGTCACGTTGGCGGAACAGTCTTTCCTGTTTGGAAATCTAGTGTGAAATCAGCTATATAGACAAAGTTCATTAATTCCTCTCTAAGATAGGATAGAGGAGGGAATAATGTGTCACCGTGACAGGGCATTAAACCACATTGTCACGCATGTAGTCTAACAAATAATCTAGATGGAGGCCATATAATAATAACAAGAGCGCCTGTGTAGGGATAGTGCCTTACGGACCCGTGGATTTGTCAAGGAGCTTCACACTGTAAATTTTTTTTAGGGCTAACCACCAGAAAATTACTCTTTAAGAGGATTACAACTGACTTTAGGATCACAATCATATGAATGCTGAATATGATTAAAATTGTGATTGTATTATTTTTTGCAACTCTGTAGGGTTTTTCGGGTTTTGATTTTAGGCAGCAACAAGTGCCTCTACAACAAGGATAGATGACAGTTTGTCAGAAGTGACAAAACAAATTTAAACTGAAAGTTTTTAATTTTTTTTTTTTTTTGTAAAATTTTATATTTTTTGAAATTTTTTTCTTTAAATTTGAAAATAAACTCGAATTGTATTTCAAAGTCTTTAAATTTGAATTCTTAATGGCTGGCGATTTAATGAAATCAAAATTGGATAAAAATCTTGTAAGCAAAACAGCACTAAATACGACAATCTGTCTCATTTCCTTAACTGTTTTTAAACCCTCTTCAGACCCTACATTTGAAACAATATCCTCGTAATGAAACCAAGTGTCCCTTACATGTCATCGAATTATTTCCCAATTGGTTTACTACTAAAACGCCACGCTGGGATTATATTGCTTATGCAGCTCTTATCGCTGTTTACTTAAGCGTGGCCATATTCATCGTCTGTGATGAGTATTGTGTGCCCTCGCTGGAGAGAATTTGTTACAGTGAGTATATCTTCCCTATGTGCCCGCACGTGCAAATCCTTTATCTTTCCTTGTGTTACAGAATTTAAAATATCCTATGCAGTGGCGGGTGCCCTACTATTGTCTATAGCCACCTCTTCACCCGAGTTACTCGTCGGTTTGTATGTTACTTTTTTAACAGAGGGTGATATGGTCACCGACACTATAGCGGGCTCTTCGGTATTTAATTCTTTAGCCATACCATCTATCTGTTGTCTGCTTACAAAAGTGGTATGTATGGGCTTCAGTGTGCGTTCTTTTAATTAAAATAGCTTGCTTGCTTTTAGGATTACTGCATCGATTGGTGGCCTATCACCAGAGATATGTTGTGGCATAATGTGGCCATTTTCTTTGTAGCACTATTTATGCACAATGATTTGATACGTTGGTATGAGGCATTGTTACTGGTGTGCCTGCACTACTATTATGTGGGACATCTGTGCATGGATGCTGTAATTCAAAATGTAGCGAGAGGTAAATAGGTTCTCTAGTAATTTTAGATGACGCGCACAGCTCTCCACTAATAGGTTTACTGTGCGATCCACTCTAATCCTCTTAGAAGAAGAAACATCAGGGACACATTAACAGCAAGCAATCTCTGTCCTCATGAGATACCGCCTAATAGAGAAGACATGCTCGAAGGATAGGGCCCTTTGCGTATTTTCTGCAGAAGTCGCGACTCGGAAGAGAATGGACACACTTTCTGTCTTTGCCATGCAATCTCGCGAATGCGTGCTATAATACTGGATATCCCATACTCTCTGGCGGAACTGCCTGCATTTTGGATATAAGGGAGTCTGAGTTGCAGGGGCCTGGGTTCACTCTTGCGGAATGTTGTAGCTCAGGGGGCCAAAGTGGTAACCTCAGACGTTTTTATGTGCGATGACTCCACCTTAACTAACCTAACCTAACTAAATCGACTTTCCTTCCATAGAAATTCTATTCAAAAATGAAATTTTCATTTTTCAGATCCCACACAATCTAGCCTTTTCGAATGCTGCACTAAGTCCATTTATGAGGTAAAAGATTTCTTCAACATGGAAGATCTTCAAGACAAAGAAGAAGCCTTTAATTTCCTAAAATGGCCTAAAGAAACCTGGTGGCAAAAACTATTTTGGCTTGTATCCTATCCTTGGCAATTGTTATTTTTCCTTACCATACCCAGTGTACGTAGGCGTTGTACCCTTAATTGTTATATTTTAGGCATGTTTATGTCCATATGCTGGATAGCGGCTTTAAGCTATTTGTTTACGTGGTGCTTGGTTATAATAGGTAGGCTGGCTTTAGAGGGCTTTACTTGATATTTTCTTTAAAAATCCTTTATGCAGGCTTTAATCTCCATGTGATTGAACCGGTAATGAGGCTTATAGTTTTGGCGGTGGGTCTTAGTTTACCAGAGGCCATATGTGGTGTTATAGTAACCAGGAAAGGTAAATAGTTGGCCCTTAAAATAGAGTTTTGAACATTAAATGAAATTTTCCTTTAACAGAGTATGGTTCCATGGCTGTTTGCTGTGCTTTTGGCTCTAACAATATGGATATTTGCTTATGCCTTGGTGCTCCTTGGCTTATAAAATGCCTCTACCAATCCACACATTCTACGAAATATGAGTTTTACTTCAAGAGCTACCGTTCACCATTTACTACGCCTGGCATAGTAATAGCGGCCATTATGCTGTATCTCTTTTTGATAATTAAACATTTTGAATGGCGCCCCGCCATGGGTTTAATGTGTTTAGTCGAGTATCTGTTGTTTATTAGCATGGCTGTGATTATAGAGCAACTGTATGGTGAGCTAACCAAACCGCATTGTACTCCTATGATATTTTGACCTGGAAGTGACTGGGTTTTCCAAAACATTCTTTCCTTAATAAATTTCAAATTTCCAGAAAATTTTCTATTGTTTTAAGAAAATAGCGAGTCTGCAGGAGTATCAGGTATTTAATGCATGTATTTATCCAGTTCAAGAACCTTATGCAAGGTCATTGGTCACGCTAATTTGGATTCTACTTCGCTGGATTTTCAACACTCTAAGGCAGTGCTCTCTAGCAAAGACACACTCCCTGGTATTGTACCAAACTAAAAAATTTGTAGGGCCTCTCCCCCATGGAGAAGAGTTATTATAACTTATGGCAAGTATTTTTAACCTGTAAGATCTTTACAATTACAATCGTTATGTTTCGAATTTCAAGCGTTTGGACATTGCAATGTTCATTCAATGTTCAGCAGATGTTGTTCACTGTAAAGGCCAAAGGTCAGATGGTTAAACGGATTATTTTGCGGTTGAAGCCACTTAATTAGAAAATATAGTCGTCTTCACCGAGGTAATAAGCATACGCCCGTACTTCGACTCGGCTTTTACTAATGCCGTCTACTTCTACACCAATTTGATTTCTTCCTTTCAGGTTCCCGTCTACGACAGTCTTACGATTTCTTAATTTTTACCACGTTTGAACTCAGTGACGTAGTAGTTTAATGGCTTTCCTAAAGTGGGGCTAATTCACTTATGTTTTTATGGTAATGGGTTGTTAATTGGAGTGCAACTGAGGCCTATTGTTGGACATTAATATAGGCCACTACATTTACAAAATGCGAATGAGTGACTACCTTCAACTAGAGAGGGCCTCATAATGCAGTTTTTTTAACGGTCATCTAAGCAAGTCGCCATAATCTAGTGGGTAGTGTGTTGGCTTACTAAACGAGAGCTCCTGGTTCAAGCCCTGACTCAGATATTTTAAAACTATATATGAAAAAAGAGTTCTGTAGGCGACTTCCTCTCAGCAGTCTGCTGGCAAAAACTTTGCAACAAAAGAAACTTGCCATGCCACCACCAACTGCTTGTTCATCATAAAATTCCATAGGAGGGACAGTGCACATAGTCCTCTTGTAATGCATAAGCTCCCTAGCATCGGTTGTTAAAGGAGTTTCGATATCCAATTCACCTGGGTGTCTTGTATACCCAATTTTACCAATGCGACGGATATACAGTGGTGGCCTTATAATTAGAAACGACTTAGCAACATGTATGTTTTTTAATTTGTTTTACAGTTTTCACTGTGTACCTGGGATCAAAGGCTTTGTTTGGAGGACGTCGTCTTACATACGTTTTTTCATCAGATTTGGGACAAATTAAACTTAGATTCGCCACTCCAGAGAACTCTGTGCCAGAAACATCGTTTCTAAATATAAGGCCACCACTGTGGCATCTGAATTCACATTATTGAAGCTTTTCTTAATATTCAAGAAGCCGAGGGACTTTTCTGCACTTTCTACAGACCTTCCCTTATTGTAGGCACGCTTGCCTTGAACAGGAGATTACCAACTAATGTTTGGTGAAGTTTCACATCTTTGTGTTCTATGCATGTCCTTAAGTAGGAAGGAGTAAAGACTTATGGCTCTCTTAAGTTGTTAAGTATCGACGTAGTCTAGTAGGCAGACAAGAGACAAGCAACAAAATGAAACATGAAAAAATATACCATAACAACCCGTTTAACTAATTTCGGCCTTCCACAACACATCCTTCCAGGCGCCTCTGCTTCTTGCGCGCCTGCGTCTGTTGGTTACACCAATCGTTGACAGGGCTTCCTCGATTTGGTCCTTCCAACGGATACAAGGTCGTCCTCTTCGCCGACTTCCGCAGATTCCCGCATCAAATACCCGTCTCGCCGGAGCATCCTCCTCCATTCGAGCGACATGGCCGAGCCAACGCAGCCGTTGGATATTAATACGCTGTACAACGTCTATGTCGTTGAGGAGCTCATACAGCTCACTGTTGGATACGGAAATCATCGACAACTCACACAGGACCGAAGATCTTACGTGGGACTTTTCTCTCGAACACTCTCAAGGCCGCTGCATCAGTACTTAATAGGGTCCATGCCTCTGCGCCATAAAGAAGCACGGGAGAAAAAATATTTCCTTCAGTTATATTTTCCCAGTATGAAGCTAGGTTGTAGTCCTGACTACAGGGTTGCAATAACCAATTAAGTGCATAAGTAAGCTAAGCAAGTGCCAGACACTATAACGGGATTATATCGCGCCTCAACAAATTCAACATCAAATATTTGATGATCATTTAAAAGGAAAAAACGACTCGTCTGATACTCGTATAAATATAGTAAATCCGGTATTTAAGTATATTGAATGCAGTTTTTTTTGTAAATTATTTTAATACCCGCTCCTTAATATTCACACTTTAAAAAGTTATCGGAAATTTGATTATTTTTTTTTTAATTTCATTGATTAAATACTTCAACAGATATTGTTCATTACATTTCAAATTTTATTATAAATTGATTTCAAAGAAAGAAAAAAAAAACACCAAAAAACAACACAAAAAAACGACGTCTAAGCAATGACGTCAATTAAGAAATTCTATGACGTCAGCAATTTCGAATCATGAGTACTTGAAACATTTTTAAACACTTTGAATATCAGAAAGTTATGGAGGACGGCGGTATAAAAAAAAACTAACTACAACAACAATAGAAAATAAAAACACATTAAAATCCATCTTAAGAAATATTGCTTTTCAATAATCAGCAGAAGAAAACACGAATAAAAAGATTAGAAGTCACCCTACAATTTGAAAGGTCACGGGTGAACACAGGTGAACAACGACGATGGGTTTTACATGGGCACCAGTCCGCGTGGACCCAATCCCACGGTGCTGTTCGCACAGGGTGAAATACAATGCGTCTACCAACGCCCCCAAATGTAGCAGACTGCTACCAACTGAGTACCAATTCGAAACCATGTATTTGGACATGATTTCCCCCTTGGTTAGGAGCGGAGCCTACCTAAAACTCCTTCCGATCTTTGGGTCACGGCACCTGGTTGAAAATGCAACTCCACACCGAGCCTACTGACTAGACTCTTCCCGCGATTTGGGTGCAAATCACAGCCACCACAACAACCACACACAGCCAGGCTGGAACCGGGGTTCCAGCCAGGGTCTCCTAGCTCCCGTGGTGCCAGAGTTCAGTCTTCGACAGGTGGAATATGTCGGCTTGACATTATCTCCTAACTCCACTCAATTCCTATCCACGTTACAGTTTGCCCAAGAATTTATAAAAAAAAAATGGCGACATCTTTAGGATCAATTTAACGCAGTTATTGTAGGCAAATTTATCCAGCCATAATCTAGCTTCATTGGTACAGGATAGCTCTATGAGAGTGACTAATAGGAGAGTAAATGGAAAAATTTAAAGGCTGCGCTCTATGGTATACATATGTATGAATAGATGGGCCGACATAGATAGTGGGATAGGAGCAGGGGTATTCAATCTCAGAGAGAAAAATTTTAGAACCTATGCTAATGGAAATTCAATCTACCTTTGACAGAAGAAGTCGCTGTAGTCTATTAGGTAGTGTGTTGGCTTATTAAACGTAAAGCCAGGGTTCGAGCCCCAGGCCAGACATCAAGACAAAAATGCAAAAACTATTTCTTCGGCGACTTCCTCTCCAGCAGATTTCTGGCAAAAACTCTTGAGAGTAAATAAAATTGCCATGAAAAAAAGTTTCTCAAAAATCTGTCGTTCGGAGTCGACTTTAAATTGTAGGCCTCACCACACATGTATAAAAATTAACACACACAACAGAAGTGGTGTGAGAAACTAGGACGTTGTACAATGGGCCAATTCGACCTCCGGGTACTGTACTTGTCTTAATTGACAAGTACACGTCCTCTAACCTAACCTAACCTACCTTTGACAGAAAATACAAAGGATAAGTTGTGGTAATACTATCTAACACTTGTCTCATATGAGAATAGCTCATTAATATATAGTTTAGGACTATCTAAGCAAGCTGAATCCCCAAATTCACGTGGGAATTCACGACCAATTAAATAAGTAAGTATTTCACATTCAAAACTTCTTAGTTAGGAAAAGTATATTCGAAAAAGTTTCTAAAAAATCTATCGTTCGGAGTCGACTTTAAACTGTAGCGCCCTCCACTCATGTGTATGTAAAATTAACACATACAACATAAGTGGTTTGAGAAGCTAGGTCGCTATTCTGACTGAAAAGTTGTAAGAACGAATTATGTATGTACGAGTATATTCGACGAAGAGGAAGACGGAGAGACGCGGGGACTGTTCTCATGCAATAGACTTGTTTAATCGATCACTACTAGACTTAAGTCCGGATTACAACCTAACTTCGCCCACTACCCATGTGTATTGCATGTATTAAATTTAACCAAGAGTAAGAGAGTTTAAAGATGATTTCTAAGGAAAGACTGCTGTGATGAAGTCGGTAAAAGAAAATTGTTTTCCATATTTTGTCTGAGCTGCGACTTGAACCCCAGGAAACTGACTGCTGTGATGAAGTCGCCGAAGAAATATTTTTCCATATTTTGTCTGAGATGGGATTAGAACCACGGGCTCTCGTCTAATAAGCCTACACACTACCTAAAACACTACGTGTATTTCACTGCAATGCAGTGGGACCTATGTAAATAAGATGTTTGACGATGATGATGTATTAGTATGACAATAATGTATGAGCACGATGACGATAAGGATGTATGTGTATGATGATGATGTATGAATATGTTCACGATGAATTACTACGATAATGATGTATGAGTATGACGAAAATGTATGAGTATGATGAGGATGTATGGGTACGGTGATGTATGCATATGATAATGATAAATGAGTATGATGGGGATGTATGAGTATTACGCAGATGTATGAGTATGATAATGAATATGAATTAGTATGATCATGACGTATAACGTATGACGATGATGATTGAGTGTGATGATGAATATGTGTGATAATGATGTATGGCTACGATGATGATGATTGAGTGTGATGATGGATGAGATGGACGAGTATGAATATAATCACGATGTATGAGTATGATGGGGTTGCATGTGTATGATGGGGTTGTATGAGTATGACGAAAAGGTATGAGTATGATGAGGATGTATGAGTGTGACGATGATGTATGGGTACGGTGATGTATGCATATGATAATGATAAATGAGTATGATGGGGATGTATGAGTATTACGAAGATGTATTAGTATGATGATGAATATGAATTAGTATGATCATGACGTATGAGTGTGATGATGCATGAATATGGTGATGAATAAGTGTGATAATGATGTATGGGTACGATGATGATGATTGAGTGTGATGATGGATGAGATGGACGAGTATGAATATGATCACGATGTATGAATATGATGGGGATGTATGAGTATTACGAAGATGTATGAGTATGATGATGAATATGAATTAGTATGATCATGACGTATGAGTGTGACGATGATGCCTGAGTGTGATGATGCATGAATATGGTGATGAAAAAGTGTGATAATGATGTATGGGTACGATGATGATTGAGTGTGATGATGGATGAGATGGACGAGTATGAATATGATCACGATGTATGAGTATGATGATGATGTATGAGTGTGGCGATGATGTATAAGTATGATAATGATGCATGAGTGTGATAATGATGCATGAATATGGTGATGAATTAGTATGATAATGATGTATGAGTACGATGATGATGGTGGATGAGTATGATGATGTATGAATATGATCACGATGACTTAGTATGATGATGATGTATGAGTACGAATAAGATGATTGAGTGTGATGATGATGGATGAGATGGATGAGTATGAATATGATCTTGATAACTTAGTATGACGATGATGTATGAGTACGACGATGATAATTGAGTGTGACAGTGATGGATAAGTATGGTGATGTATGAATATGATCACGATGACTTAGTATGAAGATGCTGCATTAGTATGACAATAATGTATGAGTATGATGATGATGTAGGAGTACGATGACATATGAATATGATAATGATGAATGAGTATGATGATGTAAGGCTATGTTCTTCGAAAGGTGGATGTCATTGTCACAATTTTATAAATTATCCGGTATTTATACTCTAAAATTAAGATCAAAAGCGGGTTCAAATATCGCGCAGCTAACTTTCCTTTCAACAACTTCGGTAGTTTAGTCTTTTGAGTTACAAACAACTATTTGTTTACGTATATATGTACATATATAGTATATGATGTAGGGTGCAATTAGTGCTGTTTAGCTATGCTTCCCTAAATTAACCCAGCGTGTGTCTTTATTTTGTAATGCCAAAAATAAAACTTTATTTATTTCAGATTTCTATTGAAAGATAATTTTAAAAAGAAAACAAATTTAAAATAGTACACCTATCAAGTACTTTTTTCTACTTCTTCTTCTTCTCCTTCTTTCTAGTTCTTTGGGTTCATATCTCAAATAATTAAGCGGGTAAAACAATATATTTTTTTCGTATTTTCTTTTCTTTTTTTTAATTAAACATTTAAAACATTATCTAACGGTACTTAAGAATTTAAAATAAAAACTCTATTATTTGACGGGCCAAGACAGCAGTGCTCAATTGGAGGGAGGTATCAATAGATTTTTCGTATGATAACGTTCATTTAGTTAGTTTAGGGGGGATTTTGTAACCCCTTTTGTGTTTTATTTTCTTTCTTTTATAATGCTTTATTGATTGATTTATAATGTAAGAAAGACAGCGAAATATTGATTTGAAGCCACTTGACTAGAAAAAAAAATTAAAAAAATTTTTCTTTTTTTTCTCCTAGACTAACCACTTTTATGCGCAATACGAAGAGATATGGCACTGTGATAGGGCCATTCTTTCATAAGAATGGATGGACTAGAATCGATAATTAATTATTAAATCGTAATACACTTAAATATGGTGGTCAATAAGAATTGTTAAATTTTTTTTTGACTAAAACGAGCAGCCGTTCTATTTTTAATTAAAATGTTATTGCCGAATCCAAAAATAGACACTTAAGTTATCAGCAAATTTTACACATGCCAGTATCACGCGATTTCCCTTGAGTACCCCAAATTTTCTAGTAATTTTTTGTGTTCAATTTTTAATTCTCACTGAATCATGTGCCTTCCAGGCAATACAAGGTAATCTATAAGTAATCTTATACGAAAAATTGTGGTCATAATATTGCTCACGAGGGCGCTGTTAAGGAGTCCATCCTCCTAATTTTTCAAGACTCTAACCCTTGACAAGGATTATGTTTGCTTTTAGGACCCGTGTGGTTTGTAACTTATTCGCATACACCTGCTGCCCAAGAAAACCCCACAAGAGAAAGTCTAATGGGGTCAAAATCGCACGATCTCGATGATCAGTTCACATCACCTGCACTCGTGCAGAATGATTTCGATGACTGAATCGATTGGTTTGACCAACTGGAGAAGACGCACAAGAAGCAGAGGCGCCTGGAAGGATGTGTTAAAGCAGACCGAAATCCGATAATCAGGTTGTTAATGATCAATTAAGAAAGTGACCTGTATGGCATGTAGAGCTTTCCAGTCCGTATCATCCAATTCAGGCTAAAAGAAGTTGGTAATCATTGATCTTCATATATAAGTCGCTGTTGGCCTAGACAGTGCCGCTCTCCAATAAATAACAACCGACGACGCCTCCAACCCAAATTCCATACCAAACAATGACTTTTTTGGGATGCCTTGGACCCCTTTGGATCTCATGTAGATTGACATGGTCCCATATTCCATATTATTATGTATTGTGATAACATAGACACCAGCCCCTTCCCCCCCCCCCTAAAAAAATTTTATGTACTTACTGCAGTACAGAAACATCTGGCAAAGAACGGAAGGAAGACCAGTCGAATTGCAAAGAACAAATTGAGCTGCATTTGCAAAGAGCTCTGCAATTGCATTGAACGATAAATACAAAATGGCGATACCCAGTAACCTGTCAGGAAAACGGAAGACGTGTTTATAACGTTTTTAGAAACTGTTTAAAACCGTTTATTGAAAATACAACTCTGTGTGGTGTTCTATCGACATTTGTTTTGTGAAGCAACAAGTGTTTCTTATAAAAAGACAGACTGACAGCCAGACAGTCAGACATAAGTGCCAAAATAAAAATAAAATAAAAAAAAAATTTAATTTTTTAAACTCAAAATTGTTACTTCGGAAAATGGCTCTTAGTTTTATCAAATCAAAACCGTACCAAAGTATTAAACCCCACCCTATACTCTCTCTATAGATAGGGTCTAATCAAAAATTTTCAAATTTTCTATCCTCTTAGTTGCGTCATTTATAAGACATAATTATGTAGATCTCGACAATTGCACTTTGCATGCCATATCTGAGTTTCCCAATTGGTTTACCGCTAAGCCGCCACGCTATGATTTTGTTTTTTTGTGTACTCTAATCACTGCCTACTCGTTCCTGGCCATTGCCATAGTTTGTGATGATTATTGTGTACCCTCGGTGGAGCGAATATGTTACAGTCAGTATTGCTCTGCACTTAGCTGGTGTGAATTGTTTTTTTTTTTTAATTTTTCTTTTTCTTCTTTTGTTTTGTTTTTTTTTTGTTTTAGAATTTGGCATGAGTTATGATGTGGCAGGGGCGACATTATTGGCTTTGGCAACCTCTTCCCCAGAGCTGTTTATTAGTTTGTATGCCACGTTTTTAACAGAGGGTGATATGGGCATTGGCACTATTGTGGGCTCATCGGTTTGTAATACTTTGGCTGTACCGGCTTTCTGTTGTTTAATTACGGGAGTGGTAAGTGTCGCTGAATATTTTTGAACTTTAAACTGAGTCTTAGGGTATAAATTTCTTTTCCGGTTTACTTGTGCCCAGCATTTTTATATTGATTGGTGGCCCATATCTCGGGATCTATTGTGGTTTACCTTTTCAACACTCGCGTTGACATATTTCCTATGGGATGGCATGATCAAATGGTGGGAGGCTTTGTTTCTATTCTTATTCTACATCGTTAATGTGACCAATTTGTTATTGGATACAAGGCTTCAAAAGTGCCTCAGAGGTAAGTAATCTAACCGCTCGAGTAAGTTCATTCAATTGCAAGAACAGTAAGTGGTTGTATTCTTTAAAGAGCCCGCTGTACCAGGTTCAACAGAATGATTCGGTGGTGTCTCTCTTGAACCAGGCTACCTATATCGATATCGAAATCAATCAATCAATATGTACTTTATATTTCCAATTACAGATCGCGACAAACCTTCCAAATGCAAATGTTTTGTGCCTTTGGGAGAGGTAGCGGATTTTGCCGAAATGGAAGATCCCGATCAAAATGAAGAGCCCTATAATTTCTATCAGTGGCCCAAAGATTCCTTCTATGGAAAGATGGTTTGGGTGCTATCATATCCCTGGGAAATACTATTCTTTTTGACCATACCCAGTGTACACAGACGATTTACCCACAATTGGATTTTTGTCTGTTTGATTATGTCCATATTCTGGATATCGTTTTTAACCTATTTATGCTCCTGGACCATGACAGTCGTTGGTAGGTAACATAGACTCCAAAAAGAGGAGCTTCAAAACTTTTGTTTTAATGCGCACTTAACAAATGTGCCCTCTTTTACAGGCTTCTATTTGTCGGTGCCCGATTCAGTGATGGGCCTTATTATTTTGGCTTTTGGTACCAGTGTGCCAGAGATAATATCCAGTGTTATAGTGACTAGAAAAGGTAAAAATTCTCTTTTGTATTTAAAGAAAAAAATGTCCCTTAATTTCCTTCTTCATTTTTAGGTTATGGTTCCATGGCCATTTGCAATGCTATGGGCTCGAATACCGTCAATGTGCTTCTATGTTTGGGTGGCCCCTGGCTGGTAAAAGCTTTCTACTTTCCCACCACACCCAATAAGTATGCGGTTTCAATACTTTCCCCTGGTTTAGCCTACATTTCTGCTTGCCTCCTGATATCCTCTTCAATTCTGTACATTTTGTTTCTAATCACACGTTTTGAATTCAATCGATTTTTAGGTATTGTGTGCTTAATCATGTACCTCCTATTCGGCACAATGGCCGTAGCAGTGGAAATGATATATTTTGCAACTCGTTTGCCCTACTGTACTCATATTTATGAAATATGATCGAGTAAAAAAAACTAGACTGCACACCCTACTGTTTATAGCATTGTTGCCACTTTGTAATTATAATAAATTGTTAATATTTTCCTGTGAAAACTTTTATATTTTATTGGTATTGGTAACTCTACATACATATATCACTTTTAATTGGTAAATATGTAGTACGTAGCGCCGTCCGTGCGAAAAGAAATTGCTAATCATTCATATAGGGTTCGCCGTTGACAACTGTCCTCAAAGAAATATGGTCTAATGACGCTGCCAAAACAAAAGTAACTTTTTCAGAATGCATAGGACGTTCTCGGATCTAATGTGTATTGCAAAATAGTCCCAAATTCGACAATTTTGATTGTTTACGAACCTATTCCTCCAGAAATAAGTCTCACCGCAGATCAAGATTTTTCGATGAAAGTTAGGGTCAGTTGTCACCCAACTACGCCAGGGCACATTCAGCAAACACACTTCACTATGTATAATCGTTTACCTTCAATTCCTGGGTCAATTAAATTTCATACGGTTGCATGCCCAACTCACGACGTAAAATTCGCCAAGTTGTGGGCTGCGAAGTCGCCGTCGTCTAGTAGGTAGTGTGTTGGCTTATTAGACGAAAAGCCAGGGTTCGAGCCCCAGGCCAGACATCAAAATAAAATGCAAAAACTATTTCTTCGGCGACTTCCTCTCAGCTGATTTCTGGCAAAAACTCTCTGAGAGTAAATAAAATTGGCATGAAAAGTTTCTCAAAAATCTGTCGTTCGGAGTCGACTTTAAACTGTAGGTCCCGCCACTCATGTATAAAATTAACACACACAACATAAGTGGTGTGAGAAACTAGGTTGTAATCCTGACTGAAGGATTGTAATGACCAATTACGTACGTAAGTACGTGGGCTGCGAAAGGTCGAGTTCTTGTGAACGAAGCCAAATCAACGGCCTCTGAGTGTTACGTACAGTCTCACGGACAGCGACAATGTGTTCGTTACATCATGCGTTTCGTCGATATACGGTTGTTGGTCGAACCAGTAGATTCAAATCCAATCCTTGTATTCGCCATAGTTGTCTCGGTAGGATGATTATGGCGGGTCATAAAATGGGCAAAGTGCTCGCTGAGTTGTCCAAATAGTACACCGATTTTAATAAAACAATTTTTTTTATTTGCATATGTTGTTCAATGATGTATCTGTCCAGATTTGACAGATGTAGCTTCAACAATATGGCCGCTATCAACTGTCAAAGTTCGGAAGTCACTTTCCATTATCTTCGTCTGATCTCTTGGTTTATGAATACGAAGAAATGTACCATGAGAGATCCTATAGACCTCTCTGCAAGATTCGCAGATATCAGAATCGTTATGGGGTATCTCCAGCCTCAAAGTGACATAGTGCCCCGCTGAGTTCCCTTAGTCAGACTGTGCACATATTTTACCCGATGCACATATCTTTCTCCATTGCCTTAGTGATTGCAAATATCTGGCTTCTGGAGAAATTGCGCAGCTTGCTAACATTCTGAGCTTGACAATAACACTTAAGCTTCATAACAATTTTCAGGGATCTTCAGCTGACCATCATCGAACGTTCTTGGCTGACTGCTTGAGTGACGGTTTGAAGCATGATAATCATCCCTCACATATTTTACCATTCCCTGCGACGGTTCATGTTTGCTAGGTTAGATTAGGTTAGAGGACGTGTACATTACCCGGAAGTCGAATTGACAACGACCTAGTTTCTCACACCACTTATGTTGTGTGTGTTAATTTTTATACATGAGTGATGGGACCTACAGTTTAAAGTCGACTCCGTACGACAGATTTTTTTGAGAAACTTTTTCATGGCAATCTTATTTACTCTCAGAGTTTTTGCCAGAAATCTGCTGAGAGAAAGTCGCCGAAGAAATACTTTTTGTATTTTAGTCTTGATGCCTGGCCTGGGGCTCGAACCCTGGCTTAACGTCTAATAAGCCAACACACTACCTACTAGACTACGGCGACTTCAAACTTACGTTTTTGGCTGGCCGTTTGAGTGACCTTTGATTTCTGTTTTAAAATCATCACTTCCGAAGCATGAAAACTATCTCTTACATCTCAGCGACGGTTCATCGTCGCTAAAGAACTTGTTCAATTTCGTTCTGGAACATTGGGTGGGTGCACGATGTGCTGCAGAATTTCTTTGTTCGATAAGTTGTGGAGGCCAAAGCTTTTTTTGTGGCCTTTGTCCTCTTCCCAAAGGGAAACCTCAATACCATGTACTACCGAAATGGGTATTCTGTCACTGCCTATCTGATAAAAATGTACAATTATTGCACCGCATTTGCTTACTTGAGCGTTACTTGGACTCTACCTAGTGCGCTGGACAGCAGTCGGGCTGTACTTGTCCGTAATTGGGGATTTCATTTGAAATCATGTTTTGTCTTCAATGGTAACCACATTAACGGCGATCGGTTGACAGGATTTAAGAAAATTATCGCCAGTGATAGCCGTATGATTAGTTAGTGAAGATAATTATTCCGTTGTTTGCATTCTTAATCTCCCTAGACACCAACGAAGTTGATTTTAAATGCCAATATTTGTTCCACTGAATAAATATTTGCTTCAACAAATATTTGGAAAAAAATCTATGCGATAACACATCATACAGTGGAGAGCAAAACACGTAAACAAACCTCTGGCTCAAAGAGAAATTCTAAGAAGCATTAGGAAAACATTGTTACCTGCTGTTCTGTACTTAGAAGCACTACCTGACTGAACTGTGTTTTTATTTTTAAACCATCATTAAAGGAAATTTTAAAGCGGACCTTTAGAGTGTGGTGTCCTAAAACAATTACGGAATGGAAAGTTTTTTTTTTTTTTTGCCTAAACACACAGGCACATATGTTTTCCTTATCACTGGCTTACAGTTAGAGTGATTATTTGCTGAGTTTCTTTTTTTAAAAACTCAAACTGACGAGCCAAAACAGCAACAGACTTTTCAGTCTTTAAGCAACTGTGACGAGCTAAACACTTGAAAAATGCTGGTCCTGGATGTCACTGTGAAACTAAAAAAGAGACACTGGAATTATGTTCTCTTTACACGTTTTCTTTTCATTTTTGCAGTGCTAATCGTTTTCTATCTTCGTTCTTTCTTTATCACATCACCCACAACAGATAACACCACAGCTAGTCATCAACTAAATGAGAATTGTAAGTTGATTTGTTTATGTAAACAAAGAAAAATTATTGGAAAAAATCATTTTGCATTCCTCCGTTGCAGCTATTGTTGCTGGTGTTTCAACACAAAGAAAAATTTTAAGTGTGCTGGCTGCTAAGCCCCAAAAATCTCATGAGGATGTGGTGAATTGCAGCAAACCCAGCATTTTGGCATTTCCCTCGGATGGCTTAACCCGGGACGAACGCAAACATGGCTGGATAATTGTGCACATGGTTTTAATGTTTTATGGATTTTGGTTTTTGGCCAGCATATGTGATGACTATTTAGTGCCCAGCATAGAACAAATATGCTCAAGTAAGTACCCAGACAGATACGCGTACTCCTCTAATTTTTCTAAGATTCTCGCTAAATGCTTTGTATCAACTGTACTTCTTTCCTGACTGGCATTCCTCAGCAAATTCCGATAGTTTTATGACGATAATGGATTCAATTCCAATCATCTTTGTCCAGAAAGGTTCTGTCACTAAACAATAGGTGGCTGAGAGCCCGATCGTGCCAGAGCAAATGTTCTGCGTTCACTTCTTTTTCCTCATTGCCGTTGTGAGCTATTTTCAAACTCTGGATTTGTATAACTGGGAACTAGGATAGTCCTCTTGCAATCAGCATGAAGTAGGTTAGGTTAGGTTAGGTTAGAGGACGTGTACTTGTCAATTAAGACAAGTACAGTACCCGGAGGTCGAATTGACCCATTGTACAACGTCCTAGTTTCTCACACCACTTATGTTGTGTGTGTTATTTTTATACATGAGTGCTGGGACCTACAATTTAAAGTCGACTCCGAACGACAGATTTTGAGAAACTTTTCATGGCAATTTTTATTTACTCTCAGAGTTTTTGCCAGAAATCTACTGAGAGGAAGTCGCCGTAGGAATACTTTTTGTATTTTGTCTTTGATGCCTGGCCTGGGGCTCGAACTCAGGCTTTTGCGTCTAATAAGCCAACACACTACCTACTAGACTACGGCGACTTCTCAGCATGAAGTAGCTTCATGGACATGCTAGAATCATAAACCCTTATTGCTCAATACCGATTGATTGCATAGTCCCCTGGAACTATCAGAACATCCGAATGCAGATCCAGATTCGAAATTGAATATATAAACAGGGTGCGGTGTGTTTATAGAACTCATCACTGCAGCGTCTACCAGGCAAAAGTTGTGGCTAACCTCATGGCGATTAAGTAGCGCAATATTCTCTGATATACTGGGACAGCCAAACTGACCTTTCAAACTTCAGGTCTATGTCCAAGCTTATCCATGAATGTCTCTGGAAAAAGGTGGGAAATTATGCCCCCTTATTTAGTTCCCCGAGCCTAGTGATATATTCGAAAACTGTAGTGTAGATGCACGGTCCCGTAAAGGTATCATACTGGAAAACCTCATTTGTGCTCCGGGCAGAACGGGTACTACATTCGAGCCTAGCGATCTCTTTAACCAGAATTAGGCTCGAAGTTATTGAAAAATTCTACCTCTTGGCTAACGGTTCCTAGGCAGAAGAGAGGACCTGTTCAAAATCTTCACTGTTTCTAGTGCATCAACTAGGGCTTTACCTTCATTGACCCTTGTGCACGGTCCTTGGAGATTCAATATCAACCTGAATAATATTGTAGAGGACCAGTTCGAAATCTTCACTGCTTCTAGTGCATCAACACTATGGCGTTAGCTTCATTGACCCTTGTGCACCATCCTTGGAGATTCGATATCAGCCTGAATAATATTGTAGATATTTTGGTAGGGAAGGGGAAACTTTTTATGGTTGAAAATATCCTTAAGGTGACCACAAAAAACGAACTTATGTCTGCAATAACAAAACCTCAACTTTTAACCAAACTTTAGGGAATCTAGGGAAGCCGCCTTAACATTTATTTGTTATGAAATGTTTTAAAATCTAAAATTTCTCCGCCTTACAGAAAACAACATACAACGTGATGTCATTGGAGCCACGCTTATGGCAGCTGCGGTCTCTAGTCCTGAGCTATTCATGAACTTTATTGGCACCTTCATAACCAAGGGGGATATAGGCGTGGGAACTATTGTGGGGTCGGCGGTATTTAATGTATTGGCTGTGCCCGCTTGCTGTGGTTTATTTGCGGCGAGTTATTTAAAATTGGATTGGTGGCCCATAACCAGAGATTGTTTCATGTATTTGGCTGCGGTACTAATATTAGTGGGCATCTTATGGGATGGTCAAGTATGGTGGTATGAGGCTTTACTACTGGTCTTGGCCTATTTTTGTTATATGTTAAGTAAGTTTAAGAGAGATTTTAGGAATAATTTGAAGAATTTTAAAGGATTTTTTCTTTTTTTGAAGTCATGTATCATCAGAGGAAAATATGCCGGTGTTTTAAAAATTTTATGAGAAAGTTTGGCTACTTTAGACCCCAATATAGGGAGATCAATGAGTTCAGCCATTTGTTAAGAAATAAAAACAAACAATATGGTTTAGCCGTAGAAGCTTATGAGGTCCGTGATTTGTCACGAAACTCTTCACATGTCATGTTGTATTTGGAACAGCAGGAAAAGGAAGGTAAGAGAGTGGTGATCAATGAAATAATTTTGAATGAAATTTAAAAATTTTCTTTTGTTCTTCTCTCTCTTTTAAATAGAACCTATCGCCTCTCCTTGGTATCTAGACAAACACCAAAGTCTTGTTGAATTTATTTGCCGCTGGCCTATAACGTTCTTGCTGTGGTTAACTGTGCCCAATTGCCGTTTCAAAGCCTCGCGGAAATATTTTACACTCTTCATGTCCATTACTTGGATTTCTGCTATTTCCTATATGATGGCTTTGTCATAACCGTTATAGGTGAGTTATTTTGTGTGTCCCTGCCTATCTTATCTTAAAATTTTAAAATAATTGCCAAGTCGGGGGAGTTCATAAAGAATTTCGCAGTCAAGTTTCTTTGTTGAAATTTTAAAAAAAATTATTAGCACTTCCTCCTTCCACTCACTTATTCACTCACTCGCTTATTGGGGGCCATACAAATTTTTATTTTTTTATATTCTTAAGCAATAATACAAGAAATAATTTTTTTTATTAATTTATGATCGTTTGCAACGGAATTAATTGTTTCGGGAAATAATATTTTATGCCCTACACCGACCGATATATTTAACCCTCAGATTGGACAGTTTACCTCATTATTTTCAGCACACATTATAGCGATTGCAACTCTGTCCAAAGGATATTTAGGGTCACGAGGTCCCCTGATGATTCTCTTGTCAGACTTTCTTACGTTATCCCAAGCATAGTCTGGACTCTGGTCCTCACTGCAATAAACAAAGGATTTAAATCGAAGACAGTTTCCAAAGGCGATGTAGGTTAGGTTCTCATTGTTCCAGTTATACCAACACATACCAGTCTCTGTATCTTATTGAGGCCCATCTGAGGAGTTTCAAATTTGTTGTGCCTTCGACAACAATGTCTCCATAGCTTACAATTGGGCCGACCATCAAGGTATTCATTCAATGCATGCAATGGGGGTTGCCACCCAAAATTTTCTGCAAGAGATTATGCATTTAAACACTTCTTGAATTGCTCTCCGCATGTGTGCAAATGTTTATCCGGAGGTATCCATTGGAACTTTTGATGTCCGAAATATTCTGGACAGATGGGGAGTAGCCGTTGGGATATATATTAAGGGTTCTAACATGTTTTCCAGGATCAAAGCAATATATAACGATTAGGGGTATCACAACCTCTGCTGTAATTGGCGCCTTACCCGTTACAGAGGGTATGACACCTCCCCTAACCTAGTGAATCTTAAGAAAAATTTCGATTTGATTACAATGACAACTCGTTTAAATCGGTTTAACACGTTGACTGCAACACGCGATTATAGTAAAATCTCTTTTAGGCCATGCGTACCACTATACGCAAGTAGTCAAATAAGCGTCACCGCAATATGGGTGACGCGGCTCGATCAGAAACCTTACTGTCACCCGAATATGGGTGACGTGGCAGTCAACGTGTTAATATCCGTCTTTCATCGTTTGAGAACAACAATGTTTTGAGTGCTTGAACTGAGTGAAGCCTATTGCTAGGGATAGGTTTGCCCCAAATCCCCTTTTATTTTTCCTTAAATTTACACAAAAATTGATGAAATTTTCTTACGAACTTTCTCTCTTAAAAAACTTATTTTCAGGTGACACACTCCGTATACCCAATGCTGTTATGGGTCTTACAGTTCTGGCGGCTGGCATGAGCATACCCGAAGCAGTTTCCAGTATTATTGTAACCAAACAAGGTCAAGGTGGCATGGGTCTTAGCAATTCTTTAGGCTCAAATACCTTTGATATCTTGCTGAGTCTAGGGTTTCCTTGGTTCATAAAATCCTTCTTTGTACCCGATATTGCCGGTCAAAAGTTCCTGACGCTTAATTCATCCAGTTTAACATATGCAGGCATTATACTACTCACCTCCCTATTGGGTCTCTACTTAGTATTCCTGTATTATGACTTCACCTTACAAAGGAGTGTAGGTGTATGGTGTGTAGTGATGTATGCGGGTTTTATGCTTTTGGCAACTCTGGTAGAGTTGAATCTTTTCTTTCCGGTTAATTTGCCAGTTTGTAGGCATTAAATTAAACGATTATGAGGCGCGACTTTTTTTGTTTGTTTATAATGCATATTGACAGGGAAGGGAGCCTATCGAAAATATGTTTAAGAAGATTAGATTAGATGCCCTGCAATATGTGTACTTTAAACATTTTAAGACATTATTTTTAGGAGATAAAAATAAATACCCCAGTATTGTTTTGTAAGCTTTAAATTGATTATGAAGAAAGAACAAAAAAATAAAAGAAATAAAAATTTATAAAAAATAGAAGAATAATTTTGAATGAAAATTAATGTGTCACTCGTTTTAGGGAGTTAAAAATTATTCTACAGAGTTATAGGGTAAGTAAACACATCGCTCTTTCTTACCACCATAAGCATGCACGATTGATTCACCATCACTGGGGCCTTTGTCCTAAACCCACCACCATCTATATCCGCCAACTCCCTCCCCGGCACTGACGTTATGTATTACTTTGTGGAGTTTAGTTTCTAAGTTTTCTCATGTAAGACTTTGCTTCTTCCTCTCTAATATTTTATGTCCCTGAATGGCTTCTGCCATATGCTGACTCGTTTCATACAATATCAGTTTTCTACGTCTCACCGATAAGCTGGCATAGCCTGGAAACAATTTGTGACGGCCATCGAACCTCCGCTTCATTCTCATTCACACAGTTTGGGTATGTAAGGGATCCAACATGTCCAAATCTGTGCAATTACTTCTGAAGTAACCACGACGGCATCACGTTGTAGTTCCATCAGACATAATATACGATAGTAGTGGCCATGCGGGACACTCTTCTCTTCATCAATAATTGTTTATGATTTCCATCTAGTATGGTGGTGGAGCCTTCGCGAGTTCAATTAAAGGCGTTCTTAATATCAAGTATGACCAACGCTAAGTATTCCTCGGACCTACATACTTCGCACTCTATTCCGTTCATAGCAATGTTCACTACCTTCACTATTGCGGTCACAGATTTTCGAAATTCCTTTTATAAATCCGAGGGGGCTTCTCCTTCCTCAGCACTGATCACCAGAAGATCGCGTATTATCCAATATTTTACCCTTCGTGCCTTGGATTCGACATCGTTTACATGTGGTATTATACTCTGAGCACGCTCTATCAAGAACATAATGTTTCGAGTGGGTTGCATGCTTTAACAATGGTGATTTTGACAACAGAGACAAAGAGCGCAAGAAATAAAGGGTCACCGAAAAACGGGGAAAGAAGGGCAGCAGCCATTTCAAAGGATTTTTAAAGTAGTAGAATTCATTGAAAACCAATGAACTTGGGTACTACGTTGAAAGACAATTTTATATGCCTGAAATGCTGTTCGATTGCTTTAAAAAGAAATCACTTTTGTGCCCCGATTTGTGATTGGCTTGGAGATGTCGCCAATCACAAGAAATCATATGTGAAGCAAATTCTATGGTCAAACGTAATATCCACTGCACCAAGGTAATGTTCTGTATTTGGTAGGATCAGAAGAGGGCGTTATCCCCTAAGAGCTGATAAAACCGGGCTAGACCTATACTGACAACAATTAATTCATTTAAAACGAGTATTAGCTGCCAAACGTTCTAAATACGCAACCAGCCATCAGCATGACGACACTTGACCGTACACTGTGGTGCAGTTTTAAAATATTTGTAGAATGGTGGAGGGGAAGTTTTACCTCAACCGTATTACAGCCTAGAAATTGCTCCTACTGATTGCTATTTTTTTGATCGATGTTAAATACATTCATTGTTATTCGCTTCACTTAGAGGGAAGATATAAAAAATTGTCGGAATTCATTCTTGAACCGCTCAAACGACGAGCGGTTTTCTATAAATTGCCGAAAAGAAAAAGTCGTAACTTTCGATGGACAATACTTATTAAAGCATTTACTTGCAATGAAAATTACTGATTTTAAATTAACCCTTTGCGGCCGTATTAATTCTATATATGGGTGTCATGCTGGTCGGAATTAATCGGTAATAAAGCTTTGGTGGCTGAGAGCAGACATAAGGTCGCAAAGGGTTAAATTATCTTAGAGGAAATAAGTAAAGAAAATAGACAACGTAGGAGAGAGAGAGAAAATAAACGGAAACATCCTTTAGCCGCCGAAATACCATAGTTCCCCCCTCAGCCAATTGATATCCAAAGATTCCTAGGCGAATAGCATCCGACCTATAAACCAACATCTCTATTCTTTCACGCGAACTCACTGCATAATGAGTCCTTAGAGATAGCAGAGGTGAGTAGTACCAGCAATCACCACATTATTGACATGCGAGCCTAGTCTAACAAAAGAATTAAACACACGTATTCCGAAACTCAACGGAAACTAAGTTTTGCAGTCACCAACAACTCGCTACTTATGCTAGACCCATCTAATCGGCATCAGGGCCGCTCAACGAAATTCTCGTAAGACATTGAACTTAAAGATTTGAAGTTAATCTCTTGCGTTTTCTTTACTGCAAAGATCTCCGCCTGAAAAACACTGTATTTGTTATAAACATGCACCAGTCCGAGATTCTCATAATGGATTCCAACCACAGCACCTCCATCTAGTTTCGATCCATTCGTGCAAATGGATGTCGCAGCCCATATTGAAAGTTTCGCCTTGTTTTAGGAGGCCGCATCCGAAAAAAGAATCTTCAAATCAGAAATAATTAGGGCCTCGTGAAATATTGTCCGAAAGACCGCCGGTTCGCTGCTTCCGGCAGTCTAATTCCCTTAGGCTCCTGGCTCTATGCGTCGCACAGAGCATTGAAAGCGGATTAAATTAAAAAATAGCTTCCTTCAATAGAAGCATTAGGCTCATTTCGGCATCAAAAAAGAGCCAATCCGCTTTTTCTTATTCAAGACCTACAGTTCTTATCCAAGTCATTCAAACAATACACGTTCCCCACTTTAATCACTCGAATAATATCCATCCACTAACATCACACCGATGTCCGACAGAATTATCCTACCAGAACTAGCGATTGAGTGTTACATCGAATGCCGTCCTTAGCTATGGTCGTTACACTTCAATTGCCTCTAAACGATTATCATTAGCGTGGAACGATGTCATTATGACTTCTATTGTTGCAGCGCCCTATATTCTCCCTCGATTGTGCTGAGTCTGGCAAACTTTGGGCCAGGATTTCATTTTCGTAATTAAATTTTTAATGGTTGATCTCCAATCGAACTCCTCTTCTATTATAAGACATTATTCGATGAATTTCTCGCACTCCAAACTGTCATGTTTCGATGTTTCGAGTTTGTTTGAAAATTTTGGACTCAACTGCAAGGCAGTTTCAAATCTCAATTAATTAGTTTAACGTACCACAACTTTTTCACTACACTGTACATGCTATTTTTAAACAGTTTCTATCCCGTTATCAAAATCAAGAGGAAAATTTAACTGTAATCGAGTTAAATGACATTTTAACAAATAATACCCTGAATTACAACAACAATAAACTAGAAACACATGCCTACACATACACGTGCTCACATGCCAACAATACATACATAAAACATCGATGTTAACAAATACGAACACATGTTCACACGGGGGACTTTCTGTTCTGCGAACAGGGTAAAAACAAACACGAGAAAAATGGTATGTAAACAGAGCATTAAAATCAACGGAACCCATAATCTCGCAGAGATAAAGTACAGGGGAATTTTTTTTTTTCGAGAGACTTGAGTGGAAGATATTTGCTTATAGTAAGTTTCGGTTCACACAATGAAATTTTTATTGCGGAACTTATTCGTAACTATTTATTGAATTTATATTCATTTATATTCATATTTTAATGAAAAACACTCTAAGTAATCCATAAAAGTCCGCTTTTAGGATCGATCCCCTATGACTCCGAATAGGTTAAAAATTAAAGGCTTACATTCTCTGTGTAGAAGAGAGAACCTGTTTGACAGCTCAGTTTTTGCCTCCGAATTGTCCTTTATAATGTGATCTTTGCCCTCACGAAACACTGCGCCTTATGAGGAGATATGCTTGTTGGCTAGGCGCCCCCTCACGTAACGAAACCCACTTTGGCTAAGAAAACTTTCAATATTTATAAAAAGAGCAGAGTGTATCAAATTGAGAATTGAATTGAATTGAATTTTTCTCTGTGTGCCAGCTTTTGCAGTCGCATGGGCTTTCTTATAGCCTTTTATGAGGGAAGAGTCGAACATCTCCCTATCTGCTCTAGAGAGGCACCCGACATTCTTAGACAATCTAAGTATCTGATAGCCGTTTTGCTGGCCGTAAATTTGCGTATATCAACGTACGATATACTTTGACACTTAACGCCTACAGTTGCTGCTTTTATAGTCATTATTTCAGCCTGAATAGTACTGTTGAATATCTCTCTATCCACTCTTGTGGCACTCGTCATTCTTAGACAATCTAGATATCTGATAGCAGTTTTGCTGGCCGTAAATTTGCGTATATCAACGTACGTAGCTATCTTTATAGCCATTATTTCAGCCTGAATAGTAGTACAGTAGAGCAAGGTACAATCTAAAATTCAGTTGTTTCCAAAGGATTCTACGTCCAACTTTATCGCGTGATCTGAACCCATCCGTGAATACTTTATTGACATTCTCTCGGAAGTGTAAACAATTGTTATAAATAAATGAATCCATCCGGATCCAGGCGGATCCGCCTGTTAAGATGATCCAGTCAGCCAGCACCGCCAAAATCTTTTCAAACCGAGTTTGATGATTTCTCTTCTCTAAAGCCAATCACCAAATTTTAACCCTGCGGTTCAGAGTTGATTTGATCGCCAGCAATCGCGAAATCTGTTTAAACCGAGTATGAGGCTTTCTTTTCTCTAAAACCAACCCTCAAACTGCAGCTCTGCAGAACAGCCATCAAATCGCGGCCCTGCAGGGCAGAGTTAATTTGATTACAAAGTCCTGCATGATGATCACCAGTAACCTCAAAATCTTTTCAAACCGAGTATGAGGTACAGCTCTGTAGAGCAGAGTTGATTTGATTACGAAGTCCTGCAGCCAGTATACATTTTTCGGGTTGATACCTCAATAAAGGCCTATGCTCCCTTATAACAATAAGGAGCACGAACCGCCTTAGTGGTTTTGGATTGTGTTTTCATATTCCAATTTTGTTTGCTGCGCAATGTGATACCGAAGTAATTGGCGTTATTGGATAGAATGAAAGCTACTTCCTTGCTGCTAGGGCTAGGTCTTTAGGTCTATGTATCTACTTGTGGATTAATATAGTGAGCTTAACTTTCAGTACACATTTGTTACACCATTTCGATAGAAATCTCTGCGTACTACTTACTTAATTGGCCATAACAACCCGATTAACAGATTTCGGCCTGCCGCAACACATCCTTCCAGGCGCCTCTGCTTCTTACGCGCCTACGCCAGTTGGTCACACCAATCGATGACAGGACTTCCTCGATTTGGTCTTTCCAACGGATACAAGGTTGTCCTCTTCGCCGACTTCTGCAGATCCCCGCATCAAATACCCGTCTCGCCGGAGCATCCTCCTCCATTCGAACGATATGGCCGAGCCAGCGCAGCCGCTGTATATTAATACGCTGCACAACGTCTATGCCGTTAAGGACCTCATACAGCTCACTGTTGGATACGGAAATCATCGCCAACTCACACAGGACCGAAGATCTTACGTGGGACTTTTCTCTCGAACACTCTCAAGGTTTTGTCGTACGAGAGAGGTCTCTGCTACTCAATTGCCTATTGAGACCATAGTAGCACCTGTTCGCAAGAGTGATCCTGCGCTTGATCTCCAGACTGACATCACTTTTGATGGTAACGGCGGAGCCAAGATAAATAAATTCCTTGATTGTATCAAAAATATAGTTATCGGCCGTAATCTGAGAATCAATACGCCGCACGTCTCTACTTGTCGATAACATATACTTTGTTTTGTCCTCATTTACTGCCTAACCCATCTAAGTAGACTCCCGCAATCTCTGCGTAGATTACAGAATTTCCGAAAGAAATTTTTGATCTTTGACGTCTTCTGCTTAGGCGATAGTCGCGCAGCATGTTCTTTCAACAGGGTGCTAAAGTCGAAGTTCACTTCCTTTGTGTACACCTTCCTGAGGTGTACGTCCGTCCCCCTAACTGCCATTTTGCCCAACACTTGAGATTCGATACGCTTGCATAAATAGGCCTTCAATAATAATTAAAAAATAAAAATTTTTTTCTTTACAGTCCATAAATCAAAACTATTTCCTGTCGCTTGAGTAATTCATTATATTTGTCCTAATCAGATCGCTAGCGGTCTGACCACAAGACTAAATAATCGATTATTTGCAATATTATTGTTTTCCATTTTTAATTAATCATTTTAACGGTAATAACCAAACAGACAGACAGTCAGACCGATAGACATTTAAAATTAATTTTCTTTTCTTAGCTACCACCATTTGGTTACATGCGAATGTGCTTACAGATAATTCTAAGCGATACGACGCACTATGTGGCATTTAACCTGAAAAGCTGGCCAAAAAGGCAAAAATGAATTTAAAGAAATTTAAGAAACTGAGTATGCAGTTCGATAGACAACAAAATTCTGCATTATATAGTGAATTTTCACGACTTTAAGTTGAGATTTGTAGATTTGAGACGATGTCAAACTTAGGAAAGTGAAGAAAATTAAATGCGTTTTTGGTGTTTTTTTTTAAATTTTAATAGGTTTATATGTTATTTTTTTGTGACTAAACGAATAGAGGTTTTATATTGATTTATTTTTTATTTGAAAGGTATGAGCAACTGCTACTTTCAGTTTTTTTTTTATATACATATCTCATATATTAATGTTAAAATTAATCGTTCAAAATTTAAAAATAATGAAAATTTCACAATTTTTTACCCAACCCAAAAAAAAGATAAGGATTTTAAAGGTGAAAGTAGTTTTTAGTAGTTTAATGTTATATACCACAAGAAAATATGAACCCTCTACATTCAGGAACAAAAAAAAAAAAGTTTGCGCAAATTTGCGCAATTATTTTTGGCGATTTTTTGAAAATTTTAATTTTTTTGAAAAATTAAAAAAATTTGACTCAGTGTAATAAAGCCATAAGCAATAAAGCCATATGGCCTTATTTCTCAATAGAATGAGAAATAAAACTATATGGATTCAGTAGAAGCGATACCAATCGAGATGTCCTGAATAGGTTACTTTTAATCAGTGACGCTTTTATAAGCTGCAGTACACAAAAATCGCGAAGGAATAGAAAAGCATTTTCATCAGATACTATTAAATTATTCCTTCCTAACATTGATGATGAAAATGATAACGATTTTAACGATTGTAGTTAGTTTCACTTTTTAAGTATTTTTAAGTTAAGTATTAAATATTGTAAAATAAATATTAATTATCATAGAAGTTTAAAAACTTAATTACATATGTATGTATATCGACTATTATAACAATATGAGATGTATGTTAGATTTTCTTAATGGACCGTATGTGGTACCTAGGGGCACTTATGATCCGATCATTATAAAATGTGATCATAAATGATTCACATTCATATTAAACATGTTCATGTCGAATTTCATCGAGGTGATAAAATTTTTAAGCCAATTATAATTGCTAAACATATTTTCCTAAGGGGCCCTATTTTGGACCAAGCGGCAATTATGGACCGACCATAACAAAATTTGGTAAGATGATTTAGATTTACAAAATACACGTTCGTACCGAATTTCATTACGATACCGATGTTTTTAAGCCATTTATAAGCGCAAACGTGAATTTCTAAAGGGGACTTTATATGGGGACTAGGGTCAAATGTGATCCGATTTTCACCAAACTTTACACCATGATTTTTTAGTGCACAGAACTGATCCATGCTAAATTTTATCATGATTGTTGCATAATTACTATAATTATGTGTAAATAAGTGCAATTTCGAGGGGAATTTGTATGGGGGCTAGGCGAAATCACGGACCGATTTGAACCAAAATCAGTTGGGTTCATCCTTGGCCCTAATTATCACTAACACTATCAAAAAATTCCAGCCATTAAGTCATAAAACACTTCTATTAATTTTGGCCTGGTTTTCAGGCAAAATGCCACATAGTGCGACGGCGACATACATAATTTATTCAAAACTATCCACTATGAAGAGGCATGAATCATATTTCGATAGAGAACTTATTTTTAAAAATTATTTATCTATAACTACTAATGATATATTTCCTACATTACTAATGACCACAAAAAAAAAATTTAAAACCCAATGTATACCGTTTAGTTAAATTATGTTACTAACGTGGTTCAATAAAAATGGTTTTCACTTCAGCCATAATATTCTCTAATAAATGACGTTAACGGTACAATTTTCTTTACGTCACTATGGTCTTATTGTGTACCACCAATGGAAAAATTATGATACGCTTGTTAAGAGATGTCAATAAATTTATTGTCAAAAACAAAACATTTATCATTTAATGCTACGTTTAAAACAAAACAGAAAGAAAAAGAAAAACAATAATAATGTTGTTGTTGTTGTGATAATTTAAATTTTATAATAAATACGCCACCTTAGCTGTTTCTTAGACAAGCGATAAGAATTCGTTTACTATACAAAGGACTTTAGAGTTTTAACTACTGCATTACCGACCATATGGTATTAAATTATGGAAAACACTTCCCTCTGTACCATGAGCGATTCTATAGACCTCTCCGCAATATCAATATCTTCGCAGATATCAGAATCGTTATGGGGTATCTCCTGCCTCAAAGTGACATAATGCCCCACTGACTTCCCTTAGTCTGACTGTGCACATATTTTACCCGATGCACATATCTTTCTCCATTGCCTTAGTGATTGCAAATATCTGGCTTCTGGAGAAATTACACTGCTTGCTAAGATCTTTAACTGTATCCTACTTGACAATAACACTTAAGCTTTAAGCAATTTTCAGGGATCTTCAGCTGATCATCATCGAACGTTCGTTGTCTAACTACTTGAGTGACCTTTGAAGCATGATAATCATCCCTCACATATTTTACCATTCCCAGCGACGGTTCATGTTCGCTGGGTTAGGTTAGGTTAGGTTAGAGGACGTGTACATGTCAATTAAGACAAGTACAGTACCGGGAGGTCGATTTGACAACGTCCTAGTTTCTCACACCACTTATGTTGTGTGGGTTAATTTTATACATGAGTGGCGGGACCTGTAATGTAAAGTCGACTCCGAACGACAGATTTTTGAGAAACTTTTCATGGCAGTTTTTTATTTACTCTCAGAGTTTTTGCCAGAAATCTGCTGGAGAGGAAGTCGCCGAAGAAATACTTTTTGTATTTTGTTTTGATGTCTGGCGTGGACTCGAACCCTGGCTTTACGTCGAATAAGCCAACACACTACCTACTAGACTACGGCGACTACTGCCATGACAAAACACTCATGGTTAAAATTAAAGCACATAACATGGGTGTCCTAGCAATCCAAAATATTCCCTCAACATCTCTATCTATTCACCGCAACCCATTTATTAATGAGCGCATAGTGCCGGCAGATTAAATGAGTGGGGTTATGTCAAATCAGGTGGGGCAGATCCCCTCGAAGGACCTATGTCCCACTTAGGCCAGCATTTAGACCCATTGTGTTAACACAATTAATTCTGCCCCAACCACTGCCTAGAGAAAACCATTCCGTGTACAAAATAAATCTTGCTATTGCTGCTATTGAAGTCGCCGTAGTCTAGTAGGTAGTGTGTTGGCTTATTAGACATAAAGCCAGGGTTCGAGTCCCAGGCCAGATATCAAAACGAAATACAAAAAGAATTTCTTCGGCGACTTCCTCTCAGCAGATTTCTGGCAAAAACTCTGAGAGTAAATAAAATTGCCATGAAAAGTTTCTCATAAATCTGTCGTTCGGAGTCGACTTTAAACTGTAGGTTCCGCCACTCACACACAACATAAGTTGGGCGAGAAACTAGGTCGTAATCCTGACTGAAGGGTTGTAATGACCAATTATGTATGTGTGTATGTATTGCAGCAAGATTTTCAACGATGTCAGAAAACCTCCGACCAGAAATCTCCGTCTATTTATGACACGAGCAGGGCGATGGCACATGAGGTGAAAGACAATTTCTTCCTCCTTTTCGCACCCACAGCCTCTGTGGAAGTCATTAGTAGGAATGCCGAGTCTTTCGGAATGCCTATAAAAGCCAATGGCTTCTAAGGGATCAAGAATCATCTCATCTTTGGAATGGGCAATCACACACGAGAACAATTATGCTGGCACAAAATGGCAGCTTGTAGGCAAAAAAGGTGAGGAGTTTTTTTGTGGTTTTTTACTGGCATAATTTTTCAACCAGCTTCTACCCCGCACAAACCAATACATAAACAACACAAAACCAATACACATACATTTATTTATTTTTGAAGTCGCCGTAGTCTAGTAGGTAGTGTGTAGGCTTATTAGACGCAAAAGCCTGGGTTCGAGCCCCAGGCCAGGCATCAAAACAAAATACAAAAAGTATTTTTTCGGCGACTTCCTCTCAGTAGATTTCTGGGAAAAACTCTGAGTAAATAAAATTGCCATGAAAAGTTTCTCAATAAATAAAAATCTGACGTTCGGCTTTCGTCGACTTTAAACTGTAGGTCCCACCACTCATGTATAAAATTAACACACACAACATGAGTGGTGTGAGAAGCTAGGACGTTGTACAATGGGTCAATTCGATCTCCGGGTACTGTACTTGTCTTAATTGACAAGTACACGTCCTCTAACCTAACCTAACCTAACCTACATTTATAAAACAGCAGGTTCAGAAAAATTAAAAATTAAACTAAGACACACAAAGCAGAGTGTATGTATACAATTTTATGCCAGATGAAATAGTCTCGTGTGTGACTGAAAGAACAAAAATTGTGCGGCTTAAAAAATAGTCTCGTGTGTGATAGCACAATTAGAATCTAATAAAGAACAAAGACGAGCTGTGCCACAAAACCCAACTGAAAATAATTCATTCTGATCAAATCTTGCTTCGAGAAATATGAATTGCGCTCCGTGATATATTCGGTATAACGATGTACACAACGACTTGTCGCGCCAACTTAACGGTAATCCTTAAAAGGGTCATGATTTCTCTATTAAACTGATTTCGCTAAGTAGAGCACATTTTAGCCTGTTAATAGAGTACCTTATAGTTTTTTTTTTTTTTTTTTTTTTTTTTTTTTTTTTTTTTTTTTGTAAAACCAGCACTCAGGGGATGGCCCCTACTCATGCAGTGCATTGTGCAGGTTTAGGAAAATAGGTTACAGGAAGGTGGAAAGAGGGAGTAGTGTTTGTGGACATTTGATTTAAACTCAAGATGCGAACGGCAAGGAAACGAGTTGCTGCTAGGTGACCTTATAGTTGTTAAACTAGGCCTCCCCGAGGCGAACTTCTATAGCTTTTGTGGAAGTGACAACACTGAGAGTCTACATTTCCTTACACTTGAGAAAGAGATGCCTCATCACTTTAGTGACAATGTCGTGATTGAAATTCCGTAATGTCTTGGTTTAGGGAGGTTAATGAAAAATTCTGTGCACAGTAGATCACCTTTGGGTGTAGTGTTCTCTGAACTCGAATAATTATAATAATGGCCTCATATTTTGCAATGCCACTGTCACTACCACTGCACTATCACAGTCACTATAACTATCACTGCCACCACCATTGAATTTAAATTTATAGTGTGGTTAATGCGTCATATTTTATCTGAACAGAAGACACAGTGGTCCCTAATGATTTATACCGACTGTAAACACTGACAACTAAACTTTTACGTTTTATACTAACCAAAGAGAAAGAGAGAAAGCGAGAGAGAGAGAGATAGTGTCACATTCGCTAACATTGTTTTACCTCACACCCTGTGCTTCACCGTTTTATTGTGATTTTTCTTTTTTTTAGATTGACAGTCCCCAACACACATACATATATTCGGGTATTACTGAATAAGTTTGACAAGAACCCTCTCCAACTAATTTATCAATTAAAAAATATCTCAGTTAAGACAAACCAGAAGAAGAAGAAGAAGAAGAGTGAAGTGTGAAGTGTGGGGTAACGGTGAATGCTAGGCGTTAAGACTTTATACTAATTATAGTCGGTGTTATTGTTATTGTTGTTGTGGTTGGTTATTATTGTAGTAAATTGATTAAATATACCAATACTAGCATAGAACAGAGACTATCTACAGCTGATATTGGCAAAATGTCTGAGGGCTGAGATAATACGAAAAAAAAAAAACCACAGCCCCTGCCTGTTATTAATAATAATGGAACGTTTGTGGAGAGCGTATAACAATTTTTTTTTTTTTATAAAATAAAACGTTTTTGATTTTATTTCTCAGTTATTAAGTTATTGGCAGTACAACGTGTAAGACGCTCGGCGATAATACAGTACTTAACGGCAGTTTAAATTATAAAAAAAAAATTAAAAAATAATTCAATCGCGAATGTTGGCTTTAAATGTTCATTTAAATCATCGGCAATTATTTTATTTGGGCTCTTGACCTCTTAACCTACAGACATTAGTTTAACGGCAATAAAACTAACGGTTGTTTTTAAATATTCCGTAAAAATAACGGTTTAAAGAAACGAAAAAAGAAAACTATGGCTTTTTAAATTCAAAACGAAAAAAAAACATTTCAAAAACGGTTTTTTTAAGTTTCCAAGCTTTGAAACAAGCTTTTAAAACGGACTTTTGTATACTAAAACTTAAACTCGAACGTTCGAAAGCTTTGTATAACAGTTAAGAATACAAATAAAAAGTGTTATACATTTTTTAAGCAGCAATAACTGTTTTTTGCAAAAGTGTTATAAATTTGTGTCAAGTGTAGCTTAAAAATTTCAAAGGAAACGGAAACATGTTGCAAAGAACTGTGTTATATTTAGCCGTGCTTGTTATATATCTAAATAGCAAGGCAACCTGGGCAAGAGAAATCAATGGTAAGTTAAAAAAAAAATTAAGAAAAAGTGACAAAATATTGGGGATGGTATTCATAATCAGCGTCAGAATCTATCAAGTTCGAGATTTGCTTTTCAAATAGAAAATTAGCACACGTTTTCAATGGATATTCAGCATATCTGCCTAACTATAGGGTCAACCCTTACATTAAATTATATAAGGGTCCGCCAAAGAACTTTTTTTTTGAAAATGCTTTAAAAAAAAACTACCGAATATTTAATCAAATTTCTTTTTTTATTTGAAAGTACAATCCTTCCGGTTAATAATGGAAATTAATTTCATTCAAATGGCTGCCTCGGCTGGCCATGCATTAGCCTACACGATCGGTTCAATTTTTTTAAGCACATTATCGATTGTATGCAGCTGTATTTCACCAATGGCTTCACGAATATTGTCCTTTAAAGCGTCAATTGTCTCTGGCTTCTCGGCATAACACTTATCTTTAACGGCACCCCACAAATAATAGTCCAACGGTGTCAAATCGCAGCTCCGAGATGGCCAAACCACATCAGCTCTGCGGCTGATAATGCGATCCTTAAAAAACAGGGCGCAAAACATCGAGTGTAGCTTCGGCTGTGTGGCACGTAGCGCCGTCCTGTTGAAACCAAATCTTGCCAATATCTTCCTCCTCAATTTTTGTGAACAAAAATTCGTTCAACATGGCCCGATAACGATCGCCATTGACTGTAACGCACACTCCTTGCTCATTTTCGAAGAAAAATGGCCCAATTATGCCTCTGGACCAAAATCCGCACCAAACAGTGACTCGTTTTATGGGCGTCGGCTTTTCAATGTATGCGTGCGGGTTTTCTGTGCCCCAAATGCGACAATTTTGCTTGTTTACATACCCGCCAAGATCAAAATGAGCTTCATCTGAAAAGATGTTTTTTTTGCCAAAATCGCCATTTTCTGGTGTAGGCTACTGCATGGCCAGCCGAGGCAGCCATTTGAATGAAATTATTTTCCATTATTAACCGGAAGGATTGTACTTTCAAATAAAAAAAAGAAATTTGAGAAAATATTCAGTAGTTTTTTTCTAAAGTATTTTCAAAAAAAAAAAGTTATTTGGCGGACCCTTTACGACGGGTATGCAAGTCTTTGGTACCCCATTTTTCCTTTTTTTTTTTTAACATCCTACATGGAGTTTCTACAAGAACATTGGAATACAGGATATTTTTATTCCATCAGAAGATATGTGTCCTTCTTTGCATCCATTTTATACCATTCAGCCTCATTTTAATCTTTAGGCAGCATGAGCGTCTGCAACAAAAGGCGACTACAAATATTGTTCACATTCATCCATTCTCAGCAGAACTCTGCATCTTTCCTTGTTTCGTTAAGGGCTTCTTAATCTCTTTTTATACATCGTGCCTACAACGTACAAGATATTCTATAGCACCCAGGGCTTTCATCACAGTGCCGTCGGCTCTTTTCAGCATTTAAAAATTTACTACTACTTTCTGTGGGGCTATGTAAAGTCATTGGTCTATGCGGTAAAGCCACAAACGCTTAACCATTTGGAAGACAACATTCGCCGTATTATTGCCGATATACGGCCACAAATGTGGGAAAAAGTCATCGGACTACATCCGCGCCAGCCGTGGCGGTCATATGCCAGAAATCATATTTAAAATGTAATGCCACAAGATTATCTTTCGGATAAATAAAATTCATGTCAATCGAATAATCCATCGTTGTTTTATTGCAACTTAAAGTTCTATACCTCTATTAAAAACACCCTTTACATCGTGCCCCTGACGTACAAGATATTCTATAGCACCCAAGGGTTTCATGACAGTGCCGTCGGATCTTTGCAACATTTGAAAATTCACTTTATTGGTCATTACAATCATTTAGTTAGGACTATAACCTAGCTTTTCACACCGCCCAGATGGTGGCTGTTAATTTTACCGATGATTAGCAGAACTTACAGTTTAAGATCGACTACGAACGACAGATTTTTTTGAGAAACTTTTCATGGGAATTTAATGCCGATAATCTCTCAGGTAGTTTAGCAGACTGCGAAACGGTGAGGCCTTAAGCAGGCATCGTCTGGCATAGTTAATACCATTTAAATAGTCATTTAGTTCCAATTGTATACCTCCTGGAGTTAAGCCATTCGCCTATTAATGATTGAACCTTAGAAGGTCATAATCGTGAAGGTAAACTTTCTGTTCAATTAAAGCTGATCCAAACGACTTCATGTAATATCTACGTATTAAAAACACGATCTTGTTAGAAAGATCATTTAGGTTAGGTTAGGTCGGAGTGGTAGCTCTGATATCACAAAGCTCACTTGAGCACGCATAGCGGCCCGTTGCGATGCCACGGGTGAACGCAGTCCCTGTACTAACCAAGTTCCACCAAAATCAGGGAAAAGGAAGAAGTGGGTCAGCGCAAGGTCTGCACGAAAGATCATTTCCTACAAGAGTTTTCCAAAGTGCATTATATGAAACTTTTCAAAATAGGCGCATAGCAGTTAGAGATGAGTGTTATATTTTTTCTAGGGCACGTAAAATTTTCTCCACGACTTTGTGTTCTGTTGAGCAGTTACGAATTTGAATGGAGTTTAGGAAAGCGACATCAATTGAATTCCTGCTCTTCTTTAAAACACCGCTTTTAAGGATTTTGATGACTATACATACATACATACGCCGTGGTCTAGTAGGTAGTGTGTTGGCTTATTAGACGAAAAGCCAGGGTTCGAGCCCCAGGCCAGACATCAAAATAAATACAAAAAGTATTTCTTCGGCGACTTCCTCTCAGCAGATTTCTGGCAAAAACTCTGAGAGAAAATAAAATTGCCATGAAAAGTTTCTCAAAAATCTGTCGTTCGGAGTCGACTTTAAACTGTAGATCCCACCACTCATGTATAAAATTAACACACACAACATAAGTTTTGGGAGAAACTAGGACGTTGTACAATGGGCCAATTCGACCTCCGGGTACTGTACTTGGCTTTATTGAATAGTACACGTGCTCTAACCTAACCTAACCTAAGCTCCTAGGAGCTGAGAGCCTGATAGTGCTATGACGCTGTTAATTGTATCCTAATCGAATTGAACACATCGAAATATGTCGAGTTTTCTCCCCTACTGCTATATCATCTGCTCCAGACCCATCCTTGTTCTACGGAATGGTTCCTCTCTTAAACATGAAGCTCAAACTAGAAGACTAATAATGGATTATCGCGCTACAAGAGCAAGTACACTATTATGTAGGTAAGCAGCAGTTTGCCTTAGGAAAGTTAAGCTTAATGGTTAAATTAAAACTGACGTCCTTGTTTATTGGATAGTGTCGAACCTTACTAGCTGAGAGCTTTAGAGTTCAGATCTCAGTCTCTGATTTTTTGTTTACAACTCTTTTTGTAAGACAACCTTTAACGAAAGTGTTCTCTTTTATAAGTTGGCAAAACCTCTTTCGCCATTTGTGTGTATTATGAGGTCACAAGGTCTAGAATTTTGCGTTGGGTTTTTCGAAATCTATTTGACTTTTTTTTAAATTCTTAGAAATAGAATTTAAAGAAATTTTGTAAAATTTAATCTATTGCGGCAATTTCATAATTAATAATATTATTATTATACTTTTTTTGTTTTTAATTTTTTTTTAATTTAATTCAACAATAATAAAATAATATTTTTTTAAGAGCCTTTTTAAAAAACAATTTTTTTTTAAATACTTTGTGTGCTATTTTCGCAATTGTTTACAGTGATGAAGCAAAAATATGGTTGCTGTTCTTGTTGTTGTTCTACTATTTATTAATTGTATTTAAAAGTAAATAATGTAATTAACAAATAAGAAATGGTAATTAATTCATTCAATTTAGTTTTATTGAATAAAAAAAAAAATTCGTAGAATTGAAAGCGAAAAAAACGGATGAGGCTCTGAGGAAGAAGTCTTTCACAAATAGGAATAAAGCGCGAAGGTAGCAATCATAGCTGCAGTGATGCTCAAGCACAAGAGAAAGAAACGGTTAAGCACTGCCTTTGTAATTACACGAACTGTATTACCCGTCGTAGAATATTGGGCAGCTATTTTAAACAGGATTTGGATTCTATATCTGCTGGATAAACGGGATGTGAAGGCGCATAATAACTTGAAGTTACATGTGATGTGATATCCATCGAAACTGTGCAAACTACGTATCCTTAAGCACTGCCTTTGCAATTACACGAACTGCATTACCCGTCGTAGTGTATTGGGCAGCTATTTTAAACAGGATTTGGATGATATCGCTGACGGATAAACGGGATGTGAAGGCGCATAATAACTTGAAGTTACATGTGATGTGATCGAAACGGAGCAAACCCCGAATCCTTGTAAAAAGTCTTAAATGCACTTGATCTCACTGCCTTTATATTTACATGAACTGCATTACCCGTGGTAGTGTGTTGGGCAGCTATTTTAAACAAGATTTGGATGATATCTCTGCCGGATAAACGGGATGTGAAGTGGCATAATAACTTGAAGTTACATGTGGTGTGATCGAAACGGAGCAAACCCCGAATCCTTGTAAAAAGTCTTAAATGCACTTGATCTCACTGCATTTATAATTACACGAACTGCATTACCCGCCGTAGTGTATTGGGCAGCTATTTTAAACAGGATTTGGATTATATATCTGCTGGATAAACGGGATGAGAAGTGGCATAATAACTTGGAGTTACATGTGTTGCGATATTTATCGAAATGGTGCAAACTACGTATCCTTGCAAAAAGTCTTAAATGCCCCTGATCTCAAATGCTGGCCATCTATAAATGCTATGGCGTTTGAGGCTTGTTTGACATAAAGAAATGGCTAGTGAACCAATGCGAGCGAGTTAGGTTAGGTTAGTGTGGTAGCTTCATACCAAAAGCTCACTTGAGCACGCATGGTGGCACGTTCAGGCGCCACAGGAGAACGCAGTTCCTGTACTGACCAAGTTCCCCTGAATCCAGGAGGGGGAGGTCGGTCAGCGCAAGATCTGCACAATGCGAGCGAGTACAAAAGGCAAAAATATGAGAAAAGCAGCACTGCCGTATTTAAAAAGAAACATAGGGTTGAACCATCGACACCAGGCGGACATTTCCTCAAACCGCAATGTGCATTATATTCTACTGGTTCGCCAACATGTGAGGAGATTCAAGAGTGTGCATTGGGTCACGACATACGGGAGTACTTACGCAGTGTTTGGTCAATATTCCAAATAAATGAAGGAATAAACATCATGAAGTCGACGTAGTCTAGTAGGTAGTGCGTTGGCTTATTAGACATAAGGCCACAGTTCAAAACCCAGGTCAGATATCAAAACGAAAATATGAAAAAATATTTCAGCGGCGACTTCCTTTCAGCGGATTTGTGGCAAAAACTCTGAGAATAAATAAAATTGCCATGAAAAGTTTCTCAAAAAATCTGTCGTTCGAAGTCGACTTTAAACTGTAGGTCCCTCCACTCATAGATAGAATTGACACACACAACGTAAGTGCTCAAAGTCACCGTAGTCTAGTAGGTAGTCTGTTGGTTTATTAGACTTAAGGCCACAGTTCAAAACCCAGGTCAGATATCAAAACGAAAATATGAGAAAATATTTCTTAGGCGACTTCCTCTCAGCAGATTTCTGGCAAAAACTCTGAGAGTAAATAAAATTGCCATGAAAAAGTTTCTCAAAAAATCTGTCGTACGGAGTCGACTTTAACCTGAAGGTCCCGCCACTCATGTATAAAAATTAACACACACAACATAAATGGTGTGAGAAACTAGGTTGTAATCCTGATTGAATGGTTGTAATGACCAATTATGTGTATGTAGTAGCCTGAGAATAGTAACCAACCTTTTAATTGGGCAATGTACACTAAAAGAAAACTTATTGAGAAAAGGAATCGTTTCAAGTAGATTCTGTTATAAGAAAAATATATTTCCTATACCTACTTGCAACCTACAGTGGTGGCCTTATAATTAGAAACGACTTAGCAACGTGGTGTATGTTTGTTAATTTGTTTCACAGTTTTCACTGTGTACCTGGGATCAAAGGCTTTGTTTGGAGGATGTCTTACATACGTTTTTTCAGATCAGATTGGGACAAATTAAACTTAGATTCGTCACTCCAGAGAACTCTCACTCCAGAGAACATTGTTTCTAATTATATAAGGCCACCATTGTATGTGGAGTTAAAGCAGCTCAGAAGGAAACACCCTACACTAGATTACGGTGACTTAATCCTTACGAATGCCGAACAACATTCTGTAGTTTTTTCAGGGTAACAGAATTAGATTGTTCTCAGGTTTGTTTAGTTTAGTTGGGGAGGAAAATAAAATTATTAGCTTTTCTATATTTTTTTATTTTTTTAAATTTTTTAAATTTTTTAAAATTTTTTTTTAAATTTTTTAAAATTTTTTTTTAATTTTTTTTTAATAAAGTTTTAAAAAATACAAAATAATTTTTTTTAAGATAAAATACTTGTTTTTTCGGTATTTTTTATTTTTTCATAATTTTTCAAAACCTCAAGCCTACAAAAAAAAAAAATCACCGTCTTTTTTTCCCCAGTTTAGTTATCATAATTAACTACAACAACAACTACGACTATTTTGCTTACAACTATAATTAATTAATATTCATAGCACGTTTTTGTTCTTTTTTTTTTTCTTCAAATTATTTTTTATTCCATAACCCCCCCCCCCCTCCTAATAAAAATGCCAATATAAGATTTCATATGCATATGTTATCATTCAATTATAATGAAAAAGAAAATTACTTTTAATAATTTCTTTTTAATTTTTCTATAATTTTGATTAAAAATTTTCTTTCATCAAAAACTAAAATTCCCATGACCCGTTGAAAATTCTTAAGAATTGCTTGGCTATTCTGTGTAAAAAAAAATTATCTTCAAATAACCCGCTAATAAGTACGCAATGTAAACTAATGACTTGCATGAGTTGTAATGTTAA
Organism: Sarcophaga carnaria; assembly: GCA_958299815.1. NCBI lineage: Eukaryota > Metazoa > Arthropoda > Insecta > Diptera > Sarcophagidae > Sarcophaga > Sarcophaga carnaria. The sequence continues at coordinate 10,108,916 of OY283149.1, read as the reverse complement.
TTTTAGTAATGTAAAGTAATGTTATGTTAATTAGTCGAGAGAAATTGAAGAACGGGCATGGCGTTGAACGGCCTCAATAAGTTCTGCTTTGGTTGAAAATTGTTTTCCAGACTCGTAAACATTTCTGGCCAGTCATGCTAATATGTTTTTGTTTTTTTTTTTTGTTTTTCTATTGATTTTTATTTAATTTGGGTTTTTTTTCTTATTTGATTTGAATTGAATTTTTTTTTTGCAGTTCAAAGTTTAAAATCCATTGTGAAAACAATGACGTTTTTATGTTCGTAATGCTCATTAGCACCGTATAACTCATTAGAACTGAGTCTGAAAAGCTCACTTACAGAGTTAATTATAGAAACGGTTTTTTATTTTTATTCCTTTTATTTTTTATTTATTTATTTTTTTAATAGATTTAAAAGCAAATAAATTAACAAAAAAAATACCTGTGTTTATAAAAAAAAATTATTATTGCATTTAATTGTGGCAATTAATTAAATTAACGAAAGAAAATAAAGCGTTTCCAAAAAAAAAACTTAAAATCGAGCCTATAAATTTCACTTAAATGAATACCCTTACTTTATATATCGACGCCTCCATTTTTTAATGTTCTTGTACTTTTAAATTCTACGTTCTCTAGCTTAAATACTGTCAAAATTTGGTTAAGATTCTCCGATCCGTTCCGAAGTTATAGGGAAAAATCTACTTAGAATACACATATAGTCAAGCATATCGCGTGAAAACTTTGAGAGCTCATAGGTTAGGTTAGGTTAGATTAGAGGACAGTACCCGGAGGTCGAATTGACCCATTGTACAACGTCATAGTTTCTCACACCACTTATGTTGTGTGTGTTAATTTTATACATGAGTGGTGGGACCTGCAGTTTAAAAGTCGACTTCGAACGACAGATTTTTTTCTCAGAGTTTTTGCCAGAAATCTGCTGAGAGGAAGTCGCCGTGAAATATTTTTTCATATTTCGTTTTGATGTCTGGCCTGGGGCTCGAACCCTGGCTTTACGTTTAATAAGCCAACACACTACCTACTAGACTACGGCGACTTTATTGAGAGCTCAGAACTCAAAACACACTTTTTCGACTTAGAATGTTATAGAACGGAGGCGTCGATATCATCTTGCTTATGTTCTGCTTCCAATATATGTATAATATCATATCAAAATCGGTTCTTATGTACCCACAGTTTTTTTTTTTTTTTTTCTTTAATTCATTGGCATCACTTTTGTTGCGTCCTTAGGGCTTCTAAACTTCTGATACGATTTTTTGAAAGTAGACATGTTCCATGCTAAATCGAACAGACTACGGCGACCTTCTCCATTACTTCGTGGCAAATAGGAGTGTAGTTTTTCAGAAGCGGCCGATTCCCCCTAGCGAGACTGTGTGCGTGCAAGCAACACGAGGAAATGAGTTGTTCTTTGCCAAAGAACTTTATGAATAGGCTAGGCTCAACAACCCATCTAAGCCCTGCTTGCTTTTACTTGCTATTCATAATAATTTTTCTACTGAAAGCGAATGTATGGCAGATAAAATCTTCTGGGGCACAATACCCCAATATCTTAGCGTCCGTTGTGAGATATTGCAGTGAGATTGCCTAGCTTGTCAATAGAAGACTTAAGGAGAAACCGTCACATAACATCATCCAGAATAAAATGCCACTGCCACGGTACATTATCCGATTATAAAGTGTCCTAGTATGGGTCAGAATTGTTAAAAAGTGAGATGAGGATGAGATAACTGATGTCTTCTTTTACTTCACACGAATTATTCTTGGGGTTTAAACATGGCACGAAAATATTTAGCAGCGACGGAGGTTTTGTTCGCATAGTTTTCTATTCGGTGTCAGAGATGCGTTTAGAATGCAAATTCCTTTAAAAATTTGTAGGTTAGGTCAGGTTAGAGGACGTGTACTTATCAATGAAGACAAGTACAGTACCTGGAGGTCAAATTGACCCATTGTACAACGTCGTAGTTTCTCACAACACTTATGTTGTGTGTGTTAATTTTATACATGAGTGGTGGGACCTACAGTTTAAAGTCGACTCCGAACGACAGATTTTTTGAGAAACTTATTTTTATGGCAATTTTTATTTACCCTCAGAATTATTCCAAGAAATCTGCTGAGAGGAAGTCGCCGAAGAAATACTTTTTGTATTTTGTCTTGATGTCTGGCCTGGGGCTTGAACCTTGGCCTCACGTCTAATAAGCCAACACACCACCAACTAGACTACGGCGACTTCGAATTATCTAAATGGGTAAGAGGGGCGGGCGGGCTTTAGGCTTAAACCATTTTATGATTTCTGCCTGAGTAATGTGGAATCAGAGATCAAATGGTTTTGTGAGGTTATAGATGAGATTTCTAAAAAGATTCAAACTCTAGGTTAACATCGAAACCTGAAGAGGATCCATGAAGGTTTGTTAAACTACAATAATAACTTGTATAGAGGGATAACGTTCCTTTCAGCAAATGAAAATATGCCTATTGAGGAAAGTAGCAGACTAGCTGCCTTCTATGGAGTTCCCTATTTATGGCTTTAATTGTGTTGAACAGTTTGATTTGATTTATGATTTGAAGGAAAGGCTATAATCTATATTTTGTAGAGGAAATATTCCAGATAAACTAATTAAAAAAAAAACATTATCTATTTGCGTGGTAAGAATACTGGTTATAGTTTGTCTGACAGTGTAGTTGACTCGTTTTATAGGTTTTTCTCAATTCTTTTTTCAAGAAAACAAACAAAAAATCCCCTAAAATGTTTTACATACAATATGATAGAAAAAAACCTATGCAATTAAAGATTCTTGAAAAATCTTACAAAAAAATGGTCGTGTTAAATTTGAAAGTTGTTTAACAAAAAAAAAATGTATACTTGACACATGAGGTTCGGTAGAGAACACATAAAAATCATAATTAAATAAATGTTTTTTTCGAATTAATTTGTCATTACAAATTAATGGTTAATAAAAAAAAAGAGTTCTAAAAACAATTAATTTGTTTAACAAATAAGTCTTATCCACTTAGAAAATCAATCTCTCAAGTTTTTTTATGAAAGAAGAAAGAAAAATGTTCTAAAATTATCACACATTCAATCGATTTTATACACGAGTTTGTTTTGTGAGAAAACTTAATTTGATTGACAAATAATTTCGAGATCGGTTGTTATCGATAACAAAAGAAAAAAAACTAATTGGTTGTTTTTAGATACTATCGGTATGTACTACGTATGTGGTAACAAAACTACTACTGAATTTGTTTTAAAATGGCACACGAAAAAATGGTATTTTTCCCTTATGGAAAAACACTGTGGCCTCCTTAAACCAAATAGTTTTCATCATTTAAAAAATTCTTTGTTTGAGTTTTTTAATAATTTTTTTGTTAATGACTCTTCTTTTAATTTAAAATTCAAGTTCATTTTATTACACAATTATAAGTAATTATGTTGTAATAATTAATTGTTTAAAGCAAGAAATTTTGTTTAAAAAAAAATAAAAAAAAATTCCCACCAAAGCACGTGTCACGCAATAAGCATGTTTAAATATTTTTTTTTTCACACTAAACTTGAATACAAAATATCTTTTAAAAGTAAAATAATAAATATTGAAGACATATTCATATTCAATTTGCACTTAAAAACCTAGGTTCAATAAACTTGTTTAAGCTTTTAGATCAACAAAATCCCACGCTAACACATTTTTTTTTTATTTGATTTTGCATTTCTGCAATTTGAGGATAATTATTATGTGCATTTTTAGAATTTGCGGATAATTATTTGGCAAATAAATTTTCTTGCTTTACATTTTGAAAAACTACGGATAATTATTACAATAAAAACCATAATTGTCTATGACAACCCTTTAATCAGAATTACAGCCTAGCTTCTTGCACGACACATCGACGCCTCCATTCTAAGTACACTTAGAACGTTTTTAATGTTCTTGCATTTTTAAATTCTGCGTTCTCTAACTTAAATACTGTCAACATTTGGTTAAGATGCGCCGATCCGTTCCGAAGTTACAGGGGAAAATCTTCTGAGAATACACATATGCTCGTATGTCGCGTGAAAACTTTGAGCGCTCATAACTCAAAACACACTTTTTCGACTTAGAACGTTATAGAACGGAGGCGTCGACATGTTGTGTGTGTTGATCTTATCCATGAGCAGCGGGACCTACAGTTTATTATCGACTCCGAAAGACAGATTTTTGGAGAAGCTTTTCATTATAATTTTGTTTCGTTCTCAGAGTTTTTGCCAGAAGTCTGGTGGGGAGTAAGTCGCCGAAAGAACTATTTTTTTATATTTTCGTTTTGTACGAAATGTCTTAGCTAAGGTTTAAACCGCGAACTCTCGTCTAATAAGCCAAGACTACGGCGATCTTATGGATAATAATTTGATTTCAAATTATTATTTCTTAAATTAGTATCATCTGCACTATTATGGTAGACTTTTGGACGTTGCACAGAAGTATTGTGGATGAAACAACATTGAGGCAAGTAGGGCCCACGAACTATTTATTTGAAACGATAAATAATCCGTCTTCCTGCACAAGTTCCTCACGGCGCATATAAACATTTTCGAATCTAACATCGACACTATGTACTCCTTCTATCCTTCCTCAAATACACTGAATGAGTAGGGCCGCCTTTCCCTGAGTATTGGTCGTAAATAATAAAAAGTAGACTTTATGCTGGATGCGTTATGTTTGATAAAGACGCGGCTAGCTTTAGCAGTTCGCTTCTGATTTGCAAGTGATACTCGCATCTATGTTCCAATTGATAGGCAGTGATTTGGTCTTGTTTGGTCTTATTATGCAGATTCTTGTACGTTCTATAGCTTACTGTAGGCATCGGAGAATATGTAACTTAAAATATAACCTGCCTAGTCCACACTAATGCTATATCAAGGACGTAGTTAAACAGTAGAGTTGATAATACAGTGCAGTTCCACAACATGTGACTTTTCTGGAAAAACACTCGGTCAATTGGATTAATATCATGGAGTCATCCACACATTCCAAAGTATTCCATAACGTCGAGTGGTTAAAGGTATCGAAGGCCTTTAGGAATCTCCAATGATTTCCATTCCGCTTACTTTTCTGTGATAATTCTGAAACTGTTTGCATGTTCAAGATTCCAGATTCATGGTTAAGAAAGATGTTTCGTGCATTAGGTTTCAACAATAGAGCAACATTTCCTTCTATCCGTTGAAAGCAGCTTTAGCTCATTGCCCTTTATATTTATCTTCGCTGCCTATATTTCCAGCTACATTTCGGCTGCAGGTGCCCCTTAGAGGTTCCGTCGGACATGAATCTCTGTTAAGTATTGGTCACAGTAAAACAATCGCTGAATTCGCCTCAGACATTGCTTGACCAAGATCTGCATTATCTTGGGGCTACTACGTTCACACTGCTATTAAAAATATTCAGTTTAGAGCGCCGCCAAATTTGTCGGCAGTTTACACAGAGTGTAGATGGGCTTAAGTTTGTATGGCCATGTTCATACAGTTCTCAACGACCTCACTAGAGCCACCGTTCGTTGAAATAATGCTTACCAGATAGCAAATTGAACGAACATTTTCAATCTGCTGCTGTTGCAATGTAAAGTACCATGAAATCGGTTGAATACACATTCATCTGGAACCTATATCGTCGAAAGCCAGCTTGCTTATGTCTTTAATTAGTTAAAATTGGTTTTCCCAATTTCCTTTTAAGGAATTTCCTAAAACACAATTCTTTCAAGCATAAAGGGGGGTATTCCCCCCGAAAAAAAAAATATGTTGCGTTATGAATTAAAAACTTAAAAGAAATTAAATTAAAAGGGGAAATCACTTTCATTCATAAAGGTGGATTAACTTATAAAATGTTTAAACAATTTATTTGCGTAGCACCTACAATTTATTAAAAACCGAAAAAATAAAAAAAAATTTATACACTCGAAGAAATATGTTCACTAAAAATGAACAAAAAAAAAACTTTAAAATATTATTTCAATTTCAGATCTCATTTTGGTTATAATTTATGTCTTAATTATTATTATTTTTTTAATTTTAATTGTTTAATTTAAAAACTTCAAATCAAACTGAAACGAAACAAATTAATTTTTTTTCTTAAATTCGCTTCACTTTAATATTTTTCGTCTGGCGTACTTTGTACCCCGTACAATTGTTAGTTTGTTTGATTGTTTGCTTGTTTGTAATAACCCAAAAGCATGGCTTTAAGCAAGCTTGAAATCAATCTGTTGAAATGAATTAAAACATCAAAAGTGTCTAAAGTTCTATGAATTTAAAGCATTACAATCTATGTAGCGGTATAAATTGCACTAAATCATCCGGGGAATTTTTCAAAAAAAAAAACGTTTCAAGATAAAACAAAAAAAAAGCCAAAAGCAATCTGAAGGAATTTGTGTCAATTACACTGTTGCCAAGGGGAAAAATTTTTTTTGAATTTTTTCTAGAAATGTTGAGGAAATATACTCTTAAGCCTAATAATTATTCCTAAGTCCATATATGTAATGCAAAAAAATTTAAGATTTATAACCTCATATATAATGAGGAGCAAAAGTGAGTACATGTCGTTAAACAATTTATTTCAATTTGCATAAAAAATATTAATATTAACAAACAGAACGACCAAAAAAACCAAATTAAGTCACATGTACTCAGTTTTGCACCCATGTGTTTATATCACAACACATTACACATTATATCATTACATAACATCACTAGAGTCTAGTAAGTAGTGTATTGGCTTATTAGACGAGAGCCTGTGCTTCAAACCCCAGCTGAGACCTCTGGAACAAAACGAGAAATATTTCTTTTGACGAAGGTTGTCTGATAAAACTGTTTCTTAAATCTCTCTCACCACTCATGGATTAAATTAACCCACTAATTTTATACATGAGTGGCGGAACCTACAGTCTAAATTCCACTCCGAAAGACAGATTTTTCAGAAGCTCTTCATGGCAATTTTATTTACTCAGAGTTTTTGCCAGAAATCTGCTGAGAGGCAGTCGCTGAAGAAATATTTTTTTCCTAAACATGGACGGTTTGAGAAGCTAGATTGTAGAGGATTATGATAACGAAATGAGGAAGTATGCAAACATTCAGTTTTGCAACCATGTGTTATTACCACCACACATAACATTAGAAGAAGTCGCCGTAGTCTAGTATGTAGTACATTGGCTTATTAGACGAGAATCTGAGGTTCAAACCCAAGATGAGACATCTCGAACAAAACGAGAAAATTTTTTTTGGTGACAGCCTTCTGGCAAAAAATCTGGATCTTAATTGGTCATTACAACCCTTCAGTCAGAATTACGACCTAGCTTCTCACGCCACTTATGTTGTTAATTTTATATATGAGTGGCAGGACCTTCAGTTTAAATTCGACTCCGAATAACAGATTTTTAAGAAACTCTTCACGGCAATTTTATTTACTCTCAGAGTTTTTGCCAGAAATCTGATGAGAGGCAGTCCCTGAATAAATATTTTTTTTCATAATTTCATCAAGTTTGACCGGGAATTTGAACCGTGACTTTACGTCTAATAAGCCGACCTACTATATTACGGCGACTACTGCCATGACAAAACACTCATGGTAAAAATTAAACCACATAACGTGGGAGGCGGGCGTGAGTGAGAAGCTAGGTTGTAATCCAGTATGGATGTACTCAGTTTTGCACCCATGTCTTATCATCACTTAAAGAGGAAAGTAAGTAAGAAAAGTTTGCTTAGCGGTTATTTTAATATTTTTCCTATTAAGTTATCGTTATTAAATGCAGGTCTTAATATTAAAAGTCATTTCTATGGCAATAAATAAATATGTTAGGAAAGGAGAAGCTAGGTTGTAATCCAGTACGCATATACTCAGTTTTGCACCCATGTCTTATCATCACTTAAAGAAGAAAGTAAGCAGAAAAAGTTTGCTTAACGGTTATTTTATTATATTTCTTATTAAGCTATCGTTATTGGATGCAGGTCTTAATACATACTAGAAGCCGTTTCCCTGACAATATACATATAAAAATGTTAGCTAATGTATAGCACCAAGAATAGTTTGCAATATTCACTACAAAGCAGCTTGTAAGAAGCTTAAGACTGCTTTGTCTGAGAAAAATAATGCTGGCTATTTGGAACTCCCTGAGAAATGACGAATCGGTGGACTGGACACCAGAAATAATTTGGTCAGACGTTTGCAGTCTTCTACAAGTCGCCGTAGTCTGGTAGGTAGTGTGTTGGCTTATTAGACGTTCAGCCAGGGCTCGATCCCCAGGCTAGACATCAAAACAAAATACAAAAAGTATTTTCTTCGGCGACTTCCTCTCAGCAGATTTCTGGCAAAAACTCTGAGAGTAAATAAAAATTGCCATGAAAAGTTTCTCAAAAATCTGTCATTCGGAGTCGACTTTAAACTGTAGGTCGGTCCCACCACTCTTGTATAAAATTAACACACACAACATAAGTGGTGTGAGAAACTTGGTCGTAATCCTGACTGAAGGGTTGTAGTGACCAATTATGTATGTATGTTTGCAGTCTGTCTTCTCACCAAAACATCTGAGGTTAAAATAAAACTGCCAAGCAAAGTTTCTCAAAAATCTGTCATTCGGAGGCGACTTTAAATTCTAGGTTTTGAAACTCATGGATATTATTAGCACATACAAGATGGATGGTATGAAGAGCTAGGTTGTAAGGCTGATAAGTAAGAAATTTTATTTTCGAATTTTTGTCTTGGAAACGCGGTAAATTTCAAGAAAAGAAAAACAGCTTTCGTTTTCATATCTATTAAAGATGAGTTGATCTAAGTTTTTTTTATTTTTAAATAAATTGTTGTTGTTGTATAGTATTTTCAAATGTTAGTTTTTTTCTTGTTGATTAGTTGTTGTTGTTGTTGTTGTTATTAGTTTCATTGTTAACTATCAGAGAATTGACTCTTAAATGTTGGTAAATGTTGACTTAAGTAGAAAAAAAAAACGAGAAAAAAAAAACAAAACTGAGTTTTTGTTTTGCTTTGTTTTTAGATTCGTTTTATAAAAATAACAAAAACAAATAAATTTAATTTGTATTTATTTTAAACATATAAAAATAACGTTAAAGTTTTTAAGAGGGTTTATTTAAACTTGAATTGCTCAACAGTCAATAATAACAATAATAAACGGCAATCGATCGGTATACGCTAAAGACGATTTTATTAAAGAAAACTTTTTATTTTTTTTTGTGTATTGTTTACGTTTAAATTGAAACAAAAAACTATTAACTTCAATTGTTTTTATTGTAATAATAATAAAATTAAAACAATTGTAAAAGAGAGAGAAAAAAATCAAGAGCGGCATGCGTTTTATTTTTTATTTTTCGCAGTGATTCTTTGTTTTAAATTTAATTGTGGTTGTTGTTACCACCACAATTATTTCAATATTTTATTGAAATTGTTAATGAGTGAATAATTGTGTATAAATTTTTATTATTTTTTCTAATGGCATAATGATTAATTTGTTGTATTATTACCATTGATTAGTGTCTATTTAATATATAAAAAAATATATAAAAATATTACAACAAAAATATATTAAAAAAAAAATTAAATAAAAAAGAAGAAAAATAATTGAAATTATAATTTAAATTTCAATTTGCACGGTATTACCAATTATCATAGTTTAAATATTTAATTATTAAAGTAAAAAAATTTTATAAAAAATATTTAAAAAAATAAATAACGAAAACAAAATGTTAACAACGATTTGAAATAAAATTTAAAGTGAGTGTAAAGAGAATTTTTTAAAAGTTTAACCTTAAAGTTCAAACCAATCAATATCGGATATCAGAATTGATTTTTCGGCTAGGGAAAAAAATAAATAACAATGGAATGGCGTATATATTGGTATAGAGGTAAAATGTGTTTATATTTAGAAATATTTTTAAAATATAAAAATCAAATAAAAATCACGAAAAATAAATTTTAAAAAAAATTTAATTCCAAATTTTTTTTAAATTTTTATATTCAGTTTTTTTTTATAATATTTTATGTAAAAATTGCTTTCAAATAAATGTAAATATTATTTTGTATACATTAAAATAATATAAATTTTTTTAGTTTTAAAAGAAGGCAAAAAAAAATCACGAAAAAAAATATTTTTTCCTTAACCTAGTAATTCAGCTAAAAAAAATTAATATTCAGTTTTTTTTATAATATTTTGTGTAAAAATAACTCACATAAATGTAAATATTATTTTATATAGTACATTAAAAAATATAAAAAAATTTTAGTTTTAAAAACTTACCTTGCCCGTAAGACGGTATGTAGTTCGCCTGAAAATATAAAAAAAAAAAATTTATTTTTTTTAATATTTTGTGAAAGAAAGCTTTCAGAAAAAGTGTAAATATTATTGTATATAAATACATTAACAGATGTTTTTAAAAGTCAAGTGTTCTCTTTATAAACAAAAATAAAAATATTTTAAAAACGTTTTAATTGTAGTTTCACTAAAACGTTGAAAAAAATGTCTCCTTTATAAAATTGAATATAAAAAAAACCTTCAAGAAAAGTATATGTATGTCATACCAATACGTTTTAATTTTATATTATAATCACTCTAATGATACAGTGCTGAGCTATCCTTCCAACCTAACCTAACCTAACTAATTGAAAAAACTTCAATAAAAGTATCCGAGTAAATATGTCATACCAATACGTTTTAATTTTATATTATAATCACTCTAAAGATACAGTGCTGAGCTACCCTTCCAACCTAACCTAACCTAACTAATTGAAATATTGTTCCATATACTTGGTTTCCTTGTAGTTTCCAAACAGCTTTATCCAGCTATCTTGATTAATTAATTTTCTAAAAACTGTTTTATCGACCTTAGTTTTGTTTTCTGCGCGAGAAAGATATTTTAAGCAGATGTACCAAGAATACTAGAACATCTGTTAAGCAATTAGGCAGTCATAATGGCTCCATTAGACTGATAACGTGTTTAATTTTTTTTTTTAATTTTTAATTTGAATTTATTTTAAAAACCCATTCAGGGAAAGCTATTTCATTTCAAGATAAAAATAAAATTTTATAAACATTAACTCGGTTTTAAAAATAAACAATTATTAATGAAAACATTTTCTTAAAAATTGCTTTAAAATAATAAAAAAAAAATATTTTATCAATTGACATATGGTCCCCGGAATTTTGATAAAAATAACTTAAAAAACCAAAACAAAACAAAACAAATAATATCCATTGAAATGCCTAGACTTAATGACTAATTTTAAAAGAAAAAAAAAATAATAATAACATTTGCAAAGTATTAACAATTGTAAAGTAAATCTTATCTTTAATAATTTTATAATCCCAGCGATAAAAATTTAAAGAGAAATCGCAAATTTTCGGTATAAATAAGGCCTGATTGTCATTTATATGGCATTGTATTTTAGATACCGATTATTATATAGGCAGTCTCACTGACACTTGGATTATAAGATACAAATTTTATAGAGAGAGAAACATTTTGAACACATGGTTTTTTGTTTTTGTTTATTTGTTTAAATTTTTTTCTAAAAACTGTTTTACCTTAGCAAAGGGTAAATAAAACTAACCTATGCAGATTTAGAAGATTTCTTTCCTTATTTTCGAATACATTATCGAATATATTTTTTTATTTATATTTGTTAAAATATTTATCATTTCATATATTATGTTTTTATTTCATTAACAATTTTAATTTGTATTAAACATTTGTTTTGTATTTTTTTTTTTATTTTTATTTTATTATCATTAATTAGTTTACTTTACCAAAGAATTTGTAACAATTTATTATTCCTTGTTAGTAGAGTTCTGATGAATACTTCATATTTATTTTTGTTTTAATTTTTATTACAGAACAATAGAGCTTTTAAATTAAATGTTTTAATAGACAATTGCACACTTATCTTCGCTGTTGCCATTTAATTTTCATTTGTTTTTCAACATTTGTTAACTGAACGTGGTAAAGTTTTATGCAATTTATTGCAAAAAGCAAGAATAAATAGTGTTTTTAAAGAATTCTTCATATCCATACAATAAAATATTGAAATGTGTATACAAATTTGGCGTAAAAATTATCCCTAAATTCTCCAAATGTAAAGGAAAAATAAGTTTCAAGGGAACATTTATCCCAAAGTTGTAAAACTCTAACGTAAAAACATATTTTGTGTTGAACAATTATCTTCAATTTTTAGAAAATGCAAAGAAAAATATTTTAAAACAAAGGAATTATTCTTAAATTCTCGTCGTATATCCCAAGTTATTAACCTTGGTTATATAGTCCTATAGTTTATACAGGCATCAGTTTAACTTGGGAACAACTTTTCAAATGTATTCTTAGTTTATTTTTATACAGAAACAGTCTCGAACTTGACAAGTTTTGTTCTCGGTTTTTTAGTTTCTTAAAACTAAACATATTTTGTGTTGAACAATTATCCTCAATTTTTAGAAATGCAAAGAAAAATATTTTAAAACGAAGAAGTTAACCTTAAGTTCTCTTGGTATATCCTTAAGAAAAAAGTTGATAATACAGGCACCAGGCTAACATGTGAACAAATTTTCAAATATTTTCTTAGATTCTTTGTGTACCAAAAAACAGTCTCGAACTTGACAAGTTCTTTTTTCAGACTTGTAGTTTCTTAAAACTAATTAGAAAATACTTTGAGGTTATTTGTTTAGAATTTAGTCCTCTTAAGCGGTTGAAGTTAAATAGGTTTTAAAGCCTTTCATTTAGTATTTCTGTTTACAACGTGATGTAAGTGCTTGTTACATGCGTAAAAACGTAAAAAAATATTTAACCTTGGAAACATTTAATTGTTACTAATTCTTTGAAATTTGTTAACTTAAATTGTGTTACATTCAACTAACAATTATTTAATTAAAAATAATGAAAAAAGAAAAAAAATATGTGAAAGTATGAAAGTATCAATACAATGAATCAATTAATAATCAAATATTAATTAAAAAACATATTTATTTTACCAAGAATTTTTACTTTTAAATTTCATCACTAGAAAAGTATTATATAAACAATAATAACACGCTCAAATTAAAGACACGATCAAAAGAAAATTTTAAAAAATCCCCCAAAATACAAAAGCTCCCTTAGTTAGTTAAGAATGTGTTTAACAGCTCTCGAATAGCACTCCCCTAATTACTGCCACGCCTTTAGAAAATCCCCGTTAGAAATATAAGGCTTTACTATGCCCCAAGTCAACAATCCACTTGGCAGTTACACCTCGTATTCAAGTTATTCCCATAAAAATTGATTTACAATGCTACACTTACTGCATGATGCTAATGATAATTAAAATTAAAAAAAATTTAGACATTTTAACGCTTACACAGCTTCCAAATGCCAGAACAAGTTTAATTAGTGTTAGTCTAGGCTCGGGACTAAATTTTACCACGTGCCGCTTATCACTTCAAAAGAAATATTTTTAAGCCACTCAAAGAGAACTTGAAGACATAGACAAACGTATGCGAAACCAATTGAATTACACAGGAATTTAGACACCCTCACTACAACAGCTTTAGCTCTATGTCAAGCACAATAATGTCAGAAAGTTTCATTCACGTCTACATTATTACAGTGTGTGCCTTCTGTTATGAGTATTCCTAACAGGCAATGATAAATAATTACTTGCAAAACATGCCAGTATAGTAGTTCCTTTACGATTGTAAAGTGATCCGAAAACCCCACTTCAAATGATAAAATCCCCTCGGAAATCGAACTAGAAAAACTCGTCTATTCATTGAGAAATACCAGACATTACTGGATATGTATGAATATCGTATAGATCCAGTTCAAACTCTTAAAGGCCTCTACTCATGACCTTGGAAGTTGCTGTATAATCCTATCGCATATTTGACAGTATTTTAGTCCTATAAAATTGAATTAAAGGGCTTCGGCTATAAAAGCTACTTCCACCAACGCTTGTTTTCATCTTCAACCCATCTAGGTCAGGTTAGATTTAAGATCGTGTTCTTGTCATTTGGATAGGCGCAATACCCGCAAATATGTCCTAGAAGAGAGCGAGAGAATAGTGAAGGTGATAGGGAAATTTGGAAAAGGAGAAGAGATAGGTGAACTCATCTATATAGGACGCCATGCATGCTATATATCGGGTCATATGCAATCATAGAGACAGGAATTCTTCTATTAAAGTGAAAAGAAGGAAGACATTACTTTACATTATTGTGAATGCCAGTATATAGGTGTCCCTGATAAGTCTTGGTCTCAAAGCCAAGTTTCTAACTAAAATTTTCCCTAAACTTAGTACAGTAGGTAGGCATATTAAAATGAACAGTAGTATCTGCGTGGGAATTAACCTAAGCCAGTCTTCTCGGCAAATAAGCATTCACAAAAGCTCCTTATAAAAGTATGAAACACAAAACAATAACAAACAATAGAATCGCAATCCCGAGTTTCCAAGTGTAGATACGTTGCGGCCAACTTCACTTGATTGTTCACATTTAATGATTTGAGCTTTAAGTTCAGTATCATACTAAGGCACTAGGCCATCACATGGCTTCAAAATACATACAATACATTAAAATCGGTTCAGTTATTGTTCCTAAATTTTGTTAACCTCCATCGAAATGTTTTTATATTTCTTTTTGTAGCCATATTTACTTCTTATCTGCCATTTTTTTTTTATCAAACAACAACAGTTTTTTCCCACAGTGTAAACAAGCTTATGGACATACGTACATATTTTTTATAGTGTATAATAAACCGTTATGTGAAATAGGCCTAGATTTGGCTGACGTTCAACTAAATATGACGTTTCAAATATTAAAAATCAAAAGTAAATAAACAAATAAACATATAAAAATACAAACAATACAATACAATTATTTTTATTTGTTTATATATCGTGTTATTGACATCGGTTATAAACATAAAAATCAATGCTATTTAAGTTGTTAAATTAAAAAAAAAATCTGAAATAATTATGTGAGTAAATATTTATTATTATTATGGATACTTAAAAAGTTTATTATGGCAGAGGGCATATTTTTTTTTGTAAATTGAAAGTAATCAGAAGTAGTCAATTACTTCAAAAAAATGTCGAAAATTTTTCGAAAAGTAATTGTTTATTATTAAGAAGTTATCGGTTAGTTTTGAAGATAATTCGATTAATTTTACAAGTCATTGGCTAATTTTACAAGTAATTAATCAGTTTTTAAAAGTAAGGAGAGTTTTTAAAAGTAATCGGTTAATATTTTAAAACGTTGAGTGCCGACTACGAGATAACTCGTAGAATTACGTTCCCTTCTAGGGAGCCAACTACGAGTTATCTCGTACTCACTAAACCTGCCGTTTTAGTGTAGCTACGAATAAAGTCGTATTATATCGGTGCTAATATTGATAAATGGCTTCTGGGAAAAGAACAAAAATTCAATGTTGGCTTGCGTGGCCAGTTTTCTGAAAATTGACGCGGCAGTCAACGTGTTAAATAATCGATATACATCTGTATGTATATTCAAAAGTGATCGGGTTGTTTCAACAACTAATCGGTTGATATGTTACTGTTATTTAATAAAAGTAATCGTCTTATTAAAGTAAGACTTACTTAAAGTAAACATCTTATTTCTGTCAGCTGAAAGTGTTAAACTACAATGCATGGCGGATTCTACATGACTCGGCCTTAACTTCTGGCCTACATAGAGCTGTAACTTTTTGAAGTCGCCGTAGTCTAGTAGGTAGTGTGTTGGCTTATTAGACGCAAAGCCAGGGTTCGAGCCCCAGGCCAGATATCAAGATAAAATACAAAAAGTATTTCTTCGGCGAGTTCCTCTCAGCAGATTTCTGGCAAAAAGTCTGAGAGTAAATAAAATTGCCATGAAAAAGTTGCTCAAAAAATCTGTCGTTCGGAGTCGACTTTAAACTGTAGGTCCCACCACTCATGTATAAAATTAACACACGCAACAAGTGGTGTGAGAAACTAGGACGTTGTCAATTCGACCTTCCGGTACGGTACTTGTCTTAATTGACAAGTACACGTCCTCTAACCTAACCTAACCTAGAGCTGTAAAATTTAGATTACTGGTATCTAAACAAATTTATCCTTATAACATTGTATAATTCAATGAAATTTTTATCAAAAACTTTGTTAACTATAACAAAAAGCAAGTCATCTTCAAGAACTAACTTCTAAAGAAATAACCACCATGGTACAGATCATTTAATTTTAAGAAGAAAAAAGATAGAACTATATTTGTCAAGTTCGAGACTGTTTTTTGGTGTACAAAGAATCTAAGAAAATATTTGAAAAGTATTTCACATGTTAGTCTGATGCCTGTATAAACTATTGGAGTTAATTACCAAGGTTAATAACTTTTTTCTTAAGGATATACCAAGAGAACTTAAGGTTAACTTCTTAGTTTTAAGATATTTTTCTTTACATTTCTAAAAATTGAGGATAATTGTTCAACACAAAATATGTTTAGTTTTAAGCAACTAAAAAAACCGAGAATAAAACTTGTCAAGTTCGAGACTGTTTCTGTATAAAAATAAACTAAGAATACATTTGAAAAGTTGTTCCCAAGTTAAACTGATGCCTGTATAAAATATAGGACTATATAACCAAGGTTAACAACTTGGGGTATACGATGAGAACTTAAGGATAATTCCCTTGGTTTTAAAATATTTTGCTTTGCACTTTCTAAAAATTGAGGATAATTGTTCAACACAAAATATGTTTTTACGTTACAGTTCTACAACTTAGGGATAAATGTTCCCTTGAAACTTATTTTTCCTTTGCATTCTGAGAATTTAGGGATAATTTTTACGCCAATTTGTATTCACATTTCAATATTATTGTATGGAATTGAAGAATTCTTTTAAACACTATTTATTCTTGCTTTTTGCAATAAATTGCATAAAACTTTACCACGTTCCGTTAACAAATGTTGAAAAACAAATGAAAATTAAATGACAACAACGAAGATAAGTGCAATTGTCTATTAAAACATTTAATTTAAAACCTCTATTGTTCTGTAATAAAAAATAAATACGAAGTATTCATCAGAACTCTAATAACAAGGAATAATAAATTGTTTCAAATTCTTTGGTAAAGTAAACTAATTAATGATAATAAAATAAAAATATAAAACAAAAAATACAAAACAAATGTTTAATACAAATTAAAATTGTTAATCAAATATAAACATACTCGCAATATACAAAATAATAAATATTTTAACAAATATAAATATAAAAATATATTCGATAATGTTTTCGAAAATAAGGAAAGAAATCTTCTAAATCTGCATAGGTTAGTTTTATTTACCCTTTGCTAAGATAATACAGTTTTTAGTAAAAAATTTAAACAAATAAACAAAGAAAAAAAAACCGCGTGTTCAAAATGTTTCTCTCTCTATAAAATTTTTATCTTATAATCTAAGTGTCAGTGAGACTGCCTATATAATAATCGGTATCTGAAATACAATGCCATATAAATGACAATCAGGCCTTATTTATAGCGAAAATTTGCGATTTCTCTTTAAATTTTTATCGCTGGGATTATAAAATTATTAAAGATAAGATTTACTTTATAATTATTAATACGTTGCAAATGTTATTATTTTCTTTTTCTTTTTTAAGTTAGTCATGAAGTCTAGGCATTTCAATGGATATTATTTGTTTTGTTTTGGTTTTTTAAGTTATTTTTATCAAAATTCCAGGGACCATATGTCAATTGATAAAATATTTTTTTTTATTATTTTAAAGCAATTTTTAAGAAAAAGTTTTCTTTAATATTTGTTTATTTTTAAAACCGAGTTAATGTTTATAAAATTTTATTTTTATCTAGAAATGAAAAATTATAATTTTCCCTGAATGAGTTTTTAAAATAAATTCAAATTAAAAATTAATAAAAAAAATTAAACACGTTATCAGTCTAATGGAGCCATTATGGCTGCCTAATTGCTAAACAGATGTTCTCGTATTCTAGGTACATCTGCTTAAAATATCTTTCTCGCGCAGAAAATAAAACTAAGGTCGATAAAACAGTTTTTTAGAAAATTAATTTAACAAAATAGCTTGATAAAGCTGTTTGAAAACCACAAGGAACCCAAGTATATGGAACAATATTTCAGTTAGTTAGGTTAGGTTAGGTTAGGTTGGAAGGATAGCTCAGCACTGTATCTTTAGTGTGATTATATTATATTATCAGTCTAATGGAGCCATTATGACTGCCTAATTACTTAACAGATGTTCTAGTATTCTTGGTAAATCCACTTAAAATATCTTTCTCATGAAGAAAATCAAACTAACGTGGATAAAACAGTTTTTGCTTTGAAATTTAATTGACCATAATTTATTCGAATAAATTTCTGAAGTCGCCGTGTTCTGGTAGGTAGTGTGTTGGCTTATTAGACGTTAAGCCAGGGTTCGAGCCCCAGGCCAGAGATCAAAATAAAATACAAAAAGTATTTCTTCGGCGACTTCCTCTCAGCAGATTTCTGACAAAAACTCTGAGAGTAAATAAAATTGCCATGAAAAGTTCCCCGAAAATCTGTCGTTCGGAGTCGATTTTAAACTGTAGGTCCCACCACTCATGTATAAAATTAACACACACAACATAAGTGGTGTGAGGAACTAGGTCGTAATCCTGACTGAAGGTTGTAACGACCAATTATGTATGTATGTATGTATGTAAATTTCTGCAAATAGTACTGTTGTAAAACTATATTTTTAAGTAACCGGTTTCCAAAAAAAATTAAAAAGAAATTTTTTTAAATAATAAAAAAATAAAAATTAAAAATCAAGAAGAAAAACAATTTAATTAATTGAGTTTCAAAAGCTTTATACAAAGTTGTCTAAAATCTTAAAATATTTTTAAGTAACAGGTTTTTAAACACTCGTAACGTATATGGAAAATGAAAATTAAAAAAAAAATTTTTAACAACAAAAAACATACATTTTATTCGTTATCATCACGTGCTTATATAACCAATTTAAAGTTTTAAAGTTTCAAACAGTAATTCCTTGTCAAACAAGTCAACATTTTTCTAAGCTCAACCACTCTTGACCGTTATTTAAACGATTGCCTAACACACTTGTAACTCAATTAGAAAACCACCTGATAAAATGGCTCAGACATTGGCCATAAAACACTTCGATATGCAACAAAAGCCATAAGTAAACAAAACAATCAGACATCCCAGTGCCATAAAAAAAAGAAAAAGTCAACGGCGTTACTTTTTTCAATTTCTTGCAGTGTATGCTTGATGCGTCGGCCATATAAAGCTCATGCCATTATGAGGGTGATTTTATGATGTTATTTTGTTTACTTAAGTTTATTAATTTATGACGTACTATTATTTACCTTTTTTTATTGCAATTGTTGTTGGTTTTTCTGTTGTTTTTGTATTTTCTTGATTGAACAAATACAGAAAATTTTGTTCAATTTTTTTAAGGCATTTGTATTGTGTATGTCAATGTCAGTTGTACAAACAAATAAAACAAAAACAAAACGAAATAACAAATTGACAATTGACAAATCATTTCAACGTTGAGTACATTTAGAAAACAGTTAATAATATGGCCAATAGGAAATGTATTGAAAATTGTTTAAAATTTAATTGAAAAGCAAATATTTACAATTTAAGGCAAGAATAATCGTGAATGCACACAAGTAATCACATTTTTCTCTCAACTAACCACACCATAGACCATGTTTTTATGTTTAAAAATAACAAAATCTAGTAAATATTACTCTCTGGGTATGTTTTTAAGGCATCAACCACAATTATTCTAAAAGTACCCACTTTCTGCAAAAAAGTAACCACTTTTTTCCACTAAGTAACCATAGCCAAGAGCTTGATAATATTTTTAAAAATAACAAAATATTTTAAATATAATGTGGCAGTCAGGTTTTTAGTAATTAACCACTGTTTTTAGAAAAGTAACCACTTTCATGTAAAAAGTAATCACATATTTTAATCGAGTAATCACTTCCAAAAAGCTTTATATTACTTTTAAAGGTGATAAAACATAAGAAAACATAAAAATTCTTGGTTTTCACAATTAATACAGTAAAGTAACCACTATATTATAAAGTAACCGATTGCAAATAATTCTTCACTAATAAATAACCCCACATCAGAGAACATAATCTATAATAATTGCAACAGATTGTAAGAAAAAAAACAAAAAGAAAGCATTTTAAAGAAAAGTAACCACTATATTGAAAAGTAACCGATTCCAAATAATTCTTCAATAATAAAGATACTCAATCAGCGAACTTAATCTATAATAATTACAACAAATTGTTAGAAAAAAAAACAGAAAGTAACCATTTTAAAGAAAAGTAACCACTTTACAGAAAAGTAACCACTATATTGAAAAGTAACCGATTGCAAATAATTCTTCAATAATAAAGATTCTCCATCAGCGAACGTAATCTATAATAATTACAACAAATTGTTAGAAAAAAACAAAAAGTAACCATTTTAAACAAAAATAACCATTTTACAGAAAAGTAACCACTTTATTATAAAGTAACCGATTGCAAATAATTCTTCAATAATAAAGATTCCCATTAGCGAACGTAATCTAAAGTAATTGCAACAATTTGTCAGAAAAAAAAAACAAAAAGTAACCACTTTACAGAAAAGTAACCACTATATTGAAAAGTAACCGATTGCAAATAATTCTTCAATAATAAAGTACCTCTATCAGCGAACGTAAGCAATAATTATTGCAAACAAATTTTCAGGTAAATAACCATAAGTAACCATTTTCCAGAAAAGTAACGACTTTATTGCTAAGTAACCGGTATCAAAAAAATCTGCTGTAATATTGATTTTTCCAGCATTAATGTAACTATGAATTCTTGTAAAAAAATTTCAGGAAAATGACAATAGTTAACAATTTTACAGAAAAGTAACCACTATATTGAAAAGTAACCGATTGTAAAGAATTCTTAAATAATAAAATACCTCCATCAGCGAACGTAAGCAATATTTATTGCAACAAATTTTCGGAAAAGAAAAACAAAAAGTAACCATTTCTTTGAAAAGTAACCACTTTATTGCTAAGTAACCTGCTATAATATTGATTTTTTCCCGCATTAATGTAACTATGAATTCTTGTAATAAATTTTCAGAAAAATAACAAAAAGTAATCATTTTCCAGAAAAGTAACCACTTTATTATAAAGTAACCGATTGCAAATAATTCTTTAATAATAAAGATACTCAATCAGCGAACGTATTCAATAATTATTGCAACAAATTTTCTGGCAAATAACCATAAGTAACCATTTTCCAGAAAAGTAACCACTTTATTGCTAAGTAATCGGTCTCAAAAAAACCGGCTGTAATATTGATTTTTCCCGTATTAATGTAACTAAGAATTCTTGTAACAAATTTTCAGAAAAATAACAAAAAGTATCACTATACAGAAAAGTAATCTATTTTCGAATAAGTAACCGATTAATTGAAAAGTAACCTATTTCTTTTAATCCTTTAATAATGTTAACTATTTATCTAAAATCTGAGTTAAATGAATTTTTAACACCCACAATTACTAACTAAGGATGTAACCTCTGTTAATTATTTGTCTCTTCAGTTAAGTAACCATTTCAACAAAAGTAACCATATGGCCAAATTTCAGCCAGAATAGTTTTTGTCTGTTATAAATGCCAATGACAATTAATTAATTAGTGATGCATTATAGTATTTGTAGACTTAAATAGAATGAAATTTAAATAGATTCACAGGCTTTTTAATACACCGAACAATTCAAATACCGTTAATAGCTCACGAGTAACCACATCGATCATTGGCATTAGAAAATAAGAAAGCTTTTAGTGGTAATGCTTATATGCATTCAATTAAATATTAATAGAGTTGCTAATTATACTTACACAATTAAATACGATCATTTGAATCGCTAAGTAATGAGTAATCAGTTCTTTGTCCGCATATAAAATAAATCTAAAAGTAATCGCTATGATTTATTAGATATAAAACCATTACAATTATGTACCAAGAGTTTGAGATTTATTTTTAAAACTAGGTTTTTACGTAACCACATACATTAAACATTCACCCACCATCAGAATGGGCAATTAATTAAAGTAACCATTTAGAAAAACTAATCGTTACTTATGAAAATAATGCATAACTTTGCTTAAAATAAAAAGTTATTTGAAAATTATATGAATAAAAAGTTTTTTCAAAAAGTAACCGATTATTTTTTCTATTTACACACTTTTCTTATGTAAATATTTAAGAACAAGCTGAAAAGTAATGAATCGAGCTTTTTTCTTTATAAAAATTCGAAATAAAGAAAAGTAACCACTTGACAAACTAATCGTTACTTTAAAAAAAATTGCTTAATTCGGTTTAAAATTAAAAGCTATTTCTAAAATTATGTCTAAAATTTGTTGCAACGTATTTTCAAACGTGTAACCGGTTATTTTTATTAGTAAGGAACTAATTTTCATAGATTTAACTGTCTTTTCTTTTAAAGTGAGAAATAAAGTAAAGTAACCACTTATAAAATTAAACGTTACTTATTACATACTATTAAATTCCGCATTAATTATTCAGAGATTTGTGTTTTGAAAATTTAATATTTTAATTCTTAACCGAGTAACCATTTAGATTTGTAAGAAAAAAGCAAATTTTTGCAGATTTTTTATACAATATGTTTCTGAATTTAATTAAGAATTTAAATGAAAATTATTTTTTCCCCGTCAAATCAAAAATAAGGAAAAGTAACCATTTTTTAAATTATTCGTTACATTTCAAAACTTATCGAAATTGTTCAAATATTGTATAGATTTAAAGATTGTTAAGGAATTTGTGTTTTAAAATCTAAAATTTTCGATTTTTAAACGGGTACCCGCTTAATTTTACAGGAAGGGAGGGAATTTCCTAAAAAGTTTTTATGGCATTCGTTTTAGAATTTAATAAAAAGTTTAAAACTAAGCCTTTTTCTGTTTTTAAATTACAAACAAAGAAAAGTAACCATTTTCATAAATAATCGTTACTTTTGAAAAATGATGAAATATTGTACAAATTTCATGGTTATTAAAGAATTTGTATTTTAAAATGTTATATTTTTATTTTTAAAACGGTTACCCGTTTGGCTTTACGGGAAGTAAGGCAATTTTCGGAGGTTTGTCTAAGGCACGAGGCTTAGAATTTAATAAGAAGTTTAAATTTAAAAAGCTTTTTGATTTAAAATTATAAATAAAGAAAAGTAACCACATGGTTACTTGCACAATTTTTGAAAATTTAGCTTAAATTTGATATTTTTAAGTATTTTTTATCTTTGATTTCCCTTGCAACATATTATTGTTTATTCCCAAGGAATAAATATTTATTAGATGTATTGTTTGACAAGCTATTTAAACCCAATCGTGCATATTAACGAGTAAAATGAAACAATTTAAAAAAGTTTGTTCAAAGCTTAAATTCTAACGCCAGATAGTGAGTGAGTCATGTACGCATATGATTATTTTTGAAATGAATAGCACAGCCTCCTTGTTTGAAATGAAAACACGATAAAACTAATAACGAATGTGAACGAATACCAACGATAACATGATGTTTTCATGTGTTGGGGGGTACTTTACAACTCAAGAGCCCTATAATTAATTACAAACACCCATTACTGCTGTCGAATCGATCATTTTTCGAAAATAATGAAAAAACAAGCAAAAAAAATCTAGAATCGAATGCATAATATAAATTAATCGATAAATACTGATTATTATTATTATATTTTTTTTTTCATTTAATATTTAATGAAAGCCCTTTTAAATGGTGATTGCTTAAGTGCAGGGATTTTATTCTGTCAGTTTTTTTTTCGTAGAATAATGGCGCATGTCTAGATAAGTCATTATGATAATAGATGTTATTAATAACCGGTTTTTTTCTTCTCATTCTCATTATTTACAGACGATTACAATAATGTTACGACTGTTGGCTCATTTTTTCAAGACTTTGATGATTTTGTACTACTAAGAGGTGTGCCGCGCTCATCATGTCCAAATGAAACGGAAGAATCGCCATTAGCTGAATTCAAAGAGCTGTTTACAGGTAAGCAATTAAATTTTAACAAAAAAAAAAAACACACATGTTAAATTCAAGTAACCGTTCAAATACATAACTTTATGGTCTTATTTATCCTTGAATTTGAAGCAAATGGTCTTGAAATGTTTAAATCTTTCAAATTTTTAATGAATGTTCTTGAAAAATTGAGTGTATAAAAAAAGTAACCACTTTCAAAAAAGTAACCATTTAATAAATTTATTAGAAAATTGTTTAATATTAAACATTCCTAAAAAATATATTTAACAAATGTACCGGAATCATGTATTTTATATCGAGTAACCGTTTAAAAGTAACCATTACAATACAATTTTTTAAGCAATTTTGATTGTTATCATCTCCAAATTGATAAAGTAGCTATTTGATTTGAATTTTTTTGAGAAAATATTAGTATTAAAAAAAGTAACCACTTTTGAAAAAGTAACCATTTAATCGTTACTTAACAAAAAATATTAAAAAATGGTTTTATATGAAACATTTAATAAATATATCAAATAACTATAACAAAATAATACATTTTATACTAGGTACTCGCTTAAAAGTAACCGTAGCAATCAAATATTTTAAACAATTTTCATTGTTATCATTTAAAAATTGTTAAATTAATCATTTCCACTTAAAAAGTTTTCGAAAATTTTTGTATTAAACAAAAGTAACCACTTTAGAAACTTAATCGTTACTTCAGAAAATGATACGAAATGTTACTAATTTAAAAACAACAAATATTTCGTTCAAAAATTTATAAAAACAGAATTTTACAATGAGTAACCGCTTAAAAGTAACCATTAAAAGCTTAATTTTTAAGTGATTTTAATTAAAATCATTTACAAATTGTTAAACTAAACATTTGCCATGAGTTTTTTTGAAAATTAGTATTTTAAAGAAAAGTAACCACTCTTGAAAATTACTCGTTACTTAAGAAAATGTTAAAGAAATTTTACGAAATGCAATAAAATTGGATATTTGAACTAAAATTTTATAAAAAAAAACACTTTTAATCGTAATTTTATAATGAGTAACCGATTAAAAGCCTATGGTTATTTGAATTTTTTTATTTTAAAATTTCAAGATTTCTTTACAAGAGTGTAAATAACAATTAAATTTAAATAAAACTCTCAGATTTGTTAAAAAAAATACATGCATTTTGAAATCTTAAACGGTTTTTGAAAGTAACCACAAAATTATTTCTGAAAGTAACTCTTATATAAGCCAGCAGTAAAGAAATCTAATTTTCAAATACTTTATATACATTTTACAATTATTAATAATATAATGTAATAGGGTTTTATGATTTATTTCCCCTCATATGTGCATTTAAATTGTTCATGGCTATAAAGTAACCATTAAATATGGAAACATTAAAATTTTTATTTGCGTGTCTTATTTCTCTAACATAAATTCCAAATGATTAAGAACAATCATTTAATTGTTGCCATAAAATTAAAAAGTAATTTTTTACAATTAATGTGTAATAAATAAACAAATAAATGGAATTTCCACTTAGAAAAAAATAAATAATTAGATTGTAATTTGTAAGCTTTCAACACATATTAGTTACCATTTTATACGGGTAACCATTAAAACCATTACTTATAAAATTTAAAACCAATAAATATTGTTTGAAAAATATCTGTATAATTTGCTTATTAGGAAAACAGTAATCACTTGAAGAGAGTAACCATTTAAAAATACAAATATTTTAATAAAATTTTATACTTAATTTATTGGCATACAAGTTTTTAATAAATACCTAGATATACAAAAAAGTAACCACTTTCGAAAATTACTCGTTACTTCTAAATTACTAATTACTGATAATAATTAGTAGAAATTATTTTTAAGTATGTACTTCATATTAAAATATTCAAATTTTTCGACGAGTACCCGTTCAAAAGTAACGACTAGATTGATGTTTTATTTATAAATTTGTTATAATTTTTAATAAAAATTTCATGCTTAAACTGATGGCATTAAAATTTTTACCAAAATCTTAGAAATACAAAAAAGTAACCATTTTTAAAAATTACTCGTTACTTCTAAAATTAGTAAATAATAACTAATAATAATTGGTAGAAATTACTTTTAAGTACTTCTTATTTAAATATTCAAATTTTTCGACGAGTAACCGTTTAAAAGTAACGATTAGATTAATGATTTGTTTACAAATTTGTTATAATTTTTAACCAAATTTCATGCATAAACTGATGGCATTCAAATTTTTACTAAAAACTTAAAAATATAAAAAAGTAACCACTTTCGAAAATTACTCGTTACTTGTAAAATTAGTAAATAATAACCAATAGTAATTGGTAGAAATTACGTTTAAGTACTTCGTATTAAAATATTCAAAATTTTCGACGAGTAACCGCCTAAAAGTAACGATTAGATTAATGATTTGTTTACAAATTTGTTATAATTTTTAATAAAATTTCATGCTTAAACTGATGGCATTCAAATTTTTACCAAAATCTTAGAAATACAAAAAAGTAACCACTTTCGAAAATTACTCGTTACTTGTAAAATTAGCAAATAATAACCAATAATAATTGGTAAAACATATTTTTAAATACTTCGTATTAAAATATTCAAAATTTTTGACGAGTAACCGTTTAAAAGTAACGATTAGATTGATGTTTTGTTTATAAATTTGTTATAATTTTTAATAAAATTTTATACTTAAACTGATGGCATTCAAATTTTTACTAAAATCTTAGAAATACAAAAGAGTAACCACTTTCGAAAATTACTCGTTACTCAAAAAATTCAAGGGAATTTTATTAAGAAATGAATTTAAAGTATTGAATATAAATTTTTTGCATATGAAACACAAGTTAGGTGTATAAGTATGTAGATAAAGATGGCTGTCCATTAAAAGAGGTTGGAATAGACGCCTTTAGGCCATATAAGACCTACTATGATACCATAGTTATCAATTTTTCCCTTGTCTCGAAACCATTCAAAGCTTCTGATGTACAAGTTGCTTTCTATCTCTAACAAATTCTACAAGTCTAACCGAAATTTTAAGAACTCAGTCATGCCCATGAGCATAGCCCCACATCCAACCTGCTTCATTACCACCAACTGCTCGATCATTACAAGTTTCCATAGAAGGGTAAGAACATTTTATTCTACGGAATTCTCCTTCCTGTCCCTTTTGCAATGTATAAACTCCCTAACGTCGGGTAGATCGTTCTTCTACAAAGGACAATCGATATCCAGTTCCCGATGGTGTCTTGTACACATAATCCTGCCAATGCGATGGATATAGCACTTGGATTTACATTATTGAAGGCTTCCTCTATGTCCAAGAAGCCCAGTGACCTTTCTGTACTTTCAACAGACCTTCCCTTATTGTAGGCATGCTGTTCCTTGAAGAAGAGATCACCAACTAAGGTTTGGTGAAGATTCACATCTTTGAGCCCTCTCCATGGAATTTAGCAGGAAGGAGTAAAGAATTATGGGTCTATAGTCCCTATGTGACGCTCCACTAGCCTACTCTAGTAGGCAGTGTATTGGCTTATAAGACGAGAGGCACCGGCTCAGGCATCTTAGACAAAAGGAAGTATGAAAAGAATATTTCCTTCGGTGTTTATAGGAGTTATGTACATAACAGCTTCAATTTCAAAACCTATGGAAAACTCGCTGGTTTTTTCCAAGCAGATATTTACGCCATCGAAAGATATACTCCCTTAAATTTGAACAAAAAGTACGGAGGACGGGGCATAACAATACTATGGCACAGATTGGTCACCATCTAAGCACTTATCTTCTACGGAGGATATGCCAGAGCAAGCTGAGTGCCTAAGTAAATTGAATCTATTAGACGAGGTAAATAGGGTCTCCCTTTATTGAATACTAGATTAGACTGCCCTTATTTTCATAGAAAATTCATCTTCCTTCGGTGATATTCTCTCAGTAGTCTGTTGGCAAAAACTCTGAGAATAAAATAGAATTTCCATGAAAAGGAGTCGACATTAAATGGTAGATCTCGCCATAAAACTAACACACACGACACGAATGATGTGACTGAGAATCTAGGTTGTAGTCTTGACTAAAGCATTGTAACAACCAATTAAGAAAGTAAGTTTTTGAGTTCTGACTGAAGTCGATATGAGATCACACCCATCCTAGACTAATCCGATAGTACGTTGGTTCAAGCGAATACTGGCAAAGAATATCTCCCTAAGGAGCATGATATACCCTAGTTAAGGGCCACAAAACTTTTCATTCGATACCAAAGGTTTAAGTGGTTTGAATCCATACTATCTATATCGCCATTTTTATGGAGCATTATATACCCTAGTTAAGGGCCACAAAACATTTCATTCGGTCCCAAAGGTTTAAGTGGTTTGAATCCAGTCTATCTCTATCGCCATTTTTAAAAGTAACCGTTATTTATGTAAAATAATTTGTTTTTTTATATCACAACTCTTCATCTCTAGACTATGAAAACAAATTATCATCATGAACTTGAAATTGTTTGAAAAGAAACAAGAAAAAAACGTGAACGATTAACGGTCACTGCAATTTGATATCCACGTATCCTCTATAGAAACGAACGCCATATTGGTTCGCCATAATGGAAACAAAAATTTAAAAAAAAATAATTCAAGTGTTTAATTTGTTTTTATTTTTTTTTTTATAAATTTTTTATAAATAATCATCTGCTTGATAACGTATCTCTCTCTCTCTAGTTCTGTGTGATTAACATGAAGTCAAAAGAAGTCAAGTGTTTCCGTGAAAAACATATTTTTTTTCTTGTTTTATTTTTTATATTTTTTTCAATTAAACGGCTACTTTTTGTGATAAACACATGTTTCGTTATATTTAAGATAAGATTTATAAAAACGGAAAAATATAAAAATTATTTTAATTTCTTTATATTTACAGTGGAACAATTACGCCAGGGCTGGGTAGTTTTACATGTGTTTGCTGCCGTTTACTTCTTTATCCTGTTGGCCATCATCTGTAACGATTACTTTTTACCCACTGTCGAGTGCATCTGTGCCGATTTGAATCTGTCAAAAGATGTAGCGGCAGCTACATTTATGGCTACGGCTACATCAATGCCAGAATTTTTTACCAACACAATTAGTACGTTATTAACACACTCGGATATGGGCTTGGGTACTATAATCGGTTCACTGATGTTTAATACATTGGGTGTAGCAAGTTTGGCGGCTTTGGCCATAGATAAGGTAAGTTTTCTTTAGGAAATATTTAAATGTACCCACAAAATATACACTCCACAAGAGCGTCGATTTTGAAAATCACTCATAATTTTTCAAATCTGCTTAAAACCCCTCATAAAACTGTCTAAAATTTCTAGCGAGCAACCATTTAGTTACTTAACGAATAATCGTTATTATAAAGCACGAATATTAAAACTCTATGGCAAAACAAAGGGCCGCTATGCGTGCTCAAGTGAGCTTTTTGGCAAATTAAAGCTACCACGCTAACCTAAACTAACCTAACCTTGCCGGAGGTTACTTACTACACTTACTACAAATCTTAAAGATTAAAATCCAACAAAAAAAACTTCCAAATATTACAAATTTTATAAGGGTAACCCTTTAACGTCGATCCGAATAATCGGTTATTCGAATATATTCCACCTTAGATTCTTTTGAAATCAGATCAGACTTATTCGTTACTTGGTAAAAAGTTAATATAAATAAATATAATAATAAATATTATTATATAAATTCGCTTTAAAATGTTTAAATATTAAAAAATGTATGCGGTTACCCCGTTTAAAATTAAACCGAATAATCGGTTAATCGAATATATTTCAACTCAAATTTCTATGACACAGGATTCTATAAACTCCTTTCCAAATGATAAAAATTCACTTTAAAAATTTAGTGTATGTAAAATTTTAAGCGAATAACCACTTATAATTAAAACGAATAATCGATTATTCGAACATATTTCTAATTAGATTTCTATAAAAGATATCTATTTGGGAAAAATTCACTTTAAAAATTTCAAATATAAAAATGTTATGTGGGTACCGGATAGATATATAACCGAATAATCGTATTTCTATGACACAGGATTCTATAAACTCCTTTCCAAATGATAAAAATTCACTTTAAAAATTTAGTGTATTTAAAATTTTAAGCGAGTAACCACTTAATATTACAACGAATAATCGGTTATTCGAATATATTTTTAATTAGATTTCTATAAAAGATACCTATTTGGCAAAACTTCACTTTAAAAATTTCAAGTATAAAAATGTGATGTGGGTACCCGATAGATATATAACCGAATAATCGGTTATTCGAATGTTGTTCAACTTCGACCACAAGGACAGCGGTTTTCATAAACATCTATCTATTTTTCAAAAATTCACAATCTCAAAATTCGCTGTACTTAAAACTTTAAGTGAGCAGCCGTTTACAGTTAAAGCGAATAATCGGTTATTCGAATGTATTTTAAGAAGTGAAACTACTATTAGAACTACGCATTACTTTTTCTGAAACTAATTATTGTTAAAATAAAATAAATTCACTTTGAAAATTTTGATTATTTAAAATATTAATCGGGTAACCATTTGAAATTGAACCAAATAATCGGTTATTCGGTTTTGTTACAGATTACTCGTAAACATATTGAATGGCTGCTAGTGTAAAATAATTTTAATTATTTTAAATTCTTTTTAATAGATTTGTTAAGTAACGATTAATTTAAAAACGATTACTTTTATTCGGTTACCAAAAAAAATTAAAAATTTTTAATATTTTTTTCCAGCCCGTCCAACTGGATTGGTGGCCTATTGCCCGCGATTGCTTTATTTATGGCTTCAACACAATTATTTTGATTATATTGGCCTGGGGCGGTGAGATTACCTTCACCGAAACCTGTGTAATGATGGGTTTTCTGCTCATTTACTATCTGGTCACGTTCAATAACAATAAATTCATGCCCGCCATTCGAGTATTTGTGGAGGATAAATTGGGATGTTGCTTCTCAACCAGATATGGTAAGTTTGTTGACAATTTTTAAGGTAAAGCTTTTTATTAAGGGAAGTACCCTCTGTGTTTTAGATCTAACTGAACCGCCAGAGAACAGTGCCAAAGCGAAATTGCCCATGAAAAAGGATCCTTTAACGGGTAATGGTTTGTTTGTTATCAATCTGCCAGAAAATACCAACTCCATGTCGTCGCGCATCACTTTGACTCACTCCAAAAGCTGTAAGTTGAAAGCTTTGAAAGCTTTAAAGCTCAATTTTTTAATGTTTTTGCTTTTTATGGCTTTGTTTTCTAGGGGATGGCGATGATCAATCAGTACAATTACCTGACAGTATATACTCTTTGCCACGCGGTGAAACGAAACTCATGAAATTTTGGTGGGTGTTTACCTTCCCTTTGAAATTTATTTTATCCTGGCTTATACCCAATCCCATGAAGCATCGTAAACTGTATCCGTTATCGTTTTTCATGTGCATTATAGCCATTGGCGTTAATGCTTATATGATTGTGTGGATGTTGACCGCATTTGGTAAGTGATGGAAAGCTTTGAAGTCTGATTTTTAATAATTTGCGAATATTTTTCTTTCTCTTTTAGGTGTCGCCATCAATGTACCCACGATTATTATGGGTCTTACCTTCTTAGCGGCAGGTTCAACTATGCCTGAAGCAGTTTCCAGTGTGATTTCTTTAAGAAATGGTAGGTCATGGAAAAAATTTAAAGCTTTTCTGATGTTATAAAAAGCTTTTAAAACATTTTAACTTCTCAGAAAGCTTTAAAGCTCTCCAAATTCAATTTTAAAAACACATTTTTTTCCATCTACTTTCCAGGTGAAAGCGGCATTGGTGTTTCCAATTCATTGGGTGCCAATTCCTTGGCCATATTATTGTCATTGGGTGTGCCATGGTTCATTAAGAATTGCATGACCTATGGCCGTACCGATGGTACAAATCATATTAAAATTTCTGCCCAGGGCATAGAGTATAGTATACTTATACTTATGCTTTGCACGATAACCCTATTTGTTGGCCTGAGTTTAAGTGGTTATCGCCTAACGAAGAGGGTAGGCGTCCTACTATTCGCCGTCTATGTGGTATTTATCGTACTACAGATTCTAATCGAAATGAATGTTTTCTTCCCCAAACAATGTAGTTGAAATAGGGCATAGGTTTAGTAAAAAATTGTTTTCAATTATAAGGAATTAATAATACCGTAGTAATAGATAGTAATTAATTAATTAATTAATATGATTAAAAATTAATTAAAAGGATTAATTAAATTGATTAAAAGAAAATTAATTAATTTGTTTTTTAAAAACTCTTGATTGAAACAAATTCATTGTTTTAATTAAAATTGATTAAAAAAATCTTAATTAAATTGATTAAATAATTTAATCAGTTCCTAAAAATATTTAATCGATTTGATTATAAAATTTAATCGATTCAAATACAAAACTTAATTAATTTATTTCCTAAATTTAATCGACTCAAATAAAAAAATTTAATCGATTTATTTACAAAATTTAATCAATTTAATTACAAAATATATGCGATTCAATTACAAATTTTAATCGATTAAATTACAAATTTTAATCGATTAAATTACAAAAATACAAAATTTCATCGATTTAATTACAAATTTGAATCGATTAAATTACAAAATCTCATCGATTTAATTACAAAATTTTGTGGATTTAATTGCCAACGCAATCGATTTATTTCCAAAATTTTATCGACTCAAATAAAAAATGTAATCGATTTCATTACAAAATTTAATCGATTTAATTACAAAATATATTCGATTCAATTACAAATTTTAATCGATTAAATTACAAAATTTCATCGATTTAATTACAAAATTTAGTCGATTTAATTGCAAACGTAATCGATTTATTTCCAAAATTTTATCGACTCAAATACAAAATTTAATCGATTTCATTACAAAATTTAATCGATTTAATTGCAAACGTAATCGATTTATTTCCAAAATTTTATCGACTCAAATAAAAAATTTAATCGATTTCATTACAAAATTTAATCGATTTAATTGCAAACTTAATCGATTTATTTTCAAAATTTAATCGACTTAATTACAAAATTTTATCGATTTCATTACAAAATTTAATCGATTTGATTGCAAACTTAATCGATTTATTTTCAAAATTTAATCGATTTATTTATAGAATTTAATCGTTTTTATTACAAAATTTAATCCATTTAAATTTAGAATTTAATCGATTTAATTACAAAATTTAATCGATCCAAATACAAAGTTTAATCGATTTCTTTACAGAATATTATCAATTTAGGCAAAATTTAGTTGATTTAATTATAAAATGTAATTGTTTTTAATCAAATATTTTATCAATTTGATTACAAAATTTAATCAATTTAATTACAAAATTTAATCGATCCAAATACGAAGTTTAATCGATTTAAATAAAAATTATTACAAAATTCAATCGATTCAAATACAAGATTTAATCTATTTAAAGCAAAATTTAGTTGATTTAATTATAAAATTTAATCGTTTTAAATCAAATATTTTATTACAAATTTTGATTACAAAATTTAATCGATTCAAATAAAAAATTTAATCAATTTAATTACAAAATTTAATCAATTTGATTACAAATTTAATTTAATTAATTAAAACATTTAATTAAATTAAAAAAATTCAATTCAATTCAATTCAAGATTAATTAATTTAATTTAAAAAAATAGTAAATTTATGTAATTAATTTAAACGAAACAAATACTTATAAATTTAAGACTGTTTAGCAATTAAAATTTGCATTAAAACGACAAAAAAAAAATGAGGTATGAAAAGTGGAAACTTTATATGAAAGTGCAAAACAGAAGAAGCTTTTTTTATACGAGTATGAAAACCAAATATTATTGTGTTATATTTATATACAAAACAAAAACATAAATCATGTACAATTTTTTTTTATTAAATTAAGTTTAAATAAATTAAAAATAATTTTTAGAATTTATTTATAATGAAAACCGACCAAATGAATTTTAAAATATATGTAGAATTTTAAATGACAAATTTCATTGTATTATATTTCTTTGTATTATATGTTATTAATTATTAATTAAATATACTCAATTTAAATTTTCTTAGAAAAGTTTAAAATATTCTTAAACTTGTTTTTTATACACGAGTACGCTTTTAATTGAAATTCCTTTCAAATTTTTGTAATAAATTTAAGGTTTTTATTTATTTTTTAAGACTACTTACTATGTAAACAAACGATTGATTTAATTTAAGAAGAAAAAACATACGATAAATTGAATTTAAATATTTAAAAAAAAATACAATTTGTTTTCAATTGAATTCCATACCCATTTTCCACGGCTATTTCATGGTTTTGAGGGCCGCTGTGGTTTATGGATTATTCGCATACACCTGCAAGTTGAGAAAAATTCCACAAGAAAAAGTCTAACAGAAGGTCAAATCGCATGATCTCAGTATTCAGTTCACATTACCTTAATGTGAGCTGAGCATTCCCTTCAAATCGTACGTGCAAAATCATAAATGCGGCATGAGCTGCGCGGCCGCCCTATTAAAATCACATGTAGTTGAAGTCCAATTCAGGCTAAGGAAGTTTAAAAAACCATTGGCCTATAGTGCTAGCAGTTTAAATGATAACCTAGTCAATGTTATTCTCAAAGAAAAAAGGACCGATGCCGCCACCTGTCCATAATCCACTCCAAATCATAACTTATTCGTGATGCATTTGAAGCTCTCGGATCTTGGACGTGGGTTGGGTATCGTTCGAGAATTTTGTTTCTTCACGTACCACTAATTCATCCAGAAAAGAGTCTCATCGCTGAAGATGATTTTTCGTTGAAAATTAGGGTCACTTGCCGACCTACTCCAGTGTCTAGGAACACACATCGTTGTCTATGGTCCATTCGTCTATTCGTCTTGACAATTTGGCAGAATAGACTGAATACATGACATGAATTTAACAGAATCAGCTTCAGCAAAATGGCCGTTATGAACTTGCAAAGTTCAGAAGTCCCTGTTGAACGACCCTATATATACACAGAGGGAAAGAAGAACATCGGCAGCGCCACTACTATGTAGTAATATTATGAACTTCGACTATAATTGTAGCTTTTGCGGTCGATATTGCCATTATCTGTTATTAAGACGGCGAAGAAAATTGAAAACACAATGAACATAGCAGTTTTAAACAGTTGGAGCATGGCTTGATAAGATTTCACATACAGAAATGGGCTTCAAAGCCGACTGCTTTGCCTTTTCCTGAAAACTATCAAAGACAGTGCACTAATGAACTCGAACTTATCCTTCACTTTGCGAATAGTCCTCTCGCTAGAACAATTATGACGACCATAAATTGGACGAAGTGTGCGATGGTTCGTTTTTCGAACAGAACACCTATTTTAATAAAATCCTATTTTAATTATATCCGTCCATGATAATTTGACCAAACACAGCCTAAATACCTACATATATGACTCCACGAAGTGATTGTTGTTATCAACTGTCAAAGATCGGAATATAGTCCCTGTCTATAGTTGAATGTTATATTCATCCATGACAATTTGAAGAAACAGTCAAAATATGACGCCACGAAAAATGGCCGTTGTTATCAACTGTTATAAAAAATCGAGAGTCCCTGTTTGAAGACCCAATGTAGCAAATAACCAACTAATATACATACTGACTTAATTAAAATATCGTTTGCAACTAAACACTCAAAGAAAATATTAAAAAGTTCAATGACAGTGTAAGAAAATCGATTTAATAACCTTTGGGATATATTCTCCAAAAGATGGTCCCTGCCCGACATTTAGAAGCATCATAACAGGGTACGTTTGCGTTTGGTTTCAAAGGAAATAAAAAAAATAAAAGTTCCTTAACCAAAAAACTATTTTTTATAGAAAATAAAAAAACAGGATTAAGAAAATAAAAATATTAAGAAGCAGTCGCACTGTTAATTAGTTTACAACACTGTTATTTTCTTCGCAAGTTTGTTTACCTTGTCCCCACACAACCCTCATCAAAAGAGAATAACAAAATGCAAAACAAAAAATATTTTGTTTACCACTCACTGTATATAAAAATTATTTCTTTTATTCCTTTACAACGTGAGAGAGAGACTGTTCTCTCTCTCTGGCTATGTACGTTTAACAGTTGCAATGTATAAAAAACTTTAACAGTGAAAGCAAGAAAGTTCTTGCACATTGAAAAACAACAAAAACAACAAACACTTTCGCAAAAAAATTAGAAATGCAAACGTTTCACAACTTAATTTAATAGCAACAAAACAAGCAATAGAAATAAATAAATAATAGTAAAACTTACGTACCTTACTCTTTATTTATTTATCCTCCATGGTACTATACGAAATGGCAAAATAATTATTTAACAAAACCAGCAACCAACTCCTTTTCCATGCGTGTTTATAACAGAAGCACCGAAAAAACTTTAGCAGTAAAAGAACAACAATAAAGCTTTGCCCGTTAAAAGCAACAACATTTGTGTTGTACAGAAAATAAAAAATGGACGACAACCACACTTCTTTTTCTTACTTTGCTTAAGAATATTTGCAAACGTTTTACAACTTAATTAATAACTTATTTGACAATATAAATAAATGAATGAATAATAAATAAATAACACAATTTACTTTATGCACCACTGCTAACAAATTATTGAAATTTTCACAATAACCAAAGAAGAAAAGCACAAATTAAACTGAACACGATCTTTACCACACCACTTTACAATAAGAACTAATTTCTATCAAGCGATATTACCATCAGTGTTGCCATTTTTGGGTATTTCTAATCAAAACTGGGTTACTCTTTTTTGTGTAGTGTAGATTGGATAAAAAAAGGATGTGTAGATTTTTCTGGTTTTGGTTATTCTTTTTGTTGTCAAACAATCTAATTTAATTAATTTATTATTGTAAACTAAATAAACATAATTTAATTTGGAAAAAAATAGAAAAAAACTATAAATTATTAGGAATAATTTTTTTTTTCAGGAGTTGGATTACGCAGTTTTCCCTTCCCGGCAACACTGATGGATGTTGGAAAAATTCGTTTGTTCGTTTAAAAGACAAGCGTTAAACTTAATAATTCGCAGATTCTTTTTTCGTATCTGATTTGTTTAAATGAAAATTTAGCCCAATATCGGTTGAGGATTTTATGGCTTACGTGTATGATTGGTGTTGAATTTGTTTGCGTCTATTTTCCTGCTGGTGGTTATTGGATAGCGTCGACGGGTGGGTGAGAACGGGCTGTTACTACTGTTGCGTGGGTGTGTGTTGTTTGTTGGAACTTAGTCGGATTTGACGGAAGGACGCACCCCGCACTTAAGCGGTGTTATTCTAATGTGATGAATTTTAGGAAAGTATGGTGAATTTATTCGGTATGGTGAGTTTTACAGAGTAGTAAGTTTTGCCAAGTGTGGTGAATTTATGCGGTGTAGTGAATTTCTGGGTGGTGAGTTATGCAAAATGTAGGTACTGCATTACCATAAATCACAGTACTATCAATTGTGAATTGACCGGTGTATGTCTAGACTAAGTAGTTTTCACCTTTATTAGCGGACCCACTGATAGGATTAAACAAAAAGCCACCATAAATTTCAACACTGTTTTCATAGTATGAACTCGAATTTATCCTTCACATTGCGAATAGTCCTCTCGCTACAACAATTATGACGACCATAAAATGGACGAAGTGTGCGTTTTGCGAACAGAACACCTATTTTACTAAAATCCTATTTTAATTATATCCGTCCATGATAATTTGACCAAACACAGCCTAAATACCTACAAATATGACTCCACGAAGTGATTGTTGTTATCAACTGTCAAAGTTCGAAATATAGTCCCTGCCTGTAACTGAATGTTATATTCATCCATGACAATTTGAAGAACCAGTCAAAATATGACGCCACGAAAAATGGCCGTTGTTATCAACTGTTATCAAAGACCGAGAGTATTGGTTTGAAGACCCAATGTAGAAAATAACCAACTAATATACCTACTGACTTAATTAAAATATCGTTTGCAACTAAACACTCAAAGAAAATATTAAAAAGTTCAATGACAGTGTAAGAAATTCGTAACCTAATATGTAACCTATGGGGTACATTCTCCCCGACATTTAGAAGCATCATAACAGAGTTATGAGTTTGGTTGGAAGAAAATAAAAAAGAATATTTTCAACAATTTTTATTAAAAGTTCCTTTAACAAAACACTAAACTACAAAATAAAAAGCAGGATTAAGAAAATAAAAACATTAAGAAGCAGTCGCACTGTTTACAACAATGACGTTTTCTTCGCAAGTTTGTTTACTTTGTCCCCTCACAACCCTCAACAAAAGAGAATAAGAAAATGCAAAACAAAAAATATTTTGTTTACCACTCAGTGTATATAAAAAATCAAGGCGAATTCATATAATAGGTGGGAGCATCTTAACAGCTGATATCATTTCGATTGTCAAAATTTTGTTGTTTTTTGTGTATTTTGTTTTGATAATCAATTTCGTTTTTTCTTGTTGTGTCAGAAGTTTGTATATTTTTCTTCTTTTTCTTTTAACATTTTTCTTCCCATCGTCATTCTTTAATCAACATTTTTCTTCC
Organism: Sarcophaga carnaria; assembly: GCA_958299815.1. Taxonomy (NCBI): domain Eukaryota; kingdom Metazoa; phylum Arthropoda; class Insecta; order Diptera; family Sarcophagidae; genus Sarcophaga; species Sarcophaga carnaria. The sequence continues at coordinate 10,070,215 of OY283149.1, read as the reverse complement.
CATCGTTATTCTTTAATCATTTTTATAAATTTTTTTAACAGTTTTCTTCCCATCGTCATTTTTCAGTCAGCTGTTTCTGACAATCGAAAGAGATTTTACAAAAACAAAATGCCTGTTGTTTTTGCATTGTTGTACTTGTTGTAGAGATAAGGTCACCTACCATGGCATATTTATAAGAGGTAGGAGCAATTCTACAACAAGTACAACAATGCAAAAACAACAGGCATTTTGTTTTTGTTAAAGAGTACGCAGAATGTCAAAAAAATTAACCCTCAAACCTCCATATGAAATTAATTAAAGCAATTAAAAAAACTAAATAAATTTTATACATTGAAAATTCTTATGATTTTTATGTCGTGCTAAATTACACATTAGTGCAGCACCTACAAATTAAAAAAAATTATCAGCTGCAAACGTTATTTCTTATTTATTATTGTACCAATTGATATTTGTACCTAATTTATATTTATTTTATGACTGAATTTTGAAATTGAATACTTATTTAAACTATTATCTCTTGAATTATATGTTTTAATCCCTATATCCCAATCTTCTGAAAGAGAATTTGTTTTAAAAATATCACACAAGTTATTTCAGTCATAGTTTAGGCACCTAGTTGGAGATTCATCACTTTCATCTAAATAACTATAAATATAGTAAATCTAGGTTGTAATTTAAAAGGTATATGTATTTAGTGTTAAAGGCTTAAATATTGTTAATCATCTTGCAAAAATTTTAATATAATTGGCTTTAAAATAGTAATCCTAAAGAATTTCTATGTACATGCGGTACATATGAGGGTTTTTGACTAATATAAATACGAAATTGAATATCGAAACAAAATACACAAAAAACAAACATTTTTTTGACATTCAAAAACTCGTCAGCTGTTGAGTTGCTCCTACCTCTTATAAATATGCCATGGTCACCTACTATGAATTCGCCTTGTAAAAAATGTTTCTTTTATTTCTTTACAACGAGAGAGACTGTTCTCTCTCTCTGGCTATGTACGTTTAACAGGTGCAATGTATAAGAAACCTTAACAGTGAAAGCAAGAAAGTTCTTGCACACTGAAAAACAACAAACACAACAAACACTTTCGCAAAAAAATTAGAAATGCAAACGTTTTACAACTTAATTTAATAGCAACAAAACAATCAATAGAAATAAATAAATAATAATAAAACTTACGTACCTTACTCTTTATTTATTTATCCTCCATGGTACAACGAAATGGAAAAATAATTTTTTCACAAAACCACCAACCGACTCCTTTTCCATGCATGTTTTGTTTGTTCTGTTGAAGCACTGAAAAAACTTTAGCAGTAAAAGAACAACAATAAAGCTTTGCCCGCTAAGACAACAACACTTGTGTTGTACAGAAAATAAAAAATGGACGACAACCACACTTCTTTTTCTTACTTCGGCAAAAAAAATTTTTACAAACGTTTTACAACTTAATTAATAACTTATTTAACAATATAAACGAATGAATGAATAATAAATAAATAACACAATTTACTTTATGCACCATTGCTAACAAATTACTGAAATTTTCACAATAATCAAAGAAGAAAAGCACAAATTAAACTGAACACGATCTTTACCACACCACTTTAACATAAGAACTAATTTCTATCAAGCGATATTACCATCAGTGTTGCCATTTTTGGGTATTTCTAATCAAAACTGGGTTACTCTTTTTTGTGTAGTGTAGATTGGATAAAAAAGGATGTGTAGATTTTTTCTGGTTTTGGTTATTCTTTTTGTTGTCAAACAATGTAATTTAATTAATTTATTATTGTAAACTAAATAAACATAATTTAATTTGGAAAAAAATAGAAAAAATTTAAAACTATGAGAACGGGGTGTTACTACCATGTGCGCTGGGTGTGTGTTGTTTGTTGGAACTTAGTAGGATTTGACCCAAGGATTCACCCCCGCACTTAAGCGGTGTTTTCCAACGTGGTGAATTTTAGGGAAGTATGGTGAATTTATTCGTTATGGTGAGTTTTACAGAGTAGTGAGTTTTTGCAACATGTGGTGAATTTATCAGGTGTGGTAAGTTTTTACAAAAGGTGGTGAATTTATCCGGCGTGATGAATAAAATTGAAATTCACCAAAGTGCCGTTATTCAAATTAGGTACTGTATTACCATATACCACAGTACTATCAAAGGTGACTTAACAGGTGCATGTCTAGAATAAGTAATTTTTACTTGCCTCCATTAGTAGAGGTACTGATTGGATTAAAACAAATGTATGTATTGTGACATGCTTTTCAACACTGTTTTCATATTAATGTTGACTTCCTTTGTAAAACAGCCGCTGTAATTATTAATGAAAGTCCTTTAAGCCGCTCGTTTGTTATGACAAACAAAATAAATCAAGAGAGAGCGTGAGCAAAACAATGTTTTGACAGTTTTTAAGGAAAAGGACATTAAAAGTGTTTAATTTTGTGGCAACAGAAGCAAGAAATGTGCAATAAATTAAAGGATAATCATGAAAATAGTGCTAAAAATTATAAAATAAATTAAATTTTGTTTGAAACAAAAGATGAACAATTATTTGTTGGTTTTTAAGTGTTTTACTTTACAATGACAAAAACAACAAAATAAAACACCCCATAAAAGTGAGAGCCAGCCAGTAACACAGGCTGGAGAGCATTAAAGGACAATAAAAAAAGAGATTTTTATTACTTCGACTGACATTTAATAAGCAAACAAAAATAAAGAGGAAGAAAGACAGGGAGCTTGTAAAGCAGAGGAAAAAGCACTGAAAGTTAAAAACGTAGAGTGAGAGAGAGAGTACCCGTTGTTTTATTTGACATGGCAATTACGAAATTTAATTTATTTTATATAAAACCATAGGAAAACAAAACTGTTTGTTGTTAAAATTGTTAAAAAAGTTTAAAAACGTTTGTAAAAAGGAAACCAAAAATTTAAATAAGAATTAAAATGACACCCTTCGATGACTTTTCATATCTTATTAATCATGTGTTATTGGGCGAAGAGCCGGTAAGTTTCGTAGGGACCAGCCTATAATCATTTTGAGATTAAAAAAGTCCTTCCTTTCCTTCCTTTACAGACCATAGAGGACTTTATTTTACTTTTGGGTACAGTGGTGGCTTTTGTGGCCTTTATTTTATGGTGTTGTTTTCCCATACAGCCCAAGGTTAGTCCACAAAATAATTCTTAATTTGCTTAGCAAACCAAAAAAAATATAATTTTCCTCTCTCTTCCCTCATTTTCAAGGAATCTGCCAATCATCGACAGTTTTCTTGCAAGACAGTGCATTCGATTGACAGTTCTTCACATTCCCAGCAAACCAGTTACAGTAAAACTTCAACAAATGCTTTGGTGCACAATGATTATATACTAAGAAATGGTGCATCCTCCTCCTCTGCTAGCTCAGCTAATGGCAATAATGGCGGTGGTGGCGGTTACTCGTACCACTGTTGCACTTAAATTCTGCTTTAAAAAACAGGTTTTTCTTGTTTTTCTTTCCTTTTTTTTTGTTATTGTTTAGTTTTTATTAATATTAGATTTGTATACAACAACAACAAACCACAGCAAAAGAAAAAAAACCCATAAGAAAAAAATTTATTTAAAATAAGTATTTAAAATTAAGCTTAAAAACCAAAGGTGAAACCTAAAAAAATATAGTAAATGGGGTGTAGAAAAGCAAAATTAGAATTCGAAAGAATTAAAAAATAAAATAATAATTAAAAAAACCGGTTAATCGGTTTGAAAAACCGGTTACCCGGGTTTGCGAATAATAATTCTAATAAATTGAAAACAAAATCAGTTTATATTTAAAAAAAATCGGCTTCTTGCATCTTTAGAACCAGTTACTCGGGTTCTAAGAACCGGTTACTCGGTTACTGAAATGTGGTTACTTTATTTTTAATTAATAATTTCCACAATAAAAAATTAAATTAAGCTATATTGATCTAATCAAACGAGTAACAAGGTTTTTAAAACTAATTACTCGCTAATCAAAACCGATTACTCGGTTCTCCAGTTTTTTTTTTTTTTTTTTTTGATATGTTTTTTACAATGTTAATAGAATCGTTAATTTCGGAAATTTTAGTTCCAATATTAAGCGGCGCTTTCAAAGGCTTCAAAAATACATGAAATTAATTTTTAGGACCGGTTACTCGGTTTTTAAATTCTGGCTTTTAATCAGATTTTTTTATAATTTTAATTACATTTTTTTTTATCGGTTTTTTACTCCTCTGTAAAGCAGTTTCTATATTTTTATTAAACGTTTATTCGTTTTTAGAAACCGATTATTCGAAGAAAAAAATTACATTTTGTAAAAAGAAAGTATTTTTCCGTCTTTATAAATTCGGGTTTCTCACTTGTTAGCATTTATTCGAGTTTTAAAGCCGTTTATTCGAATAAAAATGTGTTTAATACCTCTTTAAACCTATTTTTATGTGAATTTTTCTGAAAATAAAAAATTGATCCGTTTTATACGATTATTCGGAGTTTTAAAAACCGATTATTCATTTTAAAAAACTGCATATGGGTAGAGAGATTTTTTCAATACGATTATTCGGTTTTTAAAAACGATTAATCGATTAAAAAATGAGTTTTGAAAATATTTCCAATCACTTATCATTTGCAAACAAAGCTCTTAAATAAATTGAACATACTTTTAGGCTTTTTAAAGAGAAGTTACTTCTAGAAATCCCCTTAAAAAACCAAAAATAATGAAAAAAAATTATTTCATAGACTGATTTATTTTTAAAATAAAAAATAATTAAAGCAAATATATTTAAGAAATTATTAAAACACAAAAAAAAATGTTACAAACGGTTGAAACCGACTATATAATGATACCCTACATCAGCATATATTTTAAAGGAAGAAAATTAGAAAGGGCTTTACAACACTTTCCTTTTAAATTAAGGTGCTGTAAGGTATCAAACTCTTTCCGAATCTTAATTATTTAAACCATAACCTCTATAAACAAATTAAAAACGCCAGAGCAACAAGCAAATATATTTAACCTCAAAAATATAAAACTTTCTCTGATAACTTGTAAATTTATCAGAGAAAAAGGAAACTCATTAATAAATACACATTATTTGTGAACATACCATACATTTATTTGTTAATTATATTATGATTATATACTCAAAGTAATAAAAATAATAAAACAACAATAAAATATTTAAAATCAACAGTCAATATTTTCTTAATAAAAAACAAAAACATGATAATCAATAATATCAAGAATTTCTAAATAAAAACAATACTAAAATAAAACAAAAAATCTCAATAAATATGTAAAAAGATATATTAATTAAATTAAAAACAAAAAATCATTGTTTTATTCTCAAAAGTATATTGAAATTGTATTCAAATATTATAAACTGTACTTTAACATGAAGCCAATACTGTTTAATATTAACAGTAAATATAACATCCTTAAAATATCCCACAATATGTGGTGTACTCTACGTGGGTTTGGCACTCAGCGGCTTATTTCCGTATTTGTTCAATAAAGTCGATAACACTATCAAGCTGTTACAATAGTTCTGTTATCAACACCACGTTGTGTACTAAGGCCCAATAACAATACTAAGGACCAGTGTTGCAAAATTGGAATAGTACTAAACTATAACTGAAAGAGTACCTTTTTGCATCAAATGGTACATTCTAATTTAAATTTTTTAGAATTTTAAATAGAATGACACAATGGCAACACTACATTGCTTATTTGTTAAGTGTACGTACATTTCAGTGTTTCCTAATTCAGAATAAAATATCCTTAATCCAAGCACAAGCCTCAACCCGTTTGTAATGCAGTTCATATGGTAACCAGGCATGTTGGTGAATGCCTCCACTAACAGAGATGATAAATACTTATTCTAGACACCCATCGCCCAAAAATCAGGATATACAGTACATGTATATATGACAATACAGTACCATTTCGAATAACAGCACTTTGGTGAGTTTCGATTTTATTCACCACACCTGATAAATTCACCATGCCTTGTAAAAACTCACCACACATCTCACCGTAACGAAATTCACCACACTTCAAAAAACAAAAAAATTAAAATTAAATTTTATTTATTATAATTTTTTGCCTTTCCCCTCCCTCCTTCTACCGACGAAACTCCAATAACAACGAAGAGCGGGTGCAGCAGCAACACAAACAACCACAATTACAACAACAGCCAGTAAACCAGCAGCTGAGCAAACAAACAACAAACACATCCTATCCACACACACCAACCACCACCAAACAAACTCCTATTATTTATCATATGTATTTTCGTTTTGATGTCTGGTCTGACCCTGGGGTTGAACCGTGGCCTTCCTTCGTGCGTCGTCTAACAAGCTACTAACTACCTATTAGGTAGACAGACCATAAAGTTCACTAAACAAACATGGGCGCTTGATTTTTACTTACTTACCGGAAACGGAAAAAGAATGTGCGAAATAAAAGAAGTATGTTTATTTTTTTTAACGAACAAAAACGAAGCTTTCACCAGTGTTGCCAGGAAGAAACTTTAGCATGGCGTTTTTGAAGGATAAAAACCTTTCTTTAAATTAATTTTTTTATTAAAACAAATCTTTTTTTGTGTTATAAAATTCTTATTCATAATTAATTAAAAATATTTTTTGAATAATTTCTTTTAATAAAATTTATTATTTTGCATACATATGTACATACACATACATACCCACTCAAATTATTAGCTTCGTTTTTTGCTTCTTACCATTTAACGGAGTTTCTTTCCATCACCATTTCATTCATTTTTCCATCATCCAACCATTTTTACATCCATTACGGCGGTTACATATTGTCTAACGTTGTCTGTCTGTCTGGCTGTTCGGTTGCTATGCACGCTGGTTATAAGAAAAATTCTACACCGTAACACAGCCCAACAACAAATACAATACAACAACAACAAGCTAGAGAAAAATATTCTCTTTCTTTTTTTCTGCTCATTTTATCCACACACACACATATATTTTCTGGCTACCGTCGTCTCCCTGTTTAACCCGTCTGTCCTATATTGTCAGTCTGTCCATTCTTCATAGTCTTTCTTTTTGATTCAGTGTTAGTAAGTGTGTGTGCAATGTATCCAGAGAGAAAACAACAACAACATTAACTACCATACTGTTATGTGCAGACGTTTTGATAAACAAACCAAACTAAAAACACCAACAACAACGACAACAACAACAACAGCAATAATAACAAAAACATCAATCGTAGAGCACAGTAGCAAAAAATAAAGGCAAATAGATTAAGAACTTCCATGAAGTTGCATTAATTAGAAAGAGACAACTGTATGTGCAAAAAATAAAGAAGTTAAGGATATAGAAGAAAAGGTAATAAGCAAACATTCATTGTATATGGGATATTTGCTTCTTAAATAAAGGGAAATTATAGATTTTAGGTGTTGCCAGATGGTTAAGATTTACATAGCTGTGTTCATGAATAGAATTCGAATCGCTCAAACGTAGAGCTAACGGTAGAATGGAACTGAATTTATTTTAACGAATTTTTAGAACGTCAGTTAAAGATATAATGGGTGTAGTAAAAATAAATCCATTACTTTTCTTTTGCTTTAGTAACCGTTTTATGATTGCTTTAATCTGTATTATTTGGGCGCGTGAACCATGCGAGGAGGAATTGCGCATTTCTATTAAGTGGGAATCGTCAGTGCTGACACCGAATATTTCGGTAATGGCTTATGTAAACACTTGATTTTTTTAATTTATTTAAAATAAGGAACAATTTAAAAAAAATGGTTTTAAATATTAAATAAAATTTATGAAAAAGTAGCCTAAAAATCTGCTGAAATGGCAACACTGTTAAGCAACACCTGGAATTGAAGTACTAAAACATGTTAAATACAACAGTGTTGCTAACAGACAACACGATTTATTTATAAATATTTTTAAGGCAAATGATTTATTAATTAATTTGCTAAATTATATAAAATTTTAATTTATTATTGAATAGAATTTATTTCCATGTGTGTTAAATGATGAAATAAAAATTCCCCTCTATTTCGTGCAGTGTTGTATTTGAAATGGCCACCAAAATAAGGGGATATTCTTGTTGATTTTTCTTTGTGTTGCTGTTCCTTAACATTTGCCTCAAAGAATAATGTATCATTGTGTCGGTGTGAAATAAAGAAAAAAAGTGTGAATTTTTTTATATTTTGTGTGGCTTAAAAGAAAAATTAAAATTTTCGCTAAAAAATTATTGAAATATTACAAAAATTTGTGAAATATGTTGAGACAAAACGATTAGTAATACGGGGTATATGGAATTTAATAAGAAAATGTCGTAAATAAATGGAAAAAATGCATTTAAAATTTCACCTGACACAAATTGCAGAAGACAACGCCGTGCGGCGGTAAATTTTTTTCCATTTTTTCGTACGCTGTTGTGTGAGTGTGTGTGTTATTCTTTTTTTTTCTTTTCTTTTGCTCGCTCGCTCGCCTTGCTGTGTGTGTCGTCTCTCCTTTCGACTGCCTGCTGCCCCACCAACACACATACACACTTGGTTGCCCCTTGTGTGCCAACACACGGCCCCTTTTAAAACAAACATTCGCCTATGAGTGCGAGCGTGTGTGTTGTGTTCTTTTGTGTTGTGTTGTTTTTTTGGGAATAATTTTTTGAATGAAAATGAGAAAAATAAATTAAAAGAAATGAGATTTTAATAAATAAAACGGGGAAAAAAGTGAAAAGAAATTGCTTTTTGTTGTTAAAAAAAGAAAGAAATAGAAAAATATAGCCACACAAAAATCTATGGATATAAAAATATACAAAAAAAGTAAAATAAAATTAAGAAGAAGCAAGGCAAAGAAGAAAGAAAGAAGCAAAAAAAAACCAACCAAAGAAGAAAAGTATCAAACGACGACGACGTCGCCCATAAAAAATGTGTTTGTGTATGTAAGTTGTTGGAAATGTTCATATAAAAAAGCAAAAATATATTAAATTACATACAAATAAAGCAAAAAGTCTATCTAACAACAAAAGAAAGTTTAAAAGAGAAATTTAATAAATTAAAGTGAGTGCCGAACAAAAACAAACGAGAAAAAAAATGTGAAATAATTTTCCTTCATTTGCAAACAAATTAAAATAAAATTCATATTCAACAAAAAAGCACAAGAAGTAGAGGAAGAAGAATAAGAAAAGCAACAACACAAAAAAATTAAGTAAGAGAATAACAGAAAAAGTAAAGAAAACATACCAAAAAAAAAGTGGAAGCAACAAAAAATAACAGCGAAAACAAGCAAAGAAAAGCAATGTTTTTAATGCCTTTGGGCTGCTGCTGTTTCTACTACTGCTGCTGCTAAGAATTTAACGTCAACGGCGACAATTGTGTTTGTGGAACGCGCAGTTCATTGGCAAATATTTAGCATACACAGAGAGCAGTGCAGAAGAGAGCAAATAATAATAATAAGCTCTCTTGTTTTTTAGTATTTTTTTTTATAACGAATGTGAAATGGTGTTGGCTTTGCCTGAATAACAATTCATGTTATTGTTACTGTTTCATCTTAATAAACAACGCCAACACAAGTAAAACCAAAAAAGAAAAAAAAAACGAAATGAAATGAAAAACCCAAACGTCATCATCATTATTATTAACTCCATAAATAATAACATCATTAACATGTTTAGTTTAACTTCTATTGAGTAGTGCGTGTATGGTGGGCTGTAAAAGTACCGTGTGTTTTGTTACAAATCCATGTCTGTTATGCTCTTTTTAACATACACTCTCTCCTACACAGTTACAGTGTTGTTTAGTGTTTACAGGATATAATTAATGAAATCAAGGAAAACAAAAAGTTTCGCACAGAAAAAAATAGAAATAAAATAATAAATAAAATTAAAAAATAATTAAAAAAGAAAATACTTTTCTTAAAAGTATTAAACAAAACAAAAGAAAAAGAAAAAATTATTCTTTTTATAAGAAAAAAGTGCATTCTTTTGTTGTTTTTTATTTCATATTATTTTACAATCAACAAAAACAAGTCTTAATTCAACTTAATCACCACCATCATCATCATTATCATTTGGATTTATTACAACAAACAACAATTAAAAAGTAAGTGTTTAAATATTTTTTCTTTTTTTTTAAATTCCAAACAGCCCATACATTATTATTGTTTTCCATTTTGCTTACCTTGTGTGTTACAGAAATTTCTATCTCTCTCTCTTACCGTTTTAATTGTGTTTAACAGTTTCTCTCTTAAATAGTGTTCCATTCTTCTTCTTCTTCCCATTAGTGTTTTTTTATGCTTAATCAGCTGGTTTAATCCGTTATTTTTGCAGACAAAAAACATTCTTCCGTTTTTCGTGGAATATTTTTCATTTAAATTTGGGTTAAAATCTACAAATTAAAAAAAAAACAAAGTAGTTTTCTTTTGGTTCAAATTAATCTAAAGCAACATGAATAAAATTATCATTCGAAGAAGAAGTCTTAATGGAGAATTAGTTGGAATTGGAAATCAAAAAAATTTTAACTCCAAGCCATAATGAGACTTCAAAAGTCTACATGGTGTCTTTCGTCAATGGTTATGATGGCACTGAGCCGCACATTTATGTGAAAAAGATTGAAAGAAGAACTTCTCTTTAGGCAGCTTTGTGATTTTTATTCCTCTTGAAGAAATACTGTCCTGGGCAGGCTCCACCAAACAATCCTTTTACCAAAGAACCTCTGGATTTGCTCCACACCAAATTCAATTTTAAATTTTGTTTGTTATCATAACCTTTGAATTAAAAATTTACCCTGCTAAGCGATTTCTTGCATTTATTATGTCCTTTAGAGTGCTTTGTTAACTGCCTAATCAAATATACTTTTCTTAGACTGCAGCCATTACTTTTATCCCTCCAATCCTTGCGAATCATTTTTCCATTTGATGTACTCTGAAGAAGACATTTGAAGGCGAGGAGTGTGAAGAGTGTTTTGTCTCGATGAGCTGCCATCACCAAAAATTATTAGGCAACTAAAGCTGGAATTTATTTCTCCGTGACTGTTGTAACCATCCACTGGCAGAGTTTGTATTCCAATAGTAGTGTTTTAATGTGCATTGTCCTCATTTCTTTTCATCCATTTATGTATGCCTCGAGCAGATTTCTCATAGAAATTTCGAATCCATCAAAGGATTCCATATATTGCTTCCAGGACGTAGGGATATAATCGCAGATTGCATTGCTTCTGAAGCTGGATAAGGTCGAACATTTTACCGATCATAAGTATTCCGAATGCCTCAGTTTGACTAGGTATACAAATTATATTCTCCGTTCGCTTTATATTACAATTTACATGCAGGTCACTGTACTTATTCAAAGTCATGTCAATAAATATGGTCAAGAAATTCCATAATCTAGTCACCCTTGACCCGATCGACCATTTATTGTTTGTCGTTTTAAAATGCCATGAATTTCGCAATTAATTGCGCAAAATAATGAAAAATATCCCGTAAATTCAAGTGTCATTTAGCAAAAGAATACAAAAAAGAAAAATTACCAAGAAAATCCTCTCATTAATATGACACACACACACACACATGCACACAGATTTATAAGAAATGCCAGAGAGAGAGAGAGAGGAATGGCATTGTGATTATGGAGAAGAAGAGAAATTAATAATAAATAAATGAAAAATAATAAATTTAAGTGGAATTTCCGTTTGACAGACTCAACAACAAAAAAATACAATAAGAACAACAACAACCACAATAACAATAACATGAAAAACAAACATAAACATGAAATCGTTTTTCAGTGTTTTTTTCTTTTTCATTACGATTTTGAAGAAAATTTATAAACTCAATAGCTTATAAACACACACACACACACTCTGGCATATGAGTACATGCACACTCATGTCTCATATGTGTATGGTAAACAAATCCATATGCATTCATAAAAATCAAACAAAAGAAAATCAAAAAAAAAAATGCATTTCATCGTACATTAATAACAACAACCACAGCAGTATACACACAACAACAAATAACAACAATGCAATGTATACAAAGAAAAAACCGTTTGTTTTTCTCTCATTTTCTATAGAAAAAGTTAATAAAACAAAAACAAACAAGACTGGAAAAATTATTGTAAATAAATCATTAAAAATTAGTTTTTTAATGCTCTTGCTTGCTTGTTGCACTCTTCATCTGGCTCGGTCTCTTGTGCTCTTTTTACACTCATGGGAGAGGATGTATATGCATATGTCATAGAGAAAGAATCATAGTTAATATGTAGGTACCTAATACAACGAGAACCAACAATAAGAAGAAAAACAATTATTCTAATCACACACACACATAAGGCAAGCAACCACAATAACAACAACAATGAAACCAAAACACATTTAACAACAACGCAATTATTAGACAAAATAAATATGCAGACAGACAAAGAGACACAATTTGCAAAAATTGTTGGACCTTTTTATTATTAATTGCTAGACAATGAATTTATCAGACGATAATAATACGTACACAATTTTCTCTCCTCTGTTCTCTTCTAATAAGAAGAAAAAGAAGAAGAAAACAAGAGAGCGTAACTTTTTTGGTGTGTTTTTCGGATTAAAATGTTTGTTTTCTCAAGCCCTTAATCTCTCGCCAAATTGTGTTACAGTGCTGGACAAAACAAAAGCACGGCTTTGCTTATACAGGATTTCTCAATAAAGCTTTCATTGTCCACTAGGTTTACAAAGAGTCTTTCTTTCTCTTTATCATCCATACAAGTCCATAATCTCTCCCCGAATTGTATTAACAGTGCTGGCCAAAAGAAAATCACGGGATTTCTCAACAAAAGCTTTGATTGTCTCAAACCCACTTACATAGTTTGCGAAGAGTCTTTGCTACTCTTTCGTTGAGCATAATTTTCCAGACATCCCCTTGCATTCCACAGAAGGCTTTTGGTGCAATTAGCAGCATGGGGAAGCTCTCCTACTCGCAAGCTTGCCTCCATGCTTATTCTCAAGAATTCCCACTTAGTCTGTAATTCAGCTTTTACCTACCTAAGCCGTTTTATCTTCTCCTGACAATTCCTTAATATCTTCGATTAAATCCTCATGAGACAAAAAATTTCTCAAAAATCTGTCGGTCGCAGTCGACTTTAAACTGTAAATCGCGCCGCTCGTGTATAAAATTAACACTCACAACATAAGTGATGTGAGAAACTAGATCGTTATTCCGACTGAAGGGTTGTAATGATCAACTATGTATGTAAGTATGTACGTATGCAAGAGTATGTATTTTCTATTCAAGTTGGAAGATAAATGCAATGTTCCCCTTGGAAACAAATTAGCGATCTATCCCTCTGTTCTCTTCTCTCAAGAGTGTATTTATTAATCGCTCAGCATGCTCTTCAACACTTCTCTATTTTGTCCTGCATTGTTGCTTTTGTTTTTGGTTTTTTTTTATTTTTCTGTGTAACTGCGTTTTCCACGTGTTTCTCTTTTGTCAATCATCCGCATACATATATTTGAATTTGTAACTGCTTTTCACTTTCGTTCGCTCTCTCTCTCTGTCTTCCTTTTTTTTTCTATTCGAGCTCCTCCTTACTGATCTCTTCTATATTTTTGTTTTTATTTTTGTTTATTGCCCTATTGCGTGTGTATGTGTTTATTTCATATTTTTGCAAAAGGTTTATTCACTTTTGTTTTTGTTTTCAATTCGTTCGGTTTTGTTGTTTTGCATTTAAATCTTGAAACCATGACTCAATTTTGCTTGTTTCGCTTTGTTTTCCGTTGTTTTTGCTTTAGTTGTTATTGTTGTTATTGTGTGTAAATGAACTTGCTCTTAATTTTTTTCGTTGTTGTTATTGGTTTTATTTTTATTTTTTTTAATGATTAATATTGACAAAGATCAGTATCAAATAAGCATGTGTGTGTGTGGCGGCATTGTTTTTTGTTTTGCAGTCGTTTGACTGCAAACAGGGTTGTTGTCTGAGCTCCGTCATCAGGCTGCTGTTGTTGATTGTTTTTTTTTGTTTTTGATTCGTTATTGTATTGACATGTTCGTCCGGTTGTTCGTTTTTTGCTTTACAGCCAGTCTTGTTTTGTGTGTGTGTATGTGTGCAGTTAAATGAACTTGGATTTGTTTTTGTTGCAGAAACCGTTATTAGTGTGTGCGCAGAGAGTTTTTCTTTGTAATACCTACATCAGCCCTTTCCTTCATAATTTGTTTAGTTTTTGATTCTTTAATTGTAAGTCAATCAGTCATTGGGGTTTTTACACAAATTTGTCAGACAATACGAGGATAGCTGTACGTAGTGTGGATACTTGTCTGACTAATTTTGTAAAAACCCACGTGCTGCTTGATGGGCTCAGAGAAATGATGATTAATCCAGTCTCTCTAATCGGTCTTGAAATTATCGTCTCGGAACAATTGTAATCCTTGACTGTGTATTGAAGCTTAACCAGAGGCTTTCCAAATCAAAAAAAAAAAAAAAAAAGTTCACTGTCAGTTCCTCTTTGTTTTTCTTTTAGTTTTTTCTTATATGAGCTCCTGTTGCTAGCCTGAACATTACATTGTTGACTGCTCTTGCCGCATTTACTTGCGTGCTTGCTTTTGTTACTTTTTTGTCAGCCAGGTGCAACATTTAAACTGTTTTTCATGATTTTAAGGGTAAGATGTGTTGCAGTTTAAAGAGCCGCAAACATAAATTACAGCGTGATGAACCCTTTTTTTTTTGTTTCTTTGGTTGAGTTTCAACTCGTGCACCTGTTTAATTGAATTTAACAGGTTTTGGTTTGTTTTTGTGCCACAAAAAGAAACAAAAAAATGTTTTTTGTTTTTATTTCTTGAGTTTAAAAAGCAATTTTCAAGTTAATATTGTTGCAGCAGAGAGCTGTCAACAATATGGGGAAGTATTCGCCCTTCAAACTCTGCATATATGGCCGCCAAATATCTTAACGCTTGCAGAAATAGGCCTTCAAAGACAAAAATTGAAAATTTTAATTGTTTTCTTGCTTCAATTGCAATTCTTTTCATGGTTTTTATGGCTTTTTTTCTGCAGAAAATCATCATTAGCGCCACTAGTGGTGTGTGCTTTGTATTCCGTAACGTCTCAAATTCTCCATATGACACACGCTCTCTCTCTCTCTCTCTCTTGAGTATATTTGTTTATTGTTTATGAAAAAGAAAAATATTTACAAAAAGAATAATAAAAACAAATGAAAATTATAACGCAATTTCTCAATTTCTCTCAAGTGTATGTATGTATGTATGTATATGAGTAACTAACATTAGTTGTAGGCGTTTATTTTTATTGGAAAAAAGCAAAAATTTGAGAAGCAAGAAGAATACGAGGAACAGTAAACAGATTTTAAAACACAAAAAAATAACCTTGTAAAAGTAAAAACATAATCTTCACTGTAAATAAACAAAAAGTGTAGAAAAAAAAGAAAAATTTTAAATATTATTTGTTTATAATATTAAGAAGAAGAAGAAACAAAATGAAAAAAGCAACCGCAAACAAAAACCTTGAAAATGAATGAAAGAACAGAAGAGAAAGCAAAAAACAAAAATCAATTCAAAATTAAATTCCAAACAAGTGATGTTATTGCCTTTGTCTTTCTCTCTCTATTGCGGTAAATTCTATTGAATGGAATTGTTTGGAGAGTTATTTGCCCACTCACTTATCTTCTTATGCTCTTTTCATTTAGTCGTGCCTTAACTAGCGGCGAATGCTCATGCGTAAAGGATGTATTTTTTATTCTCTTAAGTTGCACCGAATTAAAATTAAAAGTGATTTGAGCAATACGGTCTTCAAATATTTAAATTAAAAATTTTTGTATCATTGTCTGCCTAGATTATTATTTTTTTTAGATGATGCCATGGGGTTATGTTGGCTTTCAGGACCATTGTGATTTATGGATTTTATTAGCATGATGCATTTGCGACAAAAAAAGTTCAACGGGTTCAAATCGTACGTTTTCAGTGTCCAGTTCAGGTTACCTTCATGTGAGGTGACTATGCCCTCAAATCGCTCGTGCAGAGAATCCATTACCGCATGAGTTATGTGGCACGTAGCGTCTTCCTGTTGAAACCAAAGATCATCTAATTTAGTTCAAAAGAATTTGGTATTCATCAACCTATAGTCCTCATGGTTGACAGGGATGGCCTGACTAATGTCGTTGTAAAGAAATATGAACCGATGATGCCGCCAGCTCAATATTCACACCAAATACTGACTTCTTCGGAATGCATTTAACAATCCTGGACCATAGGCTGACTGGTATCGTCCAATTTTGTTTTTGTTCATGTAGCCATCCATCCAGAAATGGGTCTCATTGCTGAAGTTAATTTTTTGATGAGAATTTGGTTCAATTTCTAACTGCTCAGTTCAAAACTGTGCAGTTAGTGAACATATGTCGTTGCCTATGGTGGTTTACATTTAGTTCGTGGATCAGTTGGAAATGAAACGAATATTAGGCCGAGAATACACGCTGTTCGTAAACTTATGTGCAAGACTGCATGCATTTCTTGTTAGAAATTGTGAATGAAAACGGATCTCTTCGTCTCACACTACAATTACACTCTCCAATGGAAACACAGTTTCATTTTTGTGCATTCCTAACTTCAAAGTTTGTTTTTTTTTATTGACGATCTCTCCTAACTTTATTTCTCTTTTATAAATTATTTTCTCTTATAAAATATCCTGCCCTCTAATCTAATCCTGCTCTTTTATAAAGAAACAATCTCGTTTTTTTTCTTTCTTTCATTATGTTCATAATGAAAGCTTTTTTTATTGAAGGGAGAAAATAGTCTTCAAATAAAAGTAATAAAGCTCTTGGTAACAGTTGAAAAACTAAAACACCCATACAAAGAAATAAAATTAAAGTAGAAAAAATAATGAAAAAGAACAAACAATCTTAATAAGAACACACAAATTTATTTCAACTTAAAGAGAGCATGACGTTTATAAATAAAGTACAATGACCCTCAACATTAACACCAAAAAAAAACAAAAAAAAAAAAATCAGCAACACAAAAATAATAATAACACACATATATACACAAACACTTTCGCGCTGTCATATATAACATATGCATGTGCATGTGTAAGTAAAAGCCGAAGATTTTTTATTAAATTATACGACGATGTTGTGTGGTGTTGGTATCCAGTTAATGTATGTATGTGAAATGGATAAAAACAATAATAACAACGACAACAAACAAAGCAATTTCATTTTTATTATTGTTTGCTTTTGTTATTGTTTTAAATTTCTAAATAAAAAAGGGGAGAAAAAAACAAAGAATCTGTTATAAACCAGAATGAAAAGTTTAATTTCGGCATGAGAATTTTCGTTAGACTCCAAAAAAAAATACTCCGAAGGAGAACAAAAACGATCGTTTTCTTTCTTTATGTTTACGGCACCTACACATATACATCAAAGAAAGCTTTGTTGCCTTAGTGTTGTAGTGGTGGTTGGAAAACAATTGAAAGACTGCAGTGAGAAAAAAGGGGAGAACTAACTGCTTTAAGCACAATAGATGTGTAATAATAACGGTTTATTTTTGTTTTAATGTATGTAGGTGTTGGGAACAAATAAATTAATTGATGTGATGGTCAAGTCGAGTTCAATATTTCAATGAGGTGAACCTATATAAAGAAACAAGAAAAGAGAGCAATTTTTTTTAACAGCAGCAATGCTTTTTCCAATTTGGAAAAGTATTCCTGCAGAGGTTCGTAGCATGCCAGCATTTAAGTTGTGCTTTAGTTTTGACCATAAGTGTAGATGTAGACAAAAATTAAGCCATAAAGAGAAAATTTTTTTTTATGAAATAAAAAGTCTAAGACTGACTTAAAAAAAAAATTAAAATAATTCTCCAGAAATATTATTTTTATAATAAAAGTTTTTATAGGTGCTTTGTATAGTTTTTATATACAGACATTCAGAAAACATCAAAGTAATTTACTGGTGCTGGAATAAAATAAGAATTTATAAAGGAATTCTTTGAAAAGAATAACCACACAGTTATAATGTGTTTCTTTACTTGAGTATGAGAGTGTAATAAGAAAAATTCTCTCAGCGTCACATTTTCGTACATTTGTTTCTCATCGTAAACATCAAATAAAAGCCGAATAAGTGATAATCAAATAATCATCATTAGCTACAGATTTTTATTGTCTTTCACACATTCCATACAATAAAATAAACGAGTTTAAATAAATACAATAAAAGCCAGACGTACATATTTAAAGTATGAGTAACAGAAAAAAAGACACTCGTTTTTTAACAGTTAAAATAAAAGACAAAAACACTCTGTACTCCTCCTAGTAAAAACAAACAAAATCAAATCAATCAGGTTCTTTATTTACATTTATTTTCATTATTTGTTACAATAATAACAATAACAACAGTAACATTAACAAAGAATTTCGTATACATTTGCTGCGATTGCTACTCGTGCTATTGCTTCGACCATGATTTGTTTTTTGTTGTTTTTTGAAACCATAAACAAAAACAATATTTGATTAACAGTTTAGTTGCTCATAAGAGCAGTAACATGATTCTTAATATACACAAGTGTGTACTGTATGTATGTTCTCCCACAGACAGATGTATAAGTTTATGTTAGATTTAGTTTTGTTTTGTTTGTATGTGGGGGAGTTAGTTAATAGGTACACAGCACCACACAATATTCTTTTTAAGCAAATGCCTGTTGTCTTTGTCTTGTGAGGTGGGTGAGTGAATTCTGTTCTGTTGCTTGGCTTATGTTAATTTAAACTGTAACAAACAGGTTTCTTGTTTGCTGTTTGTTGTTTTTGTTTTCTCTATTAAAAGGCTTTGTTCGTACGAATTTCTTAAGGGAGTGTTTTTGTTTGTTTATAAGCACAAGCACACGAGTACGAGTACAAAGAACACGAGCTGTTAATAAAATTAAAGATCTTAAAATGTTTTGGTTTGTTTTTTTTGTTTGTGGGTGTGTAAGTGCGTGTGTGGTATTTTAATTTAAATTGCGTGTGTAGCCCCAGCAACAATAGCAATAAAAATAATAACAAAACAAACTAAACTAAAACAAACGTCATCACATACACCACAGCACAGCCTGACCTAAATAGTAAAAAAAAACAATTTTTTTTTACTTTTTAATCGTTATTATCATTACCGTACCAATATAAATAATAAAAGAGAAATTAAAATATAAGAGAGCAGAGCATATGTTTGGCTGTACATTTTATGCATATGACAATCTATTGTATTCTGTTATTGTCATAACGGTATTTTAGTTTTCTTTTTCTCTTTCTTTTTAATGGCCAAACACCAGAAAACAACGCATCATCATATGATAATCAAGAGCAAAGTTTATTTATTTTTTGTTTTTTCTAGATGTTGCCAACCAGTAGTTTTTGTTTCTAAAGTGATAAAACGTTTTAAGACGTTTTGTATAATACGAGGGTGGTTTCTTAAGTGGTTTTGTTTTTATTATTACTTTTGTTTTTATTAACATACAATAGATCCAATAACTGACAACTAATTGGACCGATGTAGCTTTAATAAGATGTCCGTTACCAACTGACAAAGTTTGGTAGTCCTTGTTTGAAGAACCTATATAATCTCACGTTGAATTGCAAACACTTTAGATTTTCTATCACTTTAATTAACCTTTAATTTAATAATTGCTTTTTCTTCTTTCCTCATTTCTTGTCGTTATTTTTACAAACGTCACGCTCAATTTGCTTGAATGACTGTTAAAAATCAATTGAGCGATTCACGTGTCTCTATAGTGGCTCTTCTCATCATCTCTATTCGCGTTTGTAATACGGAAAGAAATTCCTTGAAAATTATTTTCATTTTTTTTCTCTTTCTTTTGTTGTTGTAATTTATTTATACAATAACAATAATAATAAAAAAAAATAATAATTACTTGGCGCCAATATTTAAAAATAAACATTTATTTTCAGTTGAAAAACTACAGCAACAAAATCGATAATCAATGTTAGTGTGTGGTGTTGTTGTTGTTGTTATTGTTGTTTTTTGGTATTCCAATAAAAAAAAAATAAAATATTTCATAAAAAATTATTTGTTTTTTTTATTATCATTAGAAAAGCAAAAATTATATTAGAATTGGAAAAATAAACAACAAAAAAAAGTAGAAAAAAAATAAACGTGAGTTTTTTTATTATTTTGAAAGCCATACAGCCGTCGTATATAGTTTTACAGTATCGGAGGAAATAATAGCATTAAATTTTGATACATGGAAATACTTGTTTGCTTCATTTAGTCATTACAACCACCTTTAGTCAGGGTAGCAACCTAGGTTCTCACTCCACTCATGTTATGCGTGCCAGTCGTGTCCATAAGCTCGTCTCCGAACGATAGATTTTTGAGAAACATTTCATGGTTTTGCCGGAAAACGACTGAGAGGAAGTTGCCGAAAGAAATTTTTATGTACGTATGTACGTCTAGCTCCTTAGGTGCATACTCCTCGCCAGTTTTCGATTAAATCATGTACCACGAGAAAGGAGTAGGGCGGCAATGGTCTTCATACCGAATGCGGCGAAATATTCCCACCTTATAACTAAGAATAGAGTAGTCTTTCCTCATTCCCTATTCGTATTTCCTCTCCATATAGTAAAATAAGGAGTGGTTTGTTGATGAGACCGCTTTTCATACTTAAACACACAGCTACAGAAAGAGTACACCTTGTCGGCCCCTCTTGGCAAAGAGGAAATCTGGTCTTTTCGACAACACGACGAGATAGATTGTGTAATACATGGTATAGTAGACGTCTGTGGAGTTTATAAACGAAAAGTCTGCCTGTCTAATTTCTATCTTATATCTCTCAGCAGCACCTGCTTATCCAATTTATGTCGTTGTTATCAACGAGTCATAACAATCATAACCTAAGCAGTACGATAACTGTTTACTTAGATATGTTTGCAGTCTTCTTCTGGGCGAGGAGCCTTAAAATTTCCTCACCAAAACCCCTCGGCAGCTCTGTACAAAATTTGATTTATAAAGGTTGGAAAAGAACCGAATGTAATACACGATGGTATACGACGGATTTCGACTATTAAGTAATCAAATATTTTGATTCAAAGTCCTTATAGGTCACTGAAAGGATACAATATCCTTCCCAGAAAATATCTCTCATTTGTCCCAGCAGATGGACGGAGCGCTTATGCCACAATTGACTTGTTCTCCTTCTTATACTTTTGGTATTAGGCGCGCCCTCTAGCGTCGGGTAGATGATCCCCAAACGAAGTAATTTCGATAATTAGGGCCCTGGGCGCATACTTTCTGATAGCTGGACACTGTCAGGGCACAGAGGTTGAATATGACGACCTTTAAAACGGTTTATGACACAATTATTGAACTCTCTGGTAAGTCATCTACATGACCTATTCCCTTTCCTATACTTTTTGTAATGAGCGAGCTCCCTAGCATCGGGGAGATGGTTCCTCCATGAAGCTAGGGTTTGATATTGACCAGTTCCCCTTCTTATACTTTTAGTAATGGGAGAGCTCCTAAATCTCGGGCAGAGGGTCCTTCCACGAAGTAATTTCGATAAGTAGTGTTCTGTGCGCATACTTTCTGATAGCTGGACACTGTCAGGGCATAGAGTTCTAATGTGACGACCTCTAAGATGGTTTATGACACAATTATTGAACTCTCTGGTAAGTCATCCACATGACCTAATCCCTTTCCTATACTTTTTGTAATGAGGGAGCTCCCTAGGTTAGGTTAGGTTAGGTCGGAGTGGTAGCTCTGTTATCACAAAGCTCACTTGAGCACGCATAGCGGCCCGTTGTGATGCCACGGGTGAACGCAGTCCCTGTACTAACCAAGTTCCACCAAAATCAGGGAAAAGAAAGAAGTTGGTCAGCGCAAGGGCTGCACCCTAGCTTCGGGGAGCTGGTCCCTCCACGAAGTTAAGATTCGATGTCTAGGGTTTAAACTCTCCGGTAAGTCATCTACATGGGAATACGCTCCCATTGAAAACATTCGAGTTTATGGCCAATAATATAGTGTAGTGGATTCCGTCAACTCTGCGTGGTCAGTTTGGGATGCAGGCCAGATAGCACAGTGGAAAGGTGTATGGAAAATTTGTGCAAGTTCCAAAGGGGCAAGCTTAGCGTTATGATTGACAATATTACCAGGCACTGAAGTGGAAGGCATTAGTCTTCTTCATGTGGCAAATGACGGAGAAGAAGAAATCAATCCCTTAAAGCGAAACGCATTAGTCTTCTTCATGTGACAAATGACGGAGAAGAAGAAATTAATCCGTTATTGATGAGTTGATGAGAGCAGAACAAGCGTATTTGATAGCTTAGATGTAAGCCGATATGCTGGGTTCTTGAATCTTATAGTTGGTCCCCTCCTCTTCAACCTAACTGCCGAACTTTTTAACAAATTCAATGAAATTCAAGCTTATTTGAGAGCTGCTAACCTACAAATTTCTTTTTTCCAAAAGTTGTTAAACCTGTGGGAATTTTGTTCTCAATAAGTAACCCCGTAGAAGCGTAAATAGCGATCTACAAAGGCTTATGGTCGGCTTCAATAAGAAAAATCGATTCGTAATTGAACTCAAAAAGTAGAGTACCTCGCAAGAGCATGCGTACCCCGTTGTACGGCTAAAAAATTGTCCAATTGTTGGTGATACTGTCAACTGCAAGCAACTTCGGTTCACAACGAACTTTAGTTAACACACGAGTTTTAATCAGCAATTTAGTATTGAACGATATGCTACCACGTACAGAACAAAGATTTGAGTTGTTGCCATGATAATTATACATCGGGTTTATTATTATTATTGACTGTTATCGTAATTCTTTTACGGTTTGTTTATTAAACAATAATTCTGTTTCTAATTTCTTTCAATTCTTTTAAAGATTAAATCAAATGCAATTTTTTGTTCTGTTTTGTTTTGTTTTGGTTTTTTGCAAATTTACTTTGAAAACCAAAATAACCAAACAAAGTCCAACGTCAACGTCAACTTCAACATCAACGTCATGTTTCTTGTGAAAATATTTTAATTTTATTGACATTAATTGGTTGCGAAATGCACACACGTACACACAGACACACACTTGCAGTAGTTCAAAGTTTCTTTTTCTTATTCCCAGTAATGGAGGGCATTGAAGGGGTAATGGATTCGGACACTTCAACGTCACTTTCAATCACAATTAAAACCAAACCAAACCAAACCTAAGTTTTGTATTATTTTACTTTGCTTTGCTTGCTCGTACATCCAGATTATTGTTGTGTTGTTTCTTTGGTAAATTAATTAAATTAATGGTTACGGTTAAATAAATAAATACAAAAAAAGAGGGGAAATGTTTTTTTTTTTTCACTTACTGTGTCAAGTAAGTTGTAGTTCAGGGAAAAAGTTTTTTAAGCGTGAATAGTTACTTAACCAATGGAGGAAAATTCCGGGAGGGAAAATTCAAAATAAAACATGAAATTACTATGGCCAGTGGTTTTGGGAAAATTCAAACAGAGGCACAAATATGTACATATATAAGGCCGCGTCAAAGACAGGCACACTCAGTATCTGTCAGAGGCATTTTGATATTCTTACTCTATAGCTGTTTGGCAGACATTTCCATCAGCCATCATCCTCATACACCAGCAAACTTTTCTTACATCGAATCAACAAACAATGTTTAGAAAAATCAATCAGAATTTCCAAAGCTACTTGCTTGATTGACAATTGTCTCCTCTTTTTCCCCTGAATAACTGTTTTTTAATTATTAAGTACTGAGGTACTTACTCTTCTATTAGATGGCCATTAATAACACTAAAATAAGTGTTGACCAAAAAATCCAAGTTATCGACCAAAAAAATGCAAATCTTTGACAAAAAAAATGTCATCGACCAAAGAGATCCGAGTCAGCGACAAAAAAATACAAGTCATCGATAAAAAAAAATGCAAGTCATCGAACAAAAAAATCCAAGTCATCGATAAAAAAATGCAAGTCATCGAACAAAAAGTGCAAGTCATCGATAAAAAAATGCAAGTCATCGACAAAATAAATGCAAGTCATCGGCAAAAAATTTAAGTTGTCGACCCAAAAATCCAAATTATCAAAAAAAAGAGAGCTCTCCTAAGACATTGAGCAAAAAAATGCCAGTTATCGACTACAAAATTAAAAAAGCAGGTGTTCTAACCAAAAAATGGAAATCAGCAACCAAAATATGCATGTCATTAACCAAATATTGGCAAATCATGGGTCAAAAAAAATGAGATTCATCGATCCCAAAAAATTAAAGTCATTATCCAACAACATGCAGGTCATGTCATGGGTCAAAAAAAATAATGTGAGTCATCGATCCAAAAAATTAAAGTCATCATGCAAGTCATGTTATGGGTCAAAAAAATGCATGTCATCGGCCAAAGAAATGCAAATCATCTACCAAAGAAACGCAACTTGCGAAAAATACGACATTTTGTTAGATCTATAATATATGCAATGGGTCAATTCGACCTCCGGGTATTGTACTTGTCTTAATTGACAAGTACACGTCCTCTAACCTAACCTAACATATATAAATGCATATGAACTCAATGAGACTTATTCAAATTTTTAAGTTCATTTCGTCACAATTTCATTTTTTATTCTTGCTCGTATAAAAAAGTTAGCTTTGTCGCCTATATCTCTGGTTCCAAGAAACGCCCGACCGTAGGGAAACCTGTTTTGGGATCCTTGATACCATGTCTATCTAGCCCACTAGGTCCATTTCCCCTACAAGTCCATTTTTTATTCGATTTTGCCCGATTTATATAGCGCATTTGTTTGTTGCTCATTTGAAGAAGACAATTAGCTTCGTCGCCAATATCTCTGGTCCCAAGTAACGCCCGACGGTAGAGAAACCTGTTGTTGAATCCTTGATACCATGGCTATCTAGCCCACTAGGTCCATTTCGCCTACAAGTCCATTTTTTATTCGATTTTGCCCGATTTATATAGAGCACTTGTTTGTTGCTCATTTGAAGAAGACAATTAGCTTCGTCGCCTATATCTCTGGTCCCAAGAAACGCCCGACTGTAGGGAAACCTCTTTTGGAATCCTTAATGCCATGGCTATCCAACCCACTATTATGAATTTCACCCACAAGTCTACTTTTATTCGATTTTGCCCGATTTATATGGAGAACTTTTTTTTTGAAAAAAAAAGTTATTTTCGTCGCTATATCTCCGGTCCCAAAGGTTACCCAACTATAACGAAAACTGTTATGGAATCTTCAATCCAATAGCTATCCAAACCTTTAGGTGCAAAAAACCGGTTCTTTTCAGATTTGATCGAATTTTTCTCGACTTATGGAGGATATATTTGGTAAACATACCTGATTTTTCAACTTTCTTTCTGTCTCCAAGCTATTGTTAGTTTATTTTTTGGAGATGCAAGAGCATGGGTTCGAACTCTGAACTCTCGTCTAGTAAGTAAGCCAGCCAATGCACTGGCTACTAAGAATACGTTGAACAAATTTGTTCATTTGTTCCATGATTGCCAATAGATTACACGGATCAGAGGCTGTCTTCTTGAGACTGTCTAAATTTCCTTACGCTTAAGTTTGTCTGGGTTTATTGCCCTCCAAATATGTTCTTTAAGTTCAAAAATCTTTCCATCTTAAACAAAATTTACGATCTTTATTGGTTTCTTAATTTAAAATTATTTCGGAAATGAAAAGTAAATGAGGGGTGTCATCATCAGCCCCTATTGTAGGTTCACCACCCTCCACTGAATTCCATACAAAGTATCTGACGTTATATGGTCACTTCGTGTATGTAAGTGTCGTTGAATCTTGTATGCCACTGATTACTCATAAAATTCTTAAGGAAGAGAGAGAGAGAATGAACTCAAGTTGCCTTATTTGTTCAGACATACTTACGTATGTCCGTCCGTCCATCCATCCGTCCCTCCATACATAAGACCGTACGTATGCTTATGACAAATGAAGAATAATAATCGAAAATGAAGAAACAAAAAACAAAAGCAAAAGACAAAAGAAAAAAATAAAATTTATATGCCGGTCACTCTTTGGTGTCTGTCTGTGCCAATGTCTTTCGGTCATTTTTTTCAGAAGACAACTTTGTCGGCGGCATTAAAGCGCAAAAAAAAAACAAAAGAAGCACAAACTAGCGCAACGAAACGCGGGGAAAGGAAAAATAAAAACAAAACAGTAATCAACGAAGCGTTTATGCAAACTAACTACTGAGAAATAGCCTGTGTGCGTGGTATGTGTGATAAGTTGAGGCAAATTTTTTTTAATTGGTTTTGCGAAAATTACATTCAAGGACTGTGGATCCAAGGACTTTGGTTAGCCTTATCAAGCTAAGGAAATTTAGCTATGTAGTGGAATGTATTTGTAATAACGAGTCCTATTGTGATTAAAGAAATGTCCGAGAAGATCAGCATATACTCTGCCTATAGGACAGTCTTATAGGTAGGTAGTCTATACAAGTGTGAGATGTCTGTGTCCTCAATAAGCCCACCGCAGTCCGTTTCCAATTTAACACCAGCGTTACTTCCCTTGCTATAAGACGTTTTTCTTTGTAGAGGAACAAAGAGGAGTACTCTCCTCATTTTTATTGAAATTAGCGCTGAACTCAGGCTGTGAGATTGTTGGATAGGCAGACGATGTTGCGATCGTATTAAGTGGAAAATTATGCCCCATTATACGTAGCATTCTACGGAGGGGGATGGGTACCTAGCATTACAAGCTAGTTTCTCATATCACTCATGTTGTGAGTGTTAATTTTTTTTCCACAGAGTGTTCCCCTTGGCGCAACGGTCTGTCTAGATATAAATTGTTTATCCAAGATTAGGCCGACGTATGCAGTTAGTCTAGTAGGTAGTATGCTGGCTTATTAGACGAGAGTCCGTGGTTCAAACCCCAGTTCAGACAAAAAAGATTGCTTTCGGTGACTTCCTTTCAGCAGTCTTCCGCAAAAGCAAAAATAAATTGCCATCAAAAGTATCTCAAAACTTTCCTTTGGATTTGAGTTTTAAATTGTGGGATCCGCCGTTCATGAAGAAAGATTAACACGCACAACATTGGTGTTGTGAGAAGATAGGTTGTAATCCTGACTAATGGATTGTAATGACCAGTTAACTAAATAAATTGCAACTTCGGTTTGATACTACAGTGGCTGCTATTATCGCTTCTCGGCCTTATGGCTAAGATCAAAGTGTAGTGGCTGCTATTATTGGGCGGATGGGAGCAAACTGTGTCTGTTATAAGTATGCACAGTGCTTGGGCAGGTTAGGAAGACTGCTGATGTAGCTATAGGGATGAGAATCAGGGGAAGAGTACAGGGCAGCTAATATGTTACTTCAGTTCTGATTGGGAGAATATGTGTACTCCTTTCGAGGGGAACTATCTGGTGGTTTAGAGTTGAAAAGTTGGTTGGTTTTACAGGGTCTCGTGGTATCAGAACGGATCTGAGGGACTAACTGTGTCGTATTGGTTCTGCTTCCACTATTCTTTATTTTTTTTTTTTTTTTTTGAAATAGATTTGCTTGGAAAGTCTTCCTGGCAAGTGAGGACTTTTGCCAAGCCTTTTCATACGACCCTCGTATTATTTTTGAATAGTACATTTATCATTATTTTTTGTTGTTGTCGTTATTTTGCATAGATTTCTTTAATGTTTTTTTTTTTTATTTCTTTAATGTTTTTTTTTATTTCTTTAATGTTTTTTTTTTTTTTTTTTTTTTTTTTTTTTTTTTTTTTGCCATTCATTTTCTATACGGTTTTCTTAGCTTTAATTGACTTGGTTTCTGTGTGAATTTTTTTTTATTTTTATTTTAAAAATTTTGGTTTTTGAGTTTTTTTTTTTGCCATTCATTTTCTTTTTATCATTATTACGGAGTATTTGTTTTTGGTTTTTTTTTGTTTGTTTTTATTTTTAACAATTTAAATAAAGAGAAAGTCTTGTGCAAACTTTCTTCACGTTTTGTCTATAAAGTTTTGTGTTGTTTTAAGGCCCTATTAACTGCTCTCTAACGAAGCACACACGACATTCTTTGAAAAATGTACCGGGTTTTATACAGCGCGTGTGTTGCCAACTGCATAAAAATTATTTCGTTTTTTTTCTCTTTCGAAAATATCCCATTAATGACGTCACTTGACCATAAGAGAAAAAAAACAGCATTTTTTACCACAGTATTGTTGGTTTTGTTATGTTTGTTATGTTGCTGGCTTGCTTTTGGAAGTATGTATGTTGGCCTAACGGTGCTATAAATAGCACGCATACAAATGTACGTGGAATAGGGGGATGGGGGGTTCTGTTATTACTCATTCTGATTTGAATAAGAATATGAATGTACATACAGGGGGAATTGTAAATTGTTTTAAAAATAATGAACAACTACAACAACAACAGCAAGAAATAGTTGAAAGTTTAAAATTTATGGGGTTTTTTTCTTCAAATATTTCTTGTGATTGTTTTAATGGTAATTGGGTATTTGTGGAGAGGAGGGTAATAACTTTTCGAAAGGAAAATTTGATTTAAGCTTTCCCTAGTCTTAAAATGATACATTTGCTGTGTTGTAAAGAGCCGCAGAAATGTTCCAATTAATTAATAGCAGAGCAAGATGGAGGATATTTCAAGCAAACTTATCTGTTTTATTCCAGATAGCATGTACTTTTGCAAAGAATCATACAAATAGGCTGCCTTCCAAAATGTTAGTTGCTTTGTGTTTGAACAAAGTATTGTGTTTCATAAAGCCGCTGTACAAAATATATACAATGTATTCGATTTCAAAACGTCGTCAATATGTATTTTTAACGCGGTCAAAATGTAATCGGGCATCGGATTTATAGTTGATGCATTGTTTGGTTACTTACTTTGCATATCTACATTGTTTATATACAGTAGTAGAACTGCATACAAACTTTTTATTGATACATTTTGGAAGGCAGCCATATAGTGTTGCCATCCTTCTATCTTTTTCTCTTTCTATTTATTCTTTACCATCTAGCCAGCGTCTCTGGTAGTTCTGTGGATTTTTCAGAACGAAAGTAAAACGATACTTTTCCGGTTTTTGCGGGTTTCAGCAAAGCAGATGATAGATCAACTGTAGCAAGCCTTAGAAAGAAGGAAGGTCGTTGTTTAGGCGGAATTAGGAATTTTTTGCTAATTTAATTCCACTCAAAGTTTAGAGATGTCTTTCCTTCCATGATGATGTTCGTTTTTATTGTTATCCTTTCTGGTAGAGGAGGCAGAGGGTTAAAGGGACATATTTTTGGATTATAGAAGTATGTATATCGTTTCAGATTGAAGCCACCGTGGTCTAGTAGGTAGTGTGCTGGCTTATTAGACGTAAGGCCACGGTTCAAACCCCAGATCAGGCGTCATAACGAAGTATGAAAAAATATTTCTTCAGCGACTTCATCTCAGCAGATTTCTGACAAAAACTCTGAGAGTAAATAAAAAAATTGCCATGAAAAGTTTCTCAAAAATCTGTAGTTCGGAGACGACTTTAAACTGTAGGTCCCCCGCCACTCATGTATTTAAATTAACGCACACAACATAAGTGGTATAAGAAGCTAGGTCGCAATCCTGACTGAAGGGTCGTAAAGACCAATTATGTATGTATGTATCCTTTCAGACTATAACCTAAAAATCGTTAAAAGAATTTATTGAACTTAGTTTTTGGCTAAGAGAGGTATTTTGTGTCATTTTTGGGGAACGTAAGGTAATCAAGCATACAATACAATATCTTTTAACAGAGGACTGACAGTTGGTAACCCTATCATTCCAGATCATACTGTATACTGCAGTGCAATTACATGTGGATTTGGAAAATTTTTTATCAATAAAACTGAAACAATTTGCAATTTCGGTGAAGGACTTGACGATGTTCCCTTGAAAAGTATACACCAGGCATCAGCGTTACTGTGAATGGTGGGAACGGCAAAACCATGCACAACAAATTTATTCTATTTTAGCTTCACTAATTGGGTTTGGGGTAGAGCCACCTAGTAGATAGTGTGTTGCCCTATTAGACGCAAGGCCACGGTTCAAACCCCCCAGGTCAGACATCAAAACGAAATATGAGGAAATATTTCTTCCTCTCAGCAGATTTCTGACAAAAACTCTGAGAGTAAAAATAAAATTGTCATGAAAAGTTTCTCAAAAATCTGTCGTTCGGATTCGACTTTAAACTGTAGGTCCATTAACATACACAACATGAGTGGTGTGAGAAGCTAGGCCGTAATCGCCAATTATGTATGTGCGAATTCGGTTTGAGGATTTGATTTTTCATTGTAAAAAAAAAAAAATATTCGTGGCATGTGGCAATGCCAAAAATATTTAATAACGGGAAGTTAAGAACGTGAATAAGACTAACAAACGGACATTATTTGCAAGTCATTGAATTTTTTTTTTAACAAAATTCCTGTTGCTGTTTTCAGGATGGATCGATAAATCGATCTTCTGTGATGGTGATACCTTTTTTGGCTTAGGGGCTTTGTCAACAAAAGCAATTTGATGTGAAGAGTAAACAGATATGCTCTGATTTGGTGAATGATTTTTCGATGAAAATTATGCTTAATTTGTGCCAACAGCTTCAGAGCCTATTCGAAGTCGCTTTCTGTGTGTTGGCTTATTAGACGTAAAGCCAGGGTTCGAGCCCCAAGCCAGACATCAAAACAAAATACAAAAAGTATTTCTTCGGCGACTTTCTCTCAGCAGAATTCTGGCAAAAACTCTGAGAAGAAATAAAAATTGCAATGAAAACTTTCTCAAAAATCTGTCGTTCGGAATTGATTTTAAAACTGTAGGTACCGCCACGCATGTATAAATATTTAACACACACAACATAAGTGGTGTGAGAAACTAGGTCGTAATCCTGACTGAAGGGTTGTAATGACCAATTATGTATGTATGTTCAGAGCCTATTCAGCCCATTATTCACAAATCGTTACCACTGAATAAATGGGCCTATGATTTCTTTAGGTTTTTAGCGCCTATTTGATAAAGTAATCGAAAAAAAACCGTATTGGGCGGGCCTCTCATTATTTAAATTTGTTTTCTGTTTTAAACTTTAAATGTTTATGTGATCATCAAATCTGCGATTGATGGCTATTAATGAAGCTCCTTTAATTCTTAGTATAAGCAAGGTATGGAAGCTATTGGATATATAGTGGTGGCCTTATAATTAGAAACGACTTAGCAACATGTACATGTGTTTGTTAATTTGTTTTACAGTTTTCACTGTGTACCTGGGATCAAAAGCTTTGTTTGGAGGACGTCTTATATACGTTTTTCCATCAGATTGGGACAAATTAAACTTAGATTCGTCACTCCAGAGAACTCTGTTCCAGAAACATCGTTTCTAATTATAAGGCCACCACTGTATACTAGGTATTGAAGTGTAGGTTATGTTATGCTTTCTGTATTAAAACGGCCGTTCTAGACAACCGCCATTTTAGACAATCTTTAATTTAATTAACATTTATTTTTAATTATTTCTTTATTATTATAATATTTCTAATTCTCATTTCCTTTTTTCTCTCTCTCTCTTTTCAGGTATTCTTAGCCAAATTTCAAGTAAAACGAAACGAATTTATAAGTGTAGACCCCAACTTAACGAAAAATTATATGAAAAACACTCAACACGACTTTTGTAAAACAGAATTTCAAAGTAAAATTATTAAAAAAAAAGAAACTTAACGAAACATTAAAAAAAAAAACTACATGTTGTTGCTGTTGTTTACGTAATTAAAAATTAAATTTAAAAATAAAAAACAAATAAAAGTCGCGCGAGAAAAAAACTTTAAAAAAATGTTTCTTCGTGGTCAGCTAGACGTTGTGGCATTAATTTTGAATGTGAAAAATTTACGAAAAACTTGTCTTAAAAGTAGACCTCGTTTTAGTCATAAAAATAATATATTTTTTTAAATTTACAACAACAACAAAGAAAGAACGAAAGAAAAAACCCAAACAACAATTTAACAAGAAATAAAAAAAAAGAAATAAAAAAAGACTTGAAATAATTCTCAGTGTGTTCATCGTTTAAGATCAAATAAAAAAAAATAAGAAATAAAAATCAATTCTATATATGCGCCCCCCGCCTGCCCTCTACTACTGCTACTACCACTTTAGCAATTGAAAACTAAAAGCAAAACACATTTGCCGCTGCTGCAAATTAATATTTAAAATTGAAATTAAAGAAAAACTAAACACAATAAAAAATTTCTTTAGAAATCTTTCCACCCCACAACAGACTTTCCCCCTTCTTCTCAAACAAACGCTCATTATATTCGTAACGAAAAGAATTCCGTTTACAATTCCAATTTTCAATTCAACAACAACCAACAATAACTTTGCTTGTGGTTAAGTTTTAAAAGAATTACTTTGTTTTGTTTTTTTCTACTGTTTAAGTAATAAACTACACCTCCCTCCTCCCCCCCATCAACGTTAAGTGAACTATTTATATATGTATAGATTAGAGGATACCAGCGGAGCCGCCATGGATAAGGCTAAACAAAAATGTGAGTACATACATATTTGATTTAATTTCAATTATTTTATGGAATATTTTTAAAGAATTTTTTCTGTTTTATATATACAAACTATATGAACAGTTGGTGTTTGCTAAATAGCACACCTTTTTCTATTTAAATAAGACATTTTATCACAAATGAATTATAAATATATGTATACGATAACTTAAAAAAAAATTTAAATCTTATAAACACCCAAAACAGTTGGTAACAAGTAAATAGCACACTCCAAAAATTTATTTAAAGAAAATTTCATTTCTAAAATAAAATAAATTTTATATGATATTATATTTAATAAATTTTAAATTTTTTATATCCAATCTAATCTAAAATACATTTGGTGTTTGCTAAGTAGCACACTCTCAACAAGCAGAAATATGTCACACTGTTACCTAAAAAGTTAAAAAAAAACTAAAAAAAGAATTTTGTTTTGTGTCAAAAACACTCAACTATGCCAATTGTATGAACAGTTGGTGTTTGCTAAATAGCACACCTTCCATTTAAAGAAATATTGCATCCTGCCACAAATAATTGTAAATGTTATAAAAAAAAAAGATAAATTAAATAAAAAATTGTAAATCCTATAAGCACCCAAAACAGTTGGTAACAAGTAAATAGCACACTCCAAATATTTTTTTTAAAGAAATCTTCATTTCTAAAATAAAATAAATTTTGAAAAGTATTTTGTACCCAATTCTAAAATACATTTGGTGCTTACTAAGTAGCATTCTCTCTGCAAACAGAGATACATATGTCATCCTGACTTTATATGTAAAGTCGTCAAAATTTTTAAAAAAATATTTTAAAAAATATAAAAAAAAAATATTTTTTTTGTTAAAAACACTAAGTTTTAACAACACTTTGTTCTGCAGTTGGTGTTTACTAAATAGCACACCTTTAATATAATGAATTGAAACATGCCATTTTGTTTTAAGGTTAAAAATTGTGCATGAAAATTTTTTTTAAATGCTTTAAAAACTGAAAAACAGTTGGTAACAGGTAAATAGCACACTCAACAAAAAATATTCTTAATTTTTTGTTTTTGTTTGTTTAAAGATTTTTTTATAGTAATAGTTTTAAACAGTTGATGTTTACTTAATAGCACACGTTTAATATAAGTAAAGTAAGCGCATCACATCGAATTAAATCTTAGTTCATCTATTTTTTTGGTTCCACTTTGTTTTCGGTCTGTCTCGGTACTCTGCGGGTTTAACATCAAAGCAGTAGAGGAAGGATCATCATAGGAAGATACACAGAAACCTCGGTGCGACCATATTTTCTCCTTTTTAACTCAATTCATTTGACAAATATTTCATTCCATCCTTACACGAAACGTGTTTTCTATATGTAACGAAAAAAGTGCCTTCTTACTGAGGCGCACCCTGTATTTATACTATTTCTTGGTGCTCCCATGTTCATCAAAAAACCCTAATGTGTTCTCTGTGTGTTAAGATCCAATTTTATTTCATAAAAACAGAACATCGTACTGTTTTAAGTATCGTGACATGATATAAAAAATAAACAGCAATGGAAAACTAAATAGCACAAGCTTCGAAATTGTAAAAACAAAATAAATCATGAAGAGAAATAGTGCAAAAATATTTTATTTCATAAAAATGTAACATTTTGAGACTTCCAAAATGTTTAACAGTTGAGAGCAACTAAATAGCACACTTAAAAATTCTAAGGATAAATGATTAGAATTTTTTATTGGTTTTTATTGAATAAATTTCTAAAGTAAATTTTATTGTACAGTTGATGTAAACTAATTAGACTTGATTTAAAAATAAATAAGCCTGTCGGTTACTTAATCGTTGTCTATATCATTCATTTATTCATCTTGCTATACGATGAATGCGCAATGCATTTTTAATTGCCACCATCACTAGCACAAATGATACCGCCACCGCCACCACTACCCTTACAACGTATGTATGCCGTATGACGTCAATTTCAATTGGAATTGTAAAAACCTTTGATTCATCATTCGAAACCAAAAATAATCAGCCGAATAAGGTTTTTATTTCGAACGTCATTGGCTACAGCTTTCACATACAAGTAAGGGTAGGGTGGGGGGAGTGAAATGATTTTCGTTCAATAACATCATCGTGTTATCGATTTGGCCAATAATTTGTGTTTTTTTTTATTTCATTTCATTACCATGTGGTATTTGAATTGTTTTGAATTAATTTGATTATTAGGGGTTTGCTTAGCAGCAAATCGGCTCCCTTCTCCCCCGGGACATATGTAGTTTACTAATCGATAACCTAAAATTACTAAAAAAAAAAAGAAAAAAAATTATTCACTTGAATTTCTGAATAATTTAACTTTTTTTAGTTCATTTTAAAAGTCGTCGTCGTCGTCGTCGCAAGAAAGAAAGAAAGAAAAAAATTCAAATTTTTTTCTTCTAAATTTGGCGTGGGATTTTAGTCATTCGATAGCATGTGTTGCATTAAGAATTTGTTTACGAAATGAAATGGAAACAAAGAACTGTCATCGTTACCACCACCTACATTGAATGTGGAAAAAGCTTTTAAAAGCAAACATTTTTTTGTTCTTCTTATCAAAAACTTAACATTTGGTTTCTCTAATGCCGAATTGCTAAGGCAGAGATAGGCAAAGTGTTGAGTTTTTAGCACAAGACAGCTTCACTTTCAGATCTTAGTAAGATTTTCTGATTGCAGGCCCGTTTTTTTGCATCTTCTCTTATGTTGCCATCACTCAGCTACTTCCTAGTTTAGGCTGCGGGATCAGGATTGCAGAATATTGTTCAACTTGAGTCTGAAACCTATTTCTATTGCGATTAGATTGTGTTTGGATTAAGTAAAAACGATAGTCCGTCTAATACGGCACTCTGAGGCCGTCCGAGTCCATGGTTATACTACGATATACTAATTAGGCAGCATCCCCCACCGTAGAACCAATCTCTGCTCTTCAGTTTTTTCAAACAAAAGTTAGATACTCGCTAGGAGAACAGCAACGATCATTCTCCTCTTTATTTTCATCTCCTAATCTGAAGCAGTATTCGTAATACCCTGCGCCAAATGAGGTTTCCCTTTGAGATACATACATACATACATAATTGGTCATTACAACCCTTCAGTCAGGATTACGACCTAGTTTCTCACACCACTTATGTTGTGTGTGTTAATTTTATACATGAGTGGCGGGCCCTACAGTTTAAAGTCGACTCCGAACGACAAGTTTTTGAGGAACTTTTCATGGCAATTTTATTTACTCTCAGAGTCTTTGCCAGAAATCTGCTGAGAGGAAGTCGCCTAAGAAATACTTTTTGTATTTTATTTTGATGTCTGGCCTGGGGCTCGAACCCTGGCTTTTCGACTAATAAGCCAACACACTACCTACTAGACCACGGCGACTTCCCTTTGAGATAATTTTATCAAATCACAGATCTCCGCCAAATTATGAGTCAATCTCCATTTATGCTTTCTCATGCCAATTCATCCTCCTTTAAGAATCTGTCCGTTCAAGATAAAGCCATCTTTGCTTGGCTATTCAGCAGTTACTTGCAGCGGCCCATCTGCCATTCGCAGCGCTTATGGTATTTCACCGATGCATGAGTTTTAAAAGAGCACTAAACCCGCTGGTACCTGTAAAAGGGAAGAGTCTAGTCAGTAGGCTCGGTGTGGAGTTGCATTTTCAACCGGGTGCCGTGATCCAAAGAACGAAAGGAGTTTTAGATAGGCTCCGCTCCTAACCAAGGGGGAAGTCATTTCCAAATACATGGCTTCGAATTGGTACTCAAGTGTAGCAGTCTGATACATTTGGGGGCGTTGGTAGACGCATTGTATTTCACCCTGTGCGAAGAGCACCGTGGGATTAGGTCCACGCGGACAGGCATCCACGTAAAATCAATCGACGTTGTATCTGTAAAAGGTAAAGCCCTTTCTGGCATCTCTCATGTGACCTTACATTAACCCTATATGCCATTTGGTTCGAATATTAAACTGTTTGGATATCTCATTGTGCTATTACACACGAGACTAATTTTTTTAAGCCGCACAATTGTCACACATGAGACTATTTCATCTGGAATAAAATTGTATACATGTACTCTGCTTTGTGTGTATTAGTTTAATTGTGCGGGGTAGAAGCCAGCAAAAAACCACTCTCCTCACCTCTCTTGCCAACAAGTTGCCATTTTGTGCCAGCATAATTGTTCTCATGTGTGATTGCCCATTACGTCGAAAATAGTTGTTACTCTCAGAAACGAGAATGTCAAGGTTACAATCGGGAAACGGCTATCCATATACGAGTAACTTGAATTACTACTTGGCAAACCCGGCAGTGATCTGGAAATTTCGCTGGTAGACTTAGTCTAAGCTCCCTTGAAAATATTTCAAAATCTACATCGAGTTTTGGAACTATTTGTGGAGAAATGCCAGAGATAACGTCTCCCAATTCCCTAAGTTTGGAATCTGAGCGTTATAAGACATAATTGTGGTGGTATGATCCACCATCCATTTAGGGATCACTTGCAGTTTCGCAATTCCCACAGGCATTCCCATTTCACTCATTTTATTGTGGAGTATTTATTGGCCGTCATTTCCATACCTCTTAAATCTAAAGCTGGTACGTTCAGAATTCTCACAAGGGTGTCAATTAGGGTAGTTAGGTAAAGCACCGCTAATACATAACCGAGCTCCTCTTCTGTAGTGCCTTACTTAAGCGCGGGGGATATAACCTCTTTCCGTATAATGGGGACAAGTTTCCTCTTACCATAGACGCAACATTCTTTGCTTTTACAGCAATGAAATAGCCTTGAGAAGCCGGTGTAATCAGTACTAGGTTCCGAGCTATAAGGTCTAGATCCCTGCAAGGGCGTGGAGAAAACTTTTCCCTGTGGTGTTCCTCTACTAACGTCTTATAGTGGAGAAACCTAAAGCTGCAATAGATTTTTACTTCACCTGCAGAATTCTAACTCTACTCCTTGATTTGAAAATGCCTAGATTGTCGCAATCGAAAGTTACTTACTTACTTACTTAATTGGCCATAACAACCCGTTTAACGGATTTTGGCCTGCCGCAACACATCCTTCCAGGCGCCTCTGCTTTGTGCGCGCCTACGCCAGTTGGTCACACCAATCGATGACAGGGCTTCCTCGATTTGGTCCTTCCAACGGGTGCAAGGTCGTCCTCTTCGTCGACTTTCGCAGATTCCCGCATCAAATACCCGTCTCGCCGGAGCATCCGCCTCCATTCGAACGACATGGCCGAGCCAGCGCAGCCGCAATCGAGAGTTACGTCTGTTTAAACACGATGGCTCAGTTGTTTTTCCTCTACTGTATTCGGGTAGATGATATATTCTGATCTGTTTTTAGCATCGAATGCAATCAACCTTTCTTTCTAGTGCCTTCAAGACGAATAACGATTGGCCTGACATTTTTTTCGAATGCCAACAGATACTTACTTTATCGATCATTTAGTCAGGATTACAACCTAGCTTCTTGCATCGCCCTAATTCTACAGCACTCTACAGTTTAACATCGACTTCGAACAACAGATTTTTGAGAAACTTTTCCTGAAAATTTTATGTTTTACTCTGACGATTTTTGTCAGAAGGAAGCGGCCGAGGGAAATATTTTTTGTTGTTGTCTGAGCTGGGTTATCAACCACAGGTTCGCGTCTAATAAGCTAACACACCGCCTACTAGACTACAGCGAATATTCAATCGTGCCTATTGCTGTCCTCGGAAAGATCTGGCACAAGGGGTAGTTCAGCAATAATGTCTTGTGTGATAAGAGGAGTTATGGGCCGCCGGGGAGTTTTAAATTCCAAAAAAATTAATGATTTGCTGTAGGTTAGAGGACGTGTACTTGTCAATTAAGACAAGTACAGTACCCGGAGGTCGAATTGATTTGCTGTAACAAGACTCCTGTCTTTCACTTTTCTCTCTCTCTCTCCATTTCTCCCTTGTCTTTACTCTCGTTCTGCTGTCATTGTTGGTCTATTAATACGTTTGCTCGTACGTCGTCTCTGTCACTGTGGACGTCGTTGTTGTTGTTTTCTTCTTTAATTTTGAAGCAACGCGAAATGTCAAAGATTATTGAACTTTTTTGTCTCCTCTCAATATGCGAATGCTAAACCAAAAAAAAAGAAAAAGAAATCGAAACAAGAAAGTGAAATAAAAATAGAAATAAAAACCCGAAAGAGGGGGGGGGGAACTAAATCAACTGCTTTGTAGTATTTGTTTTGACGTCAATCTATACTTGAGTACATATCGGCGATATTTATTATTTCTATTCTTGTGTTGTTGTTGGTGTTGTTGTTGTTGTTGTTGTTGTTGTCGTTCTATTTATCTGTTAAAGTTTTAATTGAATTGTTAATTACTTGGTGTAAGACAGAAGACAACATTTGTTTCATTTCACGCTTTTGTTTTGTGTTCTCTTCCTTACCACTTTGTCGGTTTCTTAAAACGCTTTCATTTTTTCTTTTCTTTTTTCCTTGTGTGTGTGTTAAAATAAGAAAACACCACAATGGGGCTGACAGACGGCGACAGACATAATGAGAATGAATTTTTGAATTATTTGTTATGACACCCCCTGTTTTGGTGGACTGTTTTAGAATAGAAGGCGTGTAAAACCCTGGTCGCGATGGTTACCTAAGTTAGGAAGGTATTTACTTGACCATCAAACTTGTATTCGATGTCACTTTAAATCGCCATAGTCTAGTAGCTATTGTGTTGGGTTATTAGACAAGAGTTTGTGGTTCAAAACCCCCCGCTCAAATATCTCGAACAAAAACGAAATACGAAAAAAAAAATATTTCTAGGGATCCTAAACTTCTCCTCACTCTAAAAGAGCTGAAGTCGCCGAAGTCTGGTAGATGGTAGGTAGGTAGGTAGAGGTGGCTGCCCATCCAAGAAAAAATTTTCTTGGATGGACACACTTAGACCACATTGGGCCCATTGTGCTACCACAGTCATCCGTTATCCCCTAGTCTCGAAACCATTCTGAGCTCCTGATGAAGCGATTTAGGCTGCCAATGTCAATCCCTGACAGTTCCTCCAGATCATCCATGTAGTAAGTACCCAAGTACTTCGTTCTCCTTTGGCATAGAGCCGGGTATGTACCCAGCAGATGAGGGACAGTCTCCTCTTCTTCCTCATCTCTGCAGCTTCTACAGAAGTCGTTAGCAAGGTGTCCAAGTCCAATGCGCCTCGCATGCGTACCCATAATGCAATGCCCCGTAATGACACCGACAACTACACTGAGCGCGCCTCTTTGGAGTTTAAGCAGACTCATTGTGCGCCCCTCATCCAGCCTTGGCCAGATTTTACGAGCCGTTCTACCCGTGTCCGAGGCCGCCCACCTGTCGTTGACGGAATCGACGAACGCATTATCAATTATGAGCTTGCAGGTCCTCATTGGTATGCCCAGATTCGAGAACTCAGCGGTGAGCTCGATGGTCGTACCCCGCCTGGCAAGTTCATCAGCTCTACAGTTGGCCGGAATACCACTGTGTCCCGGTACCCATACGATATGGATGTCATATCGTTCCGCTATCTCGTCGAGATATCTGCGACAGCCGTACACCGTCTTGGAGTTCATCACGTTAGAACTCAAAGCCCTGATAGCCGCCTGGCTATCAGAAAGTATGGTAACGCTCCGCTTGGAGACCCTTCCATCCCCAATAATACTCGCCGCAGCCTGTACGACCACCACCTCCGCCTGAAAGACACTGCAGTGGTCTGGTAGTCTTATAGATTGAGCTATTCCAACCGATTCCGAAAAAATTTCACTGCCAACCGCTCCTTTCAGCTTAGAGCCATCGGTGTAGATTTGTACGGAGTCTCTAAACAGGTGGGTCACACCACCCAAGTCTGGTAGATAGTGTTTTGATTTATTAGACGTGAGGTCACGATACAAACCTTAGGTCAGACATCTGCAATAAAAACGAAATGCGAAAAAAAATATTTCTTAGGCGACTTCCTCTCAGTACTCTTATGGCCAAAACTCTCGAGAGTAAATAAAATTGTCATGAAAAGTTTTTCAAATCTGTCCAGCCACTCATGAATAAAATAAACCTACGCAACATGTGTGGTGTTCGCAGCTAGGTTGCAATCCTGTCTAAACCATATTAGCATGCATGCAAATGGAACAATCCTTCAGCCATCGTATTATTCGTTTACTCCGAAAATCAGTTTGAAGAAGTCATCTTCTTTTGAATTACTTGGATAGCCAGGCTAAGATTATACGTTCATAATGAATGTCATGGTCCATGAATGCCTAAGAATTCTCAGGGAAGATCATCAATTCAAAGATGGCTCTTATATGGGTTTCGGGAATGGCGATATTGTTGCAAAATTGCATTGCTGATCAGCTGGCTAGAATCCTTACGGAGCTAGTAACCTCCGTCATGTTACAGGGCATAGGTATTTCGATTGCTTCACTCGCACTACAGCGAAGTTCAAACTCGTTGGCTCTCAAGAGAGAACGCACAATATTGCGAGACACTGCTGGACACGTGTATATAAGAAGATGACTGACTCGCTTTTGTCTTTAAATCGCAGGGCTTTGCATAGCACAACAACGATTCCTACAGGTCATTACGCTCTTGGTGGGTATGCCGAAAGTCTCCGCATTCCGGCAAATGGCTACTGCAGGAGCTGTTGGTCTGAGGAGGAGGAGGAGGAAGAGACTGTCTTTCATCTTATATGTCAGTCATTGTCCTACTATTTTCACAAGGAGATGGAGGTTTCTTTCCTCTCCTCTTCTGACATCTTTGACCGAGCTTTGCAATATAAAGATTGCCGTAATTTCTGGATTTTTTTTTTTGGATTCGGGAATGGTTTTTTCTAAGGAATGTTTTTGACCTCCGGGTGGAATTGATTGTGGTATGACAATGGGCCTAAATGCTGGCCTAAATGGGACATACATAATACATAATTGGTCATTACAACCCTTCAGTCAGGATTACGACCTAGTTTCTCACACCACTTATGTTGTGTGTGTTAATTTTATACATGAGTGGCGGGACCTACAGTTTAAAGTCGACTCTGAACGACAGATTTTTGAGAAAGTTTTTCACGGCAATTTTATTTACTCTCCGAGTTTTTGCCAGAAATCTGCTGAGAGGAAGTCGCCGAAGTATTACTTTTTGTATTTTATTTTGATGTCTGGCCTGGGGCTCGAACCCTGGCTTTTCGTCTAATACGCCAACACACTACCTGCTAGACCACGGTCACTTTGGCTAAATAGGACCTCTTTCTTTAAAAGGGGGAGTGTCCGCCACCTAACCTAACTTCTAGTGAATTAGTAATCATTTTTGTAATAACTTCATCTTTACTTACGGGGATTTACCCACAGTAAATCCTACTTTCTGGGGGAGAACTCCTTTGTTTTCTTTCGATGCGATACTGCTTTCAAATCTCACCAATCAGTTGCAACTTCAGTTTCATTGATCAAAGAACGCATTATACACAAAGAGAGGATCTCCACCCGCTAGTTAAAACAATATCGAGGATCGTTCGATAGGGTTACCCACTTAGTTCCGGGGATACCTGAAGGCTATACCAACCCTGTTTTTTTTTATTGGGAACGGCTGACCGCATAAGCCTTTGGCTTAAGTTCAAACTAAAATTAATCCTGTCTGTTGTCAAATCTCTCTTATCAATTATCACTTCAGTTTCGTTAATCTAGGGAATGCAAATATACAGAGAGAGAGAGAGAGAGAGGACCTCCGCCCGCTAGTCTAAACAATATCGAGGATCGTTCGCTAGGGTTATCCACTTTGTTCGAGGGATGCGCGAAGGCCTTACCGAACCCTGTTTTATTATTGGGAACAACTGACCTTTGGCCTTTGGCTTAAGTTCAAACTAAAATTAATCCTATCCGCTGTCAAATCTCTTATCAATTATCACTTCAGTTTCGTTGATTTACGGAACGCAAATATACAGAGAGAGAGAGAGAGAGAGGACCTCTGCCCGCAATATCGCGCGTCCATTTGACTCAATTTGCATTTGTAATCGATTTTCTCTTATTTTTTTATTTTTGCATCCCTCTTGTCATGCGTTTTTCTTGACTCGCAGTTGAATTATGCAAAAAAAAAATTGAATTCTTTAAGATTCACCCACCCCCAGCAAGCAGGCTGGCTGCCAGTCACACACGGTCTCATGCATTTGTATGCTGCTGCACTGCACTCGCATGTAATATCTGCTGATTGTGTAATAGTTTTATTACTTGTTTTTGTATTCTTTATCATCATCATCATCATTATCATCATCGCGATTACCATCATAATGTATTCTTTGTTTTTGTTTTTTTTTTCTTTCTTTGCTTGTTTCGCTTAAGATTTTTGTGCACTTGACGACAGGTTTTCGATTTGCTGCTGCCCCTGCTCTGCCAGAATAATTCCTTCTTTTTTTTCTCTTCCGAAATGAAGAAATTGAAAACACAGAAGAAGAAGAAGAAGGAGAACGAATGATGCTGCTGTTGCCTGCATTGCATTGCATTGCATTGCATTGCTTGCTGTGACATGTCTTTTCAGTTCAGCTAAACATTCGAAATGTAAAATATTTCTCGAATGAATTCTTTTTCTTCTTTCTTGATTTCTTTCTTTCATTATGTGTGTGTGTAAGAGTGTGTGCGCCTTTAAGATTTAATTTCAGCGCCAAAGATATGATGCGAGCGAGTAAAATTAGTAAAAGTGGTGGCCAAAGCAAAAAAACAGAAACAGAAAATTGTAATCGATTTGCTATCGTTAGCAGGAGAGGTGGTGGTGCAAACTTTCCTTGATAGAGGACAATAATGTGAACTAAGAACGAACAAAAAAAAGTTTTCTTTCTTTTTGTTTGTTTTTG
Organism: Sarcophaga carnaria; assembly: GCA_958299815.1. Classification (NCBI taxonomy): domain Eukaryota; kingdom Metazoa; phylum Arthropoda; class Insecta; order Diptera; family Sarcophagidae; genus Sarcophaga; species Sarcophaga carnaria. The sequence goes on along the minus strand of OY283149.1, from coordinate 10,026,920 downwards.
TAATGATTGCTATTGGAATTAAATTGATTAGAAGAAACAAACTGTCAAACTGACCAAGTATTATTGAAAAAAAAAAGCATTTGAGTCCATAATTCGTTTAGTAGACAGTGTCAGATTAATTATGGCAATTAAATGCCATTAAGTGGACGATAACAAATGACAGCTGAAGTATAATTTTTGAAAATTTGACATGTTTTGGATCAAAAAGTTCAAATTTTTTGCTTCAAGCTGGCATGTCAAATTTTGTTCTTGGCTTTTGAAATAATTTCTCCTTCCCCTGCCTAAATAATGAATTGATTAAGAAATATCACCTCAATATTACCTCTGAACGGGGATTAAATCCGCAACAATGACTAAGAAATGACAAGATCTGGAATGTAACACGCATTCCAGGCTGCTCAGTGTTTCGGAAGGTAACAACAGAACTCAATAACTATAATCGCTCTATAACTAGGCTCACGGCAGTTGATGAAGTCATGAGTTATTTAGGATTCTCTTTTTTCATTTATTGGGTAGGGTGTCGTATATGAAAAGCTTTGACTCAATTCAGCTGGTTGAGTTGTGGGTTATTAAGGATTCACTTTCTCTACTTATGGGTAAGGTGTCTCATAAGAAGTCGCCGTGTGTTAGTGTGTTGGCTTATTAGACGTAAAAGCCAGGGTTCGAGCCCCTGGCAAGACATCAAAATAAAATACAAAAATTATTTCTGCGGCGATTTCCTCTCAGCAGATTTCTGGCAAAAACTCTGTGAGTAAATGAAATTGCCATGAAAAGTTTCTCAAAAATCTGTCGTTCGGAGTCGACTTTAAACTGTAGGTCCCGCCACTCATGTATAAAATTTAACACACACAACATAAGTGGTATGAGACACTAGGTCGTAATCCTGACTGAAAAGATTTGATGTGATACGATAAAGTTAGCGAATTGTGCTATGTATTGTTGTATTGTTTTCAAGCACTTAACTCTTTAAACTGCAACTGTTGTGATAGCGAATTTGACTGTAAAAAGCTAGGGATCCTAGACTTCCCCTCTCTCTAACAGAGTTGAAGTCGCCGTAGTCTAGTAGATAGTGTGTTGGTTTATTAGACGAGAGGCCACGGTACAAACCTCAGGTCAGGCATCTTTAATAGAAACAAAATGTGAAAAAATATTTTTTAGGCGACTTCCTCTCAGCAGATTTCTGGCAAAAACACTGAGAGTAAATAAAAATTGCCAGTAAAAAGCTTCTCAATCTGTCGTTCGGAATCGATTTTAAACTGTAGGTCCCGCCACTCATGTATAAAATTGAACACACACAACATAAGTGGTGTGTGAAACTAGGTCGTAATCCTGCCTGAAGACTCGTAATGATCAATTATGTATGTTATGTTATGTATGTCTCATATGTAAAGCTTTGATGTGATACGATAAAGTTAGCGAATTGTGCTATGTATTGTTGTATTGTTGTCAAGCACTTAACTCGTTAATCTGCAACTGTTGTGATAGCGAATTTGACTGTAAAAAGCTAGGGACTTCTCCTCTCTCTAACAGAGTTGAAGTCGCCGTAGTCTAGTAGATAATGTGTTGGCTTATTAGACGAGAGGCCACGGTACAAACCTTAGGTCAGCCAATCTTCAATAAAAACGAAATGTGAAAAAATATTTTTTAGGCGACTTCCTCTCAGTAGATTTCTGGCAAAAACTCTGAAAGTAAATTAAAATTGCCAGTATAAAGTTTCTCAATCTGTCGTTCGGAGTCGACTTTAAACTGTAGGTCCCGCCACTCATGTATAAAATTAACACACACAGCATAAGTGGTAGGAGAAGCTAGGTCGTAATCCTGACTAAAGAGTTGTAATGATCAATTATGTATGTAACAGAGTTGTAATGCAGAAGAGCACACAATAACGCATTGTTTATGCGAAATGAATTGCTAAATGAAAGTGAATCGAACTGCTTACTTTCCATACGTAGATAAGCAATACCTTTAAGACAGTCACGTAAGCCCTATTAAAAAAAATTGGTTAGGGCGGTGATTTTCTTATTATCATGATTATTATTATTACGGTCCTCTCAAAGGGTGTCTCTGTATACGGTGTCCCTAAAATGTTCCCTCCAAGCCCTATTTGCCCTGATAACGCTTAGGATGCTACTTGGTGTCAATATTGATACAATTTCCTGCCTAGCACCTGATATGTGCCCAAGTGTTTCAGAGATTCCAAGAATGTGTTCTGTTGATTCATTTTCTCATCGTCATAGAATCTATATGCTGGACTTAGGTGATTTTCTTATATTGGCTTTGACATATGCATACCGGTAGGCACGATTTTTATTTTTTTTATTATTAATGAGTGACTCAAACACAGTGGAAACCGCACCTCCTTGTTACGCACATTTTTTTTTTGAATTTCTTTTGCGTTGAAAAATTTCCGTGTCTGACATTTTCACTGACAAAGAGAGTTTTTTTTTTTTTTTTTTTTTTTTTCTTGCGATTAATTGATTAAATGTCGTCACAGAGAGATCACGAGGATTATTAACGAAAATCAAATAAATTTTATTTTATTTTCTTGATTTTTTTTATTTTTAATTTTAAAAACAATGAAAAATTCGCTCTTTTTTCTCTCTTTGTTGTCTTTTGTTTGTATTGAAAAAATTTTTTTTCAATTTTAAATTTTTCTTTCTCATTTTGTAGTATTGTGTTTTGTTTAAATTTTTCCTTAATTTCTTTGTTTTTTTTTTCTATTAAATTTTCTAATTTTAAACAAAAAAAAAAATTTTTTTATTTAAAAAATTTTCTCTTGATTTTATTTTGGCATTTTCTTAATGTGTTCTTCTGATTTTTCCCCGATAATTTTTTTTTCTTAAATTAATTTCTTTTTATTTTTGATTGTTTGTGTATTTGTTTTTATTTTTGCCATTTTTTTTCGGATTTGTTTTGGGCAAAAAAGTGCCTTCAATCCGTTGAACTGCAGTTTTCGTTGAAATTTTGCTACGTACGGTTTGAGGAACAAATTGTTGAAATTCGTATAAAAAGAAAATTTTCTAAAAAAGAATGTGTCTTTATAAAGAAAATTAATAAATTTGAACATACAAATATGTTATAAATAATAGATTTAAAAATAATAAATAAATATTATTTATTTACATTTGAAATGAAAAGAAATTTGTTTTTATTTTCTGTTCGAAAAATTTCAAAAATTTTGCCACCCAAATATGAAATAAGTGAAATTTTGTACGCAATAAATTAAAAGAAAAAGTAATGAAATGAAATACAAAATTATTGTATAATAATACTTAAATGAAAATTTAAGTAAGAAAAATTGTTCAACTGTTTTAAATTTTACGAAAATGAGAAATTGAAGAATGTTTTAATAATAAAAAAATTTTAATAAAAAATAAACGATAAAAAATTAATAAAAATTAAGCGAAAAATGAATAAAAAATCTATAAAAATTTTGTTAAATATTAAAAAAATAAAAAAAAAAATTCACAATAAAATAATAAAAAAAAAATTCACAATAAAAAATAAAAAAAAAAATCACGGTAAAACAATAAAAAAAATACGTTGTAAAATAATAAACACTACACAGTAAAATAATAAAAAAAATATTGTACAATGTACAATAAAATAATAAAAAAAAATTACAATAAAATAATAAAATTTCCCAAATTAATAATAATATAATAATAAAATATAATTTAATAATAAAATTTAAAATGAAAATTTAATTAATCAAAAAATAAATAAAAAATAAAAAAAAAATAAAATAAAAAAATAAAATAAAAAAATAAAAAATAAAATAAAATAAGAAATAAAAAATAAAATAAAACAATAATTAATAAAATTAATTTAAATTAAATTAATTAAAAAATTAAAAAAATTAAATAAACAAAAGAACACAAATTATATTTACATTAAATTAAAATAAAAAATAATTTAAATAATTAAAAAAATAATGAAAATTAATTAATAAAAGAATTAATAAAAAATAATTAATAACAAATAAAGCAATTTATAAAAATTTGTAATAAAACTAAATAAACAAAAGAACACTAACCAATTATTAAAAATTTAAATTAAATTTAAAATAAAAAATTAATATAAAAAATTTATAAAAAAAATTAAAATTAAAATTTAATTTAAAAAATTCATAAAAAATTAAAATAAACACCAAAAATATAATAAATAAAATATTAAAAAACAATAAAATAAAAAACATAATAATAAAAACACAAAATACAAAAATATTAATAAACAAAATAATACAAATTATAGCAAAAATAAGTTAAGAAATCCATTGAAAAATTTAATTTAAGAAATCGGGTGATAGCTTCCCTTCTAACTATTCTCAGTGGAGAATCAACAGACTCTATGATTTTAGCAAATCCTTTACTCTTGCCATACTTGATAAAAAAAGTGAATGGAGCAACTGGCACATTCTTAGAAAGGGACGATTTTGTAATATACGTATGGATCAAGAGCAGGTTTTTGGCACAAAAGCAGGAACTTTTAGAGACATACATACATAATGGGTTATTACAACCATTCACTCAGGATTATATCCTAGCTTCTCATGTACTTAAGTGGCGGGAACTACAATTTAAAGTCGACTCCGAAGGACAGATTTTTGAGAAACATTTCATGGCAATTTTATTTACCCTCAGAATTTTTGCCAGAAAAATATTTTTTTTTCGAATTTCGTATTGTTGGAAAAGTCTGACCTGTGGTTTGAATCGTGGCCTCACGTCTAATAAGATAAAACGAACTTCTAGTGACACAATAAAATATTCCCAGTTCATGGGGAAACACGTATACATAGATATCTTCGAAGAAGTAGTCATGGCATCGAAAGATGTGCTCAATTCAACTTGGGCAGCAGGTACAAAGGACGGAACTTAGTAATGTTATCTTGCAGCTAAGTCATCTAAAGTTCTTAAGAGGTTAAATCGAAGATAGTGTGGTATAGTTTGGGAATGCCTAATCAGCTATATTCGGAAAACAGGTTTACCCAACCGCATAGCTGGGTCCTAAGCTATGTGGGAATTCACAACAAAGAGCAGACAGACGAACTTCTGCCGTAGGGGGCTTCCACGTCGATGATGGAGAGATAGTTAGAGAAAATAGGGTTACCCTCTGCGTGGTCCTAGATTACGTGGGAATTGACAGTAAAGAGCATGCAGATGAATTTGCAAAGTTGGAGGCTTCCACGTCGCTTATGGGGGTAGAACTTGTAGGTGGGATGGGAACAGATGTATAGAAAGGTGTACTCAATGAAAGGTTAGATAAAGGGACGCAAACCGTAATCTCAAACCGATTGGGGCCTCAGGCTTTCTCGCTAAGCTTTTTTTGGGAAATTATAATAGGAGTAGATTTGAGTCATGCATCAGATTATTCAAAAATAACTTGAGGTTTGTAAGCAATCTTCTGAAGGGGAGCACTGTAGACCCTAAGTACACTTGTTCAGAATAGCGATTGTCACGAATCCAACATGTACATTCTGTAATGATGGGCATGAATCTACAGAACACGTTCTGGGACCCTGTGAAAGATTAATACATCCCAGGAGGGAATACCTGGGTAGCTATCAGGTGCTTGACAGGGAATTGTTTTTGCTGACACTGAACAGTAATCTTAGGTTTGTCTGAGGGCAATAGGTTTGGACGGGCCTTTATCGGGGTACAATATATAGATTGAGAGAAGTACAGTAGGTCAGTAGGTCATGGTGGGCGTGGAATTGTTGTTATTAAATCCTAGAAGCTTGGCTTGGAAGAAAGGATGTTTTTTTAATACATGTTTTCTTTGAACGTTCTCTTTTGCAGTTTTTTTTATGACTCTTTAATGCTCATATTGCTTGTGTTTTTTAAGCACATTTTCGATGGTTGAGCTTTAATTTTCTTATGGAAACTATTGTGTTATGAAAGAACGAAATGATTAAATAATAAAATTAAATAAAAATTAATTATAAAATAAAATATTTTCTTTGTGTTCTGGCATACATACATACATATGTATATTTAGATTTATTAAACCACTAAAGCAACATTGTTTATAAAACAAAAAATTCTTTAAATATTTCGTTAGAAAGAAGAAAAAGTTACAAAAAAAAATTTACAAAAAAAAAATATTAAACAAAACAGATACTCATGAGGTGTGTGCAGCAAGTTGTGTGTGTATAAATATATTAAAAAAAAAAAAGAAAAAATATTTTAAAATTCTAAAATAAAAATTAAACAACCAACAACGAAATCATCATCATCATCATCATCATAATGTCTGCGGCTACTTTATGTTTTTGGCAAAATTCTACAACATCAGCCCCCGCGTCATCGTCGTCCACTACAACAGCTTTGCCCGATAGTACGACCAGTCCAATAACATCAACATCATCCTCCTCCACCTCCAAATTAATTGAAAATTATAACAATTTAAGTAAAAACAGTCAAAAGCAGAATAATAACGAAAATACTTATAAAAAATATGCTGCTGCTTTGGCGGCTGTTGGTAGTAACAACACCACTAACATTGATTGGGATATGCAACAACATACTAATGGCAACAACAGCCACAACAACAACAACAACATCAATAGTATACGGGATTATCGTGATAAATCGAATGCCGCCTTAGTCAGTGGTGGTGGTGGTGGTGGTATTTCGAATTCAATGCGCTTCATTAACAAACTAAAAATGAATAGTTTTGATGCTGGTAATGCAGATGCTGATGGTTATGGTGTGGATGAGGGTGCTGGTGATGGTGAAGAGGAGGACGGTGGTGGTGGTGGTTGTGATTTTGATCATATTGCTGATGATGTTACTGATGGTTTGGGGGCATTTTCAGTTGGTGATGATCGTCGTGATGCAAATATTACTGAAATGATGCTCGTCGATCAAGAGGTTGCCCGTAGTCATCAGCTGCTTAGAAATTGTAGGTGGTTGTAGTTGTTTTTTTCTTTTCTTTTTTCTATTTTTATTTTGCTTTCTTTGTCATGATTTTTATATTTTTAGATACATTTTTGTTGTATTGTTTTTTATTTTTTTATATTTTTTTTATATTTTTTTTTTATTTTTTTATATTTTTTAATTTTTTTTTTTATTATTTTTAAGTATTTTTAATAACTTTTTATAGGTTTTTGTTTTCTGTGTAATTTTTGATTCCCTTTTTTGTTTTCTGTGTAATTTTTGATTCCCTTTTTTGTTTTTTAATTTTGTTGTTTTTTTTTATATTTTTTGTTTTTTAATAATATTTTTGGTTTTTTATAAATATTTTCGCAATCTTTTTTTTAAATATTTTTTCTATATTTTTCTTTTTTAATTTTTTGTTATATTTTTTAATTTTTTTTGTATTTTTTTATATTTTTTATTTTTTATAATTTTTTCTTTAATTTTTTTAGATGTTTTTAATTTTTTTTTATGTTTTTTATATTTTTTATATTTTTTTATATTTTTTAGTTTTCTTTATTATTTTTAAGCATTTTATAGCGTTTAAGATATATTCTTTATGTTTTCTGTTTTTGTCCAATTTTTTTTAATTTCATTTTGTTTTTTAAATATTTTTTTCTATTTTTTTAATATTTTTTCTACTTTTAATTTGTAGCTTTTTTATGCTTTTTTAGGCTTTTATATTTCTTTTTAAATTCTTTTTGTTTTTTTTTGTCTATTTTCCCACTTCTATTGCTTTTTGATATTTTTTTCTTATTTTTTTAATTTTTTTTTCAGTTTTTGTTGTTATTTTTTTGCCTATTTATCGATTGTTTTTGTTTAGGTTTTTTTCTTTGTTTATTTTTTTTGCCTTTTTTATTATTCTTATGTCATTTAATTTCTTGGCAGATTTATTTACAGAAATTTTTTCTATTAAAAACCATCTGTGTTTCATTTTCAAACAAAGAATTTTTCTGTATTAATTCACTTACACTCACAGAAAAATTTAAATTAAGTAATCAAAAAATAATGTTAATCAATGTCAAACGTTTTTATTTTCTCAAAAAAAAAAAAAAAAAAAAAAAAAAAAAAAAAAAAAAACACGCCCCTTTTTTAAAATAAATATTACTTAAGATTGAAATGCTCCAATACATACAATACAAGCAACCACGCTACCTAACCTAACCTAACTGTGGCCTAATTGGGACTCATTAACCTTTAGCAAGAGTTCGCTATTTAAGGTAGTTAAGGAGATCTTTAATTTCCATGAAATCCTGACAACTTTTTGGATGTTTATGTATTGGAGAATGTTTCTAATTCATTATGTTATAAATAAGGTCAAAGGTCACGTTTTTTTGTCTGTTTTGTAGGCTTAAAGGCATCGCCTTTTTATTTCCTCTTCAAAAACCATTTGAAAATTTATTCTTTATTTTTTGTTGTTTTTTCTCTTTTTCTTTACTTAAATAAAATTGTGTAATAATGTTTCTTAATTATAACGGTATAAAAATAAAATCTATAATAACGTATTATTATGTATTGTCGTCTGTCGGAAAGCTGAAAAAGAATAATAATACCCCACGACATAATTTATGTTTCTCGCTCTCTCTCTCTCTCCCTCTGCCTCTTAATTTTGTATGAAAAAAAAAGGAAAAAAAAGGAGAGACAGAGGAAATTTTCAAAAATATCTGTCATTTATCTGTCTACCTAAACGGAAAACGAGACTTTTTGGCATCCAACGAATTTAGGTGAAATAATTTTTTTTTAACAGCAATACGTTCACTCGTTCTATTCATTTATTTTTGTCATAATTATTGGCCTAAAAGCGACATCCTTTTGTCTCTTTTATAGAGTGTGCAATATGAATTTATCTTTTTGTTGCTGTTGTTGTTGTTTTTAGCCAACAACAAAAAATATGAACACTTGTTACCAATTGTAAATTTAGTAACAGAAATCAGCAGATTTTATGTTAAAAAAAAAGTTTTTTTAAATTATTTTTAATATGACAGCTGAAATGCATAATTTTTTTCAGCTGTTTGAGTGTGTGTTTGTATAGTCATAAAATTCTTTTTTAATTTCTAGTCTATTTACTTTGATTTGTTGAAATAATTTGAAATTAATTGTTTTTGGTGTTTTTTTTTCAATTATTTTTTTCGTTTTAGTGTCTGCAGCTTATGTATCCAGTGCGGCAGCTGCCGTTGAGGCTGGCAGTGGTGGTGGTCGACAGCGTCATGCTCCACTATATGGCCGTTTTGTTGGTGAAGAAGAGCTTCCTGCTACACATCGCGATGTTATGCATCATGTAAGTACATTTTAAATATAATTAAGCTTTAATTTTTATTATATTCAGCAACAAATTATTAAATTATCACAAGTTCATTATTTTACGAGTATTTTAACTCAATAATTTCATAGAATATCTAGGAATAGTTGATATTTAAGCTATTCAACTAAATTTACATACAGTAATGCCTTTAAATCTTATTTTCGTGTCACATATTGCAATTCAGCTACAAATTTTTATATTCAGCTACAAATTTTTATGTTCAGCTACAAATTTTTATATTCAGCAGAAAAAAATTATCAAAATTGTGATATGAAATGCTTTTAAACATAATTTTCGCTTCAAATATTGCAATTCAGCAGGAAACTTTTATATTCAGCTGAAGGAAATCATCAAAGTTCTGTATTAATTTTTTGAATTTTTATCGTATTTTTAAATTTATATCGCAAAATGCCTTTAAAGCTCATTTTCAATTCAAATTTTGTAATTCAGCTGCAAATTTTTATATTCAGCTAAGCAAATTAATCGAGTTATCAATTAAAATTTCTTTATTTTTGGTTTTCAATTAAAAATTTCTTATTCAGCTAAAGAATTTGATCAAATTTATAATAAAATTTCCTTTTATACCTTATTTTCGTGTCAAATATTGCGATTCAGTAACCAATTTTTATATTCAGCTGAAGAAATTTATCAAATTTTTAATAAAAATTGCTTTGAATTTTGTTTTTATGCTAAAAATTTTCTATTCAGCTAGTAATTGCTGTAATAAGCTGCAGAAATTTAAGAAATAACGAAAAATACCTTTAAATCTCATTTTCAATTCAAATTTTGCAATTCAGCTAGAAATTTATATATTCAGCTAAGGAAATTTATAAAATTTTTAGTACGAAATGCTGTCTTCTGATTTTTGTATCAAATATTACGATTCAGTAACCAATTTTTATATTCAGCTAAAGAAATTTATCAAATTTTTAAATCAAAATTCTTTGATTCTTATTTTTTATGCTAAAAGTTTTCTATTCAGTTAGAAAATGTTGTTGTAAGCTGCAGAAATTCAAGAAATTTCGAAAAATGTCTTTAAATCTCATTTTCAATTCAAATTTTTTCAATTCAGCTACAAATTTATATATTCAGCTAAGGAAATTCATAAAATTTTTAGTACGAAATGCTGTCAAAATATGATTTTTGTATCAAATATTGCAATTCAGCAACCAATTTTTATATTCAGCTGAAGAAATTTATCAAATTTTTAATTAAAAATGCTTTAAATCTTGTTTTTTATGCTAAAAGTTTTCTATTCAGCTACAAATTGTTGTATTCAGCTGCAGAAATTCAAGAAAATGCCTTTAAATCTCATTTTCGTTTCAAATATTGCAATTCAGCTATAAATTTTTATATTCAGCTAAGGAAATTAATCCAATTTTTAATTAAATGGTTTTTAGATATTTTTTTCTATTAAAAATTTTCTATTTAGCTAAAAATTTTGATATTCAGCTCAGGAGTTCTAAAGTTATGCAAACTATTTTCACTTTCAAATGAAAATTTTGCAAGAATATCTAAAATTCAGCTAAGAGTTATAAAGTTAGTGTTATAAAAGGCCTTAGGATTATGCTTTTTAACGTCAATTTGTAATTCAGCTACTACAAATTATATTCAGCTAAAGAAATTTTAACATATTTTATGCTATGTAGGCTTTTTAGCTATTCAGCAGAGATTTCTCGTTGGTATTCTTAATAAAAATACCTCTAGCTTATGGGATTAGGGATTAAATTGTAATTCAGCTGCAAGAAATTCTATTCAGCTAAGGAAATATCAAAGTAATATCGTTTTCTAAGTTTATTTTAATAAGTTTTAGATTTTTCGTAATTTAAATTGACAAATGTTTGCGGATTTAGCAATTCAGCAAAGTTTATTTTGTTAGTGTTCTTAATAAAAGTGATGTATGGTTATGTTCTTTAAGTTTAAATTGTACTTTAGCTATTAAATATTGTATTCAGCTAAGGAAGTTGGAAGGTAAAGTAGATGTTTATATTGTTTTTGTATATTTTGTAGTTTTACATGCAAGATTTATAGGTATTTTTAAAATTTTAGTAATTCAGCAAAGGATTTTTGTTACAGTTTTTAATATAAATGCTTTTTGCTTGTGTTTTTTGAAAAAAAATTTGTAATTCAGCAGAAGGAAATTGTATTCAGCAAAGGGAATTTTAAAGTAATTCGACTTTGTATACCTTTTGTATGAATTTTATAGGTTTTTTTAAATTTCAATTGAAAGTTTGTTAGTTTTTAACAATTCAGCAAAGTTTATTTGTTAGTATTGTTAGTGAAAGTGACTTAATCTTTCAATTTTAAAGGTAAAATTGTAATTCAGCTGCAAGAAATTCTATTCAGCAAACGAAATTAAGAAAATTATAGAAATTTTTCTACATTTTTGTAAGAAAAAAAAGTAAATTCTTTAGATTCTTTAAATATTTCCATTTTAAAAACATTTTTGTACTCATATTTTCCTTTTTTTCTTTGCTTTTTACAGCGATCTAGTCCAACGTCTTCATCAGAGGTGCGCGCCATGCAGGCACGAATTCCAACACATTTTCGTGATCCCGCAACGGCGCCGTTACGAAAATTAAGTGTGGATTTAATCAAGACCTACAAGCATATTAATGAGGTAAGTTAAGTCTCTACATTCCACTAAAATGTCAGCTGCAGGTAGGCAGCAGCAGCAGTACTTTAGTAGCCATGCAAGAGACATGGTCAGCTAAGCAACTTAAAGAAAAAACTTCAGGCTCTCAGTGTTCAGTATTTTTTTCTGTACTTTCTTGTGTGCATACAAAGACACTTAAAAACAAACACAAAATGAAAGAAAAAAAATCTAAAATTCAAATGGGGAAGTATTTCGAAATAATAGCGGAGAAAGAGGAGGAGGAGAGAGGAGCAAGGCACCGATAGAAGCCATCATACGTTTTGATTTTTATTTTGAAATTTGATTTCATTGGTTGTGATTTATATTCGTGTGCTGTGTGGTTTCTATTCAATTTCTTTCCATTTTTTTCGTTTCATTTTGTTATTTTGTGGGTCAAGGGCATTTGTCATTTTTATTTATATTGTTTGTTGTTGTTGTTGTCATTCATTGTCAAGTGAACGACATGTGTCGATTTAATGATATACAATAACACAAAACCCCTCTCCCCCTCAATTGTGGTGGTGGTTCTATTTCTGTTTCAATTACAAATTCCTGAATCTATTGTTCATCGAAACCTTTCTATGTTTTATATAAATTCCTCATGTAGAACAACTAATCCAAAGAATTAGGTTACGAGGAGCATTAGAGCCATTGTGATATTCCTTTAGTGTCCCTTGAAAACGTGGAAGTACGCCGTTTAATCCTTTACTTACTTCATTGGCTTTAACACGCCGTTTGTGGGACTTTGGTTTGTCTTAGCATTTAATCCCAAGTGCCTGTGCTACGTCAAATGGACTTCCTAAACTTGGTCCTTCAAAATCAGATAAGGTCGTCCTTCCTCTACACTGACCGTCGCGTCAAATACCCAACTTTTCAGAATACTTTCTTGCATTCGAACGGTAGGGCCAAGCCAGCGTAGCTGCTGAATGTTAATGAACAGTAAAACGGCAGGAAGATCTGGCGTAAAATTTATCTCTCTAATGTCCTGAATGCAGCTGCATTGGTTTGTAATAGCATCTATGCTTCCGCGCCACATAGAAGCACAGGAAGGGTTAACGATTTGTAGACAAAGATTTCTCTGCTACTTAATTTCACCTTCAGATCATAATAACATTTATTGACAACGTCGAAGTCAAGGTAAATTAATTTTTACGCAAACGCAGGGAGCCTTAAGTAGGGTTTTGACATGTTTCACGTCTTCACTTATCGACAACGGTTACATCTTGGCTGACTCCCATTCTATACCACTAAACGCAGCTTAATACGCCGAATGCAGCGTACGCAAGCGACTGGAGTCTTGTAGAGAATAGTGTTCTTGCCTTCCATAGAAAACTCTAAGACAGTGATGATGAGTAGATGAGATCGATTGGCGAGAAAGGGAGTATATCCCCACTTCTCACAACAGTGTTCATATCTGCCTCAATGCAGATTTCTTTCATTTGCCGCATCATTTCTCGATAGTTTAACGGAGACGTTGTTACTAAATATCGGAGTGACTACTAAATACGTGGTTTTCAGTTTGATTCTAAGACAGTCATGCTTAAATGCTGTTCATGATGATGATGATTGTGAAAAAAGGTTAATTAGGAGTTGGAATTTAGTCCTATGATCACCATCGACTCGTTGTGAGTGCTCAAATGAGCTTCCTTTCATTTCAGCGAAGCCTTACCTTTCTAACGCCACCTTGCACGATCGAATCACATTTATAGAACGCAAGTTATACACGATTAAAGCTGTCTAGCAAGTGAATTCACCACTCGCTCTCATATTTTTGATCATTGAAGTTGCCATACTTTTTGTTGAATTAACATGTGCTTTCTCTCTCTCTCTCTGTGTGTGTGTATTTCTATTCCCTCTCTTAACTCTCATTTTGGAAATAAGCACTGAGAGAAAATATGCATTGAAAATATGCAAACCAAACCCCAACTAAGCTTAACAGTCATTCATAAAGAATTCTTAACACTTTATTCTCCCGCTCCCGCTCTCACTCTCTTTCTGTATTTTTGTTTTGTTTATTTTGTAAACAATTTGCATAAAAATGTATACAAAAGTGTTGGTTGACTGACAACCACCTCCTCCCTCTCAATATTGTTTTCATTGGTTTTTTTTCGTTTTACAACACTAACAAACAATAACGACAATAATAACAATAAAAAAAAGAGAAAATTTACTTCCCAAAATACAATACAAAAGATAAACCGGATATTCACCATTAACACGCTGTTGAATCGTTTTTTGTTTGTTTGTGATGATAATGATAATAACAACAGGCATACATACGTAATAATAATGATAATAATGTTTCACAACATAAAAATGAAGCTTATAGTGATGCTTTCGGTTGTGTTGTTGTGTATTGCGAGATGAGAGCGAAAGAAGAAATATGAGTGTATGTATGTGCCATATGCTTACGGTTACATTCTTATTGCTTATGAAGGTTTTTTTCATTATAGTTAATGGCGGCGGCAGACATAATAAAACTCTATTTCTCCGCTCACTTACATGGTATTACTCTCGTATTTTTTTATATAGAATGCTCGTTAGAAGTTGTTTAAAAAGAAATTAATGTGTGTGTGAATGTTGTTTATGGAGCGTGTATGTGTATGCCTGTGTGTGTTAGGTGGGTGTGTGGAATGCATGAATTTGTATGATTATTTTAGCTGTTTATACTCTGGCTGCAGATTTTGTGCAGATTATTGTTGTGGCTATGCTTCCGTGTACATGAGTGTGGATTTTGTTGCTATGTTTTCTACTCCATGTTGTTGATGAGCAGTGTTTAGGAACTCGGTTGTGTGCTGCCAGATGTGTGATTATGAAGGATAAAGGAATTTAAAAAAAAATTGAGAGTTTTCATGGGAGAAATGTAATGCAAAAGTATTTCAATTGTTTCAATATAAGAAATCCGTTGTTTTTGCATACAATACAAGCCTTTATGATAGAGAATGATTCAATTTAGATTATGATAATGCAGCTCTCATAGATATATGCATCGCTATTGGTAACAAAGTAGAGTTATCGGTTTTTGCAAACCTTATAGTGAACCAGATGGTAAATTCTTAATGCCTATAGGTACCTGTGTACTGCGGCAGTCTAGATGGAACATATATCATATACTATGGACTATTCCTGTTGCTTTACATGGGCAATTGATTCCTTCAAAGGTCAAATTAATGACATTAGTGTTTAATAAAATATGATTATTTGCCAAATTGGTTCTAAAAGATTTTTTGAGTTCGTTGCATTCTGCAGTGTTCTCACTCGCAAAGTACAAAGTTAAAAGTCTGTTATCCTGAAGCGAAATTAACACATCTACGGCATTGTGTCGGCTTTAACTGTTGCTTAAGTTGGATTTTATATAGAAGATGGATAGATGGATGCCAGAAAAGTAGTCACGTATGAATCGACCCTTACATATAGTAAATTTTAAAATATTTTTAATGTGTTTTTCGGTTGGCAAGCCCATTACTAATTAAATTACACTTCAGGGGAAAGATATTTAACAGCTGGCATCTTTTCCTTCTGGATTTTGGAAGCCCTAAATGGATAATCTGTTATAAGCCCTGTTTGAGATATGATCATATAAAACACTGCCTACTTTTAGGTGTTATTTTTAAGCATGCATAGAGAATAAGTAACAATTAAACTTCAAACATAAATTAATTTAAGAAAATACACAAACTTTTTGAGTAAATAAAAATAAAATCATTTATTTTTTAATCCCCCCCAGTTTATTTATTTGTTGTTTTACTCTGGGTACCTTTTGGGTTTTAATTGGAATCAAAATTGATTTTAATTTGCCAAAAAAAGAACATTTTAATTCAAAATTCTTTATATTTCTCCAAAGCCTTTATTTAAATTTATTTCTTACCTTGTAACGGTAATATTTTTCTTATTTTTAACAATCTGGCAACATTTTCAAACACAACAATGTTTTAAACACTTACACACTGTTATACTTACGATATAACATAAGCAAACAATTTTAAACTGTTATTTGTGGGTTACTTGTAATAGATGGAGCCATTTTTACAACCATAACGGTTGGCAAATCTCGCTCTCTTTCGATGTTTATGTTAGAGGGGCTCTCTTTTAGTTTTGTTTGAAGGAAATTTAACGAAACATTTTGGTTTTTATTTTTTATTTTCCAAAGGAGCTATAATTTTTTGTTATTTGTTGTTGTTGTAGTTGCTTTTGTTGTTTTATTGATATTAATGACAAAAACCTTTAATGGAATTCGTGAGAGAGAGAGACAAGAGAAATGAAACATTGGAAGGAAACTGGTTTTATTTTGTGTGGATAAACAATAATGGGGGTTTTAAAGCTTTGTGGGTATTTGTGTGTACATTTTACAAGAGTGGCTCTCTCTCTCTCTTTTACTGTTATTTAACATTGTATTTTGGATATTATGTTTAAAGCTTAATGTTGGTGTTTTAAATTTGTTTGTGTGTGTGCATGCTTGTGGTTCCTCTGTTAAAAAGAAGTTGTGAGTGCAGCAAAAAAAACTTCAGAAGGTACATCAACGTTAGACGTTGGCGTCAACTGCATTTGGCATACACCCATTTTTAAGCGTTCATTTATGTAGTTTGTTTTGTTCCCTTATATTTATGCAGTTATAAGTGTGTGTGTATTTGTGTGTGTGTTTGTGTTAGAGCTAAACAGACTTTTAGGCGCAACTTTATATGTGTACCATTACGTAGAACAACAGCTCTTATACTTGGTACTGTATTGCTGGTTTTTCTCTCTCTCTCTTTTCTTTTTATTTTTGTTCTCCTTATGTGTGTGTGTGTGTGTGTTTTGGTTTCTTTTTATATTTTGTTTGTGTGTTTTTATTATTATATTATGGGTATTTGGTGTTGTTTTTCTAGTGTTAAATATTTCCTTGCATTGTTTCCTATTTTTCATTGCCTCTCTCTCTGTCTTGGTTTTTGTGCGTTTTCCTTTTTTATTTGTTGTTGTTTTCCTGTTATTGTTGTTAATAATGCTTTAATCTATTTATTATTGTTTGTTTTTCTTTATTATTTCTACACTTTGTTAATGTTATTCTCTTCTCTTGGCTTTTTTTTATCATGTTTTACACATAAATGTTTATGTTTTAGTGTAAGAGTATGTTTTGTTTTGTTTATATCCCTCTTTCTCCCACTTTCTCTCTGTCTCTCTCTCTCTTAATATTGCTTCATATGTCATATTGTTTTCTGTTATATTTTGTTGTGTTTCCTTTACTCTCTCTCTCTCTATCCCTTAGTTCTTTTTCTCTGTGTGTTTGTGTTTTTTTTTTTCTTACTTATACATCTTTCTTTATTTTCTGTGCCTGCCTGTACACTCATACACATACACATTCACAGACACTCACTCACATTTCCACACATACATATGTATATATAAACAGCAGAATTCTAAATGTTCTACGGGTTAGCAACAACTTTTTTGCAATTTTTGATTTTTCATTGCATACTTTTATGGGTGAGAGAGAGCTACACTACACAGTCATACACATGTGTACATGTGTGTACATTGCAAAGCATTGAAAACAAACGGTATGAGTAGGCCGGCTGTTTGGCTGGCTGACTGGTTTGCTAATGCCGTCTGTTTAACCATGTTTTTCTCCGAATAAATTCGTTAGATGGCTGGCTGGTTTGCTTAGCTGGCTGGCTGACTGGCTGTAGCATGGCTGACTGGTTGACAGTCTAGGCTATTTTGTTATTGTATTTTAATATGCTAGCATGTGTGTGTGTGTGTGCAAGCTGGCTGGCTGGCTGTCTAACTGACTGTCATATTGTCTATCCATGCTTATATCTCTTCTCTATTTTCTGTTTGACTGCTACTTTTTGAATTTATATTTTCAGTGTTTTTCTATTTTTGGTTTTGCTTTTTTCTTGTTGAAAAAGAAATTTTTTTTATCTCTCCTTTATGTGTGTGTGTTTTTTTTTTGTAGCCCTGTTAGACACATGCGCTTTTAGTTGTGTTTACATTTCAATATGTGTGCTTTTCCTTAGCTCGTATAACCACATACATATACACTTTGTTTTAACATTAAACAACAACAAAAAACAAATATTTTCAAGAAACACAAAAATTAAAATTAAAGTTTTTTAAATTATTTTCGAATTAATTTTTTTTTTGCCTTTTTCTCTTAGAAAAAATATTGCCTTCTTTCAGGCGTGTAACATAAATTTTAATTATTTATTAAAATTTAATTTTTTGTTTTTTATTTGATTCCCCCCTTTAAAAATGATTGCCTACTTGAGGGCGTGTAATCATTTTAAATTAGTTCATTAAATTTCTCTTTTCAACTTTTTCTAGCTTCAAAAAATATTGCCTACTTTTAGGCGTGTAATATAATTTTTTTTCTTTTTTAATTATTTATTACAATTTAATTATTTTAATTGCTTTATTTTATTTTGTTTTGTTTTTTGTTCTCTTAAAAAATATTGCCTTCTTTCAGGTGTTTAATATAATTTTGAATTATTTATTAAAATTTAATTTTTAATTTGATTTTTCCCCCCTTAGAAATGATTGTCTACTTGAGGGCGTGTAATCATTTTAAATTATTTCATAAAATTTCTTTTCAAATTTTTCTAGCTTCAAAAAATATTGCCTACTTTTAGGCGTGTAATATAATTTTTTAAATTATTCATTACAATCTTTAATTGCTTTTATTTTGTTTTGTTTTTGTTCTTTTAAAAATTATTGTCTACTTTAAGGCGTGTGATAATTTTGGATTATTAAAATTGTATCTTTTTTAAAAAATATTGCCTACTTTAAGGAAACTTTTAAATTGTGTTTTTTTTAATTTTCCACCTTTTTATGTTTTACTTTTTGTAAAATGTAAGAAAAAAAACCGTTACAATTTTGAAAATATTTTAATTTGAATAATTTTTTTTATTAGCACTGTTAACCTATAGACAACCAGATATTTTTTAATAGGCCTCAAATTGATTAAATCGTCCATTACCCTACCATACATTTCAAAATGGTTCTTATTGCTAAAGATGATTTTTCGATGAAAATTAGGACCAGTTGCCATCCTTGTCTGTGACAACTAGACAACGGCGCAGGAGATGCGCTCTATCACCTTCTAACTACGATTTTTCCATGAAAATTAGGACCAGCTGCCATCCTTGTCTGTGACAACTAGACAACGGCGCAGGAGTTGCGCTCTATCACCTTCTAACTACGATTTTTCGATGAAAATTAGGACCAGCTGCCATCCTTGCCTATGACAGCGAGACAACGGCGCAGCAGATGCGCTCCATCACTTCCTTTAGAAATTCGACAAATGTTCGCACTTGGAAACCTGAGTCGAGGAATACTTAGGTGTCTAGAATTTATTGTCAGAACATATCTACACCAAGATGGATTGAATAAAACCAGACTTTCGTACAACTATCGAGATGATTGAGGAATTCTGATCTATAGCTGTAGGCAAATCACGGAATAAGTGCTATCGGTAATACAGTGCAACCATGCTTTTTATGGCAATTCAACCTAACCTATACCTAATCCTCGCTAGAGATCTGTTACCATAAATTCGGGAAAAGGAAACCAGTTTCTAGTGTCAGATTAGGCTTATGAAGAACCAGCAGTGGCCAGTTGTACCACCGACAATCCATAGCCACAAATTCCTAGGCCTTATACGTTCCTTCGCGCGAAACCGTACCCTAATAGTCCTATATAACACTCAAATACCTTATTAATAAAATAATAATATGATCCAAAATTGCCACCCACAACTTTTAACAGGCCAATCCAATCGCTCTCTGGTCCGCTTGACTGTCCTGTTCCTATGCTTAGATACTCAACGAACGTACATACCCCACGGAGAAGTTGCCATAACAAAGAAATATAAAATGCTTTACCCCTGGGGAGCAAGCAGGCAGTATTCCATGAGCGATTAATTGTTTCAGAATCTCGAATGTGTTTGTAAATGTGATCCTATTCGTGATTGGTTATCTTAGAAGTGAAGTTCTGGTTGTTTTGATATGTTGATCGAGGATTATGAACGTGGAGAGAAACGTTAATCTGTTTATTGTATCGCAATGGAACTAACCATGCAACCTAACCTAAAATTGCAGTAATTGAATTCCTGCTCTTCGCAAGCAATTTAAAATATTTAAGGGACCATCTAAGGGTTAAGTTTCTTTTTCAATTCGATTTGTTTTCCTATTGTCAGTGGAAAAAAATTATTTTTTCCTTCTTTATTTTTGGCTTTTTTTTTTTAAAAAAAATTTCAGTATTTTTGTGTCTTTTTTTTCATTTGTTCAGTTCAATTCTTTTTTTTCGTACCTTTGTCGTAACGTACATTGTAATCGCCTCTATAGCCCCATATACATACATATATATTTTGATATTATGGTCTTTACAGATCCTTCAGTGAGTTTGATTTTTGGATTTTTCTTCAATATTTAAAAAAAAAAAAACGTTTTAAAACTGAATTCGTTTTTTCCTTTCAGGTCTATTATGCTAAAAAGAAACGACGTGCCCAACAGACTCAAGGCGAAGATGACTCCTCCAATAAAAAGGAACGTAAATTATATAACGATGGCTATGATGATGATAATCACGATTATATAATTAAACATGGTGAACGATTTTTAGATCGTTATGAAATTGATTCATTAATAGGTGAGCGTCGGACAGATTTATTTTTATTTTGCTTTCAACTTAATTGTTTACATTTTCTTTCTCTCTATAGGTAAAGGCAGTTTTGGACAAGTGGTCAAAGCTTATGATCATGAAGAGCAAGGTTATGTAGCAATAAAAATAATTAAGAATAAAAAACCGTTCCTAAATCAGGCACAAATTGAGGTTAAACTATTGGAAATGATGAATCGTGCAGATGCAGAAAATAAATATTATATCGGTATGTACATATATGGCAATTAGAAAAATTATAAGGTGTAGTAAACAGAAATCTAGTATGCCTATCTCTTGGTATCGCTTGCGAAAACTATAAGGTGTCTCTATTGCCAGATAACAGAGACAATCGTTAGCCACAAGTCAATCGAAGAGAATTTATCAGCAATAAAATCATTATTAAGGGGTTCTGGTTCTTATTTTGGAAGCATAAGGACTTTGTTTCTTTAGAAATCTGACAGAACTTTAACAATAGTCACGATTAATGTGGGTAGCACAGTCTTTGAGTTGTGTCCCGACACAAGCTTCTATTGTTACGAATATGTACCAACAAAATTATTCTCTTATAATCGCTCGGCAACACATTTGAGCTATGAGGTTAAAGCATTTGAACTTTTCAACTTAGTTTGTGAAACATTAGGCGACTCACTGTCGTTGTGCTAGTGGAAGACAAATCCTTTTCTATCGTCTAGTACAACGACAATGGGTTTTACGTGGGTACCTGTCCACGTGGACCCAATCCCACGGTGCTGTTCGCACAGGGTGAAATACAATGCGTCTACCAACGCCCCCAAATGTAGCAGACTGCTACCAACTGAGTACCAATTCGAAACCATGTATTTGGACATGATTTCCCCCTTGGTTAGGAGCGGAGCCTATCCAAAACTCCTTCCGATCTTTGGGTCACGGCACCCTTTTGAACATGCAACTCCACACCGAGCCTACTGACTAGACTCTTCCCGCGATTTGAGTCCAAACCACAGCCACCACGTATCGTCTAGTACAATCGGATTTTCATAAGCTGATATTGGTGGTAATCCGATGGATGTATAATAACCTTCCAAACTTTTGGCGGTTGAGGTGAATCACTCTCGATCTATATATGTGGAATAATTTTGTTTTTCTTCTATTGACCAATACCGAGCTCTTGGACAAACGCTTTTAAGCTTCTATGAGGGATACAAGCTAGAAGTTGTAAAGGCTAGAAAGGCTTTGGACAAACACGCTATGGACAATTGGACCGTCTGAGGCTAGTTCACAAATGACATTCCTTGGCCTAGGCTAGGAATAGTATCTCATCAGGAAAATATCGGTCAATAGATGAAAAATGCAACACTCCCCGATAGAGAGCCTCGACTAAACATCCAGCTGCATCCATTATAAAGGTACTTTTGCCTACGTTTTACTGTATAAAATCACATGAATGCCTGCTCACTGTGGCAATGATGGAAAACTAATCGCTTATATATTATATAAGACAGGAACTAAGTTTTGATTCATCGCTTGCGCTCGCAAGATAGCCCTGGCTGCCAACATGTGCTATAATGCGGCAGATCTGGCCTCTCTATGATCAGAAGAAGAGATCATTCGCTTTGATCGGAATTTACAGATACGGGAACGAAAGGTGGTTGATGTGATTAATGGTCATTGCGTTATCGGTGTTCATGTACGATGCCTACTTACTTACTTACTTACTTAATTGGCCATAACAACCCGTTTAACGGATTTCGGCCTGCCGCAACACATCCTTCCAGGCGCCTCTGCCTCTTGCGCGCCTACGCCAGTTGGTTACACCAATCGATGACAGAGCTTCCTCGATTTGGTCCTTCCAACGGATACAAGGTCGTCCTCTTCGCCGACTTCCGCAGATTCCCGCATCAAATACCCGTCTCGCCAGAGCATCCTCCTCCATTCGAACGACATGGCCGAGCCAGCGCAGCTGCTGGATATTAATACGCTGTACAACGTCAATATCGTTGAGGAGCTCATACAGCTCACTGTTGGATCCGATACGGAAATCCGAATAGTACGATGACTAGCGCTTTCCTTTATCAGGATTTTTGTAGTGGCAGCAAATAAGGTAGCATCATTCATGGTAAACAGAGAAAAGTTTTAGTAGGGATACTGTCAAGATGGCTTAGCTGAGGTGGTTATCGCGTTGTAACAACTCATGTGAGTTTTTTTCTTCGTTAAGAGTTTTGTAAGGGTAGGAGGCTATCATTGCTTGCCTTGTTATTGTCCAACATGAAGTGGCCGTAGTCTAGTAGGTAGTGTGTTGGCTTATTAGACATAAAGCCAGGGTTCGAGCCCCTGGCTAGACATCAAGACAAAATACAAAAAGTATTTCTTCGGCGACTTCCTCTCAGCAGATTTTTGGCAAAAACTCTGCGAGTAAATAAAATTGCCATGAAAAAAAGTTTCTCAAAAATCTGTCGCTCGGAGTCGACTTTAAACTGTAGGTCCCACCACTCATGTATAAAAATTAACACACACAACATAAGTGGTGTGAGAAACTAGAACTTTGTACAATGGACCTCCGGATACGGTACTTGTCCTAATTGACAAGTACACGTGCTCTAACCTAACCTAACCTAACTTATTTCCAACATTATCTGCAGAAGACAGAAAAGGGTTTCTGTGTAGGTACTCGCTGGGTATAATCAACAAGCAGGAGCCATGAGTACGTATACAATATGCCATGGATATCGATTAATAAAGTCGTCCATTGGAAACGTAATGAATTTCTTTTTTACTACACCTTCTACAATGTTTTCTTTATTACCACTCACAAAGTGAATGCATAATAAACATTTCTAATCTGCTTTTTTGTTTTTCTTTGTCTTTCTTTTCATTTACAGTTAAACTTAAACGGCATTTTATGTGGCGCAATCATTTATGTTTAGTATTTGAATTATTATCCTATAATTTATATGATTTATTACGTAATACAAATTTTCGTGGTGTCTCATTGAATTTAACACGAAAATTTGCTCAACAGCTATGCACTGCTTTGCTCTTTTTGAGTACTCCCGAACTGAATATAATCCACTGTGATCTAAAACCCGAAAATATATTACTTTGTAATCCCAAAAGATCAGCCATTAAAATTGTTGATTTTGGCAGTTCATGTCAATTGGGTCAAAGGGTAAGTCCAATTCAACATTACACTCGTTTGCTTTATAATCTCTTTTATATTGGATTTCATTTCACAGATATACCAATATATACAATCACGTTTCTATCGTTCACCGGAAGTTTTATTGGGCATACCATACGATTTGGCCATTGATATGTGGTCTTTGGGTTGTATTTTAGTTGAAATGCATACCGGCGAACCATTATTCTCCGGCTGCAATGAGGTCGATCAAATGAACAAAATCGTTGAGGTATTGGGTATGCCGCCCAAGTATTTATTGGATCAAGCGCACAAGACACGTAAATTTTTCGATAAAATTGTCTCCGATGGTTCTTATGTATTGAAGAAGAGTCAGAATGGCCGTAAATATAAACCGCCTGGGTCACGTAAACTGCACGATATATTGGGTGTGGAGACGGGTGGTCCCGGCGGTCGACGTATGGATGAGCCGGGCCATTCGGTAGCCGATTATTTGAAATTTAAAGACTTAATATTACGAATGTTGGATTTTGATCCAAAAACACGTGTCACACCGTATTATGCTCTGCAGCATAATTTCTTTAAGCGTACCACAGATGAGGGTACGAATACGGGTGCTGGTACAGTACAACCTGGTAGTATAGCAATATCTTCGCCTTCCGTTAGTTCAACATCATCATCGACGGCCGCTTTAGTGCCGGGCGGTCAAATGGTACCGGCCAGTGCGGTGCAACATTCAGAACAACAGAGTCATGGTAAGTCTTCTTTATAAATATTCACACACACATTATTTTCTCTATTTTTATATTCTTTATTTGATTTCCATATATTTAGTTGATTGATTTCATTATGAATTGTTTTCGTTGGTAGTTTCGTTTCGTTTTAAAGCTGATTTTCTGCTTTTGTTTTATAATTTTATTTGAGAAACTTTAAGTTATGTTTTCGAATATGATTTTTCTTGTTTTTATTTAAATGAACTTAAAAACGTTTTGGGTTTCAAATGTCTTGTCCGTATAGCTAGCTGTCTAATACTGAATGCTAGTGTAAGTTTACAACAACAAGTCCATAAGTTGTGTAGCTAATGAATTGATTACAGTAGGTACACTCCCACAGACTATCAATCCAATTCCTTTAGCTCCGTTAAACTGTTCATCTTATAAAGGTACTTATTGGATGCTGACAAATTCTGCGCTGAACAGGCATATTGTTTCATTGCCAGATTTATTTGGTTTAATTTGTATAGGAACCGTACTAATCTACTATTTAAAGTAAGCGGATTAGGATGATTAGTCCCATGCTAGCTATAGTATTAGCCAAGCCAAAGTATCGACAATGTATAAAGATGTCTATGGGCTAGCCATACCCCAGTATACTGTAAGGATTATTGAATCTTTACAGACAACCAAACAGCACTAAAATACTTTGATGGTGTTTATACGGCAATCATCCAGAATAGAAAATGCCGAACAACTTTAAATAAGCTGGACAAACATTCTCATCTTGGTGAATAATCACGCGATCGGCGAGAGTAATCTAATTCCTAATAGGCCTAGCTATACCAGGTACAAGCTGCTACGCTGGGAGATTGATCTCATCGTTAGTAATGTTTCCTATCACTTACATTGCTTCTCACGCATTGCTATCTCCCACAACGAACTTTCCTCATTTCAACACAATGACTGGGGACCATCCATTGAATCTTGGTTATAAAAAAAAAACATTCTCATCTTGGTGAATAATCACTCGATCGGCGAGGGTTAGCTATACCAGGTACAAGCTGCTACGCGAAGAGATTGATCACATTGTTAGGATCCCTTATACTGCGCATTATAGCTCGTGCAAAAAATGTGCCAGAGAACCCTCCCTACCTACGTGATAAGGCGACAAACCTGAACTCTCTACGCCCTCAGAATAGTATTCCCTTTGATGATAGTTCTTAGATGCAGATAACGTACAGTGATTAGTGTGATTACTGTGTTTTAGAACGGCCTGGTCGATTATTGGTTGGGTATAAATTTCTATAGAGGTTAAGGATTTTAACAAACTATAAATCTTTAGTCCTTAACATGCAACATAATATATAATATAACATGATACCACTGTATCGTAGTAAAATGTCAAATTATTTTTGAAGTTTGAAACGCAGCGACAATGCGATGTCAATGCGCTTTCTTACAGAATTTTAAATGGTGAAATGTTATGTCGTCTTTAGAACAGAAATTAAATATCTTTCGAACTCAAATTAAATTAAAAAAAATTGAAATTAAAAAAAAAAAATATTGAATCATTGCCCCCAAAAGTATGCCAACAAATTAATCGTGTCTACTAACCTTAAAAGTATGCCAGTTTTGTATGTACGTATGTTTTGTTTTCTTTAAATGTTTATTTTTCTGTTTTGTAAACATAATTTTGTATAGTTTCATTTAATTTCTATTTATTTTTATTCATATTTGTTATTATTATTATGATTATTATTTGTATTTAAACGTATAATTTCAATGTCAATTATTTAAAAACTGTTTAGTTTAGTTTTAGTTACAAAAGTTGTTAAAAAAAAATTAAAGAACAAAATTAGTGTGATGTTTCAAGTTCGAGTTGCGTATTCAATT
Organism: Sarcophaga carnaria; assembly: GCA_958299815.1. Classification (NCBI taxonomy): domain Eukaryota; kingdom Metazoa; phylum Arthropoda; class Insecta; order Diptera; family Sarcophagidae; genus Sarcophaga; species Sarcophaga carnaria. The sequence continues at coordinate 10,000,708 of OY283149.1, read as the reverse complement.
GCAAATTAAACATCAGTCTGGTATATACTACCGAGCCAGACGACTGAATTTTTCGATAAACTTTACTTGACAAAATGTTGATTTTCAAATACTTTAACTTTAGGCGTAGACATAATCCTTGACGCAGCTCCACAAAAAGTTCTAACGGTCAATAATTGGCGTCGCCAAATAAACAAAAATGGATCGTGTCATGTTGTCTTTGAAATCACATACCATCCAGTCCATAATCTTCAATTGCAAAGGAAGCAAAGTGTTTTCATCGTGGCAAAGTGTACTTAGTTGATGTAATTTTCGAAAAAATCCCTTCCCAATGACATTTCCAAAAGATAATGCAAACGAAACATTCGATTTTCCCTGTTGCAATGGATTTTCTATTGTCACTTCTGAGTTCTTCGTGTCCAACTTTACTTGTTGACCTAATCCACGGAGTCAGAAATTATCATCACAGCTGAAGAAAATTTTGTTCGAAAAATCAGCACCGAAAGCCTGTTGTTTTAGATTGCAAATCAGCGTCAAAACTTGCGTAAGTTGGACTTAATATGGAGAAGAATGCAAATAAAAAAGCAAAATACGTCATAGTGAACCGTAAGGCAGTCCTAATTGCTGGTTGCGTTGTGGAATCGACAAATTAGGAATGCAATCTGTTCAAATTTCTTTATAATCTTGCCATTTGATTTTATTTGAAAGTACAATCCTTCCGGTTAATAATGGAAAATAATTTCATTCAAATGGCTGCCTCGGCCGGCCATGTAGTAGCATTTTTTTTTTCAAAAAAAATCATCTTTTCAGATGAAGTTCATTTTGATCTTGGCGGGTATGTAAACAAGCAAAATTGTCGCATTTGGGGCACAGAAAATCCGCACGCATACATTGAAAAGCCGACGCACCCATAACGAGTCACTGTTTGGTGCGGATTTTGGCCCAGAGGCATAATTGGGCCATTTTTCTTCGAAAATGAGCAAGGAGTGGCCGTTACAGTCAATGGCGATCGTTATCGGGCCATGTTGAACGAATTTTTGTTCACAAAAATTCAAGAGGAGGATATTGGCAACATTTGGTTTCAACAGGACGGCGCTACGTGCCACACAGCCGAAACTACACCCGACGTTTTGCGCCCTGTTTTTGAAGATCGCATTAACAGCTGCAGAGCTGATGTCGTTTGGCTACCTCAGAGCTGCAATTTGACACCGTTTTGGACTATTATTTGTGGGGTGCCGTCAAAGATAAGTGTTACGCCGACAAGCCAGAGGCAATTGACGCTTTAAAGGACAATATTCGTGAAGCCATTGGTGAAATTCTGCTGCACACAATCGATAATGTGCTTAAAAATTGGACCGATCGGGTAGGCTACTGCATGGCCAGCCGAGGCAGCCATTTGAATGAAATTATTTTCCATTATTAACCGGAAGAAAGGATTGTACTTTCAAATAAAAAAAGAAATTTGAGAAAATATTCAGTAGTTTTTTTTAAGCATTTTCAAAAACAAAAAGTTATTTGGCGGACCCTTTATTACCAAATAAACAAAACTTCAGGGGATTTATTATGTATTTCGTTTCAAAAGAAAATTGATGCCACCAGATGCAAAATATTTAACAATTTTGCTTTTGAAAAAGCAATACGAACTTGAAACACCCTATATTTACTAAAAAAAGAAAATTAATTAAATATTGTATTGTATTGTATTGTGCTTAACAACCAAATGTAATTCCCTTCTCTTTTTCTACTTTTTTTTTTAACACAAAATGTTTGTAACAAAAAAAAATTCATTAAAAACTGAACACAAATTGTAAAATTTATATTTAAACAACATAAACAAAAAAACAACAAAAAATAGACGATAGACGATGACCTGGCATTATGTTGAAAGAACATTATTTACATCAACAACAACAGCATTCAACATCATTAAAATCAGCATCATCAACATCTTCATCAACAACATCAATCGCTTCCTCAGGTTCGAATACAGCAGCTACCAGGAATATAATACATAAAATAACAACAACAACAACAACAACAGCAACATCATCCTCAACAGCCAATACAATGGGACAAACACAACAGCAACAAATACACCCTCAACAACAACAGCAACAACAATCAACACATGGTACTATCCATCATTTAGTTTAAAAAAAAGAAAAATTTTTAAAAATTATTTTCAAAATTAATTTTCAAAAAAATGAAAAATAATTTTTTTTTTCCAAATTTTGTTTGTTGCCTTTAAGAAAAAAGAAATTAAAATTAAATTTAATTTTTTAAACCTTTTATACATATATAAAAAAAAAAGTAAACAACAAAAAAAAAACATCTTAAAACATTTAAGATACAACTTTAGCTTTAAGTCCCAACTAATAATAATAATAATTGGCTTTAAATGATGAATATTGGTTTTCGAAGTAATATTTCCCTTCTTAACCTTATTTTCCTAATGTTTTGTTAACTAAAATTTAAAATAATATACGAGGATAGTACGTATCATCAACATGACAACAAGCAACTTAACAAACCAAATTAAACCAATCATGTTATCTTGGTTTTTGTGCATTTAAATGTTTGTTTTTTTTTTTCTTTCTTCTTCTAATATTTAAACGTACGTCAGTCATTGTGAATAATAAGTTGTCGTTAAGAACGTCATGTAAAACCTTTAAAAAGGAAATCATTAATTAAGAGAGAGAGAGTGTGTGTATAAATAAATAGAAAAAGAAATCTAACTTAACGGTTATTTATATTATATTTAAATTAATATACATAACATTGCGTTATACATTACGTTAACTGAACGTAATGTTGTGTAACGTAAAGAGGAGTGTAGCATATTATTATTATTATTACTGTAGTTTTTAAGTATTTCAATATATATTTATATACATACATACATACATACATACATGCAACATACAAAAACAACAAAACAAAACAAAAAAGAAAACCTAAAAAAAATACAAAAAAAAGAAACCAAAAACAACATAAAAAGCCAGAATTCCTTTTATTTTTTTAATAATTATTTAAGTTAGAAAATTTCAGTTATTTATGCAAAACAATTTAGTTTAAAATTTAAAATAAAATTAAAAAAAGAAAACAACGCTTTAATATATGTTGCATACAATAAAACCAGAGAAAGAGAAAGAAGTTCTTTGAGGAAACCTATCATCAACTAAAACAAAAAAAAAAAAAAACTATCGTAGTCGTTCTCCTTGATATTTTAAACTACTGCTTCAAGTCTTTAGGTTTTTCTTTTACTGTTTCTGTATAAATACTATCTGATTGAACATACTTTTGTTTCATATTCTTAGCGATTTATAGAAGCTTAGCTTAGCTTAATTGGCCATAACAACCCGTTTAACGGATTTCGGCCTTTCGCAACACATCCTTCCAGGCGCCTCTGCTTCGTGCGCGCCTGCAAATTTATAGAAGACTTTTCTTTTATAACCAAGATTCAAGGTTTGGTCTCCAGTCATGCAGTGCATTGTGTTTAAACGAGGAAAATTCGTTGTGGGAGATAGCAATGAGAGAGTGATAGGAAACATATTTGAAGGAAGAACGTTTTGCAGCAAATAATACGGCTTGAAAACGAATTTCAATATAGACAAAGCACGGGCTCAACCTATCATCAACCAAAATAAAAAACGATCACAGTTGTTCTTGGCATTTTAAAAAAACTGCTTCAAGCTTTAAATTTTTTTTCCGCTTCTGAATAAATATTAATTGGGCTACCTATCTGATCAGACATAAACAATCGCTCTTGTTTCACCTTCTTAGAAGACCTTTTTCTTTTATAACCCAGATTCAAATGATGGTCCGGTCCCTAGACATGCAGTGAATTGTATTGAAACTAGAAATATTCGATGTGGAAGAGAGCAATGAGGCAGTAGTATTTATATTTAAATCTATGTCGGTAAAAGATAGGAAAAATATCTGCAGGAAAAGCATTTTACAAGCAAATTCAGGGCGTCTGAATAAAAAAATTAGAAAATAAACTTGTGCTGCACCGGTCTCCACAAGAATTGTATTCCATTTTCGGCCGTATAAAAGTGATGTTAAGGGTTCATTATTTAAGCCCACAATGAACACCATCTGGTGTTATGAGCTATGATTTCAGAAACGCATTTAGTACGTTCATGCTAGTCTCTGTGTTTGAAGATTTATGCTTGCCCATTCACTTGTCAGTCATTAGCTATCTCTAGGCTCTCAAAAAAATTAGTTAATGATGAGTCCTTGATTCTAAGCTCACAACTATGCCTTGCAATCACTCTGTTGCCGACCGTAAAAGTGTTTTTAGCTTGTCTTTTAAAGGCACCCTTTAAATTTACCAACTGCATACGTTGCAGAAATATCTTATCTGCACAAAGAACACAAGTATGCCTTGCAATCACTCCGTTGTCGGCTGTAAAAGTGTTCTTAACCTGTTTTTTAAAGGCACTCTTAACTGCATACGTTGCGCAGAGATATTTTATCTGCAGAAAGAACATCATGCTGTGGCCTCTATCGTAATTCTTAAATGGCATTAAAAAGGGAAATAGTTTTTAGAATATGGACAAATGCCAAGAAAATCTTTGGCTATATTTTTCATCCTACATTGGTATTCCTTTGTAACTCTCTTGTTTTTTCTCGTTTTTTCTGTCCAAAAATCTTTTCGAAATTTCTGCGCTTATTGCAAACTTTAAAGGATTTTAGCCAATGCTTTGAACGATGGGTCTCACTTTTTAACCCTTTGACGGACACCAAAATTTTAGGAGGCCTTCCCGTGGGACACTTGCTGTATCTCCGTTATTTGGCATGTTACCTTGCAATATTTGTAAGCTTTGTATCCGTATTTTGTCCGCAACAATGTTTATATAGATATCGTTATAAAGAAAACAGATATATTATTGATATAAACCAATTTTTTAAGGGCATTAGCTTCTTTATAATGATTTTATGAAGGAAACAATTTATGACGTGTATACACGTCATGTCCCCCCAGAAACCCTTGTTATGACGTCTATAGACGTCAGTGTCCGTCAAAGGGTTAATGCCTTAGAATGTCAATGAAATCGTATGGAAATATTTTTAGTAATACACAGACGATTTAACCAGGTTACTGAAAACAATTTCCACGAGGACTTATTCTTCCGCTGCTGACTATGCTGTGTGATTTTTTTCCCGTCTTATCGAAAATACTGCGCTTATTGTAGACTTCAAAGTGTTTGGCAAATATTTTGCACGTTGGCTTTCTCTTTTAATGCCACCTAGAAATTTCTTTTTTGCTTCAGAAGAAATATTTCCTAAGCAACTCGATGAGATTATTGAGAAGGATTCCATCAAAAAAATCATATTCACATTGGATGATTGATGTGAAGGGAAAGTAAAACTTCCATTCTAATATGATTTGAATGCTTCAACATTTGTGTGTGATGGTTTTCAACGGGGAGAGATAAAAAAATTTAATGGAAAAATATTTAATTTTAAAAAATTTTATTTACGAAGTACAAATAAAATAAAAAATAATAATTTATTTTGAAACTTTTCGTTACAAAATTGGATTGATTAAACTCAGTTTGTTAAATTAAATATTTAAATTATTTTTTATATTTAAATAGGAAGATTAATATTCAAAATGTTAATTCCTTTGGACTACCCCCCTCTTTCAGTCTCTCTTCCTCTTTGGTTATTGTGCTAACATATGTTTGCTAACTTGTAAAAAAAAATTGCCTCCTTAAACTTATTTAATTAAAAAAAAATTAAATAATTTTTTCCATAATAAGTTTTTTCTTTTCTACTTTAAATGAAGAAAACTTTAAAAAAAAGAAAGAATAAATTGTAAAACGACTTAATTGACTGCCATAATTTTTAACTTTAAAACCTAAAACAAAAAAGAAAAAAACGATTAAACTCATAAAAAAAATATTTCTAATTCATTATTAACAAGAAAAGAAAATTAAAATGAAAGAAAAAATAATTAAATTTAAAACAACAACAACAACAACAACAAAAAATGCAACTATTTAATTTAAACAGCAACAAACTCAATAACTTAAGTGAACAGCAGAAAAATAGCAATTCATAAATAAATAAAAAAAATAAAATAAAAATAAAATTAATTTATAAACAAAAAAAAAAAAATAATTTTTAATAAAAAAAAAGAAAGAAAATAAAAAACAACAAAAGATTAGTTGGTTCAACATTGTCGTAATCGAAATTAAATATTTAAAAAAAGTAAATTAAAAACACAACAAACACACAAAAATATATATATATATATTATTACAACAAAATATATATAAATTATTATATATATGAAAAATGATTAAAAGTAGTAATAAAAAAAAAATAAATAAAAAAATCTTATAGTTTTAGTACAAGAAAAACATTGTTTAGAACACTTTCCAGAAACAAAAGCGTCAAAAAAAAATAAAACAAAATTAATACTTTTGGCTAAAAAAAGAAAATAAAACAAAAAACTTAACTTCTAAAAATTATATATTAAAAACAGAAAAGTAAATATTACTTGCTAGATTTTTTTTTAGACATTTAAGTCTTAAAAAAAGAAAATTAAAAAAAAAGTATATAAAAAATTAAAAAAGAAATTCATTTTTGGCATACAAAAATATTTAACAAAAATATATACATTTATATATATATATTTAAACAAAAAAAGAAAATTTAAATTTAAAAATTTAGAACAAAAGAAAACCTTTAAAAAAAACCTAAGTTTTGTTTTGGTTTTAAAAAAATATTTTTTTTTATTATTATTATTTTTTTTGTTCATATAATTTATATACTTTCCTACTCTCCCTTTTACAAACAAAAAAAAATATATATTTCTATACAAAAAAATAATAATAAAAAATAAAAAATAAAAATAAAAACAAAACAAAACAATACTTAATCCTGGTAATAAAACAAAATTAACAAAATTCAAAAAATGTTTATTAAAAACAAAAAATATAAAACAAAATTAACAAGAAAAACATAAAAGTTGGCAAAAAAAAACAAAAACAAAAAAATACATATTTTTGGCATCGAAATCTACTACTAAATCTAACTACTAAACTACTATTACTACTACTACTTACTATTATTACTACTTAAAAAAAAACAAAACAAAATAAAAACAAGAAAATAAAAACAAAAACAATTATAAAAAAAGTCAAAAACAAAATCTATTACACCCCCAAAGAAGAAAATGAAAGAAAGAAAAGAAGAAAAAAAAGTAAAGTAATATGGTAAAAATAAAACTTTCTACCCCTCCCCCCTCTATACATACTTTTTGGACTCTATGGCAATGTTTATCCAATTAATCGTATTAATATTTATGAAAAAGTTTATAAAAAACAAAAATAAAATAAAACAAAACTTTAAAAAATAAAACTAATAATCTTAAAAAGTATTATTTAAAGCTAAAAGTTGATATAATGATTTAAAATTATTTATTTAATTTTTTTTATTTTTTATATTTAAAAAATATATTTCATACATATATTCTAAAAGGCTTAAATAAATTATTCATATTTTATATTATGATTTTTCATACACACACCCTTTTAATTTCGATGATTAAATATCATAAACTTTCTAAAAAAAATTTTAAAAATCTCGACATTAGCATTTTTCCTTTCTGAAGACAAGAATTGTTTCTTTCTAAATTTCCTATATTTTCTTACATTTCTCACTAACATGGTCGCCATACAGGTTAGGCTATGTTAGTGGGTACCTCAGCGTTCACAGGCAAATTTATCCCCTTGTCATGATCTGTTAGTGGAGGGTTTGAACCATCCCCGAGCTTCGGATGAAATCGGCCAGTTTCCTTTGTGACACGTTCGCCACAATGCCAAGATCTTTAAACTTTCTGTAACCCACAAAACCTATGACATCTGTTTTGAAGTGCAGGGCTCTCACATAAAAGGTGTTGTTGTATCGATTCCGTTTCTTCCACATCTTGGCAGCTTCTACAGTAATCCTGCTGGTACTTGCTTGGTTTTCCTGTTGTTCACTGGTGGACACATCTACGGTTTGTTAAATTCCATGCAGCTTTTTCCAATTAGGAAAAGTATTCTTGTATAGCAGAGGCAGATATCGTGTCGACATGTGCGGTATGGAGAGTCCTTGCAACTCCTGACATCCTCGGATTTGACGAGGTAGGATCACAGGGATTGCTGCTTGACTGGCCACGCATATGATCGAGATCAATTCACTGTTGGACACACCTACGGTTTCTTAAATTCCATGCAGCTTTTTCGAATTTGGGAAAGTATTATTGTATAGTGAGGCAGATATCGTGTCGACATGTGCGGTATAGAGAGTCCTTGCAACTCCTAACGATCCTAGAGATTGTTGCTTGACTGTCCACGCATATGATCGAGGTCAATTCACTGTTGGACACACCTACGGTTTGTTAAATTCCATGCAGCTTTTTCCAATTTGGAAAAGTATTCTTGTATAGTAGAGGCGGGTGTTGTGTCGACATATACGATATAGAGAGTCCTTGCAACTCCTAACGATCCTAGAGATTGCTGCTTGACTGTCCACGCATATGATCGAGATCAAAGGAGTTAGGTCCCCGGTTTCAATCAACTTCCTGCCTAACACTTAATATGCACGCATGTATCTTCTTGTGCGATGCCTAGGTTAGGTTAGGTTAGAGGACGTGTACTTCTCAATTAATACAAGTACAGTACCCGGAGGTCGAATTGACCCATTGTACAACGTCCTAGTTTCTCACACCACTTATGTTGTGTGTTTTAATTTTATACATGAGTAGTGGGACCTACAGTTTAAAGTCGACTCCGAAAGGCAGATTTTTGAGAAACTTTTTCCTGGCAATCTTATTTACTCTCAAAGTTTTTGCCAGAAATCTGCTGAGAGGAAGTCGCCGAATAAATACTTTTTTGTATTTTGTCTTGATGTCTGGCCTGGGGGGCTCGATCCCTGGCTTTACGTCTAATAAGCCAACACACTACCTACTAGACTACGGCTACTTCTGCGATGCCTAAGTGTCTCAGTTTCCAGAAATGTGTTCGGAAGATTCATTCTCATCGTCTCATCTATTTCTTGGAGACACAATGTCCATTTTGAACAAGTATAAACTGTGTTAACAGTTCTCAGTCAGAAGATCCTGTTGCACCGCTGTAGGGCCAACACGCTAGTCCATGTATCTCTCCATAAGAGTGTTTTTTAGATTTCTTCTGTTAGCCGAAACAATGGCTCCACAGGTTACTATTGCTCTGACCATCAGCGTTTCCTTGAAGGAATTCTGCATATTATTCGGGCATGTCTAGCCATTCCTGATATACTCTCTATATAGAGCCCTGTATGTTAATTTACTATGTTGTGATTTCCAAAATATTTTAACTGCTGTTTCCGTGGCATTGTCTCCTCCACAAATTGAATATTTTCCGTTTAGGAAATTTCCTTCCTCCAGTAAATGCTATTGTTGTCTTACTCGGGTTTATACTCAAACTCCTTCTCAAGCTGTCTTTAAATCAGTCTCGTTAAATTTTTCTGTAGGCGCCATAACTACATACTACATATGTATACCCCGTCTATAATGGAACAAATTTTTTACTGAGGGTTTTCAGTACCACGATTCATTTATTTCTGTGCGGTTATGTATGTGGGAATTACGTGTTCGATTCTTATCAGAGATTCAGATCTGTTGTCGTTACGCATTTCAAGAAAAGAAATGGATGTGCATCCATAGGTCACCAACTGATTTTCTTGACCATAAAGTCTATAAGTTACAAATAGGCAACAGGTCCCAATACTTTTTGTTTGATTCTGGTTTCCAAAGTATGAACAGTGTAACGAGAAAGCCATTTAATGCTTCTACGCCTTAGCCTTTAAATTGAACCAATAGCGTTGGCTATTTTAGTCCACTAGTTTGAACCTCTATGAAGCTTTGAGTGCAAAATCAAGATCCATTAAATATTGAACGTTTGATGTACGAACATTTGATCTGTAACTGAAGTTTAGGTTTAGCAGCATTCACTCTTAAGGCCGCTCTATTTCATGTGTAAGGAAAAACTTCTAAACTTCCCTTTGGAAAAGCAATTCTGACAGAATCTTTAACGAGATCTTTAATTAAAAAATCTTAAATTTTTGAATACGTTATCCATTAAACTGTAACAGCGCTAAAAACGAAAGAAAAAATGTCAAACGAATTAATAAGGATTTTTCAATTGTTTTAATTTAATTGCTTCGAAGGACCATTTTCAGTTAATTTCAAGAAGTTTTTTATTATTGTTTTTTTTTTAATCACAATAAACAGCTAAATTATACTCACATAAAATCATTATATTATAAATTATTAATTCAGTAATTAAATAAAATAATAATTGAAAAAAAAGAAAGAAACATAAAATAAATTATGCATTTATTAGGTGACTTAACCACCATAGAGTTCATTATTTGCAAATTATTAAAAACAACAACAAAAAACACACATATTTATACCATTTAATAAACTTAAAAAGAAAATAAATAAAAAATAATAAATTCATACATGCTGTAAAATATTTAACATACCAAAAAAAATAAAAAAATAAGTTTAAATAAAAAATAAAAAACTATACACTTGTAAAATATTAAAATTGATTAGCAAACCAAAACGTATACAAATATAAATAAAAAAATAAATAATATAAAATATTAGAAATTTATTATAAAACATAAGTACTAAAACAACAAATCATAGTTTATAATAAGAAAACAAAAAAATAAAACATAAAAAAAACAACCACAAAATATTATTATTACTTAAAAAATAATAATAAAATATAATTTAATAATAAAATTTAATATTTAAATTAAATTGAAAAAAAAAACATAAAAATTGAATGAATGTTCAAATAAATGCGTGTGTGTTTGTATAAAAATTTAATAAATATGAAAAGAAAACAAAAATATTAAAATTAAGTAATAATTATAAATTATTTAGTAATAAAATAATAATAATAAAAAATAAAAAGAATAAAAATAATTATAGCATACTTTTTAGATAAAAATAAACAAAAATAATGAAAAAAAATAAAAACAAAACCATTAAATATGACATTATTAAACATCATATTTAAAAATAAAAAATATTTATTTAAATTAAAAATTCTTTATTAAAAAAAAATTAATTTTTTTTTTAGAAAAGTAAATTAATTTTTTAATGTTTTGTTTTTTATTTAATTTTTTTGGTTGATTTATAATTTTTTTCTAAATTCTTCGTATTGTTTTTAATTTTTTTTTTTTGATTTTTCAAATGAATAAAACAATGTTTTTTAGCAAAAATATTTATTTATTTGAAAAAGAAGAATAAAAAATTGATAATAATGATAATAATAAAAATTTATTTATTTATTAAAAATATAAATTTTTGTTAATTACTTAAAATATATTTTTATTTGATTATACATTGTATGGTATTCTTAATTTATTTCCATTTGATATTTTATTTATTAAAAATAAATAAAAAATTTTTTTTATTATTAAAATTTTCTTGCATTTAAATATTGAAGTTTATTTATTAAAGATATTTTACATATTAAGAATATATTTTTATTTGTATTTGTATACCGCATTCTTAATTTATTTTTGTTAATTTTTATTTGTTTAAAATATTTTTATTTATTAATAATTTTTTATTTATTAAAAATATTTTTATTTATTTTTTATATTTATTTTTAATAAATAATTAAAAATATTTTATTTTTGTAATAAAAATATTTTTAATAAGTAAAAATAATAAGTATTAAAAATATTTTTATTTATTTTTTATATTTATTTTTCATAAATTATTAACAATATTTTATTTTTAAAATAAAAATATTTTTAATAAATAAAAATAATAACTAAAATTTATTTTTAATAAATAATTAAAAATATTTTATTTTTATAATAAAAATATTTTTTTTTTGTTTATTAAAAACAATTTTATTTATTATATTTATTTTTAATAAACAGATAAATTATTTTTAATAGTAAAATTCAAAAAAAATAAGTAAACATATTTTTAATAAAAAAAAAGGAAAAATGTTTTTATAAAAAAATACAAAAGAAAATAATTCTTTTAAAAAATAATTTCGGGAGAAAAAGTAATTCAGAATAGTTGTAATCTTTTTAAGTCATATTTTATTGTAAAACATACTTTTTTTAATTGAAAATATTTTTTGCTTTATATTTTATTTATTTTTAAATTTATTTATCTTTTTTACATTTATTAAAAATAAATTTATTTTATTCTTTATTTTTTTATTTTATTCTTCATTTTATTTTTCATTTTTATTTATTTTTCAAAAAAAAATAAGTTTAGCAATATTCTATGTAGGTTTTTTATTATTAATTTAAAATGTTTTTGTCTTGAGGTCTTTAGTATTATCTTTTATTTATATTTCGGTAATAATTTTTTTTATTTATTTAGTTAGTAAATAAATTTACCTACTAATATATGAGGACTTTGTGCTGAAAAATCAGCAGGTTTCTTGTATCTAAAAAACGAACTCGGTTCTGTAGGTTTCTTATGAGATCTTAAATTAGATTATTTTTTTATTGTTTTATTTATATTTTATTTATTTATATTTTATTATTATTTTTTATTATTTTATTTTATTATTATTTTTTATTATTATTATTTATTATTATTATTTATTATTATTACTTATTATTATTTTTATTATTTCTTTTTATTATTATTTATTGTTATTATTATTTTTTATTATTATTATTTTTATTATTATTTTAATTTTGTAACTTTTCCTTTTTTATTCATAATTAATTTATTTTTCTAAAAAAAAAATCTTTAAAATTATTTTTCAAAGAAAATAATTTTTTATTTGATTTTTGTTTCGTAAAATATTTTAAATTTATTTGACTAAAAAGTATATATTTTTTATTTTATTTGGTAACAAACAGAAATAACCATGGGTATTTTTTTATGTGTTAAACTAATGTTTTTTTTCTTTGAAAATGAAAAAAAAATTAAATATTAAAACGATATTATTGTTTAACAAAAAAAAAAAACATAAATTATAAAATAATAAAAGTATAATAAAAAATAATATGTAAAACATTAAAAAAGAAAACAAAGTTTAGTTGTAGTCTTTAATTATATTTAATAAACACAGCAACAACAACAAAAACAAAAAAATATTTATTAAAACCAAACAACAAAAAAAACTGAAACTTTACAAAAATTATGTCATTTATAATGATCATTATATACCGAAAAAAAAAATAAATAAATAAAAATTATAAATAATAATATTGCATACATAAATAAAAACTAAATCGAACAAATTCCATAAAAACAAAAACAAAAAAATATTTTCATTTTTGGATTTAAAAAACGTTTTTCGAAACTTCCGTTAAAAATTAAACACAATACTTCGATTTTTTTACTACCTTACTCTATTAGCTTTTCCATTAACAGTGGAGGTTCTGTTAAAGATGGTACAGGATAGTATGCCAGGTGAGCGGTGAGTCTCTTCCTTCTCTACACCACCACAACAAAGTCTATTTTGGAGTTAAGTTGCAATCATAAAAGGTGCCGTATTTTATGCAGGTTCTTCTGACCATCTTGTCTGCACCATTATTCTCCACTATAGCCGAGTTAAATGAGGCGGACACTTAAGCTATTGACTTAGCCTTTGGAATATAGCATACAGCATTATCTTTATGATACTAGCGGCCTTCCCTTCTGATTCTGTGGTCGATCAAACTCCATTTTCTACGTTTGATTTGTTTTATTATGGACTCCATGTAGGTTAGGTTTTAGATATTCATGCTGCTAATGGTGGAGACGACACTCAATAACGACTATCGAGTTATCGAAAGCGTTGAATGTTCTATGTCTTGCTCTCCATAATGATTCCAATTAGCTAGACTTTCGTTCCCGCTTTGTTGAACCTACTATTTGCGTCTGTTTCTGGTTCCATTTCGCCATTCGCTGTTACTGTAATGCGTAGATAGCAAAAGCTTGCATTCTTCTTCTTACGACCGACTTACGAGTCTAGAAGGCATCACATCCTTATTATATAAATCTTGGAGTGATCTGCTGTAGTAGCCTCCACGTAATGCCTCTACTCTATGAACAGATGTGATTCAGGATCTCATTCTGCATGTTCTTTGTTTTACTTCGAAGTTGGAGTCCAATAATTGAGCGATGCTTACATTATTGTGAACAGAAAACAGAAAGTCTTGCAGTTGCGTACATAACTTTCAATAAAATTATGACTTCGAATCAAATTATATGCCAGTGAACCTCTTTTCTTCTGGATGCTTTCCATATAACATCCGGCTGGTGTGTACTATGGATTGCTCTGTTAAAATGGCCTTAAACCTGTTCGCCTCGCCTCTTATATTATTTTCTCTTTTACTTGAAGCCTCCTCTGTCTGACAGCATGCATGACAGATGGTATTTTGTTTCTGGGTGGTAGGTAGAGAGGCCGCCAGAGTCACTGAAATAGTGCGTATTAGACGATAGCTCGAGAATTCAAAGCTTAACTCTTACATTTTGAAAAATCGTTTTCTCTCGGCGACCCGGCTTTTCAGTAGACTTAGGGCAAAATCAAGGAAGTCGCCAGAGTCACTGAAATAGTGTGTATTAGACGATAGCTCGAGAATTCAAAGCTCAACTTTTACATTTTTTTTCTCGGCGACCCACCTTTTCAGCAGTCCTTGGAGGAAAATCTCGGAGTCCAAAATAAAGTACTACGAAAATAAACTTTAAAATCTAAGGTGCCACTCTAAACTATATCTGCCGCCACTTGTAGATAAAATGAACACACGAAACATGGGTGTGTTCCGTAATTCTCACCAAAGAGTTGTAAAATTCGGAGCAGAGTAATTCCTCTTATCATACTTCTGTACTAATTTTGATTGCTTTTTTTAATCAGATTTCCATAAAAACATGTTTTTCAGACCTGTGTGGTAATTTTGAATATTTTCTCATCAGATTTCCATAAAAAATGCTTACTTCTGTGGATGTTTTGTACATTTTCTAATCCGATATCCATAAAACTCTATTTTCTGTGGTAATTTTGAACGTTTTCTAATCAGATTTCCACAAAAAAAGATTTTACAGACCTTTGTTATAATTTTGAATATTTTCTTGTCAGATTTCCATGCAATTTTTTTTTTAATTTTTTTTTTTCACAAAACGAAGAAATTTTTAAAATTTTTATTTTGCATTAATTTATCAAATTTTTTTATTTTCTATTTATTTATTTATTTTATTTTTAATATTCAAACTTATGTGGTAATTTTGAATATTTTCTCATCAGATTTCCATAAAAAATGCTTACTTCTATGGATGTTTTGTACATTTTCTAATCCGATATCCATAAAAATTGTTTTCTTTGATAATTTCGACAGTTTGCTAATCAGGTTTCCACAAAAAAGATTTTACAGACCTTTGTTATAATTTTGAATATTTTCTAATCAGGTTTCCATAAATTTTTTTAAAATTTTTTTTTACAAAACGAAGAAATTTTTAAAATTTTTATTTTGCATTAAATTATCAAATTTTTTCTATTTTCTCGGTAGTGTTTTAAATAATATTCTAAAGAATTTCTAATCTATATTTAGAATAAATAAAATTTTTAATATTAATTTGTCTATTTCCGGTGGTGATTTTTATAAATATTTTTTTTTATATATTTTAGTTAAAAAAAAACACTTTTTTATGACTTTTAATATTTAAAAACTTTCCATAACTTATTTAATTTTAAAGAAGGAATTTTTTAAATAAATAAAAAATATTAACAAACAACCCCAACAGTATTGAAAGCAAAAAATAATAAAAAAGAGAACGAAAGATAAAGAAATTTACTTGAAACCTTAAAAACGTAAAAAAAAGAAAAAAGAAAAATATTTAAAAATATATTAGAAACAACAAAAACTAGCTAAAAATATATATTAAAATATAAAAACAAAAAAAATTATTTATTTACAACATCCGAAAACACAAAAAAATTAAAAAAAAATATGAATGCAAAATAAACAACACGTAAATAAAAAGAAAAAAAATTATAAAAATTAATATAATATAATAAAAACTTTTCCAAAACCCAAAAACTAAAAAAAAATATTTTTTTTATAAACAAAAAAATTAAAGAAAGAAAAATTTCAGTTAAAAAATTTTTTTACTCAAAAACAAATTATAATTTTTTTCTACCTATAATTAAAACATAAAAACAAAAATAAAACTTAAAATAAGTAACAAAACAACTTGAAAATAATATAAAAAAAAAAATAAATAAGAAATGTTATACAAATTTAAGTCATTTATTTAATAAGCGTAAAATAAACTTCATCTAAAGAAATAAAAAAAAACAGCAACAACAATTAAAAAAAAAACAAAATTATATATATAATAATAATTAATATTATAATAATTAATTATAAAAAAATAAACCATATTTCATTTACATTTTAAGTTAATATTTCATAATTATTATTAAAAAAAATAAAAAAATAAAATTAAAAAAAAATAAACAATAAATAAGTATAATAATAATAATGATTATATAAAAAGTAAAACAAAAAAAAAACAGAAAAATAAGCAAAAAACAACAACAAAAACAAACAAACAAAAAACTTAATAAAAAATTTATGATATAATCAACAAAAAAAATAAATAAAAAAAAATAATTGAAACGGTTTTTAGATTTTTACAACGTAATTAATCAAACCTTATAATTGTGGTTATTTGTCATCCCATATACATAGTAATGAATTTCCCTTGAAGTACACTTTAAAAAAAAACGTATTTTTTAAATCATTTTCTCTAACTATTGTTTTTTTCAGTTCTATACGAAGCATTTTATAAAATAGTTTTAGGTACAGATTGCAAAATATTCAATCGAAATTATTTTATTACGTTCCTCTTTATTTTTTAAACGTAATAATCTCGAGTAACAGCAATAAATTAAATATAATCACCTGTGGCGTTCCTACGGGTCGCTATGCGTGCTCAAGTGATCTTTTGGTATCAAAGCTACCATTCCAACCTACCTACATCCACTGTAGCTAATAATTATAAGTATATTTTTAATATAAATTTCTTTTCTTCCAACATAGTCGTTTACATACTATACATAATTGGTCATTACAACCCTGCAGTCAGCATTACGACCTAGTTTCTCACACCACTTATGTTGTGTGTGTTAATTTTATGCATGAGTGGTGGGACCTACAGTTTAAAGTCGACTCCGAACGACAGATTTTTGAGAAACTTTTTATGGCAATATTTACAGTCAGAGTTTTTGCAAGAAATCTGCTGAGAGGAAGTCGCCTGAAGAAATACATTTTGTATTTTGTCTTGATGTCTGGCCTGGGGCTCGAACCCTAGCTTCTCGTCTAATAAGCAAACACACTACCTACTAGACCACGGAGACTTCAACATCAATTACTGAAAATAAAAAATATATGTAGGTCCACTCATGAGTCGCCGTAGTCTAGTAGATATTATTATTAATATTTTCGTAAAAAATGCCATAGCACTGCGACCATACGATCTTTTGTACTCTTGTCAAATTGTCTATATAGCTATCATCCAAGCCTACTGTCCTGGCAAATTTCAGGATAACAATTTCCTGCCTAGCACCTTATTGCACAGCCGGGTGTTTCTTTTTGAGATGAATTAATGCTCAACAGGTTCCAGAAATGTATTTCGATGGTTTATTCGCCATAGAATCTACATGTTGAGCACGAGAAAACTCTCATTCTGAGTACTCTGCAGAGTGCCCTGTCAAATGACTTTGCTACCAACCGCAGGTTATTCCTGGATAGTGTAATGCATGACTCAAATCTCCCCTCTTATTGTAATTTCGAAA
Source organism: Sarcophaga carnaria (assembly GCA_958299815.1). Classification (NCBI taxonomy): domain Eukaryota; kingdom Metazoa; phylum Arthropoda; class Insecta; order Diptera; family Sarcophagidae; genus Sarcophaga; species Sarcophaga carnaria. Next base: position 9,982,907 of record OY283149.1, on the reverse strand, counting down.
TCTTTGATGCAATTCACTTGGTATGAGAAGAGTTATTGCCTCTCTTTATCTTCCCTTTTTTAAACGAGAGCCTGTTGCTCAAAAACCAAGCTTAGACATCTCGAAGAAAAATTTTCTTTCGTCGACTTTCTCCCTGCCTCGTCTTCTGGCAGAAAATATATAAAATAAAATAAAATTGCCATGCCAAAGTTTCTGAAAAAATCTGTCGTTCGGAATCGACGTTAAATCGTAGGCTCCGCTACTCAGGGATTATATTAACACACCCAGTGGGTGGTGTGAGTGGCTAGGTTATAAGCCCGACTAAAAGAAACCAGCTAATGTTGTTATAAGGGAGCTTAATTTTGTTCAAGTGATACACAAATGATAACGAGTATTCGCGAATACATTGTCAGGGATTAGAAACCGTTTAACCTGACGCTGGCTATATGACAATAAAAAAGAAAATCCTTCTGCTTCCTCCTTTCTACAAAATAGCTCATTGCCTATTGGTGACAAATTTGCTCTTCATTTTGTCCGACTATTCGCAATTTTATGCCCACGAACCCATACACAATGTAATAGCGCGTTAGCGTGTCGAGAATCTCTTAACACTCACATACCATCACATTTTTAAAGCGATTGAAAGGCTTTAAAATTCACTTGACTATCCAAAATCCAAGAATTTCGTCTCGAATATATTCCAACGGCATGCAATTCTGATTGTCACTTATTCGAAACGATTTTTAAATTGATTTCCCCTTCTGGCTGTACTCTTTTCCAGCTTCGTTTGATGCCAGCCTGTTCATCGACAATGTTCACGTTCACTGACCGTTACACGAAAGTTGCTGAAGAGAATTATTGTTGGTGGCATCATCACATCACATTTTAGAATTGGTTTACCAAGAAAGCTTTTCAAGACCCAAAAACATCGACTAAGGTCTTTAGTTTTCATTTCAGAACTAGAACTAGGGGCTCTAGAAATAGCAAACGGCGTGATATCTAAAAGCACTCCAGTTGTAATCGTCTTTAGGAGTTCAGTGCTGTGAACTTTCCAAAACTCTTATTTAGTAAAACGTTTTTAAATACATTTTCTAATTTTTTTTACTCTGTATCATTGTCCACAGGTCTTCTAATGCATCCCTCCAGCCAACAGACGAACAGTTTAACCAGCCTTAACCAGGCGGCAGCCTCAAATATGTTGCGTTCCTCACGTGGTAATGGCGGCGGTGGTATTGGTCTCGGACCACAATGTTTCGAACAAAACAGTATGATGATGAAATCATTATATGAACAACAACAACAACAGCAACAACAATTACTAGCTGCACAACAATCTTTACAGGGCCTGCTAACGCCCGGCTCCAGTAACAGTTGTAGCAGTACGAGTTTGCAACAGTCGAACAATGTGAATAGTAATAATAACAACAACAACAATTATCCCTTAGCCATGGATTGTGATCCACCATTGGCGACACAACAAATGCCACCACCACCACCGCCACAACAACAACAACAACAGCAGCCAGTACGTTTCGGTATAACAGGAGCAACGTTACAAGGTGCGGGTGTAACATCAACTACGGCGTTCGGCGGTAGTACGACGTCTTTAAATGCAGTGCGTATACGACAAAATTCAGGCAGCGGTACGAGTGCAGGCTTCAATCCGCTGCAAACGAAACATCAAACAAATAATCAACTGCCACCGCCGCCGAACAGTAGTAATTTAATGCAAACCGTCTCAAATGTTAATATGGGTGGTGGTGGTGGCGGTGGTCATCATCATAATTATGCACCTGCTTCATTGCCTTTAGATTTGGTACATCATCCATTGTCGGCGGCTGCCTCACATCTAATGATGACCGATTCAAGTGTTATAACTGCCTCTGCCGGTGGTGCATCAAACACCGGACCTGCCTCATATTCCTCGTGGCCGCCACAAGCGAATCACGTTTTTAATCTGCCGCCACCGCCACCACCCTCACATATGCTGGCTGGGGTAAGTATGAACAGTGAAATGTCTACACAACAACAACAACAACAGCAGCAACAGCCGCCACCATTGCCATTAAATCTACAACAACAGCAGCAGCAACAATTAATGCAACAACAGCAACATTTACAACAACATCAGCAGCAGCATCAACAGCAACAACAGCAATTACAACATTCACAAAGACGTATGATAGGAGGCGGTGGTGGTGGTGGTGGTGGTGGAGGCGGTGACCACTCGTCACGTTTACCTTCAGGCTCTGCAGCAAATAGTTCGAATTCATCGAGTGCTGGCAATAATAGTGGCTCCGCCAGTGGAGATGCCTCTTCGCCCATGGTAGGCGTTTGTGTTCAACAAAGTCCTGTAGTTATACATTAGATTCTACACACTCCGACCCCACTCCCCTTTTCCTTTAGTTTTCTGCTTAAACTTGTTAACTTCCTGAATTTAATCTTACCATATGGAACTTTATGGCTGGTTTATTAGCCTCGTCCTTGTTAGCTAACTACCATTATGAAATGGTAGGATAGAAGGGCGTGGTTTTTTTTTCTTAAGAGAACTTGTTTTTTTTTCTCCTTTCCTTTGCTACATACTGCTCTTCTATTATTACAAAAAAAAATCGAAAAAAGGAAAAAAAAAATAATTTAAAAAACAAAAATAAAAAATAAAAATAAAAACAATAATACTTTATATTTAATTATAAATTATAATTTAAATTTATTTCGTTTTTTTTAGATATACATATATGCTATATAATATATACAAAATATTATAAAATTTAATATATATTTGTATTTAATTATTATTATTAAAAACAAAAGAAAACAAAACAAAAAAGAAAACAAAATCAATTCATTTTTTGTTTTTCTTTTTAATAATTTATCCCCCCCCTCCCTTATATACTGTTAATACAAGAAATTTAATTAATTTAATAATTATTTAAAAAAACATAAGATATACAGACATACATACCCAATATCTATATATTATTTAATATATACATACATACTTTATATAATTTAAAAAAAAAAGAAAAAAAAATAATTCATGATCCACAACAATTCATAATGGAAAGTGAAGATTATGTTAACATTATTATTTAAATATTATAAACGTATATATATACTTATAATACATATTTTATTATATACATATACATATGTATACGCATGTGTGTGCGTATGTTTACGTACATAAGTTAAATATTTAAAAAAATATAATTTAAAAACAAATTATCAAACGAATGCTGCTTAAAAACAAACAATATTACACCACACAGATCCTTTAAACTGACAGCAAATTCCTGAGTTGCCAACTGCAATTTTTAAAATTTAAGTGAATATGCAACGAGCCTGGCAATCCCATTAAAAAAAACCCTCAAAGAGTTCAAGGCACATGTTCTATAGATTTCACCTAACGATTATGCTCGTTCTACTTCAGTCATCTTCTGAAAAGTCCATAGAGATGTAGCAGTTTGCAGAAGTTGCCAACCGAGTATGAACCCCGGTATACAACTGTGTCGGGAAACACAGTTACACAGTTACAGGGGAGATGTTCTATAGTTTTCTATACTATTACACCCGGCATCGATCCTTTAAGCTGACAGCAAATTCCTGAGCTATCAACAGAAATTTTAAAATTATTTTCTTTAATTTTTAAAATTTAAAGGAATATGTAACCAGCTTCCCAATTCCATTATAAACCCCTAACGACAAAGATTTCAAATCATTGAAGAATGGCCACCAGTTACAGAGAACATGTTCACAACAAACCATGCAAAAATCCAGCATGGATCCATTCTAGATCCTTATCAGCAACCCAACCTTGTAATATTGTGTAATAAATCCAGTCGACATGTCCTACGCTGGTTTTAGCCAACCTCAGCAGCAAGCCGGTTTCACAAAAAATCCTCTGTCATCAGCCATCTTCTGAAAACTACATAGAGGTAGCAGATTGGAGAATTAGAACTAAGCCACCAGGTCAATCCAATGAAGCAAAAACAATCGTCATTCCTTTCTCTCTACAACTGTGTAAGGAACCATAACGAAGAGAAATCCAAGATTTCTTATCGGATCCAGATGGTCATGAACCAGACGTGACTTTAATTAGACCATGACCCAATTGGCTTCAGAGCAGTCTAACTGTGAACGAAGAATGCGTCAGATTCCTCATGTATGTTGCCTGCTGCCTACATTAGTCCTGTGGTTCAGCAAGTGTTCTTGGTTTGTTTTTGATTTGATTCAGGCAGTCTATGAAGAGTGAAGTTATTTGAAAAAAAAAACTTTTTTCTGCAGTCTTCTGCTTCCTGAGACGCTGTCTTCGTATAAAGCCACATACAGAGTTCGCTACAGAAAGCAAAGTCTCAGAAAAGCCACAATTTCCCGGGAAATAGTTAGTTTTTATCGAAAGTAGTGAGTGATCTGCTTTGACTTTACAATGATGTTAATATTCTTTGCCACTCTTTAATGACGAATTATGTATGTATCTATCCTTTCGTCTCCTCTCTTTAACTGTTTTTAAACATGAGTCAACAACTATTGCCCGTGGTAAACCTGGATTTTTATCCAAAATAATAAGTGAGCTCCTGAGCACTTTCAAATCAAGAGCTTTAAAGATTTACTTGTAGCTGTCTATTCGATTTTATAAGATACAGTTTCTCACTTTGGCTATTTATGGATGGGTATGCCAGAGGCATAATGGTGTTAACCTGAGCTAATGAGAAATCTGGTTTGAGAATAGAACAAAAGAATCTTTCCCGGCTCAGAACTTTTTATTTCACAAGATAATCTTATTGGTATCTTGCCGATCTTTAAAGCAAATCTATTCCAAAACTGTTTTAATTTTTTAAACTGTACCCCTAGGAATTTTGTTTCTTAACAAAGCTACCTAGTAGTAGTAGTATAATAATTAAGATGGCTTTAGATTGAAACAAAGGACCCAATAAATGATTTCCTAACCTCATTTACAGTTTGAAGTTTTCCAGTCTTTATTTATTTATTTCGAAAGATTTCGAATAATTTTTAAAATTTGTCCGAATTGAAGTACCCGGTGGGATTTGCTGTTCAATTTAATGGAACGATTATAATCGATAACTGAACCCCAAAAAAAAAAAAACATTTTGTTTTTGAGGTTAAGTTTCCCTTCATAATCGAGCCATAAAACAATAATTTTACACGTTTTACTTATAATTCAACGGTTTTCTAAATCCGTCCATAGTTTTCATTGTTTTTTTTTTAATGAATAAATAAATTTAATAAAAAAAGAAAACAATAAAAAATATTTTAAAACTGATTACAATTCAACTCAGATATAAAATAGCTTGGCTACGAGGTGTTTCTAAGGCGTTAGAGCCCTAAAGCAGCCTTAAATATGTATGTTTGAGAATGAAATTATTGTGTATCTTTAGAAACAAAAAAAACATAGCAGCTTAAAATAATTTAAAAATTAACAAAAAAAAAATATTAAAAAAGAAATAAATTTGAATGTTTTAAAAGTGCTACTTTGTAATCAAACCTTTTTAGTTTTTTTTAAGTTTTTTTTTAAGTTGAAAATAAAAAAATAAATTTTATTCTTTACTTTTCAAACAATTTTTTTAAGTTTAATTTTAATTTAAAAATTAATAATAAAAAAAGAAAAACATAAAGAACGACTCAATAGTTTTACAAGTTTTAAATATAAAAACAAAACGAAAATAAAAACATAAACAAAAACAAAAAAACAATATAAAATACACACACATAAACAAACAATAGCAAAATTTTTTCATAATTTATTTAATTTTTTTAGTTCAATTTTTTTTATACACCAACAACAACCAACAACACACTCACTTTTTTCCTCGCCTTTGTTTTTAATTTAAGTTTTAATTTTTAATTAAATGAAATTAAAAAGTTAATTAAAAAAAGAGAACTATAAAAACAAATTGTATAAACATTTAAATTGCTAGCTAACTTATAAAAAACTAAAAACAAAAATTACCTTGAAAAACAAAATGTTTAATTATAAATTTAAGCTTTTTTTTAAAACAAAAAGAAAGCATTATCTTATTATAAGTGAAATAAAAAATAATATTTAAAAAACCAATCAACAAACCATCCTTCCCATTTAATTTTTTAATTTTATTTTAGTTTAAAATTAATTTAAAAACCAATATACATAAACAAACAAAAAATAAAATAAAAAATGGAGTAAACATAATTATAAAACATCTAAATTAAGTTATAAAAAGAAAAAAAAATAAATAATTAATGATGATGTCTAGTTATAAATTTCAGCCTAAAGTTAAACAGAAACAAACAAAAAAAAAATATTTTAAATTTTATTGCAAAATATAAAACAACAAAAAAATGAAAAACAACAAAAAAACTCAAGTGATTTTATTTGAAACAAAAATTATTGTGTTATAACCTCCAGATGCAAAAGGTTGTTGTCTTTAAATACATATGTACGTGCAATTAACGAAAAGTTGGAGATACATGATCCCCCGTGTTCTATTTCCCCTAGCAATAGAACCATTTGCAGCTTTTGATGAAACAATTTAAACTCCTAACGTCCATTATCATCACATCATTTAAGACTGGCTGCATAGTAGACACTGCTGTTCTTTTTGCTTCTCCAATATACTGCTGAGCATACATCCAATAGCTGAAGAACAGTTTCCTCATCTTTCTCATCTCTACAGTTCCTGTAAATTCCGTTTCCATGAAGTCATGTGTTCAAGATCAATGCGTTTCGCTTCTTCTGTATACTGCTGAGAATACATCCAATAGCTGAAGAACAGTTCCCTCTTCTTTCTCATCTCTACAGTTCCTGCAAATTCTGTTTCCATGAAGTCATGTGTTCAAGATCAATGCGTTTCGCTTCTCCGACATACTGCTGAGCATACATCCAATAGCTGAAGAACAGTTACCTCTTAATTTTCCTCTCTACAGTTCCTGCAAATTCCATTTCCATGAAGTCATGTGTTCAAGATCAATGCGTTTCGCTTCTCCGATATACTGCTGAGCTTACATCCAATAGCTGAAGAACAGTTTACTTTTCTTTCTCATCTCTACAGTTCCTGCAAATTCCGTTTCCATGAAGTCATGTGTTCAAAATCAATGCGTTTCGCTTCTCCGATATACTGCTGAGCATACATCTAATAGCTGAAGAACAGTTTCCTCGTCTTTCTCATCTCTACAGTTCCTGCAAATTCCATTTCCATGAAATCATGTATTCAAGATCAATGCGTTTCGCTTCTCCGATATACTGCGGAGCATACATCCAATAGCTGAAGAACAGTTTCCTCATCTTTCTCATCTCTACAGTTCCTGTAAATTCCGTTTCCATGAAGTCATGTGTTCAAGATCAATGCGTTTCGCTTCTCCGATATACTGCTGAGCATACATCCAATAGCTGAAGAACAGTTTCCTCATCTTTCTCATCTCTACAGTTCCTGTAAATTCCGTTTCCATGAAGTCATGTGTTCAAGATCAATGCGTTTCGCTTCTCCGATATACTGCTAAGCATACATCCAATAGCTGAAGAACAGTTTCCTTTTCTTTCTCATCTCTACAGTTCCTGTAAATTCCGTTTCCATGAAGTCATGTGTTCAAGATCAATGCGTTTCGCTTCTCCGATATACTGCTAAGCATACATCCAATAGCTGAAGAACAGTTTCCTTTTCTTTCTCATCTCTACAGTTCCTGTAAATTCCGTTTCCATGAAGTCATGTGTTCAAGATCAATGCGTTTCGCTTCTCCGATATACTGCTGAGCAGACATCCAATAGCTGAAGAATAGTTTCCTCCTTTTTCTCATCTCTATAGTTCCTGCAAACTCCGTTTCCATGAAGTCATGTGTTCAAGATCAATGCGTTTCGCTTGAGTTCCCATAATGCCATAACCAAGAATGGCTCCAACAACCATATTAAACGTGCCCTTTGGAGTTCAAGCAGACTCCCTATTCAGCTTTAACCAGTTTAACTCCTGCCCGTATTCGAAACATTTCACACGGTGTTAATGCAGAATCCGCAATTGCATTGTCAATTATAAGCCCGCAGATCTTCAAAGGTGTTCGCAAAGTAGAGAACTCATCGGATAGTTTCCTATAATGTCACTACGTTGCGGTATCTCATTGAGAAATTCGCAACAGCCATAAAACGTCCTAGAGGTCATAATGTCTGACAACAACCCAGCTATCAGAAAGTATCAGAACGTAAGTATTACTATCCTTTCCACACCCAATTAAATTCATTACAATCCTTACTTTTGTACTTTGTGGCAGACAATTTCGCTTGAAAAACGCTGCAGTGATGCGGTAGCCTTAAGGAATGAGCTATACTGACTCCCTAAAAATTCAAACATCATCAGTTCCATTTCGCCTCCAACAAGTCGAGAAAATCTGAATTGAGAGTTGAACGAGGTACATTGTATCAGTTTTCCCAACCTATCTGGAATGGATGCTCTAAACTCATAGTGCAGTATCATGCAGTCAGTACTCACGATATTTCCAAATTTCTTCAGGAGCTTTGATAACCAAGCCCTTATTATAACGATTTCCAGGACAATTTTCTATTCAAAATAAGCCGCAAGAAGTGCGCCTAACCTGGCGACTAGGAACGGCTTAACAGTAAAATTGCTGATTGCCTTCAGAAATGTGTGTCAAACCAAGAGACAAGAAATCTCTCCTTATTTCCCCATAAAAGAATTCACTCTCCATCTGATCACCTGATAGCTCAGTGACTAAAGACGTGTCCCAGGGGAGATCTACCAACCACAATACATTCCTACATAAAAACCAATTGGACCACCAGAGTTATTTATTCATTAAATTCATAAAAAAGGTAAAAATCTCATTTTTTAATAACGAATTCATTTGTATTTATTATAAAACAGCATTTACTATTGCATTTCATACTATAACTATCACTATTCAATTTAAATTTCTGCGTCAACCTTAAATATCCTGCTACAACATTCCTGCTTAGAACATAACTTGATCACGATAGTGATGCTGCAATTTGTTCGCTCTACAACCCAATTTCATTTGCCATTTAGCCTGTACACGTTTCATCACATGAATATCACGAGCTTTACGAGCAGCAGCATTCTGTTCCGTTTTTGTCCAGCCCAAAGCACGATAAGTGCTTAAGAGATGATGGAGCTTGCGATCTGATTTCTTGGCAACCAAAGCACGATTGGGATTCAAACGTTGTTTATAGTAGCGCAACAATGAACGATGGCCAATAACAGCACCTGATGGCAAAACCAATTGATATTCATCGCCTTCCAATAGATCGGGTACAACTTCTTCGTCAATGTCCACGCCTTCTTGCTATAGAGAAGGAAAAGGTTGGTTCATTAAACCTTTTTATGATATTTGATTGCTTTAAATAAACTTACATGATCTGGATAACTGGAGCTGTAGTCATAATAATCAGCATATTCAGCTAAAGCCACACCCTCATGCAACATTTGACAGTGGCCCTTGTCGACCATATGTTTTCTTACTGCATCCAATGAATAAAATGTCTTGCCACGATCATTGCACCATAGGCATATGAAGTAAACAGCAACCTTTTCACCCAAATAGTACAAAAGACCCTCCAAATCTGTGCAATATTCAATGTCGGGTATGAAGAACGAATGTGCCTCGGACATGTGTTTTAAATTATCCATAATATCCTCGGCCTGGTGTACACAAAACAAACAATCTTTGTTTGTTAAAGGATTTTCTGCCAGCTCATCCAATTCATCAGAATCCACGACCTCTTCCTCCACATCGTCATACTCATCATCATCGTCATCTTCCATTTCCACATCTGCACCTTGTGCCTGTACCTGTTCCAATGCAAATTTACCTTTACCTTGAGCAGCTGCTGCAATTGCTGGATGTGGCCGGGGTTGTATGACAGATTTGGTGGTGACTTCCTTATCGGCCTCAGGGTTTTCTTTTTCAAATTTAATGAGATTTTCTTTGTGTTTCTTGCTACCCAAATGATTATCATGGGCCTTCTGATTGCCAAACTGTTTACGACAGGCATTGCAATACAAACTCATCTGACGTTCCTCATTGGCAGTGGTTTCTGCATTTCGCATTTGTATGACACGAGTCTGGAATTCCTCTGCCGTTACTGGTGGCAGTTCTGCCACTCGTCTCTTTAGATTATAACGATGCCAATCAGTTTTATAATGTTCTCGCTGTATATCCGCCGAGGCGAATTTTACACTACAATTTATGCATGTAAAATTGGACATTTTTTAAAATTATTTATTCCAAATAGGAAAATTTCACAATTTTTATCACCAAAATTTAAATTATCACTTTTTGCTCGTAAGACACGTTCTTTTTGTTTGTCAGCAGCAGAGAAATGAGTGTTGCAGAGAGAGTGTGTCAAAACGTAAACACAGTAAATTTATTGCAAAGGCAGTGTTAACAAAAGTAACGGCGGTGCAAATATCAAACAGCTGCCAGATTAACAAAGAGAAAAAGTCGCTATTATTCACCAAAATGCGCTACAAAACCGACCATTTAGAAAATATAATCTGGCATCCCTATGACCGCCATAATGGCAGCTGATTAGTTTTCCCGCGGTTGCTTAGTGAACGGAAGCGCAAACAAAAAATTCTTATAAGTTTTTCATAAATTTAAGTGGAAAAATTTGAATTAAACCACTATGGAGGGGAAGGATAATCGATCCAAAGAGTAAGTATTTGTCATTTAACTTCCAACTAGCAAAAGAACTGCATCACAACTTGAATAATTTTTCACTTTTTTTTTTGTAAAGTAAACGCCACAAAATGAAGTCCCATTATCGCAATAAAAGCAAATACTGCACCACTTCATCATCCTCGGGACAATTGGAGACCGTGCGTGGTTATGTCGATGTAGTGGATTCAAGTGATGAACGTTTTGTGGATCGAAATGATTGGATTAAGGGTGGTGCAAAAGTCAAGTCACCCAAAGCATATCCTGTAGACATTCACGGTTTGCCAGTGGAAGATGAGGAGAATGAACAAATGAGAGCGGGTGACTTCAAGCTAATGTCCCAATTACCTTCAGCTATGGGTGGCCATTTTAAGTTCTCATCGGAAAAACAATGGGAACAAGCTGAAAATGAAGAGTTTTTGGATAACACCGAAGCCAGTGAATATTTCACCTTGAATTTGAATCTGCTTAACAAGGGCTTGCAAACGATACCATTTTACAAGCGCATGGACTATTCTTCCAGTTTATTTAGCAAAGATCAATTGAAAGCCATGGAACAGGTTGCCGAGGAGGCAGAGAAAACCTATCAAAATGTTTTAAAAGAGCACATAGAAAATCCACGCATAAAAGTTAACTCAGCCAGTCGTAAATCAAACTCTGCCAAGAGTCAAAAGTCAACAACGAAAGTAAAATCACCGGAAGCCAATGATGAATTGGATGAATTATTAAATATGACGTCAGATCAAATGTCAAAAGTTAGTGTTAAGTCGGGGTCAACAACTCCAGCTGTTAATCCCGCCACACCAGATAAGAGTATTGCTCCAGCTGCTGCAGATAACAAAGATGATATACAACAATGGCTGGATAATGTTTTAGAAGAATAAAAGAAGTCAAAAAGGTAATGAAGTAGTTGTAGGTAGTAGTTGAGTTGTAGTTTGTTATTTGAAAGCATTTATTGCAACGTACAAAAAAAGCTTTAAAAGCTTTTTCATAAATAAACGAAGAAAAAAATGAACATAAAATGGAAATAAAAGCGCTATGGAAAATAAAGAGAAAATATTTAATTTTGTATTTAAAGTCCCCATAAAAAATTAATTTCTCATCGTCACATAATGTAAATGTCGGCCTCGAAACAATTTCCACTCTACAGAGCTCTATTAAAAGAGCGGCTACCAACCATAGGTTATTCCTGGGTAGTCTGATGCATGGCTCCGATTTCCTTTTATTGCAGTTTTCCAATAAAAGTTTTGATTGCCTCGAATCCACTTGGTTTTAGAAGAGTCTTCGCCTTTCTTTAACTTACATTTCGTTGAACATACCAATCCAAACTTCCGCCCCCACACTCCACAGTAGAGTACTGGCCTCATCAACGGCTTCTGAAAGCTCCTCTTTCTTTAATACTTTCTATCCACGTCGAATTGAGCACATCTTTCGATTGCATAGACTTCCGCTATTCCATGGGCTCGGAATATTACATTTTTGGACCAAAAACTTCTGCTTCTGTGACCGAGATTCATTCTTGATGTGTTTACCACAAAATAATCCTTTTCTTAAAATAGTATTTAGCTTTCAGATCCCTCCACTTATTTTTGGTTTCAAGTCTCGTTGCGAAGCTATTGCCCATATTTTTGAGACTGCTGGTTCGTCAAGGCTGCCTTCCAAAATGTTAGTTGCTTTGTGTTTGAACAGAGTATTGTATTTCATAAAGCCGCTGTACAAAATGTTTACAATGTATACTATTTCAAAACGTCGTCAATGTGTATTTTTAACGCAGTCAAAAAGCAATCAGGCATCGGATTTATAGTTGATGCATTGTTTGGTTACTTTGCATATCTACATTGTTTATATACAGTAGTAAAACTGCATACAAACATAATGTGACATAGGCTGCCTTCCAAAATGTATCAATACAAAGTTTGTATGCAGTTCTACTAATGTATAGAAACTATGTAGATATGCAAAGTAACCAAACAATGCATCAACTATAAATCCGATGCCTGATTGCTTTTTAACTGCGTTAAAAATACACATTGACGACGTTTTGAAATAGAATACATTGTATACATATATTTTGTACAGCGGCATTATGAAAAACGATACTTTGTTCAAACACAAAGCAACTAACATTTTGGAAGGCAGACTATTTATTGGTATTAACTGTACTTTCGATTGCCTAATTGACGATGTTTTCGAATAAATGGATTTCATTAATCCATTTCATTAATCGGCATTCTCAGTTATCAGTCGTCAACTGACAAGAGGCTACATTATCAAGGAGGATAATACGTTTGAATGTCTGTGATCCTTTAACTTTTTTCTCCTCTTGGTATAGTTAAATTGTTGGTGAAAAGGTTGACAAAAATATGCGTTATTGCTTTTAGTGTAATCTTCAAAATCTTATTGGGTATAACCCTCCAGTAGTTGTTGTTGTAATAACAGTTATTTGTTGTTCGTAAGAGTTTCTTACTGAGGAAAAAACTATTCTGGAACAGCTGATGTTGAGTTTTCAATCTTTGGCCAAGTGATTGTCGGGGTCGTTTCGTAAAGTAGATCCCATTGCTAAGGGAACGCCATCCAGTAGTTGTTGGGGATACCCTCTAGTAGTTGTTGTTGTTGTTACAGCTGTTTGTTGTTTGTAAGAGTTTCTTACTGAGAAAAAAACTATTTTGGAACAGGTGATGATGAGTTTTCAATCTTTGGCCGAGTGATTGTCGCAGTCGTTTCGTAAAGTAGATCCCAATGTTGAGGGAACGCCATCCAGTAGTTATTGTCTTCAATTTGAAAGCAGTGACACAATCCCAATAATATGGTACGACAACGTCATGGGGATCCCAAAGGAGAAGAAGTATTTTTAATATTTTTTCAGGAAGTATCGGACCAGTTGCTTTCGGAAGTTTTCTTTCTTTTTGTGAATGACTCCATGATATATGCCGAGAGCAGAGACACAGTCACAATTATTTGCTGCGGTGTCGTGTGGCTCTCAAAGAGAAATATGTGGCTTTATTATCTTCTCAGTTATTACGAGACCCGTTGCTTGAATGGATTTTCTATCTTTTTGTGCATGATGTCACATGGTATGCGATACTCTAGAAATTTTTTGATTACATAGTTTTCATTCCGCTAATGAGCTTTTCTAAACCTCTTTCTATCGTGTGGTAAACCTTTCCATTAGACAGAAAGACTGAAGTAGACTTTGTTGTTTGATATTTTGATCTGTTATTCAGTTCCTAATTTGAACCACCACTCTTGTTGGACTATCAAGTCGTTGCTCGTGATTGAGCTCTTTTTGCTTAGCGGCTTGATTACTTGTCATTACTGATGGTTAGTTTTCTCTGACTGTGAGTTGTCATTGCCGTAACACCAATGCATAGAACACTTATGGGAAGATTAAGACAGATTAGGCTTTAATTAACATTTTAAGTATAATTAAGGCTTGAATAGAAATTTAATTTTGTGGCCATATTGGTTAACCTTCTGTTTAAAAACATCAGGTTTTCGAATGACCTGAATTTCAATATTTTTTTATTGTTGTTATTGTTTTTTGATTTTAATTATAATCCTTTACCAATTATTATTATTATTATTATTTAAATAAATTCTTAACAAGCAGATATCAACCAACACCACAGCCTGTGTGTGTGTTTATTTTAGAACCCCATTCTCTAGAAGAAGAAGTTGTTGGCAGGTAGTAATTAAAAAATAAAATGCACAACTTATGATACTCTTACGATACTTATGACAAACCAAATCGCAAAGTTGATAATCTTTTCATGTGCATGAATAATTAAAATTTATTAAAAACTTTGCAGTTACGAATCCTCCTTCTTGTGTTACCTTTTTTTCTTCTTTTCGTTTCGTCAAGGAAAAAAAAGAAGAGAACAGAGTGTGCAACACAGAAGAAACAACAACTTTTGAAAGAAAAAATTAAAAGAAAAAAAAAGAACATGGAAATGGCAGTCATTTAAATGCAAATTAAAGGGTGTTTCCAATGGTGGATGATGGAGATTGTGCACCGGAGTTCTTTTGGTTTGTCGCTAGTCTCAGGAGCTTTGAAAGTGTGTAGGTCATAAAATAGGTCGTCTATTTATCTGCTCTAATAACGTCCCAGTTGTTTAATTTTACTTTTGATTGCTTCATTAACATGCTGCCTTATGTCAATTTCCTTAGAGATAGCCAACTTTGAAAGATCAGGATTTTTTTTATCAAATATATTCACCATAAATCGTTTAAAATCGAATAAAATATGGACTTGTGGAGGAAATGGATCTAGTGAGCTAGATAGCCATGGTATTAAGGATTCCAAAATAGGAATCCTTTCAGTTGTATGTTAATTGGAAGCGACGAAGCTAACTTTTTTATATGAGCAAGGATAAAAATGAAATTGTTTTTAATAATTCTCATTGAGTTAACATGCATTTATATATAAAAGATCTAACAAAATGGCGTATTTTTCGCAAGTTGCTTTCCTTTGGTAGATGACTTGCATTTTTTGGTCAACGACTTGCATGTTTTGGTTGATGACTTGCATTTTTTTGGGTCGATGACTTCCATTTTTTGAACGATAACTTGCATTTTTTGGTCCATGACTTACATGTTTTGGTCAATGACCAGTTTTTTAGATCGATAATTTGCATTTTTTGTGTCGATGATTTGCATTTTGTTTGGTTGGTGACTTGTAGTTTTTGGTCGATGAGTTGCGTTTTTTGTGGTTGATGACTTGCATTTATTTTGTTTTGATGACTTGCATTTTTGGTTGATGACTTGCATTTATTTTGTGTCGATGACTTGCATTTTTTGGCTGATGACTTGCATTTATTTTGTGTCGATGACTTGCATATTTTGGCTGATGATGTCGATGACTTACATGTTTTGGTCAACGACTTGCGTTATTTGTGCCGATGACTTGCATTTTGTTTGGTCGATGACTTGCAGTTTTTGTTAGAGTTGCCTTTTTTGTGTTTGATGACTTTTTTGTTGAACGATGACTTGTTTTTTGTCGATGACTTGCATTTTTTGACAATGGCTGGCATTCTTTTGTCGATAACACCGATATCTCCGATCCTAAGTAATGCCTGACCGTAACGAAAACTGTTTTAGAATCCTTAATGCCATGCCTATTCAGCCCATTAGGTCCATTTCACAGTTCCAGTTTTTTTTATCCGATTTCGACCGATTAATATAAAACACTTTCTTTGCTCATATATAAAAAAATAGTTGGCTTCGCGCGGCTATATCTCCGATCCCAAATAATACTCGGCCATAACTAAAACTCTTTTGGAATCCTTAACACCATGACTATTCCACTAGGCCCTTTTCCCTCACCATTCTATTTTTTATCCTATTTTCCCCATTTTTTTTTTTTTGAAGTCGCCGTAGTCTAGTAGGTAGTGTGCTGGCTTATTAGACGTAAAGCCAGGGTTCGAGCACCTTCTGCTGGTTCTCATTGTCCTGGTTATAACAAAGTATCCAATTCTATGTATCTCAACTGTTTTGAAATTCGGTCTGCCTGCCTAAACAATGTCAATTGGCTTGACTGTCATGGTTGCTTCCACAAGCTTTTCTGCAAGCCTTCTGTATATCATTATGGCATGCTGGGACACCCTTGAAGTGCTCTGTACATGAACCATTTCTATGATAGTTAATAAAAAACTCTGCAATAATGCCTCAGGATATGGTATATATTCCCCACATTTTAAATCCGCTTGGGCTGAGGTGATAAAACCTACTAAAAGAGCTTTAGTCTGTATCAGAAAGTGTTTTATCAGAATTGTATCTAAGAAAGTGAAAAACTTTGAAGGCTAAAGGAGAAATTCCTGACTTTTTAAGCCACCATTCATATATGCTAACCTTGACAGCAACAACGATTCCAACTCTTTTGGAATCACCCTGTTTTGGGGGAAATATTTTTAAAATCTTTTTGCCAAACCATCCATCCATTATTATCCATCCCCCTGAGTTTGCATAGAAAAGCATTTTTTAGCTCGTTAGTGAAAAAATCTGCTTTTGCTCACTTGTTTTCTTGTTTTGATTCTTTTGCCAGTTCTTCTCTTCTCTTCTTTTACTTGTGTAATGAAAACAAAAGGTAACATGCAAAATCTTGCATAAATTTGCATAAACATGCTTCGCCTTTTTTCCTTTCTTTCTTTTTGCATTTTTTTTCAGAATCTAAATCTGAATTATAAACCAACAAAAAAAAGTAGAAATAAAAACAGTAAAAGATGAAATAACGGTAAAAAATATGAATAATGATGAGATAAATTTTTCATGTTAAGAAATGCATTTGAAAAACGAATGCTGACAGAATTCGGTGGAGTAGGTTGTAGGGAGGAGGATATGAAGAAAAAAAATTCAAGGAATATTAAAAACAAATTCTTACAAATTATAATTTATATTAAAAACTAAAATGTAATCTTTTTTCTTGTACAAAACTTACTCAGAAAAGGTAGAAACCAGGAGCGTAGGATGAAAATATAAAAATGAATAGGGGTTTCACCCCCTTTTGTTGAGAAAGAAATCTTAACACTTTTGATACTTAAAAGCTGGTGACTCCAGTGTATGGTAGTCTGACCTTGTAGCTGATTCACCTCCTTTTGTAGAGAAAGAAATTTTCACACTTTTGATACCTAAAAGCTGGTCACTCCAGTGTATGGTAGTCTCACCTTGTAGCTGATTCTCAATAATGAAGGCTCTATATTATCTTTCTCACCTGTTTTAAAAATGCATATTCTGTAGAACTTACAATTGTGGATGTAATTCCCGGTCCTCGGAATTGCCAATTTTCTTATAATAAAGTATACAAAAATTTGTGAGGTTAGGTTAGGTTATAAAGTTAGGTTGGCGTGTCCGCTTATTAATTAATTATTCGTCCCATCGTGTTACCACATTCCATGTAGAATTTGAATAAAGAAGTCTATAATGTACGCCATTTGGAAGAGTCCTTTAGACTGGATAGCCAGATTTACTTAGAACCTTAATCGAGACCCGCTTAATCCGGGTAATGTTCTTTATCATAAAATTGGAAAATTCCGTTAGGAATGTCAAGAATTGTGCTCCCAGTTTTCACGCGAATTCTGGGCAGTTACATATTAAGTTACAGGCATTATCTTCAACCTCCTTCAAATTGCATTTACAGCATTTTCGGTAGAAGTCACGAGAGGGGAGAGCATGCCTCCCTATAAGACAATGTACCATTAGGACAAAGGCCATATAATGAATGTCAATTCAGAAGAAAATACGAGAGATTTGTCCCGTCTGGGTTATCATTCGCCCAGCTCAATGATCCGTTCTAATATCCTGAAAGCGTTAGCGAAAGAGTGGAATATTTCCCTATTTTCTAGCTTATTCATGACTAACAGATTTATATACACGGATCACGTATGGCCTAACTGGCCAATATGTCCGCAATGTTTCTATGTCCAGGAGACGTAAAAATAATCCAACATTTCCCGAAGAAATTGGCGACATTCATAGGCCAACTCTAACGTCAATATGCCGTTAGAGAGGGACTTTATAGGAGCCTGAATGTCTAAGTATCAGTATGCATAGTAATCATAATGCGGATAGCTATGAGTTCCACCAGGAAGACTCTGTAGTAATATGGGAGTCTGTATGAGTACATCCTGATATCCAGGCCCTCTATATAAACACCACACCCCATATTCCCCATTAAATTTCGAGCCGTTGGTGTATATTTCTGGAGAATTTAAATGACGAATTGCCTTCGCTTTCAAATAACCTTTTTAGGGTTACCGTGTCTAGGCAAGATATTGAGAAATAGGGGTCTATGATTCTGGCGTGTCCTTGCAGCTTTGTAGGCTATTAGGTTCGAGTTCAATTTGATTACCACGATTAAGGAACCTGAAAAAATTTTAAGGGAAAATCCTTTAACGAGGCGGGGATTATAAAGCAGTAGTTTCTGGTGTTTAAAGTTATTAGATTGCTTTGCGTAAAATGTATTCTGTTGAGGATTTGAGGATTTAAAATGTATCAGAACTATAACTCTGAAACTTCCAGTTAGTATGGTAGCGTTTTCGATCGTAGACAATATGAATCCTATTTTAGTTTTATGCCGTTGGTTCCGGCCATTTTCTCTGGTCGGAAATTTGTTTGGCCTTGTGTGCCCATGTGTGGATTACGGTTGGATCAAATACTGACACAGTTGTAGAGGCGAGAGCTATATGGTTTAATGAAACCTAGAATAGCAATTCAAATTTCCTTGAAAAACAACGAAGGATTGGATCTAACTATACTTCTTTCAATTTATTCCATTTCCATCCACTTGGATCCCTGGACACGGATATATATTGTAATTTCATTGCGTTTAGTAAAGTATTGGTTGTCCGTAATGAATTTGTACCCACTTTTCTACGTCCCTGTTAATAATATTTAATAATGTGACATTTCTAGGACGTATGTACATTATTATTTGTGTGTGTTTCTTTTTTTGTAATGACTTAATTTATGTCAAAAACTTGTCATCTTTATATGGCTCTTTAGAGAGAAAAACATTAAAAAGTTCAGCATTGTAAAGACAACGTTTCATTTGAAACAATTTCATTTTTTTTTTGATAATAAAAACTATTTTGAAACATTCGCTATTTGTTCACTTAATCTTTTAAGGCCAGAATAAGTTTTCGGCCTGCTCTTCGCAGACACATATGTACGTTTTTGTCGGCCCACGACGTTAGGTGTCCTTATTGATGAATGCCTCATTTAAGGCAACCACTTTGTTAGCATTGAATCGTTTAATTTGCCGCCATCATTTTTTTCTTCTAAAACTGAAAATCAAGCTTAAGACTTTTCTGTCAGAGGACAGAAAACTTTCTAATTATAACGGTTCCGAGTTAATCCACTGTCTCTCTGTATAACTCACTGCAATAAACTCAACTTTCTTTGCAACTCCTTTAACTTTCTCGTTTGACTCGTCTGTCTATCATATTCCTATAAAATGTTTCTAGCTTTTGTTCCATAACCTTTTCTACCGTTAGTCCCACGCACTTTGAAGACAGAAAACTTTCTAATTATAACGGTTCCGAGTTTCTTCACTGTCTCTCTCTATAACTCTCTGCAATAAACTCAACTTTCTTTGCAACTCTTTTAATTTTCTCGTTTGAACGTCTGTCTATCATAACCTTTTCAAATGTTTTTAGCTTTGGATCCATATCGTTTTCTATTGCTTGTCCCATGGTAGCTCGATTCGCTTCTCTATTCTCCGCCTGTTCTTGTCTTGCTAGCTTTTCTTTTGCAGTTCTTTTATTGTCTTCGCTAATTTCTGCACAGTAGCCAGTCTAAATTGCTCTTCTTCATAGGGTGGGCTGTGTAAATCCACCAATTTTTGTAATTCGTTCCATGTACTGGCTGTTTGTAGATCTAGTTTAGCTAGTTTTCTTTTCAATCGATCTATCTTAAGGTCTTGTAATTTCATTTAAATTTTGAATTCAAGTCCCACTTGTGGTACCTTGTTGCTCAGTCCCCATCAATATGCAAAGAAGTGTACTTTTCGCATACATTAATAACGGAAATCTTTTATGGTTGAGGAGTCTTAATAAAATAGGGAGTATGCCCTATTCAAGTCACCGTAGTCTAGTAGGTAGTGTGTTGGCTTATTAGACGTAAAGCCAGGGTTCAAACTCCAGGCCAGACATCAAGAATAAAATTTGAAAAAATATTTTTTCGGCGACTTCCTCTCAGCAGATTTCTAACAAAAACTCAGCGTAAATAAAATCGCCATGAAAAAGTTTCTCAAAAATCTGTCGTTCGGAGTCGACTTTAAACTGTAGATCCCACCACTCATGTATAAAATTAACACGCACAACATAAGTGGTGTGAGAAACTAGATCGTAATACTGACTGAAGGGTTGTAATGCACAATTGTGTATGTATTGTCGAGAATTACAGGAGAAGGCAGAAAAGCAACCTTTTCCGGTACAAGAAGAGAGAGAGAGCAGGAAAGGTGAGAATGTAAGGTGAATCGAGGACACTATGCTCTCTCTTGAATCTAATTATTCTGACCCTAGTTTCCATGGCGTGCCATCTTATGACAGATGTTCACTGCCCCGGTTATATCGATGCTTTCCATTCTTTGTGTTACGCAGTTTAGGGGGTCCATAGGTCCCTTTTAATGATTTTACAAAGAGTCCATTCAAAATTGCCCCGTGCTATAAAAACTATGTTATATGGACATAGGATGAGGCATGTGATCTTTAAGATTGGGTCGTGGCTAATAGTGTTGAATGTTTTATCAAAGTCTATAAAGTCGAAAGGTGCGGGCCACTCGATGAAATGTTTCACTACTATGCTCAGTTTTTGATGTGGTCAGTGCAAGATCGTCTAACTCTAAAACCTGAACTTTTCTTAGGGGGAGTGTTATTTATTGTGATGTAGACCATGCTAAGTAGGGTGATTGCCCTCCAATTCTTACGCAAGGAAAGGTTGTCTTTTTTCGAGAGCCAAATAAAAGTCCTTAGTCCATAGCCCATAAGTCTGATATCAGCAAATACAAATGTTCTGTAGGCAAAATAAAATTCCTTTCAACAGCGAATGTGGAGACCTGTGTTGGCGAGACCATAGGTTTTTCGGATTTAAAATTAACAATTGTGATCTGTTCTTCAAATTACTGGTCTTCGTGGGCATATCCATAGTTTTTTATTTAATTAATAACATTTTTATAATTTACCGATGGAACCGAAAAAATATGTAATCCTTCGTAATCAATCACTGATTAAATGCAATTTCCTCATTTAATTTTTATGTCTATTTTGAAAATATTTTAAATATTTCTTTTTTCTTACAGGTCAACGATCCTGCGTATCACACATCTTTGAAAATTTCTAACATCGATCAACGCTGCCAAATATAAAACTTCACTGGTGAGTACTAATTTTGAATTTATTAATTTTGTAGAGATCTAAGGCTATCTAAATTTCTGAAAGTTCTAAGGGTTACTGCACCCAGTAAACCACATCCACTAAGAAATGCTTTCCAAAGAAAAATTTCCTTATTAAAGCTAATCAAGTCAGGTTAGATGGTAGAACCTCTTTGAAGCATAAGGTCTCTCTTAAGCCAGTAATTAAGCTCATTGTGATACCACAAGTCGCTGTAGTCTAGTAGGTAGTGTGTTGGCTTATTAGACGTAAAGCCAGGGTTCGAGGCCAGACATCAAGACAAAATACAAAAAGTATTTCTTCGGCGACTTCCTCTCAGCAGATTTCTAGCAAAAACTCTGAGAGTAAATAAAAAATTGCCATGAAAAGTTTCTCAAAAATCTGTCGTTCGGAGTCGACTTTAAAGTGTAGGTTCTGACACGCATGTATAAAATTAACACACACAACATAAGTGGTGTGAGAAACTAGGTCGTAATCCTCAGTCAAGGGTTGTCCTTCATATTAAGTCTTTGCGTCTCAGTGTCGAGTGTTCAAAGAAGTATGAACGACAAATATAGCCGTCATCTGATAAACAAACGTACATATGTGACATCAAGTAGGGTTCTTTAGCAAACTTCTTTGCCTATCTCTACCTCTCTCTCTCGTTGCTTTACAAGATTTGTGCCTTTTATTTTTTTGTTCTTAAATTATTTACAAAAGTTGTAATTAAAATTAATGACAATATAAATACGTACAAAAGGTATAACAAAGTTTATACATAAGTTCGCCTATGTAAACCTTTATAAAGAAAAACTAAAAAAAAGATTATTTTATCATATGCATGGCACATAGGAGTATAGCATGAATATGCTTGATAAACATGAAGTGCTTATAGAGATCATATCAAATGCTTAACATTTACACAAAGATTTACAAAAAAAAAGTCCTGCAATTATTGTCTGATTTCTTCTTTATTCTATTATAATATAATAAATAAAACTAACCTCACTCTTTCAATCTAACCTCAATTGATATCATAATCTTAAAATCTGTTAAGCTTTAACTGTTATTTTGTATGTAAATAATAACAATTCATAGTTAATTAACCATTAAATTTTGATTTTACTGCCTCTATTGTTACCCAACAAACAATCTCAATTTGTTACAGCAAGTGTGCCCTGTTATTATTGCAATTTCATTTGTTTACACTGCCTCCCTCCTTTTTTATAGGCAAATCGGTTTGAAAAACCAACAACAAACAATCGTCGTTGGTTTGCACACTTTATTGTTTATGATTGTCAAACATTTTAATTTAAATTTACCACCCCAATCTCTAATTTGCTTATTATTCGTTGCTTTTAGTGGGTTTTCCCCTGTTGCAGGGATGGAAAGTATTGTGTTTTGTTAAAAACAATTCTATTTTAAAGCATGGCAGACACTATATTTGTGTTGCAATGACAGCGTGGATGTCATTAAGCGATTCCCAAGAGCAAGAAAAGTACTCCTAACCCGTATTAACAGTCAGCATCAAGGCTTCGCATTTAAAGCATGAACTTCCTAACAATCAAACTGAAACTCAACCAGAAATAACGACGAAATCCGTTGAAAATTCGAAAACGTGTTAACCAAATGAAGAAAGTCTCCGTCGAACTAGAGACGGACATTGGCAAATAAAGTGGAGACAATCTTCTCTTCTTCCTCAATCGATCTGCAGTCTCTGCAAAGGGCATTTTACGCACATATGACCTCTTTCACCCATTCACGCATACCTGTCTTTACGAGATAAGAAATACAGTGACGGAGATGTCCTGCTTTCAGAATTTGTCAGCGGTCAGTAAATATCTTTGCCTAAATTTATGTTCATCATCTGCACTATTATCCGGGATATCGGGGTGACGAGAAAGCCTTTGTAAATTGATACAAAACTGCAGCCGAAGCTAATTAAGGGAAGTTGTAGCATATTCCAAAATTTTTAGATCTGAGTATTCCACCCGAAAAAGGTTTGACTGTCACTTGTCTTGCCAGAGAAGATAGATGGTGATCTCCTAGTCGGGATCAATCCTACAGCGTGATTTATGACCATTATCTCGACTTGAAACACACCTTAACGGTCAGGGAGACCGAGAGATATTCTAAGTTTATGGCCCTCAATTCCACCACATTCTTTCGTGTAGATTTCCACAATAGACGTATGTCCGATGACCAAGAAACCGAGTAGGTTCAGACGATCAATCGCTCTCAGAGTCTGGAAATTCTCGAGATAATATATAGGAGTGTCCAGAGAGAATAATGTATCAGTGTGACAGGGCATTAAGTGTTTCATACTGCCAGTCATCTAACTAATTAAGCATAACAAAGAGGGCCGTAGAAGTCGTCGTAGTCTAGTAGGTAGTGTGTTGGCTTATTAGACGTAAAGCCAGGATTCGAGCCCCAGACCAGACATCAAGACAGAATACAAAAAGTATTTCTTCGGCGACTTCCTCTCAGCAGTTTTCTGGCAAAAACTCTGAGAGTAAATAAAATCGAAATGAAAAAGTTTCACAAAAATCTGTCGTTCGGGGTTGACTTTAAACTGTAGGTCCCGCCACTCATGTATAAAATTAACACACACACACAACATAAGTGGTGTGAGAAACTAGAACGTTGTACAATGGGTCAATTCGACCTCCGGGTACTGTACTTATCTTAATTGACAAGTACACGTCCTCTAACCTAACCTAACCTAAGAGGGCCATTGCAGAGTGACAGTAAGCAATCCACTCGTAATTCGTATAGCAATAGATCTCCTCACTTTACCAAGGAGCATCATATTGCAATTATTAGCAAACAAATTCATAAATAAGATTGTCTTAGATAACCATCGGGTAAATCTAGTGAAGCACACCAGAACAAAGTCCCCCATCTTCTAGCAGTTGCCCTACTGCAGGAGTTGCCCTCTGGTACTAGATTCTTACAATGGCAGTCTTTTTTGATCTTATTTCAGGCTGAATAGTATTACAGTAATCGGGTAGTGCTAGAATACTTGGAGGACAGGGAATATTTGTGGGATATGTGAACCATTATCATAAGAGGAGCTCGTTATAAAACGAGGGTCAAAAGTCGTTTCGTGTACCGTGTTGTCAATAGGTACACTGTACGTAAAATTTTGGTATGAACTTGCCTTCTATACTTCAGTGCTCTTGTGGTGCCCAATCTTATTATCGCGTTCGTAGTCACTTGTTGCGTCAACACGTCTGGCAAACAGTGTGTTAGATGATCTACTTCTAAGAACACCTGTTATATAGATTGCAACCATCATAACGTGCTCAAATTAGGTGTGATGATTAATTTCCCCTAAGCAAATTGCCAGAAACCTGACAGTTTGATTTCGAAGTCAAGTAAACATTTTTAGGATTGTTCCCCCTTCAAAAAACTTCTTTCTTTTCACCAAGTCAAATGCAATACAAAAATGATTCTCATTTTAAAAATGCAGTTGTATCATTGTTTCCATCTCTGGCTAAAAGCTTATTGAAGTCTATTAAACAAGAGTTGCCCTGAAAAGTGTGCGTGAGTGATTGTTTGCGTTTAGCCTTTAAGGCGTAAAGTTAACAACTTCCCCCTTGTTTGACACTTCACTTTGGTGACAGACGACATAAAACAAGTTATTTATTACGACACACAATTTAAGTAATTTGTGGTTTATGTTACAGTAGCAATTCATTTCTTTTCATTTTTTTCTTTTCCAAAATAAGTTGAAAACAACCACTCAACCCTCTTCGTTTCGCCTTCCCAAGTATTTTTTTTTTTTTTTTTTTTGGTGAATATTTCTTTGACATTGTAATTACCGATTAGCAGTCATTTACAATCAGCGTTGCCGGATCTGTCTCGGCTTGTTCCGAGACGTAGTGATATACCCGGAAGCAAGATGACGGATGCTCTCGGTGGATTGATTCACATTCTGAATGTGACTTGGTGGTTGGTCCTAATCATTCAATATGCTATCTCTATGGACTTATAGGAATTAGGGTTAAGGTAAGGGAGCGGAAACTTAGGGAGAATGGATTAGGTAATCGTGTGCCTAGAAGTTTTAGGCGTTCTACAGACAATAGTAGAATAGTTGCTGTATTTATAAGCTTTGGGAGTATCACATCCAACATTCTAACATCCGAGCGATGCTCAAATGGGAGACTGATTTCCTTCTTTGCGTACTTAATCTTTCATTGAGTCTTCATGTGTTCCTAGCATATGCTAATTTCCCAATCTTTTGTTATTAAGCGATGCAACGTAGGATGTCACAAAACCCTTCAAAAAACGTTCCATAGCAACATTGAGAAGCAAGTGCCTTTAAGAAACCATTGCTGGCAATGAAAAATACAAATGGATGGACAAGAAATCATGTGTGCAGCCCTATCCAGCAGTCGAATAATTAACACATGTCGACAGCATACTCAAGGGATTCTATGCTTTCACATAGGCGAAGACGGGCTCAAGTAATCCCTATTGGTTTATCGTTTTACCACATCTAGTGTACTTGCGTTACTCCAGATATGATATGAGCGTTGCATGTTTTCATCATGTATTATAAATCATACGAATGTTTCTTCGAATTTGAATTGTTTCATTGGCTTTTAGGTATTAAATTCGAATTTAAATTCGCTACATTACGTTAGGTTAGGTAACGGATCCTACTCAGGGACCTTCTGATCTCATAATTAATATTAAACTTGGGGATCAAGCGCTCCCTAACTTCAGAAAAATCTTTCAATCTTGCAAAGTTTTAGCAAGGATGACAGAAAATGAAAGTTTAAAAAACTCTGCTTCTTCTTGTGGTGAAAGATTGTCTCTTTCTACTCCTCACTTCCAGAACTCCTCTAGAAGTAATTCGACGGAATGCAAGGCCTACCAGCATGTCTCGCAATGAGGCAGTAACCCGCGAGATTCATAATTGTGCAGTGAGTGACCATACGATTTAAGCGCTGAATCTTTTAATCCTTGCTACTTCAGCAGAGTCTAGTAAAATTGCATGTCAGTGAATGAAATTCTAAAATAAAATTCAGAAAGTAATAAGGAATCGATCCGGATGGGTCTATGTCTTCCCAGAACTACGACATATCCATAGTCTAGATTATATCACGAATTAAATGCATTGAGCTTTACTGCCGACAGGTCAGCCCTCTATTTCAGGTCAGAAATACAGCCTGATCTTACGAAAAGCGTTTTAGAGCTGTAAAACGTTATTGCCGCTCTTACCAAATTCTCAAATATAATACCTCTCCATGAGAGTTTGACAGTTAAAGATGACTAGGTTTTGTGAGGACTGATCCTTTAAGCACACGATGTGCACAACTACGTTATAAGCGTTAACACCTGATTGCAGGTTAAAGAGAGGATGGGCATATCAAAGCCTGATGCCATAACAATAAACCTTAAAAGCAGATCATTATAGCTTTTCCAAAAGCCCGTCTTAAATGATATTTCACAGCAAGGGCGAGTTCCCCTGCAACATGATCTTCCCCAATCCAGGCAATTATGATGATTAAAGCCCTGACAACTGCATCTGAATTGACATTTTTAAAGGCTTACATGCCAGAGAGTTTTCAATGTCCTCCACCAAACAGCTCAATATGGTCTCAGTGGGACTGTTCTAAAATCCCTGACAACCTTGACATTTTTGAGAGCGCACTCCACGCGAATAAGGGCTGCTAGTGAGTAATGCTTGTGTGCCAGTGACTTCTCAATATTCTCCGCCATGCAGCTCAGTAGTGTCTCAGTGGAGCTGCTGTTGTAGCTCTTCCAAAAGGCTCTCTTCAATGATATATCACAGCAAGAGCTAGAGAGTTTCAAAACTATTTACTTCCCCTGCCATATTATCTTCCCCAATGGAGGCGGTAATGATGTTAAGAGCCCTAACAACTGCTTCCGAATTGACATTTTTAAAGGCTGCTTTTGCGTAATGCTTACATGCCAGAGAGTTTTCAATGTTCTCCGCCAAGCAGCTCAGTATTGTCTCAATGGAACTGCAGTTTTAGCTCTTCCAAAAGGCTCTCTTCAATGATATTTCACAGCAAGAGCTAGAGAGTTTCAGGACTATTTACTTCCCCTGCCGTATGATCTTCCCCAATGGGGGCGGTAATAATGTTGAAAGACCTAACAACTGTTTCCGAATTGTAATTTGTTAAGCCAGCTCGTGCGTAATGCTTATACGCCAGAGAGTTTGTCGTGTTCTCCGCCATGCAGCTCAGTACTGTCCCAGTAGATTTGTCCTGAAAGCCCTGACAGCCCCGACTTTGTTGAAAGTGCCTTCAACTCCTATAAAGGCTGCTCGTGAGTACTGCTTATATGCTAGAAAGTTTTAAATGTTCTCCACCAAGCAGCTTAATATTGTCTCAGTGGTACTCCTCTAAAATCCCTGACAACCTTGACATTGTTGAGAGCACACTCCACGTCAAAAAGGGCTGCTAGTGAGTAATGCTTGTGTGCCAGAGACTTCTCAATGTTCCCCACTAAAGGGTTTGGTACTGTGTGAGTGGAACTGCTCCTAGTTAAAGAAAACGTGAAATTTATTTCAGAAAATCTTGTGAAGCTTCAATTGAGAGTTTTAGTGTGGTAGTGGTAGTTGATTTCTTTTATTTGAATGAGTTTTTGTTTGATTAAAAACATTTTAATTTTTCGAGAGAGGAAGAGAGATAATGCTCTTGAAAAGTCATCAATTTTGAATTGATATCCACTATTATGCGTTACTTACAGTGTAGCATAGCGCATCGCAACGCAACACAGACACTCTTGGAATATTTCAAGTAACCGACGTTCTTTAATGGAATTTTAGTGGTTTCTGGGGATTTTTCTTTGTATTCAAGAGTTATTGAAAATATTTTTTTTTCGGCCTTTCCCTGGCATTCTATATGTACTCTTATACTAAATGAATACATCTTCGGCATATTGTATAACATTTTAACCTACCCCCCCGCTGCCGTCCGTGTACGCAACGCTTAAGGGTATATGCTACCAATTATTAATAACAATGACGATTATCTGCTCATTAGTGTTATACAAGCTTTTGACTTCCGCTGGCATTGTCTATAAAGTATAGCAGTTGCGGTTGTTGTTGTTTTAAAAAAATAAAATAAAAATAATTTGTTGTTGTTGTTGCTTTTTTGTTGAACAAATCAAAATGGAAAACATAACGTAAACGAAGCGTAATTTTTGTTGCATATTTTTTCAGAGACGTTCTCATTGTAATTGTTTTAAAAAAGCATTCAAACAACAAACGACAGAGGATAATGGTTTTGCTTGTGTATGTGCCACTTGGCTTGCCAGCATTGCCACATACACAGCTAGAGAGAGTGCAAGAGCGAGAGAGAGAAAGCAACA
The DNA here is from genome assembly GCA_958299815.1 of Sarcophaga carnaria. NCBI lineage: Eukaryota > Metazoa > Arthropoda > Insecta > Diptera > Sarcophagidae > Sarcophaga > Sarcophaga carnaria. Next base: position 9,954,039 of record OY283149.1, on the reverse strand, counting down.
ATCGAGTACTTGTTATATGATTTTTGTTCTCTTTTATTGCAAAGTGCTTTCAAAAAAATCTGGAAAAAAAACCTGAAAAGCAAAGCAAAAAGCAAATGATTTCCATGTGAATTCTATAGTCAGGCTGGCAGCAGAAAAAAAGCAAAAAAAAAAAGGGCGGGCGTTTATTACAATATTTTTTAAAAAATAAAATAAAAATTGAAACAAAACAAAACAAAAAAACCGGAGAGAAATAAAAGAACTGAATACACGATATATTTTCGTTTTTGTTATTATTCCGTTTGGAAAAATGTTATAAATTGTATTTATGCTCTGAGGCATAAATGAACTTGTTACAGTATCATCCTCATCCTCATCCTCATCATCACAGACATTGCTTTCATCATCATCATCATCATAATGGTTGGGTTTGTGTCAATGGTGTGATGATGATGATTTAATGATGTTGACAGTCTTTCCTTTCGTTTCCATTTTGTTTTTTTTGCTGTATTTCCAGTGTTCGTTTGTCTATATAAATTGACGTTTAGAATTGTTCGCTTGTTTTAGTTGTTGTTGTTGCTTAATGGTTTTAAGCAGTTAAACTTTTTTTCCGTTTTCCTTTTCGTTTTATATTTTATTTTCTTTGTTTCTTTGTTTTTCATACTCCATGTCAATTAAAAACGTTTTACATTTTGTTTGACGCCAAAAATAAAGCGTCATTTATTATTATATTGAATAGAGAGCGAGAGAGATCAATAATATTGTAAATAAATGATAATTTTTTAATACGAGGGTAGGAATTGATTTGCAAGTCGAAATTCAGGCCTCCTTCATTGTGATACTACAAGCCAAGAGTAATTAAAATCCTAAAAGAAGAATAATCACATTGAACAGCATACGAACTCAGTCCAATGGTAATACCGTTAAGCAATTTTTCGTTGAACTAGGCAGGTAGCTATTCTACGTAAAAATCCTGTCCCACATTGCTTGTAAGCTTAACGTTAAAAGTTTCTGCATCCACTACTAAACCAATCTCTCTCTCTCTCCCTCTCTGCCATTGATGTATAGCACTTTTCTTTAAGCGCGTCCTATATTTAAATTTAAATAATACACAGTGTGTGTGAGGTTTTTTCGTTTGAAAGATTCCGGAACATAAATTAGAATGAATTTGACCGATGACATGGGTTATGTTGGCTTTGAGGTCCCTGTGACTTGTGGCTTATTCGCATAAACCTGCACCTTAAACAAGGTGAAATCGCACTAGCACGGTGGCCAGTGCTAGTGCACTGTGAAATGATAATATTCTCAAATTACTCCTGTATAATTGAATGATCTGGACACCAAAGACGTGTGGTATAACAGGATAGTGCTGCCAGCCACATAGCTCACTGGATACATACATAATTACAACCCTTCAGTCAGGATTACGGCCTGGCTTCTCACACCACTCATGTTGCGTGTGTTAATTTCATACATGAGTGGCGGGACCTACAGTTTAAAGTCGACTCCGAACGACAGATTTTTGAGAAACTTTTTCGTGGCAATTTTATTTACTCTCAGAGTTTTTGCCAGAAATCTGCTGAGGGGAAGTCGCCTAAGAAATATTTTCTCAAATTTCGTTTTGTTGGAGATGTCTGACCTGAGGTTTGAACCGCGGCCTGACGTTTAATAAGTCAACACACTACCTACTAGACTACGGCGACTTCATAGATGCTACTACATAAATAAATAAAAAAAAGTAGGCATAAAATGCAACCCTCCCATTTCGTCATTATGAACAGAAACAAATCAATCGCGGAGTATCCAGAAAAGGGCTTCATAATCTCCAGATTGTGGGTGTCAGACTGTAGTCAGTCGAAAGCTAATGAAGCCCCGGTTAGTGCAGTGGCAGCGCCAAGTCTCTCTAATCAGAAGGCTGCTAGTGCACCAGATTCAAAAATGGTTAAACCGGTAGGCCACCACAAGCCTAGCTTGGTATCTGGTTTTTCGAGACCAGACACACCAAGGGCTAAAGGGGTCCAGATGGTTATCCTGTTTCACGTTTTGGTGGCTCCTTGCCTCCTTATTGCGATGATCCAGAGGATTTCAAGTAGCCACAACCGCCCACCCTCCTAACACAATATATTTTACTTATGCTTACATAGTAATGAACTAAATGAGAATTACTTTTGAATTTCTTTAAGCGGGGCTTTGTTATTTGTTCGAACGAACGAACATATAATTAAGTAAACAAACGATTGTAGCTGACACATACACTGCTCTCACACTGTTGTTGATCGTAAGTAACACTTAAATAGAATTCTATGTGTGCGTATGATCGTGTGTGAAGATAAAGTCGACAAAACATTCAATGTTGTCAACAGAATAGACAATATAAGTACATTTGATTGTATGACTTACAGAATATAATAGGAAATGGTAGCTTTGGAAACTTCTGTGAGAGAAGAGATTCTGCACTGGAGATAGCAAGATTATATTAAGAAGCGCTGAGAAAAATAAATTCCAACTGCAACATGTGGATTGCAGCGTAATAAAAAACAGTCAGAAAAGTGCAATTTTGCAATCCAACGTTCTCAAAATAGCAATAAAAGTTGTTTCCTTCGACGTAAATAGCAGCCATAGACTGCGACCGTACAATCTGTTATACTGCCTTAAATGTAGTGTACCCTCTAATCACTCCTCAAAGCCTTTTACCCTGATAAACTTCAGTATACTGCAAGAATAATTCCCTATCCAGCACCTAATACGCACCTCGGTGTTTCCTTCTGGTATTCATTAATGCTTTACAAGTTCCAAGAATAGGTTTTTATGATGCATTCTCATCATTGCTGAATCTATGCACTGGGTTCGAGACGATAGCTATTCTGAAAAATTTGTTCTCTGATTGTTCTTCTATTACAGTGTACTCTCAAAGGATTGGTTACTAATCTCAGGTTAATCTGATACGAGTTTCAAATCGCCTCTTATTACAATTTCACCACAAACGTTTTTGTTACCTCAAACGCAAAAAGGTTCTAGTCGCACCAGCAGAGTGTAAAAGCTCATTTGCCTGCTAAGTGCCAAAAATTTCCAGATGACTTGGAACCCAACGTAAGGTAATCTTATTTGCCTTACTTAGCTAATTCAGCATCCCTACACAGTTCCATACTATCTTCGATTTAATCTCATAAGAACCGAATGCTCGAATGGCGAACTGACTGTCAGTTAGTATTGCTGTTTCCCGTTCTTTGTACCTTCTGTAGAAGTTGAATTGAGCACTTATTTCAATAGCATAGACTTCTCACGTCATTCTGGAACCATAAACTCCCACTCCTGTCCCAAGATCCATACGTACGAGTATATTGCAAAATACTTGAAAAAAGTATGAAACTTTGTGATCATTCCTCTCACTTTTGCTACTAAGTCTCGTTGCAAACCACTTACAAAAATCGTAGACTACTAGTTCTGGCCAGGGGCACTTAAGGAGGGACTTGTCAGCCATTCGATTCATTAGGACCTAAAAGCCTCCTGTATGAAGCTGAAATTTTGGCAAATTTTTCTCTTAAGGATAAAAAGGCTTCCATTTCCTTTTCTAAAATTTAAAAAATTTTCAATAAATTAAGGCTCTATGGCGCTGAAACTTACAAAAAGGTTGCAGTTTTATCTGCTTAATGGTTTGCTAAAGTTTTATTAAATTTGCTCTTAAGGATAAAAAGCCGCCCATATATCCTTTTTCTTCAAAAAAATTTAATTTCCAACAATTCAACCGCATATAGAAAAAATAAATGTTTTTAAAATGAAATCCTTTAAAAATAAAGCTTAGGTTTAGAAGAAAGGCTTTCAAAATTTTTAGACAAAATTTTCTCTTAAGGATAAAATTTTCTTTTCTAAAATTAAAAAAATTTTCAACAAATTAAGGCTCTATGGCGCTGAAACTTACAAAAAGGTTGTAGTTTTATCTGCTTAATGGTTTGCTAAAGTTTTATTAAATTTGCTCTTAAGGATAAAAAGCCGCCCATATGTCCTTTATTTTAAAAAAAATTTATTTCAAACAATTTAACCCCATACAGTAAAATAAATGTTTTTAAAATGTTTTTAAAATGAAATCCAATAAAAATGAAGCCTTAATTTAGAAGAAAAGCTTTCAAATTTGTTAAATGCTTGACAATTAATACAAAAATTAATGCTTATACCCAATACTAAGGCAGGATAATGAACTTGCCTTGTCATTTGTTTTCTTTGAGCATTCATTCGTCTTTATTTAATCACTGCATTTTGCTGTCTTTTTGTCAGTTTCCTTTTTAATTCTTAGCATTTTCTCTTGTGATTTATAAAGTCATTAAAAAAAAGAATCTCTTTTTATACTCTCTCGTACATCAGCACCATCATGTCCTAATTTATAATTTTCTAACGTTTGCCATTATATTTTCCTTTTTAATATATACACGAGGCGCTGCTGCCATAAAGTTTTTCAACTGTCCTCGTATTTAATTGGAAAAGAAAAAAAAAGAGTTTTTCAATTTAATTTTCCTCTTTTTTCTCTTTTTTCTTTAACCACCATCATCAACATCATCATCAAGGAGTCGATGTTCTGCAATTTCATGCTAAATTTTATGCCTGTTAATTTGTATTTATTTTTTCCACATTTTTTATATTTTTTTATATGCTTATTTAATGTATAGAATATTTATATAATAATCTTTTATCCTTACCATTCTACTATAATTTTCATAATTTTTTTCCTTGCTTTGCAGTATAAAAATTATTCTTCAAATTACATTTTTTTTTCCATCTGCCATTCAAGTCTTTTTTGTTGAAGTATTCATTAATTAGCGTTCTGTGTACTTGTTAAATAGAAAGTTTTTCCATGATTATATTTCTTTTTTCTTCTCTCTCGCTCTCTCTCTCTCTCTTCACCTTCCATACACCGTCTATAATCCTTCCTTCGGTTTCATTGCCTATTCATTGCATTTATATTAAACGCTTAAATGGGGAAACAGTTTTTTGTTTGCTTTGCCCCACTGGAAACGCCACCCACAATGAAGGCATTTTATTATTGAAAAACTATAATTCTACCTTAACTGTATGGCCACAGTTATGCCTGCACTAATGATAAATTCTCCGCCATATTGGTTGAGTGGCTTAAGGTTTAAATGAGTTATAAATTATAGGACAGGATGTTGCCAGATGTTGGAAAAGAATTGATTTGAAAAAGATGTTTATAAATTGCTTGGTAGGCCCTCAATTTAAATTAGTTTAGCCTGAGTACCTAATGTTTTACAACAGCTTTGTATAAGCTCTGTCGATCCCCGTTAAATCTCAACCACTCTGAACCAACATTATCCACTTCTGTTAAAACAGTCCTGGGTTTCGAGCGTCCATCACAGCGAACACAATAGAACTATGAGGAAAGAGTGTTGCGAGCCTGCCGCAGCGAAAAACGCCGCCTTTAAAAAACGCTGCAGTTCGCCATAATGCAAGCCATTGTCCAGAAATAGAAGTCGCCGTAGTCTAGTAGGTAGTGTGTTGGCTTATTAGATGTAAAGCCAGCCGTAAAGCCGTTGAGCCCCAGGTCAGACATCAAAACAAAAATACAAAAAGTATTTCTTTGGCGACTTCCTCTCAGCAGATTTCTGGCAAAAACTCTCTGAGAGTAAATAAAAATTGCCATGAAAAAGTTTCTCAAAAATCTGTCGTTCGGAGTCGACTTTAAACTGTAGGTCCCGCCACTCATGTATAAAATTAACACACACAACATAAGTGGTGTGAGAAACTAGGTCATAATCCTGACTGAAGGGTTGTAATGACCAATTATGTATGTATGTACATTGGTGGACTATGGGCCAATATTACCTCACTTCTGCTAAAACAGTCCAGGGTTTCGAGCGTCCATCACAGCGAACACAATAGAACGATGAAAGGTGAGTGTTTCGAGACTGATGCAGCCAAAAACGCCGCCTTCAAAAAAATGCTCCAGTGCGCCATTATCGAGAATTACAGGAGAAAGCAGAAGAGCAACCTTTTCAGATACAAAAAGAGAGAGCAGGAGAGGAGAGAACGTTAGGAAATCGAGGACGCTATGCTCTCTCTTGAATCTAATTATTCTGACCATAGTTTCCATTTCTTGCCATCTTTTGACAGATGTTCACTGTCCCGGTTATGTCGACGCTTTCCATTCTTTGTATTTTATCCTACTCAATTTGAGTAGTTTTTGAGTTCGTCCTGCCTATAGGGGGTCTATAGGTCCCTTTTAATGATTTTACAAAGAGTCCATTCAAAATTGCTCCTTGCTCTAGAAACTATGTCATATGGACATATGGACATATTGACATAGGTTGAGGCTTGTGATTTTTAAGATTGGATCGTGACTAATAGTGTCTAATGGCCACTCGATGAAATGTTACACTGCTAAGCTCAGTTTTTGATATGGTCAGTGCAAGATCGCCTAATTCTAAAACCTGAACTTTTCTTAGGGGGAGTGTTATATATTCTGATGTAGTCCATGGTAATTAGGATGATTGCTCTCCAATTATTACACAAGGAAAGGTTGTCTTTCTTCGAGAGCTAAATGAAAGTCGCCTTAGCCCATAGCTCATAAGTCTGATATCAGCAAATACAAATGTCCTGTAGGCAAAATAGAATTCGCCTTCAACAGCAAATGTCGAGAACTATGTTATCGAGACCATAGGTTTTTCGGATTTAAATTTAACAATTGTGATCTTTTCTTCAAATTGCGGGTCTTCGAGGGCAGATCCATAGTTTTTTAGTTAATTAATAAAATTTTTATAATTTATCGATGGAACCGAAAAAATTCGTAACCACCGATTAAAAGCAATTTCCTCATTTAATTTTTATGTTTATTTCGAAAATATTTCAAACATTTCTTTTTTCTTACAGGTCAACGATCCTGCGTATCACATATCTTCGAAAATTTCGAACATCGATCAGCGCTGCCAAATATAAAACTTCACGGGTGAGTGCCAATTTTGAATTCATTAATTTTGTAGGCTATCTAAATTTCTGAAAGTTCTAAGGGTTACTGTACCCAGTAAACCACAGCCATTAAGAAATGCTTTTAAAGGAAAAATTTTCCTCATTAAAGCTATTTAAGTCAGATTAGATTGTAGAACCTCTTTGAAGAAATTTAATCCAGAAATTAAGCCCATTGTGATACCGCAAATCAATAGCCAACTCGAAGATCCACCCTGTGGGAAACGATTTCGAGTTCAAAATAAATCTTGCTGTTGCAGCAATCTTTATGTTGGAGAGTTCAGTCAAGGATGACAGGAAATAAAAAATTAAGAACCACCGACTTTTCCAGACAGGACAATAACACACGTAGTGCAAAATAATTTCTTCTTCTCAGACCCACAACTCCTGCAAAAGTCATTCGATGGAATGCTAAGCCTTACGATATGCCCTACAATACAGAGGCCCGTGGAATGGCTATTGATTTATGGATAGAAGTGAATCAGTCTTCTACCACCGAAGTTGAGCCTCCTTCTAAAACGACGGAAGAATATCCGATTTAACTGATGTAATCAGAACTCCTATCGCTTGTAACATGTCAGTGATTGTGCAGTTCACGGCATTCATGGACGAGGACGAACTTCGAGATGATGTTTGTAAGGACACTGTAAAGCAATATTGGCTCTATCAAGGTCCATCCTAGGCCTTAATTCTCAAATCTCAACCACACCGCTTTTAAAGATAGAAAATGCAATGGTAGTTCTCTTTACCTCACTTTACCTTATCCGAACGGATAAATATAGTTGAACTCCATTCGAGACAAGGCGATTAAAAATAGATGTCTTTAAACAAATTTAATCTCTTGGAGATTTTCCTTTAACCTGGCATCCTTACCAACTCTCTCTCTGTACTATCGCTTGTAACATGTCAGTGATTGTGAAGTTCACGGCATTCATGGACGAGGACGAACTTCGAGATAATGTTTGTAAGGGCACTGCAAAGTAATATTGGCTCTATCAAGCTCGATCATAGGCCTTAATTCTCAAATCTCACCCACACCTCTTTTAGAGATAGAAAAGGAAAGCAACGGTAGCTCTCTGTACTTCACTTTACCTTATCCGGACGGATAAATATAGTTGAACTCCATTTGAGACAAGGCGATTGAAAATAGATGTCTTTAAACAAATTTAATCTCTTGGATATTTTCCTATAATCTGGCATTCTTACCAACCACTCTCTATGTACTATCGCTTGTAACATGTCAGTGATTGTGAAGTTCACGGCATTCATGGACGAGCATAGACTTCTTGATGATGTTTGTAAGGACACTGTAAAGCAATATTAGCTCTATTAAGGTCCATCCTAGGCCTTAATTCTCAAATCTCACCCACACCGCTTTTAGAGATAGCAAATTCAACGGTAGCTTTCTTTACCTCATTGTGTTATCCCTCCAGAAGAGTTAGGGGTCAAAATTAACGCCAAGATATTCCACTTTACCTAATCCGTACGGATAAATATAGTTGAACTCCATTCGAGACCAGACGATTTAACCTCTTAGAGTTTTTCCTATTATCTGGCATCCTTACCAACTGCTCTCTCTCTCTCACTTTCACTTCGCCTTTCCCGCCATTACTTTAACGTTTTTACAACATTACATCAGAGTGTATATCCCCCCGTTTGAATAGAATAAAATTTCCACAATTTGTTGCTTGTTTTCCGGTTGGCTAAATATTTTTGGCTTCCATTTTGTTATGCTCCCCTACCAACATTTATCAACTCCTTTACACAGGACTCCCACTCCCCATTAACTGTCTAACTCTATAGAAATTGTATTTGTATGACTGCATGTACTTCCATGTACGAGTATTTCTCTCTTCATTTTATTTTTTATTTTTATTTCTACTTTTTTTTTTATAAATTTTTTTGTGTTGAAGTACTTGGCAAATTCTAAAGAGTTTCTGTGTTTTTTTTTCTACGTTTTTTAACAATTTTCATGTCTACTCTGGTTACAAGTGTGCAGCGAGCGGTTTGAAGGGATTTCGTTGTGGTGTTTCTTTTTGTAGGTTTTGTTGCACAGAAAATTTATTTCTGTTAACGGATGAAATAATTTTTTAATCGTAATCCAACTTAAGTGCTGAGATTGTTATTTTGTTAACAGAATGTGGAAAAAAATAATCAAAAAAAAATTTCATTTCATTTCATTAACATTTAGTGGGAAACTTAATAATGACGAAATAATTTACAAGTTATAACGGTAACTAACTGGTGGAGTTACTAACTCTAGATATTGACCACCTTTCAGTAAAGTTTTCTTAACCACATATGAACATTGAACAGAATTATAGGTTATGTTTGGTTAGAAACCACATGGAATTTCTACTTATTAGGCTCATTGTGGTAAAACATTAAATTTGGAATTCAAAAAAGCGATAACGCTCGCTATAAGGAAGAGTCTTCTCGTCTAAGTCACACCGATTCACTTCTAAACTGGAATTCACTTCCCTCAACCTAGAGTCAGACAAGTCCCTCAGATATAGCAGAAAGAGTCACTTCTCACTACTCCATGTCGCAACTTCTACAGAAGTCAATAGATGGGCGTTTTGCCCCATACCGTTCCATGAGGACATATACCGCATAATGAATATAAATTCGAGAGAGAAAAGTGAGCTTTTTCGTCCTCTCTGGATTCGCGCAGCTCAATCTACTGACAGTTCAGACAATTCCCTCAGATATAGCAAAAAGAGTCACTTCTCACTTCTCCATGTCGCAACTTCTACAGAAGTCAACCGATGGGCGTCTTGCCCCATACCTTTCCATGAGGACATAGACCGCATAATGAATATCAATTCGAAAGATAAAAGTGAGCTTTTTCATCCTCTCTGGATTCGGCCAGCTTAATCTACTGGTATAACAGGTTCCTCTCCTACCCAGGAAGCATTAGTCAAAAGTAGAATTTTTCCTAATTTCCAGTCTAATCGTGGCCAAAATAAAGCGTATGTGCGGACCACATGAGGGATTTTTAGTGCAGCATGTTTTCTAATTAATGAGTCTGCTACATAGCCTATGCCCAGGCACCTACATACGAGAGAGGACTTAGAATAATCCGTTATTTCCATGAAAAGTAGGCGAAATTCGTGCACATTTTTAGACATTGATAGGTCGTTTGAAAGAATCTTTATGGCAGCCCGGCTCTTCACTTTAACCTGGAAAATGCTTCAGTAATCTGGGAATATGGGAGATTCTGCTTTCTAAGTCTTCTAAGTCACACCCCGTTTTTCCATCCAACTTATTGCTGTCGGGGTATATTTCTAAAGAATTCCGTTGGGGATTCGATTTTGCATTCCAGGAGTTTCTATTTGTGATGACATTGTCTAAGCCCCAGTTCATATGCCATAGCTGTTCGTGGTGATGTATTCAATGGGTACCTAGAAGTATGGGCTTATGACGCTAGCATATGCATGGAAGTTTAACACATAATTCAACTTTATTGCCGCAAGATGTGCCTGCTACTACAGGAGAAGATCGGTAGAAAGCCAATTTAGCACAGCATAAAGCGACCTAGTTAATGTTGTTCTCACGGCATTGTTAATAAAAAGTGTCAGAATAACTTCTGACGCTATTTATTTAGTTGTTAGCAGATTGTTCGTTCCCCCTTATGCTTATAGACTTGTTTACCACTCTTCAGCCGGCGAAAATTAACTCGCATGCAATGAAGAAGTTACACAAGCTGTTGAGCCATAAAATCATTTGACTGCTCATTATGGCATGCCTTGAAATGTTGTCAATATTGATTTGTTTCCCCTCATGCTTCAAGATTTGTTTACCGCTCTTCAGCCGGCGAAAATTAACTCGCATGCAGTGAAGAAGTTACAGAAGCTGTGGGGTCATAAAATCATTCTGCTGCTCATTATGGAATGCTTTGAAATGCTCTCGATATTAACCTATCGAGTTTCTGTGATATTACCTCACACAGAAGTCTCCTTTTCGCAAGTGGTACTGTAATGATAAAATCCGGGTTTATCCTTAACTTCACCGACTTGCAACACTGTCTTACAATTTAAACATTTCTTTGAATTGTTCCTCAAAAAGTGATACTCTTGACAATCAGACATTTTCATCAAGAATTTATCTGCAATCAAGCTCCACATTAGTGGTGAAAGAACTGCTTCCTGTTGGCAATTTCTGATTGTGCCGACACTTGGGTATGGGACCCCCTCTAGATATTATAGGAACTATTTATTAAATCTGAATGGTTCCCACGGAATCTACAAAAGTCGTCTCAGTAGTTCTGAGGTCATGTGCGTGTTGTCTAGGATAAACTGGGTAACCTTTTCAGTGCTGCATATCGTATACGGGTAGTCCACAGCTTTCTCAATTGTTTTAAACACGAAAGACGTGTGGTTAATTGGCGTGAAAGATTTTGGGTGTGTAATAAGTACCCTTTTTCCCACTTTTTGGATGAACACTACATTTTCTCTTCGCTTCTACGGAATATATTTATTTGTAGTAAGTCAGAAATAATTTCATCGCAATCTGTCTGCTTGTAACGATAGAATTAATTGGTGTTGTATTCAGCTGACCGCTGCTTTTCTCATCGCTTCTTAATATAATCTTGCTATCTCCAGTGTAGAATCTTTTCTCTCACAGACGTTTCTAAAGCTACCATTTCCTATTATATTCTGTAAGTCATACAATCAAATGTACATATATTGTCTATTCTGTTTAACACATAACATTCCTCTTTTCATATTAACATTGAATGTTTTGTCGACTTTATTTCTTCACACACGATCATACGCACACATAGAATTCTATTTAAGTGTTACGATCAACAACAGTGTGAGAGCAGTGTGTGTATCAGCTACAATCGTTTGTTTACTTAATAATATGTTCGTTCGTTCGAACAAATAACAAAGCCCAGCTTAAAGAAATTCAAAAGTAATTCTCATTTAGTTCATTACTATTTAAGCATAAGTAAAATATATTGTTTTAGGAGGGTGGGCGGTGGTGGCAACCTGAAACCTCTTGGATTAACGCAATAAGCCGGCAAGGAGCCACCAAAACGTGAGACTCAATCCCATCCGGACCCCCCAGCCCCCGATGCGTCTGGTCTCGAAAAACCAGATACTAAGCTGGGCCTGTGGTGGTGATTAGAGAGACTTGTCGCTGCCACTGCACTAACCAGGGCTTCATTAGCCTTCGACTGACTACAGCCTGACACCCATAATCCGGAGATTATGAAGCCCTTTTCTGGATACTCCGCGATTGATTTGTTTTTGTTCATAATGACGAAATGGGAGAGTTGCATTTTATGCCTACTTTTTTTTTATTTATGTAGAAGCATTTATGAAGTCGCCGTCGTAGTCTAGTAGGTAGTGCTTTGGCTTATTAGACGTAAAGCCAGGGTTCGAGCCCCAGGCCAGACATCAAAACAAAATACAAAAAGTATTTCTTCGGCGACTTCCTCACAGCAGATTTCTGGCAAAGACTCTGAGAGTAAATAAAATTCCCATGAAAAAATTTCTCAAAAATCTGTCGTTCGGAGTCGACTTTAAACTGTAGGTCCCACCACTCATGTATAAAATTAACACACACAACATAAGTGGTGTGAGAAACTAGGACGTTGTACAATTGGTCAATTCGACCTCCGAGTACTGTACTTGTCCTAATTGACAAGTAAACGTCCTCTAACCTAACCTAACCTAGCCTAAAAGTCATTCGATGGAATGCTAAGTTTCTCGATATGCCATAAAATACAGCAGCAGACTATGAAAACAGTGAAACAGTCTTCTGCAAATGAAGTTGAGGCTCCTTCTAGAACGTCGGAAGAATTTCCGATTTAACTGAGGCAATCGGAACTCCTATCGCTTGTCACATGTCAGTGATTGTAAAGTTAATGGCCTTCATGGACTAGGCCGAACTTCAAGATGATGTTTGTAAGGGCACTGTAAAACAATATTGTCTCTAACCTAACCTTTTGCCAGAAATCTGCCGAAGAAATATTTTTTTTTATATTGTGGCTTGTGGTTTGAACACTATCTACTAGACTACGGCCAAACTGTAAGTCTCGTTTTTTTTCCTTAACCTGTACCTGTTACATATTACTCTATTCCCGAGTCTAAGAAATTCCTTGCCGGCTTATTGCGTTAATCCAAGAGGTTTCAGGCCTGGGTTCGAACCCTGGCTTTACGTCTAATAAGCCAACACACTACCTACTATGAGCAAGATAGATGAGCAATATATCTGACTTCGGAAACTGTTGGCGTTATATATATATTTCAATGGGCCTTAGGGCCTGCATGTCCCCGTTTTTATTCAATTAAAAAATCTATTCGAACAATTTTAATGTTTCAATAAAATTTCGATTTTATTTAATTTATTTTACAATCATTTTAATTTTATCCAATAAACTTAAACATTAGGAGAGGGAAGAGGAGGGAGATTTCAAAATCAAATACTTTATTGCACGTTTTCCTCTAATGACTGAAGTACGCCTTAAAATTAATATTTAATTTATTTAAACTCTTTTACTATTTACATTATTAAGTGTATTCATATTTCTTTAATAATTATTCAACAAATATTATCAGTTTTTGTGTGTGTGTGTGTTTTTTTTATAAATTATAAACTAAAAATCAACGTTTTTTAAATTATTTATATTGCCACCAATATCTTACAACGGACAGCCATGCACGTAGCCAACATTACGAAAAATAGCCGCTGCCGCAGCGGATGTTAAAAAATTACACGGATTGGTGGCGTTAAACGATGATAGTCCGGGCGGGCAACAGCCTAAGGGATTGGGTGCACCATTCTCGGCGACATATTCCTTTTCCATAGAGGCCTGATGTCGCAACTGTTCAAGACGCAGTTGGTTTTGACGTTTCCATTTGGTTCTGCAAAGAGAGAGAGATAGAGAGAGGGAGAAACGCTTGTTAGTTAAAGGATTAAATTAGTTCTTTTAGTATGACACGAGCTGAAAAATAGTCTCCTTATTCTCCTTAAACTCATAGTTCCGCCCGAAGTCATTTAAAGGAATTTCGTCATACCTTCCAAATAGGGCGGCTTCTTATGCGAACTGTGCTATGAATGGCCATGCAATTCAGTGAAAGTAATCTAGAAGTCAGTCTAGCAGAGCCACCTTGTAAAAAGACCGCCAATCGTAATAACTGTAAGGGAGTTTACTGTCAGAAATTGTTAGAAACCCTGGCGAATATGTCGTCTAGTCATTGCAAGGTTAGTGAATCAGTCGCATACGTAATTGGTCATTACAACCCTTTAGTCAGGATTACGTCCTAGTTTATCACACCATTTATTTGGCGGGACCTACAGTTTAAAGTTTTATTTACTCTCAGAGTTTTTGCCAGAAATCTGCTGAGGGGAAGTCACCGAAGAAATATTTTTTCATATTTCGTTTTGTTGGAGATGTCTGACCTGGGGTTTTGAACCGTCTAATAAGCCAACACACTACGACGACTACGGCGACGGTGAATTAGTCACTCACGTCTAAGCTGATCACAATATTAAGTGCTACTCTTTCTGACTATTAGTGTTGGGGCGCTTAAGAGTCACTCACTTCAGTCTCAATGAGATTGTGATTCAGTCACAGCCAGTAGGATTATCCACGTCTAAGCTGAGTGCAAAACTAAGAGCTAACCTCCTTGTTTATCATTTTCTGTTACCCTAGTAGGGGAGGCTAATAGACACCCACCTTCACGTCAAATAAGACTGCCCATTAAATCAGCGGGTTAACCCATCCGCAAACCTAAATCCATTAGCGTCTGTACTAATAGTGACTGGCTGATGGTCTGCATCTGTTTCTTAAAGAGCGACAGTTTTAAATGGCAGTAGCCATAAAATGCAAAACCAAGTATCACCTACCGATCTGGTGCTGCAGAATCCATAGATACATGCAAAGTGGTATTCGTTGTTAGAGGTGATGTCATCCCCTTGTTTGCTAACTTTGCAGCATCAATTAGATTTCCGAAGCGCTGTATTTTTTTTCTGTGATTTTCAGGCGTATAAAATTCCAAGAGATCGGGCTTCTGCGGACAGAATGATAAGTTTATCTGATAATCCAAGTTCTACAGGGCCCTTGAGTTGTCTTCTAGCAATTGTAATTTAGTTATCCGTTAATAGGGGCAGATGGAGGCCCTCCGTAATGTAGGCATCATTTCCTCAATCTGGTTCGCGATTCACAGATTCAGCTTTGAATAGGAAAAAAAGATTCCGTTGGAAGCGGAATCGAACACATCTCCGTCTGGGAGATAATTTTTAATGATCTTTGGGAATATTCAAGTTTAGGTTAAGGTCCTTTCTATAAACGACAAGGAGAAAGTTTGCAAAGTAGTAGTTCGTAAATTAGAGGACCTATTGAAGTTTTGATATGTATGTCATATGGCGTTGAAGTTTCTTCGGAGTTTCGAATATAGAACTTCTGATTAAGTCGAAGAGAACTTTTAGGTTAGGTTAGGTTGAAGTGGTATGTTTGATACCAAAGCTCACTTGAGCGTGCATAGCAGCCCGTTATGACGCCACGGCTAAGAGCAGTCCCCGTACTGACTAAATTCCACCGAACTCATCGAAGCAGTTGGTCAGCGCAGGAAAGAACTTTTGCTCTTTCCACTTCTACTGAAAACTTTCAAGTTTTCTGATCCCTGCACCAAATAATTCAAAATTTCGGTAAGCCAGAGTTCGCAACAGATTGAGGAATCGAGACCCATTGTAAGGACTATTCCCCAACGAAGAAATGTTGCTCTAGTGAAAAACAAAATACTGTAAAGTCGGACTTACTTACCTTCTATTCTGATACCAGGTTTTCACTTGTGTTTCCGATAAATTCAAGGTCTCCGCTACATCACTACGATCCGCTACACTCAGATATTTCTGACAACGAAATTTCCTTTCCAAATACGCCAGTTGGGCATGTGTAAATGCGGTACGTCTACGTCTAGGCTTACGGCCACTTTTCGGTAAACCCAACTTATGCTCGGACATAAAACCTCCCGAATGATTGTGACTTAATTGTGGAGGTGTCGCGTGTTCATTGTCGTTTATGTAATGTGAGGAGTCCAGACTCGATTCATTATTGCTGAATAATAAATGATTGCTATTTAGCTGTGAACTGCTGTAGTGGCAATTTAATGCTTCTGAATCGGGAGATGAACGATCTTCAATATCAATGTCGGAATTGTTGTCTGAAATGTCGGAATCTGTAAAAAGAGAGAGAAAGAGAGAGAGAGATCAAGAGTAAGAGCATAAGTGTGGTTTAATATTTTTATATGGCACCTGTGGAGCAGCACGTGTAAACGCTTAACCACCCACAAATTTGCTAAGTTTGACAAATAAATAACAAGACTAAATTACAGAGTTTTTCTCTTTTTATTTTTGTTTCCTTTTGTTGCCATCATTAGAAGACTAAAGTCAATCAAATCACCATAAATTTCTTCATTTCATTTCAAGTGGGCGTTTGCCGTCTACAATACATTTTGCTCTGCGTATACGTAAGAATCCAACTCATCACTTCACATTCATGCACACAATATTCTCGTCATCAAAAGTTATCATCTTCGTCATGCCCAGTATTTCCCATCAAAAGCTTGTGCTGTAACCACATGATACCGATTTGTTAAGCATCTTTTGTATTTCCTGGAAAAGCATATAAAAATAGTCCGCGTAACGAAATAATTGTTTTATTTTTAAAATTTTTCTTTTCGCATGTGGTGTTTTCATTTATATCCTGTCTATTCCTGTGCCTTTTTTTCGTCAGACTTTTGCGTGAGTGATATCAAGCACAGCAGGAACGATTAAGTTCACGTGTCATGTCTGTCTTCTTTACTGCGATGGCAGTTAAAATATATTTGCTTGAAATGTTAGATTTTAAAGTAGCAGAGGAGCTTTGTAGGAGCGCAGGATACTGTCTAACAACCCCATATGATACTCTGTAGTATTATATGCTGTTTAAAAATTTTGATTCCTTCTCATTATAGACTTTGCAAGATTCTATTAGTAGCATATTTTTTACTTTATAGAACATATTTATCCAATTTCAAAAATATATTTTCAATATCATATTTTTAAAACATATTTTGAATTGCCTTCGAAAGCTTTTTATTGCTTTAATAATAATTTATTGAATTTCAAAAACATATTTTCAATATCATATTTTTAAAACATATTTTGAATTGTCTTTGAAAACTTTTTATTGCATTAATACTATATTCATTACATTTACATCATATTTTCTTTAAAAAGCATATTTTAACATATTCAATATATTTCGAAAGTATATTTTCTTGAGAACATATTTTAATAGCATTTTTCAATATTTTATTTTAAAAAAACATACTTTAACTTTACAAATCATATTTTAAAATATTCAATATATTTTGAAAGCATATTTATCCACTTTTAAAAACATATTTTCAATATCATATTTTTAAAACGTATTTTGAATTGTTTTTGAAAACTTTTTATTGCATTAATACCATATTCATTATATTTAGATCCTATTTTCTTTTAAAAAAGCATATTTTAACATATTCAATATATTTTTAAAGTGTATTTTCTTTGAGAACATATTTTAAGAGCATTTTTCAATATTTTATTTTAAAAAGCATACTTCAACTTTACAAAGCGTATTTTGATATAAAGGGTCCGCCAAAGAACTTTTTTTTTTGAAAATGCTTTAAAAGAAAACTACGGAATATTTTCTCAAATTTCTTTTTTTATTTGAAAGTACAATCCTTCCGTTTAATAATGGAAAATAATTTCATTCAAATGTCTGCCTCGGCTGGCCATGCAGTAGCCTACACGATCGGTCCAATTTTTAAGCACATTATCGATTGTGTGCAGCTGTATTTCACCAATCGCTTCACGAATATTGTCCTTTAAAGCGTCAATTGTCTCTGGCTTGTCGGCGTAACACTTATCTTTGACGGCACCCCACAAATAATAGTCCAACGGTGTCAAATCGCAGCTCCAAATCGTGGCCAAAGGACATCAGCTCTGCGGCTGATAATGCGATCTTCAAAGACAGGGCGCAAAACTTTGAGTATAGCTTCGGCTGTGTGGCACGTAGCGCCGTCCTGTTGAAACTAAATGTTGCCAATATCCTCCTCTTCAATTTTTGTGAACAAAAATTCGTTCAACATGGCCCGATAACGATCGCCATTGACTGTAACTTCCACTCCTTGCTCATTTTCGAAGAAAAATGGCCCAATTATGCCTCTGGACCAAAATCCGCACCAAACAGTGACTAGTTTTGGGTGCGTCGGCTTTTCAATATATGCGTGCGGGTTTTCTGTGCCCCAAATGCGACAATTTTGCTTGTTTACATGCCAGCCAAGATCAAAATGAGCTTCATCTGAAAAGATGCTTTTTTTCCAAAATCAGCATCTTCTGTAAGTCGATCGCAGGCCCACTTAGCGAAGCGAAAACGCATTGGATGGTCAATTGGCTTCAACTCCTGAACCAATTGGACTTTGTATGGCGTCATACCAAGGTTTTTATGCAAAATTCGTCTGTGCTTCACGCACACTTTCCGCCACAGCAGCAATATTCTCGGATGTACGCACTGTTTGGCTTTTCACGCTTTGGTTTATCGATGAGGATGCCAGTTTCTTTCACTTTTTTCACAAGATAACGAACATACGGAGCTGACGGTGCTTCTCTTCTTCCAAAATCCGTACGCAATTTTCAAAGTAATGTCGCAATATTTCCCAGCGTTGTTCAAGCGTATACACAACCATATTCGTTCAGCGGAAGGATAAAACTAATTATCTGTCAAATCAGATATGAGCTAAGTGTTACCATTCACGAAATAAGCACCAGTTGAAAATAAAAAAACGTTAGTTGGCGGACCCAACATTTAATATATTTTTAAAGTATATTTTCTTTGAAAATATATTTTAAAAGCATTTTTAAATATTTTATTTTTAACCCGCTAGAAATATTTTCTTAAGCAAACTTTTCTTGTTTTAATATTATTTTTGAAACATATTTCACTTAAAAAGCTTATTTTGAGCTGTAATTGAATTTTATATGGTTTTGAAATATATTTTCTTATTTTTATATCACCTTTTTAGGAGCATATTTTTCAATATTGTATTTTTAAAAGCATGTTCTGACATGTGAGTGATTTTTTCTTATATTAAGATTCCATTTAGAGCATATTTTACATTAAATTGCATATTTAGATTCATTATTGAATATGTTTGGTCTAATATCTCTCTTTGAAAACATTTTTTATGCATTATACATCTAATAGCATATTCTGTCTTATCCGGAGAGCTTCGTTAGATGCTTCTTATTATACATACGTACATAACATACGTGTGAGAAGCTAGGCCGTAATCCTGACTGTTATGTACATACATACATACATACATAATTGGCCATTACAACCCTTCAGTCAGGATTACGACCTATTTTCTCACGCCACTTATGTTGTGTGTGTTAATTTTATACATGAGTGGCGGGACCTACAGTTTAAAGTCGACTCCGAACGACAGATTTTTGAAAAACTTTTTCATGGCAATTTTTATTTACTCTCAGAGTTTTTGCCAGAAATCTGCTGAGGGGAAGTCGCCGAAGAAATAATTTTTTTTTTTGTATTTTGTTTTGATGTCTGACCTTGGGCTCGAACCCTGGCTTTACATCTAATAAGCCAACACACTAGCTACTAGACTACGGGGACTACAATGCATATTTCTCTAATCGATATATTCTGAAACCGAATTCGAACAACGGTAGTCTTTATAGCCATTATATATAATCGGATAGTGCAAGGTAAGGATATCTGAATTTGTCACGTGATCTGAGGAGTATCAATTGTCATCATAATAGGATCGGTCCGGTGCTTTCATTACAAAACCAGAGTGAAAGTGAGTTCATGCATCGTGTAGACAATAGCTTCTATACGCCTTGACTCCGAACAACAGATTTTTGAGAACTTTTTCGTGGCAATTTTTATTTATTCTCAGAGTTTTTGCCAGAAATCTGCTGAGAGGAAGTCGCGGAAGAAATACTTTTTGTATTTTGTTTTGATGTCGGGCCTGGGGCTCGAACCCTGGCTTTTCGTCTAATAAGCCAACACACTACCTACTAGACCACGGCGACTTCATTCTCCTTTATTTTCTTTTTAATTTTCCATAACAACTTAACAACAATCCATTATGATATGAAAATTTACTTATGTTGCAATGCCACATGTGTGCGTTAAACTGTGTGCGTGTGTGTGTGTGTGTGTGAAAGTGTAGAAAGAAACATAAATAAACTTAATCTGAATCTAAATTGTGTATTTAACATTTAAATAGTTGTTAATTGTTTATTATGATACTTGTGATGTTTCATTATTTATTTTTAAGTTTATCCTTCTTCTCTGTTTTACTTCAGAGTAGAGTTCTGCCCAAAAAAAAAAAAAAACAAAAACAAAAACATAAACACAGATTCCGTTACAATACCACACAAGGCATACACATTGCTGTGTGCTGTGTGCTCTGTAAGCAAGTATTCCATTTAAAATGCTAATTAACAGGCTTTAACTCTCACCACAAAAAGGATACACAACTGACAGCAAGAACCACAAATAACAACAACAACTTCAACATCATCATCATCATCATTGTTGTTCTAACGTTTTCTAAATATGAGAAGTTAGCTGCCTGGGGGCCATTTGTTAAGACAAACAAAGTCACACAAAATTGTGATCCTTTTCTTTCTCTCTCTCTCTCTCTTTCTCTTTGTTTTTTTACAATTTCTTTTAATTGCTCTGTGTGTACATCATGATTTACACTTTCCATCTGTAGGTCTGTCTGTCTGTTTGTCAATTTGTCTTACCATTTCAATTGTCAGTTTAGACGCGAACGTTTTTATTTCATTTGCTATTGTTTTTCTATGTCGTACGTGACAAATTGTTTATAAAGTTGTTAACATGGCTTATATGCATGGGTGGATGGCATTATTTTGTTAACTTTCCCAAAAGGGTTTTTCATTCTGTTTTTTTGCTGTTGGTTTTGCTTCTTGTCATATTTTATTTACAATTATTTTTGAATTTCTTCATTAGTCTCAGAAAATTTCACTTTTATTGCCATCCCCTTTTGTCCTCCTACCATTCCTATACAGCCTGCCTTTAAGGCTTAAGTGTTAAGCCATTAACAGTTGTTGTGGTCTTTGTAGAGAATAAGCAAGAGATTCATTACAGTGTCACTAATTGGTCTCGTAATATCCTGTGGTTCTTTTTTTTTTTTTTTTGAATAAAAAATAAAAAAAAAATGAAGGAAGGGAAGTGTGAAGGTGATCAAAATAGAAAGAAAAAAACATTTTAATTGAATTAAACTTTTTTATGGAGAGGCCTATTATATCAGGACTTTAATTGACACTAAAAATAATTTCTTAAAACAGAAGTCAATTTATTCTTCTTGTCAATTTTTATTGCTTCTGGACCACGATATTCAGATTTGGGCATTTAAACGCAATATGACTTGATGATTCGTTCCCATCATCATAGAATTCATATGTTGGATTCAAAACGATTCTACAGTGCCCTGCTGAAAGATCGGTTACGAATCTTTGGTTGTTTCTGTATAGTCTAATGCATGACTCTTATCTTCTCTTATCGTAATTTCCCCACAAAAATTTTGATTGCCTCCAACTCAACTTATTTGAGAAAAGTCTTTGCCTTCCTCTCTTTATGTTTCCTTTCGTTGAGTATACTTTTCAAAACCTGTCAGGTTATTCCTGAATTTCTGATGCATGATTGAAATCTCCTCTTCGTGTAATTTTTCAACAAAAGTTTTGATTGCCACCAACCTATTTGTTCTTAAAAGACTTTTTGCCATTCTTTATCTTTTTATTATTTCGTTGAGTACAGCTTTCCAAAATATCCATAGAAAGGCTCTGTCCCCTTTAGCGGCGCGTAAGCTAACCTCCTCGCAAGCTCATCTGCCTGTTCTTTGTCGAAAATTGTTATTCTTGATAGGTTTTCATTTAAATTACTTGTGAGACAACATGAGACACTTGTCGCATTAAGACTTAATGGTCTGTTGCTCTAATACCTTATTCCCGATACTTGTCAATTAAGACAAGTACAGTACCCGGAGGTCGAATTGACCCATTGTACAACGTCCTAGTTTCTCACACCACTTATGTTGTGTGTGTTAATTTTATACATGAGTGGTGGGACCTACAGTTTAAAGTCGACTCCGAACGACAGATTTTTGAGAAATTTTTCATGGCAATTTTATTTACTCTCAGAGTTTTTGCCAAAAATCTGCTGAGAGGAAGTCGCCGAAGAAATATTTTTTGTATTTTGTCTTGATGTTTGGCCTGGGGCTCGAACCCTGCCTTTGCGTCTAATAAGCCAACACACTACCTAGTAGACTACGGCGACTTCATAAATGTTTCTACATAAATAAATAAAAAAAAGTAGACATTTCGTCATTATGAACAAAAGCAAATCAATCGCGGAGTATCCAGAAAACGGCTTCATAATCTCCAGATTGTGGGTGTCGAAAGCTAATAAAGCCCCGGTTAGTGCAGTGGCAGCGCTAAGTCTCTCTAATCAGAAGGCTGCTAGTGCACCAGATTCAAAAATGGTTAAACCGGTAGGCCACCACAAGCCCAGCTTAGTATCTGGTTTTTCGAGACCAGACACATCAAGGGCTAAAGGGGTCCAAGATGGGATCCAATCTCACGCTTTGGTGGCTGGTGGCTTGCCTGCTTATTACGATAATCCAGAGGGTATCGGGTTGCCACCACCGCCCACCCTCCTAAAACAATATATTTTACTTATGCTTAAATAGTAACGAACTAAATGAGAATTACTTTTGAATTTCTTTAAGCGGGGCTTTGTTATTTGTTCATACGAACGAACATATAATTAAGTAAACAAACAATTGTAGCTGACACACACGCTGCTCTCACACTGTTGTTGATCGTAACACTTAAATAGAATTCTATGTGTGCGTATGATCGTGTGTGAAGAAAGAAAGTCGACAAAACATTCAATGTTAATATGAAAAGAGGAATGTTATGTGTTTAACAGAATAGACAATATATGTACATTTGATTATGGCAGTTACATGTCTCCTACAACAAAAAAGTTATTCTCCAGATGTTGTTGTTAAACAGGCAACAACAGATTGTACATACGTACATCCCTCATTCTAATATCTGCTACAGTGCAAAGAACAAAGCACCTGATTAGGCTGAAAGACATGATTAGTGGAACTGAAACAAAGCAACAAAATAATAAAGAGAAATGGGCAGCAGTACCTTGTGATAGCCCCTTAAAGAATCGAAAAAAGGAAAACAAGAAAGTAACGCGCTTGCAATTCTGATGACGATTTCTATGATACTTTATAATTAAGTTCCCCTGTTGTAGATTCTATTCGACGTCTTTTACTTCCTTTTTTAGGTTCCTCGCTGGAGAGAAAATTGTACAAGAACATGTCAGTATGTGATTTCGTGCAACGTTTACTGATCGTTTTTGTTTTTAATTTTCGTAATCCCTTTTTCACATACATACATACATACATACATACATACATAATTGGTCATTACAACCCTTCGGTCAGGATTACGACATAGTTTCTCACACCACTTTTGTTTTGTGCGTTAATTTTTATACATGAGTGGTGGGACCTACAGTTTAAAGTCGACTTCGAGCGACAGATTTTTGAGAATTTTTTTCATGGCAATTCTATTTACTCTCAGAGTTTTTGCCAGAAATCTGCTGAGAGGAAGTCGCCTGAAGAAATACTTTTTGTATTTTGTCTTTGATGTATGGCCTGGGGCTCGAACCCTGGCTTTGCGTCTAATAAGCCAACACACTACCTACAAGACTACGGCGACTTCTAAAATCGATTAAAATCTGAGTGATTTACAAGCCAGAGTGATGGAAAACTGAATAATTCGGATGTGCTTTACCCAGAGAAGCCGGTGTGGACATTTCAACGCTATTATATTCCACACATAACCTAACTTTTCAAACGAATAAAACTACCCTCGACGGAAATTTCCAATGCAAGCTATACAACAGCTCTGCATAGCCTAAATTATACGACATAGAAGTCGTTGCTAAAACTAAGAAGCGTACACTAGCTCGATATCGAAGAAGCCTTCAATAATGTGGAACAATGTGCTATATTCAGTGCACTGACAAGATGGAGTATTTAGGACACTATGATGAACCAGGTCAGGCCTGTCAAAACCTTAGATGTCTAGTGGGGTAGGAATCCCTCGGAAGGACAACTAAATTAAATCTGATAAGGCGATTACAAAGATCTGCCTGGATAGTTATCAGTGGTGCACACTAAACCCACTTTAACATTATCTATCCAATTTTATATCGGGTAGTCAGCCTAACTGGTGTATTTTCTTTTCTGAAATGCTTCCAGTAGAAATAGTTTTTTTTGCCAATTAAATGAAAATAATTTCAATGTTCCACAATCTTAAAAAAAAACGACAAAATGTTTCCACATGTGCAAATTATCGCCAATAATTGATTGTCAATTGATTTCTATTGTATTGCCGGTAAAAAACAATCAAAAGCTTAAGGGCATTTGACTGTTTTAAACCCCTTGTTTGAAATAAAAATAAAAATTTAACACCCCCTTTAAACACAACAATATCCTTAAAAATATGGATATCCTGAAAATATCCTGTTTCTTTTTCTTCTCTTTTTTTGCTTAACGCTTAAACACTTCAGGCTTTGCACACATGACTTTTTCATATGTTTAGGAAAACATATCATCTACCAGTTGTAAGTCAATTATCTTTAAGACATAGAAAGAGGATAAAAAGGGGATCATATGTTAGGCATAAAGGTGGTATAGACCATGAGTTAAACAACTGATTGTACTTACAAGTGCATGTGTTTTTGTTAAAAAGTCACGTCTTAACAATTTATGAAATTTTTATTTCTCCGTAATTTTTGGTGTTTTAAAAAACTAGAGGATAACATTTGTTGTCAAGTAGCAATTATTTGAATTCAATTTGAGCAGGACGAAAGAAAAATCGAAAATCGGATTTATTGACAATTAATTGCATTGCATAGTTGCAGGGGTAAAGACTTAAAGAAGTTTTTGCATACTTAAAGGTGCATATTAAATATGGAAAATTAAAGCATATTTTCAGGCAATTTTTTTTTTTTAAGCAATCAGTTAAGGCAGAGGTTAGAGATTCTGATGCAGGTTATTAACACTTCAAATGTAAAATGTATATATAACGGTTTCTCATAGTGAAAACAAAAGATTCGTGACATGTGAGAATGTCAAAAGTTAGAGATTCTGATGCGGGTTATTAACACCTCAAATGTACAATGTATATATGACAGTTTCCTATAGTGAAAGCAAAAGATTCGTGACATGTGGCAATGTCAAAAATGCTCTTAAGGTTTGCCGTTTGACCGTGAATAGGTTATCAAACGAACCACGCTTGACAAACATTGAATTTTATTACAAAAATTCCTGCTGTGCCAGAAATGTTTGTCTAACGAAAAATTATCTTCAGTGACGAAGGTTAGCTGCAGCTCAAGGGCTGCCAATTTGCCCTGATGCAGTTTGTAGAAGCAAGATTCCGTGCAACGATTGCACACATTACCATAACTCCACTAAAAGGTGAGCCAATATCATGCGATTTAACTCGACTCGACTATTTTTTGTGGGGATACCTGAAGGCAAGCCAGTCATCTGGAAAAGAACATTACGTCTGTCATCGAAGAAATGCCGGTCGAAATGTTGGAGAAAGTATGATAAAATTGGAGGCCATGTATGAAATGCAAAAAAGTTTATATCTTGGCATTTCGGCAATAGCCTCTGGGCCTGAGTTGAAGGAAAACACTGTCTTTCTGCTCATGTATCATCTGCTGCTGCCCTATCCGAGCTCTCTAAGGTGAAGATTGTTGCACTAGCAAGATTTATTTTAGATTTCTTTACTCTGGTGAATGTTTGATAATGGCCTTCGTTCAAGGAGGAAACAGTCCGCCATCTTACCCAATAACAGGCATTCCTTTATCGTTCCAAATGAATAATTCATTCACTTTTGCAAATTTTGTGTGTTGTTTTCAATTTTTGAAACCCAAATGTCAAATAATCCGAGAGATGGCAACTCTTTTGTTGGGCTACTATATTGACAATTATAGTGACAAGAATAATGCACTAGACTGTACAGAAGCTACCTGAGTATAGTAAGCAATGTTCTGACAAGGCATTGTAAACTCAAGAAACACTTGTTTAGCAAAGTTAGTATCTTCAAGCCGAATATGTAAACCCGATGATGAGCAGAATTAAGCATTCGAATACATCGTTCAATATATGCGTTGTTAATTCAATTGCCAGAAGAATCTCGCGTTTATCAAGTACTAGGCAGGTAGCTGTCCTTATTGATATCGAACAACACCCCAAAATTTATCAGGACAATAGGATTAGGAGAGAAATTATAGTGATGCTGCATATAGATTGAGAGGCAGTACTATAGACTGCATGCTTGCAGTACTCTAGTTTGCAATGAGTACAAAAACGTCCCTTTCTTCGGATGGCTTTTCTAGGCACATTTTTCGGTCTCCAAGTCCCAAATGCGGCAATTTTCTTGTTGACGTCAACACCTAGTGTCGTATGCAACACTTTAAATTTCTTTACAATCTTTCGTATTCTTGTCCTAGAGGGACGATTATGAAAAACATAAGTACATCGTAATGCTCGAAATGTGTCCACATCGGTTACTATTTCTTTCGAAATGAATAAGGATCCGCCGTTCATGTGAGTGTCAAGCGTTATCGAACCATAGGTAGTAGTGGCTGTCCCCTCGATGGAGTCATGAGCGGACACACTTTGGCCGCATACAGGACCCATTGCGATGTTATCGAGCCATACTCACTGAACTTTTGTTTCAAAAAATTAATCACTTAAATCTCAATCACATTTGGTTCCAACAAGACAATGCTACTTGTCATACAATGTTTGGAGACAATTTCCAGAAGTGGTTTCACCGACAAGTCAGCTACTCGGTAGAATTGAAAGCCACAGGCCATATTGATATATTTATTAGAAAATGTAGGCTAAAATTGAACTGATCTAAAGTGTCATCTAGAATTGATTCCAAAAATATTTTCAAGATCTTAAAAAACACCCGATAAATGCAATTCGATTAAGATTATTTCCCTCAAACACTCATTTTTGTTTGTAATTTCCATACATAGACGAACGTATGAAATCGTTTGTCTTACAAAAACATTCACTAAGACAACTTATAGACAAGCTATGGCGCTGTAAGTGACTGCGAAAGCAAAGAAGTATAGAAGCTATTGACTACACGTTGCATGAACTCACTTTCGACCCTGGTTTTGCAATCAAAACACCGGAGAGATCCTATTATGATGATAATTGATACTTCTCAGATCACGTGACAAATTCAGATATCCTTACCTTGCACTATCCGTTTAGTGTAGCGCCATACAGGCTGAAATAATGGCTATAAAGACTGCCGTTGTTCGAATACGGTTTCAGAATATATGGATTAGAGAAATACGCATTGTAGTCCCCATGGTCTAGTAGGTAGTGTGTTGGCTTATTAGACGTAAAGCCAGGGTTCGAGCCCAAGGCCAGACATCAAAACAAAATACAAAAAAAAAATTTATTTCTTCGGCGACTTCCTCTCAGCAGATTTCTGGCAGAAACTCTGAGAGTAAATAAAATTGCCATAAAAAGTTTCTCAAAAATCTGTCGTTCGGAGTCGACTTTAAACTGTAGGTCACACCGCTCATGTATAAAATTAACACACACAACATAAGTGGTGTAAGAAGCTAGGTCGTAATCCTGACTGAAGGGTTGTAATGACCAATTATGTATGTATGTATGTATGTATGCGGATATTTGTTAACGGTAAAGCGTCTATTAGAGATCGGGTTCATCACGTTTAAAATTGTAAAAGAATGTCGGATGTCTCTGATGGAGGTAGCGAGACATATGTATCATGGTTACTTGGGGTCTGCTGGACATGGAGACATTAAAGGTAACAGCATAACTGCCGCACTTGCAGATAATTCCAACAATTTCCTACGTGAGATTGGCATTTCACAGAGGAGGGGAAAATAGATGATCTTACGCACACTTTACTTATTTGTAAAGGATAGTTGGGGTAATGCGTCCACTTATAGAGAGAGATCAGTTAAAACCGGTCCGCTATTTATATAAGCATGAATAATGTAGATTAATTAATACTCGAAAGACCCAATATTCTTTATTGCCTTTTAAGGGCACCATCAATAATCATCTGTCATCTGTCTGTATCTCCCGATGTACCTGATGCATGAAAATTCAATGCAATGTTCTAGAGAAGCATTCAAGTGCAGCCACATGCTGTAAATACTTCACTCTAACTGATCTCTTTATATTCGACTAGCCATCGTAGTCTTGTAGACCGTGTAAGACCTTGCGGTTCAAATCTCAGTTCAGACATTACGAAAAAATGACGTACGGCGATTTCCTCTCAACAGTTTTTATATAAGCAGAATGAAATTTGCATTAAACCTAAGCAGAGTCAATCTAGAAACCTCATATCAGTTATAAAGTGAAACGTCCGCAGGCAGATAATATCTCACAACGACTTTTGAAGAAGTTGTAGTGACGAGGAAGAAGAGGAGACCACAGAATATTTTCCTTGTTATTGTCCGGCACTTGGAAAAATAAGACGAAGAATTTTAGGCCAAACAGATTTTAACAACTGAACGTATCAAGTAACTTGATAAAACCAGGAACATTTTCTTTATTATTCTCCGGTATGGGTGTCTAGTGGGTAGTGTCCTAAACTATTAGCGCGAGGGTCGTGGGTTCGATTTCCACCAGAGACTCTGGTCTGTGACACTACACCGAGCATATGGTACGGTACGGTGCATAAGACGAAAGATGCTGAATTTATAGACTGAACGTGTCTAGCCAGAAGTGATTTGGGAAGAATCCATACCACAATACGACAATGCCAATGCCAACCAATAGTTATAATTTAAGTTTGCAATTTGTACTACCGGTATTACAATGGGTCGTAATGCGGGGCTGTCAGTTTAAACTTGCAGCCTTAGATGATGAGCTTACCTTCTTCATTTTGTTGATGTTGTTGTTGTTGGTGCTGCTGCTGTTGTCGATTAATAAGATCACCTAAAAGATCTCTTATAAGAAATGATTTTGAATTTTGATTGTGCATTTTATAAGGGTTTCTTTATTTTTATATTTTAAAAGTAAGAGTTTTAAAACTTTAAATAATTTTTTTTACTTCTTTTTTTATTTAAAAAAAAATGTTTTTAAGAAATTTTTTTTATTTAAAAAATATTTTTTTTTTTTTTTGAATAGCCGTCGGTTATTTTTTTTAAAATTTTTTTTATTTTCGAATTTCAATTTCCAACCGTTTGAACCGCGTTATGGTAGTCGTTTAAGCAACACTAAATGAACAACTGTTTCGTTTTGTAAGAGACTCAATCCAAATTTCATATTTAAAGCCTTAACGAACGAAATCCCTTTTTAACACCTTCGCGAAACATTGCCAGACTAGCGTGTGATGGTTTATGATTTCAAAAAAAAATTTTTTTTGTCTTAAATGTCTTGTGTTAAAAAGCTAAACACAGTTAAACGAATTACAAATAAATACTGACTGTGGTGACTGACAAGAGTTGCAAATAAGTTAAGCCTCAGCAGCAGGAAACGAGGCAGCAGTAGCATCAACTGCAGCGATGGCAGCATCCATCAGCGTAACCGTTACTCTTACTCTCTTAGCTGTTAAAATTAACGGTAAATTACCTCCCCCTTTAGCAATATGTGTTTAATGAACGTTAGCCATTTTGTATATTTTTTTTCTCTCTCTTACCATCTCTTTCTCTCCCAAAGAAAGCTTTTTTCCTAAGCTTTGTTTTATAAGGGTTATTTATGTAAAGCTTTCTTAAGTCCTGTAATCTGATTGGTTAACAGCATCTTTTTTTTCAAAAACTTACCCCGTTTTAAAGTTACCCTTATTTAAGGCATACATGTGTATTTATCATTCCCATTTCCCCCTCACCCCTTTATATCCTTTAAGGAAATTAATAAGTTTTTAAAAAGCATTTATTTAACATTTAAAATTCAATTTCTTACTCTTATCTCCACCATTCTGTTTCTGTTTAAAAACGCAAACTTTTCTTTTTTTATTATTGACTTCGTGACTTGTCGTTTAAGAGTTTTTCCACATATTCTTTGATGTGTACTATACCCATAGAGCCTGAGGCAATATGCAAATTATTGCCATTAACATAGTCCGTATTAATATGGGGATTATGGAGTTCCGTGATTAAAGTACTGCAGGCAGTGGAGGGATCATTTGAACCTTTTAAATTGCGCTGTAATAAATAAGAAAATAGAGGCGTATTTTATTAACATCCATCCATACATGCATCTTCGATCTCTAAAGCAAAAGATGTATTTAATCTTATAAGTTTCTTTTAATCTCTACTCTCGATTTAAAGAAGACATTTTTGAGGAATCACACTTTACGGGATCTCATTAAATGAAACTAATTTCAGAGGTACCACAAGGCTCTGTTCTATCATACATACATACATATACATAATTGGTTATTACAACCCTTCAGTCAGGGTTACGACCTAGTTTCTCACACCACTTATGTTGTGTGTGTTAATTTTATACATGAGTGGCGGGACCTACAGTTTAAAGTCGACTCCGAACGACAGATTTTTGAGAAACTTTTCATGGCAATTTTATATACTCTCAGAGTTTTTGCCAGAAATCTGCTGAGAGGAAGTCGCCGAAAAAATACTTTTTGTATTTTGTCTTTGATGTCTGGCCTGGGACTCGAACCCTGGCTTTTCGTCTAATAAGCCAATACACTACCTACTAGACCACGGCGACTTCTGTTCTATCTCCAACACTATTTCTTAATTTTATTAACGAACTTCTCTCTTTTACTTCTAATCCTAACTACTCTTTTGCAGATGACTGCAATATTTATCATTCATATTCCTTTGATTGTAGACCCAGTCTTTTGAAGATTGAGGTGAGAAGGCTTATAGTCAATTTCCGAATGGGATCGTGCGAATAATACTCGGAAGACCCAATATTCTTTATTGCCTTTTAAGGGCACTATTAATAATCATCTGAAGTCCCTGTAATCTAGTAGGTAGAGTGTTGGCTTATTAGAGGTAAGGCCACGGTTCTAACCCCAGGTCAGACATCAAAATAAAATACAAAAAGTATTTCTTCGGCGACTTCCTCTCAGCAGATTTCTGGCAAAAACTCTGAGAGTAAAAGAAAATTGCCATGAAAAGTTTCTCAAAAATATGTCGTTCGGAGTTGACTTTAAATAGCAGGTCGCGCCACTCAAGTATAAAATTAACACACAAAACATAAGTGGTGTGAGAAGCTAGGCCGTAATCCTGACTGAAGAGCTGTAATGGCCAATTATGTTATGTATGTATTTATAATTATCTGTCATCTGTCCGTATCTCCCGATGTACCTGATGCATGAAAATTTAATGCAAAGTTCTAGAGAAGCATTCAAGTGCAGCCACATGTATTTATAGCAGTTCACTCTAACTGATCTTGTTATATTCGACTAGCCATTGTAGTCTTGTAGGCCGTGTGAGAACTTGTGGTTCAAATCTCAGTTCAGACATCACGAAAAAACGACGAACGGCTATTTCCTCTCAACAGTTTTCTGGCAAAAACTCCGAGATTAAATAAAATTGTCATGAAAAGTTTCTCAAAAATCTGTGATCCTGCCACTCATGGATAAAATCAGCACACAGAACATGGGCGGTATGAGAACCTAGGTTGTAATGATCAATTTGCAATCATCACAATGGAATTGCCAGCATAATTGGTTTCGAATGTAAAAATAATTTGTAATCTGGATATAGAGGAAGGCGCCCTGCCCTGTAAAACTCGCACCCATTGCTTAAAGATTCAAAATATTCCAAAATCCAGTTCATAACACTTACCAACCAAAATTCATTACCCGGTAAGGCATTGCCATCCCAGGCATAAGAAACTATTAGCAGCATATCATCATATTCAGCAGCCTATTAAAAAATATAAACAAAACTAATTTAGAAGCCCTACTAGTCCATAAACCAAAATTCTTACCAACTTCTCATTGGGATTTCTTTTCGATATCAATACACGTACACCACCTTTGGGATGACTGGCAGATTCTATAAGGCCTTTATGTCTTAACTCTCCCCATTCGGATAAATTGAACCAAGAAAAGTGTACTACACCGATATGGACGAGTTGAGGCATTAAATATTTGAGACGTTGTTCAAAGCATTCGAAAAAGATTTCTTCCTGCTGGGAGGCAGCACGCCATACACCCAAACCAAAGCCTACTACATGTATATAGGCAAGTTTCTCCTTTTCCGAGGCTCTCTTATTAGCCTCCAGTAATAGTAAATCTAAGGAAATGGCATAACGTTTCTTCATCATTAGATTATCGAAAACCACCAGACAATTTAATGAATCGCCAAAACGTAAACCATCCTTAACCACTTGTTCGTATAACTGGTCCCTTTCCTCATAGAATTTATTCCACAGATAACGATAATTTTGCAATTTTTCCAATTTATCGATTTTCTTGCGGGGATTCAAACCTTGCCACACATTTGAGCGAGTTTTTGCAGCAGGCTTTTCCAACGGACAGCCATAGCCGTTAGCTAAAGTGTTTTGATATTGGGTTATGGTAATATCTTGACCCTCCATAAGCTCTTTGCGTTCGAAGCGTGCTCCTATAAGGCCAATTACAATACCAGCTCTTTCAATTTTATTTAAATCCTTTTCCACTTGGCCACTATTGGCACGATTGCCATCGTTAATGAAATCACTGTGTGAAGAGAGCGATAATAAAGCGGAAATCTAGAAAACATGAATCATTTCTTTAGAAATCGAATTTTTTAAACGAAATGATGGTTTTCGCCAATCAATACCTTGATTTCATCATAACTCAGGACATCTTTTAGTATTAGCGGTGGTGTTTCCTTTTTAGTGCCAACTCTTAAATATCTGGGACCAAAACCCGTTGCGGCAGTGATTAGCAAGTAATCATCATCATTGCCCAGGAAGCTAATGCATCTCTTGGTCAGTAAACGTTGCACGAAGTCACATACTGACATGTTCTTGTAAAATTTTCTCTCCAGCGAGGAACCTAAAAGAGGAAGTAAAAGAAGTCAAATAGAATCTACAACAGGGGAACTTAGAAATCGTCATTAGAATTGCAAGCGCGGTACTTTCTTGTTTTTCTTTTTCGATTCTTTAAGAGCACATAGGGCTATCACAAGGTACTGCTGCCCATTTCTCCTTATTATTTTGTTGCTTTGTTTCAGTTCCATTAAATCATGACTTTCAGCCTAATCAGGTGTTTTTTGTTCACACTGTAGCAGATATTTGAATGATGGATGTACGTATGTACAATAGGTTGTTGCCTGCATAACAACAACATTTGGAGAATAATTTTTTTTGTTGTGGAACACATGTAACTGCCATAATCAAATGTACATATATTTCTATATTCTGTTAAACACATAACATTCCTCTTTTCATATTAAAGTTGAATGTTTTGTCGACTTTCTTTCATCATACATTCATATGCACACATAGAATTCCATTTAAGTGTTACGATCAACAACAGAACAGTGTTTACTTAATTATATTTTCGTTCATGCGAACAAAAAACAAAGCCCCGCTTAAAGAAATTCAAAAGTAATTCTCATTTAGTTCATTACTATTTAAGCATAAGTAAAATATATTGTGTTAGGAGGGTGGGCGGTGGTGGCAATCTGAAACTCTCTGGATTATCGCAACAAGGAGGCAAGCCAAAGGCAAATGTCTGAGATTGTATTGAATCACAGGCTCGAGTCCAATAAGCCAATCTGAAACTCTCTGGATTATCGCAACAAGGAGGCAAGCCAAAGGCAAATGTCTGAGATTGTATTGAATCACAGGCTCGAGTCCAATAAGCCAACAGACCACTTCCTAAACTACGGCGTCTTCAAGCACATTTGCGAACAATAAAATCAGGCCACATAAACAGCCTTAAAGTAATTGTCGCTACATCTGTGGAATGGCAATCCACTGTGTATTTGATATTCACAGATCTCGCCAAAAATTTTCGTAGTGTTTAGGAGGGTGGGCGGTGGCGGCAACTTGAAACCCTCTGGACTACCGCAATAAAGGCAAGTTAGAGGCAAATGCCTGAGGTTATATTGAATCACAGGCCCGAGTCTAATAAGCCAACACACTACTCTCTAAACTACGACAACTTCAAGCACATTTGCGAACATAAAAATCAGGCCCCATAAATCAGCCTTAAAGTATTTGTCACTACATCTGTGGAATCTGTGGGATCTATCCCAGGTCCCCAACAGCAACCTAACATCACAGCGGCAAAGATCCCTGGCACACGTTACATCCCGATCTATTCTCGTAGCGCCTTTATTTCGTCCCCATAATAAATGTCTATGGCTAGTCAGTTATAGAAACTATCCTCTTTGGTCACCAAATCCTCTTTGCAATAGATTCGTTGGGATCTATCCCAGATCCCCAACAGTGACCTAACATTACAGCGGCAAAGATCCCTGGAACACGTTACATCCCGATCTATTCTCGTAGCGCCTTTACTTCGTCCCCATAATAAATGTCTCCATATGTTCATAGGATCAACAAACACAGCACCTACACAGTGGAATCCCAATCTAGCTGGGGTGTTAGGCATTCCACTCCCATACCACTAGGCCTCGGATCCCCAGAGAGACTGTCCCAATCCGGTCCGGACTGGAAAATCACGTAAGAAGGCCAAATACGGCTTCAATGGCTTTTAAAAGTACAAATGACTTCGATTGAAAAGCACTGCAGTTGTTACCCATGCTACAATAAAGGTTCAGTTCAAGATCTTTACAAAAGATTACTCCAAAAGAACCCCAGAATCCTGTTTGGCCCATCTGCCATGATGAAAGTATCATAAGACCATTTACTATAAGAATTAAATCCTGAGACTTGGGTTATCGATTGCTTTGACCAATGTTCCTACTTCCAACATAATAAGATCGAAGTGGCTTAGCTGCAGTGGTTTACTTGTTCAAACATTCGTTGGAATGATTTTGCTGATGAGCGCTCTCCTAGGCAGTCATCTGTTTGAATGGATGTTAAACAGGGGTATACATTCACCTTTATCCGATAGATACAATGGTAGCTAGAGATAAATGTTGATCCAAGAGGATGAGATAAACACACTTGTGTCCATTGTGACACTACAGTTGCCTTTTCCCTCCAATCCAAAGCTTCTGATGAATTCAATTTAGTTCCTAATATTCATTCCGAAGAGATTACATAGATATCCTGGTTAGCTAATGTGCCTTTTTTTTCCTCGGCTTAGGGCTGACCAAGACCTCAATATGTAAAGAATAGTTCCCTTCTTTCACTCGTCTCTGCAGCTCATGCATTCTTTCATAAGTTAAAGAACAATGCTTCTCGCATGAGTGTTCAATATATAATGGCCAGCAATGACTTCAGACACCATGTTGACAGTGATCCTTTGGAGTTTGGAACAGACATTCTCTACGTTCCCGATCCAGACGGAATCCATTTCTGCATAGTTCACAGGACTTTCCCTATGTAGTGACTTCTCTGAATAGTTTGATGGGTGTGCCCCTTCTGGTTAGTTCATTCGCTCTATTG
Organism: Sarcophaga carnaria; assembly: GCA_958299815.1. Lineage (NCBI taxonomy): Eukaryota > Metazoa > Arthropoda > Insecta > Diptera > Sarcophagidae > Sarcophaga > Sarcophaga carnaria. The sequence continues at coordinate 9,918,406 of OY283149.1, read as the reverse complement.
TTTCCTGGAATACCATTGTGAATGCTCATTATGTAATGGCCAACAATGACTTCAGACACCATGTTGACAGTGATCCTTTAGAGTTTGAACAGACTTTCACTGCTACCTCCATCCTAGCGAACGCTCATAACAGTTTGACGGTTGTACCACGTCTGGCTAATTCATTGGCTCTATAGTTTTCGATACCCATGAAGTCTAGTATGTAGTGTGTGTTGGCTTATTAGCCGTAAAGCAAAAGTTTGAGCCCCAGTCCAGACATCAAGACAAAATACAAAAAGTATTGCTTCGGCGACTTCCTCTCAGCAGATTTCTGGCAAAAACTCTGGGAGTAAATAAAATTGCCATGAAAAAAATTTCTCAAAAATCTGTCGTTCGGAGTCGACTTTAAAATGTAGGTCCCACCACTCATGTATAAAATTGACGCACACAACATAAGTGGTGTGAGAAACTAGGACGTTGTACAATGGGTCAATTCGACCTCCGGGTACTGTACTTGTCTTAATTGAAAAGTACACGTCCTCTAACCTAACCTAACCTTTCGATACCCATATGTTATGAATGACGTACTGCCATATTACATTGAAAGATTCGTTACGTTTTGACGCCCATTTTTCTGACAGTCGCCTGAGTATCAGAGTGTATGCTAATATCCTTTCCAGACGTCTTTTCATTCTTAATAATCTTTACAGCAGTACGTATGGTTAACACTTTCTCCTGTAAATTGCTGCAGTAGTCCGGTAGCCTAATGGTAGTCCTGTTATACCTATCGACTGGGAATTTTTAAACAAAACTTCGTTGTACATTACAGTTTGCCGTTGTATTCCGAATAAGAAAAATTAGGAACTCTCGGAGCCCCATTCCGCATGTTAAACGAATTGTTACTACAAGTTTTTTGAAATCATTTACCAGACAGGCTAACGTTCACAAAGTTTACAGAGCCAGTTAATTTAAAGAATTTTCTTTGAATGTTGAATGTCTGCCGTTGTATTCCGAAAAAGAAAAATTATGAACTCTCAGAGCCCCATTCCGCAATTTTAAACGAATTGGTACTACAAGTTCTTGGAAATCATTTACCAGACAGGCTAACGTTCACAAAGTTTAAAGAATTTTATTTGAATGTTTAATTGACTGACAACATTGGCTAACGGCGTTATTTTTGAAAAAGCTTTAGCGTTTCATGAAAGTATTCTCACCAGTATTCTCACCATTCACTGATTTTTACGCATTTACTCACCATATTTTAGTTTGTATTCCAAAAAATCAATAATTAAAAACAACACCTTTTCGTGTATGAGCGGATAGGCTGAAACGATTTGTTGCTGTATTATAGGCCAACGTTCAACAGGTTGCGATTTCACACGACAGCTATCGATGGGAAACTGATGTATTTTTTTTAATTAAAAAATTTTTGAATTTAATTGTTTACAACAACACACTCACCTCTATGGGAAATTCTTGAGATTTTGCAATAAATTCCTGTCTATCGATTTCCTTAACCGGCGGTTTCTCCACTAACAAACATTTGTTCAGCAGTTTTTGGCCATATTTTGTTAAATTCTTATTGAATTCCCTTAAAGGCCAATCTTGTTCGAATTCTTCGCCGAATACCGACGGCATATTTTATAAGCAAAAATAAATTTTTCTTTCAACTGAATGCTCTGTGTGATGCGATGTTTATGAAGATTTTTGTTTATTTCAGTAAAAATTAATTGAATATGAATCATTTCAAGATTATTTCGCTCGTTGTATGGGGTGGTGGTGGTGGAAAGATATTGAAAGCTTATGTATACAGCCGCTTTGTGGGCAGTAGTTATAGTTGTGTTGTATTGACTTGTATTGTTGGGTGATTATTTTTGTTTTCTTTTTTTATTATTAATTCTGCACTTTTTGTTTTCAATTCATTATAATAATAGCGGGAACGTGAATCATAATTACAGAAATTGTTTAAACGTTTATCAGTTGAATTTAATTTTACTCTCTTGCACGTTCAAGGGATTTCAAAATTGTAAAATGAAATAAAAATGCAATACGTGAACGACCCGTTATTCGATAACATTTTTTATTGTTTACTATGCTATCATCACATCGAAGATTGTTTAGATTCTTTGGGAGCAGGTGACGATATATGTATACATCATCATAATACAGGTTACGTACTTTCGAATGCTATCAGCAGTTACTGACTTATTTATCTAATTTGTCATTACAGTTCTTCAGTGAGGATTATAACGTAGCTTATCACAATACCTTTACTGTGTATGTAAATTTTATCAATGAGTGGCGGAAGGACCCACAGTTTGACATCGCCTCTGAACCGTAGATTTGACAAACATTTCCCAGAAAATGCCGAAAGTCTTTCGGCATGCATACCATAAGAACATACCATAAGAAGTATCGATATTGTGCAGTGAATGGCAATGGGATTTAAGGACAGAAGTGAGTCGGTCCTCTTCTTGTACCCTCTTGCTGCCAATGAGTTTAAACTTCCCTGTAATACAAGTGGATAATATCCAAATAAACGGAGGCAATCGGAATAACTACTCCCTGTAATATGTCAAAGACTACGAGTACGGCTCTGGCCAGCTCATCAGCAATACAATTTTCGACAATATCCCTGTGTCCCGGAATCCATGTAAGAGTTTGAAAGTTTCGAAAATTCGCTGAGAAATCCTCGGCATTTATGGACAAGGATGGACGTTAAAACTATGTTCGTTTCGGATTTAATTGCAGCCTGGCTGTCTGAGTAAATCCAAAAATTTTTAATTCCAATCGTTTTCCACCAAAAGTTAGGAGTCTTGCCTCTCTTTAATTAAGTCAGATTGATGATGGTATTGATGAATTCTCGAAAGGCAGTCTTTCCACTTGACTCTAGCAGCTCGGATGCTAATCATGCTTTAAATCCAATTGTTTTCACATCGGAAGTGAGGACTCTTTCCCCTCCTTAATGTTAATTATATTGTTTTGACGAGGGCAAGTATTCCAGAATCTACTTCGGTTTACTCCACTTTCTACGTCTTTGATAAAATCGCTACAGATAATGTATCCTCGTAAATATTGGTTTCGGCTGACCTTTACGCCATGCTCTCGTTTGACAAGGTTCAAGTTTCTACAGGCTGTTGTCAGTCAGGTGGCATTAAATTCGATATGAGTTCCCACATTGATGTTGATTCCAAAGATGTTCCTTTCTTGACTTTGTTCAGAGTTTGAAATACTTCAATACTTTTCTTTACCCCTGCAACAAATTGGATAGAGAAACGTCTTCCTAATGGGACTACAGAAATGCTAAATGGCTCGACGTCTTTTACAGCAATTTTCTTGATTTTGGGTGAAACCAAGCTGTGCACTATTTACTTGGATTTGACGCGATTCTTAGTCGAATCCGTTTCTTTAAACTTCCCGGAAGCCTTCTCTATGTTTTCCGCTATCATCTCTTAAAAGAAGAGAATTCAAACACCGCTTTTTTACTGCAAAACTCTCCATATTTATTGCTCTTAAACTTATTTCCACGTAACATACAAAATTATGAACTTAGATCGTGAGAGTAAGTGCTATGAGTCCCTATTTCTAGTGTTGAACAGCTTTTAAGCCTCCTAATGGTAAATTTCATGTTCACATAGTCTCTGACATGCATTACACCATATTTGGGCGAGGCGATATGTAAGTTATTGCCATTCACAAATGCTGTATTGATGTGGGGATTGAAAAGTTCGGATATCAAAGTACTACAGGCCGTTGCAGGATCATTAGAGGAGGCCAAACATTTCTAAAATAAAAACAATTTTTTAGTTTACTTAGTTTACATTTCTTCTTTAAAGGTTAACATACATTCCAAAACTCATTACCGGGTAAGGCATTGCCATCCCAAGCATAGGAAACCACCAGCAGCATATCATCATAGGGAGCGGGCTAAGAAGGGAAATATTTATTTTTGCAAAATCATTTATGTCATGTCAAAGCTTACCAACTTCTCATTTGGATTACGTTTTGAAATTAACATTTTAATGCCATTTTTGGGGTGCCCCTCCTTGGCTAACAGACTATCATTTTGCAATATACCACAGCTGTCCAGATGGAACCAAGAGAAATGCACAACACCTATATTGTTTAGTGAAGGCAACAAATATTTTAAACGTTGTTCAAAACATTCCATGAAAATTTGTTCTTGCTGTTGAGCGCCCAGCCATATCCCCAAACCGATGCCTACTACATGCACGTAAGCCAATTTGTTTTCCAATTTGGCCCTATGATTAGACTCCAAAAGCAATAAATCAATGGCTAAAGCATAACGTTTTTTCATTACGACATTATCGCATATGGCTCCCGATTGCAGGGACTTGCCAAAACGTTTATCAGCCAAAGAGACTTCTTTGTATAGATGATCTTGTTCCTCATAAAATTCATTCCATATATGGCGATAATCTTGCAATTTCTTAAGTTCATCGTTGTTTTTTAAAGGAAAAAAATATTGTTTTAGTTTGTTAAGGGCATTGGGATGGTTATCGTTCTGCCCCTTAAAACCATAGCCATTTTCATAAGTGTTTTGTTTACGTGTTATTTGTATATCCTCGTATTCCATTCTCTCTTCACGCATAAATCTGGGACCTATAAGACCCACTACTACACCAGCTTTTTCAATTGCATTTAAATCGGTTTCAACCAGGCCACAGTTTTGACGGCAGCCGTTATTAATGAAGTCACTGTGACTGCTAACGGAAAGGAGTGCTGAAATCTTTAAAGTTTTGAAAATTTAGAAAAAAAATCCTCAAAAGCTTGTTTGTTAGTGCCTCAGTTATTTACCTTAATTTCATCATAACTCAACACCCTTTCTAAAGTTAGAGGTTCTTCTTCTTCTTCGGTGCCCACTTTTAAATATTTGAGGCCACAGCCAGTTTCTCCAGTTAACAAAATATAGGTGTCGTAAAAGCCCACAAAAGTAACGCATCTTTTAATCAATAAACGGTGCACAAATTCGGCAATGGTCATATTCCTATAGAGATTCTGCTCCAGGGAGGTACCTAAAATGAAAAATAGGGGGATAAGGATTTAAAGTTTGTCAGAGATGAAGGTTTTCTGAAGTTTTAAATGGGTTCGTGTAGGTGCCCTGGTAGTCTAGTGGGTAGTGTGCTAGATTATTAGCGTGAGGATAGTGGGTTCGATTCCCACCAGAGACTCTGGTCTATGACACTACACCGAGCATATGGTCAAGTTACTCCGCTCGTATATAATTAAAATAAATTTTGTAATTGTATTGTAATTAATAAATAAATAAATAGGTTCGTGTCTTGAATATTTCAAAAAAATTTCGCTTAAATCGCTCAAACGATAAATACTGTCGACTTCTTCTGCGAATGTCGTATCGTTAAAAGTTACTGAATCGCTCTACTGGATAAGAACTCGTGATATTATTAGACAAGTCTTGCTTGTACAAAATCTTATCTTAATAAACACATCCAAAGCGTAATTGAAACGTGCTTTTTCCCACATGTAATACGGAATGACTAAAGAAGGCTGTCATATTACCATCTCACATTAAAATTGGAAACTCACCATATTTTCGTTTGTGTTCCAAAAAATTCACCATCAAATACAGCACTTTCTCATGTATAAGGGGATAAGCAGATGATATTTGTTTTTGTATAAAGCCATGACGCTCCTCTGGTTGCGATTTAACTCTACAAGTATCGATGGGGAACTATAAATAATTGGAATTTAAATTTAAAAGCAGCTTTAAATTAATTAATCGTACAATGGACTTACCTCTATGGGAAACTCATTGGATTTTTGTATAAATTCTTCTACAGAAATTGATTTATTTTCAGGTTTCTCCACTTTTAAACAATCTTTTATAAGTTTCAGGCCACTTTCCGTTAAATTTATAGGAAATTCATTTAAGGGCCAATCTTTCTCAAAGTCTGCACCAAACGTCGTCATGTTGAGAATGTTGAAACTATTATGAGACTGCTATTCTTATGTGTCTCTTATTTATTTTTGGTTTCCAGTAGTTTACACCACAGAGTGGATTCTAATGAGTCATTTTCACTATATTAAGGTGGGAAGTACCGTAGCAAAAGTTTTTTTTTAATAGAAAAAGCTTTTAAATGTTTAAACTTTTTTCAGTTATAAATTTCATTCGACCACCATTTTAAATTTAATTTCATCAATAAAAAAAATTTGGGCGAATGAATTGATCATTATAACCTATCAATCAGGATTACAACCTGGCTTGTCATACCAACCATGTTAGGTTAGGTTAGGTTAGAGGACGCGTACTTGTCAATTAAGACAAGTACAGTACCCGGAGGTCGAAGTGACCCATTGTACAACGTCCTAGTTTCTCACGCCACTTATCTTGTTTGTGTTAATTTTATACGTGAGTGGTGGGACCTATAGTTTAAAGTCGACTCCGAACGACAGATTTTTTGAGAAATTTTTTCATGGCAATTTTATTTACTCTCAGAGTTTTTGCCAGAAATCTGCTGAGAGGAAGTCGCCGAATAAATACTTTTTGTATTTTGTCTTGATGTCTGGCCTGGGGCTCGAACCCTGGCTTTACGTCTAATAAGCCAACACACTACCTACTAGACTGCGGCGACTTCCAACCATGTTGCGAGTGTTAATTTTAAGCTCCACTTCGAACGACAGATTTAAGAAACATTTCATGGCAATTTTATTTGCCCTCTGAGTTTTTTTTGTCAGAAGACTGTCAAAATGAAGTCGTCGAAGAAATACTTTTTCATATTTTGTTAAGTTCGAAATGTCTGAACTGGGGTTTGAACCACGGCATCGAGTCAAAAAAGATAATACACTCCCTTGTAGACTACAGCGACTTTAATCACTTCAAACGGCAAATCAAATCACCATTAAATATTTAAACTGATTGCATGATGCGGTGTACGAGTTAGTAGCATCATTGATCGAAGTCGCCGTAGTCGAGTAGGTAGTGTATTGGCTTATTAAACGCAAAGCCAGGGTTCGAGCCCCAGGCCAGACATCAAAACAAAATACAAAAAGTATTTCTTTGGCGACTTCCTCTCAGCAGATTTCTGGCAAAAACTCTGAGTGTAAACAAAATTGCCATGAAAAGTTTCCCAAAAATCTGTCGTTCAGAATCGACTTTAAACTGTAGATCCCACCACTCATGCAAAAAACTAACACACACAACATAAGTGGTGTGAGAAACTAGGTCGTAATCCTGACTGAAGGGTTATAATTACCAATTATGTATGTAGCATTTTCGATCTTTATTTCTTTCGAAAAGAACAAGAGCTGTCGTATGGAGGAGAATGGCGAATGCTGTCAGGAACTGCTGGTTAAATTTTTGTTATCAAAAATATGTCACATCAACGACATTTAGTTAAAACCAACAACTTTCTTTCCAGAAGCGGTTTTGTTTACTGTCTCCCCGTTCGTGCAACGCCTCTACATGCTTTTTAGGGCCTATGCCACATCATTGGTTTATGCTTACAAACCAGCAACATTACATACATACATAATTGGCCATTACAACCTTTCAGTCAGGATTACGGCCTAGCGCTCGATCAGATTTCTTAGAAAAAGGAGTCAAAAATCAGATCTAATGGACCTTAGAACATGTAGTCACGGCGGTTATACGCCGAAAATCCTTCCACCCTTCAGTTAGGATTACGGCCTAGCGCTCGATCAGAGTTCTTAGAAAAAGTAGTCAAAATTGGATCTAATTGACCTTATAACACGTAGTCACGGCGGTTATACGCCGAAAATCCTTCCACCCTTCAGTTAGGATTACGGCCTAGCGCTCGATCAGAGTTCTTAGAAAAAGTAGTCAAAATTGGATCTAATTGACCTTATAACACGTAGTCACGGCGGTTATACGCCGAAAATCATATTTAAAAAATAAAAGCCAGGAACTTATTTGCAAAAACATCATTACAACAATATTTCTGTCTTGTATTATCATTTGAAGTTCTCATGCTAGTATAAAAAGATTTGATCAGTTGATGTCATTATAATTAACACTGGTAACAGCAGTAAGTAATAAAACCTTTAATTTATTGCCTTATTTCCTTTCAGAATTCTTTCAACACAATCCCTAACATGCAAGACACCATGTTCTATTGAAGCAATATGAAGATTATTGCCGTTTACATATGTCGTATTGATATGGGGATTGGCAAGTTCGGTAATAAGAGAACTGCAAGCGGCTGCCGGATCACTAGAGGAGCTTAGAGAACCCTAAAAAGAAAGAGAAATTATCGCAAATACCAAACAAAATTCCCATGAAAATCATTTACCATCCAAAAATCGTTGCCCGGCAAGGCGTTACCATCCCAGGCGTAGGACACCACAGGTAACATATCACTATAAGCCGAGGGCTATGAGAAAATAATATTTCAAAAGTTAAAATCAATTTTATTAGTGAATTAGTGCCATACTCTTACCAGCTTTTCATGAGGATTTCTATTCGATATACGTATCTGAATGCCTCCTTTGGCATGTGTTTTCGATTCTATGAACCCCTCATCTTTCAGTTCATCACTATATTCCTTTAGTTTGAACCAGGAAAAATGAATCACGCCCACATGATGAAGTTTGTCTAGTAAAAGTTTTAAACGTTGCTGAAAACAAGCCATAAAAATCTTTTCCTGTTGTAGAGCGGCCAGCCACACACCCAAACCAATACCCACTACATGGATATAGGCAAGTTTATTTTGTAATTGGGCCCTTTGATTGGCCTCCAACAGCAATAGATCAAAGGAAATGGCAAAACGTTTTTTCATCACAACATTATCGAAAATGTATTCACTTTTAACGCAGTCACCAAAGCGTTGTCCATCTTTCCTAACATTTTCGTATAAATAATCCTTCTCCTCCTCATAGAATTTATTCCATATTCTATGATAGTCTTGGAATTTCGACAAGTTATGGTTTTGTGTGTTAAACAAATACTGCCAAATTTTCGTACCGAAGCTGGTGATGTTATCTTCCTTCAAGCCATAACCCTTCTTGGCAATATTTTGCTCTTTAGTTATTAAAATATCTTCAAATTCCATTCTTTCTTCACGGGCAAAACGTGCCCCTATTAGACCCACCACGACACCTTCTTTTTCGATTTTATTGGAATCCTCTTCGACTTTTCCTCTATTATGGCGCCGTCCATCGTTAATAAAATCCGTGTGACTGGTTACTGATAAAAGAGCTGAAATCTTTTAAAGAATTTTTAGTTTAAATTCTGATTTGCATTTGATTTGTTGCTGGTTTAATTTACTTTTATTTCATCATAACTGAGAACCTGTTGTAGGGTTAAGGGTTCCTCTTCTTTATCTGTGCCTATATTCAAATATTTCTTTCCGTGACCTTCTTGGCCTGTTATTAATAGGTAACAATCGTGATAACCCAGAAAACTTATGCATCTCTTGGTTAACAAACGTTGAACGAATTCCGCAATGTTCATGGTCTCATAGAGAGGTTTTTCAAGAGAAGTACCTGCAACAGAAAATTATTAGAATTGAAATATTTTTGAAACGAAAAAAATATTGAAAAAAAACTTAGGTTAGGCAGAAATAGGAACAAACTGAACTGAACTGAAAGAGAACATGTATTTCAGCTGTGCTGTCAGTTGGAAGTGTCAAAGTTTAAAGTATAACGGCTTCTATGTGACTCGATCTTTAAAGCAATATAAGTTGATTCTGTGATAAATAAAACGAATCACGAGAACACATATTTAGAACCTGTGAGGAAACACCGGCAGGGAGTTATACTTGCTAACACCAAACAGCTTCCTGACGTTTGTCAGGGCAACAGTATTAGGGTACCCATTATATTAATACTCCATATATATTTAAGACAGTACAATGAATCGTATAGCATGACACCATCGGTAATTATAATGGAAAGCCTCCAACACTTTCCACATAACGCCATTCCAGACGGATGGCAAAGGGTTTTAGCTAGCGATCTAATAACTGTATGAGGGTTTCAATTGGTAGGTTGGAACTTTATTTTTCTTATTTTGTTGGCAACTCTTCGAATAAACTTTTGTCGCTATATACACCACGCAAAAAAGCTTTTACAGTGTTTATAAGCTTGTAGTACCGCGCGCTTTTTTGTTCTTTTCATTGCAGAGTAGAAAAACTCACCATATTTTCGTTTATGTTCCAAAAAATCCATCATTAAGTATAGAACCTTCTCGTGTATAAGAGGATAAGCAGAGGATATTTGTTTTTCTATAAAGCCATGACGCTCCTTTGGTTGCGTTTTAACTCTACAAGTGTCAATAGGAAACTGTAAATAATTTGATTGGTAAGTAATTCAAATACGAATTTCTTAATAAATTTAACTTGAGTGCTTACTTTAATGGGAAACTCATTGGATTTTTGTATAAAGTCGTCGATATCTATTAAAACATCCTTTGATGGCTTTTGTATTTTTAAACATTCTTTCAAAAGTTCTTCACCGAATTCTGTCACAGTTTTAGGCCCACCACTACTCAAGGGCCAATCCTTTGTAAATTCTTCACCAAAATCATACATTTTTATAATCACCTCACCAACAAAATAACTATGCCGCAGAATGTGTTTACTTTGTTAAGAACAGTTTAATAATGACGACGAGAGTAAATTCAGTGTTTTACATTGGCCGTCGTCATGTGGGAATTCCCACTTGTAACGGCTTGTGATGAAATTCATATAACTTTTGTTGAAACCAACTCACTTTGTGGTGTGTAAGTACGTGGTCCATTTTTGTGTTTGTTTTTCTTACCAACCGGCAAAAATTTGATAGCGGCATTGCCAGGTTTTTTTCTTCAATCTATAAAGTAACGTTTAAACATTCTCTCAAAAAGAAAATTTTAATAACCAAACAGGAAAATAGTCAAATATTGTTGGCCTTTATGTTTTCTAAAGAAAATTAATTTTCTTATCTTTTTCGTTGCAGGTTTCCATTAGCTGAGTATCAGTTTTTGATGTACATATGTGTAGCTGTTTTCCTGTTAAAGACCTTTGAAAGGATCATGACATTCGTCTGAAAATTAACATTAAGAAGAGTACGCTTTGAATGTCATTTTGAGGACACATTGTGGCCCATTATGATATCAGAAGAAACGATGCCACATCAATCTGATCTACACAATGGAATAGCCAAACATTCTCAACACACCAGAAACTGTATCCGGAATGAGTCTAGCAACTGGACATATCCTGATTGATTATTTTTTATAGTCAGCTTCTGGGCTTCGTATTTAAAGTATGACTCCTATAGAAACAAGCTGAAAACCAGGCAAAAAGTTTAATAAATTTAGTGATCAATCCTATATCTGTTAATGATGAAACGTTAGCCAAATGAGAGAAGTCTGCGTTTAACCAGGGACTGAAATTGGCAAATAAATCTCCATCTCAACCGATCTACAATCTCCATTTACAGGTAAGTGCCTTCATTTTTCATTTCTACAAATTTTTTTGTTCCGTGTTTATACTCACCCTGTGATGTAATTAATACCAAATTTGTCAGGATCAAAACCCGATCGTTTTTTGCAAACGTCGTTAGTGAGATTGTTTTGTTGTTTTCTGTTGAGTACTTAATCAATTGCCTTGACATTTTGTTTACTAGTTATTGCATTCAGTTACATATCCTTTCTTTGTAATCTTTATTATTAGCCCCTCCTTCAATTCATTACTAAGAGATCTGAGGCATACCCATAATCATAGGTGGATTAGTGTTTGGTAGGAGTGTGTCTATTCTAGCTACACTTTGTGTCTGAAATACGTTTCCGTCAGTATTCAGAAAGGTGGATAGATATCTTAAGATTTAAGATTAATTAATTAATTTAAGATTAATTACTCTGCCTACCTTATTCTTAAGTTTAGAACTGTCTTTCCTACTTGGAATTCTAGTGTGAAATCTCGTATCAATATTAGATTCAGGTGTGGTGTAGTCAATTTCACTTACAGCATTGATATTCCCATATAGGATAGACAAGTGCCCATAGGGGATAATGTACCAGCGTAACGTGGGCACTAATTCTAATTGAAATGCTCTACAGTAATAGTAAAGGCAATGGAGAATACAGGTAAAAAGCAAACCTAAGTCGCCACCAATTTCGCCCATTGAGGTTGCATGAAGCGAATCTTGGAGTCACGCATAAGGCGGACTTCCTGGGGCTAATTTTGGAAAGGAAACTGAAAACGAATATACTGAAGAGGACGGGGAAAGCTTCCATTACTCTCCATGCTTGTTATAAACTGTTCGGGATAAAATAGGTCTTAGGACGACTCGTTGGATCTGAACAGCAGTAGTCAGACCATAATGATCTATGAATTCCTGTTATAGTTGGAATCCCTCGACAGGACAGCTGTTCTCTACTTTAGAAGATTCGCCTTAATAATTACTACGTGTGCACTGCGTACCACTTCTATGTCGCCGTTAGAGATAATTTGACACTTCTTACCGCTGAATCTCTACCGTAAAGGAAACTGGACAATGGCTCAATTCGAATGTCATTTACTCTAGAATCCTGACGAAATTTGAATTTTTCATGGTACCACACTAAGAACTCTCAATAAACTTCAGAAATTTCATTCCATATAAAGGGCAAATAAGAAAATGGCATGACACACTTCGGGAACGAATCCAAATCTTCACGGATGCTTTGGATCTGGATAAAGCTGTGGGAGTAATCCGCATTTCGTAACGCACTCTAAGATACTCTATGCGTGCCAATGAGGTGGCAGAGCTGCATAGTTTTCAGATAACTTGGACTCCGAGAAATGCATAGGGGATCGATTGGCCATATATGATGCAATCATTAATCTTTCGAATGACCTCTACATTGGGAACCCCATTGAGTACCACAGTTTTTATAACAATAATAGCTTCCATTAGCTTTGCATTGATGGCTTCGAATATGGGCAAGATCGTGCGGTAAATTTTCCAAAATTTGTCTAAATGAATTGCCCTAGACCCATTTCTGGATATCGTACACACGAGACGCATTGTTTTTGGTCATTTGGGCAAACGATGGAGACGAAGATCACTATGCTATATCGTGGGAATTGAAAGAACCATGGCTTCAATTATGCAGATGAGCGAAAGTCTAAAAGACTTCTTCAGAAACTCCGGATATTCACAGTGTTATGAGAAATGAAAGTCTGTGGTATTATAATGGGTCACGAGTGACCTAAGTTTGCTTAATAATTGTTATATTAGCACACACACATATGTATAAAAAAGTTTTATAATCTAGACTTAATCCAAAACCTTCTTAACAAAATCTGTTATATGAAGAACACCATATTCATTGGATGCAATATGCAAATTAAGGCCATTAACGTACTCCGTATTTATGTGGGGATTATGCAATTCTGTGATTAAAGTACTGCATGCAGTGGAAGGATCATTAGAACCGCTTAAGGAACCCTGGAAGAAAAAATAGAAAAACATTTTATTTGAAATGTAAAGCTTAACTTAACACCACGCCACTTACTAGCCAAAATTCATTGCCCGGCAAAGCATTACCATCCCAGGCATAGGATATTACCAAAAGCATATTTGCAAATTTGCCCTTTAACTTATCAGCCGGATTGCGATTGGATAAAAAGGTGTGTATGCCCCCGTTAGGATGCGAGGGTGAGTGGATAAAACCATTATTTTTTAAATCACGCCATTCGTCCATATGGAACCAGGAAAAGTGTATGGCGCCTATATTATTTAATTTCGGCAAAAGGACGTTAAGGCGTTGGCTAAAACATTCCAAAAAACATTCAATTTGCGGCTCAGCTATCCTCCATACACCCAAACCTATGCCCACTACATGTACGTAAGCCTGTTTGTTTGCTAGTTCGGCTTTCTTTTGACTCTCCATTAGGAGAGTATCAAAGGTAAGAGCATAACGTTTTTTCATCATGACAGCATCGAATACTGTGCCGTTGTTTAGTTTGTAGAATCTTTCATAATCAACTTTCAATTGTTCGTACAAAATATCTTCGGTGTCATAGAATGCCTGCCACAAACGACGATAGTCTACAAGACGTTGAAGTTTGTTGTTGTCTGCCAAGTCTAAGGATAAATTGTTTTCCTTGCGGTAACCATAACCCAGTCCGTTAACATTTTGTTTGCTATCGATTACTATGTCCTGGTATTCCATAACTAAAGGCTTTTCAAAACGTGCTCCTATAACACCCACTACTACACCTTCTCTTTCAATGTTGTCCACATTCTTTTCGATAACGCCAATGTTATATCGATTGCCATCGTTAAGCAATTCTGTTAGAGATGTTACGCTTAAAAAGGCTGAAAGCTAAAACATATTTTTTTTTATTTATTTATTTCCTCATTTAAAACAAACTGAAGAATTTTTTTAAATACCTTGATTTCATCATACGATATGACGTCTTTCAAAACCAATGGCGCTTTTTCCTCGGGAGTGCCGACTTTTAAATAATTATCCTTTGCTATGCCGCGCTTACCAGTCATTAGTAAATATTGATCATCGGGGTTAATAAATGTAACGCAACGTTTGGCCAATAAACGTTGTACGAAGTCGGTTAATGACAAATTTTGATAGAGTTCCAGTTCCAAGGGATAACCTAGAAAAGAAACAATGGTATAGGAGTGTTAGAAATGATAATTAAAACATTTTTTGAGGCTTATAAGGCTAATTGTTTACATAAATATCACATTCAAATCATCATTTGTTACTCGTGTGCCCAACTGCCAGAAGAAATGTTTAAGCGTTTAACCATGGAAGTCACAAACCGCTATCATAGAGGAGCACTACGCAAAGTAAAGCCACATTTATTGTATTCAATGGCTTCCAAGGGTAAAGTTGTGTATAGCGGAAATAATGGAACGCCCTTGACACGCTCAAAAACAGATCAATATAGGAGCTTAACAGTTTTTGTGTGAACTCCTTTCATGCTCCTACTTGGAGCCATTTGTGATTATCCGAACGTTGAAAAGTGACCATTACGTGAAATTATGTCACCACGTGGTTTATGACCAAAAGAAAAGATAAGCGTGCACCCCTCAGCCAGTATCATCACATTATAAACCCCAAGAGAGTCCTAATGTAGACTCACAACAGAGGGTTTAAACCCTCCCGTATCCTGCGTAATCAATCTTATCCTACCAAGGGCTGCATAGTTTTAGAAGAGGTGCTCTAAAGTCTTCAATTCCTTATTGCCAGCTTATAACCTGTTCCATAAGACAACATGCGAACTATCAGTTACACACTGTACTCACCAAGTTCAGGTAGCAGGTCGGTACTGCCAACGTCGTTATAGGACACCTGGATACGCACTATCCCAATCTATCCTCTCAACGCATCCTTTCGTTTTCCTAACCTATCTCTTAATAATTCTATAGAGGCAGCAAGTTGGAGAATTAGGAACAGCCAACAATTCATCCATGGTTCCAGGTCTAGACAACGTACCGGAATCGAACAGAAGCAGATTCGATTTGGTGCAAGAGTTTTTGTGGGGTCCTTACAATTATTAACTAGCCCTCAAGGCAACCTAGCTGTCGCGTAAGTACTCCCATTGAGAGAAGAAGAGCCAGCTACAATTTTTTTTTTTTTTTTGATGATTAATACTATTGACTTGTCCACTTATTCAAGGCTCTCCACAGATTCATTAGTGGCTTAGGCTGGTTGAGAGGCGCTAGGGTTTCATCAGTGTAGTCGCACTCTCCCCTTTTTGTTGTGCCTTATCTGTGTAATTCCTCCACTTCACATTCTCTCCTTTCCTACATCCTTTCCTTTTTTATCCCTTTATTATCCTTCCCTCTGTAAGGACGTTGTAGAATGGGTCAATTCGACCTCCGGGTACTGTACTTGTCTTTATTGACAAGTAAACGTCCTCCAACCTAACCTAACCTAGCCTGTCCACTTATTCGTATGACTTAACGTCTCTGGATTGTTTTTTATGGGACTTTGTGAAGTCATTGGTTTATGCCGATAAACCTGCAACTCTTGAAGCATGGAAAGCCAATATTCAAGCCATCATTGATGTCTTATGGCCAGGTTTTTTGAAAAAATAAAAAAAATTCATTCCAACAATATTTTTGTCTTGCATTAGGATTTAAATTTTCAAGTTCTTATCATGTGTTCTTTTCTGAAAATGTTACACTTTTTGCACTCAAGAAAATGTTTACATTTTGAAAATGCAACCCTGATAAACAGCTGATGACTTTGCTTTGCATTCGTATTTGCAAATTTAAATGTCATTTATTTGTTTTCAATGGACCAGGCGGCCGCGCTTTTATGTGCAAAACAAATTGTTGATGAATTACTGGAGTCATCATCATCTGATGATGATGAGGATGATGAAATTTTTGCTGCTCTACTGCAACAAAATTCGCTAACGGGTAGTAAAAATTTTATGGAAAATGTAATACAACAGTACACAGAAGTGGAAGTAAGTTTTAGGCTAATATTGCACAGTTTCTTCTTGTGGTATAACCTGAGTTTCTGTTTTAAGTTTAAGAAGCATTTAAGAATTAGTCGTGCAACTGTTTTATATCTTACGGAGAAATATGCTTCATCCTGCATTAGACGCACATATCAAGGAGGCAGACAACAAATCACAGTGGAAAAGCAAGTTTTGTCCTTTTTGTGGTATGATTTTCACATTTGATAATGTTAGAGAAGCCACAGATTGTTTCTACATTCATTTTAAACTTTGATTAGGTTTTGCGGCAATAAAACCACATACCGAGAAATAGGAAATCTATTCAACATGTCACTGTCCAGCATACACTCAACATTTAATAGAGTTTTAAAGTTTTTAGTGGATGAATTAGCGCCAGAAATTATAAAAATGCCACAAACAAAGGCTGACAAGGCAGCAAATGCTAAAGAATTTGAGGAAGTAAATTTTCGCTTTCAACCATTCATAACTGAGTTTTATATTGAAAATAATTTTCTTATAGATCTCTGGCTTTCCAAAGGTATTGGGTTGTATAGGCAAGACTTTTATTTCTGCACGTATGACGCCTAAGCATAACATTCAAATGCCTTGCACTAGCAGACAAGATGAGAAAAAAGTCGTAACCCTTCAGGCAATATGTGATTCAAAATTAAAATTTCTTAATGTTTACACTTGCGGGCCTAGTGATGTACCCGATTCTAAGACTCATGAATTATTGTATTTTATACGTAGAGTATTGCCATCTATTTGCTCTCCAAACTATCATGTTCTAGGCGATTCGTCGTATCCTTTAAAAGAATGCCTCATGACACCCTTTCCAGACTATGGCCAACTAACAGCAGCAGATAAACATTATAATTTGCTAATCAATCGAACACTTGTTACAATTGAGAAGGCTTTTGGTGTGTTAAAAAATCGTTTTCGCCAATTGATGCATCTTGATTTTCATAAAGAGGCCACTATGGCCCAGTTTATTGTGGCCTGTTGTGTATTGCATAATATTTGTATAGAACGACAGGATCTTCATGATGATGAAGAAATTCCTGTAAATTTAGTTGTCAACTTAAATAGTGGATCTTTGGCTCATGATGGTTGTGATAATAAACTGTCTCGATTTGCTCAACTTAAACGAAATGAACTTAAGGATCTTTTGTATATGAAAACAATAAAAGAAATTTAAATAAAATTACTTTGAGACTGATGGTTTATAAAACCTTACCTAACGGCTTAAGATTTCTTACACAGCACCTAATTATGTGTATAGATTAGGTTAAGGGCAAGGTCCCGTTGTAACAGCAATATTACCTACTATATCAAATCGTTCCCACGACAATCGGATCTACGCTCTGGAACGGCCCGACTCAACATCGGCCAAGGATTGTCAACCCAGAGAAAGCTGTATCAACCGGAAGTTTTTTCCCAAGGGAAAAGCTTCCGGAGACAACAGCCGAACTGTTACAACAACAACAACTCTATCGAATACAAATACAGCCCTAGATTACGTAAAGGGCAAGGTCCCCCCTTACCTATTTAAAAACGACTTAAAAGTGCTTAAATAGTATCTACAAATACAGGCTTAGATTACGTTAAGGGCAAGGTCCCGTTGTAACAGCAATATTACCTACTCCACCGAATACAAATACAGGCCTAGATTAGGTTAAGGGCAAGGTACCCCTTAATTATTTAAAAACGACTTAAGTGCTTAAACAGTATCTACAAATACAGGCATAGATTAATTTAAGGGCAAGCTCCCGTTGTAACAACAATATTACCTACTCCACCGAATACAAATACAGGCCTAGATTAGGTTAAGGGCAAGGTCTCCCCTTAACTACTTAAAAACGACTTAAGAGTGCTTAAACAGTATCTACAAATACAGGCCTAGATTACGTTAAGGGCAAGGTCCCGTTGTAACAGCAATATTACCTACTCCACCGATTACAAATACAGGCCTAGATTAGGTTAAGGGTAAGGCCCTATAAGTTCCGGTTGTGACAGCAATATTACCTACTCCATCGAACAACTAATGTGAATCGCCATTGGCAGAGCGGGCCTTGCCATAAATTTCTATGGTATCCCATAGAAGTCCCATCAGAAGTCGCCGTGGTCTATTAGGTAGTGTGTTGGCTTATTAGACGAAAAGCCAGGGTTGAGCCCCAGGCCAGACATTAAAATAAATACAAAAAGTATTTCTTCGGCGACTTCCTCTCAGCAGATTTCTGGCAAAAACTCTGAGTGTAAACAAAATTGCCATGAAAAGTTTCTCAAAAAACTGTCGTTCGGAGTCGACTTTAAACTGTAGGTCCCACCACTCAGGTATAAAATTAACACACACAACATAAGTGGTGTGAGAAACTAGGTCGTAATCCTGACTGAAGGGTTGTAATGACCAATTATATATGTATCCCTAGTTTAACATTGACTTCGAAAGGAAGGTTTGAAAAACCTCTAGGCCTAAGCCGGACTTAATCGTTAGCCCTAAAACTGTAAACCCAGTTAAAAATTTATATTGTTTTCATTTATTTTTATCCACTAAAATTTGTTCAAATATGTTAAGCATTTTATTAACAACTTCTAACTTTTCCTTATGTCGTCTTTCTTTAGCTTCCTCCCTTCTGGCAGCAATCTCCAATAAAGTCTCTTGTATTGTTTTATATTTCTTTGAATTATTTACTTGATGAACTTCTGTTTCGTTGTTCTCTTCTTCCTCCCCTTCATCCTCATGTAGAGAGTTTTCATTTTCACCATTTGTCTGGTGGTCTTTTGCCGCAGAAGATGCCGCCTGTTGTTGTTGTCTGTTTTCTACTGAAAACCGTTTTCTTTTCAACACCGTTTTATATCTTGCCTCACATTGTTTGGCACTTTTACCCGGAATTTCTTTTGCCATATGCAACCACATTTCCCGTTTACTTTTGAACCTTTTCAATGGTCCTATTTCTTGTAAAGATTGGTTGTAAAGCTTTAGCAATAGATTGGTTTCAGCCGCCGACCATACTGCAAATCAGTTGGGAATTTTCAAAAAAAAATTAAACAATTTTAACCTTTTTCTTGTTATATTCTACACGTACCATTTACAGTCTTAAACCAATTGGGTGAGGCTTCATCACTGCTACGCACTTCCTCCAATAAGCTTACATCTTCATCTGAATAGTTTTCCTCTTCTTCGTCTGCAAATTCATTTTTAATTATCAATTCGCTGGTGATTTGCCCCGGCGCATTAGAATCGATTGGTAAATCACATTTTTCATTATCATTTCCATCTTCACTCTCAGAAGCCGTAACAATCTTAAAACTTTTCGTATCTGGTGACATTGTTACGTAGCAAGGTTCCACTTTAGGTCTTTTCCTTTTTAGTACGGTTTTGTATCTTTCCTCACATTGTTTGGCACTCTTTCCCGGATATTCATTGGCTATATTAGACCACATTTCTTTTTTGTTTTTAAATCTTTTCAGTGGCCCTATTTGTGGCAAATAGTCTTTGTACAAATCCATTAGGCGTTTGGTGTCTTTCTCTGTCCATACTAAAAACAATAAAATGTTTGTGCGTGTGTGTTAAAATGTGGCACTACATTCCTCATTGTGTTTTACTTACACTGGAGTTTCTTAAACGTATTGGGTGAACTTTCAGGTGTATTTTCCATCTCCATTGAATTTATTTTGTTCTTTTCAATTATTTGTTTATTTCATTGGAATTTTGTCTTCTGCTCTGTAGCTTTTCGCTTTTTGTTTTTGTTTTTTTTTATTTTTATGTGTTAACACAAAACAGCTGTTAAAAACAGGGCACCACCTTTTTTTAATGTACCTTTGTTCGTTTCTGATGTAAGAAAAAAGATCAACATTTTGATAGGGTGATGGCAACACTTTTAAAATGTTGCCAGTTGAATGTTCTTTTTTTTGTTTTTTATTATAAAGTGTGTATCGTCTGATCACCATTGGAGATCTGCATTAATGTCAAACACAAAATTGTTCATTCACTTGAATAAATTATTGTTGTGATCTCATGCATTTTTTTGAATACTGTATACCAAGAACCGTATTATCATTATCCCATGTATTCCTTCATACGTGTATAGGGAAACATAAGGCCACTGAATCATAATCACGGAGTCACTACTCCGAACTACTAGTTGATCATAATAATACTGTGGGTTGTGTAGCCCACATCAGCCCAGTAATAAGTTGAATTTACTATGAGTGAATGAATTGAACGTAGCAATGCAGACCTCTAGCCTGATTTCCATTTAACAAATAAATCTGAATAGTCTGATCTTTTCTACAATTACTTCTGGGTTCCGTGAGCCAAGACCTCCGTATTATGGGCATCCGTTAACTGGCAACAAAAACCGAAAACAAAGAAGGATGGAAGGGATCAGGATTGTGAATCAGCAATGCTACATGGGGTGCAAATGTCTAGTTTCGTTCCTTTTTCTGCTTTTAATGAATGAAGAAAAGCTCATACTTTCCTTAGGAAAATAGAGAGTTCTTCTAGAGCTGTTTATATGGAACTTTTTTGGTATTTTTCTGGAGTACACCTCACTTTGGTCGTGTAAACTAAAAGTCATAAAGAGAACAAGAGCTATGAAACTTATTTATCTTAAGTCAGTCCAGGTTAAGGAAATCTGTGGGAAAACGTTTTCTTTTTCTCCAGGCTAAGGAAACCTGTTGTAAAGTTTATTTTTATTTCAGAAGAAAATTGAACTAAAAACTTTTTTAATTTATAAATCTAAAAACTAGAAAATATTGCACATTTAAATATAAAATAAAAACAATAAATTATTTCGAAATATTGTTGGCATACTCGGCGATGTGTATGACACCATATTTTTCGGTGGCCACATGCAAGTTTGAGCCATTTACCCACTGTTCATTGATATGGGGATTATGCAGCTCGGTAATTAAGGTACTGCAGGCTGTTGAAGAATCCCCAGTAGATTTTAACATTTTCTACGAATACGGAATGGAATGGAATGTGAAATGTTTCAATATATAAATAAATATAAACATACCATCCAAAATTCATTGCCTGGCAATGCATTACCATCCCAGGCATAGGATATAATCAGAACCATATTATCATGTTCAGGAGGCTTTAGTTTATCGGCAGGATTACGTTTTGATAGAAAACATTTAATGCCACCCTGGCTATGTGTTTCACTTTTAAAGACATAACCATTCTTTAATTCACCGCATTCGCTTAAAGAGAACCAGGAAAAGTGCAATACCCCGATATTATTTAAGTGGGGTAACAAATATTTAATCCTTTGTGTAAAGGTCGACAAAAATATTTTCTCTTGCTGTTCGGCTGCTTTCCATACCCCCAAACCTATGCCGACAACATGTATGAAAGCCTGTTTATTGGCTGCCTTGGCTCTCGCCTGTGCCTCTAAGAGTAACGTATCAAAGGATATGGTATAACGTTTCTTCATAATCAAATTATCGAATATATCGTCTTTGTTTTTTGCCTTCCCGAAACGTTTGTCATCTCTTTGCACTTTTTCATATAAAAAGTCAGGCTCTTCATAGAATTGTTTCCACACACGCCGATAATCTTTCTGTTTACTATCCATGGTATCGGCATCTATGGCCAAACCATAACCATTTTCTGTGGTGTTTTGTTTCTTTGCTATGACAATATCTTGAAATTCCATAACATCACGCCTGGTTAAGCGGGCGCCTATTATGCCCACTACAACGCCTTCTATTTCGATAAGTGATTTATTTTTTTCGATAACGCCACAATTTTGTCGATTACCATTGTTTATGAGCTCCGTGTAAGAGGAAACGCTTAACAAAGCCGATAACTTAAAGAAGAACAATAACAACAATATGTTAAAATGGAATCATTGTCTTTTGTTTAAGCTTCAAAAGAGTTTTGTTTACCTTAATTTCATCATAACTTAAGACATTTCTCAATACCAAAGGTGGCTTTTCATCTGGTGTACCCACATCCATGAAACCACTACAACCTCGTTCACGGCTAATTAGTAAAAATTTATCATTTTTACCAAAGAAACTGGCACAACGTTTGCTCAAAAGACGCTGTATGAAGCTGGTGAGGGTTAGCTGTGTATAGATTTCTTTTTCAATGGCATTGCCTGCAATATTTAAGGAGAGACTAAAGGTTAAATACGGTACCCAATTGTGAATAGTCAGGCTGCCTTAAAGTCACTGACTGCTAGGCATCTTGTCAGTTTAAGGTTGGTTTCTATCTGCAGAGAAGTCTTAATAAGGCAGTTGGAAAGCATTAAGGTTTCACTAAGCTGGATTTCGGGGCACTACGACGACTTATGGCAAGAGATGGAACGGTGGAGTACTCGGTGCTGTCACTTACTTTGGAACACTCTTTGGAGAACACATATTGGAGAGATTGTAAAATCTCAAGGCTATTATGGCTAAAGAATTGAATATTCTAAAACGGAATAAATTTTGAATGCACAGTCACCCTGTCCTGGTGTGCAGAGACGAAGACTCAAAATTCTAGGGCAGAGTTATTACAATTGTGTGTTGGCCTCTATTAGGAATGTTGACGTTAAGAATTTAATTCTATCATCACCGGGCTGGCATGATGTGAAGGAAGGATATAAAACAATTCTAAATACTATAAAACGGGCGAATAACTTTACAAGCCCTTTTCAAAGTAAATTGTTTGTAGCATAGCTGCTCATAGCAACTAAAAACTTCACGTTGCACAAGTAACTTAAATCAGATTAATAATATTGTGAAATTCCCCGTATAGCAAGTGATAAGTCTTTAAACAAAACTTACCATATTTGCATTTATGCTCCAAAAAGTCCAAATACAATTGCAAGACACGCTCATGTATCACAGGATAGGCTGAAGTAATTTGTTTTTGTATAAAAGGATAACGATCCTTGGGTTGGCTCAACACACGACAGGTATTTGTGCCAAACTATGAAGAGATTTTGAAAATATTTTTTAAAAACCCATTAGCAAATTTGCTTTTATTACCCACCTCTAAAGGAAAATTCGAAGATTTCTTTTTAAATTCATTAATATCCACTTCTTTACTGTTTGGTTTCTTAACCGTTTCACATTGTTTCAATAGTTTACGTCCAAATTCGCTTAATTTTAACTGAGAGCCGGCTTTGGGCCAAATTTGTTCGAATTCTTTGCCGAACATAGACATTTTGTGGGTGAAGGGAAGGGGGTGGTTGTAGTTTGTATTTCTTTATGTTTGAAATGACGAAATTCTTTTTAACCGCTACTAAATTCTACTGCCAGCTTTTTATTACTGCTCTTGTATAAATATTTTTAGAAATTAAATTGTCTGGTTTAATAAATGCGGTTTATATTGCACATAAATGTTCCAATTCAAGTTCTTTTTAAATTAACTTTCATCCATAACAGCTGTTTACGAAAGCTTTTACTTTGTTTTTGCTGTCTTGTTTTGTTTATAAACAAAAGTGGCGTGGTGAATTTGGTTTTGCAATTCTCTGAGAGTTGTTTTGTTTATGTTTTTCAACAGTGTTGGGAAGCGTTCAAAAGTTTTTTGTGCTTTAAATCGCATTTCAAAGTACTATTGAGCATAAAAATGTACTTCTGAGTAAAGAAGTAGTAACTGAACTTGAATAATTTCTGTTTAGTTTAAACAATTTCTTGTTGTTTATTTAACAATCAGTTGTTTATAATAATTAATACAAATAAATTCATTTTTCATATTCAACCTTATTCCTACTGTGGTAACAGATTTTTGTGGAACTGCGTTTCCTATCATCGCAATCAATAGATAAAGATGGTATTCAATGCTCTGATTATGAGATTATGAGACTCTTTCAATGTTTTATTATTATCTTTTGCTGTAGCGCCAGTTAAGTCATGTAAAGTGACAAGCTGATGTGAACCATATATCGCTTCTAAAAATCTTTCATTTAAACTGTTATCATAAAACAGCGAGAAGCTCATTTCTCTGTCCGTGGTTAAGTCAACAAACAAGGGTGTCGCATATGGAGCACAGGGAACACAGAATCAATTATGGAAAAGTCGTCTTCGAAATTGAGTAGAATTGTTGAAGAAGTCTTTCTTTGGGCTGTATTTTTATGACCCTGAAAGAACTGTGTTCTCAGAAGACCCAGTTTTCTATTATCCTCAACATACTCTTTGGTCTTGGTATTTGTTACTGTATGTAATAAACTGAAATCCAATAGAAGAACAAAATTTGTGTTAAATCTGATCGTAGATCACTCGTTCGGAGACTGGAGGTATCACACAACTACTTCTACAGAATATGCAATGACGAGAAAGAAAAAGAGACCACAGGACATCTTCCGTTATTGTCCTAAGGAAAACGATTCTTGGGCACACAGAATTTATTGACAGCACGCACGTGTCTATCCAGCAATTTGGGTAGAAGCTACAGCTTCAGAAAACTATGGGCATGGCTGAGAGACACTAGCAAGGAGTTATAATTGTGTGACGGAATAATTACTACATTATCGGCATTACAACGGAACCCTATAGGACCGAAGTAAACAATGCTTTTTGAGGCAACTGAATCGTGTAGCCTTGAAATCGACTTCGAGGCAAGAAGGCCAGAACAAAAATGTATTCTACTGTATAAAAAAGTTCCAAAAAGTATTTGTTTTTATAACGGTATCAGAAAAGCACTTTTTCCTTAAGCGACACATCACATTTAACAGATAAGATTGCTAACATTTCGTTAGTGATGACTTTAACAAGAGCTTTTATGCTGAGGCTGATGAAATAATTTTGGGGAATTTTTTAAATACTTGCTTCACATTCCAATTTCAAAAGAAAAGTATGTATTTCAAAACATAATTTTTGGAAATAAAGAAGCAACAAAAAAGCTGTTGCAATAACGATGACTAATTTTATAGGTTCAAGGCAATTTCTAAAGAATGGCATTGAAAACGGGTTAATAAGCTGCAAATCCAATTTTAATTTTTGTCCTTTAAATAAAACATTAATTTCCATTTTAATTTTTTCACTTAATTCTTTATATATATTTTCTATATTTTATTCTATAACTTATTTTTTATTTTCTTTTTTTTTTACAATATTTTTTTCTGGGTTTTTTTTTGCTTAATGAACTTGGGTTTTTTCTTTGTTTAATACCTTTTTTCTGTTTTAATGGCTTAAACTAAATTACAGTGATTTCTTTTATAATATATTTCTTTAAATATTGATTACAATTTAGTTTGTTTAAAATTTTGTTAACATTTATGCTCTTTGTTTATAGTTTAAAGATTTAAAACACAAAATTAGTTTCCAAATCAAATTATTTCTTAAAGAAAACTTAAAATTTTAATTTAGAAAGCATTACTTTTCTCTACAAAAATTGAAAAATTATTCGTGTTCAATTAAATTTATAAAAGAAACTTGCGATTGCCTTTTATTCCTGCACTAAAATTTCTTTCTAAAATGTACCCCAAAAACAGGTCGAAATTTTTAACTGCTTGGCAAGCCTACTATGTTAAACGGTACTTTTAAATTATATGCGACTTTAAATACGCATTACTTTACTACAATGGAGTTGAAAATAACTGCGGCCATTGCAATGATTTGGAGATAATGATCAGCAAATAAAAAGTGAAAAATATCACCGAAGTTGTTTATTACTAAACTAGGGTCAATAGAGAAGAAGTATTTCGTGCAGATGAATAAGTGATAAGTCTTTATACAATTGTTTTCAAAATACATGACGGTATAGTGTTTAAAATATTTCCAAGGAAGCTTATATTCAGTGTATCAAGCCGGCGCTTCCAAATAATTGTCGCATTTACCACGTAAAAAAACTTGTGATCGAGAACGCTATATAGCCTGGCTAAAACAAACTATCGTTATCACACCGATATGATAGTCTAGAAGTGAGTGCCAGATGTGTTAGATCAAAGTTCACTTGAGTACATATGGCTCCATATTGTGATACCATATATGACACAGAGCTGAGTGACCAGTCATAATTAATTCTTCTTGGCAATGAACATCAGAACTTTGAAATTAAAGCATGAGGCCCTTAAGCTGAAAAACAGTCTAAAAATCTAATGAATTTACTAGACGATCCGTTATCAAGTAACAAAAACTTCTTTAGACTATCGGGAAATTGTAAACCAAAAGTGAGAAGAGCCAGAAACGGATACCAAGCAATATATCACCTCGCAGAAGTTATTTACAGGTAAGTGAAATCTCAGATTTTTAAATATTACGCAATTACTCGTGCGAATAGATACAGTGACAGAAATGCCCTCAAAATTCAATTTAGTGCCCCATCGGAATAGATGCAGTGATAAAAATGTTCCTAGAATATAATTTGGTTGAATGAGTAGAACTTATACTTCCTCAATAACCCATGAGAATAGGTAGCAAGGGTTTCAATTCGATTTCCGCCAAGGGCGTTTGACAATGAAACAAAATTGTTTCTTAGTCGAAGATTTGGCCACACTTTCATGTGTGGATTAGCATTCAGTGGAAGGAAAACTGCTCTACCAGCATTTTGCCCATTGTGGTACCACAATTAATTTCTAAATCGGGGATCAAAACAAACCAGCCTATGGCCACTTCAGTCAAGCTTAGCAGAAAAAGAGGATTTAAGAAAATAGAGAGAGCTCTTCTAGAGCTGTTTATATGAAACTTTTTGGTATTTTTCTGGAGTGAGGTATGCAAAGTTCTAGCCTCATATGTCCTCAGTTTTACATGTTCATTTAAATTAAAACTCCTAAGAAGAACAGGAAACTAATTTTTCTTTCCTTGGAGCCTAAATCTGTATGAAAACGTTTTCTTTCTTTTTCTCCAGGCTAAGGAAACCTGTTGTAAAGTTTATTTTTATTTCAGAAGAAATTTTAACTCAAAAATTTTTTTAAATTATAAAACTAAAAACTAGAAAATATTGCACATTTAAATATAAAATAAAAACAAGAAACTATTTCGAAATATTGTTGGCATACTCGGCGATGTGTATGACACCATATTTTTCGGTGGCCACATGCAAGTTTGAACCATTTACCCACTGTCCATTTATATGGGGATTATGCAGCTCGGTAATTAAAGTACTGCAGGCTGTTGAAGAATCCCCAGTAGAATTTAACATTTTCTACAAATACGGAATGGAATGTAATGTGAAATGTTTCAATATTAAAAGAAAAACAAATAAAAATAAATAAAAACATACCATCCAAAATTCATTGCCTGGCAAAGCATTACCATCCCAGGCATAGGATATAATCAAGAGCTTATTATCATGTTCAGGAGATTTGAGTTTATCGGCAGGATTACGTGTCGATAGAAAACATTTAATGCCACCCTGGCTATGTGTTTCACTTTTAAAGACACAACCATTCTTTAATTCACCACATTCGCTTAAAGAGAACCAGGAAAAGTGCAATACCCCAATATTACTTAAGTGGGGTAACAAATATTTAATCCTTTGACAAAAGGTCGTTAAAAATATTTTCTCTTGCTGTTCGGCTGCTTTCCATACCCCCAAACCTATGCCCACAACATGTATGAAAGCTTGTTTATTTGCTGCCTTGGCTCTGGCCTGCGCCTCCAAGAGTAACGTATCAAAGGATATGGTATAACGTTTCTTCATAATCAAATTATCGAATATATCGTCTTCGTATTTTGCCTGTCCGAAACGTTTGTTATCTCTTTGCACTTTGTCGTATAAAAAGTCAGGCTCTTCATAGAATTGTTTCCACACACGCCGATAATCTTTCTGTTTACTATCCATGGTATCGGCATCTATAGCCAAACCATAACCATTTTCTGTGGTATTTTGTTTCTTTGCTATGATAATATCTTGAAATTCCATAACATCACGCCTGGTTAAACGGGAACCTATGATGCCCACTACAACACCTTCTATTTCGATAAGTGATTTATTTTTTTCGATAACGCCACAATTTTGTCGATTACCATTGTTTATGAGCTCCGTGTAAGAGGAAACGCTTAACAAAGCCGATAACTTAAAGAAGAACAACAACAATATGTTAAAATCTAATCATTGTCGTTTGTTTAAGCTTCAAAAGAGTTTTGTTTACCTTAATTTCATCATAACTTAAGACATTTCTCAATACCAAAGGTGGTTTTTCATCTGGTGTACCCACATCCTTGTAACCACTACTACCTTTCTTACGATTAACTAGTAAAAATTTATCATTTTTACCAAAGAAACTGGCACAACGTTTGTTCAAAAGACGGTGTATGAAGCTGGTGAGAGTTAGTTGTGTATAGATTTCTTTTTCAATGGCGTTGCCTGCAATATTTAAGGAGAGACTAAAGGTTAAATACAGTACCCGATTGTGGATGGTCTGACAGCTAGGCATCACGTTGTACAAGTAACTTAAACTAACTAACTTTAAACAAAACTCACCATATTTGCATTTATGCTCCAAAAAGTCCAAATATAATTGCAAGACGCGCTCATGTATCACAGGATAGGCTGAAGTAATTTGTTTTTGTATAAACGGATAACGATCCTTGGGCTGGCTCAACACACGACAGGTATTTGTGCCAAACTATGAAGAGATTTTGAAAATATTTTTTAAAAACCCATTAGCAAATTTGCTTTTATTACCCACCTCCAAAGGAAAGTTCGAAGATTTCTTTTTAAATTCATTAATATCCACTTCTTCACTGTCTGGTTTCTTAATCGTTTCACATTGTTGTAATAGTTTACGTCCAAATTGGCTTAATTTTAATTGGGAGCCGGCTTTGGGCCAAGTTTGTTCGAATTCTTTGCCAAACATAGACATTTTGTTGGAGAAGGGAAGGGGGTGGTTGTAGTTTGTGTTTCTTTATGTTTGATATGACGAAATTCTTTTTAACCGCTACTAAATTCTACTGCCAGCTTTTTATTACTGTTCTTGTATAAATATTTTTAGAAATTAATTTGTTTGGTTTAATACATGCAGTTTATATTGCTCATAAATGTTTCAATTAAAGTTCTTTTTAAATTAACTTTCATTCATAACAGCTGTTTACAAAAGCTTTTACTTTTTTCTGTTTGTAAGTAATAGCGGTGTGGTGAATTTGGTTTTGCAATTCTCTGAGAGTTGTTTTGTTTATGTTTTTCAACAGTGTTGGGTAGCGTTGAAAAACATTTTGTTAGTGGCGAATATAACGAAAGCTTTTATGCTGAAGCTGATGAAATAATTTGGGGAATTTTTTAAATATGTACTTTCCTCATATTCCAATTTCAAAAAAAAATTATTTCAAAACATAATTTTTGGAAATAAAGTAGCATCGATGACTAATTTTATAGATTCAAGGCAATTTCTAAAGAATGGCATTGAAAACGGGTTAATAACCTACAAATCCAATTTTAATTTTTGTTCTTTAAATAAAACATTAATTTCCATTTTAATTTTTTCACTTAATTCTTTATATATATTTTCTATATTTTATTCTATAACTTATTTTTTATTTTCTTTTTTTTACAATATTTTTTCTGGGTTTTTTTTGCTTAATGAACTTGGGTTTTTTCTTTGTTTAATACCTTTTTTCTGTTTTAATGGCTTAATAAACTAAATTACAATGATTTCTTTTATAATATATTTCTTTAAATATTGATTACAATTTAGTTTGTTTAAAATTTTGTTAACATTTATGCTCTCTGTTTATAGTTTAAAGATTTAAAACACAAAATTAGTTTCCAAATCAAATTATTTCTTAAAGAAAACTTAAAATTTTAATTTAGAAAGCATTACTTTTCTCTAACAAAATTGAAAAATTATTCGCGTTCAATTAAATAATTATAAACTTTATAAAAGAAACTTGCGATTGCTTTTATACCTGCACTAAAATTTCTTTAAAAAATGTACCCCTAAAACAGGACGAAATTCTTAACTGCTTGGCAAGCCTACTATGTTAAACGGTACTTTTAAATTATATGCGACTTTAAATACGCATTACTTTACTACAAAAGAAAAAAGAAAATACTTGCGGCCATTGCAATTTATTGGAGATAATAATCATTAAATAATTGGTGGAAAATACTTTCGAAGCTCTTGATTACAAAACTAGGGGCCATAAAGAAGAGGCATTCCCTGCAGATGTTTACACAATTGTTTTCAAAACACATGGTGGTATAGTTTTCCAATTATTTTCAATGGATATTTTACTTCGTATAACGGCGTTTCTAAATAATTGCGACGTAAAAAAAACTTGAGATCGAGAACGCTATATAGCCTGGCTAAACCAAGCTATCGTGAGTGAGAGTTTTGTTAAATTAAAGCTTACTGGAGTACATAAAGCTCCATATAGTAATACCATATATGTATGCACATATGCAACAGAGCTGTCTGACAAGTAGTCATGTATAATTCTTCTTGACAATGAACATCAGGATTTCAAAATTAGGCATGAAGGCCTTAAGCTGAAAAGCAACCTAAAAGTCTTATGAATTTACTAGACGATCTGTCATCAAGTAACAAAAATTCCTTTAGACTGTCGAGAAAGTGTGTAAATCAATGTGAGAAGTTTGTGCAGAGCCAGTGATGGGCATTGTCATCCTCCTCAAGCAATATATCACATCGCAGAAGTTTTTTACAGGTAAGTGAAATATCTTTATATTGTTAATCATTACGCAATGGGTCGTGAGAGTAGATACAGTGGTAAAAATTTCCTTAAAATTCAATTTAATGACCGTGGGAATAGATCCGTGAGAGTAGGATTGTAAAGCTTTTTATCCGATTTCCGCTAAGGGAGTTTAACAATGAAACCACATTGTTTCACAGCCCAAATGAGAGACCAAATAAACGTATGTATACCTTTGGTCATGTGTTGGGTTAGTATTCCGTGGAAGTATGTCTAGAGCAGACAACAAGTCACTAGCTACATAATTACCAGGGATAGTCCAGTGATCAGGAATCCATCTGCCGCGAAAGTCAATCAAGAGAGTTAGCAGCACATGTCAACTTGTTTCGAATTGAAAAAGACCCAAAAAAGATGTGAATACCTCTCGACTGTCATATATCCCTTACTCAGGATCAGTCCAGAACCCTGATTTATAGCCATTATCTCAATCTTAAACACCCTACAGAAGACTGGAAGGCAAAAAGATGTTTCACATTTAGAAAATTCCACAACAAATCTTATTCTTAATTTTAAAACCATCCTTGTAGGCTTTCTCAAAGTTTGCGGTACCGACCATGTTCAGATCAGCCTTCTTTGCTTCGAATTCTAGTACGAAATCTCCTATCAATATCAGACGAGCTATGGTCAGTTCTAATTACGTTCTGATAGTATAAAGAAGTGCCCAGAAGGAATAATGTGCCAGCGAGATAAGACATAAAGTTGCATTTCAACAAGTATTTCGACAATATTGTCTGGTCAGTAATCTAGTTGGAATCTTCACATACTTGTATGCTTTTAGCTTAACTTAGGATTATCAAACCCGCAATTCCGTTAATGTGTGTACGAATAGCCATTTCGTCGATTAGGCCTTGAAATTCCCTTGTCTAAAATATACAACTGTCACCCATCACTTAATGAAATGGGGCAAATATTCGGATGTGTGGGACCGCTAACGGTGTCAAAAATACACCGTCCTTTAGTGTACTTTGAATGTTGATTTGAAATACAATTGAGATAGTTAAACTCAGAACAACACTGTTGCTTTGTGTTCAGTGCCCTAACGTTAACGTGTTGAAATCAAAAAGAGAAGATTTACTGGCTTAAATACTGGTTCGTTCTTATTCACCTTTGTCGTTAACTGCAATGATTGTATATGAAGTTAAGGTTAGTGTTGAATTTATTGAATGATTGTACAGTGTATACCACCCAATACTGTTACAAGTTGAAATAGTGGTAAATTTGTTGAGCATGAGTACACTGAGAGAAGTTTTAGTGCTTTTTTTTAAAGAAATAATTAAAGTATTTTTTTTTTATTTTTTAACCTTTTCTAATTTGTTTTAAGACTAAAGAAATTATTATTTTTTATTATTATTTTTTTTTTAATTTTCTGAATTATTTTCATAAGTTCATACGCAGCGCAGGTTTTTGGTTTTATTAATTTCTTTTTTTTTAAGGTTTTAATTACTGTTTCGAAAGAGTTTTCTAAAGTTAAAAAAATAAAAACCAAAAATTAAACTTAATTGTTAAATATAAAGAATTTTTAAGTTAATTTTTGTTTATTTAAGTAAGAAGTTTCACAAGTTGTATGTTTTTTTAGTGTTTTGTTTTTAATTAATTTTTTATTTTCTGTATCACATATAAAAGTTAATCCAAGTTTTTTAATATTTTTTTCATTTAATTTTCTTTTTTTTTTTATTAAATTTAATTAAAATATTCGTTAGAGTTGTGTAGTATTTCCTTTTTTTTTTGTTTTTTATTTCCAGTAATTTATTGATTTTTTGTAATTTTTGGTTTTGAAGCTTTAAGCAATAAAAATTAAATTAATTTTAGTTTTTAGTTTTTTTTCTTCTTCTTCTTCTGTTCCTTTCTTTTTAAGTACATAGTAAGCCTGTAAAGTATATAAAAAAATTTTACAAATTGTTTGAGATTCTTTTTATTTGGTTTTGGTTGTCAATATTATTTTTTTTTTTTTAATTTTAATTTTTATTCTTTTTTTTTCATTTTTGTTTAAAAATAAATGCTTTTTTCTGTTAGAAAAAATTTTTACGGAAGAATTTCATGTTTTTTTAAGGTATATTCTTTTTTAAATTATAATTTTATTATTTATTTATATTGTTTTTTTTATTATTTATTTTTAAAGTTTTCTATATGTATTTATAATAATATATTATTAATTATTGATAAATTTTAATGAATTTTTTCGGGATACACTGTTCTAAGCTTTCTTTCCGACTTCATAGCTAAACAATTGTGTTAAAAAGTTATTCGCAATCTTAAAAACTCTTAAAACTTGTAACACCATTGTTTTAAAACTCAAATGAATTATTTTCGGCCCATAAGGAACGTATAACGAGATTAACAATCTCCCCTTGTAAGCTTTGCAGCAGCAAGCCATGTTGATATTAGTTATAGGTGCTCCTATAAGGGCCAAAAGCCCGTGATTAACTCTTTTCAAGCGGATTATTCCAATGCAATGAATAGGTTTTAATCTCGTAACGCCATCTGCCTTGTAGATTCTATTCAACAGCGTGAATATCGGCGGGTTTCCATACAGTGTGTTCTATCCAATTTAAACTGTCCGTTATGTCTTTAGTAAAAGCCAAATATGGAAACACTTGTTGGAATTATTACAGATTGCTGTATGACAAAATGTAAAAAGACTGAGAATACCCACTTTTGCGAAAATATAGACTTCAATACACTGAAGTATAAAGCTGGGATTACATCATTTGGTGTATAAAAATGCTTAGATTGTAACAGATAGAGTCTCTAGAACTAGGGTTTGTGTCTTTGATAACCAATATGTCATTTTGAAGATTAAACGTCTGCAACTTATTCTAATTTACTTACACACCGAAAGAAATAGTACTCAATGGCAATGAACTTGAAGTCGCCATATTCTAGTAGGTAGACGTAAGGCTACGGTTCAAACCCCAAGTCAGACATCAAAACGAAATATGAAAAAATATTTCTTCGGCGACTTCCTCTCAGCAGATTTCTTTCCAAAAACTCTGAGAGTAAATAAAACTGCCATGAAAAGTTTCACAAAAATCTGTCATTCGGAGTCGACTTTAAACTGTAGGTCCCGCCACGCATGTATAAAATTAACACACACAACATATGTGGTGTGAGAAACTAGGCCGTAATCCTGACTGAAGGGTTGTAATGGCCAATTATGTATGTTATGTATGACAACGAACTTGCTTCGAAATTTTTTTCAATATCACTATTTCGATTGCTTATAGAAACTTATCGCGAATAAGTTCCACCTATTTGTGAGATTCAAAAGTGACACGGAGAGCAAATACCATTTAGGTTATACAAAAAAGTTTAAATATGATGATTTAACAGCTAAAGTTTACAAACATCAGGCTTCACCAAGATCCACCATATAAGTTGAGGCCGAGAGACGTTAAAAGACAATTTTACAGGTCCAAAATGCTGATTAAGTGTCATAATGGTTGCATTAGGAATAGAATCAACGTCAATGGCGGCCGGTAATTAAAATGATTACATTGCGTCTGTCCGAAGAACGAAATCAACGTCAAAGTCGGTATGGAAAATTATGATCATTCTGTGTATACGATAAAACCAGAAGGCTAACATTTTTTATGGGTCAAACAAATCCATCGAACCAGACAAAAAGTTGTTTGATGGTCCTTCCGGTTTTAAAATATAAAATTTAAACATGATTTAAATTTATTTCACTTCGCGGCTTGTGACAATATACTTCATCAAATAGGCACGATGTGCAAGTATGGAACCCCCACAAAACAGGCATCCTATACGCCCAAACGACTACCACAAGTTGTCTAAAAAATCATAGGATTTCATTTGGTGAAAACAATTGGTGACTATACTGAAGCAATATGCGTGATAAGCTGTCGCTGTTATTAGAATACTGTCAACTGAATGTAAATTTGCTATGGACTAACTAACATACACTCTTTTTTACTCACGCGCTTTAATGCTAGCTTTGAGAGAGGCATCACAACCACCTTCTCACTCCCTTGTAAAAAGAAATCGTCTCCAGAAGCACTCAACTGCTAGTTGCAAGTTCATTAAAAACTACATGTGAAATAGTGTTTCGGAGGGTTTTCCTCACACACCTTATATTTCAAAAAGTGAAATTTGTTTTGGTCAGAATCAGGACCGACTTAAACTGAAATTGATTCAATTTGTTTTTGGTTTTAAAAAATTGCCAAATCATATGTCGTCAGAAATGAGACGAGAACAGCAGCGAACAACGATGGTGAATACTTTGAATAAATTTTCTTCACAGTAAATTTCGGAGATTTGCGTTCAAATGCAAAAATGCGGCTGCTTCTATACGAGTCATTAAAATTTATCAATAATTTTGAGTTTAAAAATGTCATGCCCTATTTTATTTTATATTGTAATACGTATTATGTTTTGGCTAATTTTTATATATTAAAACGAAAAAAAAAAGAAATTTAAAACACTGTATCTAAATAAACACTGTCAAACAGCTTTCTTCTGCTTAAAACTTTAAAGCCAAGTTACATGATAAGCATTTACGTACATAAACCCAGAGAATTTCATCCGTGTTTCTTAAATTTGTAAGCCCTCTTACTACATATTGATTTTACACGATACTATCCGCTCTCTTCGATACCAAAGCTTTATATGTTCACGGTCTGTGTGGTCGTCTAATTAAATGTGTTAATAGGAAGAAGTTGCTTTAAAGACAAGATCCCACGTAGAACAGTTCAGTTTCACCAATATTTATATTAAGGAATTCAGTCGAGGGAATGATAAGAACTTAAGCACAGCACTAACACTGCAAAAAAGTATTTTCTTCCCCTTAAGGTCCACAGCTGCTTCAGAAGCTACTCCACAGAATGCCAAGTCTATTGACATTGATCAACAGGACTATGATTCGTGAGAAACGCAATTCTGCGTGGAATTGTCAAACGATTCAATATCCTTTTTACATATAAGTTCAGCGGAGTTCAGCAATATTGCACATATATTTCTATTTAAAACTTTATTGAAGACCTCGGACTGGCTGCTTAACAAACCACTTCCACTGAGCTGGAGTTGACAAGTAATAGAATTTGTTCTTTGGACGTTTAAAGATTGAAGGTTGAAAAAAAGGGGCTTGAATATAATGAACTGGCCGTAGAATAGTAGGTAGCATGTTGGCTTAATAGAGGAAATAAAACAAAATTTGAGAAAAATATTTCTTCCACTCAGTAGTTTTCTGGCAAAACCTCTTGAGATTTACAATTGCTACGAAAAGTTTTTCAAATTTGTTATTCAGAGTCAAGATTAAACTCTAGGACCCACCACTACATACATACATACATAATTGGTCATTACAACCCTTCAGTCAGGATTACAACCTAGTTTCGCACACCACTTATGTTGTGTGTGTTAATTTTATACATGAGTGGTGGGACCTACAGTTTAAAGTCGACTCCGAACGACAGATTTTTTTGAGAAACTTTTTCATGGCAATTTTTATTTACTCTCAGAGTTTTTGCCAGAAATCTGCTGAGAGGAAGTTGACGAAGAAATACTTTTTGTATTCTTGTTTTGATGTCTGGCCTGGGGCTCGAACCCTGGCTTTTCGTCTAATAAGCTAAAACACTACCTACTAGACCCCGGCGACTTCAGACATCTGAAATAAAAAAAGAAAGAAAAATATTTCAAACTCTCAGTAGTTTTCTGGCAAAACCTCTTGTGATTTAAAATTGCTATGAAAAGTTTCTTAAATTGGTCATTCAGAGTCAAGGTTAAACTGTAGGTCCCACCACACATAGATAAATTAACACAGAAACATGGACAGTGTGTGAAACGAAGTTGTAATCCTGTATAAAGAATTGTGTTGTGTTGTGTTTTATAAGTGAAACAATGGCTCTAGCACAAATCTCCTTTAAATAAAGTCAGGCTTAAGGAATGTATAAAACAGTTCAAAGAACTTCTGCAATTTTGCTTCGGGTTTTTTATTTAAAATTTCTTTTTTGGCAGGAAATATGTTTACGCAAAAGTTAGTAATTGGGACGTCTTTCCATAAGTTTATCAAAGGACGTTAAATACGTCAAATTTGAAGTTTTATTTAAAATTTGAATGAAAAAAATTTTAAATGAATTTCAGTCATGTTTGTATGAATTTTTTAAGTGTTTTAAATTTCTTTTTTTTTTTGTTTTTTTGTTTATAGGTGGTTAAACGGAAACTCTTTGAATTTGTTGTTTAATTATTAACTCCTTTTTTTATTTTTTTATATTTTTTATAATTTTTTATTTAAATTTTTTAAAATATTCATTTCTTTTTTTTTTTGTTTAAATTTTATATTGAGTAAAGAGGTTGGTTTTATTTTTTTTTATTTAAATACTGTTTCTTTATTTATTTAAATTATTTTCTTTTTATTTTGAATTTGACTAGAATTGTTTATTTATTTTTATATTTTATTTTTAATATATTTTTTTTTGTATAATCGGTGTATATTTGTTTGGTTTATTAGTTTTAATTATTTTTAAATTTTTCATATTGAAATATAAATATTTTCTGTATTTTTGTTTTTCTTTTCTTCTAATATTTTCTTAAATCAATGCTTTTTTTTTTCTTTACTTATATGCTAAATTTAAATATTATTTTTTTTATAATTTTCTTTTTCTTTAAATCTTAATAATAAAGTGTTT
Organism: Sarcophaga carnaria; assembly: GCA_958299815.1. Classification (NCBI taxonomy): domain Eukaryota; kingdom Metazoa; phylum Arthropoda; class Insecta; order Diptera; family Sarcophagidae; genus Sarcophaga; species Sarcophaga carnaria. Next base: position 9,880,791 of record OY283149.1, on the reverse strand, counting down.
ACTTAGATTATAAATTAATTAACAAAAATTAATTTCCGTTTTTTAAGTTTTCCTCTTTTTTTAATACCTTAAAACTTAAATATTTCGATTGCATTTTATTTTTTTCCAAGCCTTTCTTTAAAAGTTTTTACAATTCTTTTTGGCTTTAAATTAATTTTAAAGGGGGCGGGGCCTGCTGTGGTTTCTCTTTTTTTGTTTTTTATTAGAAAAATATGTTTTAAATAACTCTCTCACCCACCCTGTTGAAATAATATTTGAAATTTTATAAAATTATTGTTTAATTTTTAAGGATTTTTATTTTCATCCTCAGCCGGTGTTGTTGAATTCTAGGCAAAGAATTCTGATTTTCCTTGTATTTTATAGGCCTCTTCCTCCACTTTGTACATGTCTAATAGCTGTAAGAAGCAAAAGTTAAAAATAATAATTAAAAATAAATTTTTCCTTTCTTTATCGTTTTAGTTTATTTTGCATATGACACAACTTGCCACTTGTGTGAAGGTTTTAAAGCCGAACGCTGCAGCAGCAACATCTTAAATTCTAACTACATTACATTATTAAATGGTAAGTGTTTTTAAATTTATAGTAATTAAATAGTGTTAAAATTATAATATCACCTTAAATTATTCTTAAGTTTATGATAAAAGCATAGAAAATTTAAAGAAAAAAATTTATTTTATTGCCCATCTTATAATCTCTTTTCAAATAGGCTTGACATTAAACCAAGCCAATACACATTTTGTATTGTCGTTGACTAGGTCAACGAATGGAAATATTTGTTCCTTTTAAAACCCTTATTTATTATAAAATTGCTCTAGAGAGCTTAGGATAGGGGGTAGAGTGCCAGATTTGTTAGATCCTATCTTAGTTGAGTGCACATAGCGGCCTGTTGTAATACCACATGTTCAAACGCATAACTCGTGTATGTAGTATTCGGCGAAATGTTCTCCTGTACGATAATTTCAAATTCAGAGTTTTTTTTTATTAGGCCAGACATACGGACGGACAGCTCCAGCTCAATATCATCTGGTATTATGCTGATCTGTCCTCCCTCTGTTAGTTGTTCTCGCTGATGTTCTGTACAGTAATCCTTTGATTTACGTCGCCTCGATTAACGTTGTTTCGATTTACGTCGTCAAATTTTTTGTTCCCTCTGACTTCAATTTGTGTCGTCATTCGATTTACGTCGCCTTTTTTTTGGAATCAACTGCGACGTAAATCGAGGCATTACTGTAACTTTATTAAGTTCCTTGTTAAAAACATACTACTTTGTAGTATGAGCAATACGAAATTCGATTTACGTCGCCTTTTTTGGGAACGAACTGCGACGTTAATCGAGGGATTACTGTAACAAATGCTAGAAAGTGAAAATGTGATCTTAAGTGAAAAAACGCTAGAAAGCGAAAATGTGGCTTTTAAGTGAAATCTTAGATATCGATTACATCAACGATTGATATCATCCCGTTACTCGAATATGCAGGGCAATATTGATTATCAAACGTATTAAGATTAAAACCATGCCGGTTAGTTGTTCTCGCTGATGTTCTGTAACAAATGCTACGAAGTGAAAATGTGATTTTAAGTGAAAAAAAAAACGCTAGAAAGTGAAAATGTGGCTTTAAGTGAAATCTTAGGTATCGATTACACCAACGATGCCTGCATGATGTCATCCCGAGCATTATTGATTATCAAACGTACCATGATTAAAACCACGCCTGAACCAGTGTCTGATTGATTAGCCTGTTCTGTTTACTCTATTGGCCATTACAACTCCCTTTAGTCACGATTACGGCCTAGCTATTCATACCATCCAGGTTTTGAATGGCGGCACCTATAATTTAATTACGAATCCATTTTTTTGCCTGCTCTTTGGGTAATAATGATTACCGATACATTGCTTAGACTCAGATTCCTACCAGATTGAACATGTTTTCCTTACAATAACTTTTAAAGTATCGGTTAAGAGGACGCCTTAACTAATATCTGAAACATATTTCTTTAACAAACTTGATATCTCTGCTGGGTTAATGAACCAACCCACATTCTGAGCTTGAGTGAAGCAACAACGTCAAGGAAACCTAACTATAGGTTTCGTAAGAATGTAGGCCGTGAAAATTTGGATGCGATCAAGATTTAACATTGGCATTGCTAGGAGATTAATGAAAATCCAATCCGGTTCCAATGGATATGAAACATGAAATGAAAAGGCATCCAAAACGAGTAACTGTTTGGTGCGGATTTTGGTCCAGAGGCATAACTGGGCCAAGTTACAGTCAATGGCGATCGTTATCGGGCCATGTTGAACGAATTTTTGTTCACAAAAATTGAAGAGGATGATATTGGCAACATTTGATTTCAACAGGACGGCGCTACGTGCCACACAGTCGATGTTTCGCGCCCTGTTTTTGAACATCGCATTATCAGCCGCAGAGCTGACGTCGTTTGGCCAACTCGGAGCTGCGATTTGACACCGTTGGACTATTATTTGTGGGGTGCCGTCAAAGATAAGTGTTACGCCGACAAGCCAGAGACAATTGACGCTTTAAAGGACAATATTCGTGAAGCCATTGGTGAAATACAGCTGCACACAATCGATAATGTGCTTAAAATTTGGACCGATCGTGTAGGCTACTGCATGGCCAGCCTAGGCAGCCATTTAAATGAAATTATTTTCCATTATTAACCGAAAGGATTGCACTTTCAAATAAAAAAAGAAATTTGAGAAAATATTCAGTAGTTTTTTTTAAAGCATTTCAAAAAAAAAAGTTATTCGGCGGGCACTTTATTTTATCACACTTTTTTATTGAGGATGCTTCACTTTGGTCTGTAAATAAATTATATTCTAATTTGTATGATTTCATAGTAATACAAAATAAAATGAATGAATTATGGCCACTATAAAAATACTTTTTCTTGTGAGTGTAGCTGCAAGAGTACATGATACAGAATGAATATGAGGAACATTTCAAAATTTAACATTTTAACGGATTTCTAAAAGAAAGTGTTGAAAAATTATATTTTTTTATCTGATGGTGGTTGTGTTCGTGATTGTATTAAAAGTATCAGCAATAGCGGTTGTAGTGTTAGCAGTTATTGTTGTGTTTGTATTTAAATTGGCTACAGTGTGGTTACTACATGGCTGTTGTGTTTCATTAAGATTCAGTACCTTTTGTACATCAGTACTAAATTCTTCCACTTGCTTGGTATGGGCCATCTTTAGCTTTTCCATAGCACGACCCTGTTTAACACCGATTTGCTAGAGAATGAAACAAAAAAAAAACAGAAATTTTAAATGTTAATTTTTCTCTTGTAATTTTAAGTAAAAGAATTCAATAAAAAGAAAAATACGCAGGATAGTTCCATTTAAGAAACCTTTTCCAGTCCATAAAGTATGGCAATCATGAACGTTTAATAAATAGTAGGGTCTAAGGCTAATGTCTACACAAAAAGGGTAGACATTGTGATAGGATAAGTCTATTGTGATGCTATAAGAAATCACATCCCTTAAACCCAAAACCTTTCGTGAAACTCATGATAAAGTCACAGAGTTTCCCAGTGTCCATGATCCAAATGGAATCTTTTCATACTCTATGGACTCCAACTACAAAGGTTTTTCTAAGTGAAATGGAAATCTTAATGGAACTTAAAAGAGTTCCTCTTCAAGTTTTTCAAAGTCCCCCCCTTACCTTTTTCTCTTCCATGAAGCGTTTGATGTTATTCTGTCTCTTTTCTCTTAGACGACGATCCTTTTCGTTTTTAGTTTTTAAAGTCTTGTCGTTTTGTACCTCCTTGGCTGTATCGGCTGAGGTTTTAGCCTGTTTGGCATTTAAATCCTTGAGATCCCTATTGAGAAATAAAAAAAAAATTGTTGGGTTTTTAAAGCTGTCAATCAGTAGGCAGTACATGGCCTCGTCGATAACTTACTTGGCATGTCTTTCTTCCAATTGCTTGATTTGTTGGGCTTGTACTGTTAACATTAGAGCCTTCATGGCCTCCTGGGAGTCTTGCACATGCTGGCGCAATAGATCCCATTCTTCCTTCTTATGTTTGGCAATCATTTCAGTCCATTGTTTGGTTTGATCCGCAATTGCGGTCTTAATGGCGGAATCATTACGTATCTCATCTTTGCTGTAGATTTTGAAAACGAGAGTATAAAAAAATTTAGAATTTTGAACATTGTTGTGCTGAAGTACAAAGTTTTCCTTACCTCTTGCCCTTGATTAACTTATCGATGGCGGCATTTTGGGTTTTTTGCACACCCATGCGCTCTTTGGTGTGTTTCTTTTTGAGGGTATCCAGCTCCTTGTTCTGTTTCTTGGCCACCTTTTGAAAGCCCTTTTCGCTACGCAACGATTCCAAAGTGACAGGTTCAAAAACTAAAGGAGCCTCTTTCTTTTCCTCCTCTTTCGATTTGCCCGCATCTTTGGCAGCGCCACTGCTTTGCTCTTCAATACCCAAAGCCTTCATTTGTTCATTTTGTTTCTGAGCCGCACCAGCAAAACCACGGGGATCGGATAACATGGCCATGAAGTCCTCAAAGCCATCGGGTACATAGATTTTCAGTTCGATATTTACAAACAACATAGGCAGAGACATGGGAAAGTTGGCTTCGGTACGCAAGGATACATGACGATAGCCCGCCTGCAGACCATCCAAAGGTAAAATACGTTGGCCAATAACTTTGCCGCTCTCTTCATACACGCCGAAACGCAACACAGCCAAATCGGGTAAGACGACTTTACGGAATACAAAGGGATCTTCATTGTACACCGGATTCAAGCCATTATTGGGCACCAAACGCGTGCGAAACTCTTTCTTGACCGTATCGGAAGGCAAACCGTACATATCCACCTCCACATAGGTGCCCACTTTTTTATCACTCAAGAATTGGCCGGCAATGATTTTCACCGAACACTGAGCCGCAATGACACCGTCTACGGGCGCATCAGCGAACGGATCAAAGTCTTTGTCGGAACGTCTCATGAAGTCAGGTTTTAACAGATAACCACAGCCGCCATTATATTCAAATTTGCCCTGATTCAATTGCATGGGTAAATCGGAGGTTTGGAAATTCAAAGACACCATTTGACAGCCGGCATTCCAGAATACTTGAGGCATATAGTTGGAAGAATCGGCACGTGTGCCTTTAGGATAGATGCGTGACATTTGGCGTTTATTGTAATTGACAAAGTCAATGGCATTCTGTTTCAAATAATTCATGCCCGCCGACTCAGCAAACGAGGACATATTGTGGGCAATATTCTTCTCTATGGCCTTATCGAAGCCTTGGAATTTAATAGGCTGGGCATAGTTTACCATTGACGAAAGCCAAGGATGGACATTGGTAGTGGAACCACTATAAGCCACCGCCTGTTCGCCTCCTTCGGCCGGTTGGCCTTCTGCTCCTGGCTCACCCGGCGGCGCTCCATCTGCTGGTGGGGGTGGTGGTGGTGCTTCTGCCTCTGGCGGTTTGACGGCACTGGCATCTTCCACGGGATCATCGTCTGTTGTCAATTCGCCCTTCAAAAACAATTCCAATTCCACCTTTTCTACTTCCGGTTTCATGCGCTTGTTTTTAATCATGATTTTACGCAGTAGTTTTGAAGGTGGCGGCAAAGGTAGACCAGGCTCCAACTAATATAATACAAGCAGAAAAGTAAACTATAATGTTACAACAGATCATAGGGTTCATGAAACCTACCGGATGATCGGGCAAAGGTTCCTTGAGTAGTAGTTCACCAAAGAAGTCATCACAGTATTTGGCTAATTTATATTGCTGGGCACGATTGCAGTGATTTTCAAATGATAAAATAACTGGATATTCCGATGCTACGAATGCACAATCGGCTATGGCTTGTATGCAGTCCTAGATCCCATAAAAAAGGATTGCAAATCTTGAAAATTGTCTTATGAAAGAAAAACCATCTCCTCCACACACTTACCTTAAATAATATTTCTGTACAGTAGGCGTGACCATGGGTAACAATTGGTTCTTCATCTTCACCCTTGCCATTCCAACAGTCCAATTCCACGCAGCTAAGAAATATAAAAATTTTTAGAATCAAACTTTCTCAGTTAAATAAAGGATATGCGCCTCCTACCGACAGCCGGCCAACATAGTTTGTCTGTACATTTCTACCGATGATTTACCACCGATTTGTCTACCCGATAAATAGGTATTATGTGAACTATTGATATAATAATGGGCCAGTGGCTGATCCATATCCATGTAGATATCTAAACGATCCAAAAATACCGGAGCATTTTCATCAGACATGAGGTAACGTTTAAAGCCGTCCATGGAAAGTTGGCCTGTAAAGTATAGAAGAAACAATTAACGGAAAGTTGGCAACACTAATCTATATTTAATCAGTTAAAATATATGGTTTATTAAAAAAAAAATTGGCAATGCGAAACAGAATAAAAGAATTATTTAACAAAACAGGGAAACATATACATTTCTTATTGAGAATTGACAGTGATTGGCTCAATTTGGAAGCTACATACTCTAAGGCGGATTATCACTCCACGGCGCAAGTTTACGTGCATGTGAAAACTTTCGAGAATTGTCGCAACAGAAGGTTACGCCATCAATCAAATTCAGAGCAACGATTGAGGTAGATTGGTACTCTAATTTTTCTTATTAGTCTTTATTTTCTGTATGGAACTTAAAACTATATTGTTTTATTATTTGAAATTGGCAATGCGAAACCAAAAATTTTACTAAAATAAAGAATTTAATTCTTTATCTAATTTCTGACATTAACTTTAACTCAACTTTTAAAAATTTTGCTATTGTTATGAAAATTGGCAACGCGAAGCTAACATTTTTTGTTAAAAAAAATCAGAAATAATTAGTTTTCCTAATTCTTTATTTAATTTCTAATATAATTCTTAAGAATATATGTGAAAAAACATTGTTTTAGCAATAATTGGTAACGCGAACCTAAATTTTTGTTAAAAGTTGGAAATAATTAGTTTTTCAAATTTTTTGTTTCGTTTTTAATAAAATTTTTGAGCATAATCTTCGAAACAAATGTATTTGCATAAAAATTGGCAATGCGATAATAGAATTTCACTTTAACCATCACACGCCTTTTTTTATAAATTTCATTTTACAATTTCCTCTTCAGAAAACCCCACCATTTTTATTTTTATTCATAAAATATTTTGTGAGTTACCAACTTACAGGCTTTCTTTTTATCCTCGCCCAATTCATAATCGTTAATAATTTCTGTACAACGTTTCTCATCATAAAGGGGATATAAAATTTCATTCATCCGAGGATCACGCTGCTTCTCATTCATGAATTGTACCAATTGCTCCAGACTAATAACTTCCGATTTACCTTTGGTTCTGTAAAATCAAAATATATATACAATATATATTGCAGAGAGTGCCTGATATAAGCAATAGAGTTGGCTTACATCGTTGTAAATAATTCTTCGATATCATTTCGAGGACACACTTTATGGTATAGAGCATAAAACTTATCAAATGTAAATTCATCTTGGGTCATATTGGCACTTTTGTCATCCGGTAAACCGACATCTTTGAAACACTGATACACTAGTTTTTCCGTTTTGCCCGAAGCAAATGTTTTGGCCACTGTTTTTACTGGTATTTTACCACCCTTTTCCACAAGAAACGATAAACGCATCCAACTAAGATGCAAAAATTAATATTTGTTAGAATTGTTAAAAGAAAGTTCAAAGTTCAAATGGAGTTAACACAGTAAACATAGCTAAGTTAATGCAGAGAGAAATGCTTTAATACTTACCTGATTATATTGCTAATGAATATTCTTTTAAGAAGCTTTTTTTTGCTAAAGAGTTGGCTACACTTTTTATTTTCTTATAATTTCTAATTTATTTCAAAGTTTTGCTAAAAAATTATATTAGGTAAAGTTGGTAACGCAAAAATTGATAACTCCTAGTCTTTTTATTGGCATTCGTGGAAACTTTAAAATTTCCAAATTTTTTGAATAGTTGGCAATGTTTTTAGACTAATTTTTGTTATTAAAAGCTTTTTAATTTATTGCTTGAATATTAAATAGGTGTCACCAAGTAATTGTTAAAAAATTGGACCTGAGAATTAGACCTAGAAGGTTATTATGTATTTTGATTCTAAAGAAAATCCTATTGTATCTTACGCTGTAAAGCATTATGTTTTAAAAGACTCGCTTTCGAATCGAAATACATTATAACCTCCTATTGTTCTACTTAATTTTCAAAATTTTAAGAATAGCTGGCAACGCTTTAAATAAAGACTTAAACATAAACATATACTTTTTGCTTATTGTTTAAATACAGAAAAAGTGTTGCCCAGTATTTCCATTTTGCACTTTTTAAAAAGAAGTTGGCAACACTAAATTTTATTAAATGTTTAAAACGTAAGAAAACAAAATAAGCCTCAGCTTTCTATTAAATTTTAAAAGGTAATTTGTAGCGTCATAAAATTTCAGTTAAAACACAAGTTAAAAGTTGTTTTAGTTTATTGTGTTAGTAGTTGCCAATATTTATTTGGCAATACGTGTTAATATTAGCTTCAGCTTTCTGTTAATTTTTTTAGTATGTTGATAGTAATTGCAATACTTTAAAAGTTTTTTAGTTAGCGGTTTTAATTTTGCAAAGGTGCTGACAAATAAATAAAATTTCTGCAGTTGGCAACACCGAATTATATTATTTTACTTTGTTTTAGTATTTCAATCATGAGAAAATCAAATAAGTCTTATACTATGTCCAAATATGCACTTTTATTGAGTCAATATACAGTTTATTGAGTACAATATTTTAAGTGTTCAGACATAATAATAAACTCTGTTCAGCTGCTTATTCAATATTCATTTGACAGCTGCAAAACAAAACAGCTGGTTGTTTCAACAACATTGTTTTTTTTTTTTTTTTTTTTTTTTTTTTTTTTTTGTCGTTGTTGACTTTCAGTTGTCAAGTATCAACAGAAAGTGTTCGCTTAATTGTAATATGCTCATTGAACATACTTATGACAGTGCTGCATTTTAAGTTTTACTCAATATTAAAACAATTTGCGTATTTATTGCGCAATAATTAATTGAAACTTTATATGAAATATTGAGCTCAATAATGGCGTTTATTGCGATTTACGCCGTATTAGGCTTCGTCGAATTTAGATTAAATCTTTAAATAATTGGCAATACTTTAAAGGTAAGTTGCCAACTTTGTTTTCTTTACTTAAATTTTTTGGTTCCATTTTTTATTTTAATTTTGTTTGTTGAAAACTTTAAATTTATTCTTATTTTAATTTTAAAATTGCGTTGCCAACTTTTACATTTTTTGTTTAAATTTTGTATCTTCTTTTCTAATTTAAATATATTTGTAATATTACTTTAATTCAATGTTTTTATTGTAAATTGTGTTTAAAGTGTTGCCAATCATAAAACAAAATACAAACAAAACATAGAAGAAAAAAAATTGAAATTTTATAAACTCCCAGTAAACTTTTCGCACTCAATTTGAAATACTACCTCTGGCAGATTGTATAGATTTCTAAAGTAAATTCACTATTTATTTTACTCTCTGCTCAAGGCTCTGCTATCAGAGTAGCTGGCGTTAACAACTACTTTAACTGCCATTTAAATATATATTTGCAGGCCATAATACAAAAACTTTAGACAGAAGTCAGAAGAAGAAGAAAAAAAGTTACTACAGAGTTTATCTCGCATATTTTTCGTTTTTTTCGATTTTTTTTTTGTGGAATTTTCCTTCACTTTGCTGCATAACAACATTAGGTACAGCGTTGCCAAGACGACAGACAAGCCATAGAAAATAAAAATTCTATGCAACGCATGATGGAGTACAAAAAAGAAGAAGATGAAAATGGGGAATAAATTTGTTAGTATGTGGTTGTATGTTTGTATGTATTGCATGTATAATAAATAAAGAAAAATGACTGGGAATAACTGCTGTTATTGCTGTTGCTGTTCGTCTCAGTCCCAAGTAATAAAAGGAATAATCCATACCAATTGTCGGTTGGTTATATGCGTTGGGAATTTTTATGCTCCAACGCAATGTACATACAATAATGACATGCATAAAGTGTTATATGAATGAATGTATGCTCTAAAGCAGTAAGAGAGAGCGAGAGAGAGAGAGAGCAGAGATATACAACTTAAAAGGCAATAAATAATCCTGTCTAAAGGTTAAAGTTCATTGAAATTTTTTATGCATCATTCGGCAAAAGAAAGAGAAGCAAAACGAAGGCTTAGAGAGCATGAGTTAGGGTTTCAATTTTTTTTTTTGGCGAAAATTGCTTGACGTTAACTTTTTTTTTCTCGTGAAATTTGGGTCAATTAACTGGGGTTTTTTACGCCATTTTTTTCTCTCTCTAAACAATTTTGCGTTCGCAAGCAAAAAAAAAATTTTATGTAAAAACGTTTTTAAATCTATTTATGAAAGGGGTGAGAGGAGGGTTTATATTGGCGTTTAAATGTGTAGCTCTTAGCTTTTGTGTAATTTATAGTGGAGGGTTTGTAAACTTTACGTGCAAATTGAATTGTCAATAGATTTTGTTTTTGCTTGGAAAAAAAAACAGCAGCTTAGTGGTGCGTAATTGAAAGCACTTTAGAATTATTACAGCAAAAAAAAGGGGTTTTTAAGTCAATGAAATTAAAATCAATGTAAATCAGCTCTCCATGACATGAATTGTTAATACATTTTTATTTAAAATTGTTGAGAAATATTAGCGGATCTTTATAGTAACGTAGTAAAGATATACATCAAAAAGGAAAAAGTAAAGTGCCCAAGTATGGCATCTTTTGAACATCATCAAAGGCAAGCAAAGTTCAACTTTTTTGGCCGAATGTTCTCAGACCAAATACCATCAAAAAGCGGCTCAAATTCTAGGTACTCAAAGGTAAAGTCTCATGCCACGTTTATCAAATCCGATAAATCTTCTAATCAAAAACTGTAGAGGCCATAACCAACGCAAAAGCCGTATGCCTCAATTCAACTGATCAAGCTCTAAAACTTATAACCAGAAAGAGCGGAGAGATCAATTGAAAAGGAGGCACTTCACTGATGTAATCAATTTACAAGAATATCAGTCACTTCCCTGGACAACTCACAAGTCACGAGAATTTCTAAAATTGCCACCATATGCCTTAAACTGCTAACTTCAGAACCAGCAACACCATCGAAGGCATTCTGAGCCTACACCAAATGGTAATTTACTGACCAACAAAGGCATTCTGAGCCTACACCAAATGGTAATTTACTGACCGACCTGCTTTATAGAAAACTCCCTGTATTACAGGGAATATAGATACAATTAATGCCGTCAGACTTGCGAAGCCTAGTATAATGATAAACCTTAATTGAATTAATACATGTGATGGGCATTCCCCTACATAGGGACAAACAAACTTTACACATTTGCAAAGTAAAGAGAGAGAGAGCCCGATATGGATATATGCAGAACAAAATTCCGTCTTAAGAACCTCCTTGAAGCTATAGCAAGATACTGGCTCCTATATGCACACACACACAGGCTGGCAAAGCCACGCAATGAATGCAGAATGAGGAGCAAGAGGAGTCTACAGAACAGCTTCTCTGTTGCTTTCCGGCATTTGGAAACCTAAGAGTTCTTGGACTCACCGAATTTATTCACAGAATGTATCTAGCCAAAGCTGATTTGAATATTATTCATGCCTTCATAAAACTATCGGGATGGGTAAGTGATACCACCCAGGAGTTGTAATAGTATGAGGGAATACAATGGCGACATGTAGGAGTTAAGTAAGCCACTGCCAATTCGACCTAACCTAATATACAACCTGCAACTTAACCTGATCTAGTCGTCTTCCTTATTGTAGACAGTGCTAACACTGCAAAATCAATTATTGAATATCAGTCCCTGTGGCCATTTCGCTTTTGTTGAAAGACTGCTAAGATACAGGGCATATATGTATACATACTGGCTGACTTTCAAAATGTATCAATACAAAGTTTGTATGCAGTGCTACTATAGTATATAAATTATGTACATATGCAAAGTTACCAAACAATGCATCAATTATAAATCTGATGCCTGATTACTTTTTGACTGCGTTAAAAATACACATTGACGACGTTTTGAAATAGTATACATTGTAAACATTTTGTATAGCGGCTTTATGGAACACTATACTTTGTGCAAACACAAAGCAACTAACATTTTGGAAGTCAGCCATTATATTAGTCTACCTATGGAACCTCAAGCCTTTTCAAAGAGTCAGTTTTAAGTATACCACAAGCATGCGCCGTCTACTCTATGACTATGGTGACGTAGCAAAGATCTAAAGATGCTTCCGCAAATTCAGAATCTGTGCTGAAATAATTAACAAAGTGATGCAACGAATGTAAGATGGTTTCAGAACAACTGGTGCCGTACCATAAAGCGTTTTTGATACTGACCTTCTGACGGCTGTATCAAAAAGAGCCGGTTATGAAAATACAAGGATGTTGTCAAGCACTCAATAAGATCTTTTCGCATTAATTGTTAGAAAATAGTATTTTTGTTACTCTTTTTACTTCAACTACTTACTTTTTTTTAATAAAAAGTAGTGTTGCCAACTTTCTCTTTCTGTTGTTTTATAATTTATTAATATTTTATTGCGATATAAAGCCTTACAGAGTCTGAATATTTTTTTTTTGTCAGTAGTGTGACCAACTTTTTTAAATTTTTGAAATGTTTGCTTGCGATATACAGCGGTTGTTGATCTATTTATTGATCTTTTTCCTTCAACTACTTACTTTTTTTTTAATAAAAAGTAGTGTTGCCAACTTTATTCTGACTGTTGTTTTATAATTTATTTATTTATTAATTACAATGCAATTACAAATTTATATTCTAATTATATACGAGCGGAGTAACTTGAACATATGCGCGGTCACAGACCAGTGTCTGGTGGGAATCGAACCCAGGACCCTCACGCCAATAGTCTAGCACACTACCCACTAGACTACCAGGGCACTAATATAATTTATTAAGATTTTATTGCGATTTAAAGCCTTGCCGAGTCTGTTTATTGAATTATTGAATATTTTTTCAATAGTGTGACCAACTTTTTTAAATTTTTGAAATGTTTGCTTGCGATATACATCGGTTGCTGATCTATTTATATAGATTTATGTATAAAGCGAACTTAGATTCATACATACATACATATATTTATTAATTTATAGATCTTTTGTTTTTAAACAGTGTTGCCAACTAAATTTTTTGGTAATTCTTTTTATTTCTTTTCTTTTTTGCATACATAAAACCTATCAATTAAATATAAACCTATCAATTAAGTTATAAAACCTTTTTTTATTTATAAAAAGTGTTACCAACTTTATATTGCATTGTTTTTACTTACCTTACTGTAATGTTTGTGTATATCGTTTTTAAAGAGAATTTTAGTGCTTTTGTAATACTTACTGCTTCATTAAATTGGTAGTGGGACAGACATTAGCCCCCTTGTTATTATGGGTTATATGACGTAAACCATTTTGCCAACGCTGTATTGGTTTATTATTTTTTTATTGTTTTTTTATGTATGGAGTTTAAGGTTAGTTTTTTTAATGTGTTATTAAACGTGCATTTTTTATGTGTTCATAATAAAGTTGTAAATTTGTTTTTAAAGTTGATAAGTTAGAGTGCATTTTGTGTGTATAGGAGGGTAGAATTAACATTAGTGAACAGACATGCAATAGAAAATTTCAAATGCAAAAATTTTATGAAAAAATATTTACACAGAAAATATATACAAAGTTTTTAAAATAAATAATTTATTTTTTAATTAATTTTTGTTTTTAATTAAATTAACAACTATAAAAATTTCTATTATTTTGGACTCTCGAGATTAAGTTTTTCTATAACAATACTTATTAGTTTTTAAACTTTATTTTTAAATATTAAAAAAAAAATATTTTAATTAAATTATTACACTTCAAAATATTTTTTATTTAGTCTTCTACTGTTTTTTTTAATCTTTGCCCTTTGAAATTTGCATATTCTTTAGTGTTTTTCTTGGTTTTTTACCATTTTCCCCTGAATAATTCAATTATTTACATTGAAATTTAATCATAAACAAAGTTCACAACGCAGTGGCAACACTTTTTGTGTAACGCTAATTGTAAAGGGTGTTTTTTTTATAGAGGTGTAGAACTTTAAGTTGCAATAAAACAACGATGGATTATTCGATTGACATGAATTTTATTTATCCGAAAGATAATCTTGTGGCATTACATTTTAAATATGATTTCTGGCATATGACCGCCACGGCTGGCGCGGATGTAGTCCAATCTGGACGTCCAATTTTCGATGACTTTTTCCAACATTTGTGGCCGTATATCGGCAATAATACGGCGAATGTTGTCTTCCAAATGGCCAAGCGTTTGTGGCTTTACCGCATAGACCAATGACTTTACATAGCCCCACAGAAAGTAGTCCAGCGGTGTTAAATCACAAGATCTTGGAGGCCAATTCACAGGTCCAAAACGTGAAATTAGGCGGTCAGCAAACGTGTCTTTCAATAAATCTATTGTGGCACGAGCTGTGTGACATGTTGCGCCGTCTTGTTGAAACCACATCTCCTGGACATCATGGTTATTCAATTCAGGAATGAAAAAGTTAGTAATCATGGCTCTATACCGATCACCATTGACTGTAACGTTCTGGCCACCATCGTTTTTGAAAATGTACGGACCAATGATTACACCAGCCCATAAAGCGCACCAAACAGTCAGTTTTTCTGGATGTAACGGTGTCTCCACATACACTTGAGTATTACCTTCACTCCAAATGCGGCAGTTTTGTTTGTTGACGTAACCATTCAACCAGAAGTGCGCTTCATCGCTAAACAAAATTCGCTTATGAAAATCGGGAACAACGGTAATCTCGTTTTGGGCCCATTCGACGAATCTACGCCTTACTTTATGATCGTTTGGCTTCAATTCTTGCACGAGTTGGATTTTGTAAGCACGCAAACCAAGATCCTTCCGCAAAATCTTCCGTAAAGTGGATGGACACAGATCCAATTCCTGTGCTCGATGGCGGATGGACTCATTCGGGTCTTCCTCAATGCTACGCTCTACAGCAGCAATAGCTTCTTCTGTACGCACCGTACAGCGTCTCTGGGGATGCGAGTTATCAATAAGAGTAAACGTGGTGCGAAAACGTTCCATGGTTAATCGAATTAACTGCTCTGATGGACGATTTTGTCGACGATAAAATGGAAGTAGTTCGCGATACGTTTTCCGCACAGAACCATTATTTTCGAAATAAAATTGCACTATTTGCAAGCGTTGTTCAGGCGTGAGTCTATTCATGATGAATTGCCAAACCAAACTGAGAATAAATCACTTGACAGCTGTTAAATCGGTCGCCATCTTGAAAAGTAATGTCAACTTAAAGTTCTATACCTCTATAAAAAGCACCCATTATAAAACCAATAACAATAAAACATAAACAGAACCATGCAAAAACAAATACTCCATCATAATAACAATCAAAGAAAGTGAGAGACAAACACACACACTAAGAACAAAGTGAGAGAGTGTAAGAATAAAGAACCCGTTAATAAAGATATAAAATGTTAATTTGACATGCAATATTGGCTAAAGCAATAATAACAATACAAAAACAAAACAAAACAAAACATAACATGTCTGCAACGGAAGTGTGAACGAACGCTTAAAGACTTGTTTTTTTTTGTAAGGAATTCCTTGCAAAATTATAGAAATTTTTTTCTTCTAAATTTCATATTATTGTTGTATTGTGGAGGGCGGTGGTTAGTATAAGAGCATGCAGCATATTTTTTAGGCTGTTAACACAGAGCGACAGAGAGAGAGAGAGAGAAACTTACTGTTTTTTTAAACACATCATGGGGCATATATTATTGGCTTTAACATTGTGGGTAATTTTACGTATGCCATCTAACCATATCTAAAATGGAAATCAGAAATATAAAATAAAAAAAAAATATTTATATTTAATTAAAAAAAAAAGTAAAATTTTTATTCTATTTTCTATTTTTTCTAACAAAAGCCTTTTAAATAAAAGCTTTGGCTTTTCATACTTTTTTCAAATAAAAATATCTTTCTTTTGTCTTCTTATTCTTCAACCATTCATTGTTTGTTGTTGTAGTTTTCTTTTTTATGTAAAATTCTAGTCTTCAAAGTTTTTAAAAAATTTTTTATAAATTTTTTTCTTTCATTTTTACTTAAAATTGCTTAAAACTTTTCAATATTCTTTTGTTTGGTTTTAAATTGCTATTCTGCCTTATTTCTTCATATTTTCTCTGTTGTTTTTTTGGTTTCTTCAGACTTATGGCCAGTGTTCTATTGTTTGTCGTTTATTTTTTTTTTCGTCTTTTTCATCATTTCACTTGACATTTTCTTTGGCAATATTTTTAAGTGGTTTTGAAACCAAAAAAAAAAAAACTCTTCCATGAAAATTTTGTCTTGATAAATTTAAATTAGGCATGAAAAAGAAACTTTTTTATGTCATGTTGTTATGACATTAAAAACTTTAATTTAATAACAGCAACAACATAAATTTTGTTCTGGTAATTTACAAATTATTGCATGGCATGGCACTCATATGCAAATTTCTGCAGTAGACCTTCAATTTGAACGAATGTTCCAGTTCCCTTCATAGTTGTCTACCGGATAAAACCAGTAGTAGACTTTGCAACGAAATTCTCAGCAGTATTCTGGTAAAAATAAACTGTGAGAGAAATAAAATTGCCTTGGAAAGTTTCTTAAATGTCAGTCAAAGTCGATGTTGAACTGTAGGTCCCGACAATTGTGAATAAAATTAACACACACACACAATAGAGGTGGTGTGAGAAACTAGGTTGTAATCTTTACTTAAGGGTTGTAATGGCCAATTACTTAAGTAACCTAAAGTCTGCATGCGTACTCATTTTACTGGAAAAACGGTCTAGCAGCCATTGGGCCTAATCGGATCAGCCTCTTTTGGATTCCCGATTCCAGAGGTATTTCCTTATGGACTCATCGAATAATGGATCATAGTTAAAGGGAAGATGTGTAATGTAGGAGGCTTTGAACATCTACTGACGGTGGTTGAACTCATTGCAGCTTATTATCATCGAATCATGGATCGAATAGTTGAAGGGAGGATGTGTAATGTAGGAGCCTTTGGACATCTATTGACGGTGGTTGAGCTTATTTGCAGCAGCGCTACTTTTACAGGAACTGCAATGACTGCCCATCATCTACTATTCGCAGTTCATATAGCCTCATATCTCGAGTGCGTGTGAAACAATTTCTTCGTCTATTCATAGACAGAATTAAGGCTATTTCATCCCTAATCATTTAAAGAAACTGGCAGTTTACAATAAAGATGGGATGCTCGATAAGGCCATCACTCCCAGCAATTCTGATCATATTAAACCGGACATCTCTCAATAAAACAGAAATATTTTAATGTTACTCTTACCACCTGCTCCTTTGGCATCAGGTTTGTTTTCGGTAGAATATCTGGATATATACACTTTTCAAATCAGGTGGCAACGCTAGCCAGCTTATCTGTGTCATTCATTCTGTGATATATACGCGGAGGTCGAGAACAGATATGAAATATTCTGAGCCCCCATGGATACTCGCGAGCATCTTTCAAACAAAAGATTATGCCTTCGAAGGATGTGCTTAGCTTAATTCAACTTGAAGAGAAAATATAAACAACGGATTATAGTAACACTTTCCGATAGTCAGGCCGCCAACCATGCACTCAGCTCCATTGAAGTTACAACGAGAATAGTCTTGAAAAGCTGAATCAGCTAGGCATGGGAAATCTGCCTGGTCGTGGAATTTACAGCTCAGGAATTTACAACAATGAGCAGGCCGTTGAACTTACAAGGATGTAAGCGTTTATGTCGCTGATAGCAGCATAGGATGGAAAGTGAAACTTAGAAAGGTATCACCGGAAAAGGCAAGAGAGATATATATAGAGAGAGAGAGAGAGAGAGAGAGAGAGATTGAGGCAGAGAAATATGAAATGTCAGACTATCCAGGAATAACCTGAGATTGGTAATCGACCATATGTGGCAAGACACTGCAAACTAAAGCAACACTTTTTTAAAATTGGGACTGCGTACAAACTTAGTACCCGTGCGATACTAGATGTGGCGCACAAAATTGTTCTTGTCGGCACCGAAAAGCATCCGAAAGTTTATGAGGATTTAGAGGAAGACTGCGGGCAGTAAAATTAATGATATGATCTACTATGGTACCTATAAACAACGACAATAATTATTAAAATTTGTGTGAGAAATAGTAAGAGCGTTCCGTTTATGGTTGGAGACTGGAAGATTTGGACTACCGTTGGAGTGAGACAAAAACTTTCCATTCATCATTTTCTTCACAGTTTTCACATGATCTTGCAATATGTGTCCGTGCATCACTATGTTTAGCGACCTTTGTTCACCCTAAAAGATTTAATTGATGTTCCGCGATTGTCTAGTTCCTTCTCTCTATAGATGGAACTGTTTTCATATCACCTTGGCGCCCATGGTTATGTGACTTTGACATTGAATCGGCTGGTTGGCTGAGCTTCTGATGCGCTTTATTGATTTGGATTATTGTAATGAAATCATTTTTTTAACGCGTCATGATTCAAAGCAAGAAATGCTTTCTTACGGCATTCAATCCACATTTAACCCATTAGTGCCCAATGGCAAAATAAGTTGCCAGCAGAGGGTGCCTTAGTTTTTATGATCTGAAAGGAAATTGAGTGTAAAAAACAAAACCAGTAACCGTTAGAAAAAAAAGTAGTTCGGGCGTTAATGGGTTAATGCGCGAATAAGGCTTTCAATTAACGACTTAAACTCCATTTTCCTTGGTTGAATGACTTCCAATGATTTCGCAGGTTCTTCTTAAGTTTGACAAACAATCACCATTAGTGCACTTTTTTTGTCTAGAAAGTATTTGAGATTAAACTTGGGATCAACCGCTGACTCCACTAACAAGAGCGCCGTAGGTTCGAGTAACTAAATTTACCACAAATAAATCAGATTCCCGAGCCTATCTTTCAGCGTTTTTCTCTCGATTGCAGAGTTTTTATTTCCAACAAAACTGTCAGAGAAGTCGTCTTAGTTTAGTACTTTTTTTTAAACAAATTCTGGATAACATGATGTAATACAAGGTAAAGCATCTTATATATTCTCACATTTATTAAACTTATTATCATACATGATAGTTAAAAGTAAAGCTTGTTTTAAACTTACCTTTGCCGTATCGGCGTCTGGACACACCACATGGTGATACGTGATGTTAATGTAATCTGTGTTCGAGCATATCGTTAAAGATTTTTTATCCAATGCCGTTAAGTCTGCACCACATTTTTTTGTAACTTTATCGAGAATTTTTGGATCCTGTTAAGTAGTATAAAAAAATAATATCCCGTTAGTTTTTTTTTTTTGCACTGGAAAACTATCAAGTAATTGTCAATGTCACAAAAGTAGCTGAAAAAAGTAAGAGATTGGCAACAGAATTCATCCGTAATGAGGAGATTGGATACTCCAAGACTTCTCCAATCTATAAGGCTTTGAAGTGGTTAAGATATAACCAGGTATCGGTATACATAGATATTCTGTCGCTTACTCAGAATCCAACCTTATGAATGTGTTTTCTCCGCTGATGAGGATGGAACTTATGAATGGAATCACCAGTTATATGGTTCCCGAAACTACATTTATCTCTAGAATGATAATTCTCGATCCAGATAGGGGCTTGTGGATTACCGTTCCATTCCCCAGGAATTCTTAATACCTGATGAAACCAAAACTTTTGCTGGTGGGCCTAAACTGGATAGAGGCACTAGAACTGAGGTTTTGTGCGAGGATCTCGGGCTGGAACTGTACAACTTTTCAAGCAGAAGTATTTGCCGCTAGAGGGCTCTTGAGGTAAACGTCCAACTGTACAACTTTTCAAGCCGAAGTATTTGCCGCTAGAGGGCTCTTGAGGTTAACGTCCGTTGTCTAATGCAGATTCTTACTTCATTTTCGCTGCCCTGAGAGTGATAAAAACGGTCTAGTGTAAGTGGTTTCTAATTGTAAGGATGCTATAACAGCCATTGGTCCTAGTCGGAGCAGTC
The DNA here is from genome assembly GCA_958299815.1 of Sarcophaga carnaria. Taxonomy (NCBI): domain Eukaryota; kingdom Metazoa; phylum Arthropoda; class Insecta; order Diptera; family Sarcophagidae; genus Sarcophaga; species Sarcophaga carnaria. The sequence goes on along the minus strand of OY283149.1, from coordinate 9,860,676 downwards.
TCTTTTGGATTCCCGGTTTCGGAGATATTTCCTTATGGACTCATCGAATAATGTATCGAATAGTTGAAGGGAGGATGTGTAATGTAGGAGCCTTTGGACATCTATTGCCGGTGGTTGAACTCATTGGAGCTTATTATCATCGAATAATGGATCATAGTTAAAGGGAGGATGTGTAATGTAGGAGCCTTTGGACATCTACTGACGGTGTTTGAACTCATTGGAGCTTATTATCATCGAATAGTTAAAGGGAGGATGTGTAATGTAGGAGCCCTTGGACATCTACTGACGGTGGTTGAACTCATTGGAACTTATTATCATCGAATAATGGATCGAATAGTTGAAGGGGAGGATGTGTAATGTGGGAGCCTTAGGACGGACACCTGTTGATGGTGTTTGAAATCATTAGAGTTTATTTTCAGAAGCGTAACTTTTACAGGAGCTGCAATGACTGTCCGGCTGCCTTCCAAAATGTATCAATACAAAGTTTGTATGCAGTTCTACTACTGTATATAAACAATGTAGATATGCAAAGTAACCAAACAATGCATCAACTATAAATCCGATACCTGATTGCCTTTTGACAGCGTTAAAAATACAATTTGACGACGTTTTGATATAGAATACATTGTATATATTTTGTACAGCGGCATTATGAAATACGATACTTTGTTCAAACACAAATCAACTAATATTTTGGAAGGCAGCCTCCATCATCTACTATTCGCAGCTCGTATAGTCTCATAGCCAGAGAGCGTGTGAAACAATTTCATCTATTCATAGACAGAATTAATGCTATTTCATCCCTAATCATTTAAAGAAACTGGAAGTTTACAATAGAAAGATGGGATGCCCGAAAAGACCGTCACTCCCAGCAATTCTGATAATATTAAGCCGGACATCTCTCAATAAAAATGAGAAATATTTTAATGTTACTCTCACCACCTACTCCTTTAGCATCAGTTTGTGTTTTCGGTAGAATATCTGGATATACAAACCTTTCAAATCAGGTGGCAACGCTAGCTGGCTTCCTTCTCTGCCCCTATCTTCCTCTATATGTTCCTTACACTCGATCCCAGCATTCAAGAGACGAACTAGAGATCCAGTTAAGAAACGAACAGTAGCCGAGAGCAGTTCTCGTTCTATAGAACAAGGATTTCAAGGATTCTAACGGGGAACAACCGCCCGCATAGATAATTAAAAAGTTTGTGGAAACGAAATCTCCTCGTCTTAGATTGTCTACAGCCTTCTTGATAGCAAGGATTTTTGATTGGCAAATGCTGTAGAAAACTTTTGTTCGAATACAAAATCGATAGAAAACAGTGTTCTTGATAAGGAATCTACTAAACGCTCTCAGAACGAAAACTTATATACCCGTGCTGCACAATAAGCATTTAAACTTTATCAAAAATCCCACATTTTTAATTTATACACCCAATATGTTAAACTAATGTCACCACGAGCTGTTCTAATAAAGGAAGTGAAAAGAAAAGTGAGAAAGAGAGTAGTAAGGAAGTATAACTGCGTGTGGGAATGATAACCTGACATATGACCTGACATATTGCTGTTGATAATACACCGGAAATTAAGTGAATAAATAAGGAAACGGATATGAAGTAAACAGAAGAAAAAAAAACAAGAATACATTCATTATTGTATAGAAATGTAACGAAATCTTCTACCCTTTATTTGCATTCAAACCTCGTATATGTATGGGAAACATATTGAACTCGACTCTACACTCCTCTTTACTACACTTCTCTGTATTCATGTTGTTGTTGTTGTTGTTGTATTATCCTAATGACCTGCTTGCCTATAGAGAACTAATCTTTAAATTATTTATGCCTGATGAAGTATGTCAAACTGCTTTATTGATTCTTTCTATACTTTTTATGTAAATGAATATGGATGTGTGTGTGTATGTGTGTGGGTGTATGTATGCAATTTTTTGTTGTATAGTTTTCATATGTATTTACCATATTAACTGTAAGTGTGTGCGTATGTGTGTGTTGGTGTCAAGTAGAAAATTGTTTTTTAATTAAAATTTTTTTTAATTTGCAATTTCCCTTGGTCCATTCTAAAGGGTGTTTTTTATAGAGAACTTTAAGTTGCAATAAAACAACGATGGATTATTCGATTGACATGAATTTTATTTATCCGAAAGATAATCTTGTGGCATTACATTTTAAATATGATTGCTGGCATATGACCGCCACGGCTGGCGCGGATGTAGTCCAATCTGGACGTCCAATTTTCGATGACTTTTTCCAACATTTGTGGCCGTATATCGGCAATAATACGGCGAATGTTGTCTTCCAAATGGTCAAGCGTTTGTGGCTTTACCGCATAGACCAATGACTTTACATAGCCCCACAGAAAGTAGTCTAGCGGTGTTAAATCACAAGATCTTGGAGGCCAATTCACAGGTCCAAAACGTGAAATTAGGCGGTCACCAAACGTGTCTTTCAATAAATCTATTGTGGCACGAGCTGTGTGACATGTTGCGCCGTCTTGTTGAAACCACATCTCCTGGACATCATGGTTATTCAATTCAGGAATGAAAAAGTTTGTAATCGTGGCTCTATACCGATCACCATTGACTGTAACGTTCTGGCCACAATCGTTTTTGAAAAAGTACGGACCAATGATTCCACCAGCCCATAAAGCGCACCAAACAGTCAGTTTTTCTGGATGTAACGGTGTGTCCACATACACTTGAGGATTACCTTCACTCCAAATGCGGCAGTTTTGTTTGTTGAGGTAGCCATTCAACCAGAAGTGCGCTTCATCGCTAAACAAAATTCGCTTATGAAAATCGGGAACATCGGTAGTCTCGTTTTGGGCCCATTCGACGAATCTACGCCTTACTTGATGATCGTTCGGTTTCAAATCTTGCACGAGTTGGATTTTGTAAGCACGCAAACCAAGATCCTTCCGCAAAATCTTCCATAAAGTGGATGGACACATTTCCAATTCCTGTGCTCGATGGCTGATGGACTCATTCGGGTCTTCCTCAATGCTACGCTCTACAGCAGAAATAGCTTCTTTACGCACCGTACAGCGTCTCTGGGGATGCGAGTTATCAATAAGAGTAAACGTGGTGCGAAAACGTTCCATGGTTAATCGAATTAACTGCTCTGATGGACGATTTTGTCGACGATAAAATGGACGTAGTGCGCGATACGTTTTCCGCACAGAACCATTATTTTCGAAATAAAATTGCACAATTTGCAAGCGTTGTTCAGGCGTGAGTCTATTCATGATGAATTGCCAAACAAAACTGAGAATAAATCACTTGACAGCTGTTAAATCGGTCGCCATCTTGAAAAGTAATGCCAACTTAAAGTTCTATACCTCTATAAAAAAACACCCTTTACATATATTTCTTTCTTTCTTTTCCACTCTGTCCCTCCTCTCTCTCTCTCTCTTTCTCTTACATTTATTGCATTTTAATTATATCGAGTTGTGAACTGACATGACATGAATTGCCATAATTGAGTAGAATTTAATTTAAATGTGAATTTGCAATTTTGGGTGTATTTTTAATTGCCATTTTTGTTTACCAACAGTTGGCAACATTGCTTTTTTTTTTTTTTTTTTGACAATAAGTGCCAGATGTTAAGTGCTTGGCTTAGGCAAGAGTATGAGTAGGAAGTTTTTGATTAGCAAGGTGTGGAAAATATTTAAAAGTAAATAAAAACGCATTTGAAATCAAATAATCACACTGAATGCATATGAATTAGCTCTACGTCCGCTTAAGCGCCTACCGATCCTCTTATTTAATGCAAAAATAAGCCGACAAAAATCCATTTGAATCTGAAGATTCTTAGTTCCTTCAAATCATCCAAAAAAATCTGCGGACTCTCAGGTTTATTTATTATCGCTCAATTGTACTGCTCTTTTAAAATAATGTGGGGCTCTTAAAATAATATGGGGTACCTCTATAGTATCTCCTCCAAGTCTATATCTGCACAGAATGGGCAATGTCGCCTCCCTTTACTGTCTTGACGCAGAGCACATTGTTTTCGAGTGTGCACGCTGGCAGAGCTATCGCTCTGTACTGACGTCAATAGTTGGAACGATTACAGCCACTAATATTGGCGGGGTCATGATTGCGAGTAGTGGAAATTGCACCTCGGTGGTGAATTACGTAGAGCGCATTCTGAGACGGAAGAAGAGAGATCTTGAGGCTGCAGAACGAGTAAGCGAGACAATGATTTAGACGAAAGGAATAGTGGAGACGCTTAGATGACTCCTCAACTTTCGATACGCAATCCGGGCGCGGATATGAACATGGAGATGCCAAAGGGCCAAAAGGACTCCACTCCGAAGTAATACTACCGTAGTTCTGGAGTGGGCACAAACAAGTCCATATGAGACGAGGGAGTGATTTAGTGGGTGAGGACCCCACACACGGAGAATGTGACGAATTTCTCTTTGGTGCGGTTAGGTACATTTACCCCTCCTCGGCGAAAAAAGTCTATTACCCTGGCAAACTTCAGGATGTTGCTTGGTGTGGTGTCAGAGAGAACAATTTTCTGCCCAGCACCTGACACCACGCAACCAAGTGTTTCTTTCTGGGATGCATTAAAGCCTCACATTTCCAATCATCTACAAATACATTTTTGGTTCCTAACAAGTCCGTTTTTGGGTCTACAGGATACCATAAAACTGAGAATCTTGCTTAACTATAATTGCCCAAAATAAGTTTAGATTGCCAAGTATACCCTTCGACACATCACTTCCCACTCCACAGGAAATTTGTGGTCTAATCAAAGGAGCTAAAGTTCGCCTCCGCGAAAGCTCATATATCTGCTCATTACCGTGAATTTCCAAATGACCTGGGAGCCAGCAGTGGGTGACCCACATATAACGATATTACGGATAGGCATATAGGATAGGATAGCCCTTTGGGTAGACAGTTCCTTGCCTGATATCTGAAGTATTTGCCACGACAAGAATAGGAGTTGTCGTCGTGGTCTAGTAGGTAGTGTGTTGGCTTATTAGATGTGAGGCCTCCCTTCAAATCCCAGGTCAGGCATCTCCAACTGAACGAAATATAAAAAAATTTTGTCGGCGACTTCCTCAGCAGATTGCTGGCAAAAACTCTGAGAGTTAATAAAATTGCCATGAAAAAGTTTCTCAAAAATCTGTCGTTCGGATTCGGCTTTAAACTGTAGGTCCCGCCACTCATGTATAAAAATTAACTCACACAACATAAGTGGCGTGAGAAACTAGGTCGTAATCCTGACTGAAGGGTTGCCCAATTATGTATGTACCGTGAATTACCAAGTGACCCGGGAGCCAGCAGTGGGTGACCCAGATAGAACGATATTACGGTTAGGAGGGTATGCCCTTCGGGTAGAGAGTTCCTCGCCTGATATCTGAAGAATTTGCCACGAGGAGAATAAGAGTTTGTATATAACACAATGAGTTAATGTCAAGAACACATGCGAACGCATGCAAGAGTACTGGGAACCCTTGCCTTGACATTTTTAACGAAGCTTTGTGAAGTTAAGGCAAAGGAGGACACTACGTGATGTATAAGTGAGTTTGAGTTTAGTGGGTTAGGTAATGATGATATACATCGCAGGCTTTTTATTTTTTTTGTAGGCCAATAGACTTAAGCGTTACATTTTTATGAGTGGTAACGTGACCTAACTTTACATAACCTATTTATAAAACTGCCACTGCCATTTTTTGAATCAATTATAGCCCAATGGGCTAGCTTAGAAGGAGAAGCGGCAGTATACTTGCAAAATTTTATTTATTTTTCATTCAGGCAAGGTGTAAGTGCTGTTAACCACTTTGGATTGATTATTCTAGTGGATATTGCCACTAATTTCCTGTAAAGTTTTTTATAAATTTTCCACCAGATATTTTTTGTTTTGGCATTTAAAATTTTATGTAAGAGGCTATACAACAACAACAACAACAAAAAGAACAAAAAAAAATATACTGGAGCAGTATGGAAATTTTATTTTCATTTTAAATTTTCCGCTTCTTTTTTTTTGTTCAATTTTTTGTTTTTCGTGATTGTATTCACATTCGCATTTCAACACGGCAACTATGAAATGAATGCGTTCGTCGCTCTGGCACATATAAAATGCAAAACACATCAAATATGCAACAAAAAAAGAAGAAGAAAAAATCGTATTCGATAAAATTGAAAATCAAAGGAAAACCGATATCCAGTTTTTTTTTTAATTTTTCATTTTAACTTGTAGCCAATGATTTGCCATGCATTCCAATCCATATAGGAAAAGTTTTTCTTTTTAATTTAAAAATTTTATTTTCTTCTCGTTTTTATTTTGCAATTTTTGATACGTGAACTTTAAAATTGTTACGGTTGGCAAAGCACGAATTATATGAGGAAAAGGTGTCTCTACTAAAGGCATATCTAGCTCAGGCATTTACCCCGAAATGTGGTCAATAATGATTTCGTAATTCTCTCTAAGCAAAGCAGAGTAAATGATCTGGGAATTAAACTGCAGAAGACCAAACTCTAGAGAAGTGTGATGAAAAGGGTCATTTTTTCTGGGCAGGAAGCTTTAGGCAAAGGTTTCCGTATGTACATATAAAATTCAAAAGCTTCAATTCCCACCAAATACTAAGTTCATCAATAAAACCTTCTGAGCCTTGCCCGCCAGAGACAGTAGGTTAGGTTAGATTTTTTTTTTCACGCCGCGGAGGGGTAAATGTACCTAACCGCACCATAGAGGAAGTCGTCACATCTTCCGTGTATGGGGCCCTCACCCACTAAATCCCCCCCTCGTCTCCTTTGGACTTGTTTGTACCCACTCCGGAACTACGGTGGTATTACTTCGGAGTGGAGTCCCTTTATCCCCTGCGTGTTCATATGCGCGTCCGGATTGCGTGTCGAAAGTTGAAGAGACATCTAAGTGTCTCCACTATTCCTTTCTTCCAGGTCCCTGTTTTGAATTTCGCTTGACACGTGTGCCAGTTTCATCTATTCCGGCGTGCCCACATGTTCCGCAGCCTCAAGATCCCTCTTCTTCAGTTTTAAAGTGCTCTCCACGTAATTCGCCACTGAGGTCTAATTTTCTCTACTCGCGATCATAACCCCGACAATGTTACCGGCCGTGATCGTCCCAACTATCGACGTCCGTGCAGAGCCATTGCTCTGCCAGCGTGCACACTCGAAAACAGTGTGCTCTGCGTCATCAATCGTAAAGACAGTAAGGGGAGGCGGTCTTGCCCATTCTGTGCAGATATTTTCTAAAATATCCGTGACCCGATAGCATCTGTGTAACTGAGTAATTTACCTCTCCAAATTTCCGACCAATCCATGTGAATTTCATCCCATTAACCCTTGGCTAGACATCTGTTTTTAATATATTCTGTGTCTCTAAGAATTCTTCGTCTTAGGTTCCCAATTACCTCCTGATCTCCTCCTCTTCTTTCTCGTCATTACAGTTTCTGCATAAGTCATTATGAGGTATTCCCAGCCTCCGGTCGTGAGTACTGAGGGGTCAGTGATGAACTCTGGTTAGGTTTCACTCCAATTGTGTTCTGAATATCTCCATTGCAAGCAAATTCCTAAACTTTAACCCATTTTTCCATCGACAGTTAGTACATTTCATGTCTCATTAAATAGTGGACCGGCCAAATTATCCCGCCTTATAACTCTTCGGAAACGCCGTAGTCTAGAAGGTACTATGCTGACTTATTAGACACGAACCCGTAGTTCAAACCCAATCTTTTGCGCTGAAAAGTTCCTCAAACGTGTTGTTCGGAGTCAACATTAAACTGTAGATCCAGCCACTCATAAATAAAATTGACACACACAACGTGAGTTCTCAAAGTCACCGTAGTCTAGTAGGTAGTGTGTTGGCTTATTAGACGTAAAAGCCAGGGTTCGAGCCCCAGGCCAGACATCAAAACAAAATACAAAAAGTATTTCCTCGGCGACTTCCTCTCAGCAGATTTCTGGCAAAAACTGTGAGAGTAAATAAAAATTGTCATGAAAAGTTTCTCAAAAATCTGTCGTTCGGAGTCGACTGTAAACTGTAGGTCCCACCACCCATGTATAAAATTAACACACACAACACAAGTGGTGTGAGGAACTAGGACGTTGTGCAATGGGTCAGTTCGACCTCCGGGTACTGTACTTGTCTTAATTGACAAGTACACGTCCTCTAACCTAACCTAACGTGAGTGCTCTGACATTGCAGATCATAATCCTGGCTAAAGGATTTTAATGATCACATAAGTAAATAAGCAAAACTAAGAAAAGTTTTGACGAACATGTTATTTCGCCAGTTACCAGCAGAGTAATGTGATAAACGATTAAGGAAGATTCAAAGAATTTGAGAGCGGTCCCCTTTAAGGGACTTTTACACACATGCATTGAGTGAATCATCTTGCCTTGGCAAGAACTCTTTCAATTTATTCGCATGAAACGCCAAATTCCCAACACCATTCTCCTAATATTCCCAGACGCCTAAATGCTGTTATCAAATATTGCATGTTTGTCTTGCCACTGCATGTGGTCACTTTGAAAAACTTAAATTTCAAATGAAGCCCTCGAAGTTCCGTTTTTTTCTCTCTTAATTTTAAAGCATTATCATCTCGCCGGAGAACTTTTTTTTTTTGGAAATCCCAAAAGTATGCAATGCAAAGGACAACAAAACCCAAATGATTATTTTACGGGTTGGTTGTCTTTCTCTCCTTGTCTTTCGACTTAACCAAACTTTTTTTTTTGCTCTGTCATCGCATTCAGGCAGGCGGGCAGCAAACAATCCTTTTATGTTTTCACTGTCATTTAAAATGTAAATAGTTATTATTGTTGTTGCTCCCGTTGTTGTTGTTGTTATTGTTGTATTCAATGAAATTGGCAACACGTTTCTCACATTAAATATTAATGAAAATATAAATGAAAATTTGTCTCTCTTTAACAAGTTGTAGTGGTGGGGGAAAAAGCGGACAGAGTAGATATTGTAAAATAAAATACACACGACAAACGAAATGAAAAATACTCACGAGTGTATGTGCAAATGCGAGTGCTAGTGTTTGTGTGTAAAAGTGTGAAAAACGACAAATTTTTTTAATGCCGTTTTAGTGAAGAACGAATGTACGAAGGAGCTGTTAATTTTTTGACAGAATAACAACAACAACAACTACAACAATGAGAATGATAATGATTATGTTGTACACTGACAACTGACATTTCAATTTAACCATGGTTGTGTGCAAAAACAAGAAAAATTTAAGAGTGAAAAAAGGTTGAGAGAAGAAGTATACAAGGAAGGAAAAAGCATTTAAGCAGAGAAAATAAGCATTGAAATGAAAAATAAAGTGTGACAGTGTTTTGATAAGAAAGAAGCAATTTTAAAAGCTACTGGAAACAGCTCATAGCTAATTCAGCTTTGCAGGGAAAACACCATTTCAAAATGGCAACAACGATGGAACGAGGAAAATAGAGGAAGATGGACGGCGAGACTTATTCCAGACATAAGGCCATGGATTGGTCGGAAATTTGGAGAGGTAAACTACAACGTTACACAGATGTTATCGGGTCACGGATATTTTAGAAAATATCTGCAGAGAATGGGCAAGACCGCCTCCCCTTACTGTCTTTACGAGGAAGGGGAGATAATTGATGACGCAGAGCACACCGTTTTCGAGTGTGCACGCTGGCAGAGCTATCGCTCTGCACTGACGTCGATAGTTGGGACGATCACGGCCGGTAACATTGTCGAGGTTATGATCGCGAGTAGAGAAAATTGGACCTCAGTGGCGAATTACGTGGAGAGCATTCTAAGACTGAAGAAGAGGGATCTTGAGGATGCGGAACATGTGGGCACGCCGGAATAGATGAAACTGGCACAAGTGTCAAGCGAAATTCGAAGTAGGGACCTGGACGAAAGGAATAGTGGAGACACTTAGATGTCTCTTCAACTTTCGACACGCAATCCGGACGGGGATGTGAACACGCAGGGGCCAAAGGGACTCCACTCCGAAGTAATACCACCGTAGTTCCGGAGTGGTCACGGGTCCACAAGACGAGGGGGGGGGGATTTAGTGGGAGAAGGCCCCACACACGTAGGATGTGACGACTTCCTCTATGGTGCGGTTAGGTACATTTACCCCTCCTCGGCGTGGAAAAAAAAATTCAGCTTTGCAAGGAATTCAACACGTACCAGTTAGCATCTCTTGGACTATGTGAAACACGTTGGTGTAATTCGGATGGCCGGCTCGCCTTGTTTCCACTCCGGAAAACCAAATAAAGAGTTCCGTTTAACAGAATTGAAACTGTGTTGGCAAAAAAGCAAAGGGAGCTTTTGTCACGTGGGAACTATGTTCGGACATAATAATAACAGTGCCAGAGCCCGCAAATCCTTTATGTACACAATACTTTGTTTCAATGGTTACATTCGTTGTCAGTCGCTCAACACGCCTACATTAGTGGACAATCGTTTCTGATAGCACTTCACGCACTTGTTTCATCCGGAAGGGAATCCTTGTTCATTAAGGATTTACATACCCCATTGGAAGTACAATGCAAGGTAATTTTCTACCTCCAGTTTTTTAAAACACGATTTATACTCAACTGGATTCCTCGTTGCATATATTGACGGCATCGTCTTTGAAGTGTATAGTTCGTGAGAAGTTCATAGAAACCTAACCAAGGAGGAGATAGGATATGTGGGACAGCTCGTGTCCTGATTAACCATTCTCGGCATCAGGACTTCCCATTAGAGAATGACTTCCTTATAATAAAGCTGTAAACCAACTTGAAAATTTAAGAAATTAATTGATCGATATGATATCAAGTGACGTTAGACTATCGGATAAGGGTCACCCAAATGAGAGAAGATTGTGTAGAGCCAAAGTACATGCAAATAAAGTGAGCAGAAGTCATTGGCAAGTAAGGGAAGTTTCTCTGCGTACCATAAGATCAATTACAGTGACAGAGATCCAGTTTAAATAATTGTTTAGTACGCTTTCGATCCAATTAGGGAAACAGAAAAAAAACCTGGCAACAAAGCAAGATTTCTCGTATGTTTCCCAGGCATTGCCACTGTCCAGGAATGGACCGATTGTTTAAGGGCGGTAAAGGTTAAACCCATTTTCGTAAGTGGATGAGTATTTGGCAGAAATATGTATGTCTGCTACAGCAAATTCATCGATACACGTTACATCGTTATGACCCAGAATCCATATCAGGTGGTGGGTTAAGATGTCGCGCAGTTACGTGCTATGTGTCGTCAGCATATAACTTAAGTCGTGATGGAAGGCAGGAAAGTTGAGAGGATCAATTTTATAGTAAATAAGCCTTAAAATTACCAACTCTTCGCGAGGAGCTTTATTCGTTTGTTGCTTCATCAATGGTGAAATATCATATTTGTGCCATTCAAACCACTGTCTTTTGGTTTATTTCCCCATTAAGCACGTTTAACAAGCAAAATAATGTAATAATGGCGGAAAACCCCTATAAAATAATGTTGAAAGATAACAGGAAACCAAAAAGAGGAAAAGAAAAAAACGAAAACCAAAACCAAAACAAATTTGAAGAGGAATAGTGTTCAATTAAATGTGACATTGACAGCAGTTAGTTGTTGTAATTTTGATTAAATGTAAATGACAGGAAGGGAAGAAAATTAAAAAAAAAGAAACAGACTAATTACCTTTGGAACACCACCCGCTCTTATATCACTAACTTGACACAATTCAATGACATCGCCACCCTGTAAGAGGATAATAAGGAAAAGAAACAATATTTTAGTAAAGTTTACGTGTATAAGACAACACTTCAGTGTGTATGCTTACCCTGCCTTCACTTTTCCAATAAAGAAAAAAACCATATTCATCCACTTTAAATAAGGCATCCTTTTCGAAATCATTTTCTTTGGTTTCCTTTTCATTCTCGAACCAACGATCGAATACACAGCCGGTAGTTAATTCCGGTGGTACCGGTATTATCCAATCGAATTCGTACTTTTTAGTCATTTTGCTAAGATTATATTAAAACTAAATGTGGAAACGGGGTGGTAGAGGTTATGGTAAATCAAAAAATAGTTACGTGGTATAACTTTAGTTTTTTGTATTTTTTTTTTATTTTTCTTCTTAATTTTATATTTAATTCCTGTATTATTATTTCATTAATTCCTGTTATATTGTGTTTATTTTTGTTGTTGTTGGAAAACAAATCCTCATTTGTTAGAATTTGAAAGTCTTAAAGACAAACATGATTTCTTTGGTTTGTTGGGTGATGTTCTCCTACGAGTTGTTTATAATGATGCTGCTGCTCTGCTGCCTGTTGTTGATGTAAATCTCACATGGCAACTCCCTTTTTGCTTCTCTTCAGTTTGTTTTGTTTTCTATATGACTGCCGTTACTTGGTTTGGCTTGGCTTGTTAATGGAATGTTATTGTTATGACTGTTAAACATTTAATTGCATTCGTCGTTGTTGTTGGTTGTTAATGCTCTTCTGTGTTGTTTTCTTGTTGTGTTCAGCTGCTTTGCTTAGGCCAACTTGGTTTCTATAAAGAGTTTAATAAAGGGGAGAGAGAGCATGACATTAGTAAACAAACCATCTCTGTGTATAATTGATTTATTGTCAGTAAATTGAAAATAAAAAAAGAAAATCAAGTGAAACAAAGATAAAAAATAACAACAAAAAAACAAATAAACAGTGTTATATTTACTTAAATAAATTAATTTTAATATTTTGTTGATTATAAAAAAATGTCTGTGCCAAAATGTTATTGTTGTTGTTTGTTATTTTTTTTATTATAGTCACTGTGTGTGAATGCTTTTAATGGGTTGCCATTTTAGTTGTTGGGTGAAACCACAACAACCATTAAGTGTGCTGGTGGCCATTAAAAAAAAGTCATAAAAATAAGAAAACAACGAAAGAAAGAAAAAAAAATTATTATTTTTACTGCTATTAAAACACACATTAAAGCAGATGTTTTTCGTTTTTAATTTCATTTATTTCCGAACATAATAAAGCAACTATTTTTTTTTCGGCAAAAGTTTTCAGCATCAAAATCAAAAACCATTTTCAAAGCAAAGCAAAATATAAAGGGTGTTACATTTAGTGGCAACTCTCACAATGCGGTCTATTATATAAGGTGTCTCTCAGAGAGTAATTTTTAAATTTAGTGTCATTTGCACGTACACAATAACGTGGCAACTCTGAAATTTGACAAGTGTCACATGTTGAAGCGTTTTATGAATGAACAATTATTGCAAAAATTTCGAAAGTTATGCTGAGATCCACTCGAGGAATTGTAAATGGAGATAATAATGCATTGAATGTGTCAACCATTCGAAAAATGTTAAATAATATATGAAGCAATGTATAGTAATAAGACTCCAGTGCATCAATGTATCAGCCGATCTCTTGAAAACATTGCTGCTATGAACGAGATTGAGAACTACACATCGAATTTTGACAAAAGAGTCTACACAAAGTTCTTTCCCGGCAATTGGGTGGGTAGTGGAGGAAAGTGAATTCTTATTCTCCTATAAATTGCGTACATATCTGAATGTTTTTTGAGGCACAAAATTGTTGAATTTGGGTTTGCAATTCAAGAGAAAAGAATGCACACACACGGGTTTATGGAAACAAGCGAGAAAGAATTCCAGAGCTTAAATCCGATATCAAACGTGTTACCAGTGAGACGCAGAAAGTGAGAAGAAATCACGGAAAATTTCGTGGAAAGTCCTGTCACCAGAAGTGAGACACAGAAAGTGAGGAGAAATAACGGAAAATTTCCTGGAAAATCCTGTCATCAGATTGGTGGCGGCCATTAGACAGATATTTTAATCCTTATTCTTGTCTTCTTTACAATCCATTAGAACAATCCCCTCTATGTATCTCACAAAAACAAAGAAATACATGTTTTTATTTTAAAATGAAAAAGTGTAATCTTACTGAGACACCCTGTTTATGGTATGTGTGAACAGAAGTTGGAGACGTTCTTTAACGAATGTCAGAAACAGAGAAAGCTCATCTCAGACGAAGCTGAAATAGCAAAAAAAAAAGTGTAATCAGCTAAACAATAACTTTAGAAAAAAGCAATTGTAAACACACTATATATACACGAGGTACAGAAGAAATGCTGAGTGTTGCGGAACTGCAAAAAAAAACTTGAATATCAAACAATTCGTGGAACTTGGTTCTCAAAGAAGGGAACTCAAGCTGCAGTTAAATGCAGTCTCAATACTTTATGACAGCTGTGCCAACTGCAAGGTTAAAAAATAAAAAAAATTTCCAAGAGATTCAAACGATTGAATCTCTTAAGTGGCGTACTTCCCTGTGCTAACTCTTTGTAGGGAGCCAATTCGATGAACTGCTATATGGAGAGCATTAAGAAGAAAAGGATTACTCTAGAAAACAATCCGAATCATTAGAACTACAGTGAGCGCCATAAGTTCTTTTGTTCTTAAGCATAAAACAGTTTTGTTCTTAAGTATAAAAAAGTTCTTTTATCATGAACTGTTGTTTTGGTTTTAACATATTATAAGTAATAAATAAACGTTTTTATATTTGGAAATTTATTCGACTATTCTCATTTACTTTTCTCGCTATCCTAAGAAAATGAATTATTTCAGTGGTGTTTACTCACTTTTGGCGTTCAGTGTATGTTTGCGGTACATTACATGCGTACATTACAATGATGCACAGGCCTGCTCACATGTGTTGCTAATACTGCTAATCTCCACAAATTTATTTATAATCTTGGCAATTCCCTGCATTGTAGTTCGTTTATTACGCTCTTGTAATACTTGGAAAGTGATCAAGTTTAATACAAAACTTTTGTCGTAAGTTTTAAACATTTTGCCGCGTTCTTCAATTGTTTCAAGGTTCATATTCGTAAATAACAAACCTTTCACGCATGAAAATGACATTTCATATGAGAGATATTTAACAGCCGCACTATGTGGCATTTTGCCTGAAAACCTGGCCAAAATTAATAGAAGTTTTTTATGAGTTAATAGCTGGAATTTTTTGATAGTGTTAGTGATAATAAGGCCCAAGGATGAACCCAACTGATTTTGGTTCTAATCGGTCCGTGATTTCGCCTAGCCCCCATACAAATTCCCCCCGAAATTGCACTTATTTACACATAATTATGGTAATTATGCAACAATCATGATAAAATTTAGCATGGATCAGTTCTGTGTACTAAAAAATCATGGTGTAAAGTTTGGTGAAAATCGGATCACATTTGAGCCTGGTCCCCATATAAAGTCCCCTTTAGAAATTTACGTTTGCGCTTATAAATGGCTTAAAAACATCGGTATCGTGATGAAATTCGGTATGAACGTGTATTTTGTAAATCTAAATCATATTACCAGTTTGTTATGGTAAATGCCACATAGTGAGCCGGTAGCATTGCCAGATCCACGGTTTTGTAATCACTAAATGGGTAACTCAATACAACGTTAGTGGTCGGGGAATGACCCCTATTCATCCACTACATTAGGAAGGAGGAAAGAGGCAGTGGGCTTTAGAGTCGAATCTGTTTATATTGTGACAGAAAAATCTGCTACAGACAACAGGGCGTTATTTTTTGACCAATAATTGCTTTAAACGAATCAATTAAATTGCTGTTACTGATGCGGTTTAAAGGCGATTTTTGTTTTTTGTTATAAAAATGTTTCTCATTTAGTTGTCTAGTCTTTTGCAAAATTTATTTGAAAATTTAATTAAATTTTCCTATGAATTCTTTGCCAATAATTTCAAATCCAAAAGAAATTTGAAAAGTTTTAAGGCTTAAATTATTTTTCTTTTACAATTTTTCCCCACTTTTAAATGGAAAAACAAAGTTTTCTTAACATTGTTTTAAATTACTTTCTCCTCTTTTCCTGCCATAAGAAAATGGAAAATCCTTAATAAATTTTTCCAAAAAACGTATAACAACAAGATGTTGGCTGGTCGTTTTTATTCTTGTTTTTTTCTTTACTTTTACTTCCTTTATATTATAACACTATTTAGCAAACATTAAAAAGCAAAAAAAAACTTTGAATTGAAAAAAAAAGTCGAAAGTTGAAATTTATTGAAAAATAAAGAGAAACTTGAAATATTTTTTAAGGGGAAAAAAACCAATAAATTGCACGCACGAACAAATTTCATTGTAGAATATAATATTTAGGCAAATGCCGCATTATAATCTCTACACAAACACTCTCAGATACTCACAATATAAATGCCTTATTCGCCTGTAGTTCTTCTTTACAATATTTAAACGTTTAAACCTAAGCATTGCCTAAAAGCATGCAATAATATTGTATAATAACACTACGTTACGATAGTACATACAAGAAACACGGGAGATTTAAAGTTGTTTGTTCTCTCGCTAAATGCTTAAACAAGGCGGGTTTATATATATATATATATGTGTGTGTGTGTGTATAGCGGAGTATAAAGAAAAATGTTTTAAACATACAAAAAAAAAAAGAGTAAAGAAACGAGAGCGCACAAATAACACAGTCTTTAATAGCAGCCAGCAACGAAAACTCGTGTTTTGTTTCATTCTCTAACCTTTAATAATGCACACGATTCTCGCGGCAGTAACTAAAGAAATTTGCTAAACATTTCCAACACATACATACATACATATTTACACTTGCTTTCAGAAGGGTATTCATTCATATTTTCACACCTCTTGCTTGCTTGCTTACTTGTTTTCATTGTTGTGCCAAAAATATACGAAAAAAAAAATCTTGTTCTCATACATTATTGTTTTTGTTACAATAAAAATGCCGTTACACAAGAAATAAATACAACAAAACAAGAAAAAAAAAAAACAATTTTTAAAGCTTAAGTGCGTTTGCATGAGTGTGTTCTGTGTGTAACATAATATATGAGACTTGACAAGACACACGTACACTTTGTTTTTTTTTTTTTTTTCTTTACTGAATTTACAACACTTTACAACACTGCACTGCACTCACTGTCTTAAACACTGACTGAGTGTGTTTATAAGCAGAGCATTATGAACAATGTTGTGTAATCACATTTGTTCTTCAAATGTCATTTGTATTACGACATATTTGTGATGCTTTAAACGCGTTCAAAAATTGTAGAAAAATTTTAAATACAGTTTAAAGAAAAGTATTGTCTTGCAAATATAGGGTCTTCTAACAGGGACTTCCAAACTTATCGATAAGGAGCAATATTTTTGCATAGCAAATATATGAGCATACTTTAAGGAGACATATTTATGAATTTAATTGCTTAAAATTCCTCTATGTGAGCATTACAAAACGTTCTTTTGTTTATTTTGTAATCGGCCTTTTAATATTTTCCTCTTTTTATGTTAAAAAGGAAAATTATGATCCTTCTTTCAGTTGCTAAAAATAACCAACCAACGATATCCTTATTAAGCAAAAGCCATGCCTTGCCACCACTCTCAGATTTATTAAAGCTTAAAATGAAATTAATATGACAACAACAATGTTGATGGCGATAAAGGCACAACGTTTCTCAAAAGCATACTTTCGGTTCGGTTAAAGGGCCAAAAAGAAGGAAAGAAAACAAAACACAAAAACCCAGAAACCATATTCTCTTTGTGGCAAGCGGATTGCTTAAGGAGGTCGCCGAGTTGGTAAACTGTGATACTATCGTTTTGCATATTTATAGTGGGATGATATACACATACATATAATGTTGCATACTTTTAGGCATTTCATACAGAAACAACAGTATGAACTGAAGAGAAAGACTGGGAGAAAGTAAAACAATTTGTTGCCAGGCAAGAATTGGAAACTTAAGCAGAACAGCTTAAGCATTTTTGCAAAGATAATGCCTGTATGAAATGATTATAAAGTAAAGCATACTTGCAGGTAATATGTACATATACTGCATATGCCATTCATTATGGTTGTGGCATATATTAAGGCTTTATAGCCTCAGTTGATAATGCTGTCATCTTTATAGTGACACTCATTCTGCTTTTGAAAGCAATGTTCGAAGCACTTTAATTTTTAAGCTGATTAAATGCAATCATCATTATAAACTTATAAAGCAGGCACAGAGGGCGAGAGGAGGCCTTTTTAATAATCATAGAAGCAAAGTATATTTTAAGGCTGTGGGGATAAAAATAAAGATTTTAAATTTAATAATTATTGATAATAAAAATTTTATGCATTTAAAGCTTTAAATTATTATTAAATCTTTAACAAAAAACCAATTCAAATTTAATATAAAGTGTGCCACTTTGTAATAACGACCAAGCAAATCCTTTGCCTCTTAAACTTTAATTAACATTTTGCCCTTATTAAACGAGACTTTTTCAACAAGTATTTAAAACTCTCAAAGCAATTCATTCATTAAAACAATATAATTGCCTTTTTGTTTGCCTACTTTTAGGCACTTGATTTTAATCAAAGTCTCAATATTGTTTCACAGTTAAGTGGTGACTTAAACAAACGTTTTCCTTTCTTAACTTCCTTATTTCGTAGTTAACGTTTAAATAATTTCCTTAAAAATTTTAAATTTAACTGTTATTTAATATAGCATACTTTAGGGCGCTTGAATCTTCAAGCTCTCTCTCCACCTCCTAACCAGCACTTCTACTTTTACCTTTTTATACTTCCTTTATCATCTTCTTAGTATTAAATTACACACAGCCAATAAAACCACACATACACATAGATATCTACACTCACACACACACACAATCTTATTAAAGAAACACTTATAAAAATAAAACAATTCTCTCTCTCTGTCTTCCTCTGTCTCTGTCATATAATATTATACCCACACTTCATTCCTTTCTCACTCTCTTGGTATATGATTATACTCACGAGAATGGTTAGAGGGAAAGCAAGAAGAGGAATTTTAAATGAGAATTTTTTGGCCGATACAAACAAATAATAAAAATGTAGAGGGAATTGAAAACTAAGAATTCGTAACTCCAAAATAAATTTCCTTAGAAAATCTACCGATAAAACTTAATTTATTTTTCTGTTAAAAATTTATCGATAATTCTATAGAAATTTATCAATAATTTTGAATTTCTGATTGAAAACTTCTCGATCACTTTTTATTATCTAGACAAAATTTATCGTTAATATTTCTTTTTTTTTTTAGAAAATTTATCGATAGCTTTCCATTTTTATAGAAAATTTATCGACAACTTTCCATTTTTTATAGAAAACTTATCGATTGCTTTTCATTTTCTATAGAAAACAAACTTATCGCCTACTTTAAATTTCCGTAGAAAATCTGCCGATAATACTTAATTTAATTTTCTGTTAAAAATTTATCGATAATTCTGTAGAAATTTATCAATAATATTGAATTTCTGATTGAAAACTTCTTGATAACTTTTTATTTTCTAAACAAAATTTATCGTTAATATTTCATTTTCTTTAGAAAATTTATCGATAACTTTCCATTTTTATAGAAAATTTATCGACAAGTTTCCATTTTTTATAGAAAACTTATCGATTGCTTTTCATTTTCTATAGAAAACAAACTTATCGCCTACTTTTAATTTCTGTAGAAAATCTACCGATAAAACTTAATTTAATTTTCTGTTAAAAATTTATCGATAATACTATAGAAATTTATCAATAATTTTGAATTCCTGATTAAAAACTTCTTGATAACTTTTTATTTTCTAGGCAAAATTTATCGTTATTTAATTTTCTTTAGAAAATTTATCGACAACTTTCCATTTTTTATAGAAAACTTATCGATTGCTTTTCATTTTCTATAGAAAACTTATCAATAACTTTTCATCTTCTATAGCAAACTTACCGGTAACTTCATCTTATTGAAAACTTGCCGATAACTATTCATTTTCTATAGAAAACTTACCGATAACTTTTCATCTGTTGTAGAAAACTTGTCGATAACTTTTCATTTTCTATAGAAAACAAACTTATCGCCTACTTTAAATTTCCGCAGAAAATCTGCCGATAATACTTAATTTAATTTTCTGTTAAAAATTTATCGATAATTCTGTAGAAATTTATCAATAATATTGAATTTCTGATTGAAAACTTCTCTATAACTTTTTATTTTCTAAACAAAATTTATCGTTAATATTTCATTTTCTTTACAAAATTTATCGATAACTTTCCATTTTTTATAGAAAATTTATCGACAAGTTTCCATTTTTTATAGAAAACTTATCGATTGCTTTTCATTTTCTATAGAAAACAAACTTATCGCCTACTTTTAATTTCTGTAGAAAATCTACCGATAAAACTTAATTTAATTTTCTGTTAAAAATTTATCGATAATACTATAGAAATTTATCAATAATTTTGAATTCCTGATTAAAAACTTCTTGATAACTTTTTATTTTCTAGGCAAAATTTATCGTTATTTAATTTTCTTTAGAAAATTTATCGATAACTTTCCATTTTTTATAGAAAACTTATCGATTGCTTTTCATTTTCTATAGAAAACTTGTCGATAACTTTCATCTTCTATAGAAAACTTGTCAATAACTTTTCATCTACTGTAGAAAACTTCTCGGTAGCTTTTACCTCTAAAGGTAATTAATCGATAACTATTTATCTTCTATAGAAAAATTATCGATAACTTTTTATCTTCTAAAGAAATCTTATCGACCGTTTTTTATTATCTAAAGGTAATTTATCGATAAATATTTATCTTCTATAGAAAAATTATCGATAACTATTTATCTTCTATAGAAAAATTATCGATAACTTTCTATAGAAAACTTATCGACAGTTTTTTATTATCTACAGAAAATTGAACAATAATTTCATTTTTATAGAAAATTTTATCGCTGTATCAAATTTCAGTTAAAAATTATTCTATAACTGCTAATTATTAATAGAAAAGTTATCGATAACTGCTTAATTTTGAAAGAAAATTTGTTGATCTAGAGAGACTTATAGAAAATTTATGATTTGTCACTAGAAAATTATCAAAGATGAAGTATTCTATGCAAAAAATTATCGATAACGGTTCGAATAGGCTCATTTATGCTATTTACTATGGTTTTTAAGAAAATTATGTTGTTTACCGCTGTCATTGGAAGATTTTAAATTACAATTCTTTATTGATTTTCTACTTAAAGAAAGAATTCTTGTAAATTACCGTTATATCTCAAAAGAAATATTCAATTGTGAAATAAAATTCAATTATTTTTTGTGTTTTATTTCCAACCAAAAAGGGTCACTTATTCTAGTTATGTATGTGCATACGCCACACTGCGTATGAAGTACATTTTATTCTCATCTACTATGAGGCAGTGTGAGTTAGAGAGAGAGAGAGAGTGGGTATAAGAGTTACTCATTATTATTTATGATATACCCAAGCACACATACATACCAACATTGTGTGTATGTAAATATGGCTGAGCAGGCCATTGTTGTTTTTATTTTATATTTTTTAAACATGTTTATAGTCTTGTTGTTGTTGTTGTTGTTGTTGTTCTGTTCTTATTATTCTCCTTTTTATACTCCATCTTTATGTGATTAAGAAATCAAATTCCATATCAGAGAGTATCAAGTTAAAATTTGTTGATGCATATATCAGCAACAACAACAACAACAACAATAATAACAAATGTAAGATTATAAAGAATAATGACAACAGCAGTAACAGAACAGAAAAAAGAGAGAGAGAAGGAGATAGAGATGTGAAATAAATGAAAAATGAAAATGAAATCCCCAACTGCCATTTATAACCTTGACAATGTCTGTTTGGAAAACTTTAAAAACAACAAGAAAAAAGTTTTATTTTCATCATCTGGTCTTAAGTTTTCCTTAAACAATCTCTCTGTGTGGCTCCCTTGATGTTATAATTTGAATGAGAAAAGGAAAGCAAACCAAAAAAAAAATACGAGGTTGGGGAAAAAAATGCAAAAATTAAAAGAATTCTTTTTCGGATAAAATCACCAAAAAAAATTTCAATTAAAATAATTTCATAAAATAAATTTAGCTCAAGTAAATGGTTTTTAACTATTTTTCTTTGGACGTAATTCCCATTATTTCCTTTAAAACAAGTTGGTATAACTAGATTCACACGAAAAAAATACAGAAATTAAAAATTAATTCATTAAATGCTTTTAAACTTTTAAAAGAATATTTAAATCATTATTTAATTATTTTCGAAAGTTGTTATCGATTAATATTGCTTAGCAAATCAACTACTTACATTAAGAAAATATAGTGTTATCGATAGAAATTATATTTTACAATTGTAAAGTATTAAATCAATAAAAATCCAACCTTAATAACAAACATCCAAACATCCAAATAACGATAAGTTGCTTAGCAAATCAACATTAAGAACAACTTACATTAAGAAAATGTAGTGTTAAGGATAAAAATGATATTTTACAATTGTAAAGTAATAAATCAATAAAAATCCAACCTTATTTAATAATACCAAGTATTGATAAATTTTCTATTCACAATTTTTCAATTAATTTTCTGCCATAAATTAATAATTATCGATCATTATTTCCTTTACAATGATAGATTCTTCAAAAGGTTTTCTTAGTTAGCAATTAATTTTTTTTTTTAGATTTGATGTGTTATCGATCGTGTGGTGAACGCTCTTGAAGTACATATATATTTTTTCTAGACAAAATCAACAATTATCGATAATTTTCTATCAAAAATACATAGTTTACGATAGTTTCCAATAGAAAATAAACAGTTATCGATAAAAATCGTATAGAAACTAAATAGAAATGAGGTTCAATCATTTTGTTTTATAGAAATTTTTTAGTTATCGCCTATTTTTTTTTTTTTTTTTTTTTTTTTTTTGATAATTAAATGTTATCGATAATATTGCAAATAAAATTTGATTTTTTCTATAGAAACTAATTATTGATCATTCTCCGCATACAATCGTTAACTTTCTGTAGTTAGCTATTAGTTATCGATAACTTTCTAGTGAAAATTAAATTTTTCTACATTGAAATTTATTAATAACCGTATCAATTCTGCAGAAAATCATTACTTATCGATTATTTTCTAACACTTCTTAATAGAAAAATTCAAGCTATCGATTACTTGGTTTATATAATTATTTGTTATCGAACATTTCCAAAGCCAATTATTTGTTTTTAGCAATATTGTACAGAAAATTAATATGTAGTTATTGTTCACTTTCTTTGGAAAATGATAAGTTATCGATCATTTGCATAAAATGGTATAATTATCGATTATTTCATATAGAAAGGAGGTATTGTTTATTAAATCTTAAAAAAAAATTATTTAAAAATTGTTTCTTTGCACATTTTTACTAATCGATTAATATTCTTAGAAAACAATCAGTTTTATATTAATATTTATTAATTATCGTTGATTTTGTACAGAAAATTAAACGCTGTCGATAATTTTGCGTATAAGAATTTGCAAGTTTTTTAAAATATCAATCATTCTCTACAGAAAATTAATGGTTATCGTTGATTTTCGATAGCAAAGGATCAGTTATAGAAAGTTTGTTATGAAATAAGCCGATATCTATAAATGTTTGATAAGAAATATTTTTCGTTTAAAACTTTAGTCATTGACCAACCATTCCTTTTAGATTATTTTCTTATAAAATAACTGATACAACTTTCTTTTATCTTGTCCCTTTTTTTCTGTTATCGATATTTGTTTTTGTACTTGTTATTCTAACATTTCTTGTTGATGACCTTTAAAAAATACGGATATTATGGCACAACTTGAAAACTTTTGCTTTCATTTTATGTCATTAACACCGACAATATGTGTCATATGGTAACAGGAAACTCTACAAAATAAGGGACACAATGGTGTCTTAATAATGAGATAAAAAATACGTTTTATTTGTTATTAATATTCTCTCTTTCTTTTTCCCACTCTCTTACTCTCTTTTTCTAATATATGCGAAGCCTAACGTTTTTAAATTGTCACACACTGTTAAGAGTGCTTTATTTTAATAATAAATTTGTGAAACTTTAACCCATGGCTATAGAAAATATGTAAATAGAATAAGAAATCCATTTTAACCAGAAGTTTTTGAAACTAAAGAAAGAAAGGCAAAAAAGAAAAACATGATTTATTCACAATCTCTTTTTACTTAGGCAACCAGCCAGCCACAAAGGAAAGAAAATTAAAGAAATTTTAGCACATACTTTTAGGTGCACATGTGTTATTAATGATGTCCCCTTGAAAAAAAGGGCTCAAGATTTGCTTTCTTCCTATTATAAATACTCATACAAATACTCTCCTACACACGCAGCTGCTGCCACTTGTGCTTGAGAGACCAGAAATAAAATCTTTTTTCTTTCCTTCTCTGCAAACAAATGATTTCTCTACCACTCTTATGAATGAAAAGGAAGAGAAATAATACAGAAAAAATAGATTTCTTAAGAATTCTCTACACTTGTTTATAAATATACCCAATGACCTGTTTTTCTATCTTTTTTTTTTTTTTTTATTAAATTTCCCATTGGGTTGTTAGATTTATTGTTGTGCACAAGCGAACGAAGAGGAAAAAGAAACATATTGATTTCAATACTTTAACTCCACAGCTCAATGCACACGTACAACAAATATGTGCTCTCGCACACACACACACACACACTTAGACACATACACAAATACCCACTTGCATTTATTTATCAATCATAAAATGACATTGAGTTTGTTTTTCAACTCAAAGTATTTGTTTATTTGCATTTCTTTTATGATCTCTCGCTTGCTTTCTTTCTCTGTCTCTCCCTCGCTCTCATTTTGAATATTTTTTTGTATCTCAATACAATGATTTATATTATTTTGCTTTTGATAACAACAAACATACATACATACTTGCGTATACACACACACACACAGGCAAGCACATGCATACATATTTTATATGCATATAAAGAAATGTAAACATTAAGATAAATGTAAACATTAACGTTTGCATGCGTAAGCATGATTGTTTATTTGCATGTAAACAAACGTGTTTTGTATTATAAGAACACATACAAAGAAACTAAAATAAATAAATTATAAAACGGTATGAGTAAAGAGAAGGAGGGCAATACTCCTACAATTGCTAAATATAAAACGCAGTACAAAGTTTCAAAGCAAATAATTATTCGTGTGTTTGATGATGATAGTTATCGTTATTGGTTATTATATGCACTGTTGTAATGGGAGTTAATATGTCTCTGTTGCATGGATTTTTTTGTTTGTTTGTTTTTGTCTAAATAGCAGCAGTATTGCTGCGTTGCTTTGTAATACAAAATTATTCGAAATCGATAGTTGCTGTAGCTGTTTTATTAAACGTTTACAGTAACTAAATAAATATTGCTAACTTTTCCAGGAATATTCATAAATATCGATAAATTAATTATTTTTGTGTAAAATAAAAAACTTACTTTTGTTAATATTTTTATGTAGAAAAATAAATTGTTATCGACAATTTTTTAAGAATAATTATAAATTGTATTTAATTCCTATAAAAATGTTAATGCTGCTTACTTCTATAAAAATTATTCAGTTATCGATAATTTTGTGTATAAATTTAGTTCTTTATCCATCATTTCAATAAAAAAAAATATAAATATGAATTATTTTTCATAAATAACTGCAAGTTATCAATCGATTTCTATAAAAAAAAATTAAAGTTATCGATCATTTTTAAATAAAAATTAATAATTAATCAATCGATTATTATTTGTTTCTATAATTTTATTTTATTAATTTCCATTTCATTTTAAATTAATTTTTTTATATACATATAATCGATAACTATAATTTTTATGTATAATCTTCAGTTAAAAAGCAATTTTATAAAAAGAAATTTAATTATCAGCTAATTGATATAAACAATATTTAGCTCTCGATTACTTTGCATGCACAATTTTATAATTATCGATTAATCTTAATTTGTATTTTTGTAGTTATCGATCATGTCATGGCGAATAAACCTTTATATTAAAAAAAAGATATCAATCACTTGCCACAAATAGTTTTTAGTTATCGATT
Organism: Sarcophaga carnaria; assembly: GCA_958299815.1. NCBI lineage: Eukaryota > Metazoa > Arthropoda > Insecta > Diptera > Sarcophagidae > Sarcophaga > Sarcophaga carnaria. Next base: position 9,834,753 of record OY283149.1, on the reverse strand, counting down.
AAATTTATAGAGAAATCCAATAAGTTATCGACTAATTTTTATTCTATGTCTTTCTCAATAAACAGAAATCGATTTATTAATAATCATAACATAATAATTAATTTTAATTTTTAATTTCAATAATTTCATGCCCAAATTCAATTTATCGATATTTTTTGAAAAATTTTTAATTTTTTATACAAAATTTTTTCAGTTATCGATAATTTTCTTTAGAAAATTTACTATTTTCGATTGTTTTCTGTAGAAAACTTTCTAGTTATTAAAAAATTTTATGGAAAATTTACAGTAATTGTCAATTTTTCTATTATTTCCAATTATCGATAATTTTTTATAGAAAACATTTATTGTATTAGAAATTTTATATAAAATCTTTAGAGTTATCGATAATTTATTGGAAAACATTTATTGTATTAAACATTTTACATAGAATCTTTAGCGTTTTCTATAACTTTTCTATTATTTTGAGTTATCGATAATTTTTTTTTATAGAAAATCTATCATGTTTCTTATGGAAAATTTCTAAATATCGATAATTTTTTATAATAAAATTTTAAATTATTGTATATTTCTAAAGAGCATACCTTGTTATCGATATCTGCTCTACAAAACTTCATGTTATCGATAATTTTGAATAAAAATTGTTTAGTTATTGTTAATTAAAATTCTATGTTAACAATATTTTAATTATCGATGATTTTCTTTACAAAACTTCAAGTTATCAAAACTTAGAAGAATTTTTACAGAAAATTTATAGTTGTTGATAATGTTTATACAGAATTATCAGTTATTGGTAATAATTTTATAGAAAATTTCTAGTTAACGATACATTTCTATAAAAAAAGTCCTGTTTCTAGTAGTAGTTTTTTATTACGAAATATTTTTTATAATGAAAACTTTGTTTTCTAAATTTATCGATTATTTTCTGCTGAAGATATACGCATTTAAATATTTTTTTGTATTTAATACAGTAAAAGAAAATAAACAGTACTTTTCATTGAAATTTTTTGGTTTTTTATATATTTTCCGCTTATATACTAATGCTTAGTATTCCAAAAAAACATTATTTTCTGAGTATTTTTTTTTTAAGTAAAAAAAGTTAAAAACTTATTTTAATTGTAAATAAAATCCAAATAAAATCAATAAATAAAACACAAAACATAACAAACAAAAATTAATTTGAGAACTCAAATGAAAATCAAAACAAATATAAAAAAAAAGAAAAAAATACTGTGGAAATAACTTCAAACTAAACTAATAAATTGCATATGTATTGCCAACTGCCAGTTTAATTGCTAACAAAAAAATAAAAACAAATGAAAGAGAAGAGGATAAAAACAACGGAGAATATTTTTTCGCTCATGCAATTACTATTAAAGCCACTAAAACTCAAGAGTATAACACGAGAAACTCATTTTATTTAAAGCAATTAAACGAAACACAAAAATATTGAACAAAAATAACACACACATACAAGAACAAATGCATTTAATGCTACGAATTAAAAACTATGTTGGCAAGAGGGAGTAATATTTAGAGTGAGCGTAGATATATATTTGAAAGAGAGTAAATTTTTAATAACGGTTGTGTTGAAAGAACTATTGAACATAACACACATACACACACAAAATAACTTTGTTCATGAATTTCTATCACAAGAAAATGTGGCGATCAAAAAAAACATGTACACGAGGGAATATTATTGTAGTGAGCGTACGAAATTGTATTAAGTTGGGAATACCGACTGTGTTTACATTTTGTTTAACTCTCTCCCTTTCTTTCTCTCCCTCGCTTTATGCTCTCTCTCTCTCTGGATTAACTTAATAAATGATTTGTTGTTTTAATTTCTGGTGTAAGTGTAGTAAACAATAATAAATTGTTGGTGTTATTGTTGATAAATAAAATAAATAATTGAGTTGAAGTGCAAAGCAGCAAAAAAAAAAAAATAGTGAGAGAAAATAGAATTGAGAGCCAAAGTAAATATGTGAAACCAGTTGAAGTTCTTACGTATACGAGTGGTATTGTTTGTAAGGGTATGAGTGATTATAAATAAATATTAGCTGTACATGTGATTTTTTTTCCTGCACATCTCTGTACATGTGGGCGTATGAGTTATGTGGTATTAATTTCAAATAAATATCACTTATACGTACTGCTGGTGTATACCTAATGAAACCTATGAGTGTGGGAATAAAATTGTGGTTTATTATGGCATATTCTTAGGGGCATATAAGAAAGAAAATTTAGGTATTCAATCGATTACTATTAAAGAAATATGTTTATATCTTCCGATTAATCAAAAGTAACTCTTCCAAGGTACAGATTTAATTATAAGACTTGAATTCTACTCAAATATAATTTTTCTTTGAAAAATTTGCTAAATATTGAATAAAATTAAAATTTTATAAAGATCATACATACATAATTGGTCATTACAACCCTTTAATCAGGATTACGACCTAGCTTTATAAAGATCATCATATTAATTTAACTGTAAGACGTGAGATTCATACAAATGCATGTCTTTTATGTATCTATAATTTGTACTACTAATGACAAATACAGCTTTTTGTATGATAAAAACCCCAGAATTTGTTCTTCCTTAGTGACTTTTTTGTGCAGTCCTTGCGCTGATCAACTTCTTCAGTCAGTGCAGGGATTGCACTTACCTGTGGCGTCACAACGGTCCGCTATGTTTCTTTAGATTCTTAGAGAACGAACTATGGATGTAATTTTCCTTTTCGTAGATTATGTTATGATTTTAACTTATATTATGATTTTAATTGTAGTGTTTGTAATATAAAACGTAGCTTATATGCTGGCATTTAATTTGTAAATTATTCTATAAAAATGTATTTTCGTTCTCGTCATAAGTAGTTCCTGTTTATTGCTACTTTATTCAGCTTGTGATTAAGTTCTGTAGCTGATTTATGTTCTCGTTGCCATTACTTTTCCTTTACCCGCTACAGTCCGGAATGTAGTGTGTACGTGTCCCTACGTAATGGGGACGAGCCCTCCGCGGTCGGGTGAGGGTGGGTTAGTGTGTGGCCGGGGACGTTCGAAATAAGCTTTGGCAATCAAAGCTACCACTTCGACGTAACCTAGTGACTTATTTCACGAAGTAGTGCCTAAACACAACGAAGTATGCTTCTTTGTATCATAATTTGTTGTAAGATTGGCTGTAATTTACTTTCATTTCAAATACAGTGCATTTTTAAGCAAATCAAGTGTTTAGTGAAACTTATCTTGAATTTATTCTATCGATTTAAACACGCGAGATATGATTATTGTGATTCGAAACTGGCATTCATCTGGCACAGATCAGCCAAAGTATTTGGAAGATGGTGAAATGTAGGCTTTACGGCATGGAGATAGTTCACATACTCAGGAAAAACAGGAATAAAAATTGTTGATTGCTGCATTCTAAAGCTTAAGAGCCTGACCAACCAGCTTCATAAGGAAGAGTAATGCTTTACATTTGATCGAATCAATAAAGGAGATTTATCACTTATAGGCTTTGAAGTAGTGTCAGAGGATCACAGGTCATTTGGAAACTTTAGAAAGGAGCCTAGCACCACATGAGTTAAAGTCGAGAAACATTGAAAGATCAGGTTTTATGGCTGCAAGGTGTCTGAATCAATTCAGTGCTGGTGATGAAAAAATGGTTACGTTACTGCTATCCAAAGCTTAAGAAATCGTATGAGAAGCTCGGCTAACCATCCGAATCAACGTCAAAAAAAAGCCATGGCGCCAAGTAATATTTTACATATAAGCTGCTGTAATAGGCGCAGGAATATGGGGCCCTAAAAAAGATGGTGAAAAATCGAGAGGTTTCTGAAGACGGTTTTAAAGAAAGAATCCAGTTCTTGACACATCGTATGTAGCCTGGGTTGGCCACGATGCTAGTAATCCTTTGATTTGAAATTGCTGAAATCTGTGCAAGTAATTGAGCACCACTTGATGCCGAAAGACGTTGAAATAACCTAGTCCAATGCCAAAGCCGAAAATATGGTGTGGTTAGATAATGATTTGTATTTGGTGAAACCAGAAAGGGTACTCTACCCGTATAGATGATGGCAGGGGATCTGTAGCTCACAAGAATTGACCGACAAATGCCTTTAATACAGCATCAGTCATTGATAACCGATTATGCACGATGAAAATGTTGCTTAAATGGCCTAAAAATGTTTTTTTGCATCGAACAATTACTGGCGGCGATAAATGATTACGGTAGGAGCACCCGAAGTACAGTACAACCAAGCAAAATAGCCGCACCAAAAAAGCTGGCTTTAACGAAATTTAATTTGTGTTTGGTGGAATCAGAAACCAGAAGGGGGAGGGAGGTTCACACCTATTATGAGTTGCTGAAATCGAAACAGACGAGTACAGGCGCTATACGAAATGCATCAGATGCTTATAAAAGGAGCATTGACCGAAAAGCAGTTTGAATATGCGAACGCAAAAAAGCAACGAGTGCCTCCGCAATACGCAAGGTATTCTGACGCTACACTGCATCAGCAAACATATCTCTGGAACTCAGTCAACTCGGAATCAATACGGTAGCAAATTAATCAGAAAATGCAGGCGGGGATTTTCCAAGCAATCACGCTAAAGCATAGTGCTGTAGTAAAATCCTCCAAACATACCTGGAGACAATACTTCATAGGGGAAGCAGCAAACCATGTAACAGATGTGGAAAGTCTATACTTGCCAAAGCTGCAACGAAAGCAAAAGAAAATACAAAATGTATCATAATATTCAATATTTTGTAGTAAAACACACTTTAAATAAATTGTCAGCCTTGTAGTTTAATTTAACCTCGTAAAACTGATTAATTTTACATACTTAAGGGAGGGAGACCTACAAACATTATGTTGACTGCTGGTAATTTATTAAACCATATAAATTGTTTTGCCTTAAAGTATGCAGCTGTTTCTTCAGAAGATTAATATTGAAATTAGAAATGGCAACAGCAATGAAGGAAATACAGAATATTGGTTTTATAATTAAAAGATTTAATAACTAAAGACTACAATTGGTTTACAATACGAATTAAAATTGTGGTAAAAGCAAGAAAATTTTAGAAAATGTTATTTAAAATGCCTTAAAGTAGGCTTTAGTGAAACAGCATATGCAATAAATCAAAGTTGTTTTTGGACAATATTAATGTGTAGACAAAAATAATTAAATAAAATCGAATGCAGAACACTGTGTAAAGAAAAGTGTTTCTTAAATTAATAACTATAAAAGAGGGTGTAAAAGAAACAAAGTGTGATAGGTTGCTAGTAAAGGTATGGGAATAAATATTCTGGCGTGTTATACTAAACGCTTGAAATATGCTCTCCTATATTACGCCTACAATAATTGGTATATGCATAATTTGTAATTAAATTTTCATATCATAAACAAGTAAATATTTAACAAATGCCTATAAATATGTAATGGTTTTTTACATTTAAGATTTTAATTATTTATTTTTTTTAATTATATTAAATCCATTTAATTATCGCCTAATTATTTAAAAATTATACCATATAACCCATCCTGCTTTTTCCAATTTGGAAAAATATTCCTGTACAGTCACATAGTCTATTGTCTCCTCCTCAGCCATCTCCTATCCCTTCCGTTCCAGTTTGTCTGCCTTTTCGTTTCCCTCTATATAGCTGGCTAGAATCCTAGCTATCCTAAAATAGTCGGCTATACCAGCCTGGTATGCCAGCTAGCTATACTAGCCAGCTATACTATCTATACTAGCCAGCTATATTAGCTAGCCAGCTATATTAGCTAGCCAGCTAGGTTACTAGCTATTCCAGCCAGCTATACTAGACAGCTAGCCAGCTATACTATCTACTCTAGCCAGCTATGCTATCTACTCTAGCCAGCTATGCTAGCTATTCTAGCCAGCTATTCTATCTTTTCTAGGCAGCTATACTAGCTATCGTAGCTAGCTATTCTAGCCAGCTATACTATACCAGGTATACCAGCCAGCTATTCTAGCCAGCTATACTAGCCAGCTATTCTAGCCAGCAATACCAGCCAGCTATACTAGCTACTAGCTAGACAGCTATACTATATAATAGAATAGAAATAGAACACAAATAGAATAGTAATAGAATAGCAATAGAATAGAACAGCAACAGAATAGAATAGTAATAGAATAGAGCAGAAACAGAATAGAATGTAATAGAATAGCAATAGAATAGAACAGAATAGAATACAAATATAATAGTAATAGAATAGAACAGAAACAATAGAACCAGAATAGAATAGAATAGAATACAAATAGAATAGTAATAAAATAGCAATAGAATAGAAACAGAATATAATAGAACATAAACAGAATAGAATAGTAATAGAACAGCAATAGAATAGAGCAGAAACAGAATAGAATAGAAATAGAATACAAATAGAATAGAACAGAATAGAATAGGAATAGAATACAAATAGAATAGTTATAGGATAGTAATAGAATAGCAATAGAATTTAATAGAATAGAAACAGAATAAAATAGAATAGCAATAGAACAGAAACAGAATATAGTAGAAATAGAATACAAATAGAATAGAACAGAACAGAAATAGAATATAAGTAGAATAGTTATAGAATAGGAATAGAATAGCAATGGAATATAACATAATAGAATATAATAGAATAGAATAGATATAGAAAAGAAATAGAATATAAGTAGAATAGTAATAGAATAGCAATACAATAGAATAGAATATAATAGAAGAGAATAGAATAGCAATAGAATAGAACAGAAACAGAATAGAATAGAAACAGAATAGAATAGGAATAGAATAGGAACAGAATACAAATAGAATAGTTATAGGATAATAATAGAATAGCAATAGAATAGAAACAGAATAAAATAGAATAGCAATAGAACAGAAACAGAATAGTAATAGAAATATAATACAAATAGAAGAGTAATAGAATAGCAATAGAATAGAAACAGAATAGAACAGAAGTAGAATATAAGTAGAGTAATAATAGAATAGCGATAGAATAGTAATAGAATAGTAATAGAATAGTACTAGAATAGAATAGAAACAAAATATAATAGAAGTATAATAGAATGGCTATATGTACTATCCAGCTATACTAGCTGTACTAGACAGCTATGCTAGCCAGGTATATCAGCGGCTATACGGCTGATATAGTATAGCTGGCTGGTATAGCTGGCTAGCTAGCTAGTATAGCTGGCTGGGATAGCTGGCTAGCTAGCTCGGTAGTGTAGTAGCTAGCTGGCCAGCTAGCCAGCCATCCAGCCAGCTAGCTAGCCAACCAGCTAGCTGCAATACTAGCTACCCAGCCAGCCAGCCAGCTACCCAGCCATCTAGCAAGCTACCTAGCCAGCCTGCTAGGCAGCTAGCCAGCTATCCAGCCAGCTAGCTGCTATACTAGCTAGCCACATAGCTGCTATACTAGCTAGTCAGCTAGCTGCTATACTAGCTAGCCAGCTAGCTGCTATACTAGCTAGCCAGCTAGTTGCTGTACTAGCTAGCCAGCTAGGTGCTATACTAGCCAGCCAGCTGGCTGCTGTATTAGCCAGCCAACCAGCCAGCTAGCCAGCCATCCAGCCAGCTAGCTGCCATACTAGCTAGCCAGCTAGCTGCTATACTAGCTAGCCAGCTAGGTGCTATACTAGCCAGTCAACCACCCAGCCAGCCAACCAGCCAGCCAGCTAGGCAGCCAACCAGCCAGCCAGCTAGGCAGCCAACCAGCCAGCCAGCTAGGCAGCCAACCAGCCAGCCAGCTAGCTGCTATACTAGCTAGCCAGCCATCCAGCCAGCATATCATCATCATCATTATCATATCATCATCATCATCATCATATTATCATCATCATCATCATATCATCATCATCATCATATTATCATCATCATCATCATATTATCATCATCATCATCATCATATCATCATCATCATCATCATATCATTCATATTAGCCATCCAGCCAGCCAGCTAGTTAGCCAGCCATCCAGCCAGCCAGCTAGCTAGCCAGCCATCCAGCCAGCCAGCTAGCTAGCCATCCAGCCAGCCAGCTAGCTAGCCAGCCATCCAGCCAGCCAGCTAGCTAGCCAGCCATCCAGCCAGCTAGCTAGCCAGCCATCCAGCCAGCTAGCTAGCCAGCCATCCAGCCAGCTAGCTAGCCAGCCATCCAGCCAGCTAGCTAGCCAGCCATCCAGCCAGCTAGCTAGCCAGCCATCCAGCCAGCTAGCTAGCCAGCCATCCAGCCAGCTAGCTAGCCAGCCAGCCAGCCAGCTAGCTAGGTAGCTCGCCAGCCATCCAGCCAGCTAGCTAGCTAGGTAGCCAGCTCACCAGCCATCCAGCCAGCTAGCTACCTAGCTAGCTAGCTCACCAGCCATCCAACCAGCTAGCTACCTAGCCATCCAACCAGCTAGCTACCTAGCTAGCTAGCTCACCAGCCAGCTAGCTACCTAGCTAGCTAGCTCGCCAGCCATCCAGCCAGCTAGCTACCTAGCTAGCTAGCTCGCCAGCCATCCAGCCAGCTAGCTAGCTCGCCAGCCATCCAGCCAGCTAGCTACCTAGCTAGCTAGCTCGCCAGCCATCCAGCCAGCTAGCTAGCTAGCTCGCCAGCCATCCAGCCAGCTAGCTAGCTCGCCAGCCATCCAGCCAGCTAGCTAGCTCGCCAGCCATCCAGCCAGCTAGCTAGCTCGCCAGCCATCCAGCCAGCTAGCTAGCTCGCCAGCCATCCAGCCAGCTAGCTAGCTCGCCAGCCATCCAGCCAGCTAGCTAGCTCGCCAGCCATCCAGCCAGCTAGCTAGCTCGCCAGCCATCCAGCCAGCTAGCTAGCTCGCCAGCCATCCAGCCAGCTAGCTAGCTCGCCAGCCATCCAGCCAGCCAGCTAGCTAGCTCGCCAGCCATCCAGCCAGCTAGCTAGCTCGCCAGCCATCCAGCCAGCTAGCTAGCTCGCCAGCCATCCAGCCAGCTCGCCAGCCATCCAGCCATCCAGCCAGCTCGCCAGCCATCCAGCCAGCTAGCTAGCTCGCCAGCCATCCAGCCAGCTAGCTAGCTCGCCAGCCATCCAGCCAGCTAGCTAGCTCGCCAGCCATCCAGCCAGCTAGCTAGCTCGCCAGCCATCCAGCCAGCTAGCTAGCTCGCCAGCCATCCAGCCAGCTAGCTAGCTCGCCAGCCATCCAGCCAGCTAGCTAGCTCGCCAGCCATCCAGCCAGCTAGCTAGCTCGCCAGCCATCCAGCCAGCTAGCTAGCTCGCCAGCCATCCAGCCAGCTAGCTAGCTCGCCAGCCATCCAGCCAGCTAGCTAGCTCGCCAGCCATCCAGCTGCTATACTAGCTAGCCAGCTGCTATACCAGCCATCCAGCCAGCTAGCTAGCTACCCAGCCAGCCATCCAGCCAGCTAGCTAGCTGCCTAGCTGCTATACTAGCTACCCAGCCAGCTAGCTAGCTGCCTAGCTGCTATACTAGCTAGCTGCCTAGCTGCTATACTAGCTACCCAGCCAGCCATCTAGCTACCTACCTACCTAGCTCGCCAGCCATCCAGCCAGCTAGCTAGCCATCCAACCAGCTACCCAGCCAGCCATCTAGCTACTTAGCTAGCTAGCTCGCCAGCGATCCAACCAGCTAGCTAGCAATACTAGCTAGCCAGCTAGCTGCTATACTAGCTAGCCAGCTGCTATACCAGCTAGCTAGCTAGGTAGCCATCCAGCCAGCTAGCTAGCTAGCCAGCTAGCTAGCCAGCCATCCAGCCAGCCAGCTAGCTAGCCAGCCAGCTAGCTAGCCAGCCATCCAGCCATCCAGCCAGCCAGCTAGCTAGCCAGCCAGCTAGCTAGCCAGCCATCCAGCCAGCTAGCTAGCCAGCCATCCAGCCAGCTAGCTAGCCAGCCATCCAGCCAGCTAGCTAGCCAGCCATCCAGCCAGCTAGCTAGCCAGCCATCCAGCCAGCTAGCTAGCCAGCCAGCTAGCTAGCCAGCCAGCTAGTTAGCCAGCCATCCAGCCAGCTAGTTAGCCAGCCATCCAGCCAGCTAGCTAGCCAGCCATCCAGCCAGCTAGCTAGCCAGCCATCCAGCCAGCTAGCTAGCCAGCCATCCAGCCAGCTAGCTGCTATACTAGCCAGCTAGCTAATAATACCAGCCATCCAGCCAGCTAGCTAGCCAGCCATCCAGCCAGCTAGCTGCCCAGCCATCCAGCCAGCTAGCTGCCCAGCCAGCTAGCTAGCCAGCCATCCAGCCAGCTAGCTAGCCAGCCATCCATCCAGCCAGCTAGCCAGCCATCCAGCCAGTTAGCCAGCTAGCTAGCTACCCAGCAAGTCATCCAGCCAGCCAGCCATCCAGCCAGCTAGCTAGCTAGCTAGCTGCCTAGCTGCTATACTAGCTACCCAGCCAGCTAGCTAGCTGCCTAGCTGCTATACTAGCTAGCTGCCTAGCTGCTATACTAGCTAGCTGCCTAGCTGCTATACTAGCTACCCAGCCAGCCATCTAGCTACCTACCTAGCTAGCTCGCCAGCCATCCAGCCAGCTAATTAGCCAGCCAGCCAGCCATCCAGCCAGCTAATTAGCCAGCCAGCCAGCCATCCAGCCAGCTAGCTAGCCAGCCATCCAGCCAGCTAGCTAGCCAGCCATCCAGCCAGCTAGCTAGCCAGCCATCCAGCCAGCTAGCTAGCCAGCCATCCAGCCAGCCAGCCAGCTAGCTAGCTAGCCAGCCATCCAGCCAGCTAGCTAGGTAGCTCGCCAGCCATCCAGCCAGCTAGCTAGCTAGGTAGCCAGCTCACCAGCCATCCAGCCAGCTAGCTACCTAGCTAGCTAGCTCACCAGCCATCCAACCAGCTAGCTACCTAGCCATCCAACCAGCTAGCTAGCTCACCAGCCAGCTAGCTACCTAGCTAGCTAGCTCGCCAGCCATCCAGCCAGCTAGCTAGCTCGCCAGCCATCCAGCTGCTATACTAGCTAGCCAGCTGCTATACCAGCCATCCAGCCAGCCAGCTGGCTGGCTAGCTAGCTGGCTGGCTAGCTAGCTGGCTGGATGGCTGGCTAGCTAGCTGGCTGGATGGCTGGCTAGCTAGCTGGCTGGATGGCTGGCTAGCTAGCTGGCTGGATGGCTGGCTAGCTAGCTGGCTGGATGGCTGGCTAGCTAGCTGGCTGGCTAGCTAGCTGGCTGGCTGGATGGCTGGATGGCTGGCTAGCTAGCTGGCTGGCTAGCTAGCTGGCTGGCTGGATGGCTGGCTAGCTAGCTGGCTAGCTAGCTAGCTGGCTGGATGGCTACCTAGCTAGCTAGCTGGTATAGCAGCTGGCTAGCTAGTATAGCAGCTAGCTGGCTAGCTAGTATTGCTAGCTAGCTGGTTGGATCGCTGGCGAGCTAGCTAGCTAAGTAGCTAGATGGCTGGCTGGGTAGCTGGTTGGATGGCTAGCTAGCTGGCTGGATGGCTGGCGAGCTAGGTAGGTAGGTAGCTAGATGGCTGGCTGGGTAGCTAGTATAGCAGCTAGGCAGCTAGCTAGTATAGCAGCTAGGCAGCTAGCTAGCTGGCTGGGTAGCTAGTATAGCAGCTAGGCAGCTAGCTAGCTGGCTGGATGGCTGGCTGGGTAGCTAGCTAGCTGGCTGGATGGCTGGTATAGCAGCTGGCTAGCTAGTATAGCAGCTAGCTGGCTGGATGGCTGGCTGGCTGGCTAATTAGCTGGCTGGATGGCTGGCGAGCTAGCTAGCTGGCTGGATGGCTGGCGAGCTAGCTAGCTGGCTGGATGGCTGGCGAGCTAGCTAGCTGGCTGGATGGCTGGCGAGCTAGCTAGCTGGCTGGATGGCCAGCTGCTATACCAGCTAGCTAGCTAGGTAGCCATCCAGCCAGCTAGCTAGCTAGCCAGCTAGCTAGCCAGCCATCCAGCCAGCTAGCTGCCCAGCCATCCAGCCAGCTAGCTGCCCAGCCATCCAGCCAGCTAGCTGCCCAGCCATCCAGCCAGCCAGCTAGCTAGCCAGCCATCCAGCCAGCTAGCTAGCCAGCCATCCATCCAGCCAGCTAGCCAGCCAGCTAGCCAGCCATCCAGCCAGCTAGCTAGCTAGCCAGCTAGCTAGCCAGCCATCCAGCCAGCCAGCTAGCTAGCCAGCCATCCAGCCAGCCAGCTAGCTAGCCAGCCATCCAGCCAGCCAGCTAGCTAGCCAGCCATCCAGCCAGCTAGCTAGCCAGCCATCCAGCCAGCTAGCTAGCCAGCCAGCTAGTTAGCCAGCCATCCAGCCAGCTAGCTAGCCAGCCATCCAGCCAGCTAGCTAGCCAGCCATCCATCCAGCTAGCTAGCCAGCCATCCATCCAGCCAGCTAGCCAGCTAGCTAGCCAGCCATCCAGCCAGCTAGCTAGCCAGCCATCCAGCCAGCTAGCTGCCCAGCCATCCAGCCAGCTAGCTGCCCAGCCATCCAGCCAGCTAGCTAGCCAGCCATCCAGCCAGCTAGCTAGCCAGCCATCCATCCAGCCAGCTAGCCAGCCAGCTAGCCAGCCATCCAGCCAGCTAGCTAGCTACCCAGCCAGCCATCCAGCCAGCCAGCCATCCAGCCAGCTAGCTAGCTGCCTAGCTGCTATACTAGCTACCCAGCCAGCTAGCTAGCTGCCTAGCTGCTATACTAGCTAGCTGCCTAGCTGCTATACTAGCTAGCTGCCTAGCTGCTATACTAGCTACCCATCTAGCTACCTACCTAGCTAGCTCGCCAGCCATCCAGCCAGCTAATTAGCCAGCCATCCAGCCAGCTAGCTAGCCAGCCATCCAGCCAGCTAGCTAGCCAGCCATCCAGCCAGCTAGCTAGCCAGCCATCCAGCCAGCTAGCTAGCCAGCCATCCAGCCAGCTAGCTAGCCAGCCATCCAGCCAGCCAGCCAGCTAGCTAGCTAGGTAGCTCGCCAGCCATCCAGCCAGCTAGCTAGCTAGGTAGCCAGCTCACCAGCCATCCAGCCAGCTAGCTAGCTAGCTCACCAGCCATCCAACCAGCTAGCTACCTAGCCATCCAACCAGCCAGCTAGCTAGCCAGCCAGCTAGCTAGCCAGCCATCCAGCCAGCTAGCTAGCCAGCCATCCAGCCAGCTAGCTAGCCAGCCATCCAGCCAGCTAGCTAGCCAGCCATCCAGCCAGCTAGCTAGCCAGCCATCCAGCCAGCTAGCTAGCCAGCCAGCTAGCTAGCCAGCCAGCTAGTTAGCCAGCCATCCAGCCAGCTAGTTAGCCAGCCATCCAGCCAGCTAGCTAGCCAGCCATCCAGCCAGCTAGCTAGCCAGCCATCCAGCCAGCTAGCTGCTATACTAGCCAGCTAGCTAATAATACCAGCCATCCAGCCAGCTAGCTAGCCAGCCATCCAGCCAGCTAGCTGCCCAGCCATCCAGCCAGCTAGCTGCCCAGCCATCCAGCCAGCTAGCTAGCCAGCCATCCAGCCAGCTAGCTAGCCAGCCATCCATCCAGCCAGCTAGCCAGCCATCCAGCCAGTTAGCCAGCCATCCAGCCATCCAGCCAGCTAGCTAGCTACCCAGCCAGTCATCCAGCCAGCCAGCCATCCAGCCAGCTAGCTAGCTAGCTAGCTGCCTAGCTGCTATACTAGCTACCCAGCCAGCTAGCTAGCTGCCTAGCTGCTATACTAGCTAGCTGCCTAGCTGCTATACTAGCTAGCTGCCTAGCTGCTATACTAGCTACCCAGCCAGCCATCTAGCTACCTACCTAGCTAGCTCGCCAGCCATCCAGCCAGCTAATTAGCCAGCCAGCCAGCCATCCAGCCAGCTAATTAGCCAGCCAGCCAGCCATCCAGCCAGCTAGCTAGCCAGCCATCCAGCCAGCTAGCTAGCCAGCCATCCAGCCAGCTAGCTAGCCAGCCATCCAGCCAGCTAGCTAGCCAGCCATCCAGCCAGCCAGCCAGCTAGCTAGCTAGCCAGCCATCCAGCCAGCTAGCTAGGTAGCTCGCCAGCCATCCAGCCAGCTAGCTAGCTAGGTAGCCAGCTCACCAGCCATCCAGCCAGCTAGCTACCTAGCTAGCTAGCTCACCAGCCATCCAACCAGCTAGCTACCTAGCCATCCAACCAGCTAGCTAGCTCACCAGCCAGCTAGCTACCTAGCTAGCTAGCTCGCCAGCCATCCAGCCAGCTAGCTAGCTCGCCAGCCATCCAGCCAGCTAGCTAGCTCGCCAGCCATCCAGCCAGCTAGCTAGCTCGCCAGCCATCCAGCCAGCTAGCTAGCTAGCTCGCCAGCCATCCAGCCAGCTAGCTAGCTAGCTCGCCAGCCATCCAGCCAGCTAGCTAGGTAGCTCGCCAGCCATCCAGCCAGCTAGCTAGCTAGGTAGCCAGCTCACCAGCCATCCAGCCAGCTAGCTACCTAGCTAGCTAGCTCACCAGCCATCCAACCAGCTAGCTACCTAGCCATCCAACCAGCTAGCTAGCTCACCAGCCAGCTAGCTACCTAGCTAGCTAGCTCGCCAGCCATCCAGCCAGCTAGCTAGCTCGCCAGCCATCCAGCCAGCTAGCTAGCCAGCCATCCAGCCAGCTAGCTAGCCAGCCAGCCATCCAGCCAGCTAGCTAGCCAGCCATCCAGCCAGCTAGCTAGGCAGCCATCCAGCCAGCTAGCTAGCCAGCCATCCAGCCAGCTAGCTAGCCAGCCATCCAGCCAGCTAGCTAGCCAGCCATCCAGCCAGCTAGCTAGGCAGCCATCCAGCCAGCTAGCTGCTATACTAGCTAGCCAGCTAGCTGCTATACTAGCTAGCCAGCTGCTATACCAGCCATCCAGCCAGCTAGCTAGCCAGCCATCCAGCCAGCTAGCTAGCCAGCCATCCAGCTAGCTAGCCAGCTGCTATACCAGCCATCCAGCCAGCTAGCTAGCTAGCCAGCCATCCAGCCAGCTAATTAGCCAGCCAGCCAGCCATCCAGCCAGCTAGCTAGCCAGCCATCCAGCCAGCTAGCTAGCCAGCCATCCAGCCATCCAGCCAGCTAGCTAGCCAGCCATCCAGCCAGCTAGCTAGCCAGCCATCCAGCCAGCTAGCTAGCTAGCTAGCCAGCCATCCAGCCAGCTAGCTAGCCAGCCATCCAGCCAGCTAGCTAGCCAGCCATCCAGCCAGCTAGCTAGCCAGCCATCCAGCCAGCCAGCCAGCTAGCTAGCTAGCCAGCCATCCAGCCAGCTAGCTAGGTAGCTCGCCAGCCATCCAGCCAGCTAGCTAGCTAGGTAGCCAGCTCACCAGCCATCCAGCCAGCTAGCTACCTAGCTAGCTAGCTCACCAGCCATCCAACCAGCTAGCTACCTAGCCATCCAACCAGCTAGCTAGCTCACCAGCCAGCTAGCTACCTAGCTAGCTAGCTCGCCAGCCATCCAGCCAGCTAGCTAGCTCGCCAGCCATCCAGCCAGCTAGCTAGCTCGCCAGCCATCCAGCCAGCTAGCTAGCTCGCCAGCCATCCAGCCAGCTAGCTAGCTAGCTCGCCAGCCATCCAGCCAGCTAGCTAGCTAGCTCGCCAGCCATCCAGCCAGCTAGCTAGGTAGCTCGCCAGCCATCCAGCCAGCTAGCTAGCTAGGTAGCCAGCTCACCAGCCATCCAGCCAGCTAGCTACCTAGCTAGCTAGCTCACCAGCCATCCAACCAGCTAGCTACCTAGCCATCCAACCAGCTAGCTAGCTCACCAGCCAGCTAGCTACCTAGCTAGCTAGCTCGCCAGCCATCCAGCCAGCTAGCTAGCTCGCCAGCCATCCAGCCAGCTAGCTAGCCAGCCATCCAGCCAGCTAGCTAGCCAGCCAGCCATCCAGCCAGCTAGCTAGCCAGCCATCCAGCCAGCTAGCTAGCCAGCCATCCAGCCAGCTAGCTAGGCAGCCATCCAGCCAGCTAGCTAGCCAGCCATCCAGCCAGCTAGCTAGCCAGCCATCCAGCCAGCTAGCTAGCCAGCCATCCAGCCAGCTAGCTAGGCAGCCATCCAGCCAGCTAGCTGCTATACTAGCTAGCCAGCTAGCTGCTATACTAGCTAGCCAGCTGCTATACCAGCCATCCAGCCAGCTAGCTAGCCAGCCATCCAGCCAGCTAGCTAGCCAGCCATCCAGCTAGCTAGCCAGCTGCTATACCAGCCATCCAGCCAGCTAGCTAGCTAGCCAGCCATCCAGCCAGCTAATTAGCCAGCCAGCCAGCCATCCAGCCAGCTAGCTAGCCAGCCATCCAGCCAGCTAGCTAGCCAGCCATCCAGCCATCCAGCCAGCTAGCTAGCCAGCCATCCAGCCAGCTAGCTAGCCAGCCATCCAGCCAGCTAGCTAGCCAGCCATCCAGCCAGCTAGCTAGCTAGCTAGCCAGCCATCCAGCCAGCTAGCTAGCCAGCCATCCAGCCAGCTAGCTAGCCAGCCATCCAGCCAGCTAGCTAGCCAGCCATCCAGCCAGCCAGCCAGCTAGCTAGCTAGCCAGCCATCCAGCCAGCTAGCTAGGTAGCTCGCCAGCCATCCAGCCAGCTAGCTAGCTAGGTAGCCAGCTCACCAGCCATCCAGCCAGCTAGCTACCTAGCTAGCTAGCTCACCAGCCATCCAACCAGCTAGCTACCTAGCCATCCAACCAGCTAGCTAGCTCACCAGCCAGCTAGCTACCTAGCTCGCCAGCCATCCAGCCAGCTAGCTAGCTCGCCAGCCATCCAGCCAGCTAGCTAGCTCGCCAGCCATCCAGCCAGCTAGCTAGCTAGCTCGCCAGCCATCCAGCCAGCTAGCTAGCTAGCTCGCCAGCCATCCAGCCAGCTAGCTAGCTAGCTCGCCAGCCATCCAGCCAGCTAGCTAGCTAGCTCGCCAGCCAGCTAGCTAGCTAGCTCGCCAGCCATCCAGCCAGCTAGCTAGCTCGCCAGCCATCCAGCCAGCTAGCTAGCTCGCCAGCCATCCAGCCAGCTAGCTAGCTCGCCAGCCATCCAGCCAGCTAGCTAGCTCGCCAGCCATCCAGCCATCCAGCCAGCTAGCTAGGCAGCCATCCAGCCAGCTAGCTAGCCAGCCATCCAGCCAGATAGCTAGGCAGCCATCCAGCCAGCTAGCTAGCCAGCCATCCAGCCAGCTAGCTAGCCAGCCATCCAGCCAGCTAGCTAGCCAGCCATCCAGCCAGCTAGCTAGGCAGCCATCCAGCCAGCTAGCTGCTATACTAGCTAGCCAGCTAGCTGCTATACTAGCTAGCCAGCTGCTATACCAGCCATCCAGCCAGCTAGCTAGCCAGCCATCCAGCCAGCTAGCTAGCCAGCCATCCAGCTAGCTAGCCAGCTGCTATACCAGCCATCCAGCCAGCTAGCTAGCTAGCCAGCCATCCAGCCAGCTAATTAGCCAGCCAGCCAGCCATCCAGCCAGCTAGCTAGCCAGCTAGCTAGCCAGCCATCCAGCCATCCAGCCAGCTAGCTAGCCAGCCATCCAGCCAGCTAGCTAGCCAGCCATCCAGCCAGCTAGCTAGCTAGCTAGCCAGCCATCCAGCCAGCTAGCTAGCCAGCCATCCAGCCAGCTAGCTAGCCAGCCATCCAGCCAGCTAGCTAGCCAGCCATCCAGCCAGCTAGCTAGCCAGCCATCCAGCCAGCTAGCTAGGCAGCCATCCAGCCAGCTAGCTAGCCAGCCATCCAGCCAGCTAGCTAGCCAGCCATCCAGCTAGCTAGCCAGCTGCTATACCAGCCATCCAGCTAGCTAGCCAGCTGCTATACCAGCCATCCAGCCAGCTAGCTAGCTAGCCAGCCATCCAGCCAGCCATCCAGCCAGCTAGCTAGCTAGCCATCCAGCCAGCTAGCTAGCCAGCCATCCAGCCAGCTAGCTAGGCAGCCATCCAGCCAGCTAGCTAGGCAGCCATCCAGCCAGCTAGCTAGCCAGCCATCCAGCCAGCTAGCTAGCCAGCCATCCAGCCAGCTAGCTAGCCAGCCATCCAGCCAGCTAGCTAGCCAGCCATCCAGCCAGCTAGCTAGCCAGCCATCCAGCCAGCTAGCTAGCCAGCCATCCAGCCAGCTAGCTAGCCAGCCATCCAGCCAGCTAGCTAGCTGCCTAGCTGCTATACTAGCTACCCAGCCAGCAATCTAGCTACCTACCTAGCTAGCTCGCCAGCCATCCAGCCAGCTAATTAGCCAGCCAGCCAGCCATCCAGCCAGCTAGCTGCTATACTAGCTAGCCAGCTGCTATACCAGCTAGCTAGCTACCTAGCTAGCTAGCTCGCCAGCCATCCAGCCAGCTAGCTAGCTAGCTCGCCAGCCATCCAGCCAGCTAGCTAGCTCGCCAGCCATCCAGCCAGCTAGCTAGCTCGCCAGCCATCCAGCCAGCTAGCTAGCTAGCTCGCCAGCCATCCAGCCAGCTAGCTAGCTCGCCAGCCATCCAGCCAGCTAGCTAGCTCGCCAGCCATCCAGCCAGCTAGCTAGCTCGCCAGCCATCCAGCCAGCTAGCTAGCTCGCCAGCCATCCAGCCAGCTAGCTAGCTCGCCAGCCATCCAGCCAGCTAGCTAGCTCGCCAGCCATCCAGCCAGCTAGCTAGCTCGCCAGCCATCCAGCCAGCTAGCTAGCTCGCCAGCCATCCAGCCAGCTAGCTAGCTCGCCAGCCATCCAGCCAGCTAGCTAGCTCGCCAGCCATCCAGCCAGCTAGCTAGCTCGCCAGCCAGCCAGCCAGCTAGCTAGCTCGCCAGCCAGCCAGCCAGCTAGCTAGCTCGCCAGCCAGCCAGCCAGCTAGCTAGCTCGCCAGCCATCCAGCCAGCTAGCTAGCTCGCCAGCCATCCAGCCAGCTAGCTAGCTCGCCAGCCATCCAGCCAGCTGCTATACCAGCTAGCTAGCTAGCCAGCTAGCTAGCCAGCCATCCAGCTAGCTAGCTCGCCAGCCATCCAGCCAGCTAGCTAGCTCGCCAGCCATCCAGCCAGCTAGCTAGCTCGCCAGCCATCCAGCCAGCTAGCTAGCTCGCCAGCCATCCAGCCAGCTAGCTAGCTCGCCAGCCATCCAGCCAGCTAGCTAGCTCGCCAGCCATCCAGCCAGCTAGCTAGCTCGCCAGCCATCCAGCCAGCTAGCTAGCTCGCCAGCCATCCAGCCACCTAGCTGCCCAGCCAGCCAGCCAGCTAGCTGCAATACTAGCTAGCCAGCTAGCTGCAATACTAGCTAGCCAGCTGCTATACCAGCCATCCAGCCAGCTAGCTAGCTAGCCAGCCATCCAGGCAGCTAGCTAGCCAGCCAGATAGGCAGCTAGCTGCAATACTAGCTACCCAGCTAGCCATCTAGCTGCAATACTAGCCAGCCAGCTTAGCTGCTATACTAGCCAGCCAGCCAGCTTAGCTGCTATACTAGCCAGCCAGCCAGCTAGCTGCTATACTAGCTACCCAGCCAGCTAGCTAGCTGCTATACTAGCTAGGCAGCTTGCTAGCCATCCAGCCAGTTACCTAGCCATCCAGCCAGTTACCTAGCCAGACAGCCAGCTAGCTGCAATACTAGCTACCCAGCCAGCCTGCCATCTAGCTTCCCAGCCATCCATCTAGCTACCCAGCCATCCAGCCAGCTAGCTGCCTAGCTGCTATACTAGCTACCCAGCCAGCTAGCTAGCTGCTATACTAGCTACCCAGCCAGCCGGCCATCCAGCCAGCTAGCTAGCCAGCCATCCAGCCAGCTAGCTAGCCAGCCATCCAGCCAGCTAGCTAGCCAGCCATCCAGCCAGCTAGCTAGCCAGCCATCCAGCCAGCTAGCTAGGCAGCCATCCAGCCAGCTAGCTAGCCAGCCATCCAGCCAGCTAGCTAGCCAGCCATCCAGCCAGCTAGCTGCTATACTAGCTAGCCAGCTAGCTGCTATACTAGCTAGCCAGCTGCTATACCAGCCATCCAGCCAGCTAGCTATACCAGCCATCCAGCCAGCTAGCTAGCCAGCCATCCAGCCAGCTAGCTAGCCAGCCATCCAGCCAGCTAGCTAGCCAGCCATCCAGCCAGCTAGCTAGCCAGCCATCCAGCCAGCTAGCTAGCCAGCCATCCAGCCAGCTAGCTAGCCAGCCATCCAGCCAGCTAGCTAGCTAGCTAGCCAGCCATCCAGCCAGCTAGCTAGCCAGCCATCCAGCCAGCTAGCTAGCCAGCCATCCAGCCAGCTAGCTAGCCAGCCATCCAGCCAGCTAGCTAGCCAGCCATCCAGCCAGCTAGCTAGCCAGCCATCCAGCTAGCTAGCTCGCCAGCCATCCAGCCAGCTAGCTAGCTCGCCAGCCATCCAGCCAGCTAGCTAGCTCGCCAGCCATCCAGCCAGCTAGCTAGCTCGCCAGCCATCCAGCCAGCTAGCTAGCTCGCCAGCCATCCAGCCAGCTAGCTAGCTCGCCAGCCATCCAGCCAGCTAGCTAGCTCGCCAGCCATCCAGCCAGCTAGCTAGCTCGCCAGCCATCCAGCCAGCTAGCTAGCTCGCCAGCCATCCAGCCAGCTAGCTAGCTCGCCAGCCATCCAGCCAGCTAGCTAGCTCGCCAGCCATCCAGCCAGCTAGCTAGCCAGCCATCCAGCCAGCTAGCTAGCCAGCCATCCAGCTAGCTAGCTCGCCAGCCATCCAGCCAGCTAGCTAGCTCGCCAGCCATCCAGCCAGCTAGCTAGCTCGCCAGCCATCCAGCCAGCTAGCTAGCTCGCCAGCCATCCAGCCAGCTAGCTAGCTCGCCAGCCATCCAGCCAGCTAGCTAGCTCGCCAGCCATCCAGCCAGCTAGCTAGCTCGCCAGCCATCCAGCCAGCTAGCTAGCTCGCCAGCCATCCAGCCAGCTAGCTAGCTCGCCAGCCATCCAGCCAGCTAGCTAGCTCGCCAGCCATCCAGCCAGCTAGCTAGCTCGCCAGCCATCCAGCCAGCTAGCTAGCTCGCCAGCCATCCAGCCAGCTAGCTAGCTAGCCAGCCATCCAGCCAGCTAGCTACCCAGCCATCCAGCCACCTAGCTGCCCAGCCAGCCAGCCAGCTAGCTGCAATACTAGCTAGCCAGCTAGCTGCAATACTAGCTAGCCAGCTGCTATACCAGCCATCCAGCCAGCTAGCTAGCTAGCCAGCCATCCAGGCAGCTAGCTAGCCAGCCAGATAGGCAGCTAGCTGCAATACTAGCTACCCAGCTAGCCATCTAGCTGCAATACTAGCCAGCCAGCTTAGCTGCTATACTAGCCAGCCAGCCAGCTTAGCTGCTATACTAGCCAGCCAGCCAGCTAGCTGCTATACTAGCTACCCAGCCAGCTAGCTAGCTGCTATACTAGCTAGGCAGCTTGCTAGCCATCCAGCCAGTTACCTAGCCATCCAGCCAGTTACCTAGCCAGACAGCCAGCTAGCTGCAATACTAGCTACCCAGCCAGCCTGCCATCTAGCTTCCCAGCCATCCATCTAGCTACCCAGCCATCCAGCCAGCTAGCTGCCTAGCTGCTATACTAGCTACCCAGCCAGCCGGCCATCCAGCCAGCTACCCAGCCAGCCGGCCATCCAGCCAGCCAGCCGGCCATCCAGCCAGCTACCCAGCCAGCCAGCTATCCAGCTAGCTAGCTGGCTTGATGGCTGGCGAGCTAGCTAGCTGGGTGGATGGCTGGCGAGCTAGCTAGCTGGCTGGATGGCTGGCGAGCTAGCTAGCTGGCTGGATGGCTGGCGAGCTAGCTAGCTGGATGGCTGGCTGCTATACTAGCTAGCCAGCTAGCTGCTATACTAGCTAGCCAGCTGCTATACCAGCCATCCAGCCAGCTAGCTAGCCAGCCATCCAGCCAGCTAGCTAGCCAGCCATCCAGCCAGCTAGCTAGCCAGCTAGCTAGCCAGCCATCCAGCCAGCTAGCTAGCCAGCTGCTATACCAGCCATCCAGCCAGCTAGCTAGCCAGCCATCCAGCCAGCTAGCTAGCTAGCCAGCCATCCAGCCAGCTAGCTAGCCAGCCATCCAGCCAGCTAGCTAGCTAGCCATCCAGCCAGCTAGCTAGCTAGCCAGCCATCCAGCCAGCTAGCTAGCCAGCCATCCAGCCAGCCAGCCATCCAGCCAGCCAGCCATCCAGCCAGCTAGCTAGCTACCCAGCCAGCCATCCAGCCAGCTAGCTACCCAGCCAGCCATCCAGCCAGCTAGCTAGCTAGCTAGCTGCCTAGCTGCTATACTAGCTACCCAGCCAGCTAGCTAGCTGCCTAGCTGCTATACTAGCTAGCTGCCTAGCTGCTATACTAGCTACCCAGCCAGCCATCTAGCTACCTACCTAGCTAGCTCGCCAGCCATCCAGCCAGCTAATTAGCCAGCCAGCCAGCCAGCTAGCTAGCCAGCCAGCCAGCTAGCTAGCCAGCCATCCAGCCAGCTAGCTAGGTAGCTCGCCAGCCATCCAGCCAGCTAGCTAGCTAGGTAGCCAGCTCACCAGCCATCCAGCCAGCTAGCTAGCTCGCCAGCCATCCAGCCAGCTAGCTAGCTCGCCAGCCATCCAGCCAGCTAGCTAGCTCGCCAGCCATCCAGCCAGCTAGCTAGCTCGCCAGCCATCCAGCCAGCTAGCTAGCTCGCCAGCCATCCAGCCAGCTAGCTAGCTCGCCAGCCACCCAGCCAGCTAGCTAGCTCGCCAGCCATCCAGCCAGCTAGCTAGCTCGCCAGCCAGCCAGCCAGCTAGCTAGCTCGCCAGCCAGCCAGCCAGCTAGCTAGCTCGCCAGCCATCCAGCCAGCTAGCTAGCTCGCCAGCCATCCAGCCAGCTAGCTAGCTCGCCAGCCATCCAGCCAGCTAGCTAGCTCGCCAGCCATCCAGCCAGCTAGCTAGCTCGCCAGCCATCCAGCCAGCTAGCTAGCTCGCCAGCCATCCAGCCAGCTAGCTAGCTCGCCAGCCATCCAGCCAGCTAGCTAGCTCGCCAGCCATCCAGCCAGCTAGCTAGCTCGCCAGCCATCCAGCCAGCTAGCTAGCTCGCCAGCCATCCAGCCAGCTAGCTAGCTCGCCAGCCATCCAGCCACCTAGCTGCCCAGCCAGCCAGCCAGCTAGCTGCAATACTAGCTAGCCAGCTAGCTGCAATACTAGCTAGCCAGCTGCTATACCAGCCATCCAGCCAGCTAGCTAGCTAGCCAGCCATCCAGGCAGCTAGCTAGCCAGCCAGATAGGCAGCTAGCTGCAATACTAGCTACCCAGCTAGCCATCTAGCTGCAATACTAGCCAGCCAGCTTAGCTGCTATACTAGCCAGCCAGCCAGCTTAGCTGCTATACTAGCCAGCCAGCCAGCTAGCTGCTATACTAGCTACCCAGCCAGCTAGCTAGCTGCTATACTAGCTAGGCAGCTTGCTAGCCATCCAGCCAGTTACCTAGCCATCCAGCCAGTTACCTAGCCAGACAGCCAGCTAGCTGCAATACTAGCTACCCAGCCAGCCTGCCATCTAGCTTCCCAGCCATCCATCTAGCTACCCAGCCATCCAGCCAGCTAGCTGCCTAGCTGCTATACTAGCTACCCAGCCAGCTAGCTAGCTGCTATACTAGCTACCCAGCCAGCCGGCCATCCAGCCAGCTAGCTAGCCAGCCATCCAGCCAGCTAGCTAGCCAGCCATCCAGCCAGCTAGCTAGCCAGCCATCCAGCCAGCTAGCTAGCCAGCCATCCAGCCAGCTAGCTAGGCAGCCATCCAGCCAGCTAGCTAGCCAGCCATCCAGCCAGCTAGCTAGCCAGCCATCCAGCCAGCTAGCTGCTATACTAGCTAGCCAGCTAGCTGCTATACTAGCTAGCCAGCTGCTATACCAGCCATCCAGCCAGCTAGCTATACCAGCCATCCAGCCAGCTAGCTAGCCAGCCATCCAGCCAGCTAGCTAGCCAGCCATCCAGCCAGCTAGCTAGCTAGCTAGCCAGCCATCCAGCCAGCTAGCTAGCTAGCTAGCCAGCCATCCAGCCAGCTAGTTAGCCAGCCATCCAGCCAGCTAGCTAGCCAGCCATCCAGCCAGCTAGCTAGCCAGCCATCCAGCCAGCTAGCTAGCCAGCCATCCAGCTAGCTAGCTAGCCAGCCATCCAGCCAGCTAGCTAGCTCGCCAGCCATCCAGCCAGCTAGCTAGCTCGCCAGCCATCCAGCCAGCTAGCTAGCTCGCCAGCCATCCAGCCAGCTAGCTAGCTCGCCAGCCATCCAGCCAGCTAGCTAGCTCGCCAGCCATCCAGCCAGCTAGCTAGCTCGCCAGCCATCCAGCCAGCTAGCTAGCTCGCCAGCCATCCAGCCAGCTAGCTAGCTCGCCAGCCATCCAGCCAGCTAGCTAGCTCGCCAGCCATCCAGCCAGCTAGCTAGCTCGCCAGCCATCCAGCCAGCTAGCTAGCTAGCCAGCCATCCAGCCAGCTAGCTACCCAGCCATCCAGCCACCTAGCTGCCCAGCCAGCCAGCCAGCTAGCTGCAATACTAGCTAGCCAGCTAGCTGCAATACTAGCTAGCCAGCTGCTATACCAGCCATCCAGCCAGCTAGCTAGCTAGCCAGCCATCCAGGCAGCTAGCTAGCCAGCCAGATAGGCAGCTAGCTGCAATACTAGCTACCCAGCTAGCCATCTAGCTGCAATACTAGCCAGCCAGCTTAGCTGCTATACTAGCCAGCCAGCCAGCTTAGCTGCTATACTAGCCAGCCAGCCAGCTAGCTGCTATACTAGCTACCCAGCCAGCTAGCTAGCTGCTATACTAGCTAGGCAGCTTGCTAGCCATCCAGCCAGTTACCTAGCCATCCAGCCAGTTACCTAGCCAGACAGCCAGCTAGCTGCAATACTAGCTACCCAGCCAGCCTGCCATCTAGCTTCCCAGCCATCCATCTAGCTACCCAGCCATCCAGCCAGCTAGCTGCCTAGCTGCTATACTAGCTACCCAGCCAGCTAGCTAGCTGCTATACTAGCTACCCAGCCAGCCGGCCATCCAGCCAGCTACCCAGCCAGCCGGCCATCCAGCCAGCCAGCCGGCCATCCAGCCAGCTACCCAGCCAGCCAGCTATCCAGCTAGCTAGCTGGCTTGATGGCTGGCGAGCTAGCTAGCTGGCTGGATGGCTGGCGAGCTAGCTAGCTGGCTGGATGGCTGGCGAGCTAGCTAGCTGGCTGGATGGCTGGCGAGCTAGCTAGCTGGATGGCTGGCTGCTATACTAGCTAGCCAGCTAGCTGCTATACTAGCTAGCCAGCTGCTATACCAGCCATCCAGCCAGCTAGCTAGCCAGCCATCCAGCCAGCTAGCTAGCCAGCCATCCAGCCAGCTAGCTAGCCAGCTAGCTAGCCAGCCATCCAGCCAGCTAGCTAGCCAGCTGCTATACCAGCCATCCAGCCAGCTAGCTAGCTAGCCAGCCATCCAGCCAGCTAGCTAGCTAGCCAGCCATCCAGCCAGCTAGCTAGCCAGCCATCCAGCCAGCTAGCTAGCTAGCCATCCAGCCAGCCAGCTAGCTAGCTAGCCATCCAGCCAGCTAGCTAGCTAGCCAGCCATCCAGCCAGCTAGCTAGCCAGCCATCCAGCCAGCCAGCCATCCAGCCAGCCAGCCATCCAGCCAGCTAGCTAGCTACCCAGCCAGCCATCCAGCCAGCTAGCTACCCAGCCAGCCATCCAGCCAGCTAGCTAGCTAGCTAGCTGCCTAGCTGCTATACTAGCTACCCAGCCAGCTAGCTAGCTGCCTAGCTGCTATACTAGCTAGCTGCCTAGCTGCTATACTAGCTACCCAGCCAGCCATCTAGCTACCTACCTAGCTAGCTCGCCAGCCATCCAGCCAGCTAATTAGCCAGCCAGCCAGCCAGCTAGCTAGCCAGCCAGCCAGCTAGCTAGCCAGCCATCCAGCCAGCTAGCTAGGTAGCTCGCCAGCCATCCAGCCAGCTAGCTAGCTAGGTAGCCAGCTCACCAGCCATCCAGCCAGCTAGCTAGCTCGCCAGCCATCCAGCCAGCTAGCTAGCTCGCCAGCCATCCAGCCAGCTAGCTAGCTCGCCAGCCATCCAGCCAGCTAGCTAGCTCGCCAGCCATCCAGCCAGCTAGCTAGCTCGCCAGCCATCCAGCCAGCTAGCTAGCTCGCCAGCCATCCAGCCAGCTAGCTAGCTCGCCAGCCATCCAGCCAGCTAGCTAGCTCGCCAGCCATCCAGCCAGCTAGCTAGCTCGCCAGCCAGCCAGCCAGCTAGCTAGCTCGCCAGCCAGCCAGCCAGCTAGCTAGCTCGCCAGCCATCCAGCCAGCTAGCTAGCTCGCCAGCCATCCAGCCAGCTAGCTAGCTCGCCAGCCATCCAGCCAGCTAGCTAGCTCGCCAGCCATCCAGCCAGCTAGCTAGCTCGCCAGCCATCCAGCCAGCTAGCTAGCTCGCCAGCCATCCAGCCAGCTAGCTAGCTCGCCAGCCATCCAGCCAGCTAGCTAGCTCGCCAGCCATCCAGCCAGCTAGCTAGCCAGCCATCCAGCCAGCTAGCTAGCTAGCCAGCCATCCAGCCAGCTACCTAGCTAGCCAGCCAGCTAGCTAGCCAGCCATCCAGCCAGCTAGCTAGCTAGCCATCCAGCCAGCTAGCTAGCTAGCCAGCCATCCAGCCAGCTAGCTAGCCAGCCATCCAGCCAGCTAGCTAGCCAGCTAGCTAGCCAGCCATCCAGCCAGCTAGCTAGCCAGCTGCTATACCAGCCATCCAGCCAGCTAGCTAGCTAGCCATCCAGCCAGCTAGCTAGCTAGCCAGCCATCCAGCCAGCTAGCTAGCCAGCCATCCAGCCAGCCAGCCATCCAGCCAGCCAGCCATCCAGCCAGCTAGCTAGCTACCCAGCCAGCCATCCAGCCAGCTAGCTACCCAGCCAGCCATCCAGCCAGCTAGCTAGCTCGCCAGCCATCCAGCCAGCTAGCTAGCTCGCCAGCCATCCAGCCAGCTAGCTAGCTCGCCAGCCATCCAGCCAGCTAGCTAGCTCGCCAGCCATCCAGCCAGCTAGCTAGCTCGCCAGCCATCCAGCCAGCTAGCTAGCTCGCCAGCCATCCAGCCAGCTAGCTAGCTCGCCAGCCAGCCAGCCAGCTAGCTAGCTCGCCAGCCAGCCAGCCAGCTAGCTAGCTCGCCAGCCATCCAGCCAGCTAGCTAGCTCGCCAGCCATCCAGCCAGCTAGCTAGCTCGCCAGCCATCCAGCCAGCTAGCTAGCTCGCCAGCCATCCAGCCAGCTAGCTAGCTCGCCAGCCATCCAGCCAGCTAGCTAGCTCGCCAGCCATCCAGCCAGCTAGCTAGCTCGCCAGCCATCCAGCCAGCTAGCTAGCTCGCCAGCCATCCAGCCAGCTAGCTAGCCAGCCATCCAGCCAGCTAGCTAGCTAGCCAGCCATCCAGCCAGCTACCTAGCTAGCCAGCCAGCTAGCTAGCCAGCCATCCAGCCAGCTAGCTAGCTAGCCATCCAGCCAGCTAGCTAGCTAGCCAGCCATCCAGCCAGCTAGCTAGCCAGCCATCCAGCCAGCTAGCTAGCCAGCTAGCTAGCCAGCCATCCAGCCAGCTAGCTAGCCAGCTGCTATACCAGCCATCCAGCCAGCTAGCTAGCTAGCCATCCAGCCAGCTAGCTAGCTAGCCAGCCATCCAGCCAGCTAGCTAGCCAGCCATCCAGCCAGCCAGCCATCCAGCCAGCCAGCCATCCAGCCAGCTAGCTAGCTACCCAGCCAGCCATCCAGCCAGCTAGCTACCCAGCCAGCCATCCAGCCAGCTAGCTAGCTAGCTAGCTGCCTAGCTGCTATACTAGCTACCCAGCCAGCTAGCTAGCTGCCTAGCTGCTATACTAGCTAGCTGCCTAGCTGCTATACTAGCTACCCAGCCAGCCATCTAGCTACCTACCTAGCTAGCTCGCCAGCCATCCAGCCAGCTAATTAGCCAGCCAGCCAGCCAGCTAGCTAGCCAGCCAGCCAGCTAGCTAGCCAGCCATCCAGCCAGCTAGCTAGGTAGCTCGCCAGCCATCCAGCCAGCTAGCTAGCTAGGTAGCCAGCTCACCAGCCATCCAGCCAGCTAGCTAGCCAGCCATCCAGCCAGCTAGCTAGCTAGCCATCCAGCCAGCTAGCTAGCCAGCCATCCAGCCAGCTAGCTAGGCAGCCATCCAGCCAGCTAGCTAGCCAGCCATCCAGCCAGCTAGCTAGCCAGCCATCCAGCCAGCTAGCTAGCCAGCCATCCAGCCAGCTAGCTAGCCAGCCATCCAGCCAGCTAGCTAGCCAGCCATCCAGCCAGCTAGCTAGCCAGCCACCCAGCCAGCTAGCTAGCCAGCCATCCAGCCAGCTAGCTAGCCAGCCATCCAGCCAGCTAGCTAGCTGCCTAGCTGCTATACTAGCTACCCAGCCAGCAATCTAGCTACCTACCTAGCTAGCTCGCCAGCCATCCAGCCAGCTAATTAGCCATCCAGCCAGCTAGCTGCTATACTAGCTAGCCAGCTGCTATACCAGCTAGCTCGCCAGCCATCCAGCCAGCTAGCTAGCTAGCTCGCCAGCCATCCAGCCAGCTAGCTAGCTCGCCAGCCATCCAGCCAGCTAGCTAGCTCGCCAGCCATCCAGCCAGCTAGCTAGCTCGCCAGCCATCCAGCCAGCTAGCTAGCTCGCCAGCCATCCAGCCAGCTAGCTAGCTCGCCAGCCATCCAGCCAGCTAGCTAGCTCGCCAGCCATCCAGCCAGCTAGCTAGCTCGCCAGCCATCCAGCCAGCTAGCTAGCTAGCTAGCTGCCTAGCTGCTATACTAGCTACCCAGCCAGCAATCTAGCTACCTACCTAGCTAGCTCGCCAGCCATCCAGCCAGCTAATTAGCCAGCCAGCCAGCCATCCAGCCAGCTAGCTAGCTACCCAGCCAGCCATCCAGCCAGCTAGCTAGCTGCCTAGCTGCTATACTAGCTACCCAGCCAGCTAGCTAGCTGCCTAGCTGCTATACTAGCTAGCTGCCTAGCTGCTATACTAGCTACCCAGCCAGCCATCTAGCTACCTACCTACCTAGCCAGCCATCCAGCCAGCTAGCTAGCCAGCCATCCAGCCAGCTAGCTAGCCAGCCATCCAGCCAGCTAGCTAGCTAGCTAGCTGCCTAGCTGCTATACTAGCTACCCAGCCAGCAATCTAGCTACCTACCTAGCTAGCTCGCCAGCCATCCAGCCAGCTAATTAGCCAGCCAGCCAGCCATCCAGCCAGCTAGCTGCTATACTAGCTAGCCAGCTGCTATACCAGCCATCCAGCCAGCTAGCTAGCTACCCAGCCAGCCATCCAGCCAGCTAGCTAGCTGCCTAGCTGCTATACTAGCTACCCAGCCAGCTAGCTAGCTGCCTAGCTGCTATACTAGCTAGCTGCCTAGCTGCTATACTAGCTACCCAGCCAGCCATCTAGCTACCTACCTACCTAGCTCGCCAGCCATCCAGCCAGCTAGCTAGCCATCCAACCAGCTACCCAGCCAGCCATCTAGCTACTTAGCTAGCTAGCTCGCCAGCGATCCAACCAGCTAGCTAGCAATACTAGCTAGCCAGCTAGCTGCTATACTAGCTAGCCAGCTGCTATACCAGCTAGCTAGCTAGGTAGCCATCCAGCCAGCTAGCTAGCTAGCCAGCTAGCTAGCCAGCCATCCAGCCAGCCAGCTAGCTAGCCAGCCATCCAGCCAGCTAGCTAGCCAGCCATCCAGCCAGCTAGCTAGCCAGCCATCCAGCCAGCTAGCTAGCCAGCCATCCAGCCAGCTAGCTAGCCAGCCATCCAGCCAGCTAGCTAGCCAGCCATCCAGCCAGCTAGCCATCCAGCCAGCTAGCTAGCCAGCCAGCTAGCTAGCCAGCCAGCTAGCTAGCTGGCTGGATGGCTACCTAGCTAGCTAGCTGGTATAGCAGCTGGCTAGCTAGTATAGCAGCTAGCTGGCTAGCTAGTATTGCTAGCTAGCTGGTTGGATCGCTGGCGAGCTAGCTAGCTAAGTAGCTAGATGGCTGGCTGGGTAGCTGGTTGGATGGCTAGCTAGCTGGCTGGATGGCTGGCGAGCTAGGTAGGTAGGTAGCTAGATGGCTGGCTGGGTAGCTAGTATAGCAGCTAGGCAGCTAGCTAGTATAGCAGCTAGGCAGCTAGCTAGCTGGCTGGGTAGCTAGTATAGCAGCTAGGCAGCTAGCTAGCTGGCTGGATGGCTGGCTGGGTAGCTAGCTAGCTGGCTGGATGGCTGGTATAGCAGCTGGCTAGCTAGTATAGCAGCTAGCTGGCTGGATGGCTGGCTGGCTGGCTAATTAGCTGGCTGGATGGCTGGCGAGCTAGCTAGGTAGGTAGCTAGATTGCTGGCTGGGTAGCTAGTATAGCAGCTAGGCAGCTAGCTAGCTAGCTAGCTGGCTGGATGGCTGGCTAGCTAGCTGGCTGGATGGCTGGCTAGCTAGCTGGCTGGATGGCTGGCTAGGTAGGTAGGTAGCTAGATGGCTGGCTGGGTAGCTAGTATAGCAGCTAGGCAGCTAGCTAGTATAGCAGCTAGGCAGCTAGCTAGCTGGCTGGGTAGCTAGTATAGCAGCTAGGCAGCTAGCTAGCTGGCTGGATGGCTGGCTGGGTAGCTAGCTAGCTGGCTGGATGGCTGGCTGGCTGGCTAATTAGCTGGCTGGATGGCTGGCGAGCTAGCTAGGTAGGTAGCTAGATTGCTGGCTGGGTAGCTAGTATAGCAGCTAGGCAGCTAGCTAGCTAGCTAGCTGGCTGGATGGCTGGCTAGCTAGCTGGCTGGATGGCTGGCTAGCTAGCTAGCTGGATGGCTGGCTAGCTAGCTGGCTGGATGGCTGGCTAGCTAGCTGGCTGGATGGCTGGCGAGCTAGCTAGCTGGCTGGATGGCTGGCGAGCTAGCTAGCTGGCTGGATGGCTGGCGAGCTAGCTAGCTGGCTGGATGGCTGGCGAGCTAGCTAGCTGGCTGGATGGCTGGCGAGCTAGCTAGCTGGCTGGATGGCTGGCGAGCTAGCTAGCTGGCTGGATGGCTGGCGAGCTAGCTAGCTGGCTGGATGGCTGGCGAGCTAGCTAGCTGGCTGGATGGCTGGCGAGCTAGCTAGCTGGCTGGATGGCTGGCGAGCTAGCTAGCTGGCTGGATGGCTGGCGAGCTAGCTAGCTGGCTGGATGGCTGGCGAGCTAGCTAGCTGGCTGGATGGCTGGCGAGCTAGCTAGCTGGCTGGATGGCTGGCGAGCTAGCTAGCTGGCTGGATGGCTGGCGAGCTAGCTAGCTGGCTGGATGGCTGGCGAGCTAGCTAGCTGCCTAGCTGCTATACTAGCTACCCAGCCAGCAATCTAGCTACCTACCTAGCTAGCTCGCCAGCCATCCAGCCAGCTAATTAGCCATCCAGCCAGCTAGCTGCTATACTAGCTAGCCAGCTGCTATACCAGCTAGCTCGCCAGCCATCCAGCCAGCTAGCTAGCTAGCTCGCCAGCCATCCAGCCAGCTAGCTAGCTCGCCAGCCATCCAGCCAGCTAGCTAGCTCGCCAGCCATCCAGCCAGCTAGCTAGCTCGCCAGCCATCCAGCCAGCTAGCTAGCTCGCCAGCCATCCAGCCAGCTAGCTAGCTCGCCAGCCATCCAGCCAGCTAGCTAGCTCGCCAGCCATCCAGCCAGCTAGCTAGCTCGCCAGCCATCCAGCCAGCTAGCTAGCTCGCCAGCCATCCAGCCAGCTAGCTAGCTCGCCAGCCATCCAGCCAGCTAGCTAGCTCGCCAGCCATCCAGCCAGCTAGCTAGCTCGCCAGCCAGCCAGCCAGCTAGCTAGCTCGCCAGCCATCCAGCCAGCTAGCTAGCTCGCCAGCCATCCAGCCAGCTAGCTAGCTCGCCAGCCATCCAGCCAGCTAGCTAGCTCGCCAGCCATCCAGCCAGCTAGCTAGCTCGCCAGCCATCCAGCCAGCTAGCTAGCTCGCCAGCCATCCAGCCAGCTAGCTAGCTCGCCAGCCATCCAGCCAGCTAGCTAGCTCGCCAGCCATCGAGCCAGCTAGCTAGCTCGCCAGCCATCCAGCCAGCTAGCTAGCTCGCCAGCCAGCTAGCTAGCTCGCCAGCCATCCAGCCAGCTAGCTAGCTCGCCAGCCATCCAGCCAGCTAGCTAGCTCGCCAGCCATCCAGCCAGCTAGCTAGCTCGCCAGCCATCCAGCCAGCTAGCTAGCTCGCCAGCCATCCAGCCAGCTAGCTAGCTCGCCAGCCATCCAGCCAGCTAGCTAGCTCGCCAGCCATCCAGCCAGCTAGCTAGCCAGCCATCCAGCCAGCTAGCTAGCCAGCCATCCAGCTAGCTAGCTAGCCAGCCATCCAGCCAGCTAGCTAGCCAGCCATCCAGCCAGCCATCCAGCCAGCTAGCTAGCCAGCCATCCAGCCAGCTAGCTAGCTAGCTAGCTGCCTAGCTGCTATACTAGCTACCCAGCCAGCAATCTAGCTACCTACCTAGCTAGCTCGCCAGCCATCCAGCCAGCTAATTAGCCAGCCAGCCAGCCATCCAGCCAGCTAGCTAGCTACCCAGCCAGCCATCCAGCCAGCTAGCTAGCTGCCTAGCTGCTATACTAGCTACCCAGCCAGCTAGCTAGCTGCCTAGCTGCTATACTAGCTAGCTGCCTAGCTGCTATACTAGCTACCCAGCCAGCCATCTAGCTACCTACCTACCTAGCCAGCCATCCAGCCAGCTAGCTAGCCAGCCATCCAGCCAGCTAGCTAGCCAGCCATCCAGCCAGCTAGCTAGCTAGCTAGCTGCCTAGCTGCTATACTAGCTACCCAGCCAGCAATCTAGCTACCTACCTAGCTAGCTCGCCAGCCATCCAGCCAGCTAATTAGCCAGCCAGCCAGCCATCCAGCCAGCTAGCTGCTATACTAGCTAGCCAGCTGCTATACCAGCCATCCAGCCAGCTAGCTAGCTACCCAGCCAGCCAGCTAGCTAGCCAGCCATCCAGCCAGCTAGCTAGCTGCCTAGCTGCTATACTAGCTAGCTGCCTAGCTGCTATACTAGCTACCCAGCCAGCCATCTAGCTACCTACCTACCTAGCTCGCCAGCCATCCAGCCAGCTAGCTAGCCATCCAACCAGCTACCCAGCCAGCCATCTAGCTACTTAGCTAGCTAGCTCGCCAGCGATCCAACCAGCTAGCTAGCAATACTAGCTAGCCAGCTAGCTGCTATACTAGCTAGCCAGCTGCTATACCAGCTAGCTAGCTAGGTAGCCATCCAGCCAGCTAGCTAGCTAGCCAGCTAGCTAGCCAGCCATCCAGCCAGCCAGCTAGCTAGCCAGCCATCCAGCCAGCTAGCTAGCCAGCCATCCAGCCAGCTAGCTAGCCAGCCATCCAGCTAGCTAGCTAGCCAGCCATCCAGCCAGCTAGCTAGCCAGCCATCCAGCCAGCTAGCTAGCTAGCTAGCTAGCTGCCTAGCTGCTATACTAGCTACCCAGCCAGCAATCTAGCTACCTACCTAGCTAGCTCGCCAGCCATCCAGCCAGCTAATTAGCCAGCCAGCCAGCCATCCAGCCAGCTAGCTAGCTACCCAGCCAGCCATCCAGCCAGCTAGCTAGCTGCCTAGCTGCTATACTAGCTACCCAGCCAGCTAGCTAGCTGCCTAGCTGCTATACTAGCTAGCTGCCTAGCTGCTATACTAGCTACCCAGCCAGCCATCTAGCTACCTACCTACCTAGCCAGCCAGCCATCTAGCTACCTACCTACCTAGCCAGCCATCCAGCCAGCTAGCTAGCCAGCCATCCAGCCAGCTAGCTAGCCAGCCATCCAGCCAGCTAGCTAGCTAGCTAGCTGCCTAGCTGCTATACTAGCTACCCAGCCAGCAATCTAGCTACCTACCTAGCTAGCTCGCCAGCCATCCAGCCAGCTAATTAGCCAGCCAGCCAGCCAGCTAGCTGCTATACTAGCTAGCCAGCTGCTATACCAGCCATCCAGCCAGCTAGCTAGCTACCCAGCCAGCCATCCAGCCAGCTAGCTAGCTGCCTAGCTGCTATACTAGCTACCCAGCCAGCTAGCTAGCTGCCTAGCTGCTATACTAGCTAGCTGCCTAGCTGCTATACTAGCTACCCAGCCAGCCATCTAGCTACCTACCTACCTAGCTCGCCAGCCATCCAGCCAGCTAGCTAGCCATCCAACCAGCTACCCAGCCAGCCATCTAGCTACTTAGCTAGCTAGCTCGCCAGCGATCCAACCAGCTAGCTAGCAATACTAGCTAGCCAGCTAGCTGCTATACTAGCTAGCCAGCTGCTATACCAGCTAGCTAGCTAGGTAGCCATCCAGCCAGCTAGCTAGCTAGCCAGCTAGCTAGCCAGCCATCCAGCCAGCCAGCTAGCTAGCCAGCCATCCAGCCAGCTAGCTAGCCAGCCATCCAGCCAGCTAGCTGCTATACTAGCCAGCTAGCTAATAATACCAGCCATCCAGCCAGCTAGCTAGCCAGCCATCCAGCCAGCTAGCTAGCCAGCCATCCATCCAGCCAGCTAGCCAGCCATCCAGCCAGTTAGCCAGCCATCCAGCCAGCTAGCTAGCCAGCCATCCAGCCAGTTAGCCAGCCATCCAGCCAGCTAGCTAGCCAGCCATCCAGCCAGCTAGCTAGCCAGCCAGCTAGCTAGCCAGCCAGCTAGTTAGCCAGCCATCCAGCCAGCTAGCTAGCCAGCCATCCAGCCAGCTAGCTAGCCAGCCATCCAGCTAGCTAGCTCGCCAGCCATCCAGCCAGCTAGCTAGCTCGCCAGCCATCCAGCCAGCTAGCTAGCTCGCCAGTCATCCAGCCAGCTAGCTAGCTCGCCAGCCATCCAGCCAGCTAGCTAGCTCGCCAGCCATCCAGCCAGCTAGCTAGCTCGCCAGCCATCCAGCCAGCTAGCTAGCTCGCCAGCCATCCAGCCAGCTAGCTAGCTCGCCAGCCATCCAGCCAGCTAGCTAGCTCGCCAGCCATCCAGCCAGCTAGCTAGCTCGCCAGCCATCCAGCCAGCTAGCTAGCTAGCCAGCCATCCAGCCAGCTAGCTACCCAGCCATCCAGCCACCTAGCTGCCCAGCCAGCCAGCCAGCTAGCTGCAATACTAGCTAGCCAGCTAGCTGCAATACTAGCTAGCCAGCTGCTATACCAGCCATCCAGCCAGCTAGCTAGCTAGCCAGCCATCCAGGCAGCTAGCTAGCCAGCCAGATAGGCAGCTAGCTGCAATACTAGCTACCCAGCTAGCCATCTAGCTGCAATACTAGCCAGCCAGCTTAGCTGCTATACTAGCCAGCCAGCCAGCTTAGCTGCTATACTAGCCAGCCAGCCAGCTAGCTGCTATACTAGCTACCCAGCCAGCTAGCTAGCTGCTATACTAGCTACCCAGCCAGCCGGCCATCCAGCCAGCTACCCAGCCAGCCGGCCATCCAGCCAGCCAGCTATCCAGCTAGCTATCCAGCTAGCTAGCTGGCTTGATGGCTGGCGAGCTAGCTAGCTGGCTGGATGGCTGGCGAGCTAGCTAGCTGGCTGGATGGCTGGCGAGCTAGCTAGCTGGCTGGATGGCTGGCGAGCTAGCTAGCTGGATGGCTGGCTGCTATACTAGCTAGCCAGCTAGCTGCTATACTAGCTAGCCAGCTGCTATACCAGCCATCCAGCCAGCTAGCTATACCAGCCATCCAGCCAGCTAGCTAGCCAGCCATCCAGCCAGCTAGCTAGCCAGCTAGCTAGCCAGCCATCCAGCCAGCTAGCTAGCCAGCTGCTATACCAGCCATCCAGCCAGCTAGCTAGCTAGCCAGCCATCCAGCCAGCTAGCTAGCTAGCCAGCCATCCAGCCAGCTAGCTAGCTAGCCATCCAGCCAGCTAGCTAGCTAGCCATCCAGCCAGCTAGCTAGCCAGCCATCCAGCCAGCCAGCCATCCAGCCAGCCAGCTAGCTAGCCAGCCATCCAGCCAGCTAGCTAGCCAGCCATCCAGCCAGCTAGCTACCCAGCCAGCCATCCAGCCAGCTAGCTAGCTGCCTAGCTGCTATACTAGCTACCCAGCCAGCTAGCTAGCTGCCTAGCTGCTATACTAGCTAGCTGCCTAGCTGCTATACTAGCTACCCAGCCAGCCATCTAGCTACCTACCTAGCTAGCTCGCCAGCCATCCAGCCAGCTAATTAGCCAGCCAGCCAGCCAGCTAGCTAGCCAGCCATCCAGCCAGCTAGCTAGGTAGCTCGCCAGCCATCCAGCCAGCTAGCTACCTAGCTAGCTAGCTCACCAGCCAGCTAGCTACCTAGCTAGCTAGCTCGCCAGCCATCCAGCCAGCTAGCTACCTAGCTAGCTAGCTCGCCAGCCATCCAGCCAGCTAGCTAGCTAGCTCGCCAGCCATCCAGCCAGCTAGCTAGCTAGCTCGCCAGCCATCCAGCCAGCTAGCTAGCTAGCTCGCCAGCCATCCAGCCAGCTAGCTAGCTAGCTCGCCAGCCATCCAGCCAGCTAGCTAGCTAGCTCGCCAGCCATCCAGCCAGCTAGCTAGCTAGCTCGCCAGTCATCCAGCCAGCTAGCTAGCTAGCTCGCCAGCCATCCAGCCAGCTAGCTAGCTAGCTCGCCAGCCATCCAGCCAGCTAGCTAGCTAGCTCGCCAGCCATCCAGCCAGCTAGCTAGCTAGCTCGCCAGCCATCCAGCCAGCTAGCTAGCTAGCTCGCCAGCCATCCAGCCAGCTAGCTAGCTAGCTCGCCAGCCATCCAGCCAGCTAGCTAGCTCGCCAGCCATCCAGCCAGCTAGCTAGCTCGCCAGCCATCCAGCCAGCTAGCTAGCTCGCCAGCCATCCAGCCAGCTAGCTAGCTCGCCAGCCATCCAGCCAGCTAGCTAGCTCGCCAGCCATCCAGCCAGCTAGCTAGCTCGCCAGCCATCCAGCTGCTATACTAGCTAGCCAGCTGCTATACCAGCCATCCAGCCAGCCAGCTAGCTAGCTAGCCAGCCAGCATCCAGCCAGCCATCCAGCCAGCTAGCTAGCCAGCCAGCCAGCTAGCCAGCCAGCCATCCAGCCAGCTAGCTAGCCAGCCATCCAGCCAGCTAGCTAGCCAGCCATCCAGCCAGCTAGCCAGCCATCCAGCCAGCTAGCTAGCCAGCCATCCAGCCAGCTAGCCAGCCAGCCATCCAGCCAGCTAGCTAGCCAGCCATCCAGCCAGCTAGCTAGCCAGCCATCCAGCCAGCTAGCTAGCCAGCCATCCAGCCAGCTAGCTAGCCAGCTGCCCAGCCAGCCAGCCAGCTAGCTGCAATACTAGCTAGCCAGCTAGCTGCAATACTAGCTAGCCAGCTGCTATACCAGCCATCCAGCCAGCTAGCTAGCTAGCCAGCCATCCAGCCAGCTAGCTAGCTAGCCAGCCATCCAGCCAGCTAGCTAGCTAGCCAGCCATCCAGCCAGCTAGCTAGCTAGCCAGCCATCCAGGCAGCTAGCTAGCCAGCCAGATAGGCAGCTAGCTGCAATACTAGCTACCCAGCTAGCTAGCTAGCTGCTATACTAGCTAGGCAGCTTGCTAGCCATCCAGCCAGTTACCTAGCCAGACAGCCAGCTAGCTGCAATACTAGCTACCCAGCCAGCCTGCCATCTAGCTTCCCAGCCATCCATCTAGCTACCCAGCCATCCAGCCAGCTAGCTGCCTAGCTGCTATACTAGCTACCCAGCCAGCTAGCTAGCTGCTATACTAGCTACCCAGCCAGCCGGCCATCCAGCCAGCTACCCAGCCAGCCGGCCAGCTACCCAGCCAGCCGGCCATCCAGCCAGCCAGCCGGCCATCCAGCCAGCTACCCAGCCAGCCAGCTATCCAGCCAGCTAGCTAGCTAGCCAGCCATCCAGCCAGCTAGCTAGGTAGCCAGCCATCCAGCCAGCTAGCTAGGTAGCCAGCTAGATAGCTAGCCAGCCATCCAGCCAGCTAGCTAGCCAGCCATCCAGCCAGCTAGCTAGCCAGCCATCCAGCCAGCTAGCTAGCCAGCCATCCAGCCAGCTAGCTAGCCAGCCATCCAGCCAGCTAGCTAGCCAGCCATCCAGCCAGCTAGCTAGCCAGCCATCCAGCCAGCTAGCTACCTAGCTAGCTAGCTCGCCAGCCAGCCAGCTAGCTAGCCAGCCATCCAGCCAGCTAGCTAGCCAGCCATCCAGCCAGCTAGCTAGCTAGCTAGCCAGCCATCCAGCCAGCTAGCTAGCCAGCCATCCAGCCAGTTAGCTAGCCAGCCATCCAGCCAGCTAGCTAGCCAGCCATCCAGCCAGCTAGCTAGCCAGCCATCCAGCCAGCTAGCTAGCCAGCCATCCAGCCAGCTAGCTAGCCAGCTATCCAGCCAGCTAGCTGCCCAGCCATCCAGCCAGCTAGCTAGCCAGCCATCCAGCCAGCTAGCTAGCCAGCCATCCATCCAGCCAGCTAGCCAGCCATCCAGCCAGCCAGCTAGCCAGCCATCCAGCCAGCTAGCCAGCCATCCAGCCAGCTAGCCAGCCATCCAGCCAGCTAGCTAGCTACCCAGCCAGCCATCCAGCCATCCAGCCAGCTAGCTAGCTAGCCATCCAGCCAGCTAGCTAGCCAGCCATCCAGCCAGCTAGCTAGCCAGCCATCCAGCCAGCTAGCTAGCCAGCCATCCAGCCAGCTAGCTAGCTAGCTGCCTAGCTGCTATACTAGCTACCCAGCCAGCTAGCTAGCTGCCTAGCTGCTATACTAGCTAGCTGCCTAGCTGCTATACTAGCTACCCAGCCAGCCATCTAGCTACCTACCTAGCTAGCTCGCCAGCCATCCAGCCAGCTAATTAACCAGCCAGCCAGCCATCCAGCCAGCTAGCTAGCCAGCCATCCAGCCAGCTAGCTAGCCAGCCATCCAGCCAGCTAGCTAGCCAGCTATCCAGCCAGCTAGCTGCCCAGCCATCCAGCCAGCTAGCTAGCCAGCCATCCAGCCAGCTAGCTAGCCAGCCATCCATCCAGCCAGCTAGCCAGCCATCCAGCCAGCCAGCTAGCCAGCCATCCAGCCAGCTAGCCAGCCATCCAGCCAGCTAGCTAGCTACCCAGCCAGCCATCCAGCCATCCAGCCAGCTAGCTAGCCAGCCATCCAGCCAGCTAGCTAGCCAGCCATCCAGCCAGCTAGCTAGCTAGCTGCCTAGCTGCTATACTAGCTACCCAGCCAGCTAGCTAGCTGCCTAGCTGCTATACTAGCTAGCTGCCTAGCTGCTATACTAGCTACCCAGCCAGCCATCTAGCTACCTACCTAGCTAGCTCGCCAGCCATCTAGCTACCTACCTAGCTAGCTCGCCAGCCATCCAGCCAGCTAATTAACCAGCCAGCCAGCCATCCAGCCAGCTAGCTAGCCAGCCATCCAGCCAGCTAGCTAGCCAGCCATCCAGCCAGCTAGCTAGCTAGCCAGCTATCCAGCCAGCTAGCTGCCCAGCCATCCAGCCAGCTAGCTAGCCAGCCAACCAGCTAGCTAGCTACCCAGCCATCCATCCAGCCAGCTAGCCAGCCAGCCAGCTAGCCAGCCATCCAGCCAGCTAGCTAGCTACCCAGCCAGCCATCTAGCTACCTACCTACCTAGCTCGCCAGCCATCCAGCCAGCTAGCTCGCCAGCCATCCAGCCAGCTAGCTCGCCAGCCATCCAGCCAGCTAGCTCGCCAGCCATCCAGCCAGCTAGCTCGCCAGCCATCCAGCCAGCTAATTAGCCAGCCAGCCAGCCATCTAGCTACCTAGCTAGCTAGCTCGCCAGCCATCCAGCCAGCCATCCAACCAGCTAGCTAGCAATACTAGCTAGCCAGCTAGCTGCTATACTAGCTAGCCAGCTGCTATACCAGCCATCCAGCCAGCTAGCTAGCTAGCCAGCCATCCAGCCAGCTAGCTAGCTAGCCAGCCATCCAGCCAGCCATCCAGCCAGCCAGCTAGCTAGCCAGCCATCCAGCCAGCTAGCTAGCCAGCCATCCAGCCAGTTAGCTAGCCAGCCATCCAGCCAGTTAGCTAGCCAGCCATCCAGGCAGTTAGCTAGCCAGCCATCCAGCCAGCTAGCTAGCCAGCCATCCTAGCTAGCTACCTAGCTGCCTAGCTGCTATACTAGCTACCCAGCCAGCTAGCTAGCTGCCTAGCTGCTATACTAGCTAGCTGCCTAGCTGCTATACTAGCTACCCAGCCAGCCATCTAGCTACCTACCTAGCTAGCTCGCCAGCCATCCAGCCAGCTAATTAACCAGCCAGCCAGCCATCCAGCCAGCTAGCTAGCCAGCCATCCAGCCAGCTAGCTAGCCAGCCATCCAGCCAGCTAGCCATCCAGCCAGCTTGCTAGCTGCTATACTAGCTACCCAGCCAGCTAGCTAGCTGCCTAGCTGCTATACTAGCTAGCTGCCTAGCTGCTATACTAGCTACCCAGCCAGCCATCTAGCTACCTACCTAGCTAGCTCGCCAGCCATCCAGCCAGCTAGCTAGCCAGCCATCCAGCCAGCTAGCTAGCCAGCCATCCAGCCAGCTAGCTAGCCAGCCATCCAGCCAGCTAGCTAGCCAGCCATCCAGCCAGCTAGCTAGCCAGCCATCCAGCCAGCTAGCTAGCCAGCCATCCAGCCAGCTAGCTAGCCAGCCATCCAGCCAGCTAGCTAGGCAGCCAGCCAGATAGGCAGCTAGCTGCAATACTAGCTACCCAGCTAGCCATCTAGCTGCAATACTAGCCAGCCAGCTTAGCTGCTATACTAGCCAGCCAGCCAGCTTAGCTGCTATACTAGCCAGCCAGCCAGCTTAGCTGCTATACTAGCCAGCCAGCCAGCTTAGCTGCTATACTAGCCAGCCAGCCAGCTTAGCTGCTATACTAGCCAGCCAGCCAGCTAGCTGCTATACTAGCCAGCCAGCCAGCTAGCTGCTATACTAGCCGGCCAACCAGCTAGCTACTATACCAGCCAGCCAGCTAGCTGCAATACCAGCTACCCAGCCAGCCAGCTATTGATAAGTTTGCCTTGAAAGTAATTTAATTTAATTAAATTTAACGTAATTTAACAGCTATTATATTAGTGAATATAAATTATAGTGAATAAACTTTTGTTAACCAATGCTTTTTAATAGTATCGTATAACATTTTTCTTAATTTGAAATTTTTTAACGCCTACTTTTAGGCAAAAAATTGTGTTGTGTGAGAGATATTTTGTTTTACACTTGTTAGGT
The DNA here is from genome assembly GCA_958299815.1 of Sarcophaga carnaria. Lineage (NCBI taxonomy): Eukaryota > Metazoa > Arthropoda > Insecta > Diptera > Sarcophagidae > Sarcophaga > Sarcophaga carnaria. The sequence continues at coordinate 9,794,006 of OY283149.1, read as the reverse complement.
TTTATTTTTCTTGTATTGTAATTATTTATTTATATTTCTTTTGTTACTCTTGAGAAATAGTAGGTAGCATACTTCTAGATTTAATATTTCCTTAATTTGTTGTTTAGTATGTAAAGAATATGAAGTGTTATGTCACTTGGGATAACGACACCAAGCAAGCAAGTGTCAAATTTCTAAATATGCCTACAGATTATGTATGTCAACCGAATGTAATGAAAATGAAGAAAATAAAAAGTATACTTTAAGGCATAATAAACAAATATATTTAAAAAGATTGTTTTTTTATTAAAAATAGAAAAATAATAAATATATAAACGAAGTCTTAAAATACTGTGAAAAAGCATTAAAAAGTTATTTGCACGTGCTTCAGAACCCTCAAAGTTTTTGTTAATAAAGCTATTGCCTAATTTTAGGAGTTCTTTTAAACTTAAATATTCAAAATTTTTATTTATTGTACACCTGTTAAATAAATTAGGATTTTTAAATCATTTTTTAAAGTTGTACTTCAATTATTATTTTGCTTATGCAAAAATACACAAAATTATTGCCTACTTTTCGGCTTATTTTTACTACTGTCTACTATTTGATATAAAAAACCAGCAGGTGGGTAAATTTATAAGGGTGTGTTGCAATGTTATAAAAATTTCGTTCTATTTTTAGCTTTAACAAAAGAAATTAAAACAAGAAAAAACGAACGAAATTCCAAAGCCTACTTTTAGGTTCAAAATACTAATAATAATAATAAAACATAAATTTACCACACTGTAATTTAGGGAGGTAATAAATATTTATTAAAATTGAAATGAACCAGCTGAGGAATTTAGTTATTGTCGAAATATTATGGAATTCCGATACAGGTATGGGATATGCGAGGGCCCATATAAATATATTAGGAAATATATAAAAATGAAGGATTTTTTCGTTTTCAATTACGACAGAAAAACGCCCTAGTCCAGTAAATGGTGTGCTAGCTTGTGTAATTCTGGCTAAATTTCTAGTTATCGATCAATTTCTATTGAAAATGTCCAGTTATCGAAAATTTTCTATGGAAAGTGTCCAGTTATCGGTAATTTTCTATAGAAAGTATCCAGTTATTGATAATTTCTTATAGAAAATTATCGATAACTGGAAATCTCATTTATCGATAATTTTCTATAGAAAATTCATTTATCGATAATTTTCTATAAGAAATTATCAATAACTGGATCTCTGAAAAATGTCCAGTTATCGATAATTTTCTATAGAAAACTCATTTATCGATAATTTTCTATAAGTTATCAATAACTGGATACTTTCTATAGAAAATTATCGATAACGACATTTTTCATAGAAAAAACTCATTTATCGATAATTTTCTATAAGAAATTATCAATAACTGGACACTCTCTATAGAAAATTATCGATAACAGAAAATTTCTTATAGAAAATTTCTTATAGAAAATTTTCATTTATCGATAATTTTCTATAGAAAGTGTCCAGTTATTGATAATTTCTTATAGAAAATTATCGATAAATGAGTTTTTTCTATGAAAAATGTCGTTATCGATAATTTTCTATAGAAAGTATCCAGTTATTGATAATATTTTACAAAAAGAATACAGTTGTCGATAATTTTAGCTGCAAATTTAGGACGAATTTATAAATAATTCAAAGTTATCGATAATTTTATATATTCTCAGTTATCGAATTTTGTTATATTATTAATAAATTCTTAAAAACTAATTTGATATTTTCGATAATTCTATTTATTCCCTAATGTTGGTGGTTAACCTCCCAATTGTGGTTCATTTTATGTGGATAATTTCGTGTTATCGATAATATATTATAAAAAAATTCTAGCTATCAATAATTAGAAACTTATCGATAAAAGAAAGTTTTCTATAGAAAATTATCGATAAATAAAAATTTTCTATAAGAAATTTTCTGTTATCGATAATATTTTACAAAAAGAATACACTTGTCGATAATTTTAGCTGCAAATTTAGGACGAATTTATAAATAATTCCAAGTTATCGATAATTGTATATATTCTGTTATCGAATTTTGTTCTGTTATTAATAATTTCTTAAAAAATAATTCGATAATTTCGATTATTCTATTTATTCCCTAATGTTGCTGATTAACCTCCCAATTGTGATTTATTTTATGTAGATAATTTCGTGTTATCGATAATTTATTATAAAAAAATTTCTAGCTATCAATAATTAGAAACTTATCGATAAAAGAAAGGTTTTCTATAGAAAATTATCAATAAATGAAAATTTTCTGTAAGAATTTTTCTGTTATCGATAATATTTCACAAAAAGAATACAGTTGTCGATAATTTTAGCTGCAAATTTAGGACGAATTTATAAATAATTCCAAGTTATTGATAATTTTATTAATATTTCTTAAAGAAGAATTCAATATTTTCGATAATTCTATTTATTCCCTAATGTTGGTGGTTAATCTCCCAATTGTGGTTCATTTTATGTAGAAAATTTCGTGTTATCGATAATTTTCTGTAAATTTTAAGCTTAACCGGATTCTTCTACAATTTTAATATTTTTATGGCTTATTCTTGACTTTAACTTTATTTAATTGAATTTTCTTTTTTGCTTTTAAGCACTACCCCCATTCTCCTAAAGAACAGCTGCATACTTTACGGCTTTAGCATTTTTATTGTTTAACAAATTACCAACAATTTGTTATCTGCATGTATCACAAAATTATGAACATTAATCTCTTCCAAAGCATTAGCTTAAATATGGCATGGAAATTTATTTAAACAGTACAGCTAGACTTTAAGAGAAGGCGAAGAAGCTCTTAAATTGTAGCATACTTTTTGGCTGATTTAAATAGATTTTCATATATGAATTGAAATATGTTTGTTAAGCTATTTATACGTTCTCTTTTTCTTTCTTTACAGTTTCTACAAAAATGGATGTTATTGTAAACGGTTATTGAAGCTTTAACCTGAAGTAAGGTGTTTCAAATTGTGGCATAATTTTAGGTGCTTTACGAATATGTAAACTTTATTTAAATCAAATTTATATAAAGTGAAGTAAAGCTTTTAAAATATTTAAATATAAATTAATTAGTTTAGGCATTTGAATTTTTTGTAAAATGCTGCATACATTTAGGTGTTGTATAATAAAAATAACTATTAAAATGGTTTGGAATATTTAAATAATGTATTTTCGTAAACCAATTGTAGAAAAAGTAGAAAAAGAAAAATTAACACTATGTTACGCAAAAAAATTTAAGCATATTTGCAGGGGTTTAAAAACATTTAAAAAAAATATTCAAAAATACATATTTACATATGCACATATAATAAAGTACTTTTAAGTAATGCTGTTATAACATGCTTTTAATAAAATATATAATTTTTTGCAACATATTTTAAGGGAGTTTCTTTTAAGCACTTTTTGTATGGGTATAGAAAAGCGAAAAACAAAAGTGGTAAGTTTTTCTTTTTTCCTTAAAAAGGGAGGTGCAAAGAAACGCAAGTGAAATAAAATTTATTACACAAAACATGTGTGTTAAATTTGGAAAGCATACTTTTAGGAGTTATATAATTATCGATTTTAAATGAAATTTATTTATTTTAATAGCATAAATACAGTTTTGTTTGTGTTTTCATTAAATCATATATTTTAAAGAAAATAAATTATTAGTAAATAAAATTTGTTGCATACCCAAAAGGGATTTTTCATATGCTTGTTCAATAGAAAAAAAACTGTATTTAAGATTAAAATTGCTTTTTTACGTATTTCTTATTCAATTAAAAATTTTAAACCATTAAAGGAAAATTTCAAATAAGAACAATCGTATAATTAAAGCATACCTTAAGGGGTTTCTTTTAAGTTTAGGATTATAAAGACTTTTTCATAAATTTCTTGTGATTGATGTTTCAAAATAATTATCATAAACTGTTAAGAGTTTCCCAATGAAGTTGGGTCAACGTCAAGGGCGTAGAAATCTTAAATTGAAGAATTCACACATAAAGCAACTATGCGTATGCATTTCAGTAAAACCCTTTAGTGAGGATTACAACCTAGCTTTTCACGCCATCCATGTTGTGTGTGTTAATTTTATGCATGAGTAGATTGAGGACCTACAGTTTGAAGTCGATTACGAACGACAGATTTTTAAGAAATTTGTCACTGAAATTCGATTGTACTCGCAAGAGTTTTTGCCAGAAGACTGCAGAGAAGTTGTCGTAAGAAACATTTTTTTTTCATAGTTCGTTTTGCTCGAGATATCTGATCCGAGATTTGCCTCTCGTACTCGCGACCTATCCTATTAGACTATGACGACTACAAATATCTATTATTCGGTAACTAAGCATACAGACGTGGTCTAGTAAGTAGTGTGTTGGCTTATTAGACGAAAAGCCAGGGTTCGAGCCCCAGGCCAGACATCAAAATAAAATACAAAAAAAAGTATTTCTTCGGCGACTTCCTCTCAGCAGATTTCTGGCAAAAACTCTGAGAGTAAATAAAATTGCCATGAACATCTTCTTAAAAATCTGTCGTTCGGAGTCGACTTTAAACTGTAGGTCCCGCCACTCGTGTATAAAATTAACACACACAACATTAGTGGTGTGAGAAACTAGGTCGTAATCCTGACTGAAGGATTGTAATGACCAATTATGTATGTATGTATGTAAGCATACGAACATTTTAAGAAACTGTGTTGCGAAAAAATTGGCTAGTAAAGTACTGAACCGGACAATCCCCTTTTTGTGGTGTACCTAGAGGGTCGCCTTGGCCACGATTAGGCTAGAAATTAGTGAGAAACTACACTCCACGAATAACGCTTGCTGTATAGAAGAGACGATCTGTTCTAACGCTTAGTTGAGGTGGCATTTATTAAGGTTAGGTTAGGTTAGAGGACGTGTACTTGTCAATTAAGACAAGTACAGTACCCGGAGGTCGAATTGACCCATTGTACAACGACCTAGTTTCTCACACCACTTATGTTGTGTGTGTTAATTTTATACATGAGTGGTGGGACCTACAGTTTAAAGTCGACTGCGAACGACAGATTTTTGAGAATTTTTTTCGTGGTAATTTTATTTTACTCTCAGAGTTTTTGCCAGAAATCTGCTGAGAGGAAGTCGCCGAAGAAATACTTTTTGTATTTTGTCTTTGATGTCTGGCCTGGGGCTCAAACCCTGGCTTTTGAGTCTAATAAGCCAACACACTACCTACTAGACTGTGGCGACTTCAAAATGGCATTTCTTAAACCAGGGAGAACTTTTAGAACTCTCTCCATCGTGGTCTGTCTTTCGGGATACAGCTTATTAGGTAAGTGTGCGTCTCTCTGATTTGTGCAAAAGTTGAGACTCAAAGCAAAAGAAAGAAACAATCTTTTAATTCAAGTGCCACAGTGAAGCACTCGCGAAAAGCCATAAGAAAGTATGGGGAATGCCATTCTTTAGATCCTTAATGCAACTGTCTAATGTAAGACTGAAGCACATTGCTCAGCATTTAAAAGAATTTTAATGGTTTGGACTTGACGACTCTTCTCATTGGTTTGCAACAGTGCCTTTCTTTTCGAATATAAGGCGGAAGCACAATGGACTTATTATGATAATGTGTGGTCAAGCCAAATGCTTTTCGAATTTGAATTTCACACCGAAATTTTCGATAAATCGTCTCCGGAGCATATTAAATTTCTCTTACAGAATTTAAAGCCATTTATTAGAAAAATTGTTAATTTATTGTACTATAAATAGGCCTGTAACTTTAAAACTTAAATTGTAAATAGGCCTCTAGCTGCATAAATAAATAATTGACCTGTTAAAAGGTTTTAACAAAATTTAACAAAAGTTTTCTTTTTATTAAATCTTGTATGTTTAACAGCCTTGATGTATGCTTTAGAAAAGTGCCAATACATAAGTTATGCACTTAAGCAGGCTATATAAAAATTTGTTCTTTCCCTCTCTCTCTCTCTTTCTTAACTTTTAATGTAGAGTTTTTACTCAGTTTTTGTTATTTTGTTTTCTGTTCTCTTTTTTTTAGTGAAAATGTTTTGCATGCAATGTTATTTTCGCAATCTTCATCCCTCCTCTCTCTCTCTCTATCTCTCTTCGTTTCCTTCTTAATAATCTCCCCCCTATTTTAATAATAAAAAATTTTTATGGCATACTTTTTTGCTGTTTAGCCTTAATATGCCACTACTGTACTTAGTTTCGGGTTAACCATCCAGTGGTTGCGAAAGTGACAGTCTGGCAAGGCTATTAGCTGAATCGCACAATAATCGAAAAATGCTTCAAAATATTCAAAGCTGTCTACAAACGTTGTGATTTAAACGTTTGCAGTTCCAATAAGGCGGTGCTATACACCATGACCGATTTTGGCTTTATTGCATAAGAAGTTTCCAGAAGTGGCGGTAGTCTAGTAGGTTGTGTGTTGGCTGACTAGACAGGAAGCCTCGGTTCAAACTTATTAAATGAGAAGTTTCCAGAAATCGTCGTAGTCTAGTGAATACAATGTTGGCTTACTATACAGGAGCCCGGGGCTCAAAACCCAGCTCAGACATCTTGAACAAATCGGATTATGAAAAATATTTCTTTGCCAACTGCCTCTCCGACAGTTCCCTGCCAAAACTCGGAGAGTAAATAAAATTGCCATGGAAAATTTCTCAAAAATCTGTCGTTCATAGCCGATATTATACTGTAAGTCCCACCACTCATGGATAAAGTGAAAACAAAACATGGATGATGTGAGAAGCTAGGTCGTAAGCCTCACTAAATGGTTGTAATTACAAATTACAACAACAATTGCAAGAGAAGTTTCCAGAAGTTGTCGTAATCCAGTAGGTATGGCAGCGGAGCGAATGGAGATTTATAAGGTGAAATCGGCTGGAAATCACATAACCGGTTACTTCAGGGAAAACACCATTTCAAAATGGCAACAACGATGGAACGAGGAAGATGGGCGGCGAGACTTATTCCGGACATAAGGCCATGGATTGGTCAGAAATTTGTAGAGGTAAACTACAACGTTACACCGATGTTATCGGGTCACGGATATTTTACAAAATATCTGCACAGAATGAGCAAGGCCGTCTCCCCTTACTGTCTTTACGAGTAAGGGGAGGTAATTGATGACGCAGAGAACACTGTTTTAGAGTGTGCACGCTGGCAGAGCTATCGCTCTGTACTGACGGCAATAGTTGGAACGATCACAGCCGCTAACATTGTCGGGGTCATGATTGCGAGTATTGGAAATTGGACCTCGGTGGTGAATTACGTAGAGCGCATTCTAAGGCGGAAAAAGAGAGATCTTGAGGCTGCAGAACGAGTAAGCATGTCGGCATAGGAGATACTGTCACACGTGCCAAGCGAAACCGAAATGATGATTTAAACGAAAGGAATAGTGGAGACGCTTAGATGTTTCCTCAACTTCCGATACGCAATCCGGACGCGGATATAAACATGGAGAGGCCAAAAGGACTCCACTCCGAAGTAATACCACCGGAGTGGGCACATACAGGTCCACAGGAGAAGAGGGGAATTTAGTGGGTGAGGGCCCCACACACGGAGGATGTGACGACTTCATCTATGGTGCGGTTAGGCACATTTACTCCAACTCGGCGTAAAAAAAGTAGGTATGGAAATAGGAATGTTAGCTTACTTGATGAGAGACCACGGTCTTTTGATTAAAGAGTTGTAATTACCAATTAAGTAATAAAGAAATTTGAAGACACTGGAAGCGTTACAAATGTGATCAGGTCTAAGCATAATCAGAATATAAGCACACCCTTAAGGTTAAGCTTCTGTGAGAGGAAGTGTCTTGGATAATGCGAATTTGTCGATTCTACGGCTTTGACAGCAATTTCTCCTATCTTATGGCCCTTTATCACGTATTTTGTCTTAGATTTGAAGATCAAAACAGAAAATAATTAAAGACGGCTGAGTATACACAACATTTTATGTCAATGATTGAGTGCTACAGCATCATTCTGGCTGACTTTCAAAATGTATCAATATAAAGTTTGTATGCATTTCTGCAGCGGTATATAAATTTTTTAGATATGCAAAGTTACCAAACAATGCATCAACTATAAATCCGATGCCTGATTGCTTTTTGACTACGTTTTGAAATATGTGGCATACATTGTAAACATTTTGTACAGCGGCTTTATGAAACACAATACTTTGTTCAAACACAAAGCAACTAACATTTTGGAAGTCAGCCTCTTTCAAGGCTGACTTTTAACAAAAATTTCTGCAGCGATTAAGCCTATTTTCAATCGATGTCTATAGGGATCAGAGCTCTCTATAGGGCCTAGAGACTCGAGAAATAATTAAGAAAAGCCTTAGCCTGCAGAGGAAGCGATCGTTTAGAAAGCACCATGATCAGGAGTTGTCCCTGAGGCGAATTTTTTCTAAAATGACCCTAAGAGAACAGTTATCGTCAATTTAGAAGGCTGTGGTCATATGAAAAAAGGCTTTTTTTTTGGCCTGCAATTGAAAACAATGAACTGGACGGTAGTCGCCGTAGTCTAGTAGGTAGTGTGTTGGCTTATTAGACGCAAAAGCCTGGGTTCGAGCCCCAGGCCAGACATGAAGACAAAATACAAAAAGTATTTCTTCGGCGACTTCCTCTCAGCCGATTTCTGGCAAAAACTCTGAGAGTAAATGAAAATTGCCATGAAAAGTTTCTCAAAAATCTGTTGTTCGGAGTCAACTTTAAACTGTAGGTCCCGCCACTCATGTATAAAAATTTAACACACACAACATAAGTTGTGTGAGAAACTAGGACGTTGTACAATGGGTCAATTCGATCTCCGGGTACTGTACTTGTCTTAATTGACAAGTACACGTACTCTAACCTAACCTAACCTAACCATCATTCTTTTAAGGCTTTTTCAGACTTATAACAAAAATTCTGCAGCGATTAAGTCTATTTCTCAATCGGTGGTTACGGTAACAATCACTGTCTATAGGGATCAGGGCTCTAGAGAGCCTAGAGATTATTACGAAAAGCCTTAGCCTGCAGAGAAAGTTAGAGTTTAGAAAGCACCATGATCGGGAAGTGTCCCTGAAATGCATGTTTTCTAAAATGGCCCTAGGAGAACAGTTACCGTCAATTTAGAAGGCTGTGGTGATATGAAAAAAGGCTTTGTTTTGGCCTGCAATTGAAAATAATGAACTGGACGGTAGTTGCCGCAGTCTAGTAGGTAGTGTGTTGGCTTATTAGACGTAAAGCGAGGGTTCGAGCTCCAGGCCAGATATCAAGACAAAATACAAAAAGTATTTCCTCGGCGACTTCCTCTCAGCAGATTTCTGGCAAAAACTCTAAGAGTAAATAAAAAATTGCCATGTATGAAGTTTCTCAAAAATCTGTCGTTCGGAGTCGACTTTAAACTGTAGGTCCCACCATTCATGTACAAAAATTAACGCACACAACATAAGTGGTGTGAGAAACTAATGCCTTCTACCGGGTGCAAAAGTGCAAAAAATAGGCAAAAACTACTTGACAAGCATCGACTGCTGCACTCAATTCAGTGTCGCTTATTCTCATGACCTTGTGTGTTTCATCCAAAATGGATAATAAAAGTTTCATTGAAACATTTGAATTGGTTAAAGGGATAACCCTTTAATATTATGGTGTTATTTATTGTATTTGTTTTTGTTTTGTTTTTTGTTTAAAGTAGCCTTAAAGTATGCTTTACAGTTCTCGTTTTTTTCTTCTCTCTTTCACATTTTGTTGTTTAAAAATATACACGAACAAAATAAAATGTTGAAACAAAAAAACTAAAAAAACTTTTGTGAATAATTCCACGTTATAATTATAAATGAACATGTCGGTTTTGAAATTAAAATGAAAAAAAGAAAGAAATCTACATGATAAAATTGTTGTTAAATTAACTTCCATTGCATATATGTACATATGTATGTAAGCAGGGATATATTTATTATGCAACAATTCTAAAGGGATTATTTATTAAAATGAAAAATGTACAAAAAAATAAACTTTTATTGGCATTATTTCATTGTTAAAAATGAATAAATATGTTAAATAATTATTTTAATACTTTAATTATTAACAAATGAACACCTAAAAGTCGTTGACAAAAAGTTACATATATTTTTAATTAAATGCATATTTTTAAAATATTCAATTATTTAAAGCATACTTTATGGCTTCAAATATGTAATAGTAAACATAATAACATAAATTACATTAAATTCCGTTAGTTTAATTGGTTTAAAATATTTTAAAATGCTTAAAACCCTTTAATATGCTTCATATTTTAGAATGTTACATTTTAAAATTCCAATTCAGCTAGCTGAATTGCAATCTTTCTTAATAAACAATATTCTAACAACTTCTTTTAATAATATCACCATGCCAAATTCACATTCAGCTAGCTGAATACATTAGTTTTATTAGAACGAGTTTTATATAGAAATCGTTCTCTTTTCTACATATTCAGCTAGCTGAATTGCAATCTTTCGTAATAAACAATATTCTAACAACTTCTTTTAATAATATCACCATGCCAAATTCACATTCAGCTAGCTGAATACATTAATTTCATGCAAAAATTTAATAACTTGCATTAGAACGAATTTTATATAGAAATCGTTTCCTTTTCTATATATTCAGCTAGCTGAATTGCACTTTGTGATTTTTCAATTGAATATATTATATATTATATATAATATTAAGTGCCTAATTCTCCTCCATAAGATTATTACTTTGGAACAGCCAGTATACTTATTTAGCAGGATTAGATTTGCTAGATCCAACCGCGGTAGGAAAATTATCCAATTAAGGCATAGGACTCTTTTGTCGAAACGACAGTTCTTTATACACACCATCAGTCTTTGGAATGCACTACCTAATTATATTCAGAACATAGGCAATGCAACTAAGTTCAAAAAGGAGTTATACAATCTGTTTAAGTAGTTTGTAACATATTTTGATTGTTTTATACATTTTTACTCTTCATTTTTATTAGTGATTAATTATTTTCATTTTTCTAATTTATTATTTAAGTTTCATTGTATCTCATTATATGTATATATATTTCTTTGTTTGCATTTTTCTTTATATTTGTATCTTTCCTAATTTAGTTTTTTACATATACTCATTTTCTTATCCAAATTTTGTTGTATCGATTGCTATTTCCTGAGGTTAAAACATGTTCTTATTCTTATTAATTTTTATTCATAATGTACTTCAAACATTTCATTACTCATATAATCAATGATTTGTTATTACTTTTTCCTCTTTGATGTACTCCCATAGCACTTTCATTTATAAGATTATTATCTTGTTGTGCTATGATTAATAATTAATAAATAAATAAAATAAATAAATAAATATCCACTTAAAAAAAAAAAAAAAATATTTTAATTTCCATTAAAAATCTTAAATTTTTTATAAATTCAGCTGGCTGAAATGCACTTTTTCAGTGAATTCTAATCGAAAATTTCGTTTTACAATAAAAATTGTATAATTTTAGCTTATTCAGCTAGCTGAATAGTACTTTCTCGTTGTATTTCTCTCAAAAACTAACTGAATATCATTGATTATGGCTTTTTACTAATTCAGCTAGCTGAATTGAATTATTTCGGTACTTCATAGGCAAATATTTTACTTATAATACATACATAATAAACGTTACATTTTTTATTAACTCAATTACATGAATTGCCTTTTCGCGGAATATTCCAATCGACTAATTTTTGTCGATTTTGTAAAACATATAATGGTTTTATATGGAAAATTTTCCATTTTCCACTAATTCAGCTAGCTGAATTGCACTTTTTCCTTGCATTTTACTTCAAAATTTCGTTTTCTATAAAAAGTTTGGATTTTTGACTTATTCAGCTAACTGAATTGCAAACTTTTAGTGAATTCCACTGAAAAACATAATTAAAACAAGAAAATATTGAAATTTTTATTCATTCAGCTAGCTGAATTAAACCTTCCTTTGCATTTTTGTCCGAAAATGTATTTTTATGTAAAAAATATTGCATATTTATATTGATTCAACTAAAATATATAATTTTTTATTCATTTCACTAGCTGAATTGTATTTTTTGGCTGAATTTTCCAAGAAAATTTAAATTTATACGAAAATATTGCCTATTTTTGCTAATCCAGCTAGCTGAGTAGGAATTTTTTAATTATGGATCATTAAATATGGAAAATATTTAATTTTTTATTTATTCAGCTAGCTGAATTTTATTTTTTCTAAGAATTTTTCTCAAAAATTTAATTTTATATAACAAATATTAGTATTCTACTAATTCGGCAAGCTGAATTGGGTTTCTTCAGTGGGTTCTATTGAAATATATCGTTTTTAATGGAAAATATTAAAATCTTTAATCATTCAGCCAGCTGAATTACATCTTTTGCAATTTATTACCTAAACAAAATAATTTAAATTTACAATGTAATATTTTTTACCTATTCAGCTAGCTGAATTGGACTTTTCCGAATCGTTGTATGCAAAAAATTGTTTTATACTATAAACTGTGAATTTTTATATATTCAGCTAGCTGAATTGGACTTTTCCGAAACATTCTATGCAAAAAATGGTTTTATACTATAAATTGTGAATTTTTTATATATTCAGCTAGCTGAATAGCTATTTTTAAAAGTATTATTGGCAAAACATGGCATTAAAAGAATCTATTTTCAGTGTAGAGTTTGTATTTTTTTTTTGTTTTGTTTTATTTACAAAGAAAACTAAATTAATTGGAAAACTTAGACCACAGTGTGTATACAATTAAATTTCATTTATTTTAGCCATTTACCCTGCCTTCTAAAAAAGAAAAAGCATTCATAAATATTTGCTTTGTGTGTAAAACATTCTATTCTAAAAAGGGAAAACTTTGTCTTCAAACTACAGACCTATACTTGCTTGGCCACTTAGTCTGACAGCCAACCTAAATAAATAATTGATTTTAAAATAGAAACAGCGTTTGTCTGCTTTTTTTTTTCATCACAAACCTTAATTTTATTTTCTTCATTTCTTTCATTTGAGTTCTTTAAAGCCGGCTGGGTTTTTGAACTCCTAAAAGTATGCTACGCTTTTTTTTTAAGCAAAAAGGAAGAAAAAATTAATAGTGCTTCAGATTATTTTTCAAATTTAAGCCAAACCGACAAAGTATTCGAAAACTTTAATGGTCAAACGAAAAGTAAAACAAATTGTCTTCGAAAACATTTAGAGAAACGTTAAAAAAACTTTAAAGGACTTTTAGATGTTCAAACAATTGGTTTTAATGGAAGTAAAAAAGAAATAAATAAAATGGTTGGGTAAACAGAAAATACAGCAAAAGGAACTGTTACACGATGGATTAAAAGAAAATAGAAAACTAAAGAATATAAATTCAGGTGGCATAGAAAATAAAATTGAAAATTGAAAGCATAGTTTCAGGTGGCATATGAAGAAAGTTGTGGGATCAAAACTTATGATTCTAGTGAACGAAATGATTTCAAATTTGATTTCAATTATAAAAAAAATTATAAGCAAAGGAGTTTTCATCGTTAAACTACAGAAAAAAAAAGTTAAATTAAAAAATGTTGCATAGTTTTAGGGTATTCTCTCCTTGTTTTCAATTTTCACTGTTTGTTATGAGTCCTTTTTGATCTCACGCGCCATTTTTAAATGTTCTATTTGCTGTGCCCTAATGTCCCTCGGGTTTAATGAACGATCACTTGCAACGATCAAGAAATAAGGCGACATCATCAACCAAAGATTTAGAGAGACTGTGCCTATGGTATTGTCAAACAGAGGAATGAGAATCCTCCAACCTCTGAGAAAATCAAAAGCATATATGCGCAGCAATTAGCATCAACTGAAGCGACATAGATCGACAAATAAAACGGCTAATCACGTCACAGAGTATCCAAATGAGAAGAAGGCGAAAGTACCGCTTAACGGCAGCAATGTGGATTACATAACGCTCACAAGAAAATCTTGTGGATGGTCAAGCCAGAGGACAATCTGGCAGGTGATCCCAACAGTTATGCACAATGATCGGACTAATTGCGACCTATGAGGCCATAACGAATTTGAAAACTGCGCAGATGATGATACCATGTAATGGTACAGTCGGAGTTGTGCTGGAGGTACAGAAGACCATGGCTATGGTGACTATGTTACGATAATAGGAAACAAGCTCCCTCCTCAACTGTCCGCTGGCCAGCACCAAGAAAATCTATGACTTTCGGAAATTCTTCATGACGGCGCGACATCGTCGTCAACGTTCGCAAGAATGCAAGTGAACAGACAATGTGCCGCGTACACGCGGCCGCAGCCTCTGTGGACACGAATAAATAACTGCCGTATTTACATGACATCAGCCGTTGACATACACTAGTGGCTGTCGCACGTACACGGCACTCGTTGCGAGAGGAGTAATAACCGCAAACGAAACGGGTTTCTAATAGCAAACAGTCAGCAGAGAAAAACAATTTGGGTATGTAAGCCAATAGCGAGAGTAGAGAACGTTTATTTTAGATTCACAATAATTAACTGCGATTATTATAGGGCAAGTATTTTTGGGATAGCGAAAACGAAAATCAAAGTCTACTTTAAGGCATTTTAAATTAAATTAAGCGTTTACTCTGCCATTCCCTATCCCAAAACGTTCCACTAAACGTTTATTGATCTGTTTCCAGTGCCTAACCAAGCAATTACCATAAATCAAGTGTAAAAGACATTGACACCCCAAGTAAACGCGTTTAATTTAAAATTTTTTGCCACCCACACACACACACACAAAAGGCCAATCATTGCCACCGCATCCCTTGTTATGAACCTTAAAACCACGAAAATTTAAATTTTTCTCACATTTTTGTCTGCCTTTAGGCTGAAAAGCGTGTGGGTGCGGGTGCGGTACGGTAAGCGGAGTGTGTATCTTTTCTCTTTCAACCATCAATCAAAAAGTATTCTCTATACTGTCTCACAAGGCTTTTGTACTCTTTTTTTTCTCTTCTTTGTTTTTGTTCTCTTTTTGCCTGATTGTGAGCATTTATAGCCATCAGCGTATAACAGTTTGTAATGGCTTAAATAAATAGGCCCTGTTTGATGTATTTATTATTGATTTAATTTATGCTTTCAATACATTTCAATTTATTTTTTGATTTTATTTTTCTTTTTTCTTTCTCTTTTTTTTGATTTTCTAAAGGAAATCAAAATTTTTTTGGTGAAAACCAAGGCCTTGAATGGTATAAAAAATGGTGGTAATTTTTTATTTTTCAAAGTTTAAAAAAAACACAAGAAAAATGAATTCAAATGGCTGGCAAAACAGTCTTGCTTGCTGCCTTACATTAGGAAATTTATTTTTTCTAAAGCATATCTTAAAGCGCACAGGCAGAGTTATCTGCGTAAAGGAAATTATTTTTTATTAAATTATATTCCCTAAGCACACCAAAATATTCTGTAAACTGTAATAATGGAAACAAATTGGTAATGACAACAAAGTTTGTTTTGTAAGCCTTAATGTATGCTGCAGAAAGTTTTTTAAAACTTTAAATATACGGAAATTTTTTTAAATTATTTACAAGTGACTTGTCTTTGGTTTGATTAAAAAAAATACGAAAAATTAAACAATTCAGAGAAATCAATATCAAAAATATAAAAAAATAATAAAGCATACCTCTAGGCAATATTAGTAGTACATAAACTGTAGCATACCTGAAAAAGAAAAAGAAAATTATTTTAAATTATTATAAAGGCAATTAAAATAGCAAATAAAACAATTTTTTAAAAGAATTAATAATGATTTATAATGCAGTGATAAAGATAGTTTAGGATCAGAAGGCAACACATTACATAAATATTTACTTTGGACAATTATTAGGCCCGTTAAGCTACCCCACATCCCATTTTAAATGATAAAATGGCTGTAGTACACGTCATTACGAATAGTAATCTAGTCTAAGCCATCCAGATTCACTTATAAACTGAAAAGTTTTCGTATCCTAAAACAATTCCGTCAGGAATATCAAAAATGTGATTCCCCGTATTAACGGCGGAGCTCAGGCGTGTGATGGCTAGTATTCCATTAAGCAACAACTGAATTCCCTTGAGCAGGCACCTACCCGTTTTGAATATGTATGTCCTAATTAAGTAATATTTCATGACAACAAAAGACAACATCCTTAAGTTAGGTTAGGTAAGCTTCCACTTAGGAAATAATTTTTTTTTCGCCGAGGAGGGGTAAATGTACCTAACCGCACCATAGAGGAAGTCGTCACATCCTCCGTGTGTGGGGCCCTCACCCACTAAATCCCCCCCTCGTCTCCTGTGGACTTGTTTGTGCCCACTCCGGAACTACGGTGGTATTACTTCGGAGTAGAGTCCTTTTGGCCCTTTGGCCCCTTCATGTTCATATCCGCGTCCGGATTGCGAATCGAAAGTTGAGGAGTCATCTAAGCGTCTCCACTATTCCTTTCGTCTAGATCATCGTCTCGGTTACGCCCGGCACGTGTGACAGTATCACCTATGCCGACATGCTTACTCGTTCTGCAGACTCAAGATCTTTCTTTTTCCGCCTTAGAATGCGCTCTACGTAATTCACCACTGAGGTCCAATTTCCACTACTCGCAATCATGACCTCGACAATGTAAGCGGCTGTGATCGTTCCAACTATTGCCGTCAGTACAGAGCGATAGCTCTGCCAGCGTGCACACTCGAAAACAGTGTGCTCTGCGTCATCAATTACCTCCCCTTCCTCGTACATGCATTAAGGGGAGGCGGCCTTGCCCATTGTGTAGATATTTCCTAAAATATCCGTGACCCGATAGCATCTGTGTAACGTTGGAAATTTGACCAATCCATGGCCTTATGTCCGGGATAAGTCTCGCGGTCCATCTTCCTCTATCCTCCTCGTTCCATCGTTGTTGCCATTTTGAAATGGTGTTTTCCCTGAACTTAGGAAATCATTTAGATCTATTGTGATAGCACAATCAATTCGAACCAGGGATCAAACATTCTCTAGGGGAAATTAGCCCGAGTCCAAAATAAGTCTTCCTTCTGAAGCATTCTTTACATTTGAGGACCCGCTGAAGGTCGACAACCTCCGTCTTTTCGTAACAAGAACAGAAGACTGACACATGAGAAGAAAGACAGTTTCTTACTTTTATCTCAGACACACAACAACTCCTTCAGAAGTCATTAACCGGAATTCCAAATCTTTTGACATGCCTAACAAAAGCACAGTAACCCGTAAAAATCATTATTGTGCGATGGATGGTCAGGCGATCTAAGGACAGATATACGTCGAGTCCTCTTTTTGTCCCTGCGTGTAGAAATATTGCACGTACCCCGCTCCAACTATCAACGAGATTAAGCTTCTCGGTAAAACTAGTGAATGATATGCAATTTAAGTGAGACAATCTGTAATACCTATGCCTTGTAACATGTCGGGGATTGCGAGTTCGCCACTCGGCCAGGCCTGCTCACCAGCATTGCAATTTGCAATGTTCTCCTTGTATCACAGAGTTACCTTTGAATGATTCGAAATTTTTTCTGAGAAATTCTCGGCAATATTGGACAAGGACGGACGTTGAAAACACGTTCGTAAGGGACTTAATCCCAGACTACTGACTTACTTATTTAGTTGGCTATTACAACCCTGTAGTCTGGTTTACAACCTAGCTTTTCACACTCACTACCCATTTTTAACACTTGACATGAGTGGCGGGACCTACAGTTTGAAATCGACTACGAATTACAGATTTTTGAAGAATTAGAAGAAGAAGAAGACTACTGAGAGGAAGTCCCCGCCATGAGAGGAAGTCCCCGCCATGAGTGGCGGGACCTACATTCGACTCCGAATGACAGATTTTTGAGAAGCAATTTTATTTACTCTCAGAATTTTTGTCCAAAGACTACTGAGAGGAAGTCCCCGAATCGAAGACTGTCGTTATGAGCGGCGGGACCTACAGTTTGAAATCGACTCCGAATGACAGAATTTTGAGAAGCAATTTACTCTCATCTATTTATTTACTTTCATCTCGTTTACTCTCAGAGTATTTGTTAGAAGACTAATGTGAGGAAGTCCCCGAACCAAAGGCCTGCATACAACGTACTAGACTACGTTAGACTTCGAGGCTTTATGGGTACATATTTGAAATACATGGGAATAAGGCTGGATCCCAGACTAACATTTTCGTACTAGATTCAGTACTCGGCTAACAAGGCAAAGAAGATCGTTGGACAGCTCAGCAGATTAATGGCGAATATTGGAGGCCCGCTACCGGCGAGACGGAGACTCCTGATGGAGGTTGGAAACAGCATTATGCTTTATGAGAGCGAAATTTGGGCCGAAGCACTAGACGTTAAGAAGCGGGCAAACTCACTTGTATCGGTACAGAGGACGGCTGCATTGCGTGTCGTGTCGGCATACCGTACAGTGTCTGCTCCAGCCGTTCTGGTGATAGCGGGTATAATCCCTGTGGATCTGCTGGCAGCGAAAGGCGAAATCGGTTAGAAATCACATAACCGGTTACTTCAGGGAAAACACCATTTCAAAATGGCAACAACGATGGAACGAGGAAGATAGAGGAAGATGGACGGCGAGACTTATTCCGGACATAAGGCCATGGATTGGTCGGAAATTTGTAGAGGTAAACTACAACGTTACACAGATGTTATCGGGTCACGGATATTTTAGAAAATATCTGCACAGAATGGGCAAGGCCGTCTCCCCTTACTGTCTTTACGAGTAAGGAGAGGTAATTGATGATGCAGAGCACACTGTTTTCGAGTGTGCACGCTGGCAGAGTTATCGCTCTGTACTGACGTCAATAGTTGGAACGATCACAGCCGAGGCTGCGGAACGAGTAAGCATGTCGGCATAGGTGATACTGTCACACGTGCCAAGCGTAACCGAGACGATGATTTAAACGAAAGGAATAGTGGAGACGCTTAGATGTCTTCTCAACTTTCGATACGCAATCCGGGCGCGGATATAAACATGGAGAGGCCAAAAGGAATCCACTCCGAAGTAATAGCACCGTAGTTCCGGAGTGGGCACAGACAAGTCCACAGGAGACGAGGGGGCGATTTAGTGGGTGAGGACCCCACACACGGAGGATGTGACGACTTCCTCTATGGTGCGGTTAGGTACATTTACCCCCTCCTCGGCGTAAAAAAAAATGGGTACATATTTTATTTGACTTAATTTTCCAAATTTTTAACTACGATTTTTAATTCCCTGACAATTATTTCTTAACAAATTTTCTAACGACCCACGTTATTTTATTTGAATTTGATTGTTTCTTCTTCTAGTTTATTTACCTTAACTTAGTTTTATTGTACTCGTTGTAAACGTATTCGTATTGTATATATGCAATCGTTATAACTTATTTATAAGCTTTCTTTCAATTTCTTTTTTTGTTTATAAATAATTCGAAAGAAAAAAGTATTGCATACTTTACACCGTTTTACCCATTGCTATTGTATACCATAATACTCTCTTGCACTCTTCCGCTCTCTCTCTCTCTCTACAAGCTCACACTATCCCTTCGTGTATATTTCTCATGCTTATCATGCCTAGACCTTTAATATTACACGGTAACGTTGTTGTTGTTGTTGTTTAGAGAATGAAAGAATTTTATTGACGATTACAATCTATTGTAATATGAAAATTACAGTTACAAACACACAGACACACACTCCCATAAAGTACACTTTTAGAGGAGAAGAGAGAGGCAGAGAGAGCAAGGTTTAGAAAGTGCAAAAGAGATATAAAACTAGTGGCACTTATTGTAATGCTTAACGGGGCCTTTTGTTTTACAACAATATGTTGTGTGCTGTGTTGTGTGCTGTGTGAGTGTAATGAGAGTAACTGTGTGTTTATAAACAACCAGTAAACAAGCATTATTTGTTGCATAACAAACAGGCTGAAGGTTTTTATTTTTTCTTTCTTTATAAATTTAACTAAGAAAGCTGAGTATTAGTATGAGTATGTATAAGATTACATAAATACATGCATGTTTGTAACTGTAATTGTGTGTCCGCACAATTGTGTTTTTTTTTTGTTCTTCCATTTCTTCTATTCCTTCATTTGCATTGCCTTTGTACTCGTACGTAAGCTTGCTAAAGGAATTTTTATTCTATTCTCTCGATTGTAAACTATAGGGTGTTTTTTATAGAGGTATAGAACTTTAAGTTGGCATTACTTTTCAAGATGGCGACCGATTTAACAGCTGTCAAGTGATTTATTCTCAGTTTGGTTTGGCAATTCATCATGAATAGACTCACGCCTGAACAACGCTTGCAAATAGTGCAATTTTATTTCGAAAATAATGGTTCTGTGCGGAAAACGTATCGCGCACTACGTCCATTTTATCGTCGACAAAATCGTCCATCAGAGCAGTTAATTCGATTAACCATGGAACGTTTTCGCACCACGTTTACTCTTATTGATAACTCGCATCCCCAGAGAAGCTGTACGGTGCGTACAGAAGAAGCTATTGTTGCTGTAGAGCGTAGCATTGAGGAAGACCCGAATGAGTCCATCCGCCATCGAGCACAGGAATTGGATCTGTGTCCATCCACTTTATGGAAGATTTTGCGGAAGGATCTGGGTTTGCGTGCTTACAAAATCCAACTCGTGCAAGATTTGAAGCCAAACGATCATCAAGTAAGGCGCAGATTCGTCGAATGGGCCCAAAACGAGATTACCGTTGTTGCCGATTTTCATAAGCGAATTTTGTTTAGCGATGAAGCGCACTTCTGGTTGAATGGCTACGTCAACAAACAAAACTGCCGCATTTGGAGTGAAGGTAATCCTCAAGTGTATGTGGAAACACCGTTACATCCAGAAAAACTGACTGTTTGGTGCGCTTTATGGGCTGGTGGAATCATTGGTCCGTACTTTTTCAAAAACGATGGTGGCCAGAACGTTACAGTCAATGGTGATCGGTATAGAGCCATGATTACTAACTTTTTCATTCCTGAATTGAATAACCATGATGTCCAGGAGATGTGGTTTCAACAAGACGGCGCAACATGTCACACAGCTCGTGCCACAATAGATTTATTGAAAGACACGTTTGGTGACCGCCTAATTTCACGTTTTGGACCTGTGAATTGGCCTCCAAGATCTTGTGATTTAACACCGCTAGACTACTTTCTGTGGGGCTATGTAAAGTCATTGGTCTATGCGGTAAAGCCACAAACGCTTGACCATTTGGAAGACAACATTCGCCGTATTATTGCCGATATACGGCCACAAATGTTGGAAAAAGTCATCGAAAATTGGACGTCCAGATTGGACTACATCCGCGCCAGCCGTGTCGGTCATATGCCAGAAATCATATTTAAAATGTAATGCCACAATATTATCTTTCGGATAAATAAAATTCATGTCAATCGAATAATCCATCGTTGTTTTATTGCAACTTAAAGTTCTATACCTCTATAAAAAACACCCGTTACAAATACAGAGAAAAAGAAAGAAATTTCTTTTTCATTTATTTGCCTTTAAGTCTGAAATTATTTAAATTATATATGACCACACACACACAGTAAACCAATACAATCAGAAACCATACCCAGCACAACTACATACCTACACATACACTGTATAAACGTATCTCTCTTGCATAAATGATAGGGGGAAACAATTTGAGTTTGAAAAAAAAAATGAGGAAAACAGAACAGAACAGAAGTCTTGAAATGACTGTGATAATAAAAGTATAATACAGAGGACATACTGTGTAAGAGAAAAGTAAACAAATTATTGGACGACAATAGCAACAACAATAGACATTTACAGCAAATTAAAGAATTTTCTTCCAAAGACTTAACGCAACAGGAAAAATGACTCGAAAAAAAATGAAAAGAAAATACATAGGATGACTTGAAAAAATTATTTAAAAAATAAACATCGATAACAAGTACAGTACGAGACAAAATTATATAAATGACAGCCATTGTTTTGAATTTGTAAGTTTGAAGGTTGGTGGCCAACACAAGCACATATGGAAGGCATACGAAATGGAATAATCACATGATTTCGGAATGTACGATCACATCAACATTCTACGCATTATCATGGCACAAAGGGTGGTCGTTTACTTTGAGAAAACGTTTTTTAACCCTTCTGTCATATTACTTATTTACCAAATTTATCATTACAACCCCTTAAATAGGTTTGCGACCTGGCTTCTCATACCGTCCATGCGGTGTGAGTTAATTTCATCCACAAGTGGTGTAACCTCCAGTTTAACGTCGACTTTGAACGACAAATTTTTGAGAAACTCTTCATGGCAATTTTATTTATTCGCGTTTTTTTTTTGTCAGAGGACTGCTGAGGGAAAGTCGCCGACGAAATATTTTTTCTGAATTTCGGTTTTGTTCGAGATGTGTGGGTTGCGGTTTAAGCCACGGTCTCACGTCCTAGAAGTCAACACACTACCTACTACACTGCGGCGCCTTCATTATGCCATATGGCATGCATTTCTCTGCAGTTATACCCGTAGTTACTTACTAATATGCGACATTGGTACGAGGATATGATAAGTGGCCCCATAAGTATAAACATCGGAGTCCATCAAGACTGCTCGTTGTCGTCTTTGATTTTCGACGAGGTCATTGACAGCATTAATAAGAAAGGTACACTCAGCCACAAAAGTATGCATATGCATACGATTAACAAATTTCAGAATTTTTTTTACCAATCCGTTTTCGTTGAAAATCTTTATAATTGTCTGACAACTTTCCTCGATTTTAAGACGGTCTTGGTTAAAAAATTTCTGAAATTTGTTAACCGCATGTATACTTTAGTAACTGTGTGTACATTAAATGCAAGGTATATAACCAGGCGTTTAAAGCCTGGTGAGCAGCCAGGGAATGGTGGTTTTGGAAAGGTTTGCACACAGTACAAAGTTTCCCCACCCATTTCCCAGAGATCTGAACTATAGTTCTGATATTTAATCATTATCAGCTATTTAAAGACAACTGACTTGTGTGAATGAGGGTCAGAAATTGTAGAGTGCTCATGGCTCTCTAGAACTTAGTCACCTAATGTTCTAGACGGCGTCAGATGTGATGCCTTGATGGCAATTTATGCAGCACGAAATTGGCTTTCTATCAACTTTCTTCTGCAGTTACAGATAAACTCCTGAGACAATCATTTTGAACTCGGTAAACTGCTACCATTATTTTTTCTCGCCGAGGAGTGGTAAATGTACCTAACCGCACCATAGAGGAAGTCGTCACATCCTCCGTGTATAGGGCCCTCACCCACTAAATCCCCCCCTCGTCTCGTGGACTTGTTGTGCCCACTGATTGAACTATTTGAACAGTTGCTGCTTAGCACACTGTCATCGCACATTATAGATCCAACTTCATATTTTCGGCAAGCCAGGTTGCCATAAAATCGCTTTCGAACGTCACTGCGGCGTCCAAACAGTGTGGTCAAATCAAAAGACCAAAAATGGCGCTGCTAGAATTATGGGTTTGCGTCTTTGCTATTTAAATTGGAATTTATCTACGTATACATAAAAAAAAATACTAAAAATAGTACAAAAAATTTATTTTTCAAAAAATTTGTTGAATGAAAAAACTACTAAAGACAAGCAAAGGATTCACACTCATAACAGGAATTCTAGCGGTACACTGCGCTATTGGCAATTTCGGTGGCAAGCTCGGTCTGCCCCACCACGATTACTGCAGAAGCTGCCATGATGCAGAGCAAACGGAATCGATACAACACTTTTTATTCGAGTGCCCTGCCCTTCAGAGCATATGCGATCGGTTTTTAGATGACAGAACATTTGAAAAACAGGGCACGGTGGCGAAAGTGCCACTAAGGGAATTGGCGGTTTCACCACTAACGGATTATTATGAGGGAGCTTGCCTCACACTGAGTAACATAAAAGACCGCTATACGACTATATGTGTATTCTAAGTACATTTTTCCCTATAACTTCGGAACGGATCGGCGCATCGTAACCAAATTTTGACAGTATTTAAGTTAGAGGACGTAGAATTTAAAAATGCAAGAACAATAAAAACGTTCTAAGTGTACTTAGTGTAGTGTACTATGTGCTTTTAAAAATGTTATAGAATGGAGGCGTGGTCACTGAGTAAACTTGCCTGTGAACGGCAAGCTACCCTCTAACCTAATTTAACCTAAAAAAATTTACCATTCTTATTAGCTAAAGTACAGACGTTTTTGGTTTAGTTTAGTTTTGTTTTGTAATTTTAAATTTTAATTTTTTTCACGATTTTGTTAAAATTTTAATTGTTTTCTATTAATTGTTTTAATATTTTTTTTTTATTTTTTTTTTTGTAGGTCATTGATTGTAAATAAAATTAAGAGAGATAAACATCAATAGTTTTTTATTTTTTGTTGATTTTGTCGGAATAAATTTAATGTTTTTTTTTTTTTTTTTTTTTTTTTTTTTGTTAAAAATCTGTTTGTAAAAATTTATGTGTTGCTTTTAAAAAGAATAATTTTTTCACAATTTTTATGAGCCGAAACCCATTATAGTTGGTCCATAATTACAGTTTTGCGCAAAGAGAAATAAACAATTTTTTTAATTTAATTTTTATTTTTATTTGAATTTTTTTTTTTGTTAAATTTTTTTCCATTTTACAATAATTGTTATTTTCCAATATTATCGCCAATATATGTAGTGTATGTCAGGTTTTTTTTCGCTACAAACTTGAACTTAAATAATTGGCTTTAAGCCAAATTAACAAAAACAACAGAAAACAATTTATTGGCGCTGATGGTTTTTTTTTTGCTTTTTTTTTTTTGTTTAAAATAATGAATATTCCAGTCATTACAACCATTTAACACAAGTAAAGTAAACACATTACAGTGGATCCCCCTTAAACAGAAACAATCTCAAGAGTTTGCCATCCATATTTACAACCACCTGGTCTGGCTTTTCTACGCTCTACTGTCTTTAGACTTTAGCTGTTTAATAACATTTTAGCCTGTGTAAGTGTCTGGCTGCCTGTATTTTTATTAAGATTAAGAAAATTTCGGTCAAAATAAAGCGAAAACAACAATAACAACAACAAAAACTAAATTGCAATATCCCCTGACCAATTTTTATTAATAAAAATAAATTTTTTTTATTTCTTAAATATGACAGCATAAAATGCATTCTCAATTGTTTTATTGCATTTAGACGAACGTTCGTCTCTGTTTATTACACAAATAGTTTACATTAATTACCTGGCATGTGAAAAATGGAATTTTTCAATTTTTAAGCAACACCCCATCACCCCCACCCCCCAGACAGACTATTTCAAGTGAATGTCACCACATTATTCTACAGAAAATCTCCAGTTACATAAGATTTACTAAAAAATTTACAATTATCGATTATGTTTAGTTATCGATAAATCAGAAATTTTTCTGTTATCGATAATATATTGAAAATTTCAAACTATCGATAATGGAATATTGTTACATCTAGAAATTTTGTAATTATCGATTAGTTCCTGTAGAATAAATCCAGTTATCTATAATTTTTATAAAGTTTTCATTTATCGATAACATCCTACAGAAAATTTTCAGTTATCGATAATTTTCTAATGAAAATTTTCAGTGATCGATAATTTTCTAATGAAAATTTTCAGTGATCGATAAATCAGAAATTTCTCTGTTATCGATAATATACTGAAAATTTCAAACTATCGATAATGGAATATCGTTACATCTGGAAATTTTCTAATTATCGATTAGTTCCTGTAGAACAAATCCAGTTATCCAAAATATTTAAAAAGTTTTCATTTATCGATAACATCCTACAGAAAATTTTCAATTATCGATAATTTTCGAATAAAATTTTTCAGTTATCGATAATTTTCTAAATAAAATTTTCAGTTATTGAGAACTTATTATCAAAAATTTTCAAATATCGATCTAGATATAAACAATATCAAGTTATTGCTCGATATCGATAATTTTCTAATAAAAATTTTCAGTTATCGAGTATTTACTATAAAAAATTTTCTGATATCGATATAGATATAAACAATATCAAGTTATTGCTGATTACCCACAGAATTTTCTTGGATTCCGATAATATTTTATTAAAAAATTACCAATAAGTTCCTATGAAATATTTATAAATAAATTTCAAATTAAAAGTTAGCGATAACTTCCTACAGAATATTTCTATTTATCGATTATTTACTATAGAAAATTTCCAATTATCCAACATTTCCGGTTTGAAATTTGCCGGACATTGATAATGTTCTTATAAACATTTTCAGTTATCGATAATTTCTGCAGATATCGTTAAATTCGTGTTAAAAATGTCCAAATATGCAGGATTTCATGTAAATGATAGTAACCTATTGAATATTTCTAATTATCGACAATTTTTTTCTTGAAAATTTCAAATCATGAATGATCTTCTAAAAAAAATTTGAAGTTATCGCCAAATCGATAATTTTCGAAAAAAAAAATACATATCTATATTTTCCTATAGAATATTCGGAGCTATCGATATTTCACCCTATAGTGAATTTGAATATCATATTGAAAATATCAAGTTATCGATAATTATATGTAGAGAATTTATATTTATTGACTTATATTACTAAAAATTTCAAGTTATTGATTAGTTTCAAAAGAAATTTTCTAGTTATTAATATTATATTACTATTCTGTAGTATTTATGAGATATGAAGCATATTCATTTGTTCATGCTATTTTATATGAATTGAATTCATATGTTCATGCTATTCTATAGGAATTGAATTCATATGTTCATGCTATTCTATAGGAATTGAATTCATATGTTCATGCTATTCTATATGAATTGAATTCATATGCTCATGCTATTCGATATGAATTGAATTCATATGCTCATGCTATTCTATATGAATTGAATTCATATGTTCATGCTATTTTATATGAATTGAATTCATATGTTCATGCTATTCTATATGAATTGAATTCATATGTTCATGCTATTCTATATGAATTGAATTCATATGATCATGCTATTTTATATGAATTAAATTCATATGCTCATGCTATTTTATATGAATTGAATTCATATATCCATGCTATTTTATATGAATTGAATTCATATGTTCATGCTATTTTATATGAATTGAATTCATATGCTCATGCTATTCTATATGAATTGAATTCATATGCTCATGCTATTCTATATGAATTGAATTCATATGCTCATGCTATTCTATATGAATTGAATTCATATGCTCATGCTATTCGATATGAATTGAATTCATATGCTCATGCTATTCGATATGAATTGAATTCATATGCTCATGCTATTCGATATGAATTGAATTCATATGCTCATGCTATTCGATATGAATTGAATTCATATGCTCATGCTATTCGATATGAATTGAATTCATATGCTCATGCTATTCGATATGAATTGAATTCATATGCTCATGCTATTCGATATGAATTGAATTCATATGCTCATGCTATTCGATATGAATTGAATTCATATGCTCATGCTATTCGATATGAATTGAATTCATATGCTCATGCTATTCGATATGAATTGAATTCATATGCTCATGCTATTCGATATGAATTGAATTCATATGCTCATGCTATTCGATATGAATTGAATTCATATGCTCATGCTATTCTATATGAATTGAATTCATATGTTCATGCTATTCTATATCAATTGAATTCATATGCTCATGCTATTCTATATGAATTGATTTCATATGTTCATACTATTCCATATGAATTGAATTCATATGTTTATGCTATTTTATATGAATTGAATTCCTATGTTCATGCTATTCTATATGAATTGAATTCATATGCTCATGCTATTCTATATGAATTGAATTCATATGCTCATGCTATTTTAAATGAATTTCTAATCTAATTAATCCATACGTTTTACAGAAGTCCACAGTAGATAATCCACTAAATTTTCCTTATTAATGAAACTTAAGAACTCTGGTCTGAATTGTTAATCAATTTCAAAGGGGTTAATGCAGCATACTATGAATTTCGTCTACAAAAAGTCTATAAAAATCGATTTTTATGTTCCTCTAACGTATTTTTTCTAAATAATTATTTACTTTTGAATTTTCTTTCATTTTAATTTTCGCAGTTTTTTTTTTTATTGTCTTCATATATTATTTTTTGAATACATTTTCTGTTTGAAATTTACGACTCTCCTCATAAAAATCTTTCAACCGACAAAATGAAAATAATCGCAGAGGATTTATTTGGTTTTTAGTTTTTCAAAGAAGAGAAAATAAAAGGAAAATTTTGATTTATTTTATCAACCATAATAGATTTGTAGATGGATAGAGCAACTAAAACATTAGCAGCGATAATATTTTTTTAATAAAAAAAATTTTTTTTGATAAAAATTTTGTGTTAACGCCACTGTTTATGCTTGTTTTTGTTTCGTCTTTCATATTTTGCACACGTGCATTACACGAACGCAATGTGTTGGTGAAATTATGAAGAGAGTGCCTGGACACTCTTCATATTTGATTTTGATTGCAAATGCCAGTAAATGAGTGGTGCTGCGCAGTGCATTGCATTCGATTTTAATTGCTTGTGATAGAAATTAAGCGGAGTATGAAATTTATGGCATTGCTGAGGTGGTAGATTTGCATTTAATAAGTGACAATTGAAGAGCAATTAAAATGGGAAAATAAAACCATCGAATGGAAAATTTTTCGAGTGGAAAAATTATATTATCAAACCGACTCGACTCAAGTGGGTGATATTTTGAATGCAGGCATGGGTGCCGTGCATCTATACAAAGGGTAGATAGGGTTGGATTAGAAAAAAAGAATCAAACTTTTCCACTGAGAACCCCAGATATGGCTCTTTGTGTTCTCCTTCATAAAAGTGGGTCCAAAAGAACACATTGTAGTAAAAATAATAATTTACTTACACACTTAACTGGCTATTATAATCTTTTAGCCAGGACTAAAACCCATCTTCTAACACCACTTATGTTGCATGCGTTAATTTTCTCCATGAGTGACGCGACCTACAGTTTGACGTAGACTCTGAACGACAGACTGCTGAGAGGAAGTTGCCGAAAAAATGTATTTTTCATATTTCCTTTTATTCGAAACATCTCAACTGGGATTTGAACCACTCACGTCTCTCGTCTAAAAAGTTAGCGCACTACCTTCTAGACTTCGGCGACTTCTTAAAAGAAAAAAGGAAAAAATGCAAGCGATTGAAGCATACAAAGAAGAGATTATTGCATAATCCCCGCCAATAGGTTAGGTTAGGTTAGGTTAGAGGAAGTGTACCTGTCAGTCAAGACAAGTACAGTACCCGGAGGTCAGATTGACCCATTGTACAACGTACTAAAGGAGGGAAGGATAGTATAGGGGATAGGATGAAAGGAGGGTATATGGAAAAGGGGGGAGTGGGAAGCGGAGGAATCACACAGACCAGACACAACAAAAGGATGGGAGAGCGTGACACCGATGAAGTCCTAGCACCTCTCAATCAGCCTAAGCCACTAATGAATCTGTGGAGAGCCTTGATGTTGGCTCTCGACACCGAATTCAAGCTCCCAAAGAAGGCCCTGCCAAGGGTCCTCAATCTCAATCTACCAAGGGCTGGGCAGTTACAGAGGAGGTGTTCGATAGTCTCCAACTCCTCCTCATCGCAACACGCCCTGCAATAGCCCGGCTGGGATCTGTTCCAGATCCCCGTCAGCGACCTAATCTCGCAGTGCCCCGTGATAAAACCGACAACCAACCTTAAGCTGGCCTCATCCAAGCCCAGCAGCCAATCTGTTCTCCTATTGTCCACATCAGGCCATAGACATCTAGAAACAAAACAACCCGATCCGTTCCCCCAACGCCTCTGATCTTCCTCTCTGATCCGTAGAGGCCGTAGAGGTGACAGACTGGGGGTCAGGACCAACTATCAAATCGCCCCCATAAAGCGAACCTAACCTAGCGAGGGCATCGGCCCGGTATTCCGCTATGACTCGGAACCCAGCACGGATACCGTCTAGTCCAAAAGTCCTCTACGACTCCTTGCACTCGCGAACAAGCCGTGATTTGCACCAGACCGACGCAATGGCCCTAAGGGCAGCCTGACTGTCAACGAAGATCATGTAAGATTCGGAATCCGAAGCTGGGCCACCAGCTATGGCCCCAATAGCCTTCAAGATTGCGAAAATCTCCGCCTGAAAAACGCTGCAGTCATCATTCAACCTGAAGTGGAGTTCAAGACCAAGTTCCCTACAGAAAACCCCAGCACCTGTACGTCCACCTAACAATAGTCTTGAATGTTTTCCTCCGCATTCCAAAGCAAAGACGCAGAATATATTCAACAGAATCCGGCTATACATACATACATAATTGGTCATTACAACCCTTCAGTCAGGATTACGACCTAGTTTCTCACACCACCTATGTTGTGTGTTTAATTTGTATACATGAGTAGTGGGACCTACAGTTTAAAGTCGACTCCGAACGACAGATTTTTTGTGAGAAACTTTTCATGACAATTTTATTTACTCTCAGAGTTTTTGCCAGAAATCTGCTGAGAGGAAGTCGCCGAAGAAATACTTTTTGTATTTCATTTTGATGTCTGGCCTGGGGCTCGAACCCTGGCTTTTCGTCTGATAAGCCAACACACTACCTACTAGACCACGGCGACTTCAATCCGGCTATCCAAGTTGTTATAAGGCTTGCAGAAAGAAGGGGTGTTCCTACCCACACAGTAGTTTTTGTCATCAAGGAGTAATCCCACGTCAAAAAAAACCTCTCAAGATCCTAATAAAGTTGCCGTCAACCAAAGATTCTGAATCCTTTCCATTCTAGATAAACTCTCCTTTGTTCCACCATGAAGAGTACACTCTCCATCGTATCGCTTGACTGATCAAATCTAAAAAATGTGCCAGAGGATGTCTTACAGTCTGCTCCATCATATTAGCGCCCTCGAATGCGCCTTCGCTAGCCAGCTCTTCTGCACCCTTACTGACCCACACATTACAATGCCTCGCATTCCAATACAACACCTGCTCCTGTTCACAAGCCTCGATATTTATAAGAAGTATGCTAATTATAGTCGTTGGTCCAACGAGAGGTATAAAGTCTTAATGAATAAATGTCATCCGGATTTATTTCCTTTTTCTAAAGAGGTTTTCATCATTCAAATAATTTCAACGTCGAGTTGTCTTACCCATGAAATTGGCTTCCCTAGAAATTCCAACCAGACACAGCAAACCAGTTACAATTGCGTCTTAGTATCGTCGCTCGGAGACATATCAGATATTTACGCATTTACCTTCTCTCCCTGCGGTGCTTTCTAATAATATTCCGGCCAGAAAATTATTCAACACTTTCTTATGAGGAAGGCAACGCAAAGTTCATATTATAAAGGAAACTAATCATCCTCTAAGGAAACCCAATGAAAACTTTATAGCAAAACTAACCGTAAAATGGAACTCCCAGAGAAGCCGAATTCAAGTCCACACTTGAAAAAGACATTTAGAGAAGAAAGCTACTTTCCATATGATGACGTGAATCCATAAAACAGAACTGGCTTTAAAGAGTTGCAGGTGAAAATAATATGTTATGGCCCTAGGATAATTGGGCATCAAAAAAAGGAATTATTAATAATGCCACCACCCAGTTAGCTTCTGAAATGAATGATATTAACCGCATCCAATATTACAAGTAAATTAAATTTGTGTCTACAAAAACACTGCATACATACCAGAGTATTAAAAAAAAATTAAAAAAATTGAAGCATACTTTTTGGCATATAAGCTAATATGAGTCTTAAAATTCAGTTAACATGTGTGTGTGTGTTTGTTATACTCTTCTAAAATAATTGTGTATTATTTATGAGACAGAGAGAGAGAGAGAAAGAGAGAAGGAAAGACAAACACAGAATGAAATAAATTTTATTTTTACTGTTTTTTAGTTTTTTTTTCTTTTTAAGTTCTCTTGTTTTATTTTAAAATTTCAAAAGTTTCATAAAAAAAAAATACATGCATACATTTTATGTACATTCTGTTGGAAAACAAAATTTAAGAATGAAAACTCAAATGAACTAAAAATACACACACAGAATAAAAAAAAACAGAATAAATTAATTATTAAAACTGTAGCATACTTTATGGCAAACAAAAATACTATATTATGGCAACACTAAACGCATTTTAATACATTTTTTATGCACTTTTTGGCCATTCTAGCCACTTTGATAGCCTGTAATCGTATTCCAGGATTACTGTGAAACCACATAGTACTCCTGACTTTGCTGAATATATCAAAGTCTTTTGGGAGCAGGCTGGTTAATGATCAATAGTGATCTTAATAACTCCGACGTGAAAACAATTGCCCTAACAAACGTAACAATGTCACTCGGTGCGAACACACACAGTTCCCTGCCAAAAAATCAGTTACCAATCTAAGGTAATTCCTAGATAGGCTGATGCATGATCGTGTATACTCCATAAGGATTTCATTCGAAATTTCTATCAGAGGGAAACAAATTCAGTACATCAGTGGCCCACATTATTATCATATATTACTGGGTGCTAATGGACACTAACAAATCTACTTCTGAGCTGACTTGCATTTTCTGGCCGATAATTTACATTTTTTTGGTTAATGATTTGCAGTTTTTTAGTCAATGACTTGCATTTTTGGTCGATGACTTAAATTTTTTGGTCGATGACTTGCATTCTTTTTGCCGATAGCCTGCATTTTTTTGGTCGATAACATGCATTTTTTTGTTGATCGATGACATGTATTTTTTATATTAAGCACTTTTTGTTCACATTTTTGCCGATGACTTGCATTTTTGGCCGATGACTTACATTCTTTTTGGTCGATAACTTGCATTCTTTTTGCCGATAGCCTGCATTTGTTTTTTTGGCAGATAACATGCATTTTTTTGTTGATCGATGACATGTGTTTTTTATATTGAGCACTTTTTGCTGCTCATTGGAAGAAAACAACTAGCTTCGTCGCCTATATCCCCGACCCCAAGTAAAAAACAACCGTAAGGAAACCTGTTTTGGAATCACTGATAACATGGCTATATAGCCCAGGAGGTCCATTTTCCCCCAATTCCATTTTTTATTCATCATCATCATCAACATCACAGAAATCCTCAAAGTCATGCTATTTGTCAAATCAAACTTGTTTTTAGCGCCAGAGTCATGGAAAATTGGAAAGTTTGAATACGCTTCACCCAGGTAAGCTGTGGCGGATATTTATACATACATACATACATACATCATTGGTGATTACCACCCTTCAGTCAGGATTACGACCTAGTTTCTCACACCACTTATGTTGTGTGTGTTAAATGAGTGGCGGGGCCTACAGTTTAAAGTCGACTATGAACGACAGATTTTTGGAAACTTTCTCTCTTTCTTTCTCTCAGAATTTTTGCCAGAAATCTGCTGAGAGGAAGTCGCCGTAGAAATACTTTTTGTATTTTGTTTTGATGTCTGGCTTGGAGCTCGAACCCTGGCTTTACTTTATTTTATATGAATTGAATTCATATGTTCATGCTATTCTATACGAATTGAATTCAAATGCCCATGCTATTCGATATGAATTGAATTCATATGTTCATGCTATTCGATATGAATTGAATTCATATGTTCATACTATTTTATATGAATTGAATTCATATGTTCATACTATTTTATATGAATTGAATTCATATGTTCATGCTATTCTATACGAATTGAATTCAAATGCCCATGCTATTCGATATGAATTGAATTCATATGTTCATGCTATTCTATATGAATTGAATTCATATGTTCATACTATTTTATATGAATTGAATTCATATGTTCATACTATTTTATATGAATTGAATTCATATGTTCATGCTATTCTATACGAATTGAATTCAAATGCCCATGCTATTCGATATGAATTGAATTCATATGTTCATGCTATTCGATATGAATTGAATTCATATGTTCATACTATTTTATATGAATTGAATTCATATGTTCATACTATTTTATATGAATTGAATTCATATGTTCATGCTATTCTATACGAATTGAATTCAAATGCCCATGCTATTCGATATGAATTGAATTCATATGTTCATGCTATTCTATATGAATTGAATTCATATGTTCATACTATTTTATATGAATTGAATTCATATGTTCATACTATTTTATATGAATTGAATTCATATGTTCATGCTATTCGATATGAATTGAGTTCATATGTTCATGCTGTTCTATAGAAATACTTTTTGTATTTTGTTTTAATGCCTGGCCTGGGGCTCGAATCCTGGCTTTACGTCTAATAAGTCAACACACTACCTACTAAAAAAGTGTGAGTGTGTGCCTTCCTTATCATTTCATGGCTAGATTGGAATGCACGGTCTTTTTCTGAGTTCAATATACTATCAGCAATTCTATTTTAATATTACGTGAACATTCCCACAACACTCTTTGTTGCCTTGTTTGGTTATTGACTTTTGATATATGCCGCGATGAAACAACAATTAAGTTAGCCTTGCCTTAATCCTGTCTTCTATGAAGAAGAGAAAAAAAATCTGACAATTTCTTTATATTTCTCACAACATTTTTTCGAACACCATTTTTTTTTTTTTTTGTATTCTCAATGTGTCATATGGCCACATGGGTTGCGTTTTAACTGCCACTCTTTTCAATTTGATTTCCTTTATCCGTGTGGGCGTAGATGTGCTATCATACTGAGTGTGTAGGTTTTTTGCACGGGTCCCCATTTAACCGTGACACGTGTTTTTAATTTTTCATAGAAGAGAGTTTATTTACTCTCACCGTGGTGGTTTGGTGGTTTAAATGATGTGTCAACTGCAGTAAACCAAATTATAAATAAAATTAAAAACATTTTCTAGCCGTCATGCAATAATTTGTTACGCTTTTATCGAAGTGGCATTTATGGCGCGATAATATTAAGACTGTGCAAAGGTCCAATTTCCAAAGGTCCAAGTCGCTGTAGTCTAGTAGGTAGTGTGTTGGCTTATTAGACGAAAAGCCAGTGTTCGAGCCCCAGGCCAGACATCAAAATAAAGTACAAAAAGTATTTCTACGGCGACTTCCTCTCAGCAGATTTCTGGCAAAACTCTGAGAGTAAATAAAAAATTGCCATGAAAAGTTTCTCAGAACTCTGTCGTTGCGAGTCGACTTTAAATTGTAGGTCCCGCCACTCATGTATAAAATTAACACACACAACATAAGTGGTGTGAGGAACGAGGTCGTAATCCTGACTGAAGGG
Source organism: Sarcophaga carnaria (assembly GCA_958299815.1). NCBI lineage: Eukaryota > Metazoa > Arthropoda > Insecta > Diptera > Sarcophagidae > Sarcophaga > Sarcophaga carnaria. The sequence goes on along the minus strand of OY283149.1, from coordinate 9,758,801 downwards.
TTGTAATGCCCAATTATGTATTTAAAGGCCTACTTTTAGGATTTTTGTACAAAAAAAAAGCAGGCATAAACAAATTTTCTCTTTTTATTTACCACCACCAGGCAGCTGATGCCCACTACTATTGGAATATATTGTGTTGGGACTTTGGATATGAATAGTTCGACCAAAATTACGAATTCTCTGTGTAATACACTGGCCAATACAGGCCACGAAGTGATGTGCTCTACATGACACCCGTGTAACAATTTTCAGGGAACAATACCCTTTATTTCCCTCGCGGAAAGCGATAAAGCTGCGAAAAACAAGCCACATAGGAACAGTGTCCTAATGTGCCGCCCCTACGCTGACCAACTTCCTTCTCTTCCCTGATTTTGGGTGGAACTTGGTCAGTACAGAGACTGCATTCACTCGTGACATCACAACGGGCCGCTAAGCGTGCTCAAGTGGTATCTTTGATATCAAAGCTACCACTTCGACCTAACCTAACCTAACAGTGTCCTAATGAATCAGCAGAGTTTGATACCCTACTACCATTAATAAGCATCCTCTCTCTCTCCACTTGTGGTGGGCAAGAAGTCTTAAAGGCAGCAGCCCTTACACAAGGCTTTTACTCTATGTTTGGAGCATAAATGGTAAGGAAGTCGCCGTTATCTTCTAGTAAGTAGTATGTTACCTTATTAGAGACGAGCTCTTGGTTCAAATCCAAGCTCAGACATCTCGGATAAAACGAAATTTAAAAAATATTTCTTTCGAAGACCTTCCCACAGAAATCTTCTGGCAAAAATTCTGAGAGTGAAGAGAATTGCCATGAAAAATTTCTCTACTACTACTGTCGTTCGTAAAACTACCACACACTGCATACGTATTGGGAGAAGCTGGGTTGTAATCCCAACTAAAGGGTTGTAATGACCAATTAAATAAAACACCTAAATTAAATAAGTAAGCACCTAAAATTAGGCATCAAATTTTTTGTTCAATGAAAAATTATAAACTTTTAAATATAACTTTAGTTTTCTCTTGTAAGATGCCTTTTTTAAATAAATTAATTAAAATTTAAAGCAAAAAAAAACGATTCCATCCCTCATTTGCACCCTATTTTATAAATTAATATTCCTTTACCATCAGCAATGTATACTTTGTTGGCATACTTATTATATGACTCCTAAAAGTATGCCACGAGTTTATTTTAATTTCATATTTTGTTTCTGACAAACACGGGCTTATGTACGCGGGAAGAACGAGCGGATTGAATTGTCTGCCTGTTTGTGTTTGTTTCCAAACAAATCTCATTAAAACTATAGAACAACGTGAAAAAAGGGGGAACATAAAGGAAGAGAAAAAGAGAGTGGGCGAGAAAGCGAGAGAACATAACTTTACGATATTAAAAATACCAGGAAAACACAAGTCAAATTGAGTACAAAAATAAAGCAGAAACGAATAGTTTCAAACAACACAATCAGCTGCTATGATTTCATAATATGTTGCATACTTTATGGTGTGGAGAAACTATATTAAAAGAAAGGTTTTGAAGCGTGGGAGAAATATTTAATTATAAATCAAGCAACCATAGAATATAAAATACAACCGCAGAATGCAATACAATTAATTTCGATATCTTACAAGAAAATAAATCATGGACAGACTAAAATTTATACCATAAAGTGCCTACAAATACCATTTTATTGGATAAACTTGCTGTCTGTGAGCAAAGAACTTGAAGCCACATTGGTTTTAAGATATTCGAGAGTGCCACGACTATCAGAATCGGGTTTCTCAGGAAAATACGTTGATGCATCTGATCAGAAAACATTGAGGAGAGTTGTTCTAACCAATTCAAAGGCTGTGGAGCGTTTCTAGCGGTCCGAAGTTTGGTATGTTCGTATGGTGGACGCTGGAGAATGAAGTCCCGATCATCAAGCAACTGACTATCATCCTAAAATCCACCAGCTTTGCTATTTCACCCATTAATGAGAACCTGCTCCCCTTAGGCCTCAAACCCCATGCTACAACGGCTTGTTGCACGGTGAGACCGACATCTTCAGGAGTATGAAGGACTAGAGCATACTATATTCGCGCTTGTGGTTTTGTGGTAATCTTACAGGTGTTAGTTCCACGTTCCTTTCTCCGATTAATTCAAAGTCTGAAAATCAACTTGTAGAAGCCAATTGGATGTGAGATTTTCTTGTCCCTGTACTGATTAGGCATTAGATTTTCTTTCTGCTCACAAAACGTTGAGGAGAGTTGTTCTAAACAATTCAAAGGCTGTGGGGCGTTTCTAGCCGCCTGAGGTTTGGTATGTTCGTATGGCGGACGCTGAAGAATTAAGACCTGATCATTAAGCAACTGGCTAACATCCTAAAATCGACCAGCTTTGGTATCCTATCCGTTAATGAGAACCTATTCCCCTTAGCCCTTCTACAACGGCTCTCACCGTGCGAGCGACATCTTCAGGAGTATGAAGGTCTAGAGCATACTATATTCGCGCTTGTAGTTTTGTGGTAATCTTACAGGAGCTAGTTCCACGTACTCTTCTCCGATTACTTCAAACTCTAAAAATCGATTAGTAGAAGTTAATTGAATGTGGGATTTTCTTGCCCCTGTACAGATTCGGCATTAGATTTCTTAGAGATGGTTCGAGAATTGGCTGTAGGGTTGGTTTTAGCACGGTGAGACCGACATCTTCTGGAGTATGAAGGACTAGAGCATACTATATTCGCGCTTGTAGTTTTGTGGTAATCTTACAGGAGCTAGTTCCACGTACTCTTTTCCTATTACTACAAACTCTCAAAATCGACTTGTAGAAGTTAATTGAATGTGGGATTTTCTTAGAGATGGTTCGAGAATTGACTGTGGGTTTGGTTTTGGTGTTTCTATTTTCTTGCATCTGATGTTTGCTCTGTCGAAAGTGATTTAAATCACTAGTCCTAGTGTCTGTTAAATGGAGATCTAGGCTATTATGAAGGTCTTCTCATTACTAAATTCCATATTAGTTGGCTTGAGAATGCGTCAGCATGTGCCTAGGCAGCCATACGGCCCTTACCCTTTGATCACGCCCTAATAAATGTCAACTATTGACGAAGTGTCTCTTAGACAAGTTTCTCAAAAGTCTGTAGTTCGTATAGGTTGCTGATACTCATGCAAACAATTCACATGTAGGCTGCCTTCCAAAATGTATCAATACAAAGTTTGTATGCAGTTCTACTACTGTATATAAACAATGTAGATATGCAAAGTAACCACACAATGCATCAACTATAAATCCGATGCCTGATTGCTTTTTGACGGCGTTAAAAATACACATTTACGACGTTTTGAAATATGTAGTATACATTGTAAACATTTTGTACAGCGGCTTTATGGAACACTATACTTTGTTCAAACACAAAGCAACCAACATTTTGGAAGGCAGCCGTAATGTGGGTGGTGTGAGGAACTAGATCGTAAACCTGATTAAGTACGTTGTCTAATCGAGGTATATGTTGCAGTGGTTAAAGTGCTTATCTGTCATCCAAATTCGGAAGAAAATGGAATGAGCTTTGCTAGTAGACTAGAGTTAGGCCATCAGTGTCCATAACACCTAACACTCAAAGAGTTTATTTCCCAGAAAATTTCCAATGTGCCTTAATTTAAGTGCCGTATGTTTCTATTACGATTACGACCCTCATGCGCTTACTCTTTCTATACAAATTCAAAATGATAATTATTGTCCACAGACAATACCAGCGCCACGCATTTGATGGCATAGTTTTGCAATTTCTCTGAAACTAAAGGGTGTTTTTTTATAGAGGTATAGAACTTTAAGTTGCAATAAAACAACGATGGATTATTCGATTGACATGAATTTTATTTATCCGAAAGATAATCTTGTGGCATAACATTTTAAATATGATTTCTGGCATATGACCGCCACGGCTGGCGCGAATGTAAGTCCAATCTGGACGTCCAATTTTCGTTGACTTTTTCCAACATTTGTGGCCGTATATCGGCAATAATACGGCGAATGTTGTCTTCCAAATGGTCAAGCGTTTGTGGCTTTACCGCATAGACCAATGACTTTACATAGCCCCACAGAAAGTAGTCTAGCGGTGTTAAATCACAAGATCTTGGAGGCCAATTCACAGGTCCAAAACGTGAAATTAGGCGGTCACCAAACGTGTCTTTTAATAAATCTATTGTGGCACGAGCTGTGTGACATGTTGCGCCGTCTTGTTGAAACCACATCTCCTGGACATGGTTATTCAATTCAGGAATGAAAAAGTTAGTAATCATGGCTCTATACCGATCACCATTGACTGTAACGTTCTGGCCACCATCGTTTTTGAAAAAGTACGGACCAATGATTCCACCAGCCCATAAAGCGCACCAAACAGTCAGTTTTTCTGGATGTAACGGTGTTTCCACATACACTTGAGGATTACCTTCACTCCAAACGTGGTGCGAAAACGTTCCATGGTTAATCGAATTAACTGCTCTGATGGACGATTTTGTCGACGATAAAATGGACGTAGTGCGCGATACGTTTTCCGCACAGAACCATTATTTTCGAAATAAAATTGCACTATTTGCAAGCGCTGTTCAGGCGTGAGTCTATTCACGATGAATTGCCAAACCAAACTGAGAATAAATCACTTGACAGCTGTTAAATCGGTCGCCATCTTGAAAAGTAATGCCAACTTAAAGTTCTATACCTCTATAAAAAAAACACCCTTTATAATACGGATGAAACCATTTCCATGCCATTCGTTTTTTCGTTCCTTTGTTTTTGCATTTCTAGGAAACTGTAATGGATGTAACACAACAGAGGCTCTATACGTCCGTCTATCAATACGCAAATTCCCTGCACAAAAGAAGAGGGGAAGAAAACATAACGCACACATGGTGTTTGTAAATTGCACACTCTAACTTATCATTGGCAACACCTTTTTGCTCCCGTTCTAATAACATGCGAAAGTATTTTAAAATTCATTGCTTTTTGCAAGAACTTTTCATGGGGCTTTTGTACTATATTGAGGAAGATGTACTGGAATTAAGCCCATACTTTTAAGCCACGTGAAATTTCTATACAAATCAAGTTAAAGGCAGTGTTAGGTAGTTCTTATCGGAGAAAATGCATTAAAAAAAAATCAAAAAAAAAAAGTTAAAAATTTATTTTTAAAAATTCCCCGAAACAAATTGGCAACGCGTGATTTCCTTTATGGAAAAAAGTGTTGTACACTGTGGCGTTGTAATATTTATATTTATTTATATTTATTGTTATTATTATTAATGTTTTCGATAATGTATAAACAATAATTAAAAATGTTGCCCATTATTACACCCACACATTACAAAGTATTTTTAAATTAAAAAAAAAAAAAAAAAAAAAATTGTAAAACATTTTGGAAAATATTTTTAAAAATTTTGTAAATATTTTTCTTATAAATCTTCTCATAAGATATTGACAGTTTTTAAGTTTTTTTAAATAAACAAAAATATTTAATTAAGAACAAGCAAATAAACAATATTTTTCAATTTTCAAAAATTCGTCTTCGGCTGCAAATAATTGCTTCACATGTTCATTTAAAAAAAATAAAATGACGGTGTTATGACATGACATTTTTAATTGACATGTAAGTGACAGACCACTCGGGGCCATAAGTATTTTCACATGTTTTAACAATTAAAGTTGGCAACATTCAATGGCAAACATTCAAAGAAAAATTATGGAAAATGTATTGTGAACATAAAACAAAAAAATTTTCTTCCCTCCCTCTCCTCTCTCCTTTTAATATTTATTCATACAATTATTTAATTTTTTTTACATTTTATTTAATTTATTTATTTACTTTCATATTAAGCGCATTTAACAAAATAATATTATTCAAGACATCGGTAAAAAAAAACAAGAGAAAAACAATAACAAACATTCCTTGGCATACTAGCAGAGGGTGAACTCAGTAATTACTGAAAGGTAATAAAAAAAATGATAATAAATCAAGCGGTGTCCGCTTTCATTTTTAATAATGCGGATATGCACGTATGTATTTACGTGCATATACATATAAACGATATATATATGTATGTATGTATGTAAACTAAAGAATTCCTAACACTTATTATGTGCCCGTGCTACTAAAGTTAACAATTTTTTTTTCTGATATTTTTGAATGGATTCGCCATCGCGCCGGTAAACAGGGAGCAACAGAATGAGGGATGCCCCAGAAAGAAGCGATTAAAAGCTTCTCACCTTTTACGAAGGCAGGGTTGGACGGAATATTTCCAGAACTTCTACAAAATTAGATGAGTGTGTGATGAATGAGATGAGTGTGGAGTTAGCTACGTAAGTTATAATTTGAAGCTACTGGGCTTGATAAGTATTCGAAAAAGAATGCCAGGTGGCATGACATAATGTCCATTGACATAATGTTCAAAAATCGGCGCCGATTTTAACCCTTTCATGCCCGATGTTGCCTATAGGCAACATTGTACATTTTTGTTCATAAATTCCGTAATTATTAATTTTTTTAAAAGATTTTTTTGCACACAAGCTTGGTTAAAAACGCGTAAAACCAGAATACGTAGGACTCTGAATTTAATATCACTTCATATTTAGGCCATGACTAACAAACACATGTCCTTAAAAAAATGTTAGCTCTGGCCCAAAAAATTCGGGCATGAAAGGGTTAATTAAAAAATATTAAATTTTTTCAAATTCATGTCAATGGACATTATGTCATCCCACCGAATTCCAAAAGAGTTTTCGTTATGGTCGGGTAATCCTTGGTACATGAAATCTAGCCGATGAAGCTAATTGTTTTCTCCAAATGAGCAAATAAAAGAGCTCCATATAAAACGGGCTAAAATCAAAAAATAAATTTGTGGGGGAAATGGAACTCGTAGGCTGGAGAGTCATGGTATCAAGGATTCCTAAACAAGTTTCCTTAGAATCGGGCGTTACCTAGGTCTGGGGATACGGGCGACGGAGCTAATTGTTTTCCTCAAATTAGCAAAAAGAGGTGCCCTATATGAAAAATGCAGGTAATCGACAAAAAAATGCAAGTTATCGACTAAGAAGAAGCAATTCATCGAACAAAAAACGCAAGTCATCAACCAAAACTATGCAAGACAGCGACCAGAAAAGTGCGACAAAGCTAATTGTTTTCCTCAAATGAGCAAAAAGAGGTGCTCTATGTATATGAAAAATGCAGGTAATCGACAAATGCAAGTCTTCGACTAAAAAGATGCAAGTCATCGACCAAAACACAACAAATCATCGGCAAAAAAAATTAGTCATCGACCAAAAAATGCAAGTTATCGACCAAAATAAATGCAAGTTATCGATTAAAAAGAAGCAAATCATCGAACAAAAAACGCAACTCATCAACCAAAATTATGCAAGACAGCGACCAGAAAAGTGCGACAAAGCTAATTGTTTTCCTCAAATGAGCAAAAATAGGTGCTCTATATGAAAAATATGCAAGTCTTCGACTAAAAAGATGCAAGTCATCGACCAAAAAGACAGCAAATCATCGGCAAAAAAATTAAAGTCATCGACCAAAAAATGCAAGTTACGTAATTGCTCATTACAACCCATCAGTCAGGATTACCACCTAGTTTCTCACACCACTTATATTGTATGTGTTAATTTTATACATGAGTGGTGTGACCTACAGTTTAAAGTCGACTCCGAACCACAGGTTTTTGAGAAACTTTTCATGGCAATTTTATTTACACTCAGAGTTTTTCCCAGAAATCTGCTGAGAGGAAGTCGCCGAAGAAATACTTTTTGTATTTTGTTCTGATGTCTGGCCTGGGGCTCGAACCCAGGCTTAACGTCTAATAAGCCAACACACTACCTACTAGACTGCGGCAACTACAAAAAAATACAGGTAATCAACAGAAAATGCAAGTCTAAAAAGACTAAAAAGATGCAAATCATCGAACAAAAAACGGCAAATCATCGACCAAAAAAATGCGAGCCATCAACCAAAAAAAAAATGCAAGTCATCAACCAAAACTATGCAAGGCATCGACCGAAAAAGTGCAAGTCTTTGACCAAAAAATGCAACTTATTGACCCAAAATAAATGCAAGTCATCGACCAATAAAATGGAAGTTATCGACTATAAAAATGCAACCCATCGAACAAAATAAATGCAAGTTATCGACCAAAAAAAATGCAATTTTTCGACCAAAAACGTTATCGACAAAAAAAGAAAATAAAATTAATTTAATTTTGTTCCAAAATCGTTTTATATTTAATGTCTTTGTGTTCCCAACCCCGAAAAAACCTCTTTCACTTTTATTATTTTTCTCTATGAAAATATTTTCTTTTGTTTTCACACTTTTCGATAGAAATTTTGTCAACATTGTATTACAATTCTTTCTCAAACTCTCTGATTTTTCTTCTCTCCAAGTCATGTTCTGGCCATTACTCGTCTGCATTTTATAATTGCAGACAACAGTTCTGTTCTGCTTATTATAATTGTTGTTATTGTGACAGCAGAGCATTATTCAAAACACCAACAACAACAACAATTATTTAATATTCGTTTTTATTACTCTCATCTATAGCACACAACATAACAAACGGGACTAATTTATTGTTGTCTATGCATTAACTAAAGTAGCCAATGGTGGTGTGCTTATTATGTTTTCACTGACTGTTTAAATAAACATTACATTTCATTAACACAGGCTTTTCTAAGTTTATGACTTAATGCTGTGTGTGTATGTAGGTATGTATGTGTGTGTGTGTGTTTTAGAAGAATTATATTCTGTTATTGGGTTTTTGTTTTGTTGTTCTTACTTTTTCTGTTCAACTGTCGTTGTTGTTATTTGTTTTTACTTAATAATGCTGTACTCCCGTAGGCATCATTGACGCAATATGCCAAATGCATATTTTTTCCCAGTTTTAATCGATATTATAGAGTGAAAAAGTCACACATGCATACATACATACACATACTAATGTTTAGAAAACAGCAGCCACATGTAAGTGTACGTATATTTACAACAGGGTTGGGAACTCAGCAATAACAGAGGAATTGTTTTAAGTAGCAGTAGCATTTATTCACAGAGTTTCATCAAAATGTGAATACAGTGAATAAAACAGACATTTTCTATTTTGTATAACACAAATAATTTTCTACAGAAATTTTCGATAACACAAAAGCTTTCTATTAAAAATTTCGATAATACAAAAAACATTCTATAGAAAATTTCGATAACTCAAATAATTTTCTATTGAAAAATGTCGATAACACAAATAACATTCTATAGAAAATTTCGATAACACCAATAATTTTCTATTAAAAATTTCGATAATACAAAAAACATTCTATAGAAAATTTCGATAACTCAAATAATTTTCTATTGAAAATTTCGAAAACACAAAAAACATTCTATAGAAAATTTCGATAACACATAAAGCTTATAATTTCGATAACACAAAAAACTTTTTATGGAAAATTTCGATAACACAAATAGCTGTCTATAGAAAATTTCGATAACAGAAACAATTTTCTATAGAAAATTTCGATAGCAGAAACAGTTTTCTATAGAAAATTTCGATAACAGCAAAAGTTTTCTATTGATATGTAATTTCGATAACACAAAAAATTTTCCTTAGAGAATTTCAATAACACAAAAAAAAATTCCTTAGAGAATTTCGATAACAAAAAAATTTTCTGTAGAAAATTTCGATAACACAATAAGTTTTCTATAGAAAATTGCGATAACACAAAAAACTTATAATTTCGGTAACAGAAAAAACTTTCTATACAAAATTTCGATAACAGAAAAAACTTTCTACAGAAAATTTCGATAACAAAAACAATTTTCTATAGAAAATTTCTATAACAGCAAAAATTTTCTATAGATAATTTCGATAACAGAAACAATTTTCTATAAAAAATTTCTATAACAGCAAAAATTTTCTATAGATAATTTCGATAACAGAAACAATTTTCTATAGAAAATTTCGATAACAGAAACAATTTTCCTTAGAAAATTTCGATAACAGCAAAAATTTTCTATAGATAATTTCGATAAATCAAGAAATTATCTAAAGAAAAAAATTTTTCTATAGAAAAAATTTTCTTTTTCCTAAATATTCTATAGAAAATTTTTTTTCTGTTATCGAAATTTTCTATGGAAAATATTGACAACACAATCAAATTTTCTGTAGATGAAAAATTTCAATAATACTTAGAAGTTTTAATAAAAAATTTCGATAGCGAAGAAAATTTTCAATATACAATTTCGATAACATAGAAATGTCAATAGAAAATTTCGATAACAAAATAGAAATTCAATAGAAAACAAAACTAAATTTTATATAGATCGAAAATGTTGATAACATTTCAATAAAAAAAATTCGATAACACAGAACAATTTTCAGAACAAAATTTCAAAAACTCAAAAATTTATTGATAGAGAATTCCGATAACAAAAAAAAATTCAATAGGAAGCATTTAAAACTCAATTAAATTTCATATAAAACAAAAAATGATGACTGTAAAAAAGTATGCAAACGAAACTGCTTTCAAAATTTTCAATGTTTACATAGAATTTTAATAAAATAAAAAATTAAAAAGGCGATTTCGTTTTATACACCCCCTTAGTTTTAAATTCTCTACTTTCATTGTGAATATTTTACATTATTTTTACAACATTTAATCCTAAAAACAAACATTGATTTAATTAAGTTTCCCCAATATGTTTGTTTAGAAATTTTTAAGCTCTTTAAGCCTGTACCATATAATTTCAAGTGATTTTTTCTCCCTTCCCCGATTACATTTGTTGATTAAACTGATTATTTAATATGTTGCTGTTTTGCTTCTTCTTCTTCTTTTCTAATCTAATCTGTCGAGTTCATTGAACATATTTTTGGTGTTTTTGGTGTGTTTGTTTTTGATAAAATAAATTACCTAAAAAACCAAAAACCAACACTTAATAACTGTAAATATAAAATATTACTAAAACAGAAAATAATCGAATTTTTGGTTGGTGGCAAGCAAATTTAATAATAATGTGTTTGCCATTCACGAATAAACAAAAAAACAAAAATAAATTAACTTATTAGCCATTAAGAGATAATGTGGTATGAACAGAAAAATTATGTGCAAATAAATAGGCCCTACATTGGTAAGGTGGGAAGGAAAGAAATAAAAGTTCGAAATTTAAAGCATATTTTTTTACTAACAAAAAAAAACAGACAAATTTAATGGCAACGGAGAGATTTCTTACTCTCTCTCACTCTCACACTCTCTTTGCAGCACAGCCAGTCAGTTATTTGTGCTCAATTTTGCTACTTAATTAATCCCAAATTCAACTGTAAAGTCAATGATGTTGTTTATGATTGTATTTGTATTGCCTCAAGGTCTTCTTTTTGTTTACATGCACCCTCGAAAAACACACGCATACATACACACACACAGGAACATATCTGGCTGTACGGCCATATTATTGTTACTTTTCTGTTGTTTTTTTTCTGTGTTTATTTGTTATGTTATTGAAATTGTAGGTTGTTTGTTATTGTTTTCTTAAGCCATTCGTTCGTATGTTCGTTCGAACGAACGTCCGTTTTTTATGTTTTCGTTTAAAAACATTTACCTCCTGTGTCTATAAGAGAAACATTTTATTTGTATGAGTAATTGCGTGTTTTTTCATACATTCAGTCTGAGATGTTCATCTAAAATCATGCGTTTTACTGAAACAGAAGGTTAATAATTTCTTTAACTTATTGTTCTTGTTTATTTTTGTTTCATTTCTTATTAATTGGCGCACAATTAAATCCATCTATAGAAGTAAAAAAAGCATGTGTATGTGTGTGTGTGCTTATAAATAAACATAATGAGGATGTTTTTGTTTTCTTTTGCATGGATTTTTATTTTCTTAACATTTCATTTCATTCATTTCATTTCATGTTAAGAGCAAGAAAAACAGAGAGAAAGAGACAGACAGAGAGAGTGTTTATGCATGAGTAAAACACGAGGTTAATGAAATTGGAGAACGATTACAAATGTAATGCCATGGATTAGTGTTGACAATTATAGGGGATATTGATACCAGCAGAGATTATAGCTGAAGACAGATTAAATGCGAAAAGATGCTTTAAATAATAAATTTTATTCAGACGAATTAAAATTCTAACGAATTAATAAAGAAAAAATAAAATAAAAACAAACAAATAAAATAAATCCAACGAAAAAGACATCTTATTTACAGACTATACTGCCGATGTGGAAATAGTATACAAGTATTCGAGCATATAGAAAATCTCTAACCATCTACCTAACCCCCCACGTGGGTATCGGCTGGTAATGTTGGTTGCCCGGTATAAAGTGGCAATCTACACGCATTCGACCTTAATTTCTTGTGAATTATGGCTCCCACCATTGGTCAAAGGCGTGGGCCATGAGTCAGAAGAAGCGAACCAGCGGTGCAATGAGCGATTAAACGTTAGGCTAGGCCGAAACCTGTGCGATGCGCAATCATGCCGGCCTGAACCAAAAACAAGCTCGACGGATTTGAAAAACATATTAGCAACGAAGGCAGTTGTCAAAAAACGTGGTCGCACTTGGAGAGAAAGAACAAAGAAAGTCTCATTATACCAACATTTCATACAGTGACAGCCTAAAGGATTATATAGAGATGGTGGTGGTTGATTTCACAGATTCAGGTGGCATCATTACACCATCGAACTGGAAATTGGTGGATGACGGTCTTTCAGATGTCTTCCTTGAGGTAATGAAACAGAATACGGGATCTGTACCAGTTTAAAAAATGTTTGGCTAGCACCAAGGACATGTTAAATAAGCAGCGTGTAGCGATAAAAGTGTCCTGAAGCTCTTCTTCAAAGCTATATGGGAAAAATCTGGAAGGGCATCTAATGATGTCATCCCAAGCAGACCACTTACACGCTCTTGAGTAGCTCGAAAGCCAAAAAAATCAGAGAAGGCCGTTATGATAAAAAAAGATGCGCAATCCTAAGTTACTACTACACAAGTGGAAAATTGGCAAATTGGTGGAGCGAATTGGATCTTGCTCTGTGACAATTATAGTTAATCAGGAATACCTGGAGCACCTGGCGTATTCCAATGGTGTGGTGGCCTTTGGATTTGGGCACATCATCTTAAATCATCCTAAAGAATCCGGTGACATTGACCCACTTAACTGGATATGGCATCTGTCTTTGGCTTGCTGTTAAGGAAGTCTGAGCTTGTAGAGGAGGCTGATCAGGAAGAAGATGTCCGAAACATAATAATGGTGAAGCGGAAGGACGATGAAACATAGTAATGCAAATAAACAAATATAAAAAAAACCGGAAACTAGAAAAGTTATGTTTTAAAAATTATAAATAAACAAAATTTTTGTAGAATTTTTTCGAGAAATTTGTTTCCTTTTTTAGCTTAAGTGACCTCTTGACCTACAGTTTCTTTCACAATCATCTGCCATAAATCCATAAATTAAATGAAAACGACCTCAGCTGTAGTTGTGCCTTAATTTTGTGATTATGACAGTGTAAAATTTATTCTTCTTTTTTTTCTTTTAATTTTTAAGAAAATCGTACTGCTGCGGGCATATCAAAACTGTTGTTATTATGGCTGAATGAATGAAGAGATAACAGCAGAATACAAAAGATAAAATCAACAATCACGCATCGGTTTTTTTTTTTGCTTAATTTGTCTATTCTGTTGTGTGTTTTCATTTATTCTCTCATTTCGTTTTATGTCCGTCTCAACCCCGACCACCACCAGTCAAATTATGCAATAAGGAATACAATGACAATAAGAAAAAGAAAAGAGGCACGCAATGACAATGACAACACAACAGCTACGACATGATCATTATGAAGTTGTAAAAAGAAACATTCACAGCCATTTGCCGACATTGCTGCTGTCGTTGTGACCAGCTGTGATGATGATTTGAAACATTGACACACACTCACACACACGCCTGCTTCATTTCTAGGAAAATTATAAAAAGCGTGGCAAATGAATGAATGAAACTGGAATGATAAAAATAAATAATGGGTGGCCGTTAAGAAATATTATTTTATTTTGTTTTGTTTTATTTATTTTTTAATTTCTCTTATTTTGTTTTATTTTTATTCTTTTAATTTTTCTAATTTTTTTATTTTATTTTATTGTTTTTGTTTATTTTATTTATTTTCTTAAATTTCATTTATTTCTTTGAGCTCTATTTTTATTTTTTATATTTTTTCAATATTTTGTTATTTTTTATTGTTCTATTTGTTTGTTTTATTTTTTATTTATTTTTTTTAATTTTATTATTTTGTTTTTTATTTATTTTTATATATTTTTTTAATTATTATATATTTTATATATTTTAATCTTCGGTCCAATGCGTGTTGGCGATGATTTCCGTATCCGATCCAACAGTGAGCTGTATGAGCTCTTCAACGACATAGACGTTGTGCAGCTTATTCATATACAGCTGTTGCGCTGGCTCGGCCATGTCGTTCGAATGGAGGAGGATGCTCCGGCGAGACGGGTATTTGATGCAGGGATCTACGGAAGTCGGCGAAGAGGACGACCTTGTATCCGTTGGAAGGACCAAATCGAGGAAGCCCTGTCATTGATTGGTGTGACCAACTGGCGTAGGCGCGCAAGAAGCAGAGGCGCCTGGAAGGATGTGTTGCGGCAGGTCTAAATGCATTAATCAAGTTGTTAATGGCCAATTAAGTAATATTTTTTAATTTTTATTTTTTACTGTTCTTTTATTTCTTTTTATTTTAATTATTTATTTTTTATTGTAATTATTTTTTATATATTTATTTATTTATAAAATATAAATGTATTTACTATATTATTATATTATTTTTTATACGTAATTATTTTATTTTAGTTTTTTATATATTTTTATTTTTTATTGTTCTATTTATTAGTTTTATTCTTTATTTATTTTTAAAAATTTTATTATTTTGTTTTGTATTTTTTTATTTATATATACATATTTTTAATTTTTATTTTTTATTTATTTTTTACTGCTCTTTTATTTCTTTTTATTTTAATTATTTATTTTTTATTGTAATTATTTTTTATATATTTATTTATTTATAAAATATAAATGTATTTACTATATTATTATATTATTTTTTTACGTAATTATTTTATTTTAGTTTTTTATATATTTTTATATTTAATTGTTCTATTTATTAGTTTTATTCTTAAATTATTTTTTAAAATTTTATTATTTTGTTTTGTATTTTTTTATTTATCTTTATATAGTTTTTTAATTTTTATTTTTTTTTTAATTTTTGTTTATTTTTATTTGTTCTTTTATTTATTTATTTTTTGTTATTTTTTTATATATTTATTTTTTTATAATATAATAATAATAAAATATTTATTTATTTATGTTTTATATATTTATTTATTTATAAAATATAAATGTATTTACTATATTATTATATTTATTATATTGTTTATTATATTTAATTTTTTTTAGTTTTTTCATATATTTTTATTTTTTTATTTATTAGTTTTGTTTTTTATTTTTTAAAATTTTATTATTTTGTTTTGTATTTTTTTTCTTATTTATCTCCATGTATTTTTTTAAATTTTTGTTTACTTTTTATTGTTCTTTTATTTCTTTTTATTCTAATTATTTATTTTTTTTATAATTTTTTTTCTATATTTATGTATATATTTATTTTTATATAGTTATTTATTTATTTATTTACTATATATTTACTATATATTGATTATATTATTTATTTATTTTATTTTAGTTTTTTCATATACAATATTTTTATTTCTTATTTTTTAATGTTTTATTTTTTTTAATTTACAATAAAAAAATCTAAAAAAAGTTATTTTTTGCTTTAATAACATTAAATTTTGTATAAATTATTTTGTTTTGTTATCTTTTTTCTTTTTTTAATATTAAATTTTTATTTTCATTTTATTAGTTTTTATATTTTTATTTTTTTAATTTTTATTTTTTTAATTTTTATTTTTTTAATTTTATTCTTTTATTTATTTTGTATATTTTTATTTATAGTTTATTTACTATTATTATTATTTTTATTTCAAATTTATTTTTTTATTTAATTATTATTATTTATTTTTTTATTATTTATTTTTTTCTTTAATTTTTTTATTTAATTTTATTTAAACTAAAACAAAAAATTGTGTTGTTTTTTTTTTTGCTTTTAAAAACAACATTATGTTGTACCTTTGTACCCCTTCACGTATGATAGATATTTTCTGTATAAAATTCCCTTTAAAAAATCATTCATACGCCAAGTATACCAATAAAACACACACAGAGAGACATTTACTTGGTAAAATAATCAATAAAGAGCATTAAAACTGTATTAAATTACTCTCTATTTCGCTTTTGCTCTCTTTACTTTATTAAATTTCCATTAAGAAAATCCCTTGTATTAAATATTTTATTATTTAAAAGCTTTTTTTGGCCCCTACACTCCTATATTCTCTTCCTCTCACTTTTTCTTACTTACTCTCATACGCTTTATTAATTACAAGAGAAATTAAATTTTAAATTCCCATTTGCTTTACTTTGCCAGATGCTTAAACATAAAACAATAGAAAAAAACCACACAAATAGATTTATCTGTGCATGTGTAAGTCTGTGTATAAAAATAAGTGATTGAGTGAGAGTGTTTGTTGTTGTTGGTTGGTTGGTTGGTTGGTTGGCTTTTTGCTATTGAAAACAAAAATCAAACAAATTGACCGTTCATTTTTAATGCTCTCCTCCATAAACCGCAAAACAAAGAATCAAATAAAGCGACACATACATACTCTCCCTCACTCTTGCACTTACATCTCACTCTTCGCTGTCACTTTATTTATGCACTTAAACTGGTTTTAAAGGTTCGCATATAGCAAAGAAAAACAAAAACCCATCCATTACTCTCTCTCTCTCTCTCTCTCTGTTTTACTGTGTTGAATATATACAGTAAAAGCAGCTTAAAATCCTGTTGAATAATATGTTTTAATGCACGCGGAGGCGATTTCAACTACCCTTTACGGTATTTATGCATGCATGCATAAAAAAAACAACAACCAAAGGGTTATTAAACACTCTTTTGTGGTTGTAAAAGCATTATAACGGTGGTTTATTATTACAGCTTTCTTTGTTTCTTTATTTAAATACGTTTCCTTTATTTGTTTTCGTTTTTTTTTCTTCTTGACCATGACAAATAACTGTTGAATTGCCTTTAAAGCTTGGTTGCCAAGTTTATTGAAAAATAAATCATTTTCATTAAAAATAGCCACGAAAACAATTCCTCCTCCCCTTCTTTTTTGTTCGTTAAAGTTGTTGACTTAATTTAAAGCAATTAAAGAATACAATTTCTAATCTCACGCTATCATAACGCGTCTCGCTTCCTGACACGTTAAATGAATTATGGAACTAAAGCAACGTGTTAATGACATTGCGTGCGAAAGTTAGCTGCTTTGCTGTTCGCTAAATCTCCCCCCGGGCAATGTGTAGTAAGAGCAACAGTTACGTTGCAAGTAAATGAAACGTTAAAGAAAATTAATTACCGCTTAATTAAAATGTCAAGCTTTCGATAACTAAAATAAACACTCAGATAACAGAATAACTTACGAAAGAATATTTCAAAGAAAATTTTTGTTTTTGAAGCCAAAAAGATATGAAATAAAAATTAAATTAATTGTACCATGACCCTGACGTCTAAATCAGGTTTAATTTAACTGATTGGCATGGGTTATATTGACTTTGTGGACTTTTCGATTATACCTGTGACCCCAAAAGAAAAACTCGAACGAAATCAAATCTTACGACCATGGTGGCCAGTTCACCTCACCTCCAAGTGAGATAACCATGCGCACAAAAAGCCTGCATAGAATATCCAATGTGGCATGAGCTGTGTGGCACGTAGCGTGATTTTATTGAAAATACTCATCGTTTGTGCCCAGATTATCTAATTCAGGCAAAAATAAGTTGTTAATCATCGATCTAAAAAGCTCGCTGGTGACCGGAGTGAAGCCACCGGCCAAAATCCACATCAAGTAGTAACTTTTTCACGATGCATTAGACACTCTTCGATATTTTATGGACTGGCATTGCACCAAATTCAAAAATTTTGTTTGCTCACGTACCTAATTACACAGAAAAGGGCCTCACCGCTGAAAATGCTTTGCCGCTGAAAACTATGGTCAGTCGCCAACTGCTCCAAAAACAGTAAAGGGAACACAGAGACAAAAAAAAACTAAGAAACCAGAAACAGGGCGGTCTTGGCAGCAATTTTTTTGGGAAATAACTTTTCGACGTTTTTTTCTACAGAAGATATCGATAACACTCGATCCTAAAAGGATTACAGGGTCACAACAATTTCCATCAACCTTTCTCTCTCTCTCTTTTGTTTAAATGCCTTCACTTCTAAATATATACGGCCCTATCTGTTTCTTTTTTTCCTACAGAAGATATCGATAACACTTGATCCTTAAAGGATTATAGGGTCTCAACAAATGCCATGAACCTTTCTCTCTTGCCTCTTTTGTTTAAATGCTTTCATTTCTAAACATATACGGCCCCATCTGTTTATTTATTTCCTACAGAAGATATCGATAACACTCGATCCTAAAAGGATTATAGGGTCTCAACAAATTCCATTAACCTTTTTCTCTCCCTCTTTTGTTTAAATGCCTTCACTGCTAAATATATACGATCCCATTTGTTTATTTATTTCCTAGAGAAGATATCGATAACACTCGATCCTAAAAGGCTTATAGGGTCTCAACAAATTCCATTAACCTCTCTCTCTCTCTTTTTTTTTTTTTTGTTTAAGTGCCTTCACTTCTAAACATATACGGCCCCATCTGTTTATTTATTTCCTACAGAAGATATCGATAACACTCGATCCTAAAAGGCTTATAGGGTCTCAACAAATTCGATAAACCTTTCTCTGTCTCTTTTGTTTAAATACCTTCACTGCTAAATATATACGATCCCATTTGTTTATTTATTTCCTATAGAAGATATCGATAACACTCGATCCTAAAAGGCTTACATTAGGGTTTCAACAAATTCGATAAACCTTTCTATCTCTCTTCTGTTTAAATGCCTTCACTTCTAAACATATACGGCGCCATCTGTTTATTTAGTTGCTACTTTTTCTAAGCTCTTGCAGATTCAAACTTTGTCAATAAAAGGTATTAAAAGGCCCCATTGTGCAAATTTCAACTCGCTCAATATTATTCGCTTGCCATCTAGATAGGTAGACGTCGAAAAAAAAATGTTGGAATGGATAATCTAAGGCCTCGTCGCTGAAAATGATTTTTCGATGGAAACTAGGATCAGTTGCCAACCGATCCAGAGCCCATTAAGCAGGTTCAAGGCAGACGTAGAAGAAAAAAATGTTGGAATGGATAATCCAAGGCCTCGTCGCTGAAAATGATTTTTCGATGAAAATTAGAATCAGCTGATCAACTGCTCTAGAGTCCATTAAGCGAACACACATCATTGTTTATGGTCGTGTGCAGGTTCAAATCACGACGCAAATTTGCCAAGTTCTTGTGAGCGTTGCGAAATCGACTGCTTGGAATTCCCCTGCACACTCTTACGCACAGTGGCGATATTTTCAACAGATTTCACGTTGTTAACTTAAGCAGTAGAGTTCGGTTTATCTATAACATTGCAAATAGGCCTCTCAGAAGGACGTTTACCCCCCATTTTGATGGAACAATTTTCCTATTTGCACGTATTGTTAAATGCTATACGCGTGCATGGTGATTTGGCAAAGTTGACTGAATAAATGACAACTAACTTGACAGAAGTAGCTTCAACACCTTTATTTGACCCTTATCAACTATCAAAGTTCGAAAGTTCCTGTTAGAAGATCCGATATAACTTATTTTTGTTTACGGTAATGTAAGAGGAGACTGTCCCTCATCTCCTGGGTACATGCCCGGCTCTTTGCCAAAGGAGAAGGAAGTACTTGGGTACTTACTACATGGATGATATGGAGGGACTGTCAAGGATTGACATTGGCAGCCTGAATCGCTTCATCAGGAGCTCCGAGTGGTTTCGAGACTAGGGGATAACGGATAACTGTGGTAGGACAATGGGCCCAATGCGGCCTAAGTGAGTCCATCCAAAAATTTTTCTTGGATGGGCAGCCACCTATAACTACCTACCTACCTCCGGACATTCCGGAGATTTCCTCGTTTTACGGGAAAGTCCAATCTCGTTGGCGGCAAGAGGGTGTGTATAATATTGCAAGACTCTGCAGGATACGTAAGGAGAAGAAGTAGACCGACTCGCTTCTGTCCTTAAAGCGCATGACCATCCATCATACAATAGTGATTCTCACGGGCCACGTCCCCCTTTGGTAGGGATGCCAAAAGTCTTAACATTTCAACAAATAACTTCTGAAGGGACTGCGGGCCTCAGGAGGAGAAAGAAACTGTCTTTCACCTCATGTGTTAGTGCTCTGCTCGAAGGTTTTTAACCTCTGAATATCTTTGACCGAGCTCTCTAACATTAAAATGTGTTGCAATAGCAAGATTTATTTTTGAAGTCGCCGTAGTCTAGTAGGTAGTGTGTTGGCTTATTAGACGTAAAGCCAGGGTTCGAGCCCCAGGCCAGACATCAAAGCAAAATATAAAAAGTATTTTTTCGGCTACTTCCTCTCAGCAGATTTCTGACAAAAACTCTGAGAGTAAATAAAAATTGCCATGAAAAAGTTTCTCAAAAAAAAATCTGTCGTTCGGAATCGACTTTAAACTGTAGGTCCCACCACTCATGTATAAAATTAACACACACAACATAAGTTGTGTGAGAAACTAGGACGTTGTACAATGGGTCAATTCGACCTCCGGGTACTGTACTTGTCTTAATTGTCAAGTAACGGGTGTTTTTTATAGAGGTATAGAACTTTAAGTTGCAATAAAATAACGATGGATTATTCGATTGACATGAATTTTATTTATCCGAAAGATAATCTTGTGGCATAACATTTTAAATATGATTGCTGGCATATGACCGCCACGGCTGGCGCGGATGTAGTCCAATCTGGACGTCCAATTTTCGATGACTTTTTCCAACATTTGTGGCCGTATATCGGCAATAATACGGCGAATGTTGTCTTCCAAATGGTCAAGCGTTTGTGGCTTTACCGCATAGACCAATGACTTTACATAGCCCCACAGAAAGTAGTTTAGCGGTGTTAAATCACAAGATCTTGGAGGCCAATTCACAGGTCCAAAACGTGAAATTAGGCGGTCACCAAACGTGTCTTTCAATAATTTGTTGTTTCAATAAGCGTTGTTCAGGCGTGAGTCTATTCATGATGAATTGCCAAACCAAACTGAGAATAAATCACTTGACAGTTGTTAAATCGGTCGCCATCTTGAAAAGTAATGCCCACTTAAAGTTCTATACCTCTATAAAAAACACCCTTTATATGTCCTCTAACCTAACCTAACCTAACCTAATGTAACAATCGGATATTCCGGGGATGCCTCCTTTTACGGGGAAGTTTAATCTGGTTGGCGACAAAAAGGTGTGTGCAATATTGTAGACTCTGCTGGATAGGACTCCGCTGAGGAGAAGAAGTGGACGGACTTACTTCTATTCGTTATTCGTACGGGCCCCTTTGGTAGGCATGCCAAAAGACTTGGCATTTGATTTCTGTAGGTCTGAGAGGTAAACAAGAGTGGATTATGTGGTCAATGCCCTGCTCTTGTTATGAAAGGATGGAGGTTTTCGATTTCTCAATTTCTAATATCCTTCACAGGGCTCTCGAATGTAAAGATTGCTACATTAGCATGATTTATTTTGGATTCGGGTTGATATCTCCCAGAGAATGTTTAATGCCCGGTTAGAGTTGATTGTGCTATCACTAGTATCCTTCACAGGGCTCTCAAATGTAAAGATTGCTACAATAGCAAGATTTATTTTGGATTCGGGTTGGTATCTCCCCTCCTTAAGCAGGTCCGTCCCCTAACCTAACCTAATATAACAAAAATTCTGTTCATCATTAAATTTAAAATTAAATTTCCCCGAAAACCTTTGATTTTCTTACACAAAGAGCAAAAACCTTGTGCTGTGGGTTGTTTCTGCTGTTCTTCCTTATGTGAATAGACCTTCCCCGCCCCCCCACCCCCCAAAATCAAAACATGTTTTATGGGACGCTTATTTCCCAAATGGAATCATTTCGAGTTGTGGCAAGCAAAGCGATTAAATTTCATTTCCATAAAAAAAAGCAACGCAACACAACAGGCAATATTGAATTGAAACGCTTTTCGCTTTACAAACAACAAGTTTATTGAACTGTGTTGACGTTAAAGAAGCTATTTTTAGATTCAAAAAAAGAAAAAGAAAAAGGGAATAAAATGAAAACAAAGAAGAAAAGACACACGATAATAAACAAAGGAAACAAAAATTTAAATTTTCTTTAAAAAAAATTCCTTAAAAATCCTGTGTTCGAATGCAATCCCTGCGCTTTAAACTTAAAACTTAAAATTTTTTTTCCTTCTTTTATTCACTCTTTATTGTTGATTTTTCTTTTAAGCTCAAATGAAAGTATTAAAAAGTAAGCAAAGAAAACAAAAACTTACCTTTTCTTGATTAATTAATTACGCTTCAACGCCAAAAAGTATGTTTTTTTCTACTCCTCTCTCTCCGTCTCCGTCTCTGTTTCTGTTAATGATGCTGCTGTAATGAAAGAGAGAAAATGAAGAAGAATTAAACAAAAGTGAAACCAGGTTGAAACCAGGAATAAAAAAAATACGTTTTTAATTAAAAAGAAAATCTTCATTTTACAACTGTGGTGAGTGAGTGAGTAAATATTACAAAATAATGTGGCATGGTTCTCTTGCCCCACAAGAAATATGATAAATTGACCCACAAAAAAAAAAAAAAAACTCGCAATGAAAAAAATTTGAGGGGGTGGGTTTAACCTCAATCTGTTCAATGCAACAACAACAAAAGAAAAATGGCGAAAAATAATGAAAGAAAAGTTCAGCAAAACTTATTTAAAAAAATATTAAAAACTACTCTCTTTAAACAAAGAGAAACAAAATAAGAGGGAAAGAAAAAGGGATTGTAGTCGCCGTAATCTAGTAGGTAGTGTGTTGGCTTATTAGACGTAAAGCCAGGGTTCGAGCCCCAGGCCAGACATCAAGACAAAATACAAAAAGTATTTCTTCAGGCGACTTCCTCTCAGCAGATTTCTAGCAAAAACTCTGAGAGTAAATAAGATTGCCATGAAAAGTTTCTCAAAAACTGTAGGTCCCGCCACTCATGTATAAAAATTAACGTACACAACATAAGTGGTGTGAGAAACTAGGTCGCAATCCTGACTGAAGGTCGGGCCACCTGGCTCTTAATAATTTATTATGATTTTCGGAGTTCAAATCCCAGCTCAAACTCTCGACAAAAAAAAAACAACGAAATACAAAAAAATTTTGCTAAGAACACAACAACAAAGTGTAATTAATGGGAAAATAATTTGAAAAAATAGTACCAAAAAAATCTTCTTCTTCTTCTTCTTAATTGGCCATAACAACCCGTTTATCGGATTTCGGCCTGCCGCAGCACATCCTTCCAGGCGCCTCTACTTCGTGCGCGCCTACGCGTTATTGGTCACACCAATCGATGACAGGGCTTCCTCGATTTGGTCCTTCCAACGGATGCAAGGTCGTCCTCTTCGCCGACTTCCGCAGATTCCCGCATCAAATACCCGTTTTGCCGGAGCATCCTCCTCCATTCGAACGACATGGCCGAGCCAGCGCAGCCGCTGGATATTAATACGCTGCACAACGTCTATGTCGTTGAGGAGCTCATACAGCTCACTGTTGGATCGGATACGGAAATCATCGCCAAGTCGCACTGGACCGAAGATCTTGCGCAGTACTTTTCTCTCGAACACTCTCAAGGCCGCTGCATCTGTACTTAATAGGGTCCATGCCTCTGCGCCATAAAGAAGCACGGGTAGGATGAGCGTCTTGTAAAGTGTTAATTTTGTCACACGAGAGAGGTCTCTGCTACTCAATTGCCTATTGAGACCATAGTAGCACCTGTTGGCAAGAGTTATCCTGCGCTTGATCTCCAGACTGACATCATTTCTGGTGGTAACAGCGGAGCCAAGATAGATGAATTCCTTGAATGTTTCAAAAGTATAGTTATCGGCCGTAATCTGAGAATCAATACGCCGCGCATCTCTACTTGTCGATAACATATACTTTGTTTTGCCCTCATTTACTGCCAGACCCATCTTACTAGACTCCAAAAAAATCCCTTTACCATAATTTACCCGGAAAACTATAAGATTTGCTTAAAAAAAATTTTTTAACTGCAGTGGCACGCTTACAGTTTTATTACACGCGGTGTAAAAACCTTTAAAACAAAAAAAAAGGTGGAAGAGTAAAACGATAGAAAAATGAAGGCAAAGTGAGTTGCAAGCCATTAAAAAGTAATTGGATCACACTTTATGCTCAATTAAACTCATTTACAGGTTGATTGAACTCATTTATAAGCCTAAAACTAGGCAATGCTTTTAC
Organism: Sarcophaga carnaria; assembly: GCA_958299815.1. NCBI lineage: Eukaryota > Metazoa > Arthropoda > Insecta > Diptera > Sarcophagidae > Sarcophaga > Sarcophaga carnaria. The sequence goes on along the minus strand of OY283149.1, from coordinate 9,734,296 downwards.
TGCTACCCTTTATACACAATGTAACACAGTGAAAAGTACACTTTGCTTTGCACTTTATAAAGAATACATAATACACACACACAACGCCATCCTGTCGAAATAAAAAATGAATGTGAATGTGATGAGATTAATAAAATTGTAAACAAAGCCACTGAAACACTGTGACAGTGTTGGTGGTGTTAATGTTAAATGTTAGAGGCTGAGACTGAGACTGAGACTGTTTTAACTGTGCCTCATTAGTTTTTTTCACTCTCTTCTTCTGCTTTTTTTTTTTCGTCATGCTGTGCCTTAACGGTTTAATGAACTAAATACGGACTGTTTTATTATTTAAAAGAAAATAAAACCTCTCTTTCTCTCTCTCTCTCTCTCTCTCTTGCTCTCTTTTCTTTATTTATGTTGTATAAACTCAACACCTTAATGCCGTAACCCAATTAAGTAAACACAGCCGGCCAGTGAAATGCAGCCAAGATTTAACCAACCGTGTATATGAGAGGACAAACCGCATCAAACCAAGCATTTTAATACAATATTTACCAGGCAGTCAATTGTTGTTGTTGTTGTTGTTGTTACATTAACAACAAATATTAACCTCATTTTCACTTTTGAATCACTCACAGACACACTCGCTCATTCTCACTCGCTCTCTCTTTGATTTGTTATTACATTCTCAAGCTCAATGTTTTCAGCATTCCTTGTTTGTTTGCTTGGCTTCCATTCGTTTTTGTCTCTCTTTGTTTGTTGTTGCTGTTGTTGTACATCCTTTAATAATTCAACAACGGCAACAACATCACCAAAAGACAAAAAGAAGAAGAAGAAAAAGAAACATGTTAAAACAAGCCTTCAGTCAGCAGAGAGATAAAATAAATGAATTCAAAATATAGCACAGGGATATAGGGAGAGAGAGAGAAGGAAAAAGAGTGAAGGAAACAAATACTAAAAGAGAATAATTAAAATTGCAAAATGTGTATAGTGAAGGCCAAATAATTGAGAACACTTTGGCAATCAACACCGAAAATATGAAATAAAAATTAATTTTTAAAGAAAATTTCCTGCAGAATTTTATTAAAACACAGAAGTAATGGGTAACTGAATATTTTATAACGTTAACAACACAAAAAATTTGTAATTTTATTTCCTTTCACAGGTTATTATTTTTCTTCTACATGTTAGTGACAGTAATAGAAAATCGTTTGACCGCACTTAATTTGCTGTCCTTAATTTGTTTCCCTTAATTTACCCAAGAAAACAAAATGGCTTAGAAGACATGGCATGTTAGTGACAGTAATAGACAATCGTTTGACCGCACTAAATTTTTGCTGATCTTAATTTTTCTTTTTAACTTACCCAAGAAAACAGTATGACTTAGTAGACCTGCCATAAAAGAATATAAAAGCTTCTAATCCAAAAAAAAAATCCCAGGCAATCGTTTGTTCGCACTTAATTTTTGGTACTCCTAATTTGTTTCCTTTAACTAACAACCCAAGAAAACAAAAAGGCTCAGAAGACATTGAATGAGAAAATACAATAGCTTCTTATAACAGTCAAACGATTGCCTATCGTTTGACCGCATTTGACTTTTTGTTTATCTTAATTTGTTTTCTTTAATTTACCCAACAAGACATGATAAGAAAGAAATATAACAGCTTCTAATCAATCAGAGACAATCGTTTGACCGCACTTAACTTTTCTTTTTTTTTAATTTTTTTCCCCTTAACTTACCCAAGAAAACAAAAAGGCTCAGAGAACATTGAATGAGAGAATACAACATCTTTTTAAAAGGACATAGTCATACGTTTGACCGCATTGAATTTATGTTCTTAATTTGTTTCCCTTAACTTACGCAAGGAAACAAAATGGCCCAAAAGACATGGATATAATAGCTTCTAAAAACAATCATAGGCAATCGTTTGACCGCACTTAATTTTTGTTGTTCTTAATTTATTTTCTTTAAATTACTTAAGAAATCAAAATGGTTGAGTAGACATGGATATAACAGTTCTAAAAACAATGGTAGACAATCGTTTGACCGCACTTAATTTTTGTTGTTCTTAATTTATTTTATGATGATATTATGATATTTAGTTTCCCTTAACTTATCCAAGAAAACAAAATGACCCAAAATACATGGATATAACAGCTTCTAAAAACAATCATAGGCAATCGTTTGACCGCACTTAATTTTTGTTGTTTTTAATTTATTTTCTTTAATTTACTCAAGAAATCAAAATGGTTGAGTAGACATGGATATAATAGCTTCTAAAAACAATCATAGGCAATCGTTTGACCGCACTTAATTTTTGTTGTTCTTAATTTATTTCTTTAATTTACTCAAGAAAACAAAATGGCTGAGAAGACATGAAAAAATATATGTAACAGCTTCTAATCTAAAAACAATCACAAGCAATCGTTTGACCGCACTTAAATTTTTGTTGCTCCTAATTTGTTTCGCTTTAATTTACCCAAGAAAATGAAATTGTATGAAAGAACACAACAGCTTCTGAAAACAGTCGAAGTCAATCGTTTGACCGCACTTAAATTTTTGTTGCTCCTAATTTGTTTCGCTTAAATTTACCCAAGAAAATGAAATTGTATGAAAAAACACAACAGCTTCTGAAAACAGTCGAAGGCAATCGTTTGACCGCACTTAATTTGCTGCTCTTAATTTTTATTCCTTTAATTTATTTTAAACATTATTAGTCTGATGGTATTTTGATAATAAATACGCATTGATTTGTAAATTTGTGGCTGCTTTTAGTGAGACATTCGTTTGACCGCATTAACATTCGTTTGTTAAGCATTTTCGTTTAAAATGAAAATTTATTATAAAAAAAAATTAACAAATAAATGAAAAATTAAAGTAAAATGTTGAGAAATGGGGCTGGAAAGCGATTAAATATCACAGAAAATGTTACGCTTAAGAGTAAGGAATGTTTTCCTTCCAAAAATGTTGAACTACTTCCATTGCCGGTAAATGCTTGCAGCTAATGTGAGGTTAAATAGAACCTAAGGGTCTTTAGACTAGAAGTCTCTTGTTGAAATTCTAAAATTCGAATGTTATATTCAGAAATTTTTAAAAATTCATATAGACCCAGAATACCAGCATGTCCATGGACCAGATTGTTCCAAAGCTTGATGCATTGAGTCTTACTGCCACCAACTCAGTTCTCTGCTTTAATTTCTTTTACCTCGAGAGAAGTTTTCATTGAAACTTTTGCACTGAAAATATCGATTTCCATTAAAAAAAATTGCTTGTTTTTCCCCCAAATTTTATTTAAAATCATCACAGCATTTCCCTGTGCTTAACCATCCCTGGCTTAAATTGTAATTTTGTGTTGATTTTGCTGTCTGCTGTGTTTATATTTGAATGCTGAACACAACTCATCATAAATTTCTCTTTCTCTCTATCGCTCCCTCTCTCTTTTTCTCTCTTGTGAGTGTAAATAAAATCCAATAAGGAAAGAAATATGAAAGAAGAAATAACGGCTTAAATTGTCAAATATATCATTGGAAAAAGCATCGTGAGAGTATAAAGGAAAGAGAAAGCAAGAAAAAGGTCAACAAGTCATGTGTTAATATTGCGTGTGCACAGTCTTACACATACTCACACGTTCCCATGCCTAAAATATGGTATGCAAGTGTACCCCAAACACGAACTCATATGAAATGTACTCCCCGTCGTATTTCTTTTCATGTGTATATTGTGTTAAGACATGTGTTTGTTTCTTTGTCATTTAGTAGTGTGTGTGTGTGATATGGAAATTTATATGTGCAGCACCTCTTTTGTCTTAGCATATGCCCCTGTTTTGTTATTGATATACGCATACACACATATGCAAACGCTCACATACAGTATAACCTACACTTTATTTGTTGTATTAAACATTTAAAAGAAGGGGATTTTTTGCGATGCTTTTTGGGCTTGTTTTAAAAAAAACTGCTTCATTGTATGCCTGTCTATATGGTTTGGAACAGTTATAGTGCGTACATTAATTTAAAATTTTTATGCTGCATATTTTACAGGGTCATGTGTACATACATACTCTGTGTATAATTGTTTTTTTTTTATAAAATTAGTCCTTATAATTTCCTCAATAGAAAATTTCGATAACTATGAAAATAAAGAATGAATTGCGTTGCCACGAAAGGAAAACTTCGATAAAACAAAAGAAATAAAATGCAAGTAATTCCGATAACAAAGTTATTCTATTCTAAAGAAAATAATAAAATCACTGTTTAGATCATTTCGATGTTGAATTTTGGAACTGTTCTTTCGATGAAACAAGATATACAGGGTGGCTGATATGTATTGCAACCAACTTCAGGTTGTTATCATTTGCAAACCACTCGTCTGACAGCTGACAGATTTATTCCAGTGACAGTTCATTTTATTATTTACAAGCTTACAAAAGCATTTTGATCTATTGCATTCAGAAAAAAAGTTATTCGTGATGGAATTCAAGCGTGATAGTGTGATTGCTTCATATTTGGCTGGAAAACCACAGGTGGCTATCGTTAGAGCCCTCCAGCATTTAAACGTGAATAAATCTTTTGTTTCTCGTACCATTGCTCGTTACCGTGACACTGGCAGTGTTGCATCGCGTCCAAAAAGTGGACGGAAAAAACGGTAACAACACCAGAAATGAGCCGAAAAGTGAAGACCAGATTTGATCGAAATCTACGCCGCAGTGGTAGAAAAATTGCTCGTGAGCTGAACATATCGCGAGAACGGATGCAACACATATTGAGGGTCCAAAAAGTGCAAGAGCTCACCGATGACAAAAAAAGTTAGACTGGAAAGAGCCAAGGAGTTACTTCGCTTGCACGAAAGTGGCCAGTTACCGAATTTGGTTTTCTCCGATGAGAAGCCATTCCAAATTGAGCAGTTTGTGAACCAACAAAATGATCGGTTTTACTTGCCAAAGAGGTCAGCTGAAAATTTACACCTGCGATTGGCCCCCAGAACTCAAGCGCAGCCGATGGTAATGGTGTGGGCCGCCGTAACGGTCGATGGTCGCTCCCCGCTCGTATTCATCGACCGTGGGGTCAAAATAAATGCCGAATATTATCGGGAAAATGTCTTAAAGACAGTATTGAAGCCCTGGGCAGACACACATTTCGGCCGCAGACCATGGACATTCCAACAGGGCTCAGCACCACCGCACTCAGCACGCGTCAACCAAGAATGGCTTAAAAAGGAGGTTCTTCGCTTCATTTCTACCGCACAATGGCCACCAAAATCTCCGGATCTCAATTCGTTGGACTTTTGCGCCTGGGGCATTTTGGAGAGTAAGGTTCTTACTAAAAAAATACCAAAGTGTCGATCATCTCAAGACGGCGCTTCGCCGGGAATGGGACAAAATACCGCAGAGCCACTTTCGTGCAGCCTGTGATGGCTTTGTCGGCCATAATTCGCTCCAAAGGTGGCCAATTCGAACAAATCTAAACTGATTCTAAAATTTGATGTTATTTCCAACTTTTTTTGGTTTTGAACAATAAAATTAAAAAAAAATTAAAAAAATATAGCGCTGTACTTTGTTGCATTATATATCAGCAACCCTGTAAACAGCAGAATTCAAAAAATAAGAAGATCTTCTGCAAAACCTAAGGAGTTCATGCCAAAAATATAGAATCCTCAAGTCATACGTGGAACCTGTGCTGTTACATGAAACGCAAACTTGTGCTTGTGACAAAGGAAATCAAAATGGAAACACAAGCTGTCGGCAATTGTTGCCAATTGTTGGAGTGGAAGTGGATAAACGTCAATGAACACTGAAATCCAAAAAAAATCTGGATAAGGCATATGATGATATGATGAGAAACAGACAAAGAACCCTATGTAAAGGCAGAGCAATACCAATATGGTGGAGAATATTCCTTGCAAATATAATTCTTATTGAAATTTCGGAAATATCGATAATTGATGTTTTTTGAAACATTCCAATATTGAAATATTCTACAAAAAACTACCTATTATTATGAAAAATATTTCCAATTTATCCAATTTAATTTATGTTATCGAAATATTTTTAAATAAATATGCAATTGTTATCGAAATTGATTTTAGCAAAGTTGTTTATTTTTATTGCAATTATCCACGGAAAATGATTTATTGTTATTGAAATTGATTAAAAAAATGAGTTATCGTACTGTTATCGAAATATTTTTAAATAAATATGCAATTGTTATCGAAATTGATTTTAGCAAAGTTGTTTATTTTTATTGCAACTATCCACATAAAATGATTTATTATTATTGAAATTGATTTAAAAAAAGTGGATTATCGTAATCAAAAATTATCCACTGCTATCGAAATTGTTTTCAGAAATTTCTCTACTGTTATCGAAATTATTTTCAGCAATTTGTCTTTTTTTACTGCAGTTGTTTTTGGAAAGTTATTTCTTGTTAACAAAATTGTGTTTTGAAAATTTTCTATATTTATCGAAATCTTTTTTTAGAGAAATTATTTATTTTGTAACGAAATTCTCTTGAGAAAATTATCTTTTGTTATTGCAAATATTTTCCAGAAATTATATACTGTTATCGAAATAACGCTTAAGAAAAAGTATCCATTGTTATCGAAATTTTTACTGAAAATTGTCTATAGTTCTCGAAATTCTTACTAAAATACTTTTATAGAAATTATCTTCAATAAATTATTTATCGAAACTGAAATTTACTGAAAATTAATCCACTATTGAATATAGAAAAGTAATTATTGTTATTGAAATAATTCTCCAGAATATTTTTCCATTGCTATCCAAATTGAATTAAGAAAAGTAATTATTGTTATCGAAATATAACTATAAACTTAACAATTGTGATCGAAATTGTTTTTTTTGAAAATAAGTTATTGTTATCGAAATATTTTCTGTTAAGGATCTTTAGTTATCGAAAATTTTCAGCAAAAAAATTATTTTTTTTTTCAATGAAATTTTATTTAAAAAAATACCTATTGTAAGATAAATTTCGATAACCAAAGTAGTTATCGAAATTGAAATGTATTTTCTAAACATTTTGTTTTCTTTCAAGTTAAAGAAAGTTTATTGTTAGTTATCGATATTATATACAGACAATTTGCAATTAAAATTAATTTAACAAATTGCTTCTATTTTTATGCTATTTTTAGTGTCCCCACTGCTGCATTCATTACGTGTTTTTAATACATTAATCGATTAACAAATATTTCCATGTTATTTTTTCTTTTTTTTATTATTATTTGTTAATCTGTCATCATTTATACTTTTTTTTGGTTGCGTTGTGTGTAATAAAAATAATTAACTTTTCATTACTTTCAATAAAAGATGTTGTCGTGTAAGAAAAAACACACAATAATGCCGAAATTGTGTTGAATTTCGTTAAAAGAAAACGATATACACGCCATAGCAAAAAAAAATAGAAACCCAATTATAATAAAAATTCTTAAAAAGCTTCTTTTTAAGATAAAAATTTTTTAAAACCCTCAAGAAGCGACCTATTTTGCTTGCCACTGACTGTTTAGATATCATACGCCTGTTTAGCTTATGCAGGCCTACATTGTTTTCGTGTGTGTGTGTGTGTGTGTAGAATGAGTGAGTGTTTGTCACTCATTCATTCATTAATTTGCTCACCCTCTTTGTACATTTATTTGCTGTTATTAACACGACAACGCACAATGGCCAATCAGCCATCTTGTCATTCATAATTTTTCTTCTTCATCTTAATTATCTAAAAAACATTAACTTTTGTTACCTTTAATGGCAACAACGACAACAACAACAATATAGGAAAAAAGTCTATAAATAAAATATGTTATATTAACTTACACACACACATACACACAGCCACACACCCACACAATAACACAATTGTATTCAAACCTGCTGTACAAGTTTTATAGAAACAGGATGACAGAGAAGCAATTTGTTTACGTACATTTAATAGGGAAGTGAGAGACAGAATAAAAGTATTAAAGAGAGTGTTAGTTCAGTGTTGTTATAGTGCATTGTTGTTATTATTTGTTAAAAGAAGAAGAAGAATAAGAACAACAAAAAACCGTTTCAAATTACTTGTTGTTATTATTGTAATTTAGTTTTGGTCATAGACGTACGACGCACTATGTGGCATTTACCTTGAAAAGCTGGCCAAAAAGGCAAAAATGAATTTCAAGAAATTTAAGAAACTGAGTATGCAGTTCGATAGACAATAAAATTCTGCATTATATTGTGAATTTTCACGGTTAATTTTAAGTTAAGATTTGTAGATTTGAGACGATGTCAAAGTCAGGAAAGTGAAGAAAATTAAATGCGTTTTTGGTGTTTTTTTGAAAGTGTAATAGGTTTATAAGATATTTTTTTGTGGCTAAACGAATAGAGGTTTTATATTGATTTTTTTTTATTTGAAAGGTATGAGCAACTGCTACTTTCTGTTTTTTTTGTATATATATAACTCATATATTAATGTTGAAATTATTCGTTCAAAATTTAAAAATAATAAAAATTTCACATTTTTTTACCCTACTCAAAAAAAAAGAAAAGGATTTTAAAGGTGAAAGTAGTTTTTAGTAGTTTAATGTTATACAGCTATGGACATATAAATGGCACACATTTGAATAAGTTTTTTCTTAGACTAAAGTATCGCGAATACTATTAATCAAAAACAAATTTTTGGATTTATTCAAAGGTTTATTATTTGTATTTAAGAATGATATAAACTTAAGTTGAAATTCATTAATTAACAAAAAATATACATAATTTATAAAAAATAACACTGATTGAGCTGGACACATAAATGGCACAAACTTAAAAAGTCCTTTTAATATTGCATTTGTTGATTTTTTGGTATGTACAAATGCCCTACCATTAATATTTTGTGCTGTAGCCTTTGTTTTGGATGACAGCTTCGCATCTACGACCCATACTTTCCACAAGTTTTTGGCATTTTGTTTTGGGTATGGCCAAACCAAACTTCCTGAACGGCTGAACATAAATCGTCCATATTTTTATAATTTTTTTTGGCGATTTCAACCTTGACTTCATACCACAGGTTTTCAATAGGATTTAAGTCAGGGCTCTGGGCTGGCCAATACAAAATGGGAATCTGTTCCGAACAAAACCAATTTTTTACTACGTTTGAGGAGTGTTTAGGGTCATTATCTTGCATGAATTTCCAATTAGTTGGCATAGAATCGAAAGCGAATGGTTCCATATGGTTTTTTAGAATATCCAAATATTGAAACTTGTCCATTTTTCCATTGATTTTTACAAGTGGACCTACGCCATGCCAAGAAAATGCACCCCAAACCATAATGCTACCACCGCCGTGTTTAACCGTCTTCTGCGTGAACCGAGGATTATATTCTTGGCATCTAGGACGACGAACAAAGGTTCTGCCATCTGGTCCAATTCTATTAATTTTTGTTACATCACTCCATAACACGTTTTTCCAAAAATTAATAGGATTGTCCTTATGGGTTCTGGCGAAGGCTAAACGTTTTGAAACATTTTTTTTTTTGAGAGCAATGGGTTTTTCCTGGAAATGCGCCCAAACAAATTTGCCTTGTTTAATCTTCTTCTGACAAGCCTGCTAGATATTTCCAAGCCAAAAGATTCATTAATATCAGACGCTATCTGCCGTGAAGACTTGAATGGATCAATTTTTGCCATTCTTACCATTGCTGCATCTGTACGCAAGTTTGTTTTTCGAGGTCTTCGCTTCCGACTTTTGCCCTTAATCAATACATCGGGATTCTCTATACATGATTTAATAGCATTGAAAACTTTTTTTCTTGAAACTTGCAATTCTTTAGCAATTTCCGATACTTTTTTTCCTTTTTCATGCATTTTCCATATGATCCGCCTCTCCTCGGTTGTTGTATGATTGCCTGATCCCATTTTGAAAAAATTTTTCTTTATACTTCTTTTTTTAATTTTTTTTAACACTTTATCAAAGTATCAAGTGATTTGAATGAAATCTACGCGTGTAATAACTATTTCAAATAAATTGTGCCATTTACATGTCCACTTAAAATCAGCTTTGTTTACGCAAAAGTAATAACGGTAAATAATAAGCAGAATATAACGGAATATTTGAGTGCTGCTGAAACAAAAATTCGTAGAGCAACAATCTTAAGAGATAATTGTAGCATTTTATAAAGTCCTAGTTGATTAAAATGTGTGCCATTTATATGTCCATAGCTGTATACCACAAGAAAATATGAACTCTCTACATTCAGGAACAAAAAAAAAAGTTTGCGCAAATTTGCGCAATTTATTTTTGGCGATTTTTTGAAAATTTTACTTTTTTTTGAAAAATTAAAAAAACTAGACGCAGCGTAATAAAGCCAGAGGCAATAAAGCCATATGGCGTACGAATTATGTGAGGAAATTCAGTAGAAGCGATACCAATCGGGATGTCCTGAATAGGTTACTTTTAAGCAGTGACCCTTTTATAAAAAAAAATCGCGAAGGAATAGAAAAGCATTTTCATCAGATACTATTAAATTACGCCTTCCTGACATTGACAATGAAAATGATAACGATTTAACGATTGTAGTTAGTTCCAATTTTTAAGTATTTTTAAGCCAAGTATTAAATAATATTATTATTATTATTATTATTATTATTATTTCTTTTTAGTATTAAAAAATACTTTTAAAAAGCAATTGTACTACATTATTACATATTTTTACATGTTATTTTTAACAAAAAAAAACAATATAAAATAAATATTATAAATAAATATTAATTATCATAGAACTTTAAAAACTTAATTACATACATGTACACATATGGCCAAAAAAATAGGTGTGAACTACATAGCAAACTATATCCGCATATATTTTCGGTTTTATTTATACGTCATAGTTTAGTTAATTATTTTTATTAAATTAATATATTTTACGGTCTTAGAAGTTAAAAGAAAGGGAAAATAACAGTAAATTATGTTTAAAATAAAGTGAATTCAAAAAAAGATCAGTTTTTGATGTGGACAAAAAAAATAGGTGTACGCAAAACAACTTAAAATTTAATAAATAATTTGTACTTAAAAATTGTTTTTCACAAATAAAAACTAAATGATATCATTAATAGTCCGTATAATTGCCATTGTTTTAAGGACAGCTTCCATTCTTCGAGGCATAGACGAAATTAAATTACGGCAAGTCTATACCACAAGATTGTACCAAACATGTTGAACGTTTCCCCATAATTGGTCTTTATTACAACAAGGAAGCTTGGAAACTCTCCTTTTTAATTCTCCCCAAAGGTTTTCTAACGGCTTCAAGTCGGGCAACTGACTGGGCCAGTCAATAACGTCTACCTTCCTATGACGAAACCATGCTCTTACTAACTTTAATGAGTATTTTGGATCGTTATCCTGTCGAAACTTCCACATCAGAGGCATATTTTCCTCGGCAAAGGGTAGCATAACAAATATTTGTACACAAATCTGACCATTGTTTGCTCTATTCGGTGAATTGGACCTACTCCACACCAGGAAAAGCAACCCCATACCATGATATTACCTTCTCCATGCTTTATGGTATTGTTTGTGTACCTACTGTCGAATTCTTTACCTTTTGGCCGACGAACATTTCATTCTGCGTCGTTTCCAAATAAATTGATTTTGGTTTCGTTGCTCCAAAGGATATTTCGCCACTTTTATTCTCCCTCTGTTCCACATCAATCTTTGTGAGCCGAGGCAAAATTTTTCCTCTTCTTTAAATTGTTTGTTCTAAGCAGAGGGACTTTGCGGGCTATCCTACCTTGTAGGCCTGCCTTCTGTAATCGTCTTCGCACAGTTCGTGATGAATCTGTATTTTCAATTTCTCTAGCAATCGCCTTAGATGACTTAAAAGGGTCCCATTTGGATAGTGTGACTATGCGTTTGTCTGTAGTTAATGAAGTTTTTCTATGACTACCTCGTGTTTCAACGTTATTTTTTTCTTTTAAAGCGTTGGTTACAAAATTCTCAGACCGATTTAAGGCATCTGCAATGAATTTGTAGGTTTTACCTTGCTCGCGAAGTTTAAGAACGAGGAGTCTTTCTTCATTACTGCAATGGAGCCCTCGACCCATCTTAAAAATTAATTATGTCTGATATAATGTTTAATTTATGTTTAATTAATATTATTTCACTTACTTTCTTCCTTTTTCTTTCTAATTTTTTGACAATAAATCAAATTTTAACTAAATTACAAATCACACACCTATTATTTTGTCCAAGTAAAATTCTCACTTAAAGGAAAAATGCCACACTATTTATCTGAGACAAACTTATTTTTAGTGGAATTTCCATTTTTTTCTTTCTGCAACAATAATACCAGCCTATTTATTTGGTAATTTTAGCCTGGTTGTAATTTTTTGAATTTTTTTATAAGTTGAAAGAAAAAAATATTTTTACACCTATTTTTTGTCCATATGTGTATGTATATCGACTATTATAGCAATATGAGATGTATGTTTGATTTTCTTAATGGACCGTATGTGGTACCTAGGGGCACTTATGATCCGATCATAGTAAAATGTGATCATAAATGATTCACATTCATATTAAACATGTTCATGTCGAATTTCATCGAGGTGATAAAATTTTTAAGCCAATTATAATTGCTAAACATATTTTCCTAAGGGGCCCTATTTTGGACCAAGGGGCAATTATGGACCGACCATAACAAAATTTATTAATATGATTTAGATTTACAAAATACATGTTCATATCGAATTTCATCACGATACTGATGTTTTTAAGCCGTTATAAGCACAAACGTGAATTTCTAAAGGGGACTTTATATGGGGACCAGGGTCAAATGTAATCCGATTTCCACGAAACTTTACACCATGATTTCTTAGTATACTGAGAACTGATCCATGCTAAATTTTATCATGATTGATGCATAATTACCATAATTATGTGTAAATAAGTGAAATTTCGAGGGGTATTTGTATGGGGGCTAGGCGAAATCACGGACCGATTTGAACAGAAATTAGTTGGGTTCATCCTTGGGCCTAATTATCACTAACACTATAAAAAAAAATTCCAGTCATTAACTCATAAAACACTTCTATTAATTTTGGCCAGGTTTTCAGGCAAAATGCCACATAGTGCGACGTTTTAGGTTATAGTGTTTGCCGGTTAAGGGGGGTTGCCATTGTTTTTGTTTTTCATTATTTTATTGTACGTGTTTATGCATAGAAATCTGATTTTCAAGGCATATACAGTAGAAGTCCATTAGTCCGGCATACAACAGTCCGGAATGCCCGATAGTTCGGCATCGCTCTGGAAAATTGTAAAAATTTTAGTTTTCTTCAAAAGTGTGTCTTTAATGCAATTAAAAACGCTCGAGAGCTATTCGGAAGTTTTAGGGATAGTTCGGAATCATCCGGTATTGCTCTCGGTATTGCTCGGAAACAATTAGGGGCCGGCTAGTCTCAGCTGTCACATCAAATTCCGGTGCAGTGCAGCTCCGTTATTCAATCACGAACTCTACAGACTGATGAGGAAGAAAACCATCAGGACGCTCTGATCAAAGCTTTGGATGTCGTTAGAAGTGCTGACAGTCCCTTGAAAAACCTGCCTGAAGATGAGGCAGAGGAGTGGCTTCTTATCGATGAGTATGAGTCTGTTGAACAAGAACTAATCGATGAGGACATTATCAAGATTGTAGTAAACTCTCAGCGTACTCAAAATCTTGTTACTTCAAGAAAACAAAAAGACATTCGTGACTTTTTTAAATCTGTTTGAAATATGTTTTACAGTATGTGTACATACATTATATGAAATGTAAAATAAACTTTGTTGTATGGATTTGGAAACTGTATTTGTAGTTTAATTATTAACCTAATTGTTCTTATAATTACCGCCCAATGGACAGGAATTTTCGGTAGATCGGCACCGGCTTGGTGCCGGATTATCGGACTTCTACTGTACTTGCTTAGATATTTAAAGTTCTATGTAAATTTAGAAACAATTTTTTTCTGGGTTTTAAACAATGAAGCTCATTTCCAACACGATAATCCCGTCAACAACCACAAAATTGTTGCATACGGGGCTTGCAAAAACCAGAAATGATTATGGAACAAAGCATGGATAAAATGATAGGGTGGTTGGGTATTATTTTTTTTACAAATAATTCCTAGAATAACCCCTCAGAACGCTATGTCTATATGACGACCAAAGTTTTTTCAACTGCAATTGAAGTTTATAAGTCGGACGGTAAGTGGGTACTGTTTTACTGAAAAAACAGTGCCGCGACCGTCATTGCATGAGAAGCTTTCAGGTAGAGTGATTAACATTTTAAGCGACAACAATTGGTCACCATGATCACATAATTGTGGCTGTTCGACTTTTTTGTGAGGCTACATCCGCACGCATGATGGTCCAATGTTGGAGTCTAAAAAAAAACAACAATAGTGAAGTCATCGTCCAGATACCACCTAAAACATGACTAAAAGTAGTCGAAAATAATCTCAAAAGAATTATTACGAAATACAAGATTCTTTGAAAGTATAGTTTTATAGCGGGTCTTACATTAAGCGCTTGATATCTATAAATAGAAATTTAACAAAGTGTGTGTAAGATATCATCGAGATTTTTTATTCAATTGGAAGCCCTACTGATGCACCCGTGGCATCACAACGGGCCGCTATGCGTGCACAAGTGGGCTTTGTGAAATCAGAGCTACCACTCAGACCTAACCTAACCTACTGATGCCATTGTATGCAGTATGTAATACCGTTCAAATGTCCCCAATAGTTTCTCTGAAATGTTAAATTTTTCATGATTTTGGCGCATTAATTAGACTGAATTTGATCGATGGCATATCCATTATATTGGCTTTGAATGCCGTTGTGGTACGCACGCACCTGTGACTTAAGAAAACTTCACAAAAAAATGTCTAACGGGATCAAAACGTACGATTCCGTTGGCGAGTTCACATGACCTCCACGTGCGCTGACCATGGATTCAAATTGCTAGTGCAAAATATCCAATATGACATCAGCTGTGTGGCACGTAGCGCCACATGTCTGTGGTGTCAGGAGAGGAGGTACTCGCAGCATGCCCTGGAATAGGAGATAGGAAAACACCGGGGCCGGATGGAATCCCGAATAGGGCACTTAAGGCGGCTATTCGGCTCAGACCGGATACGTTCGCCAGGATGTTCCACAAGTGCTTCGTCGAGGGTGTTTTTCCACGTAGATGGAAGAAGCAGAAATTGGTTCTCATTCCAAAACTTGGTAAACCGCCAGGGGAACCATCGTCGTATCGGCCCATCTGCCTACTTGACACGATGGGAAAAATACTGAAGAGGATAATATACAATCGATTACTAACGTGTGCCGAGGCAGGAGGAGCTCTCTCGGACCTACAATACGGATTTAGGAAAGGACGGTCCACTGTTGACGCGATAAGGAGGATGGTCGACATTGCAAGAGATGCAATAGAGGGCGAAAGATGGAGATTTGGCACCAAGGAGTACTGCGCGGTTGTCACACTTGACGTTAGAAACGCGTTCAACTCGGCGAATTGGGGGCGTATTATGAGAGCCCTCTTTAACATGGCTACGCCGCCATACTTAATAGAGATTCTGAATAATTACTTTCAGGACAGGAAGCTAATATACCTAACGGATGAAGGAGAGCAGGAATACGTAGTGACGTCGGGAGTCCCTCAGGGCTCCGTACTTGGGCCACTACTATGGAACATTATGTACGATGGAGTACTTCGACTGCGATTGCCAAGCGGGACTACAATTGTGGGCTTTGCAGATGGCATTGCCATAGTCTCGGTAGCTAAAACGGTAGGAGAAATAGAGGAGAAAACGAACACAGCGATTCGAAATGTTGGAGCATGGCTGGATGAGGCAGGTTTGACACTTGCTGCACATAAAACTGAGGCCGTCTTGATAAGCGGCCGGAAGATAGTGGAGAAGATGGAAGTGACCGTTGGAGGCACAAGGATCGAATCGAAGAGGACGATAAAATACCTGGGAGTGATTATCGACGACAGGTTGAACTTGAAGGAGCACGTAAAATACATCGGCGAAAAAGCATCTGTAACACAGGGAGCACTGGCGAGGATGATGCCAAATATTGGAGGACCAGGTCCATTTAAAAGGAGAATAATTTCAGCGGTAGTAACGTCGATAATGCTGTATGCTTGCCCCATATGGTCGGGGGCACTCTCAGTGGGACGACGAGGAGGATACTGTCCCCGGTGTATCGTCTAAGCGCGATTAGACGGATAAGTGGCTTCAGGACAGTGTCTGATGAAGCAGTTTTGGTATTGGCAAAGACAATACCAATAATATATTGGCGGATGAGATGAGAAGGATATACCTACGCCGTCTCGAGTACCCGGGACAAATAGCGGCTATAAAAGCGGAGGAACGAAGGACTTCCATGCACAAATGGCAGTCACGATGGGAGAGCAGTATAAAAGGAAGATGGACATTTCGTCTTGTCCCTGATGTAACCCTTTGGATGAAGAACGGACATTGCGAGTTGAACTACTACGTGACCCAGTTCCTAACTGGTCATGGGTGCTTCAGGAAGTACCTGCACAGATTTGGTCATGACACCTCCCCTATATGCCCAAACTGTGTAGATGAGGAGGAAGATGCGGAGCATATTCTAACATACTGTCCCAGATTTAGATGGTCGGGAGAAACGAATTTAGGACCAAACCGGCTAATGGAAGAGCTGTTGAACTGTAGGATTCTATGGAGTCAATATAGCCAGAGAATGGCTGAAGTTATGCTAGAACTCCGAAGACTGGATGAACGGAGGCGAAATTTAAATTAATGTGATAAAGCTTTCAAGCTAGCCAGCCCTCCGCGAAGTAATAGCTTACGGCAGTCCCGCGGGGGGAGAGTGGTTGAAGTGTGTAGGGGGTGGCTTTAGTATGTAGGCACCAGTGATGGTGAATCGTGCACTCTTTTGTTGGAACAAAAGTGTCTTTCGAAGATTCCCACCTCCGGCTCAAGACAAAAAAAAACATGTCTGTGGTGTCCAAATCGTGCAATTCAGGCTAAAAGAAGTGTTCGCCGTTGACAGTAATAGTCTGGGCAACGTCGTTTATTCGCAAAATTCACACCGAACAGTCACTTTTTCGAGATGCAATGGACTCTCTTGGATCTTATGTGGATTGGTATCGCTTGAAATTCAACAATTTTGTTTGTTCATGTGCCGTTATTCATCCGGAAATGGGCCTCATCGCTGAAGATAATTTTTCGATGAAAACTAGAATCAATTTCCATATGCCATGGTTGTTTACCATCTGCTCCAGGGTCAATTGAATTTTGTACGGGTGCAGACCTAAGTCACGATGCAAAGTTAGCCAAGTTGTGCGGCACGAAATCGAATGCTTCGGATTCACAGGCATCTTCACACGGACAGTGACTACGTTTTTGGCAGATATTGTGCTTCGTTGACGTATTGTTTATTGAACCACTGGAAACCAGATTAAGAACAATCCGTTCAGTAGCAATTATTGCGATCGTAAAATGGACAGAGCGGGTGGTAAATTGCACAAACGGAACGCCTACTTTCACGAAGAAATTTTATTATTTGCACGTGTTTTATCGAATGCTTTACCAGTTTAGTAGAAGTCGCCGTATTCTAGTAGGTAGTGTGTTGGCTTATTAGACGTAAAGCCAGGGTTCGAGGCTCAGGCCAGACATCAAAATAAAATACAAAAAGTATTTCTACGGCGACTTCCTCTCAGCAGATTTCTGGCAAAAAATCTGAGAATAAATAAAATTGCTATGAAAAGTTTCTCAAAAATCTGTCGTCCGGAGTCGACTTTAAACTGTAGGTCCCACCACTCATGTATAAAATTAACACACACAACATAAGTGGTGTCAGAAACTAGGTCGTAATCCTGACTGAAGGGTTGTAATGACCAATTATGTATGTGTTATCAGTTTATGGTGATTTGGCAAAACATTCTGAATAAATGACAACTAATTCGACAAATTTAGCTTCAACAGGAAGGCCGTTATCAAACGTCAAAGTTCGGAAGTCCCTGTTGAAAACTTTATTTTTGCATGTCAAATAGTTTAAAATATTTGTTGAATGTGTAACAGAGCCTTTTAAACGCATTCACATAAAATACCTCTCCTCCTAATATGGTGGCACACTCAGTTTGACGTCATGAAATGTGTAATAAGTACAGCACATGGTTACTTGGTCGGTTTTTGTTGAAAACAGATGGGGGAGAACGACAAAAAGGAAGAACATAATAACGGCATGTAAACAAAAACAAAAAGAGTAGCTGTATGAGAGTAAAGATTAGAGTACAGTTCCAATAATATGACCTTGTAAGGCATACCAAAAAAAAAACTGTTTAATGCTAGTATGATAAGGAAGAGAGTGATTGAGAAAGAGAGACAGAATGAGAGAGGTAAGTATTAAGAGTACATAATTTGATTTTGGTTGATTGCTAGACAATAAGAGTTACCATCGCAACTGTATATCATTATTTCATGGTAAAGTTTTTTATTTTTAATAAAAATGTTTTAAAAGCTCACCTGTTTTGTTGAATTTTGTTTTTTCTTCTTTTGATTAATTTGTTTATAAACAAATTATGTTTGTTTTAGCTGTGAAATTTAATTGATTAATTATTTTTTTAATTTTCTTTATTTTTTTTCTCTCTTTTTAAGAAAACACTTGATTAAATATTTTGGATTTGGAAAACTATTTTAGAACATTAACACCCCAGGAGATTATTATTAAATTATATTGAAATTTTAATACTATTTTATTAATTATTGAATTTTTTTACACTTTTTTTAACTCAATTGAATTTAATTCGATTTTTTAAATTTTTTATAATTAATTACCACTTTTTTTTACTTTGATTAATTTATAATGATTTTTGTTTCAAAATTGAACGTTTTTGGTTGGGAAACTGTAACAAAAAAGAAAAATTCAATTATTAGTATTAATTTGCTTAAAATTTCAGTTTCACAAAATAGTTTAAGTAGAAAGAAAATACTTTTTTGAAAAAATATTGCCCAATAATATCACCACACCACACAATGACTTTTTCACATTCACTGTTGGTTTGACTAGGTCTCGTATGTAACCACAAAGTGAGAAATGAACTGCCAGAGCTGAAGAAAATCCTATTCGAAAAATTAGTATTGAAAGCCTTTTACTGCAAGCACTAAATCAGCATATCTACGGTTTTATAAACGGTCCTATTGGCTTTAATTGTTGCCTGAATTGGAATTTATAGGGATGGGGTGCAAATCTAAATGCAAAACACACGATAATATTCCATAAGATAGGTCCAATTACTGTGAAGACCGTGAATTGAACAAAATCGAATTACACGATACACTTTCTCTAAGGGAAACGTAGGCAACAATTCAAAAAAAAAAATTGAAGACCTTAAATTGAAAATACTATTCGACCAAGATTCGTGTCCTACGCAAAAAAGTTTAAACAATCTTTAGGCACGACTTAAGCAGCCTTTTTCAGGCGTTCAAAAACGGCAGGATTTATTCAAAAAATAATTGGGTTCCACATGAACTGAAATCGAGAAACGATTTCGCACCTCTAAATTGCTGTTCACTTATAAACGAGTTACCGATTTCACCGAATTATCACTGGCGACGAAAAATGTATATATTTCCACAATCCCAAACGCAAGAGATCGCATGTGAAGCGTGGCCAAGAAGAAAAATTTATGGCCAAACAGAAAATTCACTGACGCTCTATATTTGATGGGATGCAAACGATGTGAAAACCTTGATAAAACCGAGCCTGACTACCGTAGGAACCCTGTACAGCCAACAATTAATTCCTTTTGAAGTGAACATTAGCCAAAGAAAAACGACTTGAATCTACAACTAGACATGCATACATACATATGTACATAACTGGTCGTCGCGATTCTTCAGTCAGGATTACGACCTAGCTTCTCACACCACTTATGTTGTGTGATTTAATTTTATACAAAATTTTTTTCATATTTCGCTTTGTTGGAGATGTCTAATCTGGGATTTGAACCGAGGCCTCATGTGTAATATGCCAATCAAAAACTAATAGGTAAACAGTGAATGTGAAGTTTTGCCCTAACTACTGTATAGCCTTGACCTTGCCCCTTCCGGCTATTATTTGCTTCGATTGATGCAGAATGCTCCACCCTGGAATACGCTTCACTTCAGAGCAAAAAATCAAATATTGGCTCCAATTATTCGTAGCCTCGATATTTTGAGCGATGTTTTGGAACGCAATTCCTAAATTGCCAAAAAGGGAAGAAAAAAGTCGTAGCTTCTGATACTGACAACACATTTTTAATAAAAACTACCAGTTTTTACATTATACAACGAATAATGAAGATTTTTTAATTTAAAACAAATCAAATACAAAATTTCTTTATACAATCCCTTGATTTACGCTACCTTTGTAAGTATAATTGAAATGGCAACCCTCCTTGTTTGCATCATAACCATACAGTAGAAGAAAAGAAATAATAGGGAAGCAATGCTTCACTTAAATTTAACACCCACAGTTTAGTGCTTTAAAACGTAACCTGTTTCTTCTCTTTACATCATTATGAAGAATGATCTCCCATTCTCTCTCTCTCTCTCTCTCTGGCAAGATATTTTTGCTTATTTCTTGTATGTTTTCAACATTTATTTTGTTTACAATTATAACAACAACACATACAAAATATATTTCTTATTTTTTGTAATTATTTTGTTTATAATTTCAGTTTTCTTGTTTTTTTTTGCTTTTGTTGCAATTACTTTTTTTAATTTCTTCCTCTATCTCTCTTATAAACATTTACACTCACCTTGCAATACAATGAGTGGTAGGTTCCCATTGCTTAAGGTGTGTAAGCAAGCAAATTTGTTTACAATAATTATAATAACACCAACAACAACAACAACAACTGCAATAGTAATAGCAAATGAAATTTGATGACTTCTTTTATGCTAGTATTTCTTATTCTATTACGATTTTGTTGTTTTATTTGATTTTTAGTGTGTAGTTTTCTTTTTCTTTATTTTCTCTCAATTTTTGGTTTGTTGGTAGAATTACAATTAATTTCATATATTGCAGTTAATTTGGATGTTTATACATATTTATGTATGTACATATATTTTTGATCTGCTTAATTTTTATTTACTGTTACCATAGTTGTTGTTGCTGTTGTTTGTTACGAAGGGTATATTCAATATCGGTATTTGATTGTGTTTTGTTGTTTTTTTTTTGTTTACGTTTTGTTTCGTTCCTGCTATTAAGTCTAGCAGAAATAAAATAGAGTTGCCAAACTTTAATTATGTTAGCGTATGTAGGGAATATTAAAATATTACAAATGTTTAAAAATTAAAAAAAAATGTTTTTTCTTAAAAAAGAAATAAAAAAATTGTGTTTTTAAACCTTTTATGAAAATTTAAGGAACTGAAGTAAAAATCTAAAATCGATTTCTTAAGGAAAATTAATCCTATTATTTTCATATGAAATTAAACACTTTATTTAGTGTAATTGAAATGATGCCATTTAAGTCAAATGCGCCCAACTTTCTTCTATTATTAGTTGGAATTTTTGAAAAATCGTAGATACCCTCGTCCCTGTCACTTACTTACTTGCCTTACTGATCAGTACAGTATGCAACTTTTTGTGGCAATTTTATATACTCTCGGAATTTTTGCCAGAAGACTGCTGAGAGGAAGTCGCTGCTCAACATTGCAATTGTATAATTTACAAGAAGTAAAAAAATTCCTAAATGGAAGAATATCACTGAAATCGAGTGCTATACCGGCATTGGAAGCTCTGTTCGATGTGTAACGGACTTAGCACTTGTTAGAGGAGACCAGAACTTTGAGGATAATGCGAGACGAGTCTAACAAGAGATTTTGGAAAATGCTTTACAACGAGAAGTGGCCGATTTCATCCCACCACTAACGGATCATGACAAGAGGGCTTACCTCACACTGGGTAACTCAATAGGCCACATGACTACCTGTAAACGGCAAGCTACACGCTAACCTAACCTAATCTGGAAGCTACAAACTTATTTTTAAAAGGAAGACCTTATTGTGGCACACGGATGTTTCCAGAACGGAACTTGAGATAAGGGCAGGAGGTTTTGTTGCCACAGCCCACGGAGAAACTTGCGGGTATCTAACAAGCAGAAGTCTACGTCATCGAAAAATGTGCTTGGATAGACGATGAAAGGTATTCAACAGCTGACGAGTCTTACCAAGTCGGCAATGTTAAAGCTACCAAATGTTTCATGCAAGAAATTTATAAATTAAGGTCTTTGGACAAAGACAAACGAAATTTCAGTAGCATTGATAACAATGCCACTTAAATAATTCACCACACTTTAAATATTAAAAAAAAATTGTTTTCAATTTTTTCAAATTTTTCTTTCTAACACAAATTTTCCTTATGTTACTTATTTAACTAACACTTGGCAACACTACTATTTAATGTAAACAAAACAATAATAACACCACTCTGAGTACTCGCCAAACAATGCGTGGTACGTACATACTCTCTTGTAAGTATTTATACTCTGCTGCTGTTCTCCACTATTATCCACCATTAAAAAGCTCAACAGCCAACAACAATTATACAAAAACCAAACCAATGTGAACGAAAGAGAAAAGAAAGCTTAAAAGAAATGCACAGAAAACAAAAAAGTAAAACGAAAATTCTATGCAGACTCTATGTAATACAATAAATTTTAAAAGAACCCAACAACAAAACAAATGCTTAAAGTAAATAAAATAAAAATTATAACTCACCTTAAATTTTCTTTCTTCCTTTTTTTCTTGTTAATTAAACACTAAAAAATTTTTAACAACTTTTCTAATAAACACACCAATTAAACACCACTGCCATTCACACAACAACAATAGCAACAATAAACGTAAAACTAAAACAATTAAACTCGCGTAGAAACATTTATTATAAATGGAGAATTTTTGTTAAGAAAAAAAAAAAACGCCGAAAAAGAAAAATTTTCAATTTTATTTCAAATTAATGAACGCACAACACTACTAGCCTCGGCTGACTGGATTCGCCACCAGAGCAGCAAACGCAATTATGACTAAATGTTTACATTGCTAGAGAAGCAGAAGCAGAAGAAGAAACAAAAATTAATCACTGATATGTATAAAGAATGAAACGCCAGCGAACACTAACTACCACCGCTAGCAGACATAGTGAAAAAAGAAAACCAACATGTGTTTACTGCTATGCAGGGTTACCGTCGCCTATGGGAAATGTCTTAATTAAAGGGACATTTTAAAGGATATGTAGAAGGGATTTAATCAATCAAGAGATGTTAAAATAAAAACACCAAAATAGCAATGTATACATAAAACACTGTTTGGAACCTGTGTAATACGACCGGCTTTTAAAAAAGTCGATGTAGGTGCCCTCCTCAGGGAATTAAGGCAGAGAAGTTCCCATCAACAGAATTTTCAATTGTGAGAAGATGCTGAATCTTAAAAAGCCTACCTTCTTGATCAAAAAATGATTCGCAGCAATGGTCCCCTACATTTTAATGTAAAAAACACGTCATGAACCACAATTCTACGCGCGAAAAGCTGTCGAATCTAATCAAAACCTCATTTAGGAAGACAGTGATGACTGATAAATGCTGATTGAAAGCACTTCAATAAGGCAGGGTTCAAAAAATGATTCGCGGCAGGGGTTACCAAACATTTTAATATAAGAAAACCTTATGAACCACAATTCTACCAGCGAAAAACTAGCGAATCTTATCAAGACCTCATTTCTAAAGACAGTGATGATTGATGATTGGTAGCACTTTTAAGACCGAATTCAAAAAGTAACTCGCGACTAAAGGGCCCCTAACAATTTAATATAAAAAAGACGTCACAAACCAAATTTTCAATTGCAAAAACCTGCTGAATCGCAATAAACGCAATTTTAAAGCTAATAAGCAATGAAAAATACCGTTTACTATCACTTTAATAAAGCCGGATCCAAAAAGTAATTCGCGGCTGGGTACCGATATAAATAAAATAATATAAAAACCATAGGAGAAGATATATAATAAAAAAACCGATTAATTTCTTAAGCCTATATTGACTAGCAAACACCGTTTGGGGCCCCTTTAATAAAGCTGAATCTAAAAAGTAATTCGCGGCTGGGAACCCATACAATTTAATGTAAAGAAAACTTCATTAACCAAAATGGCAGCTGCGAAAAGCTGCTGAAAGGGCCATCCATCGCACAATGCCAATACTCGCAAGCCACTATCATCTTAATGGGAATATCGAACAACTTCTACAGGAGCTATGTGGATCTGAGGAGGTGGAAGACATATCACGGGTCAGTGCCCTGCTATGGTCATAAAAAACGAAGCTTTTTAACCTCTCACTTGATAGAGCTCTAGACTATAAATATTACCGCTATAGTAAGATTTATTTTGGACTCAGATTGATTTCCCCTAGGAAATGTTAGATCCCCGGATTGAATATTGATTGGTTTACCCTAGGGAGTGTTTGATCCCCGAGTTGAATATTGATTGTGGAATCGCAATGGGCCTAAATGCTGGCCTAACCTAACCTAAAGTAACTTTCATTTAAAATGTGACAAAATTGTGTAGGTTTATAAGGCATGCTTTTAGGTTTTCATTCATTAAAGCCTATTTTAAGGCCTTTTTAAAGCTTAAGGCTTACTTTTAAGGGTTAAAATTTGCTTTTAGCATGTATACAATACAGAAAGGATTTAACTGTGTAATATTAATTTTTTAAAGCATACTTTTAGACACATTTTAGGTAGGTTTTACTTTATAGCCTACTTTTAGAACTTGAGCTCCTACCTAAAATATAAATTTTCAACGATCTTTTTTTTAAGTCTGGTGTAAGAAATGTGTATGCTTTATGTTCCAAAAGGATACTGCCATAAAATGTCGAATGCAAGTGTTTAAAGTATACTTTTAGACAAATCTTAAGGGTTTTTAAGTTTAAATCCTATTTTAAAGCTTTTTTAAGGCTTTAAACATGCCTTTGGAAAAGGGAAACCTGCTGGTGAAACAACACAGCACGTGTAGGAATAAAGAATAGCACAGCATTTACATTTTCATTGTTTTAAAAGCGCCTAAGGGTATTCTAAGGAATATGAAAAATATGGAAAAAAGAAAAATTACATCACATAAAATGCTTTTTTTGCGAAAAGCAACAAGGATTTGGAAAAAGGACTCGAATTTAAAACAAAAGGACAAGCCGAAAAAAAATTTAAATTAAAGAGAGGAGAGGAGTGCAGGAGAAAAAGAAATCAAATCAAAAACTGAGATTAAAAAAAAAACCAAAGAAAATGAAATTTTTGTTTTGAACGCCTACAAGCAAACTTATAGGGTTACCAGGGAAATTAAAAAAAAAATTAAATTTAAATAAATGATATCCAGAAAAATTTTTACGGGTGAACTAAGTGCCTGAAAGCCTTTATTTTTGAAGTAACTATTTTTGAACAAACTATTTATTAACTCTTCTTCTTATTTTGACTATTTTGTTAGCAAAAAAAAACAGACATTAAAGGACGAAGGCTACTCCATGAAAAAAAAAATGCACAAAAAAAAATAAAAAAAAAAATGTTGCATAGTTTTACACAAATAACCGGAAAAACACGTTCTTTTGTTCCTTAAACTTTTGCTAAAAATTTTAATTATTTTTTGTTACTCTTTCTACACACAAAAAAATAAAAAAAAAACAACGCCTTAAAGAGGTGTTTGAAAATTCTTAAAATATTCACATACTTTTATCCTTTTTTATGAATATATCCTGGTACTGCCAGGCTGGTTTAGCTTTTTTAAATATTTTTCTTAAATTTTCTTGATTTTTGCACATTTATTTTACTTCTTTTTTATTTGCTTTCAAATTTTCTTTACAATAAAACACTTTTTTTGTTTGCCCCGCTAACGGTATAAAATTTTTTGTATTCCCGTTTAATTTTTTTCCGCCACTTATTATTTTAAATGCGCTGCGTCAGAGTGTTAAACACGAACTGAATTTCTTTTAAGTGAATACCTAAACATTAAGGCATTTTCAATTAGCTAAACGATGGCGCTCTCTATATACGATGCTCTCTCTTTCTCAATCTCTCTTACTCTTTTTTTGTGTAGTTAAAGCTTTCATATACGATTTAAACCAATGCCAGATGGTTTTAGTTTTAGTTCCCCTAAAATGGTAATAAAAAATACCCTTGCCGGCTAAATTTTAAGCGAAGAATAGGGAAAATGAAACAACCTCGATATCTTAACAAACAGATAATGGATTAGCGCTTTTCTGGATAGGATATTGAAATAGACACAATATCTGAAGGATAGGCTAGTGAAAGCCTGTAGATGCTGGTCTGTATGCAGGTGCGCCATAGGATCTAAATGCGACCTCTCTTAGAGAATGATATTGGCTCTGCAGAAGCGTAATTAGGATAGAAAATGCTTCAATAGAATAATTCAAAAAATTCAATGAATATGGTGTTCAGGAATAATGCCATTGGAAACAATGCAGCACTCAAAGTGCCAATGCCAATGCGTGACAGTTACTCCAGATTACCTATATAGTAGGCACCAAGGTGTCTTTTTCTCCTCTAACATAGTGCAGGGCACGTACTCTATGCCATGAAAGATAGTGTCCTCTTCTTCCTGATCTCAGCAGTTTCTTTAGAAATCATTTGCCCACACAATGAAGCTTTTAATGCTCTCGACAACCACACTGAGTGTACTTCTTTGAATTTAAGCAGTTTTGGCAAAATTTTCTGCACCTTTCTGCCCGTGTCGAAAGCCTTTCCTCCCTAAGAGGGTTTCCTAAAAACAAAACATTCTACGGTTATTCCTTTCAGTTCATCCGCTCTACGGTTCCTAGGAATATCATTGTGCCCTGGTACCCATATGATATGGACTTCATATCGTTCTCCTTCGTCATTAAGATATCTGCGTCACTACCACCACCATGTTGGAATCTGGTGTTTTGACAGTAGCCTGTCAAAGTATAGTCATATTTCGCCCGAGGATATTTGAGGCCTTAATAAAACACGCAAAGATCCAAAATTACTTTCGGAAAGTCTGACATTTGCGGTGAGATTAATATTGAAATGGTGTACCGAATGTGGATTGGAAGTTAAACCAACCGAATCAGACTGAGCGCCACCAGAGCATGCACATATAAAAGCTGTGGTCATGCTGAGGGTTTTTCCGAAAAATTTCACCTCTCGACATAGAGACATAGGCCGGTACGGAGTTGACAATGTCCGACATACTACAGGGTAAAGGTATTCCAGCGAGACACAAATGCGTTATTAGCAGAAGGGTTCGTATAGTATTGCTTGACTTGAGGGTCTGAGGAAGAGACTGTCTTTTCCGGGCAATAGGCTTGAAACTAATGCTATAGGTGTACTCTATAAAGTTTGAGGTCAGTACAATTGATCGAATTTTAACGCACTGGTAACTCTGTTTATTTTTTATGGAGAATAGAACTTTTAGGTTAAAACACTTTTTGAGAGATAACCCCTATTTATTGTATTACAACGCTTAAAGCTTTTCAGTTAAAGCTTCTATTATTTGTAATTTTATTGTAACTCTCTCTCTCACTCTCTCTCTCTCTCTCTCTGTACTTGTTATTACGCAAATCTTGTTTTCTCTATAATGGATAAAAAGTACTTCTTCTTATAGAAAAACAAAAATAATCAAGAACAAACAACAACATCAAAAGCAAGCAGGAGAGAGAAACATACAACAACAACAAAAAACACACAAAAAAAAACAAGGAAAAAAGTATAAAAACAATGGAAAAACGTGACTATTCCTAAATATAAATAAAATAGTAAATATAAGTAAAAAGAGAGAGGAGGAGTGAATGAGAGAAGGAGAGCTTAACTATAGCAGATGAGTTGTGAGGAGTGTGTGTAAATTGTTCAATAACTACCAGCAAACAATTAATAACTAGGAACGCATGCATGTTTACATATATTAAATTATAAAAACAGGACTATGTGTCGTTTTTTCATAACAACATAACATAATTTCCATTGACTTTAACAGTACAGTTATTGACCATTGCTGTAACACATTTAATTTTTCATAATTCATTTATTTTTTTTTTTTGTTGTTATAACGCTTACTTCTATTTATTTTTATAATTTTGTCAGAAAAAAATTGTCAGAAAAATTGGTAGAAAAAATTGTGAGAAAAACGACAGTGGCAGAAAAAAATTTTTTGTCAGGAAAAATTTTAACGGAAAAAATTGCTAGACAAAATTGTCAAAAAAATTGTCAGAAAAAATTTAGGAAAACATTGTCAGAAATATTTTGCCAGAAAAAATTGTCAAAAAAAATCGTCGGAATAAAATTGGTAGAAAATTTTTTCAGAAAAATTTGTCAGAAAAAAATTTAAAAAAATTTTTTTTTCAGAAAAAACAGAAAAAATTTGTTAGGAAAAAATTATCAGTAAAAATTGCCAGAAAAAAATTGGTAAAAAAATTTTGAGAAAAATATTGTCAGAAAAAAATTGATAGAAAATAATTGTTGGAAAAAATTGTCAGAAAAAATTTTGTTCGAAAAAATTGTTAGAAAAAATTATCAGAAAAAATATGACAGAAAAATATGTCAGGAAAAAATGCAAAGCAATTGAAAACTTATGGAGAGTTCTTGAAACTAAAGTTTACTCAGAAAGTAGGCAGATTGCGAGTATAAACGATCTAAAAGAGAAATTCAAGGATTTCTGGTTCCGTATTGAAATTTAAAACCTTCAGAATCTTCTAAATTTCATGTCAAATAAATGTCTATGACTGTATAGGCGATGTCAAATGTCATTACTCTTATATATGTACATAGACAACTGCATTGCCATGTGTGGGTATAACAGCTATCCTTACTTATTTCCCTTGCTTGTTTGTCTTCCTATTTGACCACATTGTTTCATTATCAATGAAAAATTAATTTTTTTAGTTTTTTGTTATTGTTGCCTTGGCTTTTAATGTGTTTGTTGTTGTTGCAGTTGTTTAAAAGCATTTTTAAGGTTGCTGGTAATGTGATTTAAATTACCGTTACCATTCCTGTACAGGTAGTATAGGTTGCGTTGTTGTAGTTCTTGTTATGGATTTGTTTTACAGTATTTTTGTTTGTTTTTGTCATATGTTTGGTAAATAATGGCATTAATTATTTAAATCCTATAATTTGATTATTTTACTTGACATTAAACTTTAGGTAACGCGTCGCATCGTATGTGTTTACAACAAGTGCTGCAAAAACTAAAATCCCTATTAAAGGAACAACAACAATATTTGGCTGCCATATTAAATTAACAGAAATATAGTACAGTACACACCACTATACTAATATGAAAATTACATGTGCAAGATACCAATACACACACATGCGAAATAACAGCTAATTTTATTCGTGTTTAAAAAAATCACATAAAAGCCTGTGTAAGACGAACTTTCAAAATGAAAACGTATTCTATTCCCTGTGCATTTTCATTCATAAATACATACATACACACTCACTCATACTCCAAATGATTTTTGTTTGTTAAAATAGCGCATACAACAGAGAAGTCACACACGAACACTTTTTCTCAATATAACCTCAATGTTACTCAAGCAAAATAGCCACACAATCAAATCGCGAATTCTTTTGTAGTTGGAATTTTGATTTTATGTATGTACTTAAGCTACAGAAATGTAAAATATTGCCTATACACACACTTAATTTGATGTGTAATGATGCTTCTTATCATCAACATAGTGTAAACATACGTACATACATGAAAACTAAATAACACGCATTACTCTCCTCTACTATACTCTGTATAATAACATGCATACCTTTTAAGATCTTGTTGTTATAGTTGCAGGTTAAATATAAACGATTACATGCAAGAGAGCACTTTTACAGACAACTAATCGTCACTGTACAGACTGTAATAATAATGCTGTTAGCCTTACAATTCTTATTACTGTAAATAACTTTCTTGTGTACTGTTATTCCTTCAACTTCACATCTGTTCCGAAGTTGTTTACATATAAGATCTCATTGGTATGGCTTAACACTATGCTCAATCATGAATGCATTGGAGTGAGAGTGTGTTCTTAAAGAGTTTACCATCATATATCTGTGTTGTTGTTTAACATTGAACACTTCACTGTTTTTTACTCATAAGCCTTCTGTAGGTATAAAAGCAATAAGAAGAGGCAGCGTAAATTGTGTACTTAATGGAAATCATTGTCACTGCCAATGTTTATCATAAAAAAAAAAACATGTAATAGACCTTTGCCAGTGTCTTGTTATTTTTCCTTTTCCTCTCTCTCTCTCTCTTTGGCTCTCAAATATTTTTTACATTGTTTTTTCGGCTATAGGGCTTCAATTGATTTTTGATTAAATGCATTATCTCTGCGTTTACTTTTCTTTTGTTTTTTCTTAAGACCACACAAAACGCGACCTTGGCATTGAACAACCAAGAAGCAAAGCAAAAACAAAAAAAAAGGAAAACTTTTAATTTGTAAGGCTTCCACCACACAGTGTGTGTTACAAACAAAACAATTGGAAACAAAACATCCGGTGTTTGAGGTTATTTTTTGTATTGCTTCAACAATAATAAAAAGTACAGGTTGTTGTTGTAAATTATCTCTGGCGTTTTAAGTACAGTCCGTCGTACGAAGTAAAAGTTTTGTATGTAAGAAGGTTTATATAAAAAACAACAACACCAAACACTATTAATTTAATTTAAAAGTATTTAAACAATCATGCTATTTACAACTACAAATAAACTATTACTGTTGTTGCCTCTGTACTTAAAAAGTGATTTTTTTATAAAGATATGGCGGCGTATGAGCAGCAATACTGTTTATTACGTATACGCCTTAGTTAAATCAATGCTTTTCTAGTTAGAATATCTTATTCAATACATACTTAAACTTAAGTAAACACTAGGTACATACTTAAATGCTTAAGTAAATACTTAAGCAATTACTCAAACAAATAAGGTTAAGCGAAATAAAGCAAATAACTCTGTAAACTCCAACATATAATTAAGTAAGACAAGCGAACTTAAGAGAAAACTTAAATAAAACACCTAAGCAAAGTTAAACAAATACAAACTTAAGAAAATACTTAAGCAAGGTCAAGGAAATACTTAAACAAAGTTAAAGAAATATGTAAGCAATCGCTCAAACAAATAAATAAGTAAAGTTAAGTGATATTATTCAATAAACTACATATGCCAAGAAAATTTTGAAGCCGAAACTCCAACATATAATCAAGTAAACTAAGCGAAGCATTAAAGCAAAGTTAAGGAACTACTTAAGCACAGTTAAGGAACTGCTTAAGCCAAAGTTAAGGAACTACTTAAAGAAAATTAAGGAAATATTAAAGCAAAATTAAGAAAATGCTTAAGCTAGGTTAAAATGATACTTAAGCAAAGTTATGGAATTATTTCAACAAAGTTAAGAGAATTCGATAAAAAATTCGATTTGATAAACTTTTTACTCTTAAGGGGGACATCTTACATTGTTTCCTTTCTTCCTCTCTCTGAAGACAATCATCTCACACGAAGTACTTAAGATTTTTTCTTTAACAATGATTATTAATTTATTTTAAATAAAGCTTTTATTTTAAAAATTAAACATATTTGATACGAATAGCAGCTATAGATTTAGGCACTGCGAATCCTCTTGCGTTCCCGGTAGACAGAGTCCCTTTGAACTAAAAAGTTTTTATTACAAATTTTAAATTAAGGTTTTATTGTTTCAAAAACTAATACAAAATGAAAACAAAAAACACTTACTGTATGGATCAAAGCGCACCAATTCAATTTTATCTGCTAATCTTTCGCGCACGGTATTAAATTTGTGGCCACTGACCACACTTTCTACCACCACCATAATGCGTCTAAAAGGAATACACAAAGTAAACATTATTACCGTAACGAAATAACCAAATTTCATTAAATTTCGATAAAACTTACTTGCTTTTAACTTTTTTTAACAAAATATTGGTAAGACGCATTTTGTTTTATACACGAATTAACAAAAAATTACAAAATTTATAAGAATTGGAAAAATATTGTGCAAGA
Organism: Sarcophaga carnaria; assembly: GCA_958299815.1. Lineage (NCBI taxonomy): Eukaryota > Metazoa > Arthropoda > Insecta > Diptera > Sarcophagidae > Sarcophaga > Sarcophaga carnaria. The sequence continues at coordinate 9,702,253 of OY283149.1, read as the reverse complement.
AGTTGTTTTTCTTTCAAACAGCTGATAAGGCAGTGTTGCCAATTCTGGTTATTTTTTGTTCTGTTTCTAGAGCTGTGTAGATTTTCGGGTTTTGATTATTTTTGTTGTTTTGTTTTGTTTTCGTTATTTTTTTATGGTGACCGATTTGTATGTATGAAAATGAAGACTTGTGCTTTGTTCGAAAGGATGTATCGGATATAAATTTAACATCAGGAAAATTTAATAAAAATAGCTACGAAGTGTAATAAATTCCGTTATTTTTATTTGCTGTCCTTGGTGATTTCCTTTTTTGAAACTGGTTATAAAATTTTTTATTGCATGGCAACATTGAAGCTTATTACAGTTGGCAATGTAAACAATCCCAAGTGAAATGATAACACAGAGTTTGTTGGATAGATGCTTATTACAATATAGTACTTTTGTAGAATTTTTACAAGGTTGTATTTGCTATCGTTAAAAATCTTTTCATTTAGAATTTTCCGTTATAAATTCAATGGGGACACACGATGCCTCTAGCCCAATCCATTTTGAATTTAATTTACATTAAAAGTTTCTCATTTAGAATTTTCGGCAATAGTTTCAACTGGGATACACAATCTCTCCCTTCTATTCTATTTTGAAATCAATTAATGTTTTTTGTTTAATAACTAGTTTGATGAGTTCTTTATCAGTTGGTTACAAAATTTTTTTATTTTCTGGCAACATTGTAGCTGATTCCAGTTGTGACAAGTGAAACGATAACACAGAGATTGTTAACATAAGTTTATTATAATACAGTACTATTTTTTTTTTGTAAAGCACACAAAGTTGTATTTTTTTGCGCGTTAGAAAATTTTTTCATTTAGAATTTTCAGTTATAGAGTCACGGTGGTTTCAGTGTTATATTGTGGTTTTAATCAGGATTCGTAATCTTTCCAGGATATTCAGTGTGAGTTTAATTAATGTTTCTTATTTAATGTCTGCATAGGACAGAAACTAGTCATCACTGATGAGAATTAACCAAGCTGCTGTAATTATAAGCTCCATCGCTTACGAACCAGTAAAGGCTTATGACGCCCATAAAATTTGGCGCCACAAATCAATCAAGATACAACGAAATATAATTTTGCAAAAATCCTCTCCAGTACTGGACAATTGCAAGGTAAGTGAATAATTTTGTATTTTCCTTTAAAAGTATTACACTGTGTACAAAAAAAAGGCATAGGCAGTGGGCCAAGTGTCCATGAGCACATGAAGCCTCCATTAGGCAAAGACCTGTTGCCTCCATATTGCTTAGGTATGTTTGAAGACTTGCTCAGTAGAAAATTCCATAGAACAGCGGCCATACGATCTATTGAGTACCCCTATAATACCTTCTTCAAGCCAATTGTCCTGAAAAACTTCAGAGTGCTGCACAGTGTCAGCAAGAAAAATTCTCCGCCCCTTTTATATTCTCTCAGGTGTTTCCTTCTGATATATGTAAATGCCTCAGGGGCTCCAAGTATATGCTTTAATGATTTAGTATCATCATCACAGTTCCTACGTATTGCGTTCTAAAAAGTATTCTTTGAGTCTATAAAGCTCTATCAAAAGGTCAGTTACTATTCCCAGGGTATCGCTTAACTCCATTTGAGCTGCTTTCAGTTTTGTTCTCTCTACCCGGACAATAGCCCCATAGATCACTACTTGCGTGACCATTATGGTACACATTCAGTGCACAATAATATCCGGGCTACTTCTCCAGGATTTCTCTGCAAGCCATGTGCATATCAATTTGATAGTACCTCTGGGCTTTCCTGAACTGTTTTCTATATGAGCTTCTCATATTTATTTACCATCCAGTGACATCATTGTCGTATGCTCCCTGTGCTGGATACCTCCTTAATATTCAAGTACACATTAATGTCCTAAATCTACAAGAGCTATCACAGCAGATCTTTCTCAAAGAGCAGACAGATGTGTTGCCTACTATACGGTGGTAATGTTTCCAATATCCCAACCTAATGTACTTGTCCTTTTCTTTCTCAAATAGCCTTGAAGCTTTAAAGCATATTCTCTTACAAATTTTTGTTCAATCACATTTTAATGTTCAATTTTTTATTCTTTTTTTGACACCATCTCGTTAAAATTTACAAACAAAAACAAATTTTCTTTAACAATACAAAAGGGAGGTGGAAAACACAAAACATGGAAGCTTTTTTTTGTGTACTAAACTAACAGACTTTTGTTTAAGTAAATCACGTAACTATTTAAAGGGTTTCTCCATCATAAGTAAACCTCGTTCCCATAAGGCGGTTACTAAAGTGACCTTTGCATCATCCGAAGGCAAAGGCAATTGGGAGACACCCACATATTGAGGATACGATTTAATTAACACCTCTACGCTGGCTGCTTCGGCAGCTTCAATTTCTATAAAATTGGGTTCATATTCACAATACTCCTTCGAATTATCCAAATAATAATAGATGCGTATCTTCTCTTCCTCTTCGACCAAACGCAAGATATTGGCTCTAAGCAAACGTACATTGGTGCGTTCATCGATATCATAATCGCATTCGCAATCACCGCGTCTATTGACACGGCTATGAGAACCAAAGATAGTGCGTGGTTTTTCAGCGGGTAAAATTTCTGGTGGTAAGGCTTCATGTTGGAACTTTTTGGCCAATTGATCCATAGCCGCATCCATTATATCTTGCAAAGGCAGATCACGTAAAGATTTCTGCACTAACTGGCTAACCTTTTTAGTTAAATCGGCTCTTTCCTTAGTGGTACTATCGCTAAACGCTATACCAGCATTATGCCAGGCATTCAGAGGCAAACCTCTTCTCAAATCTTCATTGGCATTAATAGCCTTTTGCACCATCATGGGTAACATTTTTTCAAATAAGTCAGCATAGCTTTGTTTCTGATAAACACTCAGGGTAATGTGTAGGGAATGATAGCCTGGTTCGGTGCTGGCTTGATGTATAGTGCCACGGGGAAAATATAAAACATCACCGGGTTCTAATACCTAATACAAGGAGAGAAAAAAAAGAGGGAACATCTTTTAATTTTCTAGTGTAGAAACAAACAAAACCTACCTCTTCCAATACGGGTTTGCCAATTTCCTGTTGGGTAAAATTCTTGGATGAAGTACGTGGCAATATTTCCGAGGTGTTACGAGGCTTATACAGCTTCCAACGTTTACGTCCCTCTATTTGTAGAACAAACGCCTCTATGTCATCATAGTGTGGAGCAAAACCTTGGCTATTGGGTGGCGTTAGATAAGCATTGAATCCTACTAAACAATGGAAATACTCCTGCATGGTGGTACTTAGGCTAAATAGACTGGGTAGAAACGTTTGTGGATTAAGTAAACGTATGCTACAGCCTTGGCCATAATGATCCCATACAACGGGCGGTAAGGCACGGCCCTCGGGATTTAAAGTTTCACGTTGTCCTTAAAAAACAAAGGAAAATTAAAGACTGTCTACTACACAGCAATAGATTTAATTTTACGTACCATTTTTATAGGAGGTGACATCAATATTTTTTGTAAATTCTACATGATTTTTGATTAACATTTGATCAATGGCCTCAAATGATATCAAATGTTTAAAATAAGTATCCTGTTGGCGCTTGATAAGACAGGCTCTTTGTTCCCAATATTTCTTAAAGAAATCCTCTACACTTATAGGATTAATTAGCCATTTAAAGGCACGCTTGCCCTCTTCAATACTGTTCATTTTAATGACATTCGAGGGCGGTGATAAAGGCTCCAATTTAACATTGACTGTGGAGGAAGTGTTGGAGGTTGTGGTTTTTTTATTTCTATCCTCTAGAGAATTCAAAGAAGTACTTCGTTGTTTTAGTGGTTCATTAGATTTATCTGTCTTGATATAAGGCATAGATTTACGCACAGCTCCCTTAGAGGTTGTATCCTCGCCGGCTTTTTTAGTCCTCTTAGCTTCTAAGTTAGCATTTGCAACTTGATTTTTGTTAGAAATTTGTGTTGTCTCCGGGCTTTTACGTTTTTTATTTGCCTTTGAGAGTATAGCCTGGGCCAAGGCATCAGCCTTTTGATTATCCTCTTCATTGGTGCTTGAGGAGCCTTCTTCCTCCTCGCCTTCTACTTCACTATAGCTGCCCGTGTCATCAAAGGTATACTCATCAGAATATGTGCTCGTATCTGTATAATCTTCTTCTTCGCCGCCTTCACTATCAAAACTTTCATCCTCATCTTCGCCTAATCCCATATCATCCCTTTCCAATTGTTTTACTAGATAATCTTCCAGTTCCTCTTTTTTCTTTTGCTCTGCTTTGGTCAACTTTCTGTCATCGTCTGTGTACAATGTTTCGACCAAAGAAGTTATTTCCGTACCCTTGAAACTGGGGCCATTTTCTTTTTTATTTGAGTCTTTGGCATTCGATTTTTTATCTGCAGCGGCGACTTTTGTTTTATTTTGTTTACCTGCTTGGGATTTTGGTGAAACGCCTCCTGCGGCAAGAGCACAAGCCTTTTTTCTTTTACCGCCCTTGTTCTTGCCTTTACCTTTATTATCTTTTTTCGCTGTTTTTGTTTTGTTTTTGGATTTTTTATTGGCATCAGCCAATACCTTGGCCGCCTTGAAGACACCATAAGCAGAGACCGGCTCTCCTGAAGACATTTTAATGGCTGTTTCAACAATCGGTATAACCGCTTGACTAAAATGACCGGCAAATTGAGAAAAATGTTTTAATTGCTTATCTACGGCCTGCATATAAGGATCCATTTTTAATTTTAATACATACCGCTAATTGGATTCCACAAGTACTCCTCTAGTCCTATTGGAATTGTTTTAACTGTAAAAATTGCCACAAAAAATAAAAAAGAATTTAAAGTGGCTGGCAATGGAATTCCAATTTCTGAATATTTTCAGCACGTGTGGTTTGTTGTTTGTATATTTTATGCAAGTACAGGGTTGTTCAATGAAAATTATAAACAAGGCTGCCAATAGTGTAAATAAAGGCGTTTTAACGCTAGATTAGCAAGCTCTAAACAAAATGAACATGTCATTCTAAAAATGTATAATAAAGTACAAGGAATGCATGGTGACAATAGTCTAGGACTGCTATGTGGTAATAATAATAATTAGACTCCAATCCCAGTTCAATTGAAGAATCTCTCTTTAAGAAAAGATGTTGCTTAGGTGGCGTTGAAAATACTTCTTGGTTGGATAGGGCTAAAGTTCCTAAACGATCGAATTTGTTTCAGTTGTTAACGGTTATGGTGAGTCAAACTGCCTTAAAAGGCTTATTAAGCTGCTTAAATTATAACTGATTTCTGTAGTTACCTACGGCGTCTATGTTTGCTTTGTTTTTACACAGACGCCAGACATTGATTGGAAGAGATTTTCAATATTTGTTTACAATATTTTTCCAAATTTTATTTTTTTTATTTTTTAAATGCCGTATTCTTATAATCTAGGATTAGTATCACTTGAAAGCTTAAAAGTCTAATATTGAATAGTTTTTTAGGTTAGTTTTTTTTTAAGGTTACGTTGCAAGAATGTAAATAGTAATACAAAAATCGTAAAATATAACTTAAGCATGTACGTATTAAGTATTGAAGGTCAGTTTGCTTTGGTTGAATATATTGTTCTTCTAAAACGTTAATAGTTTTGGGTGTCATACGATATACGGGCCATTTCCCGTAAAATGGGGGCTTCATCACCTGATGCCTCTACCATATGCTTTAAATAGCCATTCGGTTTTTGCAGCAATTCGTGTGGTATGCCAAATTCCTTTAGTTCGCCATTGTCTAAAACCATAATGCGATCCGAATTCATAACAGTTTTCAAGCGATGAGCTACAATTAGGACGGTGCGATCAGAAAAGTTCTTTTGTATGGTTTGTTGGATCAAATGATCGGTGCTAAGGTAATAAAAAATATGTTAAAACTTAAGAAGTATTTACTGCTTGGTAATACACTTACTTTTGATCCACATTGGCAGTGGCTTCATCCATAACCAAAATCCGATTACGTCCCAATAAGGCACGGGCCAAACAGATCAATTGTCTTTGGCCAATGCTAAGATTGCCACCAAATTCGGTTACTTCAAAATCAAGTGATAAATCCTTGGCCAAATTAACCTAAAAATAGAGAGAGAGAGAAGAAGCCATAAATGAAAACCCTGCCTTCAGTTCACCTTCACCTTCACCAACTTACATCCCTTAAAACCTCCCACAACTCATGATCGGCATACTTTTCAAAAGGATCAAGATTGTAACGTAAATTACCCTTAAACAATACTGGCTCTTGAGGTATTATCGAAATATTGCCTCTTAATTTCTCCAAGTCTATGGTTTTTGTATCCTGGCCATCGATTGTAATCAAACCCTCAATGAAGTCACATAAACGGAATAAGGATGAAATCAAAGAGGATTTACCGGCACCTGTGCGTCCCACAATGCCTACTTTCCAGCCAGATTCCACGACAAAGCTGAGATTTTTCAAAACTAATTGACCACCTTTATGATAGCGCACATTAACGTTTTCGTATTGTATAACGGCTCTTTGGGGCCATTTTTCATCAGGTTTAACACCTTGAGTTTTTTCCGGCTGCAGTTTGGTGTATTCCAAAATACGCTCCACACTGGTCATTTGTTGGAAAGCTTCACCCAATTGCCGTAAGCCATACTGCACCATGCCTGTTAACATCATAGCCTGGGTAATGGCTAGACCCACATTACCGCTATAGGTGCCTAAAGAAATCATTAAGCATTTTAGCATCGTAACCTCACTTTTAAAGGCATTAGGACTTACCATTATTGTTAAAAACAGAACCAAATGTTACCGAGCTTAGCAATATGGCGACATTAGCCATATCCAACCATAAGCCCAAGGCAGTATTGGAAGTTAGTGTCAAATGATAGGCAGCACTGTGTATATTTTGTAGTTTATCAAATTCTTGTATCATAATGTCCTGATTTTTATGCGAACGTATGGTGGCCAAGCCGCTTAAAGTGGCCGAAACATGAGAAATAACGGGACTGCGACCTGTAAAATGAAAAAATGTAACGATTTATTACAAAAGCAAGCTTAGTTTTGAACTAATCGTCGTATCTGCTGTAAGTGCTTCCTTCTTTTATGAAGGGTTTTTCTTCTGTCTTAACATATGGAAGCTGTTTGTTAAAAAAATCAAATCCAAGCTAAAAATTGTTTCTACTACGGAATTTTAGTACTCCAATCTAGTGAAACCACGAGGCTAGTGTCCTTAAATTCGTTTTAAGGCGTATAAGAACATATAAATATTTAATATGGCGCTTGAAATTCTTAGATGGTTGAAATTTGGAGGCTGTTCGGTAAGGAAATCAAAACCAAGTTGGAAAATTTTATTGCTAAAGAGTTTTACTGCTCCCATCTAGTTAATAAACCTCGAGGCCAATTTCTCAAAATTCGAAGCACATACAACTGATACGATGTCAATTTTGCGCGATTGCCTAAAAGAAAGCTTGTGCTTGTACGGAAAATCAAAATCAAGTTGGAAAACTGTGCTCTGAAGGAATTCTAATATTCTTATATAGTTAAACATCGAGGCCTATGTCGTGGAATTCAATTTTATTTGCATAGGAAAATACGAATTTCAGTGATGCCAACCCATTTTCTTTGGTGCCCAAAAGAAAGTGGCTGTTTATAGGGGAAAACTGCCCTTAGGAGTTAAAAATTGTTATTAAAAAACTTTATAGGATCTGTATTACTAAACAACAAAGCCCGTTTTCTAGAATTATTGCTTAAAACCCATGATTTTCCAATTGGTAACAGAACACAATTGCTCAGTTTCGATTTTCCAAAACTCTAATGGGAAATTTTCACTACCATGTGACTACTGCCAGAAATATTAAATAAATAAGTGAGTAAAATTACTTACGTATACCCTCCAAACGTTTGAGATCCTGTGATGAACGTAAATACAATTTAATGATCCAAAAGGCCACCAAAGACACTACAGCCACAGCTATCAAAAGCCAGGGATTAACAATACATATCACCACCAATACGCCCAACATAACCAAAGCCAAGTGGGTAAATTCGGACATAAAACGTGGTAAACTCTCATCAATTGCGCCCATATCCTTGGAGAAACGATTCAAAATACGACCAGATGGATTGGTATCAAAGAAACGCATGGTAGCCTTTAAAATGCAACCAAACATCCGATCGTGTAATACCTTGGAGGCATGCATGCAGGTCTTCAAAAACAGATAGCAGCGATAAATGATCATCTAGAAGGAGATAAAAAGCTTATGAAAGCCATTGTAAGTTTTTAAAAGATCCAGGACAAATATGACTTACAAATATGGCTGACGCTATAAGTACAGAATATATAATCAAACAGAGATTTTCATCAATCCAAGCCTCTCCTCGATTGTGAGCATCCATAAACACAATTTTCGTGTAAATGTTCACAAAATAATCAGCACCACTGCAAATGGCCTGGGAGATCAATAATACGAAAGTGATGTAAATAAGACCGCAAACACTGTTGCCAGCATGAAAATAGGCCCACCAAACACTGGCCTTAACACAACCCTGACCCTGATCCTCAGCTACCGCTTGTTCTTTATCATTTTCCTGGGTATCAGTCTTATGGAAGCCATTAAGTAAAGGCTCTTTTTCAGTGCCATCAACTTCCTTTTCCACTTCCTGCAAAGTTTTAAGCTCATTCTGTTCCGCCTTTAGCTTGCTTTCGATGGTGTTACTCATGATTTGTGTTTCAATAGTATGACGCATTTCCTGCCAATTGCCACTACGTACACAGCCATTATCTAGCCACACTATAAGGTCAGCCTCTTCAGTTATGTATTGGGTTTGATGGGTTACCAAAATACGGGTTTCATTACTTAGAATACCACGAGGTCCTATGACCTGTTCATACAGTTGACGTCCTACATGGGCATCAACAGCACTTAAGGGATCATCGAATAGGTATAGTGAAGCCTCATTGTATACTGCACGAGCTAAATTAATGCGAGCTTTTTGACCGCCCGACAAGGATGTGCCCCTTTCTCCTACTAATGTTGCATCTTGATGTCCTAATTGCTGGAAATCTGTTGAAAGAGAACATTTTTCCACCACTCCTCCATAGTGCTCAGGTCTATAGGGAGCAGTAAAGAGTATATTGTTTTTAATGGTACCACTAAAAAGCCAAGGTTCCTGTGAGGCATAGGACACATTGTCAACGACTTTTATGCTACCCTGGCTGGGATCTAATTCGCCCAGAATTAATTGCAAAAGAGAGCTCTAAACGGAAAGAGAAAAGTTAGCGTAAAAAAATATTTTGTAAGAAAAAATTTTACCTTTCCTGACCCAACTGGACCGGCTATAATACACAGCTTGCCTTTGGGTACTTGCAAGTTGATATTTTTCAATATATCCGTCTTGGAATCCCAGCTGGCCGTAACATTATTTATTTCCACAGCCAATTTGCGCAAAGGTGTAGATTTTTGAGGTGTGGGCTTTTCGGGCTGCAACAAAAACTCTTCGATGCGTTTAATGGAAACGAAAGCCTCTGCCGCAAATGAAATAGCCATGGGACAAAATATACCAGCTACCAGCTGGAAGACATGATACAAATTCGCTATGGCGAATATGGCATCGGCTGATATAATCTGGCCCATTTCAACGGCAGCCATGATGGTAATAAATAGTGTGAGACGTTCAGGTAAAATCATGCTACTCAAGTAGAAACTTCTTAAGTAGGCGGCCTTACGGGTTTCACGAATCTCCAAACGCCGTGACTCTTTAACCACATTACGGAAACATAATTCCCAAACATACATTTTTATAACCTGCATGCCACGTATCAATTCGTTCATTTGACTAATGCGTTGATCACTGCGTTCGGCTATACGGCGTCTTAGCTTGGCTGTCCAAGTACTGAGGCACATTTGCACTGGAATGGTTTGCAAAAGTAAAGCCACCACGCCTATAATGGCAGCATAGCCCAACCGTTGCCATATTAGAAAGCCAATCAAAACGGTTTGTATTGGTAAAATCCATACATAATGGGCGAAAACAAAGCCAATATCCAAGCGATTGACATCATTCGAGATGAGATTGACAATATGGCCTACGGATATAGCACCCGTAGTTTTCAATGAAAGTTTAGTAGCCTAAAAATGGAACAGTATTGTAATATAAACAGGAAAACTGAATCGTTAAGCCTATGTACCTTTCTCTGTATCAGAGAACAACAAGCAATCCTCATCTTGGCACCCATACGTTTTTGCCTCTGGTCCACATGATGATTGATAAAACAGCCGCAAAGAGTTGAGCCCACCAATAACGTGGCCAAAATATAAATGTCGTGCCAAACCCGCCACCGCCAATTCGTCACAACATTGTTGACATCCATGGATTCAAATTCCACTGTAGCATTGAGGGAAGTATTGCCATTAAAGGTTTTTGGCAAGTTTTGTGCCATTTGCAGCTCTTTAAGTAATTGACCCAGGATAAGAGGTATTAAAGATCTGAAAATCATTTCAAATCAAAAAGATTAAGATGAAGATGGAAAATAAACCTAAAAACTTACTTCAACATGATATAGAATAGACATATAGAGCCATCTATAAAAGCCGTGGTCCAAAAGGTTTTCAATAGAGCACGTCGTAAACTGGGCTGACGTTTCATTGATTGGGTTTCCTTTAACCAATGACTGCAAATATTGACAAGTGCTAATTAGGGAAATTATTTTTACATTTCTTAGTCCATACCTTTCCAATTTATCACCCAATTGTTGGCTATCGTCGTCGTGCAAACATTTCGGTAGATCATCCTCTTTAAGGCCATGTTTAGAACCCTTATAGAGTTTGGGTATAATCCAGGCAAATACTAGTTGTGAAAATATATTCGCTTTTTGTCGCGGATTTAATTTTTTGGGTACAATATCCTCATACATATTGACTGATGTCTGGATGAGCTTTTGAGAATTTGAATTCCAATGATCCCACTGTGTTATCTGGAAAAAGAAGGTATTCTGACTTAAACTTGAATCTAAAGAATGGTATATTGAGTTGAGAACTTAAAGACATTATTTGAGCCTGTCAAGTTCTGAAAAGTTTTCAACATTTTCGAAATTAGAAAGCTTCGATTAACCGACTAAAATACTAAATAACCGATTATTCGAATAACCAAACCGAATAATTACTCGAAGATTAATAAAATAGTCGTTTAATGCAAATTAATATGGGTAACCGATTTTTAAAGTTATCGAATAAACAATTATAACAAGCGAATAATAGATTAATCGAATAAAGAATTTCTTTGTTAAATCTTAACAATTTTTTTAATACTTAACCTGCTATTTGATTAATCTAACAATCTATAATATAATAACCGATAAATCGAATAAACTATTAATCAAATCATTCATTAATTAAATAAATGAGTAAAGTGTTATTCGCTTAATCTGTTAATACTTAATATGCTATTTAATCAAACAATCGATTACTCGAATAACTATTAATCGAATACCTGATTAATCGAATAAACAGTTAATCAATTAATTAATTAATTAACTAAACGAGTGGACTATTGTTCGTCTAATCTATTAATAATTAATCGACTAATCATACAACCGATTAATCGTATAACCGATGAATCGAATAGTCAATTAGTTAAATAATCGAATAAACGCATGAACTGTTATTCGTTTAATTTATTAATAATTAATCTGCTATGGAATACTTGAATAATGATTAATTGAATATCCGGTTAATCGAATAAACAATTAAACAAATAATTCCAGTAATCGAATAAACGGGTAAACTACTCTACTGATGTAATCTGTTTATAATTAATTGTTGTACCCGATTAATCGAATGACCATTAATGGCGTTTTCGAGTACTGGATTAATCGAATAAACAATTAATTAAAAAATTCTGGTAATCGAATAGACGAGTGAATTATTTTTTATTTAATCTATTGACAATTAATCGATTATTCGAATAAACAATTAATCACATCATTTAAGTAATCGAATAAACGATGATAATATTTTTCACTTTTTGTCTTCAAAACAAAATTTTTCAAAAATTTTTTTTTTAAATTAATTACTTTGGAAACAGTGTAATTTATCTTTTATTTTATTTCAATCAATTTATTTTATTTTCTATAAAACAAAGTAATAAAATTCCCTTTTTAAGCGTTAAATGTACATGCAATTTTAATAGACCACTGAACTAAACATCTTTAAAGAACAATGCAATAGAAAATGACGACATTTTCCAAAAAATCCCCCTGGCCAGTTTAAGTTTAATAAGAATAAACATATGCATTCGCTCTACATGGGTACAATCATTGAATCGTTTATAACATTGCTTAAGTATAGTCAGATTTTTATTACAAATTAATGAAAATGTTGCAAATTTCTTTAAGAAACAAACACTTTTTATTTTAAAAGGGATTCTCCCAAAATTTTTGAAGTCGTTGCGCAGAGGTTTTGTGTAACGCTTTTTAATGCTTTTCTCATTTTGCTACAGGAAGTGACGTCACTTTGTTTTACTTGTATGTATATGATTCGATCGGTTTTCTTTTATGTCAGCCTTGTCAGTCTTTGTTTAAAGTTTTCACAAGTTGCTTAAGGTGATGAAATACAAGTGGACCTTTTGGCCTCGTTGAGATAGATTTTCAGGGCAATTTTTTTACATTTATTTTTTGTATGACAAAAAGGTTTAATTATATATATATAATTATAATTATAAATATAGCTCTTCTTTCTCATTAAAATTTTAATTCAAGGGTCTTTTAAACAGTTTAACGATCTCTTGGTTATTGCAAGAAGTATTAGATTGAAAGGGTATTATATTTACAGAATTAATATGTATGGTGGATAAAAATGTCCTTCAAAGAAAACCAATAATTCGTTAATTGGATCGAATAACGCATTAATCGAATAACCGATTAATTAATCGAATAAACGATTAATCGAATAAACGAATGAACTATTATTCATTAAATATAATAATTAATAATTAATCTGCTATTTGATTAGTTGAAAATTTGACTAACTGAATTACCGATTAATCGATTAATAGAATAACCACTTATAGAAATTTTTTTTCCCAAAAAATTAGTTCACAAGGAATACATATGTATGTGTATTCTAATAATATTTTAATTTAACATTAAAGAACCATAAAAATTCTTTAATTTCAGAAATTAATCGAATAACCGATTACCAAAAAAGATTGATCTAAAATCCTAGTGTTTAGATAAAATTTATATTATGTTTTCCTTTTAACGTTGAATAATAATTAACAATTTGTTAAATTTAACAATTATTCGGGTAACCGGTTACAAAAAAATGTTTCTCAAAAAGTTAGTTTCTCAAGAAAATGTGTGTATTTTTTTATTTTTTCATTTAACATTTAAAAAATCGTTAGTAATTGCCCAGCTACAGCGATTAATCTAGTGACCGGTAGAGAAATATTACCTCTGAGATACAAAAAGAAAAAGCTTTTAATTATGTTCTCTCTTAATGTTCAAAAATAGTTAATAATATGTTAGTTTTAGCGATTATTCGATTAACGGGTTTAAAAAAATTGTTTATGTTTCCATTGACCGTTAAAAATATTAATAATTCTTTAATTTGGTGTTTTAAAAAAAGTGGTACGCGATTATTCGAATAATCTTATCGAAAAAAATTATTTTGAAAAAAAAATTGCTTATTATAATAAATATATTGTCATTCAACGGTTAAAAATAGTTATAAAATTAATAAATTTAGCGATTACTCGGGTAACCGGTTATAAAAAAATATATATTTTCTAAAAAAAACCAGAAAAACTATATTTTAAACAAAATTCGCTTTAGTTATACTGTTTAACGTTCAAAAAATTTTCGCTCTAAGATATTTTAGCGAATAATCGAGTAATCGATTACAAACAAATAAGTTTTTGAAGTTTAAATTAAGTTTTGTTAAAAGTGAAATGAAATAATTTTTGTATAAAAATCCAAAATTGTTAAAAAATTTTAAAGCGATTAATCGGTAAATGGAAATGTTAGTCCATATATAATCGGATAACTGATTGGAAAAATATTAGTTTCAATAAATTTGTTTTTTCCGATTAAATGAGCATTTTAAATCGAAGTTAGCTTACAGTATTTTGTTAAGAAAACATTGGTTTTATAGCTTTAGTATTAATAAATGACTACTGGGATATTCTACCTATCTAAAATAATTTTCTTTGTAAATAACTTTAGATTATAAGAATATCTAAAACATGGTCACACCACTTTTTTTTAACCCATCACCAATTTTTTTAAATTATTTTTTGTTTATTTAATTTTTACAATTTTTTTTATTTTTATTATTTAATTGTAATAAAATTTTCTTTTTATGTGATAAAAAAAATACTTTTACAATTCCAGACGTATGTAATTTATTTATTTATCTTATAATTATGATTTTATAGATTACGGTTGATAATAAATTACCTTAGTTCTTTTAAATACCGGCTTATTTTTAAGTTTTACTAAAATCGAATTATCAATTAAATTCTGCTTCGTCACTTTCAAACATTTGTTACATTTTTCCAATATAAAATGCTGTTTTTTTTGTTATAAATTACAAGTTTTACACACTTATTATGTTTAATTTGTAATATTTCTAAGAAAAATGATTTTTCAATGTTACTTTCTTTCATAAAACCGTCGTTTACGGTTCTAATGCGCTTACTGAATTAAATTAAATTTAATTTAATTTTTGTTACTTAGCTAATCTTATCATATGGAATATAGGGAGAGCAGCTCAATTACAAAATTATATTATGAAATCGGAGAACAAACAATAGAGCAAAAATTTCGCCAAACAATGTAGCAATTCGAGGGAAGAGAAAATTTCTATTGCTTTCATAATTTAGTTTCATCTCAAAATGAGTAAAAAAAAAATTGCGGCCCCACACTAATGCTTTATTTTCTTTTTATTTAATATACAATTATTTTAAAGAAATGAAATAAAATAAAAAATTTTTTTTGTTCATAAAATTGTTTTTATGCATAAAATCACGTTATTTTAACTCAATAATTTGCATTTACGCCTGGCGTTTTCATTGTGTTTTACAACATCTTCCCTTTACTTAAAATAACATCCCACTGTATCCATATATTATATTTTGCTTTTATTTTACAATAACAACAACAAAAAATAAAAGCTTCAAACAATGTAAACAAAAATTTCTCTCATCCGTATAACAGTGTGATCGTTTTCACCCTCGTTGTGTTTATCTTTTTTTATTCTTGTTTATATTCACCTCTAACACCAATGTTTAATTGCAATTTTATTGTTTTTGTTTATACGTTGGCTTTGTTTTATTTTTTATATTCACCACGTGAAAGCACCGCAACCAGTACTAACACCACTGCACAATTACAATTCTATTATTATTGTTTGAACAAACTTTTAATGCAAATCTCTTGCTCTCGTTGAATATTGAAAGAATTTTTCTCAATAAAAAAACAACAATTCCACCAGTTTTTATTTTAAAATCCTTTTGTAATGTTTTTAGTTCAACCGATTTCTGTGAACTGATTGAAATGCAAGAAACCACAATCCATTTATAGGAAAAATGCAATCAAATATTGGGATAGTCCCAATACTGCTGTGGTAGCTTTAAGTTCGGCAAATTTCCGTATTTTTTTCGGTTAGAACAACAAGTGGCGCCATGCACACATGTAGATGAGAGAGAGTAGTAATAGCGATCAAACATTGGGATTTTATCAGTTATTAAGAGAAAGAACAAAAAAAATTTGATCGTTAACTTGAAAGCGCGGTAAATCTCCTTATTTTGAGCAAGACCAGTAGCTAATTAGTTGTTCAACTCTTGAACTTATAGGAAAGGGAGAAAGGCAAGATGATAGAAATTTTTTATGGCCATTCATGTTATAAACTACAAACGCATTGCAGCAATTTCCCAAAAAACAGAATATGGCAATCACCTGACGGTTTGTAGAGGACGCGCCATAACGCAGCAATCTCTCAATAATAGAATACATGGGTGTATATGGAAGTGATTATTTTAAAGGCAGCGCGACAACAAATAAGGATTCTGCTGCTTTGAATTCAGTTTAATTTTTATTTTTGTTTTGCAGCAATGAGAGAATTAATGCTAACAGTGAGTGGATTTGCTATCAATATAGAGTAACATGCATGTAATAGAGGTTTTAAAAACGTAATGTATGAAATGCAGCTCGAAAGAACGTTTTAGTGGCATCATTTATTTGTTTTGCTTATGCTTTGCTGATGCCTTTATTATAATTAATGCGCAATTGTGAAATTATTATGCTTGCATTGCGTTTATTTGGTTTATAGCATCATATGCAAAGGGAAAAGACAATGCATTTTCAAAACTTCCATAAATAGTTGATAAACTATAATTGATACAATAAAATACTTTTATTCGGTTAAACGAATAATTAAATAAATGTGAACAATCTAATAATTAATGAAATAATTTTCTATATCGCAAATTCGATTATTCGATAACCGATTAACAGTCCTTAAAATTATAATATGATATGAACTTTAGTACCGATTGAACGAATAACCGATCTATCGTATATCCGATTACTCGAATAACTGATTATTCGAATACTTGGTTAATCGAGTAACCGGTTATTTGAAAGACCTATTAATCGAATAACCGATTAATTGAATAACTAATTAATCGAATAACCGATTAGTCGAATAACTAATTAATCGAATAACCGATTAATCCAATAAATGTTCAATCGGATAACCGATTAATCGAATAACTAATTAATCGAATAACTAATTAATCGAATAACCGATTAATCGAATAACCGATTAATCGAATAACCGATTAATTGAATAACCGAAATGATTAATTTACCGAAAAGCTGGATATTCGATTATTAGAATGACCAAATATTCGAATAACCGATTAATTGTTTTCTACATATTAATAAAATAACAAAATTTTGCCAGCAGATAACCATTTATAAAAATAATCGAATAAAAATATCACTCGTTTTCTATACTTAAATGTAATAAATCTTTACATACCGCTTTGTTGCTTTGTATGAATAATTTTTATAAAAATGGCTTATTCATACAATATATACCACAACATGCAATATAATAATATGGGAGGGATAAAGGCACTTAAAGAAGTTATAAAATTATTTATTTTGGCTCAATAGGTTTTATTGACTTAACACTGTAGTTAAGAAAATTTGTTACATTTGTCCTATAAGTATATTGCACTGTTACAAATTGGTATTTTCCCTTTAAATAGAAGACGGTATCTATCGATCATTAGTCATCATTAGTATTGCATTAGTTTAGTTGAGAAAATCTGTACTTTTGATGAAAAGAATACAGTGTTGTATTACGTTTGTATGGAAATTATTAATATATTGAGACTAAACCGATATTAAAAACATAATATTTAAGCGCATAAATATTGATTTATTGAAAATAATATTTATTTTTTAACTCACAATATTAAATTTTAAAAAGTTGGGTACAAAATATGCTTAAGTAATCGACTACTTTAACAAAAAACAATTCTTTTCGTTATAAAAAAATAAAAATAACAATTAGAAATTGCAATTAAAAGTAACAGATTTTTTGCAAATTAAAATTGAATACCTTTGAAATGGAAGTACTTTTTTCATAGATAATTAATCGGGTAACCGAGTACAAAATTTTTATAACAAAAAATAATTTAAAACAATTTTAAAAAGTTTTTTCGTAATTAACAATAGAAATATTTAACAATAGAAACCTAATATATCAATTTTAACCACTTACGGGTAACCGGTTATATACAAACCTTTTGTTTTTCTCAAATATCTTGGGAAATTAAATAATATAATTGAATGTTTCTTCAATGTAATTTACAAATTATTTTAGAAAAAAATTTAAAATGTAATAATAATAATGTCTTAATATAAGTGTTTAATTGGGTACCCAGTTACAAAAATATTGTTTCACATAAATGTTTGCAATTAAATTATTCTCAATAAATTAAAAAAAAAGTTAGGTTAGGTTAGGTTAGAGGACGTGTACTTGCCAACTAAGACAAGTACAGTACCCGGAGGTCGAATTGACCCATTGTACAACGTCCTTAAAGAGGGAAGGATAATAGAGGGATAAAAAAGGAGATGATGTAGGAAAGGGGAGAAGGGGAAGTGGAGGAATTACACAGATAAGACACAACAAAAAGGGGAGAGCGCGACTACATTGATGAAGCCCTACCGCCTCTCAACCAGCCTAAGCCATTAATGAATCTGTGGAGAGCCTTGATGTCGGCTCTCGACACAGATTTCAAACTCTCAAAGAAGGCCCTGCCAAGGGTTCTCAACCTCAACCTACCAAGGGCTGTGCAGTTACAGAGGAGGTGTTCGATAGTCTCCAACTCCTTCTCATTTCAACATGCTCTGCAGCAATAGTCCGGTTGGGATCTGTTCCAGATCCCCGTCAGCGACCTAATCTCGCAGTGCCCCGTGATAAAACCGACAACCAACCTTAAGCTGTCCTCATCCAAGCCCAGCAGCCAACCTGTTCTCCTATTGTCCACAGCAGGCCATAGACATCTAGAAACAAAACAAACCGATCCGTTCCCCCAACGCCTCTGCTCTTCCTCCCTGACCATCCATTGATGAGGCCGTAGAGGTGACCGACTGGGGGGTCAGGACCAACTGTCAAATCGCCCCCATAAAGCGAACTTAACCTAGCGAGGGCATCCGCCCGGTATTCCGCTATGACTCGGAACCCAGCACGGATACGTCTAGTACAAAAGTCCTCAACGACTCCTTGCACTCGCGAACGAGTCGTGATTTGCACCAGACCGACGCAATGGGCCTAAGGGCAGCCTGACTGTCAACGAAGATCATGTAAGATTCCGCATCCGAAGCTGAGCCAATAGCTATGGCCTCAATAGCCCTCAAGATTGAAGGCAGAAACTACAGCCTTTTTTGATCATTCAAAAAAAAAATTTTAGTCATTTGACAATTTAATAATTATTCGAATAATTGATTACTTTTGGGTTTATAGTTGGAAAGCGATTAGTGGAAAATCGAAAATATTATTAAGTATTTAAATTTATGTAATTTATTATATTAATTTAATAAATTAGTTAATTTTCAGCTTAGATACCATTAAACGATTAATCGTTTATTTTAAGATGTTAATTTTTTTTTTGTAACGAGTAACCGATTTTAAATTTTATTTATTTAAATAGCATAGAATAATAATAGTAAAAATGTAAAAGGTTTTTATTGCTTATTACAAATATTTTTTATAAACGGGTAACGAATAAATTTTTGACTTAAAAATAAATTTAAACGAATAATCGGTTGTCTGTTTTGTTTCTACAGAACACGAACAACTCTCCAAATTTTAATTTAGAATATTTTATTTTAATAACATTTAGGTAATTATTTGAATAAACGTTAAAATCTTGTTTAAATAATTGAAAATAATAATTACCCACAACCGTTTCAAGTAAATACAACTCTGTACGATATTCCCTCATTCATATAATATTTAAGTGTATACAGTACTTTAGTTTCTCTCAGCTGTGACTTTTCTGTACTTTCTGTCTTGTTTTTGTATTCCTTTATAAACAAAAACAAAAAAATTTACCGGTTTAAAGGCGCAAAACAAAATTTGTTTCTAACAAAATGGATTTCTGTGACCAAGATTCCAAATCAACCGTTATTCCTGCCGATGATGAATTGCCCTCGTGCAGCAAAACTGCTGAAGAACAAAAGGAAAACCAGGATGATGAGGATTTGGCAAATATTGTTACAGCCGAAGAGTATTTAATGCGCAAAGATGTCGTACTTTTGGACTATGAAAGGCAAATGTTTCTGGATATGGTAAATGCAGATGCTTTAATGGTGTGTGCCAAGTAAGTTCTTGGGTTTAGGAAGTGTTTTTTTTTGTATTTCATTTGTGTTTTCATATAATGATTCCAGAGGTCTCAGCTATGAACGTGTGATTTTGAATATTTTAAAAGTTTTTAGTGATGCGGGCAATTTAATTCTGGTCATTAATAACTCCGACTGGGAAGAGGAATATTATAAGTCGCGATTGGAGAAGAAATATGTACATGAAGTGGCCAATACTGCTACAGAGAGGTGAGTTTTGTACAATTTGTATTATTGGGGGATGTTTGTGTCTTGTGAAATTCCTTTTTTTTCTCTTATGACTTGGAAATGATTTCAAATAAAAACGAAACATGAGTTAGGGCTAGAGAAAGTAGTATGGAATCATTGTTATCCGTTAATATATTAGTATTTAGTGTCTAAAAAACGCTTCTTTAGTGCTTAAATATTGTGTAAGTGGACATTAATCGTAATTGAAAGATCAAAAATGGTTGATTCTTATAAAACCTCTTGTCTATCCCTTGGCAAAAAACGTCTCCAACGTCTTCTGTGCAATATCTTTTCCTTTAGCATTTATACTTTATAAGTAATAAATATTAGTTGGTTTTGAGGACGGTTTAGATCCAATTGTGAACATTCTAATCCGATCCCATTCATTTTGTGGTGTTCTGCGATTGTTATTATTGAGCAATTCTGCTTGTGTGACGTCTTCTTACATTTGACCAAAATATGAATCGAACGGACGTGAATACCCCTCAAATCTTATTGTATACATCCATCCTTTTGCGGGAATTAACGGAGTTTATTTGATGGTATTTCCTTCCAGAGAACGTGTTTACCTTGAAGGTGGCATACAATTCATAACCACACGCATATTGGTGGTGGATCTCTTAAAACAACGTATCCCCATAGAACTTATAACCGGTATTGTGGTATTAAGAGCCCATACCATTATTGAATCATGTCAAGAAGCATTTGCCTTGCGTCTGTACAGGCAACGTAATAAAACCGGTTTCATTAAAGCCTTTACCAGCAGTGCAGAGTCCTTTACCATTGGTTATGGTCACATTGAGCGTGTTATGCGTAACTTATTTGTTAAAGAATTGTATATATGGCCCAGATTTCATGCTACCGTACAAGCTTCGCTGAAACCCTATGAGGCTCAAAGCATCGAATTGCATGTACCGTTAACCACAAAAATGAAACTAATACAGACACATATTTTGGATATAATGAACTATTTGGTGCGTGAAATAAAACGTATCAATCGTAATGTGGATATGGAGGAGATTACGGTGGAAAATTGTGTCACCAAAAAGTTCCATAAGATATTGCAAGCCCAATTGGATTGTATATGGCATCAGTTGAATTCACAAACCAAACTGATTGTAACGGATTTGAAGATCTTGAGAAGTTTAATGATGTGAGTAAAAAGGAATTGCTTTGTTGGAGGTTATGTTTTTAATGAAGGTTATGTTCTTAGAGCCACCATATACAATGATGCGGTAACTGCTTATGCTGTAATCAAACGCTATAGGACTACCGAATATGCCATGGGTAACTCGGGTTGGATTTTATTGGACTCGGCTGAGCAAATTTTTAAGTTATCCAAGGAGAGGGTATATAACGAACAAGGAGGTGAGTTGTTAATACCAAAATACAATTGATTTTTGGTTTCAATAAAGAGAGAGAAAACATTTCCTTATCGCTTGTGGTTTTAAATTATAGAATTTGAGCCGGAATTATATCCCAAATGGAAATATTTAACGGAAATTTTAAAAGTAGAAATTCCCGGCGATATGAAACGCTTAAAACCTGACAGTTATGAGCCACCTAAAGTACTTATTCTATGCCAGGATAGTAGAACCTGTTACCAGTTGAAACAATTTCTAACACAAAGTGGTGAACGTTACTTATTATACACTGCCATGCGCCAACAGATTCCTATTGGCAAGCTGGGTAAAACATTTGAGAAACTGCAGGCGGGCAAAGACTTGGACGTAGGCTTAAGCCAACAGCACCAAAACAAACAAAGTTCACAAAAACTATCGAAATTAGAAAAGAAAGAGGAGGAAGAGCAGGATGGCGATAAATCGCAACAAATGGATGAGCTTACACAGCTATTGAGCCAGGAAATGGATGATTTAGAGGAAAATTATTTCCAAGAAAGCTATATGCTTACCATGACCCAAACTGCCTTGGATAAAATGGACTCGACGCTAATGGATGACAGTGATAAAGCCAATGCCGATAGTATGGACAATTCCATATTTGAGCCATTTCCGGAAATGGAAAATTTGGATATAACAGCTGCTGTGGCAGCACGCAAACAACCTTTGATATGTTTGCAAACCTTTAAAACAGAGAAAGAAGGCTCTATGGCTTTGGAAAGGGTACTGGATGAAATACAACCCCAATATGTAATCATGTATCATTGTAATGTTACTGCCATTAGGCAATTGGAAATCTATGAGGCTAGACAAAGACGTACGATTAAGGATCGAATGAAAGTGTTCTTTTTAATACACAATCAAACGGTGGAGGAGCAGGCCTATTTAACCAGTTTAAGAAGAGAAAAACAAGCTTTTGAATTGATTATCGAAACGAAAAGTGTAGGTTTTTCTCTTTATGAAAAGCAAGTAAATGTACAGCTTTTAAATGATTTTTGTTCTTTAGAAAATGGTTATACCAGAGTATCAAGATGGCAAAAGCGATGAGGCTTTTGTTTTATTGCAAACCTTTAAAGATCCTGTGGAAAATGAAAATGCTCAAACCCGTAAAGCAGGCGGCCAGGAATCTGAAGCTGAAGCTGAAGTCATACCCAAAATAATAGTGGACATGCGTGAATTTCGTTCCGATTTGCCTTGTCTCATACACAAAAGAGGCATTGAAGTGGTGCCTGTTACCATAACAGTAAGTAATAGAAGGTTTTGGGGGCGCTTAAAATAAAACTTAAAACTTCCTTCTTATTATATAGATAGGCGATTACATATTAACCCCTGAGATATGTGTAGAACGTAAATCGATTTCTGATTTAATAGGCTCTCTTAATTCAGGTCGATTGTATAATCAATGCATACAAATGCAGCGTTATTATGCCAAGCCTATCTTGCTTATAGAATTCGATCAAAATAAGCCATTCCATTTGCAAGGCAAATACATGCTGTCCCAAAATACCTCATCCACCAATGAAGACATTGTAAAAAAGCTGCAATTACTTACATTACATTTCCCAAAACTAAGGCTTATATGGTCCCCCAGTCCTTATGCTACCGCGCAACTATTTGAGGAATTGAAATTGGGTAAGCCCGAGCCAGATGCCAAACAGGCAGCCTCTGTAGGAGGTGATGACACCGGGACCTATGAT
This sequence comes from Sarcophaga carnaria, assembly GCA_958299815.1. Taxonomy (NCBI): domain Eukaryota; kingdom Metazoa; phylum Arthropoda; class Insecta; order Diptera; family Sarcophagidae; genus Sarcophaga; species Sarcophaga carnaria. Next base: position 9,679,030 of record OY283149.1, on the reverse strand, counting down.
GATTTGAAATTTAATGCCAATATTTATGATTTCCTCTTGAGGTTGCCGGGTATTAATACCCGCAATATTCATAAATTAATGAGAAATTGTAAAAATTTAAAGGAATTATTAAAGAAATCCCAGGTATTTCATATGCAAATTTAAATAATTTTTTAAATTAAAAAAAAAATTCCCTTTTAGGAGGATCTCTCTACTCTCTTGGAATCCAAGGAAAATGCCAAACTCTTGTGGGATATTTTACATGTTGCCCATTTGCCTGAGAAAGACGAAATATCTGGTTCCGCTGCCATGTTAGCAGCTGGCAAACAATTTGGTTCCCATTCTCGTTTTCGTCGTGGCGCTGCATCATCTGTTAGTAGAGGTGGTGTTGGTTCATTGCGTAAATTTAAGCATTAATTGTAGTTGTTTTGCTATGCATGTATTTTTTATTCTTGTATTATTGTAGCATTGTTCTACTCTTACCACTTACCATTTAAATAATCATTAAAAACCCACAAAATCAAATCCTACAGAAAAATTCGACACAGCCAAACAAATTAGAATTTCAATTGAGAGTCCAACATTCATTCACTTTATGCTCGTAATGTAGATGTTTCATCGTTCAAAGGTTAGTTTGGTGCTCTTTTTTTCTTTGTCAGCCTTTGAAATACCTTAAATGGGAATATCGTAAAGAGACACAGGGCCACAATCAAAAGGCCCTTCTTGGTACGACTTCATCAACATGGAAAATACAAGTTCATCGGTTTTGTCATGGGCTCCGGTACGACTTCATCAACATGGAAAATATAAGTTCATCGGTTTTGTCATGGGCTCCGGGTGATTCCAGAATAAGGAGAAAAGATTCACTATGGCATTACGGCAAGCCTTTGGGTTGAAAGCCACTTTTATTTACTTCCCATGGAATTGGCCTCTTTGTTCTTCAAGGCCCCTTTACTCACCTTTTCTGCTTCAACCTGAAGCCTATTTTCTTCTATTTCTCTGCGATTACAACTAAATTTTGCTGTTAATTTTTGTTTTTGGCAGTCAAACATTTTGCGGTTTTTATACCCAAATACACGGGTACACACATATATATGTACCCGTTTTTATCCCCATAAGCCAACTACTTGCCCTTTATAGAACATACAATCGCATTTAAAATTTACTTTGAAACCATTGAGCACATCCAAAATGGGAGCAATGAAAAGTATTGCGCTCCAACAACAATTAAACGTTACACTGACGTGTGTATGCGAGTGTGCATGAAGTTCAAATAGTTTTGAAAATCCTTTAAAACAAAGCAAAAGGAATTGTTACCGTATAGCATGCGAATGCTTTTAACCTGGTACAGTGGAGTAGCTGGAGGAAAACTAATTGGGAAATAATACTTAAAACTTAAGATTCAAGGACTTCATGTCAGTGAAATACGACTCCTAAACACGAATCCTGCTTTCAAAGAGACAATCGGCTATAAGAACCTCAATAGCACGATCGATCTAAGGAAATAAGGCAATCGTCTTCATCTAATACAGATTGGTCCAGCAGGCGCCTAGCAATACTGCACGTGTTCTTATGCTAACAACGAAGTTAAGCCTTCTTATACACCGAATTCAGACAAACCAATTTAACTGAGGCAATGCCTATGCCATGTAACCTGTTAGAAATCCTTTGATTAGCAATACTATTTTCGACAACGTCCCTATGACGTGGAACCCATACAAGAGTTGTATTTAAATGATCCGAAATTTCTGTCAAAAATCCTCAACATTCTTGGACGAAGTATTACGTCCAGGTTGACATTGTGATTGTATTGGACAAAGGTCTCTGCAAAAATACCAGACCCAGAGACGCAGAGCACACTGTTTTCGAGTGCACACGCTGGCAGAGCTATCGCTCTGTACTGACGTCAATAGTTGCAACGATCACAGCCGCTAACATTGTCGGGGTCATGATTGCGAGTAGTGGAAATTGGACCTCGGTGGTGAATTACGTAGAGCGCATTCTAAGGCGGAAAAAGAGAGATCTTGAGGCTGCGGAACGAGTAAGCATGTCGGCATAGGTGATACTGTCACACGTGCCAAGCGAAGCCGAAATGATGATTTAAACGAAAGGAATAGTGGAGACGCTTAGATGTCTCCTCAACTTTCGATACGCAATCCGGACGCGGATATAAACATGTAGAGGCCAAAAGGACTCCACTCCGAAGTAATACCACCGTAGTTCCGTGGAGTGGGCAGAAACAAACCTACAGGAAACGAGGGGGGATTTAGTGGGTGAGGGACTTCCTCCATGGTGCGGTTAGGTACATTTACCCCTCCTCGGCTTAAAAAAAAATCTGCATTTCCGTTTATAAATTACAATGTCAAGTGGCGTCTGCCTGGTGTTTACACAGGGAAGAATATTACTGACAGTGTTTGGCCAAAAAAAAAATTGTCTGGATTCGTCTCAGACACCATTTGACAAAAATCTGGATTGCCCTGAGATCACAACAAGTTGCGTTCAATAATTCGCTTACGCGTAATGCAACTGATTGCTTGCAGTGCGTGATGAAATGTATTGGGAGCGCAGGTTTGTCGGAATCTGTTAATTCGGGTTTCAGCTTCTTTTTTAGAGCCTCCGTTCGTTGTAATAATGCTTTCGAGATACTAAAATGGCCGGACGTTTTCAATCTACAATGTGCAATGTGAAAGTGATGCTTCATGGCTTTGGTTTTGGATACCAGATAAACAATCTTGAGTTCGTATTCTGTCGCACCAGCCATCAACGTGCTTAGCTTTGGCAGCATGTCGCTGAATTTATCTGATATATCCTCCGCATAGTTTAGATCTTCAGGAAGGCCATTTAAACGCTAGGTTATGCCTCCCCCCGCCGTTAGTGTAACTATTGCCGTAATTTTGGCAATCAGGAGCTGGAGTGAGGTTCACACTTATGGCGATTGCTTGTCATAACCTCATGCGCAGTGCCAGAGATTGGGTTCCTAAACGGGAATATAACTTGTGATCTGGGTAACTCTTGTATTCCAATGCATTCCATGTGCAGCCTTTGCGCTGACCAATTTTTTCCTCTTCCCTGATTTTGGTGGAACTTGGTCAGCACAGGGACTGCGTTCACACAACGTGCGTGGCATCACAACGGGCCGCTATGCGTGCTCAAGTGAGCTTTGTGAAATCAGAGCTACCACTCAGACCTAACCTAACCTAACCTAACCTGCATTCCATATGTGTGGCTTAGAGCGGCGAACTCTTTCTCAAGATCGACGAATATCAGATATAATAGAGATCGACACTCTCTACCGTTTGTTTCGTGACCAAAGTGATTAATGTTGGGCTTGATGGAATGAAAAACAGACTTTGCATTTCGAATGTAGGTGACGATGGTTTCAAAATTGTAGACAGAGTAGGTTGTGCATGTGCATATGCATATATTAAGGCTTCTAGCATTAGATTCTCGTATAGGCTGCCTGATCACTGTGGTCCATATTAAAATCATGGCAAGTGAAATAATTTTCCTTGAAAATTTCCTAAGTTATGCAAATATCCAGGCTGCGATCAAGATCCGAGATTTGCATGGCTCTCTAATAATCCTGCAGAACGTATTTTGAAAAGACCTTTGACTTCGATTGTTGGGCTACTCATCTAGCCTGTTATCTTTAAAAATTATAATAAATGAACTGCTAAGAATAAAATTTTCTTTACGACAACGATGAAGAATAAGATGGCATTCTTCTAAACTTGTAACGTAGATTCTAAACTTAATTTTCTTCTTTATTATCCGCTTTAGTTTCAGGGTATTTTCTGTTGTTTTGTTTCATTTTCTAAATTATTTTTTATTCTTTTTTATTTATATTTTATTCTTTTTTTATTTTGTATTTATTTTTTATTCTTTTTTATTTTCTTTTTTAGGGAATTTCCCCCACTGTGCATAGTTTAAGTGGAAAATTAAATAAAATTCCTTTGGTCCCCCAACGAAAATCAAATGTAATTTGTACGATAATTAAAATGAAAGTGATATGGTACTATTAGCAGAGCAAAGAGCGAGAGAGAGAAATAAAAGAAGGAGAGAAAGGGTGAGTAAAAGTTGAAATTATTTAATTTGTTAAGAAACGTATTAATCCTTAAGGTATTGTAAAGGTATTATTTAAAAACTATACTAAAACTGGGGTATTTAAAAATGGGTAATTAAATATGTGATTGATAATAAGGTGTAGTAAAAAGAAATACATTATTTTGCCAATAAATGGCTTTTATGTTGTATATCTTGCCCTAATAACCTTGATTTCCTATGGCCTTCTAATAATAAAGAATTCTATAAACTTATAATGAATTAGATATGCTTTGTACAATCAACAACCAAATTTCATCATATCCTTTTCGACATATACAAAGGCCACTATAAGGTATAACAGTGTTAGAGCCATCATATCAATATAAAACGCATTCGCGAGTAAATCGGTTCGGAATGTTTCTTTTTCCAATTTGAACCCGTGTCAGTTGGGATTTTATCATCTCTGTAGGAATACAAAATTCAAACATAGCCTAACGCCTATGCCAGTATAAGAGGATCGAGGCCAAATTGTGATCGGCGAACAACTCTAGCAGCCTTCTTGGTGCTGATATTTTAACCTTTGTTTCGTTAAGTGATGTTCACTCAATACCGTTGTCGGTGCAGGTTATGGGTGCAGTATGTAATTCAGCTTAAGAATGTCTTCATTCGCCGACGCAAAGCATATTCTTTGGTCCATACTACTGCTATTAAGTTACCATGTTGTTGAAACCCAGTGTTTGATTCAGATTCAATCTTTCTGGATTGTCTGAAGAGAGTCCAACTATGAACTTACTTACTTACTTAATTGGCCATCAACAACCCGATTAACAGATTTCGCCCTGTCGTAAAACATCCTTCCAGGCGCCTCTGCTTCTTGCGCGCCTACGCCAGTTCGTCACACCAATCGACCTTGATTTGGTCCTTCCAACGCATACAAGGTCGTTCTCTTCACCGACTTCCGCAGATCCCCGCATCAAATACCCGCATCCTCTTCCATTCGAGTAATAAGACCGAGACAACGCAGCCGCTGGATGTTAATACGCTGCACAACGAAGATCTTACGTCGGACTTTTCTCTCAAATACTCTCAAGGCTGCTGCATCAGTGCTTAATAGGGTCCAAGCCTCTGCGCCATACAGAAGAAAGAAGCACGGGGAGGAAAAGTCCAACTATGAACACTGAGCAGAATTTTCTCTGATAGCAGAATCTTCTGTAGAAATCACTTTGAAGCTCACTTAACAGGCGCGTATGATTCTCTATTAAACAGTTTACAGTAAGGACGGAGATTACATAATATGTGTCAAGAAAAAAATTGACTGTTTCGTCTTCCTCCACTTAAGATTCGGCTAGTTAAACCTAGCAATCGAACAGAGCCCTTTCTTTGCCCAGAGGTCGTTAACCAAGGTGTGGAATTTCTCTCTTATTTCCAACCAACTCACAGCTAAGAAGTTCTCCACTATGGCACAAATTCTGAACAGTGTGTTCGGGTCAATGGTTTTCCCGATGTCAATATGACCAGAGATTCAAACAATGTAGACCCTGAAATAGACCACCGAAAAATAGTCGAAACAAGTTTAAACGTCTATATGGCGTTCGGAAGGGACTTTGTGGGATCCAGGTTCTCTGAATACATTAGAAGCCCTTTAATCGTCATGAGGGTAGCCAAAACTTACGCCTTGAAGATAGTGTAATGACCTGGGAGTCTGTATGAGTTCCTAATATCCAAGTCATCCATGCACACTTCACTCCCCGTTGTCTCATAAAGTAGGTAGTGCGGGTAGGCTTACTAGATGAGAGCCTGAGGTTCAAATCGCAGCTCAGATATCTCAAACAAAACGGAATATGAAAAAACTATTTCTTTCTCTAACTTCCCCTCAGCAATTTTCTGACAAAAGCTTTGAAAGTTAATGAAATTGCCAAGAAAATTTACTCAAATCTGGCGTGCATAGTCAACGTTAAACTGTATGACCCGCCAATCGTGGGTAGAATTAAAACACACCCAATATGGGTGGGGTGAGAAGAAGGGTTGTAATGATCAAATGATGATGCACACACCTGACCATCTCTGTAACGCTTCTAGTCTCTTCAAATTTCTTTATAATGTTCCCAATTCCTTGCACATTACGTCGATTATGACGACCATAATAAGCCTTTAATTCTCGAAAGGTGGCCGCGGTTGTATCAGTATTTTTGTAGTACCTTTTGAATTGTTTTTATGAGTTCCTCGCTTGTTGGACGATCCGTAGTCATAAATGTACGCTTCATATGAAAGATATTTAAGAGAACAGCGGTTTTGAAATCTGCACACTAGATATCTTGCTTGATATGTTGCCTTTCCCTGTGATCACTGTGAACCATCTCTGTTCTTTAAAAATTATAGCATTGTGTCGGCTATGACTCAAATGCTCATTTATTTCCTACTTTAAATGAACCGTTCAGACAAGCCTTAAGTGTTTGAATTATGCATTGATGGATCAGTCAGTAAAGCAGTTTTAACCCTTAAGTATGCTTTAGTTTTTAAGAATTTTTTGATATCTTTTCTTGTAATGATTTCAAATACGCGTTCTTAAAATTCCTTCTTTCAAATTTATTTGACGTTTATTAAACATTTTCCATTGCATACTTTTAAATGCTTGTGAAAAATGCTTGAATTTAATAACTATTGCATACTTATAGGATACTTAAACAATTAAATTTGCATTTATTTTTCCAAACAATTAAATCTCATAAATATACACTGATCGTCAGCAGAAAATAAAAGAAAAAATTGGTAAAAAGGTAGCAAATCTTTCATTAAACATTCAATTAAAGGTCTGGTCTACTCCATTAGACTGACTATACAGTAAAAATTATCAGCCATGCAAATAAAGCAAGGGTTATACAGTAAATTAGTGGCAGAAAACGAATTAAGGGAGCGGTACATAAGCTCCTAAAAAGTTATATATTGCAAGAGCATTCAGTATTCTTTCAATTGAATCACAAAATTAAGTTTTTTTTTGGAATGAATTCCTTTCATAATTATCTGTCTACCACTGCCTATGGTAGTGCGTTCATCTACAATGAAAGAAATGGAAAAAAACATTACTAATGGAAACTGCCTGTACATATAAATGATGATAGACATCAATTGAACATTGGCACACAAAACGAGAAAGAAAATATGATGACGAAAACATGGTTATAAAACTCTATCCTTTGCTTTTGAGTGGTATTTTAGAAAAAAAAGAGGATAAAAACAGGAAAAACTGATGACATCAACTGATGGCTTGGAAAAATATAAAAAATTAATTCATAACAGTGCAATAAAGGGCTTGCGGCCCCAAGAACATAAACAGGAAAAATAAAGCAAATACTGTACAGGATAAAAAAAATAATAACATTGAAATTAAAAAATAATAAAAAAAGATTCCTGAATAAAAATGTGCTCTGGGACAGCCTCACTTCATCAAGCAATAAAACAGTAAAACCTGTTTAAAAAAGAGCAAAATTAAATTTTTACACCAAAGTTTTCAATGTAAATTCAAAATCCTTATAAAGTTCAAATTCAAACTTAAGTTCGAAAATTGCAAACATTCGAACTTGGTTTCGAAATTCACTTTTTTCTTTAAAATTACAAAAAAAGTTTAAAATTTTATAAAATCTTTAAAATTTATTGAAAACCTATGCAAATTTACTTCTGAAATTAATTAATTAAAATTTCGAACTTATATTCGAATTTTCGAACATGTTTGAAATTGATTATAAAATTTACAAATAGGATAAATTACTTTAAATTTACCTTGCTATGGATTTTGTATAATTTTTAAGCTAATTTTAGCATGTTTGAAAATTAGAAATTAATTTCGAAAACCTGTTTTTACTCTAAAATTATTAAAAAGATTTATAATCCAATAAAAATTTAAATATTTATTGAAAATTTATAATTAAAATATTAATTTTTAAGTTTCGAACATATATTCGAATTTTCGAACATATTTAAAATCGTTTATAAAATTTAAAAATCAGTTAATTTACTAAAAACTTACTCCATTATAGATTTTCTATAGTTCTTAAGCTGTTTTTGGCATCTTTGAAAATTCGAACATAAATTCGAAATCCTGTTCTTTGGAATTTTCCATATTCGAATGTTTGAACATGTTTTAAATCGATTTTAAAACTTAGAATTTCCAAAAATTTTTCTTTATTTTATGGATTTTATACAATTTTTTAAGCTATTCGGCAAGTTCGAAAGTTCGAACTTAAGTTTCAAAACGCATCTCTAACTTAAATTCTTTAAAAAATTTTCAGCACCCCATAAAAACTAATTTCGCTAAAAGCTTTCTTTTTTGACTTTTTACAATTTTTTACTTTATATTTTAAAGAGACTTCACTGTTTCCTATACACTTTTCTCCAATAAAATCAATTTTATTTACAATTATAATCTATGATAGGATTTCATACAATTTTATATTGCATACATTAAGGCGTTTATGAATACAATCCTGTTGAAATCATGAAACTGTCCATTGCTTTTAAAGGGAAGTTGTTAATAAAGCCACAGAGTATCATGGTTGTTGTTCGAAAAATCTATTTTCGACTGGTTTTTTTCTTTTTTTTTTTTTTGATACTTTTAAGCAAAAGATAAACCTTTTTAACAGCTCTTGACAGCTCTAACGCCTTGCCCTAGCCCTTAAAAATAATGTACAGTTGCCTGTTTTTAGGGCCAAAAAAAAACACAAAACCATAAAACCCAACGTAAGGCATGTTGCTGCTTTAAAAGAGAAAAATGAAAGAGGAAAAAACCCAGTTAGAAGTGAATCCAGTGAAATTGAAAATGCTGGCAAAACTGTCTGCATACATTTAGGCGTTAATTAATCAAATTATACATAGCAATAGACTCAGGGGCTGCCATGTTCTCTATTGTATATAAACTCAAGCATAATTAATTCGATTAAATTCATATTCTCTTCGCATACACACACACACATAGAGTACGAGAGACTGAAACAGCAGCAAAATTTCATTTCAAATGGTAGCAACTCCAGAAAAATAATCGAAAGTGTAATACAAACTGGCAGTGAAAGAAAATAAAGGTATTGCGGAAGGAGTAAAGAAGTAACAGTTTTGTAACATGAATGCAATTATTGTTTAGAGAACTTTTATTTGTTCAAAACATAGAACAAAGAGAATAAAAATTTTTTCAGAAAAAAAACTTGTTTGAGTGCGAATTTTCTAAAGGAAATTTAATTTCGAAAATATTTAAATTTAAAAGAAAGGAAATACACCCAAACCTGTTTTTACACGGTTTTTTTTTACGCGAATTTGAAATAACACGGTTTTTTTTTTAACAAATTTACCATTTTTTTTGGTCGCTCCTTTTTATACGGATAAAATCGTTTAATAAAATAAAAACTCTGTGTATACTATTGAACTAAATCTGTGCGTTTTTATAAAGTTATTCAATTTTATAGGCACATGTAGGCTGCTGCATCAATCCTATGTATATCTTTTCAGTTTGTTTATACACTTACATACATACATAATATTTGTCTTTTTTTACGCGTTATTTTTTTTACACGGTATCCACTGGAACGTATCTACCGTGTAAAAAAAGGTTTGGGTGTATTTCCCACTAGTGGCCTTGATATAGTATTTTTACAACGATCTTTAAAGAATTTCAAGCAGAAAACTAAAATTTCTAATTAAAAATTAATGTTCGAATTTTTCGAACTTAAGTTCGAATTTTCAAAAATGTCTAAATTAACTTAAAAACTTATAGAAAATTAGGAATAAATGTTTATTTTTATTAAAAGAAAATATTTTCAGTATTTTTAACGTTTTTGAAGAAGTTCGAAAATTCGAAATATATTTCGAAAATCAAATAGTTATTATTTTTGTTAGACTTTATAGTTTATTAGGTAAAACAAAAGTTTTTTTTATGAATTTAAAATATTATTTAAAGATTTTAAAGCACCAACAGATTCGAACTTAAGATCGAATTTTCGAACACCCCTAACACAGCTGAAATCCTTTAAAAAATTTAGAAATAAATCAATTGGATTTTTTATTATTTATTGAACACCCCTAAAACAGCTGAAATCCTTTAAAAGATTAAGAAATAAATCAATTGGATTTTTTATTTTATTTATTTTCATTTCTTGCATGTTCGAAAATTCGTAATTAATTTCTAAAACAAAACTGTTACTACTTTTGGAATGATTTTTGCTTAGATTTGATGAAACTTATATTAGCTATAGAATTTTAAACTATTCGTAATACTTTTATATTAAAACTACTTATTCGAATTTAAGTTCGAATTTTCGAACATGCCTTAAAAACTTAATACATACATACATAATTGGTCATTACTACCCTTCAGTCAGGATTACGACCTAGTTTCTTACGCCACTTATATTGTGTTTGTTAGTTTTATACATGAGTGCGTGACCTACTGTTTCGACTCCGAACGACAGATTTTTGAGAAACTTTTCATAGCAATTTTATTTACTCTCAGAGTTTTTGCCAGAAATCTGCTGAGAGGAAGACGTCGAAAAAATACTTTTTGTATTTTGTCTTGATGTCTGGCCTGGGGCTCGAACCCTTGCTTTACGTCTAATAAGCCAACACACTACCAACTAGACTACGGCGCCTTCTAAAAAAAGTGTCCTGAAATGCTTTAGACCTCTGGGTGACTAGTTGCACATCGAGTGAGTCACGTTAGGTAGTTAGACGAGGTGAAAGTGCTTCCTATCAAATTGACTTCAAAATACTCCAAATAATAGTCAATCGGAAAAACTCTTCCACTAGTTTTCACTTGAATCGTGTTTTAATACGCTTAGGGTGCGCTTAAGCAAGTAAATGTGATCTTATCTTAAGTAACTTAATTTTTCAATTTTATTCGATTGAAATACCCTTCCTCCTTATTAGCTATTTAACAAAACTTTACAAAACTATGAAAGGGGGAAAATTTTCAATATTTTCTCTATTTTTTTCATCGTTTTTTTTTTTGTTCTTTCTTTTGTTTTTTAATGTCTGGTCTGGTGTTTGAACCCTGGATTTTCGTCTAATAAGCTTAATAAATGATTTGAAATATCGAGAAATATAACAATTGGTGTTAAGATACCAATTTTGCCTACTATTTTCAATAATTTACGTATTCGAAAATTCGGAATTAGTTTCGAATATAAAAGAATTATTACTTTTGAAAGGACTTTGGGTTTAGAAATTTGGGGAAAATTATATGTCATATAAAATTTTAAGCCATTCGTAATATTTTTAAGCTAAATCTACAAATTCGAATTTAAATGTGAATTTTCGAACATGCCGAAATGCATTATAAAACTAAAGAAAATCAAGAAGAACACAAATATGCACTGAAATATAGTATTTCTTACATTTCTTGGGGATTTCGAATATGTTCGAAAATTCGAAATTCAATAAATTATCACTTAAAATAAAATTTTTAGTCGGAATACATAAAAGAAAATGAATTGAATTTCGAAAATTAATTACGAATTTCTAGAAAACAAATTTAAAATAAAATGTTTTCAATAATTTTAATACCTGTAGGATTTGAGTCCTTAAAATGCAAAATTTATACTTAAAATTTACTTTATATTTAAATTGTTTAAATCCCAAAAGTATACTACAATTTTTCTCATTATTTAATAATAATGAATTGTTTAAATAAATGAACAAAAAATATTCACAAATTGAATTAATAATACAATTAGAGAATATCAAATAAATTAAAATGACCATTATGGACACGTACGCATTAAAGGAATTCCTTAGGAATGCTATAATTATTAGAGAAACAGTGGTTAGATGTGCAAAGAAATACATATATTCTTTAAAGGGTTTAATAAAATTTAAATACTTTTCCAAACGCCTTAAATATTTCAAAAGAATTTTATTTATACTTCAGTATTTTATTTAAGGACCTTAAAGTAGGCTTTAGATTATAAAAAATATTTACATATTTTTCGAATAAATATGTTAAAGCTTTAGAAAAGTATAGACAATGTTACAAACTGAATTTTTTCCCTTACAACCTAAAAGTATGCTTTATTTTCTAAAGCTTAAACAATTCTGTGTTTCTTATATTGTTCCAAGATTTTAATTCATTTTCTTTTTATTGCCATTTAATCACCTTTAATGACACCACTGTACATTGCTCTAAACTTGAGTGTGTGTGTGTGTTTGTGTAGCTTATCACACACACACACACAAAGAAATTGAAAAGAAAACACAAGCCTACTTACAGGCAGTTAAATGCATAGCTAAAGAAACTGTAATAAATAACATTAAAGTTCAATAAATTTCACTTTATTTTAATGGTTATAAATTTTATACATTTTAGATAAAATGACATGTCATTTAAAAATCCATTAAGGAAATATTGTGAATTTTATTATTATTATTTAAACTATAAATTATTTAAAATATGCCTAAATGTAGGCAACACAAAAAAGCAAAAAAGAAAACAAAAAAAACAAAAGCAAATAAATAAAACTTGATGAAATTCGTATGTCATTTAATAGACGGAGAAAATAAATGATTTCCAAATCGCAATAAATGCCAAAATGTCAGAATAAAATACGTTTTTCGAATAACCAACAGATTTTTAAGAGTGTTGCTGCTTGGAAATCTAATAATTGTTATCTTATGCAAATTAATAGTAATTTATTTCATTGTCTATCATTCTCTCTCTCCATATATCTTTACAATGTAGTCCATATTTAATTTAAATGAAATGATGCATTTTAATTTCTAATTTGTCATTTCATTTGTGTCACTTATTTCCTGTTTCTATTACTTTTTTTTGTGGTATGCTTTTAGGTGCAGTTTATCTTGAAATAGAATGTGTTGCCTGTATTTAGGTTATTATGCTGAAAGCAATGTAAATGTTGAGATAAGGAATAAGTGGTTTAATCAGGATGAATATAAATTTTAAAGTATTTAAATTTATTTAAAGTATATTTTTAGGATAAAATAATTGTTATTTTATTCCTTGTTATTAAAGAGAACTTTTGTCCAGCATTATCTAAGGTAAATGATCAACTTAAAGCGGATTAAGTGGGTCGTACATTTTTTCATGACTACTTTGGCCTCTACGTCCCCATACATATTTTCACTTACTTTTGGAAACTGGATGGAGCTATGGGTGGAAACATTTTTTTTGAGTCGTCAGGTATAATTCATTCGATCATTACAACAGCATTGAAGCGAAAGAATTGGTCATACCGATAGCGATAATGATTGTAGAGGATGCTCAATATCTTTGGAAAAAAATACTACCATAGCTACTGGCAGCCGTCGGCATAGTGTTTTAATTTAAGATCCATTGGGGCAATCTACAGCTACTGTGAGACTCTCAGCAAAGATTCATATCACTGTAGATAGCCTGCAGAGCAGATGAACCATGGATGTTTTAGATGTTTTTTCTACAATTAGAATCCTAGCATGAGTTGTATTTTGTTTGGGTTCAAATGCAAAATGCATTGAAATGAGCCGTAAGATACTCCGAACGGCTGATATGCTATGACAAGCATCCGAGTACTTCCTTCTAGTATTTATTAATACCGAACAGTTTCAAAATTAGTGTTCTAATGATTCATCCTCAACATCACAGAATAAATTACATTCAAGTCGATCTTCATTCTGTATAAGTGAGTGTATATTGATTAACCTCAGGTTACCCGGGTGAATCAAATCATGTACTATTGAAAAAAAACCCAACTAAACGTTAGATGGCCTCAAATTCATATATTATGAGAAGGGTTTACGCTCCTCTTCTTCTACTCCTTCGCTGAGGATACCCATCCAAACAACTTTTCCCACTCCTCAGAACGGATTTGGTCTCATCAGCAGCTTGCAAGGTTTCTTCCTCACAGGCTTATTTGCCAGGACTTTGCCGAAATTTTCACATGACCTGGAATCTAGCTAAAGGTGAACCTATTTCCCCTATTTCATCTGGAACCTAGCTGAACGTGAACCTATTTCCCCTGTCTAGCTGAGTTCCATACTATTTAACCTCATAAAACTTGAGTGCTTAAAACATGTCGTCTTGACTATCAAATAATATTGCTATATCCGGCGCTTTGTACGCTGTTCATTGTTGAATTGAGTCCGAAAATACCTGGGAGCGTCCCCACTGGTTCCTGAATACTTCACTCTGGGACCAAAAACTTCTGCTCCTCTCCAAATATCTCTTCTGTATCCATCTGTATACCACAGAAGTCTCGTTGTGTTAGCAAATCCGGAAATTATAAATGATTCTGCTCAGGGGAGAGATAAGGAGAATATTACAATGTCCTTTGATGCCTCCCATCTTAAGCGACTATTACACTAGCGATCTACATACGTCTGCAAGCATGATCTGATGGCAAAGCATCCATCTCGTGTAACAGGGCAAAGTTCGTGTTTTGAAACTTGCAGAGATTTAGTTGTATAGTTTAATAGCAGGACACTCTCTCTCTCTCTCATCAGGTCGTGTTTACAGGCAAAGTTTGCTAATGTAATAGCCGCTTTATACTTGTCTCCCATTATGTTAACTATAGTTTACAGAGCTCTGGTACTCACTACCTACCAAGTGCAACTTGCTTAAATCCAACAGAGCCGCCAACGCCGTTGTGGGGGAGATTCTCATTGTCCCGCTTATATTAAGACACACTGGTTTCGAAATCTTTTACAATTTCATCAGAACTGTTTTCAGACTATTCAACTGATGCTGGATATTTCGCTGCACAGTTGGTTCAAGCAAAGTTTGTTGCTTGAAAAGTGACCACTTTTGAATCACCTTCTTGGTGGTCAGTTTTGACTATTTTGACGAGTTTTTCGATTGTTAAACAGTCCATGATTGTAAATGGTAACACTACTTACTTACTTAATTGGCCATAATAACCCGTTTAACGGATTTCGGCCTGCCACAACACATCCTTCCAGGCGCCTCCGGTTCGTGCGCGCCTACGCCAGTTGGTCACACCAATCGATGATAGCGCTTCCTCGATTTGGTCCTTCCAACGGATGCAAGGTCGTCCTCTTCGCCGACTTCCGCAGATTCCCGCATCAAATACCCGCATCAAATACCCGTCTCTCCGGAGCATCCTCCTCCATTCGAACGACATGGCCGAGCCAGCGCAGCCGCTGAATATTAATACGCTGTACAAACGTCTATGTCGTTGAGGAGCTCAGACAGCTCACTGTTGTATCGGATACGGAAATCATCGCCAACTCGCACTGGACCAAAGATCTTGCGTAATACTTTTCTCTCGAACACTCTCAAGGCCGCTGCATCTGTACTTAATGGTAACACACTTCTCTGAAAAATTGTCTCTTCAGATGAAAGTCTTCTGAATAGACGTTTTATAACCACTAATCGGATAACCCATTACATTTTCTTTCACTCAATGGCTTCATTTATTCAATTCAATTTGTTTTTAATTTAAAACTTTAAGCCAAAGAAAGTTAATTTTCGTTTAATAACAATAAAAGTTGAAAGCAAGCAAAGAAAAAGGAGTTAAAAATGGTTGAATGGTGGAAACGTTTGCTATTTGAAATGCACACACTTAAACATGCTTCCGCTCTTAAGGCATAATAATATACATACGCTACGGTACTTTCATACGAGAGTGTATGTGTAAATAAATATAAATTATTTAAGTAGTGTGAGTGACATTATAAGTTTAAATTATAATTTCAATATGCAATATGAAAAGGAAAAACTCTTTCTCTGCCCCTATCTCGTCCTTACTTTTCCTCTTTATATGGCCATAAAGCATGTGTGAAAAGAAAAACTCCTTTCTTGGCAAACACCATCAAAAAAAAAAAAAAAAAAATAATATCTGCTGCTCCCCAGTAATAATTTTCTTTTTAAATTGTTTTTTTTATTTTCTCTTCTCTTTCTACACTCTTTCATAAATATTTTAATAAATTTTAGTTGACACATGTTGAAAGAGAGAAAAAAGAATAAAAAAAAACGATGAAGAAAATAAGGAGAAAATATTGAAAATGTTTTCCCCTTTCATAACGGTTTTGTAAAGCAGAAAGGGAAAATAATTGAAGAGGTTCTCCTCATTCAATCATAAGGAGGAGTTAAATATTAAAATCCTTGTTAAATAGCTAATAAGGCAGGAAGGGTATTTCAATCAAATAAAATTGAAAAATTAAGTCACTTAAGATAAGATCACATTCACGTGCTTAAGCGGACCATAAGCGTATTAAAACACGATTCAAGTGGAAACAAGTGGAAGAGTTTTTCCGAGTATTTTGAAGTCACTTTGATAGGAAGCACTATCAACTCATCTAAGTACCTAACATGACTCACTCGATGTGCAACTAGTCACCCAGAGAACTAAAGCATTTCAGGACACTTAACTACCACTATTTTTTAGAAGTCGCTGTAGTCTAGTTGGTAGTGTGTTGGCTTATTATACGCAAAGCAAGGGTTCGAGCCCCAGGCCAGACATCAAAACAAAATATGAAAAAAATATTTATTCGGCGACTTCCTCTCACCAGACTTCTGGCAAATATTCTGAGAGTAAATAAAATTTCCATGAAAAAGTTTCTCAAAAATCTTTCGTTCGGAGTCGACTTTAAAATGTAGGTCCCACCACTACACACACAACATAAGTGGTGTGAGAAACTAGGACGTTGTACAATGGGTCAATTCGACCTCCGGGTACTGTACTTGTCTTAATTGACAAGTACACGTCCTCTAACCTAACCTAACCTAACTATCAAAATTTTGAAAATATTTTGTGTAAAATTTCTTCAAAGTTCATAGACTTAGAACCTAAACCCTAGCCACAGTGTAATCTTTAGCCTTAAGGTCGGCGTAAAGTTAGCAATTCTGATAGGCTTGGAGATTCGAGCTTTAAGGTGATCCTTACAAAAAAAAAAAAAAAAAAAAAAAAAATAAAAAAAAAATAAACGCACTCAAGCCAGTAAGGCCTGTTGTGATGCTGGAAAAAGCCTTGTGATAAGGCCGCTGAGTTTCCTAACACCTGCATCTGACAAGCGTGTAAGCTCAACTGCATAGCAGAAGACCCTTTTTTCCTTTCCTTTGCCATATAACTGGCTGGACTTGTATTCAGTAGGCATGAAATAATTTTCTTCTCTTCTTCGTTTGTAAAACTTCGTCATAAATTATCGGGTAGGTGCCCTAGCCCAATACATTTCGTATGAGTCCCCATAATACAATGCCTAGCAATTACAACCACAATACTGCTTCATTTTGGGTCATCCTTAATTGACAAATCGAGTGGTTGACAGCTGCCTCCTTAACTGTCCACTGAACGGCACCATTAAACTCTATCATGCTTCGGAATAATAACAGTAGATGGAGCAATTTACAGGCTACAACATACTCTTTTAAGGTTCCAATCTGTAGTCTACGATGTAAGTCAAGAACAGATAATAGGACAGCAGCAGGGGTCCCCTAGAGTCAAATATTCTGCACTCATGAATACTTTCTGTTAGCCTGACAGCTATCAAAGCATTGGCTTGTAAAACGTGGAAACCTCCAATATGGTTTTTGGCAGAGCGCTACGACACTCACTATAGAGTGTGAAAAATCCAACCAGGCAAGGCAGTAATAGAATGCCTCGTGGACAGGAACCAGACAGGTTAGATGAAAGACACAAGGAAAGCCTGCTCAAATTCAAAGAGAGCACGCTCTACACGATGACCAGGCGAGTGTTAGAGCACTGAGTGAAAACGCGGCGACCTCTAATACGATTTATGGCAGAGCGATACGAAATTCACTGTAGAGCGATTAAACTTACCAGGCATTGCAGCAATAGATTTTGTGAACGCCTCGTGGTCACGCCCCAGACAAATTAGATGAAGGGCACAGAGAACGCCTGCTAAAATTCAAAGATGGCACGCTCAACATGATGACCAGGCGAGTGTCAGAGCACTGAGTGAAAACGCGGCGACCTCTAATACGATTTATGGCAGACCGGCACGAAATTCACTGAAGAGCGATTAAACTTACCAGGCATTGCAGTAATAGATTTTGTGAACGCTTCGTGGTCGCGACCCAGACAAATTAGATGAAGGGCACAGCGAAAGCCTGCTAAAATTCAAAGATGGCACGCTCAGCATGATAGCCAGGCGGATCATTTATAGCAGAGCGGTACGAAATTCATTGAAGAGCGATTAAACTTACCAGGCTTTGCAGTAATAGATTTCGTTTACGCCTCGTGGTCACAACCCAGATAGGTTAGATGAAGGATACAGCGACAGCCTTCTAAAATTCAAAGATAGCACGCTCGGCATGATGGCCAGGCGGATCATTTATTGCAGAGCGGTACGAAATTCATTGGAGAGCGACTAAGCTTACCAGGCGTTTCAGTAATAGATTTCGTCAACGCCTCGTGGTCACGACCCAGACAAATTAGATGAAGGGCACAGCGACAGCCTGATAAAATTCAAAGATAACACGCTTAACATGATGGCCAGGCGGATGATTTATGGCAGAGCGGTACGAAATTCATTGGAGAGCGACTAAGCTTACCAGGCATTGCAGTAATAGATTTCGTCAACGCCTCGTGGTCACGACCCTGACAAATTAGATGAAGGACACAGCGAAAGACTGATAAAATTCAAATAAAGCACGGTCGGCTTGATGGCCAGGCGGATGATTTCTGGCAGAGCGGCATAAAATTCATTGCAGTGCTATTAAACTTATCAGGCTTTGCAGTAATAGATTTTGTGAACGCCTCGTGGTCACGACCCAGACAGGTTAGATGAAACGAAAGCCTGCTAAAATTCAAAGATAACACGCTTACCATGATGGCCCGGCGGGTGTCAGAGCACTGAGTGATAATGTGGCGACTTATGGCAGAGTGCTACGTGGACAGGACCCGGTAATGTTAAATAAACGGCACATGGAAAGCCTGTTTAAATTCAAAGAGAATACGCTTAGCGTGGTGATTTAATTCATTACCGGGCTTTGCATTACGAGTACTGAAGCGAGACGAGTTGCTCTTGGCCATATGGCTACCAAAATATGCAGCAGTTTCAGATGAAAGAAAGAAGAAGAGGAGGAAACCGTTCTTCACCTATTGGGTACATTCAAATCTGAGAAGGGGAAAGACCCTATATTTTTTTTTATGCAGATGTTATTGCAGATCTGTTGCAAATGGACATTAGAAACCCAGATGGTTTAATGAAAAGCCGTGGATTGTTGCAGGACTAGGGCAATGCACCGCAAAGGCCTGCATAGTGCCTAAGTATGTTTGGCCCTTACTTTTGGAGCTGCTTTAAGCCTGTTAAGAGGCATGTAACATCTGCTCTTTACTTTAATAAAAATATTTCATGACATAAGCAAACTGCTTGGAAATTCATGAAACTCTTCAGATTATTACGACCATAATTAAAACAGTTATGTACAGAGGCTATGCACAAGCCTTCAGGTCCTAAGGCACTATTCAGAAAATATTTAATGACTGAAGACAACAGCAATAACAGCAACAACAAAAAATTTTTTTGTAATAAAAACTGAAAACAATTGCTGGAAATAAAACAAATTGCAGGAGAATGTTTCTCAAGCAATAATTAAATAAAAATTAAAGATTTAAATACGAGGTTTATGAACATAATTTATAACAACAATAACGACAACAAGACCAACAATATATGACCAGCCTGGCCAGACATCAAAAATCAAATAAAACAACAGCAATAAAGAGAAACAAACAAACAAAACTTGAAGTTAAGCAGTTAACGAAACAATTTAAAGGCGTTAAACCGGAAACCGGAAATTGTAAATGTTAATACAAAAAAAGTATATAAAACAACAACAATAACTACAACAACAACTACAACAATAGCAATAATTTAAATAAAATAACAATTTAAAAAACAAATCCCACCCTTTAATGCCTAACTGTGGCTGGCTGCTTAAAGGTTCTACTTAAGGCCTTAACAAACGCCCGAACTTACAGAAACCAGGGTAATGGGTTTTCTCTTTCAAAAATTTAAATAAAAAACGAAGGAAGAAAAACAAAAAAGAAAGAAATTAAATTTTTGATAGTGATTCCTGTAATACAGATGCAAGGTGTTGTTGATTTCTTCCTTCTTTAAAATTCTTAAAGGAAACGGAAGTTGTTTATTATGCCTGGGCTTTAACTGCAAGCAGCAGTAGAGCGTATTATTGCAGAGAGAGGGTGAATTTCGTCTTCTGTAACCTATTATTAACGAAAATATTATGGCTTTCTTTTAGGCCAGGGGGGAGGGCGCCCTTCTTATATACGAAAAGTGCGATAGCAATTGTTTGCGGTATTTTGAACATAAACGTTTGGTTTTTTAGGGGCAAAAACAAGGCACCATAATGCTACCAACTTACAGAGGAAAGACGCTTTAACAACTCTAAAGATGCAGACAGTGGTATTATAATTTAATTTAGTGGAATCTAGGTAGGTAGGTAGGTAGGTAGAGGTGGCTGCCCATCCAAGAAACATTTTTGGATGGACTCAGGCCGCATTGGGCCCATTGTGCTAGCACAGTCATCCGTTGTCCCCTAGTCACGAAACCATTCGGAGCTCCTGATGAAGCGATTCAGGCTGCCAATGTCAATTCCTGACAGTTCCTCCAGATCATCCATGTAGTAAGTACCCAAGTACTTCCTTCTCCTTTGGCAAAGAGCCGGGCATGTACCCAGCAGATGAGGGACAGTCTTCTCTTCTTCCTCATCTCTGCAGCTTCTGCAGAAGTCGTTAGCAAGGTGTCCAAGACCAATGAGCCTCGCATGCGTACCCATAATGCAATGCCCCGTAATGACACCGACAACTACACTGAGCGCGCCTCTTTGGAGTTTAAGTGGACTCATTGTGCGCCACTCATCCAGCCTTGGCCAGATTTTACGAGCCGTTCTACCCGTGTCCGAGGCCGCCCACCTGTCGTTGACGGAATCGACGATCGCATTATCAATTATGAGCTTTCAGGTCCTCATAGGTATGCCCAGATTCGAGACCTCATCGGAGAGTTCGGTGGTCGTGCCCTGCCTGGCAAGTTCATCAGCTCTACAGTTACCCGGAATACCACTGTGCCCCGGTACCCATACGGTATGGATGTCATATCGTTCCGCTATCTCGTCGTGATATCTGCGCTAGCCGTACACCGTCTTGGAGTTCATCACATTAGAACTCAGAGCCTTGATAGCCGCCTGGCTATCAGAAAGTATGGTGACGCTCCGCTTAGAGACCCTTCCGTTCCCAATAATACTCGCCGCAGCCTGTATGGCCACCACCTCCGCTTGAAAGACACAGCAGTGGTCTGGTAGTCTTATAGACTGAGCTGAGATTGAAAGAGACTGAGCTGAGATTGAGAATTAATTCAACCAAAGCAAAACCCTCTATTCCCTACCCGTAATCTTAATGGAGTAGTTTTCACTCTATGCTTACTTACGTACTTAGTTGGTTATTACAACCCTGTAGTCAAGATTACAACCTAGCTTTTCCACCTACCTATGTTGCGTGTGTTAAATTTGCCCATCATAGGCGAGATCTGAAGTTTAAAGTATCGACTCCGCACAACTTATTTCTGTTCTGCCCGTGCACGAAGCCGCCCACGGAATCTACGATCACATTGCCAATTGTAAGCTTGCAGGTTGTCGAGAGGGATACCCAAAGTAGAGAACTCGTAGGAGAATTCAATTGTTGTGCCAGACAGAGCAAGTATGCCAAGATTGGTCCGCATACTTCCCGTAGGATGCTACCATCGTTAATGCGAGAGTGTGTCTTTTATCAGATTCCTAGACAAAAGAATACAGGGATAATAGACTCAGCATTGCCTTCAGATGAAGTCGCCGTAGTCTAATAGGTAGTGTGTTGGCTTATTAGAGGTAAAGCCCGGCTTCATATCCCAAGTCAGGCATCAAAACGAAATAAGATTTTCTGTGGAAAAACTCTGAGAGTAAATAAAACCTGCCATGAAAAAGTTTCTCAAAAATTTGTCATTCGGAGTCGACGTTAAACTGTAAGTCTCGCCACTCACGTATAAAATTAACGCACACAACATGGGTGCTGTGAGAAGCCAGGCCGCATTCCTGACTGAAGGGTTGAAATGGCCAATTATGTATGTATGTATTGCCTTCAGATTAGGACTCATGGCAAGTGGCCTTAGTCTTACAATCACCTCTTCCGTCGAATCATTGCTGGGATATTGAAAAAATCCCGCAAAATCTGCTTTGAAAAATGGATGGGCTTTAGATATAAATGATGCTTGACCCCCCAAAGAGTCAGACATTTTTGTTGCAACATCAATGAGAAGGAATAAAAAGGTGTGATAAACGTCTGTTCTCCAAATTACCATATGTAGGACACCTATCCTATGAATCCTCAAATTTTTCAGTTGGTACCGTTAATGTGTTACCCCCCCTGAAAATATTTAAAGCCTTTGAATTGTTCTGACAGAACAGTTATTTCTTTACCAACATCGAAGAATAAAGCTAAAGAAGCCAGGCAAGGCATGGCGAGGGTAAGCGAACAGGTAATGACTTTAACATTTTAAGTGTCTACTTTTAGGTGCTTTACAAATGTTGAACAGTGTTCTCTGTGTCTCTCTTTCTCTTTCTCTCTTGCTCTTTGTCTTTCTCACAGCAAATGTCTTTTATTTTATTATGTTTCTGTTTCGGAAAATTTCTGTTTTTGTTTGTTTTTCTGATGTTTTCGATGTTGTAAACGACAATTGGCCAAAAATGGAAGTGTTTTTCAGGCTGTTTATGAGCTCAAATTGGCGTTTTTCACTGCAAAAGAATACACAGTAAAAGCTGCTTACCATTGTAATTGTTTAGAAGGAAACCAAAGACACTTTCGTGGTTTAAAATTGAATTTTTTTTCTTCCAAATTTGAAATAATTTTTCTCTCGTCTTAAACAAGACGTGCTATTCTAAGCAGGGTTGACTGTAATCTATATTGCCCTTAACTGTTATCGTAGGTGTTTTTTGTATTGTATTGTATTTTGTTGTCCCTGTATGTGTGTATGTGTGTGCTTGCTTTTAAGGCATTTAAGATGCCTGCATTAAGATAACCAAACACTTCTTTGTTTCGTCCTTTTCACTTGCCTTCACTCCGTGTGTGTGTGCTGTATGTGCTATAACACCAGTGGTGATAATGAGCAAAATGTGTGTGATAATCGCAATATTCTGTTCAGAGCGTAAAATTGCCTGTGATAAGGAATCGAATCAAAAGAAAAGAAATTTTTTTCTGTTTTCTTTTCTTTTTTCCTTCAGTTTCTTTAAGCTTTATTGAAGAAATAAAATTGAAAGCAAACATCAGCAAAAGCTTTAAGGAAAGTGGAGATTAAAAGGAATATTTTAGAGCAAACCCCGTAGTTGCTTGCAGTCGCTTTATAGTCCAGTAGCCATTTCTATATATTTAAAGGGATCCTAGTTCTTGGCAGATAGATTTTGACATATTTTCGAGCAGTTTTCTATCTCTAACGAATTTAAGTTTCCTCAGCAGTGGCCTTCCTACGTACAGAACAAGATCCCACGACGGCCAGCTTTATCGCCCATTTTGATACCATAATTAATATCCAAACCGTGGATTAAACATGCCTTACACTAAAGCCACTCTATTCTATTGTAAAAGATTATTGCAAGATTCTTTATATTGAAGGAACAAATCAGAGGTTAGAGAGGCGTGGATACTGTATACATGAAGTAAAAGATAGTCTCGATCCTTCACTCACAGCTCCTGCCATTGCATATTGCACCGGGAGAATTGAAGAAGAGAGTCAGTCGTCTTCTTGTCCAAATAACTCTAGTCGATCCTTACAATTTTGCACTTATGTTCCTGCTGCCCATGTAGTTGAGTCCCTATAAAAAGAGCGGAACATATTTATTTTAACTGAGACAATCGGAACACTTAGATCCTATACATATTGGCTATTTAAAGCTTTATAACTGAACTAGGCAGTTCATCCGACTTGTTTCATACGTCCTGGAACTCATATAGCAAGAGTACGTGTTTCAAACCCTGGCTTAGACATCTTGGGCAAAATAAAAACGAAAAAAAATATTTCTTGCGGCGACTTCCTCTCAGCAATCGTCTACCAATAACTCTATGAGTAAATAAATAGCTCATAGGTTTCTCTATTTTTTGCCCGATTGGTTTACTTAGGGTTTCCAAATGGGGGTATAGGCTCCTCTGCATCCTCAGCGAGAGTTCTATTATTTGATGATTCAATGAAGATTCCTCACTTGACACTCTCCAATCTTTTATGGGCCTTGGAATGTTGGGAGTAGCTACAGTGATATCTAAATTCACTTTCTAGATTTAAAATTACATTACGGGTTTGGAAGCTATATATACTCCAATAGGTACATAGGTAGATGGGTTGAAAGCGAAGACGCCTAGAGTCCCATGCCTTTTGTAGGTGTTTTGATCGCGCACCATTAGTAATATCACTTTATTTTCTATAGGAAGTCTGTATCTTGTACAGACTTCCCCAATTTCTTCCAGTCCACTCCTCTAAGACGAGTTATTTCTGGTATAGCGTCCTTCCCAAAATATGGAATCTCAAGTTTATGAGAGCTGGGCAGTGATACGAGAAGACCTCCATCGCTTCGATGTCTTCACCGCATTCACCAATACCTGATAGGTTGAGTGTGCCGTGAGTACGTTTATTAGCGTGCGCGGGTTGCCCTTATTGAGTTTTAAAATACTCATGGTTCTCTACTCATTAGTATCGTCCCAAGGTTTTTTTGTAATTCTAACTACTACTACCCCAATAATGGATGTGACGTTTCCGCATACTTTCTCTGCTTGATCTTTAATGCTTTGAAAGGCATTGGGTTATCCAAGTTTATGGTATGCAATACTCTGGCTTTATGAGCTAGAATATTTGTTTCCTCATTTCCAATTACTTCATGATGACTAGGAACTCATACAACAGGTACTCGCCCCTCTTGTTTTGGCCATTGCAATTCCTTTAGTCAAGATTACAACCTAGTTTCTTACACTATCCATGTTGTGTGTGTTAATTTCATTCATGAATGGCGAGACCTATAGTTTAACGTCGACTGCGTATGATCGATTTTTTGGAGAAATATTTCATGGCAGTTTTATCATGTCAGAAGACTGCAAAGGGGGGGGGGAAGTCCCCGAGAGTAATATCTGTGATGGGGTTTATGTCTGAACTAGGATTTTCGCTAAATAAACTAGGGTCACTTTACAGCCCTTGTTAGTTTATTTACTTTTTGTACAACCCTCGTGTGTAATTAATATTCGTTTTTAAAGCTTATTTTAGTGCATTAATTGAGGTGTACTCGTCCCTATTGTTTTGGTCATTGCAACCCCTTTAGTCAAGATTACAACCTAGTTTCTTACACTATCCATATTGTGTGTGCTAATTTCATTCATGAATGGCGAGATCTATAGTTTAACGTCGACTGCGTATGACAGATTTTTTGGAGAAATATTTCATGGCAGCTTTATCATGTCAGAAAACTGCAGAGGGGGAGGTCCCCGAAAGCAATATTTTTCATCTTTCGTTTTTGTTGGAAATACCTGTGTTGGGGGTTTATGTCTGAAATAGGATTTTCGCCAAATAAACTAGGGTCACTTTACAGCGATTGCTAGTTTATTTACTTATTGTACAACCCTCGTATGTAATTAATATACGGTTTTTAAAACTTCCTTTAGTGCATTAATTGAGGTGTCAATTTATTTGTAAAGTTCTACGAAAAAACGTCATGCCCCTACGCAATCATATTAATATGCTAATCGGTGGTAAAAAGTGGAGAAAAGAAAGACGAAAAAAAATGTTGGCGAATATGTATGCGCCCTACAACACAACGCCGAGGGGGCTGCAATAGCAACATAAACCACACTGGAAATTTTTATTTATTTATGGCAGAACAATTTTTTGCATTTGATTTCGCTTCAAAAATAAAATAAAAAAATAAAAATGAAATGAAATGCAATAAAAAAAGGAACCTCATCACGCTTTATTAAAAAAAAAGCTGAGAAAAAATGGATTTTTTTTGTTATATTTTCCACATGATGTCATACATTATTTACAACATTGCAACGTGACTAGCATTTTGTGTTGTTGCAATTCATATTCATACATTGCCTTATAAATATACACACACATGTGCATACATACGTACATTTATTCATTCGTCCTGTTAAAAAAATTTATTTTATTTATTTGCCACCAACAAAACTGTGTAACAAGGGACGCAGCAGGATGAAGCGCCACCACTTCAATTTACACATGAAATAAAACTGCTGCTGTACGCACACAAGCCACGAGGTACAAAAAAAAAAAATAAAAAAGGAATAAAAAACCAAAAACAACACTGTGAAGAAATAAAAAATGATAAGGAATTCATCTGTAATGAAAAAAAAACCCCAACAACACTATGATGCATGTATTGTTGCTGCAGCTTCGTTCTGTTTTCGTTTTTTACAGATGAAATTGTAAAGCAATTTGCAACAGATGTTGCATTACTCAGCTCATACGTGCATTATAGAATAAAAAGTAAATATTTTAACATACAAATATTGGAGATTAAGCAGCAGAAGCAAATGCAATGAAAAAAACTGCACTTTTTTATTTCCAATAATAATGCAAGAATACTAAATGAAGGCAACAATTTCACAGTGTTACGTTTTTGGGAAAAAGTACCCAAAAGAGAAAAGTATCGAATTAAAGTACCAAATGCTTCAAAGACACAGCTCTTCCTCTCAACTATATTAACTCACCTTACTTACTTAAGTTAATTGGTCGTAACAGCCCTTTAGTCAGGATTACAACCTAGTTTTTCCACCCACCTAGGTTGTGTGTCTTAATTTTATCCGTGAGTGGCAGGATCTACAGTTTAAAGTCGACTCCGAACGACAGATTTTTGAGAAACTTTTCATGGCAATTTTTATTTACTCTCAGAGTTTTTGACAAAAATCTTCTGAGAGGAAGTCGCCGACGAAATCCTTTTTGTATTTTTGTTTTGATGTTTGGCCTGGGGCTCGAACCCTGGCTTTACCTCTAATAAGCCAATACACTACCTACTAGACTATGGCGACTTTACCTTACTTAAGTTAATTGGTCATAACAACGCTTTAGTCAGGATTACAACCTAGCTTCTCTACCCACCTATGTTGTGTGGGCGGGGCGGGGCCCTACAGTTTAAAGTTGACTCCGATTGACAGATTTTCTTTTTTTCAGTGCAATTTAATTTAGTGACAGAGTATTTGCCAGAAGATTGCTGAGAGCAAATCATCGAAGAATTATTTTTTCGATTTATCTGGCCTGGAGGTCCAATTACACTACAAGGAAAACCAAGAAACATGGAATGCAAGTCACAAAGAATTTTACAAGCCTTTTTAATCGTTCGTTGCTTACGAAAAATCAACAAATCATCGACCATGCAAAAGGAGCTGATATCATCATTGGAAATCCGACGACGCAATCGATTGGTACTGGGTCCACCCAAGACCCAGGGTAATATTTTACGTTTAGATCTGGACTGGAATCCATAGAGTAGTTGCAGGAAAGGCAGACCTGCTACTGATGGTAGACTCAAAAGTGCTAGGAGCAGGCTATGCATAGCGGGAAATTAAAAACCTAGCCTCGAGAACCGCTGTGGCATACAATTGCGACTTTTAAAATTTTCACAAGAAACAGTCAAACTGAGCCAAATCGCACGATCTCGGCGGCCAATTCACAAAACCCCCATGTGAGATAACCATGCCCTCAAATTGCTCATGTCACAAAAGCAATGTGACATGAACTGTGTAGCACATAGTGCCGTCTTATTGAAATCACTTGTCATTGCTAGGAGCAGACTATGCATGGCGCAATATTAAAAACCTAGCTTCGAGAACCGCTGTGGCATACAATTGCGACTTTAAAAAATTTCACAAGAAACAGTCAAACCGGGTCAAATCTCACGATCTCGGAGGCCAGTTCACAATACCTCCATAAGAGATAAACATGCCCTCAAATTGCTCATGTCACAAAAGCAAAGTGACATGAACTGTGTGTTGAAATCACATGTCATTGGTGTCCATATCATTCAATTCGAGTCAAAAGAAGTTAATAATCATTGACCTAGCGTGCTCACCGTTAACAGTGAAAGTGTGGCGTTCAACAGCAAATATATGCAGATGACACCGTCAGTCTAAAATGCATACCCAGCAGTGATGCACTGAAAGCTGTTGGAACTTATGTGAAATGTGCAGCCAGAGCCCATTTATCGCAAACACTTCCTTTTCTATAGTCGTTTAGCTTAAGTTCCTGAGGCAGTTAAATTTGTTGTCTGCGAAAGGCCGAATTCTTGTAAGCAACGCAAAATCGATTGCCTCAGATTCTTACGGATGTCAGCGATATTTTTGGCAAATCTTACTTTTCATGGACGTGCGTGCTTAATGAAGCAGTGGACTCTGTTTTATCCACCACTTTGCGAATAGTGCTCTCGGACGATTATGCGCCAAAACAGAATACCCCAACATTTTGAAAAAACAATTTTATTATTTGGAAGTGTTGTTAAATGATATACGAGTCCATGGTGATTTGGTAAAGCAACTAAATTGACTGATTTGATGGTCGCCATAGTCTAGTAGGTACATACTTTAAACTTCAGCTCAGACATCGAAATATGAACAAATTATTCTTCGGTGACTTCCACTCAGCATTCTGAAAGTAAATAAAATTGTCATGAAAAATTTCTCAAATTTGTCGTTTATACTATGTTCAGATATGCACTTTAATTGAGTCAATATTCGGTTTATTGAGTACAATATTTTAAGTGTTCAGACATAGTAATATATGCAGTTCAGCTGCTTATTCAATATTCATTTGACAGCTGGTAAACAAAACAGCTGGTTGTTTCAACAACATTGTTTTTATTTTGTTTTGTTTTTTTTTTCTTGTTGACATTTGAGTTGTCAAATATCAACAGAAAGTGTTCGGATAATTGTACTATGCTCACATACTTATGACAGTGCTGTATTTTAAGTTTTACTCAATATTATAACAATTTGCGTATTTATTGCGCAATAATTAATTGAAACTTTATATTAAATATTGAGCTCAATAATGGCGTTTATTGTGATTTACGTAATAAAGGTGCATATCTGAATACCGTATTAGAGACGACTTTGGTTTGGTCCGAACTGTCATTGTTCGGAAATCCCTGTTGGAAGACCCAATATTTATAACTTTCTGAATTTTTTAACCAACGTCCCTTTTTTTAAAAAGTAGTAAAGGGTCCGCCAAATAACTTTTTTTTGAAAATGCTTTAAAAAGAAAACTGAATATTTTCTCAAATTTATTTTTTTATTTGAAAGTACAATCCTTCCGGTTAATAATGGAAACTAATTTCATTCAAATGGCTGCCTCGGCTGGCCATGCAGTAGCCTACACGATCGGTCCAATTTTTAAGAACATTATCGATTGTGTGCAGCTGTATTTCACCAATGGCTTCACGAATATTGTCCTTTAAAGCCTCAATTGTCTCTGGCTTGTCGGCGTAACACTTATCTTTGACGGCACCCCACAAATAATAGTCCAACGGTGTCAAATCGCAGCTCCGAGGTAGCCAAACGACATCAGCTCTGCGGCTGATAATGCGATCTTCAAAAACAGGGCGCAAAACATCGAGTGTACCTTCGGCTGTGTGGCACGTAGCGCCGTCCTGTTGAAACCAAATGTTGCCAATATCCTCCTCTTCAATTCTTGTGAACAAAAATTCGTTCAACATGGCCCGATAACAATCGCCATTGACTGTAACGGCCATTCCTTGCTCATTTTCGAAGAAAAAATTGCCCAATTATGCCTTTGGACCACAATCCGCACCAAACAGTGACTCGTTTTGGGTGCGTCAGTTTTTCAATGTATGCGTGCGGGTTTTCTGTGCCCCAAATGCGACAATTTTGCTTGTTTACATACCCGCCAAGAACAAAATGAGCTTCATCTGAAAAGATGATTTTTTTTGCCAAAAATCGACATCTTCTGGTGTAGGCTACTGCATGGCCACCCTAGGCAGCCATTTGAATGAAATTATTTTCCATCATTAACCGGAAGGATTGTACTTTCAATTAAAAAAGAAATTTGAGAAAATATTCCGTAGTTTTCTTTTTAAAGCATTTTCAAAAAAAAAATATTTGGCGGCCCCTTTAGAAAAGTACTTTTTTTTATAAAAAAAAAGTAAAAAAGTACCTTTCAAAATTTCGTTTTTTGGTTTCTTTTTAAAACAATTGATTCTTAAATCTGAAGTTTTTAAAATTTTTTTAACAATTTTTTTTTTCGTTACACTGTAACTGTTGCAGGTAAACAACTTCATCAGTTTTTACAAAAGTTGAACTCTTACAAATTGAACCTTTTATTTGAGGTTCTTTTATTATTAAAAAAAAAAAAACAAAAAAAAGAAATTGTTTTCCATTTCATTTGCTTATTTTCTTTGAAGCTTTTGAAAAATTAAAATGTTTTTGTTTTGGTACTTTTTTTTGAGCCATGGACCAATATTTGCCCGGTTATAATTTTTAAATGCAGTGTCAACAGTTTTTTTTTCTTCTCTTTTTTTCTTTTTGCCACTGTAACAGGCACATCAAAATCATGTTATTTTTTTCCGTGTTATTGTTGAAAAAAACCCTCTTAAAAAATCTCTAAAACTATGCTTTTATAAGGTCATAATGGAAAAAAGGGCACAAAAAAAGTTCGGAGAAAAAAAGTACTTTCAATGTTAAAACACAACATAAAAGAGGGGATAAAAGTCACCCACTTGAACATGTTTTTTTATGACATTTATTTGCATTTCTTTTTGTTATTGTTTTTGTTCTTTTGGGCCCATATTTTGCTAGCTTGGCATTACTGCCATCAGCCATTACCAGCTTTATTAAACTAAAGGTGTGTGTGTATGCGCGCGCTTTACCGTTTTCTCTGCTCCACTTATCTTTGTTTAGTGGTACGTGACACCTTTCCTTACTTAGCTTCGATACTGCATTTACACTTATCAGGATGTCTTTCTGTTTGTTGCCATTATTTGTTGTTGTTGTTGTTGTTGTTTGTCGTTGTTGTTATTGTTGTTGCCTATTTCTTGGCAACATCTAAAAATTAGGGAGCAAAAAAAGGAATGAAAAACAAGAAAATCTGTTGTAAGTCGTTGTGTAGGTTGTCGTTGAATTTCAAATGCCGGAAGTGCTGACATATTTACTGCATTTTCCAAAAGACTGACAACTGCATCACTTATGTTCTCTATAAAGGTGAAAAAGCAGTCTGTTCTCGCAGGTGCTTAAATTAAGAAAATAATTTTTTTTGAAGGGAAAAATTCAAAAAGGGCCTTAAATTGACATCCGTTCCTTTGTAATGTTTGTTTTCAAAAAGTACTTTTTCCATAACAAAACGTACCAAATTAAAATTATGCCTTATTTTAATCAATTTTTGGTATATAAAGAAATTTTTTGTTTTTTGTTGAAGTTACAAAAGTACTTTTTAAAAAAGTACTTTTTTAAAAGAGTACCACATTCGAATTTTTGTACATTTAAGCTAATTTTTCTTGGCTAAAAAGCATTTTTATTCATACGAGTATATAGTGGATTCATTGGTACTTAAAAAATATCATTTGTACTGTCTTAAAGAAAGTACTTTTTTTTAAAAAAAGGCACCAAATTGAAATTTTTATTTAAAATTTATAATTTTATTTATTTCTGACAAATGGATAGAAAATTTTTCTTTTTTGGGGGAGGTACTTTTTAATTTTGCAAAAAGTACCTTTCCCACTTTTCATTAGTACTTTTTGGAAAAGCACCAAATTAATATTTTTATTTAAAATTTATAATTTTGATTATTTCTGACAAATGGATAAAAAGTTTGTATTTTTTGGGGGAATGCACTTTTTAATTTTGCAAAAAGTACTTTTGGCACATTCATTGGTACTTTTTGGAAAAGCACTAAATTGATATAAATTTGTAATTCTGTTTATTTCTAACAAATGGATAAAAAATTTGTGTTTTTATCCAAATGTAATTTTTAATTCTTCAAAAAGTACTTTTTTAAAAAGTACCAAATTGTAATCTAACTTTAAAATTTATAAAGTTAGGCCCTTTTTGCATAAGGATTTTCCCATTTTACCATACTGATTGTTCCGTTTCCCTTTATAACTGTGATTTTTAGTGCCTGTTGTAGCAGAAGTTTTTCTTGCCAGTGTGTACGTACGTTCGTACTATTCTATAGTCACGTTTTTGCATATGACGCAAAATATTATGATGATTTCTGGTGCTTTCTTCTGTTCTGTTCTGTTCCTTTCTTTTCGTTTAATTTTATTTTTCCTCATTTGCGATTCATTCACTCACAACACTAGAGATTGAAAAATAAAAACGAAAAGAAAATCCATTTTCACAGTGATTTTTAAACCCAAAATCCAATTTTTTCCGACGTGTAAGGACAACAACAACTAACAACGGTAGTAGGTGTGTGTGTGTAGGACTCTAAAGGTGAATTGAAATTTTATGAATGTCGGGTATAATTTCATTGAAGCGTTCCTTAGAATTTTTTTCCCTTTTTTGTTTAGGGATAGGTTGTCAATTTTTCTGTTTTTTTTTTACTTGGTGAGGTTTGTGGTTAAAAATGGATTTTTATGTCAGAGGAAAATATGTTTTTTATTGAATGGGAAAACATCTTGTTCCTGGTTGGATGTATGATTAGCAAAATTTTAACTTTAAAGTGCTCGCAGTGATCGGTTTTAATGGGAAAATTTTTATTTTTCTGGCAATTCAAAGGAAAACATGATTTGCATTTCTTTCTTCTTCTTTTTTTTGAAAGGATTCTTGTGTAGAATGTTGCACAGCATTATGCTATAAAGCTTTCAGGCCAAATTGTAAGTTTCATAAGGAGTTTATTTGAATTTGAACTTTTTTCTTTGTGTTTTTGTTTTAATGACATGCGATTATGACAGGAGTTTAAATGCTTTCTGATAAATTTTAATAGCATTGCAGTTTTTAAGGTCTAAAAACTCTTTTTTTATTTGATTTAAAATTTGTAAGAAATATAAATTTAAAATTTCCTTTTGGTACCTTTTCTACAAAAGTACTTTTTCAAAATGTACCATAACGTTTTCCACTATAAAATAAAAATATACAATATTTATTGAAAACAAATAAAAATTAGAAATTTTAAGCCAAAAATTCAATTTGGTACTTTTTCCAAAAAGTATCTTTTTAAAATGTATCGAGACATCTTTCTAAAAAACATAAAAATATCCAAAATTATTGAAAACGAAGAAAAATTAGAAATTTTAAGGCTAAAACCAATTTGGTACTTTTTCCAAAAAGTACTTTTTCAAAATATACTCAAGCGAAAAACTAAAATATTCAATATTTATTATTTGTTGATTCATTTATTAATTACAATACAATTACAAGTTATATATTAATTATATACGAGCTGAGTAACTTTGACCATATGCTCGGTGTAGTGTCACAGACCAAAGTCTCTGATGGGAATCGAACCCACAACCCTCACGCTAATAATCTAGTACACTACTCACTAGACTACGAGAGCATGCTCAATATTTATTAAAAACAAACAAACAATTATGAACTTTTGAGACAAAATTTCAATTTGGTACTTTTTACATAGGAGTATATTTCAAAAAGTACCACAACACTTTCCTTTAAAAGTGGAAGTTTTTAATGTTTATAAAATATAAATAAAAATTATAAAATTTAAAACAATATTTCAAATTGGTACTTTCTTTAAGCAAGTACTATTTCAAAAAGTACCAAAGTACTTTCTTTTTCAAATTAAAGATTAATATTCTATAACTAGAAATACAAATTTTAAATTTTAAACAATATTTCAAATTGGTACTTTCTTTAAGAAAGTACTATTTCAAAAAGAACAAAAAAGCCCTGCATTAAAAAAGGTTTTTTATAGATCAAAGACAAATCTCAACTAAAAATTTTACATAAAATTTTAATTTTTGTTATTAAAAGTATTGCTTTTTCCCAAAGGGTTAACATAAGATACCAAAAAAGTACTTTTTTAAATAGTATCCTTGGATTTACACTTTCGGATAAGCTTTAATAAATTTTAGGTTGCCCAACGAATTGAACTATTCTTCAGTTCACGAAACATTTTACATCAAATTTTAATTTTTGATAATAAAAGTACTACTTTTTCCTAAAGGTTTAATATAAGGTACCAAAAAAGTACTTTTTTTAAATAGTGTCCTTGGATTTATAGTTCCCGATAAGCTTTAAAAAATTTTAGAGTGCCAAACGAATTAAACTATTCTTCATTTGAAGAATTAAAGTTGTTAACAATTTTATGCCATCGATTTTTGGTGTTGGTAAAAATCATCTTTTTTCCCTTTTCTCCCCCTTTTACAATGGCTTACCAAATTCAAATGTTGCCATGGCGAATATTCTAATTATTATGCTACGTTCACATATGATTTTTGGACAATAAATTTCTATAATTTTTAATAACAATAGTCCTGTAACGAGGTGATGACTACAACCTGCCACATTTTGTTGCACAGCTGCTGGTTTAGATTATCGCTTAATATATGGATTTTTATAAATTCATAGATTCATGTGACAATTTTTGTGTGCATATATTTGCCACAAACAAACCAAAATAATTTCCCTGCAACAATACGCGTTCACGCTGAATGAATTTTTTTTTTTTATTCATGTCAACCATAAAATCGGATTATTTTTAATTATTTTAAGCAAATACTGCTATGTTAGAGAATTTTCGCTGAGTAAGGTTACGTTGGTCACTCGAGGATTGTAGGGCGT
Organism: Sarcophaga carnaria; assembly: GCA_958299815.1. Classification (NCBI taxonomy): domain Eukaryota; kingdom Metazoa; phylum Arthropoda; class Insecta; order Diptera; family Sarcophagidae; genus Sarcophaga; species Sarcophaga carnaria. Next base: position 9,644,267 of record OY283149.1, on the reverse strand, counting down.
TTAGAATTAGTGTCGACTACATGATACCACAGTATGGCTTTTGCATTCATTCTGAAAAGAGAGGTTTGGGGAAATGGTGTCACGTACCTTGTACACAACTTCATTCAGATTTGCCAGAGATGGTTCGTAAGTGGGTACAACCGAGGGTGGTGTTATCTCTTCGGAATCTGCAGGCATAAGGAAGTTGGATCACTGTAGAGTGTTCCAGTATCTGCCATACAGGTTGCTGTAAGGATTATGAAGGGCAAAAATACTGTTGGGAAGGGTATTAGCACGCTATTTGACACTCAGGCAGCTGTTAGAGCTGTGTGCTCTAATGTCACAACCTCTAAAATGATTTGTCGCTGTCAAAAATCTCTCAATTACATGGAGTAACGGTACAATATTCATATCAATGTGAGGACTGGAACACACTGGTATTCCTGAAAAATTAAGAGCGGATGTGATGAACATGGCAAAACTATCCAACTCTTCGGTGAATCCTATATATTGGGAAAAACCTTTGAAAACATGTGCGCTTACCATTAACAATGTAGTCTCGGCTTTGGTCCATATGGATCTCTTTGGATACGATACAAAATGCAACAAATCTTACCAAGGCTAGATAAAAAAGGCACTGAAAGTCTGTTTCTGTACTTTTTTGAAAGTACTTTTTTGGAAATTCTTTGAATTCTTACTGAAGGGCTTTTTAAAGAGTACCGTTTGAAGTCGTCGTAGTCTAGTAGGTAGAGCGTTGGCTTATTAGACGTAACGCCCGGGTTCAAACCCCATGTCAGACATCAAAACCAAAATATGAAAACTCTGCGAGTAAATAAAACTGCCATGAAAAGTTTCTCAAAAATCTGTCGTTCGGAATCGGCTTTAAACTGTAGGCCCCGCCGCTCATGTATAAAATTAACACACACAACATAAGTGCTGTGAGAAGCTCGGTCGTAATCCTGACTGTAGGGTTGTAATGACCAATTTTGTATGTTTAGAAATTAGGTTTGAAAGAATACATTTAAGAAAGTATCTCCCAGAAACTACTTTTTAAAAGTACATTTTGGGGAATGATTTGTAAACAAATACGATTGAAATACCATTTAATAAGTACTTTATTGAAAGTACATTCTTGGAATTACCTTTCAAATCTATCATTTAAAAGAATTCTTCTTAATGTACTCTCTGAGATGTACTTTTTAAAAAGTACCTTTTCAATTGCTCCCTTTAAACAGTACCTTGGAAAATATGTTACAGTGTGTACCTATTATAAAGTATATTTTAAGAAACTCCTTTTAGAAAGTACCTTACAAAAAGGATCTTTTAAGAAATAACCGTTAAAAGATACATTTTAAGAAGTATCCTTTAAAAAGTACCTTTAAACACATTTTTGAGAACGTGTCTCATATAAAGAAGCATTAAAAAGCGCCTTTTCAGAACTAACTTTAAAAACTACCTTTTTTAATACACTTTACAAAAAGTACCTTTTAAAAATACCCTTCAAAAAGTACCTTTCGAAAGGTACCTTCCACAAAGTATCTTTTAAAAAGTACCTTTTAAAAGAATACCTTTTAAAATGTAGTTTTCAAAAAGGACCTTTTAAAAACTGCCTTCTAAAAAGTATGTACCTTTTTTAAAACACCTTTCAAAAAGTACCTTTTAGAAATACCCTTCAAAAATTACCTTTCGAAAGGTACCTTCCACAAAGTACCTTCTAAAAAGTACCTTTTCAAAAATACCTTTCAAAAATTGCCTTCTAAAAAGTATGTTTTAAAAAGTACCTTTCAAAAAGTAGCTTTTATAAAGTAATTTTTTTTTTTTTAATTTCTTCTGTAAGAAGTCGCATAAATAAAATCTTTTGTCCAGAATTCAATTAATTTTCGTATTTTATAAAATACCAGCGTGGCGTGGAAAATGTGATGGTCAGTCTTAAGTCCATTTAGTAAATCCCCTTGAAATTGTTTCCATTTCAAGTTTTTTTTTTTTGTTTGTTTTTGATTATGATTATTTAGTTGAGGGATTATTTTGTGCCCCCATCCCCCATTTTTTTTTTATTATTGTAAGCATTTAAAGTAACATTTGGTTGCTTTTTTTATTATTTTGAGGGCGTTATAGTTGGTCTTTTTGGACTGGGTATGGGGTGCGTAAACAAGTTTAATGGGAAAGAAAAGGAAATGTTTCAAGAAAAGTAGAAAAACTTTCTTGAGACAAGTATTGAAATGCCTGTTTCCCAGTTTATTTTACAATGATCCAATTGTAAACAGCGTAGGGCATGCTGAAGTCGTTCTGGACTTACTTAAACAGCTTTTCCACTGTATTATTATTCTTGTTAAAGACATTTGTTTGTAAAGCATTTAGTACGAGGCTTAGGGAGGCTGAGGCTTTTATGATTCCCTTGTGGTTAAACATATTCAATGCCAGAGAGAGCTCTATTAACAACCTTTAGAAGAGTGTTGGAGAGAAGAGGAAGGGGAAGGGGGGGGGATGATAAAATAAGGAAGAAGTAAACGGTTTTTAAAGGCAAAAGCAACAACTATTGTTGTATTATTGTGACAAAAAGAAAAACAACAAAAGTAAACAATTTCGTTGATAAAAAATGGAAAAGGCGGACAGCCAACACCCCCCCCCCCCCCCCAAAAAAAACTCATAACCGAAGACGTGTTGTCATCTTGTTGTTTCTGTGCTACAATAACATTTGAAAGCCATAAAGAGAAAAGTAAAAGAATAAAAGTACGAGAAAATGGAACATAACAAAGGGAAATCATTAGATTACAATTGTTGATCTAAAGGTTAATGAGACACTTACTACATTTTGAGCCTTCATTACATTACAAGTGCCACGTACCATACATACTATACGACGTCGGATCTGCTGTCGTCTAGATTTCACCTAAAATTGTTTGGTAAAATTGTCTCATTCCAAGGGGATTCCCTTTCCTCAAAGACAATTGTTGTCTTTAGCATTTTGTTGAGAACAGAGTTTTCTCTCGTTTTACTGCTAAAATTCCCATTTTTTTCTTTTGAAAGCAAATGGAAACGAATTGCTGGTAAAAAGGTAAATTAAGGTAATTTAGAATTTAAATTATGGCATCAAATTCAAGAATTTATGGCTCAAATACAAGTGCTTTTCTTTTAATAATAAAAATAAAAAGAGAAAAAGAATGAAAATTTCAAATAAATTCTCAAAAAAAAAATCTCTTAAAATGTGACATTCAATGCAGAGATACATAGATTACGTATGCGGAGCATGGCATTTAAATTGTTTTAAGGAAATTAAACAATTTTTTTTCCTTTAATAAGAAAATTTGTTTTAATTTTCTGGCGGCAATAGAATAAATTCTACTTAGTTTTTTAATTATATTTTAAGGTGTATTAATTCGTTAAGAAAAATATCTTATTTTCCAAGTTAATCTCTAATCTAATTGTGGAAAAAAGTTTAAGTGGCACAGCAAAGTAATTTAAAATAGAGCGTTGGCAACACTCTGGCTTATGAAGTCTTAAAAAACTTGTAAATTTTCTGGCACATTTGTTTTCAAGAGAATGTGTACCAAATTTCATTTTTACTGGGCTATGACATGAATTGTATGGGCGATAGGCGATGGGCGTGGTTAATTTTCATGGAATTCCATTTCTTTTCTAACTTAATCAATAGAATTTTATTTTTTGTCAAAAAATGTATGGGTGCTGTACCCCTGTGCGACATGGCGGTAGCAACTATAGGCGAAATTCCAAACGTGCCACTTAGGGAACCTGCCGGTTTCATCCGGAACTTGGGTTGGTTCAAACCCATCACTAACGGATCATGACAAATGGGCTTACCTCGCACTGGGTAGGTTAGGTTAGGCTAGAGGACGTGTACTTGTCAATTAAGACAAGTACAGTACGCGGAAGTCGAATTGACCCATTGTACAACGTCCTAGTTTCTCACACCACTTATGTTGTGTGTGTTAATTTGGTGGGACCTACAGTTTAAAGTCGACTCCGAACGACAGATTTTTGAGAAACTTTTCATGGCAATTTTTATTTACTCTCAGATTTTTGGCCAGAAATCTGCTGAGAGGAAGTCGCCGACGAAATACTTTTCGTATTTTGTCTTGATGTAGGAAACCTGCCAGTTTCATCTGAAACTCGGGGTGATTCAAACCCACCCATAACGGATCATGACAAATGGGCTTCCTGGGCTGTATTGCGTATCGCGTCGGCATATCGTACAGTGTCCGCTCCAGCCGTACTGGGTATAATCCCTGTGGATCTGCTGGCAGCGGAGCGGATGGAGATTTATAAGGCGAAATCGGCTGGAAATCACATGACCGGTTACTTCAGGGAAAACACCATTTCAAAATGGCAACGACGATGGAACGAGGAAGATAGAGGAAGATTGGACAGCGAAACTTATTCCAGACATAAGGCCATGGATTGGTCGGAAATTTGGAGCGGTAAATTACTACGTTACACAGATGTTATCTGGTCACAGATATTTTAGAAAATATCTGCACAGAATGGGCAAGACCGCCTCCCCTTACTGTCTTTACGAGTAAGGGGAGGTAATTGATGACGCAGAGCACACTGTTTTCGAGTGTGCACGATGGCAGAGCTATCACTCTGTACTGACATCAATAGTTGGAACGATCACAGCCGCTAACATTGTCGGGGTCATGATTGCGAGTAGTGGAAATTGGACCTCGGTGGTGAATTACGTAGAGCGCATTCTGAGACGAAAAACAGAGATCTTGAGGCTGCAGAACAAGTAAGCATGTCGGCATAGGTGATACTATCACACGTGCCAAGCGAAACCCAAACGGTGATTTAGACGAAAGCAATAGTGGAGACGCTTAGATGTCTCCTCAACTTTCGATACGCAATCCGGACGCGGATATAAACATGGAGAGGAAAAAAGGGCCAAAAGGACTCCGCTCCGAAGTAATACCACCCTAGTTCTGGAGTGGGCAGAAACAAACCTACAGGAAACGAGGGGAGATTTAGTGGGTGATGGCCCCACACGCGGAGGATGTGATGACTTCCTCCATGGTGTGGTTAGGTACATTTACCCCTGTGAACGGCAAGCTACCCGCTAACCTAACCTAGTCTAATCAATAGAATTATGAGTGCCAACTTTCAATGTTCCTGCGGCACTCTTCCACTGTGCGACATGGTGAAAATTCAAATTTACTATCGAAAATTTTGGAATCCGTGCAGAGTGTAGCATCGAAATGGTGCAACTAATTTAGAATTGGAGTTAAGCCAATCAAAATTGTGCAAAGAAGCTCTACCTCCACCCAATAGCCTCAAATATCTTATAATCATTTTGGTCTGATCGGAAATATCAATCCTTAAAGCGTATACTGGCTGTACAACTTTGTAATCAAATCCATTCTATTCTGCGGGGCCGCAGTGTAATGGTTGGCTTTAGAGAAAAAGAATCATCAAACCCGGTTTGAGCGTATTGTGAATAATTTGATGATAACAGCTCTACTTAGAACGCCATTACCTAAGGCAGCACTAGACATGTTGACGAAGCAAGTAGATGCGAGTGCGACAATGAGACCTGAGAGGAGCATGGAAGTATAGAAGGTATGGTCCTTCAAAATCTAAGATCTCCTTATTGACTACTTGATACCTGAACTAGCTTGCGGTCAATGTTTAGTAGGCGAAAATATTGAATAGATCCTATCCAGTAATGATAACAGTTTACACCTCCCAAGGAACGTCAACCAAGTATTCTCTGACAGATTCAGATCAAGCGACAAAGTAGGATGCAGAATGTTTTCGAAACCGTTGAATCTCAGATTGCTTCTTAACCGATTACTGTAGTAATATTCAGGCTGAAATAATTGTTATAAAGGCCAGCGCATAGCGAATCAAGTGAAGATACTCGTATGTAGATATTTACTCATAACAAAGCTGCCATTAGATTCCCAGCGACTGTCTAATACCACATCTAAGATTGTCGAAGAATGCCGAGTGTCGTTGGAGGAGATTGCTAGGCATTGGACAGTCATTCTACGTGGGTTCCTGAAGCACAAGACATTAAAGTTAATAGCAAAGCTGGAGTAATTGCCAACCTAAAGATCTTTGATTGCTTTTTGACAGAGTAGAACATTTTAAGACGTATAGTTTATAAGTTTAATTTTCTAGCCTTCAATTCATTGAACTTTAATTTTTATGCACCTAAAAATATGCTTTAATTTTTGTCTTTCTATAATATCCCTAAAGTATACTTTAAAATTTTTGTTGTGATTGTTATGCATGCAGACAAAATCTATTTTAATTAAATGCATACGTATTTATTTTAATATTTCTAATTACGAAAACAGAAAATCTACAAATTTTTGACCAGAAAGTTAAAAAGATCACGTAGATAAAACTTTTCCACAACCAAACAAAAACCCTCTTTCTCTCTCTCTCTCTCTCTCACACCTTTCCTTAATCCCTCTTTGACTAGCTTTGCTGACAAGCATAATTGTTAAAGGTAAATTAGCATATTATACACACTCATGCGCACATATTTATATATGCTGTATAGATAAGCATTTAAAAATAAATGCATATTACTGTGCACTGTGTTTTGTTGTTGCAGCACGTTTATAATGCAAATCCTTCGTACCATTATAAGTCCCTACGTATGTCATGTATTAATAAGCTCCTCTCATGTTGTACATTTAAATATGTTTCTCTCACTCTCTTTATCTCTATGTCTCTCTCTCTCTCTCTTGTATTTACTTTTGCGCTGTGGCTTTTACCAGGATTTCGAATATGTTTTGCCTATATTTGGGCGCTTTTTTTTTAAGCATTTATTTTAATACCACACAGTAATGACTCTCAAGTGATGCCATAACTATAATAACAACCACAACAACAACATTTGCAGCAACAATAACAATTTGAATGGAATTATTATTTTAATACCTGATGTTAAAAGTGTAGCCTGGCATTGCTATTTAACACCGTTTCGTGCCACGTAGTCATGGAACTAAACTTTGTGGTCACACACACATGTGCTTATGTTCACTGGCATGTTTTTAAGCCATAACATAAAATAATTACCGTTTTAATCAACTTTTCCTAACACAATTTTCAAAATAGTTTCGGGAGAAAGAAAAAAAATTTTGTTTTTGATTTTTAAAATCAATATTGACAAGCTCCCGATGGAATATGGAAAATAAATGAATAAAATAGGTATCCCCAGTGTGTTATGCTTAACTTGGTTGTCAATTTAAATTAATTTAATGCCACCTATTGTGATTTAAGGGGGAAACCATTAACCATTGATTGAACTAAAATGGCTATCAGCATAGCTAAAATGATTATAACGGAACTCAAACTAAACAAGTTTTAAAACAGCGGTTTTCGACACTTTCTTGTCCATTAGTGTCTCATGACATCCCCGATTTTTTCTTCTTGCTAAAAGCTTAGTAACATCCAGTCTTCAGGGGCTTACCAACTTTGACAGTTGATATCGACCATCTTGTTGAAGCTACACTCAGCCACAAAAGTATACATACAAATACCGTTTTCGTTGAAAATCTTTTTTGTCTGACAACTTTCCTCGATTTTAAGACGGTCTTGGTTAAAAAATTCTGAAATTTGTTAACCGTATGTATACTTTATTAACTGTGTGTACATCTGTCAAATTAGTTGTCATTCACTCTGTTTTGCTAAATCAGCACGTGCGCAGAGCATTCAATAACACGTTGAAATGGGTACTCCTTTTATGATAGCCATAAGCGTCTTACCGAGCGGACTCTTCGAAATGTGGTGCATAAATTTGAGTCCACAAGAGTGTGCGGATGAAGCCACAAGAACTCAACATTTCACAGACCAGAATTTTGCGAATTTTGTGTCGTGACACAGATCTGCACCAGTATAGAATTTAACTGATTCTGGAACTGAAAATAATTGTCCATAGACAATAACATACGTTCGTTGAGTGAGCTCTAGAGCACTTGGCAACGGACCCTAATTTTATTTAGAAAAGTCAAGTTCAGCGATGAGACTCATTTATGAATGAATGGGTATGTCGAAATCGGGACGATACCAAACCCCATGAAAGCCAAGAGCGTTTATTGAGCTGTTTGGTGTAGATTTAGGATTAGCGGCCTCATCAGTTCATATTTTTGTCTGAGAACAAAGTTGATCAGTTAAAAAGTATGTGGAAAACAGTAGATGTGAAGATTTCTCTCACCCGCTGTAAAGCTCATATCTTGCTCCTTCCGACTGCCATTTGTTTCGATCGATTCAGAACGATATCACTGGCATAAGCTTCACTTCAGAACAGGTCATCAAAAATTTAACAGCAACTTAGCAGTCTTCTGGGAAAAACTCTGAGAAGAAACTAAATTGCCATGAAGAGTTTTTCAAGTTTGTTGTTCGAAGTCGACAGTAAACTGTAGGTCCCGCCACTCATGGATAAAATTACCACACACAACATAAGTGGTTTCTCGTCAACGGTGCTGCTTTCACTCGCGTCTCGGTCTTTTCTGATAGTCAGGCCGCGATAAGATCTCTATCGTGTTTCATGGATAACTCTAGGATCGTTAGGGAATCTCGCTGCTGTCTCGACCTTCTTTCAGGGCGCTTCACCAGTGTCTCACTGGTGTAGGTCCCCGGGCACAGTAACATTCCGGGAAACTGTAGGGCCGACGAGCTCGCCAGAGCTGGTGCGCTCCTTCCGGAATCATCTTCAATTGAACTGGGTAAGCCACTTGTCTCGGTTAAGTTGGACATTGCGTGGAAATTCTCTCGGGACGCCAACCTATCCTGGGTCAATGAGGAGTCCACCGCTAGACTCACCTGGTCCTTGATGGATAGAAGGTGTACCAACCAATTACTTGGTCTTGGTCGTGACGTCATCTCACCCACAGTGGCCGTGCTTACAGGTCATTGCGTTATGGGTAGACACGCGGAGAGAATGAGGTTCCCATTTAACGACTTCTGCCATGGATGCAGATCCGCTGAGGAAGAGGAGACTTATCCACTTTCCTTGTCAGTGCCCGTCTCTTGTTAGGTGTAGTGTATATATATAGTAGATATAGGTTATTTGGCTCTCCATTTCTTGTCGGCTTGACGGAGCTATCATCTATTGATATCAAGGATATAGCTTCGTTCATCAAACTATATGACTGGTTTTCCAGTATAGGGTAGTCGTGCTTTTGATGTGCAGCCCTTGCGCTGACCAACTTCTTCCTCTTCCTTGATTTTGGTGGAACTTGGTCAGTACAGGGACTGCGTTCACCCGTGGCATCACAACGGGCCGCTATGCGTGCTCAAGTGAGCTTTGTGAAATCAGAGCTACCACTCCGACCTAACCTAACAAAAGTGGTGTGAAAAACTAGGTCGTAATACTGGCTGAAGGGTTGTAATGACCAATTATGTATGTATGTAGGCCCAAATTAAATCTTTAACCAATACAGCAGAGACTTTTTTTAACGACTAAAGACAATTTCAATATTTAACAACCCTTTTCAATCCCTTTTTTTGTTTGTTTTGTTTAATCCTTCCAAGCAATTAAATTTTCTGACGATTATTATTGCAGACTCTCAATTGTTTATAAACTTTAACAGAAAAAAAAATAAACAACAACAGCAATAGCAGCAGCAGCAGCATATCCTTTTACGTTCAACCGAATCCTTATTTTTCCAAGAATAAAAATCCAAAACAAATAAATAAACAAACAAACAACAACAAAACAGTCAACAATTTTTATTTCCTTTTTCTTTCACTTTTTTTCTTCGTCTTTTTTTATAGCAAAAAGGACTAATAAATACTCACAAACTCACACACTATCTCACTTGCACACATACAGACTCTCTCACATGTATACTCAGTATAGAAGTTTATAAAATAAGACTCAACAATAATAAATAAACACTGTCTACCCTGTCTCTTTCTCTCTTTCTCTCGTTCTCGCTCTTTATCATCACTTTCTGTTTATCTCTTACTCTTAGAGATGGAATTAAATTACTGCTTGATAAACAAAAGGATAAAAAGGATAAAGTTTTGTTTCTTTTAGCTCTCATGCTGCTACTGCTACTAACAATATACACACGACTATCACCACTGGTTTAGCGGAAGGATGAGCTAAACGTCTAAAGCAGTTTTTTAAACTACGCGTAGAATACACCCGCTTAACTGTCATTATAGCTGAGACAGTGGTTTTAACAGGAGTTTAAAAGGAGGACAGCTTTGACAGAAAATTATTGGCTTAAAGATTGTGCTATGTTCGCCATAGTATGTTGGCTTATTAGACGTAAAGCCAGGGTTCGAGCCCCCAGGCCAGACATCAAAACAAAATACAAAAAGTAGAAATACGGCGACTTCCTCTCAGCAGATTTCTGGCAAAAACTCTGAGAGTAAAATAAAAATTGCCATGAAAAAGTTTTTCAAAAATCTGTCGTTCGTAGTCGACTTTAAACTGTAGATCCCACCACTCATGCATAAAATTAACACACACATCATAAGTGGTGTGAGAAACTAGGTCGTAATCCTGACTGAAGGGTTGTAATGACCAATTATGTATGTATGTATGTTCGCCATGCCTTCCCTGCATAATGTATTCAATATCGTGTTATAAATTTCAAATCATAAGGTTCTAGAGTTGTTCCCTTGTGGCAATTCTGACTAAACGTCCTCCCTTATACGTTAGAGGGTATCCCTCCATCTTCCAAGGCTATTTCCCTGACAAATTCCAAGTGTTTCCTTTGGGGAGGCATTAATGCCTCTTAGGTTCCAAGAATTTGCTCCGATCATTTACTCCCGTCGTCACTACATGTTGGGCTCGAGACAACCCCCAATGTGCCTTGTCAAAAAACCTCTTATTAACTCATTGGTCCCTTATTGTCAAGAATGCCCACATAACCTGGGACCCAGCAGATTGTAATCTTATTTTGTTTACTTAGCTGATTCAGCTTCTTTAGGCAGTCCCATATACTATCTTCGATTTAACCTCATAAGAGTCGAGTGTTCGATTTGGCCCTGATTTTCAGATAGTATTGCTAGGTCCAGTCTTTCGTCATACTATCAATGCAAATTTTCTTCCACTACCATTCTTACTGCATCAGAACGTGCACTTGAGCAAACGTGGAGCTTTGTCTCTAAGTGCATTTGTTCTGATTTTCACGTCCTATGTAGCGCTCAATAAGCCCGTTCAGCAGTTTTCATAAGGTTTTTCGAATACCTGTACGATTGCTTTTCCTGAAATTCCTTTGCAGGTAGTCGCGCTCTCCCTTTTTGTTGTGTCTTGTCTGTGTAATTCCTCCGCTTCCCATTCTCCCCCTTCCTACATCCTCTCCTTTTTATCCTATTCCCTCTATTATCCTTCCCTCTTTAAGGACTTTGAACAATGGGTCAATTCGACCTCTGGGTACTGTACTTGGCTTAACTGACAAGTACACGTCCTCTAACCTAACCTAACTTAATTTCTTTGAATTGGAGTGTTTGTCAATTGGCCAGATAGGTGGTGTCGTTGGTTTGAAAATCAGATGAAAATGGAGTATAAAGGTGCTTACTATTTAATCGATTATTCGTGGCCAATTCAAACTCTTTATGTGGTCAATACAAGAGCTCTGTGCCTTAAAACTGGTCTGTTTCTTATGGAGACCAAGTGAAAGTGAAATTTTCAAAACTGCAACGTATTTTGTTCGAATCGTCGTCGGTCTGTTAAATTCTATCACGGCTTTTAGATTTCTTTGTTGCACTTGAGAACACCAGACCTACACCAACAGAATGAGGTCCGTTATTCTCTCCAAATTTAGCGGAGCAAGGCGCAATGCAGTTGTTAATTCACAGGAATCACGCAATTGCCTTTCGCTGCGACAGGTTTCAACATCCACAAAATAATTTCTCTTGCAGTTATTGTAACATTTTTTTTTATGTAAATTGTCCTTGAGTTATCCTTGTAAATTTTGTCATTATCACTTTTTCTGTCTCGCGTTCTTCTTCATCTTCTTCATGTTCTCTTATTGAAATTGAAACATTTCACTGGAGTAGAGAGACAACAAAAATTTAATAAAATTTCAGTAACACTGTAGCCGGATAAATAATATTGAAACTGAAAACAGATTTCCTTTCTGCCTTCACAAATACACACTCACACACACAGGCATTTGTAAATGCAACACATTGTATAAGGATAACGGCGAATGTAAAGGATAAGCCAAGGGAGGAGTAGGTTGGTTGGATGAAACCGACAACAACGATTTATTTAATGATGTAAAGTAAACGACGTGAAAAAATTATTATTACGTACGTTATTATTACTGCGAATATGTCTGGTCTCAGTGCAAACTGAGAGAGAGAGAAAGAGAGAGGCTGAGAAGGACTATACAAATCTCAGAGAGATTGCTACATACACTGATCAAATGTAGTAAATGTTGTTAAAAGATAATCATGATGTATAAAGCTCTGCTGGGAATAACAGGGAAAATATTTGGGTCAGGATAAGAAGGGTATTAGGGACTATCGGGTTTTCCAATAGGAATTTTGACAACGTCCATCTTGTTGAATCTATATCTATCAATTTAGTTGTCACATTCCAATCTGTTTTGCCAAATCATCATAGAAAACGATGTATTTTTATTCAATGGTCCATTGTAGCCCGAAAAAGTCCAGATTACGGGGCAGGTGGCGTTATTGGTCCATATTTCTTCGAGATTCAAATCTAGTGTCCATAAATATCACTCCCTTTTTCCTCCTTCCCTTAACATATTGTCGTAGTTCCAACACAAAGTACTTCATGAGTAGGGGCCATCCCCTGGGTGTTGGTCATACAAAGAAAAAAGAACGACGTTGGCCAGGTAATCATTATCCTCTTTTTTCCTTCCCATATAACATATTTTCCTTATCCAACACATTACACTGCATGAGTAGGGCCATCCCCTGAGTGTTGCTCCTACAAAAAAATAAAAAAAATCGACGTTAGCCAGGCAATCAACGTCAATGGCGGCACCTATAGGTCAATGATTACCAACTGCCTTAGGACTGAATTGAATGAAACTCCAAAGGAACGCGGTTTTCGCAATTGTCAGAATCATTACTCATGTGAAATGCGTTGGTCTAGACCATATGACCAATGACTTCTTTATGAGCTGTAGACTACGTTTCCTTTAGTTTTGAAATCTTCAAACTTCTCCTTCCTTAAGAAATTTTTTCGTACTTCTCTTCCCCTTCACGTATTAATTCTCTCAGTGTACATGATTTTGTTTTACGCTCAATAGCTCTTCTCTGTTTTTCACTGAGAAATCGTGTATCAGGTTATATGCCAACCCGGCTGGCAGTCTGCATCAGTTACGACTGCATGTGTTAACGTGTATTAAACCATTTCGTTTCGTTTTAACTGTCTTACTCCTAGACACACACATATGCCTCAGTGTACTGTGTGCGTCTATCTGTTTACTGTTAAAAGTTAATGTATATGACTCTGTCTGTCTGTCTGTCTGTCCATATGTATGGTATGTGTTTATCGTTATTATATTTTGTTGGTATTTTGATAACAATAAATTTCTATCAACACTCAACTTTAAATAGTCCCCCCACCTCCTTTTATCCCTTTTCTCCCTTATAACGCTGTAGACAATTTCATTTGATTCTGTCTTTACACGGCACATAAGGATATGAGCTGCTCATAAACACTTAAACAAATAAACACACACTATTGAACATGTGAAAACTACACACACACATGCATGCACGCTTGGTTATAAAGTTTATAAAATTTATTTTTATTTTCAGAAAGAAAAACTTTTACCAGCACACTTTAAAAGTGAGAACTAAAGGGTTAAAGTGTTTACCTTGATTTGTGAGTGGAAGATATGGTATGGTACTATTTATGAAAGGACTTTTGTTTTAAACTACAAAAGGTACTAATCTAGCTGAACAGATGTATGGCTCGGCTCTAGCAGCAGCTTTAAGTCCAAACTCATAGGCAATCCTTGTCACAAGGACATCTCGAATCCCAGTATGTCTATCTGGTATGTGTGGCAACCATATGATCTACGTAGGGTATCCTATAAAGTCTTATAACATTCTGTTTCTCAGAAAGTTATGTGTTGTCATTAAGAACTACGCTCTGCCTTGGTGAGTACACCCTGGTTTACTTCTGAGATATATTAACCCCGCATATGTTCCAAGCCTATGTTCTGATGATTTCATTCTCCTCTTTCCAGATTGTATATATTGGTGCTGAGACGATTACTTTCAAAGGTCCTAAATCTCCTCCTCCACACAAAAAGATTTTGGCCTTAAAGGACCCCTCGAAGTCGCCGTAGTCTAGTAGGTAGTGTGTTGGCTTATTAGATGCAAAGCCTGGGTTCGAGCCCCAGGCCAGACATCAAAGATAAAATACAAAAAGTATTTCGTCGGCGACTTCCTCTCAGCAGATTTCTGGCAAAAACTCTGAGAGTAAATAAAATTGCCATGAAAAAGTTTCTCAAAAAAATCTGTCGTTCGGAATTGACTTTAAACTGTAGGTCCCACCACTCATGTATAAAATTAACACACAACATATGTGGTGTGAGAAACCAGGACGTTGCGCAATGGGTCAATTCGACCTCCAGGTACTGTACTTGTCTTTATTGACAAGTGCACGTCCTCTAACCTAAAGGACCCCTCTTTCCTAGCCCATCTACCTGCTTGCTTACTTACTTAATTGGTTAACCCTTTAGTCAGGATAACAACCTAGTTTGTCACACCATCCATGTTGTGGGTCTTAATTTTATTCGTGAGTGGTCGGACCTACAGTTTAAACGTCATCTCCTAAGGACAAATTTGAGGAACTTTTCGTGGCAAATATATTTTTTTAAATGCAGAATTTATGCCAGAAGACTACTGAGAGGAAATCGCCAAAAGAAATATTTTTTATTAGAGAATCCTGATCCAGGGGTCGAAATACGGGCTCTCGTCTAATAAGTCAACACTCTACCTACTACACTATGACAACATCAACGTCATTCACATAGTAAAGGAACGTCCTTTCTTCAGCCTTAAAGTGTCTCAGAATGTTGTTTACAACAGAACATTGTCCTATAACAGAGGCGGAAGTACCTCCTCCCTCTTAAATATCACGTTACATCACTTTTCTCAAACAAGTCCTGTCTAGCTTCGTGTTGATTATCTTACACATTAGCAGTATTGGGAATCCATTCAACTATGAAACCTTGAATGCCTAAACCAACCAACCACTTCTCTAATTGCCTTGTTCATGACCTTAATGGATGTCCCTTTAACGTCGAAAAGGCTGCGAGGGTCTGAAGGCCAATAATTTTCATAGTAATTATTCCAAAATTTTCATAGAGAAGGTACTTTAGCGATAATTGTAAAAGTTCTCTTTAAAAAAGTACTTTTTTATCCCCATTTTTCGTACGTTTTCAGTGGCTTAATACCCTTTAAGGGCTGCTCTATGTAAACCAATTATTTTCTTAACTTTTTAACACAAAACACTTCAATATCAATATTTTAGAATGTTCTTCTTCTTCTCTTTTCTAGCAACATCACTAACAACAACAACAACGACAACACCAATATTACTTCATTTTGTTGCTGCACCATCAAATCGAAGTGACTGTAAAGTTAACAGTTTAAAAACTTTAAGTTGGTAGACGCTATGCTTGAACAAGTTTACCTGGTAAGCGAGTATGTTTAACTATCAGTTATTTTTATTATTTTTATAAATTTCTTTTGAAAATTTTTTCGATAAATTTCTCTTTATATGTTTAGCATTTCGATAATTACTTTAAACATTAGAAAAAATCGATAAATTTTTTATGAAAACTTTTTTTAATTTTTTAATTTTCGATTCATTTTTTACATTCAAAAAATTATCGATTAATTTTTTTACATTCAAAAAATTATCGATTAATTTTTTTACATTCAAAAAATTATCGATTAATTTTCTTAGTACAAGCTTTTTCGATTAATTTTTTAGTTTTCGATTAATTTTTTTACATTCAAAAAATTATCGATTAATTTTTTTACATTCAAAAACTTATCGATTAATTTTCTTACTACAAGCTTTTGTGATTAATTTTTTAATTTTCGATTAATTTTTTTACATTTAAAAAATTATCGATTAATTTTCTTACTACAAGCTTTTGCGATTAATTTTTTAATTTTCGATTAATTTTTTTACATTAAAAAAAATATCGATTAATTTTTTACTTTAAAAAAATTATCGATTAATTTTTTTTACATTCAAAAAATTATCGATTAATTCTTTTACATTCAAAAAATTATCGATAACTTATTCTCTCAATTTTTTTTACTAACGATATACTGCAAATCAAATTTTCTATGAAAATCCACGCCTATATTTTAAGAGTTCATCCAGTTTAAGGAGAATGGGGAATGATGATGCTTTAGGCAAGTACTCATTGGGGGATCTGAGGATAATTGCGTCCTTAGTAAACCATGTCTGACATATTGACTACCAAAATAGATAAAAAAGTGGACGGCAAATCTTCACACATCTCAGCCTAACCTAATCAGCCAATGCCACTGGCATAACACGCAGCCATCCAGCTGTTCTGATCACCAGCACACTTTGACCCACTTCAAGTAAGGCATTATTTGCTTTTCTCCATAGGCTTTTCTCTGACTATTTATTATAGCGAAGGGTTGAGCTGGTGGCAATAAAACTTAATGCAGTAAAACTATGGATTATGGACATATGTTGAGATCATAAACATATTTGGGTCGAGTACATCATTCCTTTTCTCTATTGGTCTGAAGATCCGGATTCTGATGTTAAAATTCTTCTGTCCCAAGTCATGTGGGAATTCTCGCCTTCCTCGACATTGATGGAGTCAGAACCTTTCAGCGGAGTGGGTGGAGGTTTGAAAAGGTAGGCTCAACGAAAAGGAAGACAAAGTGAGTTAAAGTTTCTTCTCAATCTGAATGGATTTGAGACAATCAAAACTTTTGTTGAGAAATTACAATAAGAGGAGATCTGAGACATAAATCAGACTATATAGGAATAACTTGCCTTTTGACAGGGCACTACAGACTCAGAGTATACTTATTCCGAATGGGGATCGTTTCGAAACCAACATGGAGATCACAGATGAGAATGAATCATCAGAACACATTCCCCAAACTTGTGAAGCATTAATGCAACCCAGGGGGAAATAGCTGGGTGCATACCAGATGTTGTTGAAGTGTGTCAGGGCAGTAGGTTTAGAGGAGATATTATAGAAATACCTTATAAAGTTGGAGGAAGTTTAATAGAACGCCTGGCAACTCTTCGCGGCAATAATAATACGGACTTATATAAAGCTTGACTGCCTACTAACTCAAGAGATTTGCAGGGAAAATCCCAAAACAGCTTACAGTCAATGCACCGCTTTTAAAGTGGCCAGACATCAAAACCAAATACAAAAAGTATTTCTGCGGCGACTTCCTCTCAGCAGATTTCTGGCAAAAACCCTGAGAGTAAATAAAATTGCCATGAAAAGTTTCTCAAAAAATCTTTCGTTCGGAGTCGACTTTAAACTGTAGGTCCCGCCGCTCATGTATAAAATTAACACACACAACATAAGTGGTGTTAGAAACTAGGTCGTAATCCTGACTGAAGGGTTCTAATGACCTATTATGTGTGTATGTATGACTTCTGTAGTCGTCATAGTCTAGTAGGTAGCGTGTTGGCCTATCAGACGCGAGTCACGGTTCAAACCACAGGTCAAACATCTGCAACAAAAATTGAAATATGAAAACATATTTCATCGGCGACTTCCTCTCACTAGATTTCTGGCAAAAACTCTGAGAGTAAAATAAAATTGCCATGAAAAGTTTCTCAAAAATCAGTCGTTTGGAGTTGACTTCAAATTGTAGGTCCCGGCACTTATGTATACTATTAACACACATACATAGCTGGTGTGAGGAGCTTGGTCGCAGTCCTGACTGAGGGGTTGTAATGACCAATTATGTATGTTTAGTACGTATGACTTTTGACCAGAAAACTCTGCAGTGGGCAACAGCAAGAATTTAACATCAGAACCCTTAAGACCTTGTCCAGCATTTTAAAGTCATCGAAAAATGTTTTTCGGAAAGAACAAATACAATTTTGTTATCGATTTCTGTTGTATTTAAATTATTTTAAAGCACATACATACATTGATGTCATTGCATAATAACAGTCGGTCACATTTATTTGTTCCCATTATCTTGTGCCACTTTCATTTGGAACTGCAAGTGACACCACAATTCTTATTTTTTTTTTTTTTTTTTTTTTTTTTTTTTTTTTTTTTTTTTTTTTTTTTTTGTTCTTATTTCAAGCAACTGCAGAGGAGGTTCTTAAAAACAACCCACTTAGTTTTGTTTCAACCCCAAAGCAAATTTTTGCATTTTCTAGAATAATTTTTCTGCTCCTTTTGTTGTTTTTTTATTTAATTTTTTCGAATTTTATTTTCATGTTACAGGATAAAGCTTAAGTGATTGTGCTTTAGGCATTTTTGGGAAAGTTTTTTTCTCTTTTTTTCACATGTAAAATGGTTTGTTTTTTTTTTCTCAATTTATCTTTGGTTTAAGGAAAGCAGTTTTCGATTTGTTTTTTTTTTATTATTTTTTCCAGTATTTTTTTCTGTTTTTTTTTTGTTTTGTTTTTTGTTTTGTTTTGTTTTGGCATATAATTTTTGTTTTTTTTATGAATTGTTTTATAGTGTTTCATCGTATTTTGAAGGCAAATTTTGTTTTTTTTGGCAAAACTTTATGCCAAAAAGTTTCAAAATGGGGTTTAATTTTCAATTTTTGAAAAACTATAAAAAACACGAAGAGAAATTTCCACAGCAAAATAAGCAACAAAATTAAACCCAATTTTATAAACATATTCAACCACAGTATTCTTTAAAAACATAACATTTTGATCCTAAATACCCCCACTTTTTTCTCTCAGTGTACTGCCGTTTGTATCGCTGTAATCTGTACTCATAATGCGGCAACTGTGGGTTTTTCCATAAAAACTACTTAAACTACTCATTTTCATTCTCACACATACAATTACACAAACACATACATACATATATACACACACTTATACAACTGCATTGCATATATACATACGTATGTATGTATGTGTTACTGTGTTAGTAATTGTATCTGGTTTGAGCAGCAGCACCCTTTGAAATTTTACTTTATATTGTAATAGATTTGTGTAATGATTTGGAAGATTATCGGGTATAAATTTCCCTTAAAAATCATAAAAAAAAATCGTATAAAAAGTTGTCGAAATAAAGTAATCGAAATTAAGGCATAATTGTGCAAAGTTTATAAGCATGAATATTGAATAATTTTTATAAGTTTTTCAAATAAATTTATAAAAAAAGAAACTATAGGGTCCTTCAACAGGGAATTCTGTATTTTGAACGATCTGACATCACAATGGACCATGTGGATTTCATTAACTAGTTTCACGGTGATCTTATTGTGTCTCAGCAGCGAGTTAGTTGTACAAGAGTTGATATAGTATGTTTAAAGGTTTCTACGTGACACACTGATCAATCCTCCCGGGGCCCCTCCTATCTCTCAGGAACCTATTTGGTGATTAGTGCTTACACAGTCCACGTGTTTCTTACAGTTTCGGGCAGATGCTGTTAAAGATAGAATGCAACTGACTCTAAGGAAAGTCAGCCAATGGGCACCTGATCGCAGTGTGGGTTTTAATCTCGTAAACATGAAAGTGATACTCTTCATCAGAAAGTAGGTTGGGCATCTGATCGCAGTGTGGGTTTTAATCTCGTAAACATGAAAGTGATACTCTTCTTCAGAAAGTAGGTTAGGTTAGGTTAGCGTGGTAGCTTTAATTTACCAAAAAGCTCACTTGAGCACGCATAGCGGCCCGTTGTGATGCCACAGGTGAACGCAGCCTCTGCACTGACCAAGTTCCTCCAATCCAAGGAGGGGGAAGTTGGTCAGCGCAATCAGCACAATCAGAAAGTACAAACCACCCACTTTTAGGAAAGGGAGGATGCCCTTGCTCTTGTCAACCAGCTCAACCTATTTGTGAGTATATGGAGAGCCCCAAAGTCGCCTTCCGACAGAGAGTCCAAACCTTCGAAAATGCCCCTACCCAGTTTCCTTAATCTCAACCTACTAAGGGCTGGACAGTTGCAGATATTCGATAGTTTCAAAATCCTCTTTATAGCAACATACTCTGCAATAGTCCAGCTGGGATCTTTTGCAGATCCTTATCAGCGATCTAATCTCGCAGAGCCTCGTAATAATACGAATAACTAAGCTCAGGTTGGCCTTAGCTAAGTTCAACAGCAAACCTTTTCGAGCGCTATCTATAGCAGGCCATAGACACACAACATCTGTATCCATTCTCCCAACGCCTCTGCTCTTTCTCCCAGACCCATCAGATTGGGGGATCAGGACCAAATATCAAGTTGCCCTCAGAAAGTGAACACATACATACATACATATATAATTGGTCATTAGGTCAGTCAGGATTACGACCTAGCTTCTCACACCACTTATGTTGTGTGTGTTAATTTTATACATGAGTGGCGGGACCTACAGTTTAAAGTCGACTCCGAACGACAGATTTTTGAGAAACTTCATGGCAATTTTTATTTACTATCCTAGTTTTTGCCAGAATTCTGCTGAGGGGAAGTCGCCGTCATATATATGTTGGAGATGTCTGACCTGAGGTTTGATCAGTGGCCTCCTACGGTGACTTCAGAAAGTGAAAATGCTTGTAATAAAGTGCTGAGAAAAAAGAGGGCCTGGGACCTAGTATGACTCATTGGATCTATACAGCAGTGGTCAGGCCTATCTTAACATAAGAGTGCCTAAAGCGTACGTCGATAGAACGTCTGACTTAAAATAGATATGGCAGTTACACCTGTATGCCTCATTATCAGTGGTGCCGTGCGCATTACACTAATGTTAGCAGTGGGAGATAATTTTGTGATGCTTCATTTCAAGCGTTTGGCTGCTAAGATTAGCATGCATCTCGGAGCGACTGAAAAGTATGATGGGTTAAATATATCACTCGAAGATCCTGGAAGTATTTGGAGCTGTATACTGCAATATAGCTTCTCGTGGAAATTTAGGACATTTATTCCGATGAAAGAAATTTGGAAGAGTATGTTAAATACTCGGGAACTTCAAATCTTTACGGATGCCTTTAAATTGAGTGGCACTGAGTGTGACATAATTTTTGCGGAATTGGTTGGGAAAACCAGCTTAATACCTAAGGCTGCAGTATCTTTCTGTGGGCAATACAGGCAATATGTTGGAGAACAGAAGAATAGGCCAGGGTGGTTACTCTCGATGCGAAAAGAAAATGGTACGTAATCGAATAATTGGTACTCTTTATTGCGCTTTTGTATTTTACTTACGCATTCCCTTGCGCAAATCTGGCATCATTCTCAACTAATTTTGTGAAAGTTTTGCGTAAGCGATACAGAGTACCAAATTGTACTCTTAACGCATTTAACTTACGCATCAACTTGCTTTCGCACCGCAATAGGGAGTAACCCCCCAGGTTTGACACAATTATTGAACATTCCAATGAATCCAAACGCTTTAAAGATCTTCGAGTTCATAACTTACAATGTGGATTCCATCGCATGAGCGGCTTTGGATACGGATAGAATGGTGCAGAAAATCTGTAGAAAAGCTGGAAACTTCACCAAAGGAGCGAGCACACTCAGTATGGTTGTTAAAATCAGGCGCGACGTGTTGGTTTTGGACACTTACCACACGCCATAGTCCAGTATGTAGCGTGTTTGCTTATTAGATAAGAGCCCATGGTTCAAAACTGAGCTAAAATATCTGAAACAAAATGGATTTTGGAAAATAAAAATATTTATTTCTATGACTTCCTTTCATCACTCTTCTGACGACTTTAAACTGTAGGTCCTGCTATTCATGTATAATATTAACACACACACACAATAGGGATAGTCTGAGAAACTAGGTTGTAATCCTGACTAAAGGGTTGTAATTGCCAATTATGAAAGTGAGGTTATATGCACATGTGTTGGCAGGCTTTTAATATATAAATTTTTAAAAATGTATGAGAAATTATTCTTCGAAAATTACGTTTAAAAAATAATGGTAACGATTTTAAAATAAAAAGTTCAATGGAACTTTGACCCAATTTGGCAGACAGTAAAATATTCCTTCAAATATACACACATGCATGGCTAAATACTAACCAATATATGATGATGACATTCTAGGAAAACAAAAACAAAACAAAAAGAAAACAGGATTGGAAATAGAAGAAGAAAAACAGTGAATGAAGAGAAAAAAGAAATGCAACATTAGCAAAAACAATACATGCATGCATGCTAATGTCTATTCAAATAGAAGTAATGCAACAGAGCACAGTAATAATAACAACAACAACGAAAATAAGAAAATAAAACAAAACAAAAGAAAAGAAAATAAAATTTTTATGTGGCAACACAACACAACATCGAACATACTTACGCTCGCACTACTTACTACTGTAGTAATGCATTTAAATCATGCAATAATGGGGGCCCCCACTCTTCTTCCCTTAACTTATTTCGTGTGAATTGTTGTTTCCTCTCTGTTTTTTTATGATTTTTCTTCTGTATTGAATTAAATATATGTACATATGTGTGTGGAGAAATTCGAACAATTTTTTTCTCTTCATTTTCTATTGCCAAAGGGATCTTTAACTCTGCTCTGCGATAGCGTTGACAATGGGGTTGTTTCGTATGGCATTTATTCAATGACAATTTCTCCATGTACCAGAGATGCAATAAGAGCTGTAGCGGTAGTTGTGGCAATAGCAAGAACAATATACTGTATTGTGTATTAATAATGTGCTGCTGTGTGTGGATACTACCATAGTTGCTGTTGCTACAGCTAAATTTCGCCTAAGGACCTGTAAGTTTTAATTTTCTGCAGTTTTTATCATTTTTGTTTCTCCTTTTTCTATACAGTATTTATCGTATTATTTCCACAGTACTATTCGAAACAGCCATTTAATTTATCATATTTTGTTTTGAAAAACAATCACAGCAACAACAAATAAAAGTAAAAAAGGAAAAGCAGCAGTAGTAAATACAGATTCCAAGAGAGAATTAATTTCATTTGAATTAAGACATCATGACATATTTTTAAGGAAAAGTTATCGAATTAAATAAAAAAATTCATTTCACTAGCACTACTTCTGGTCACAATCACATCTAAAGCATGTTAAACTCTTCCAGTTTCATGTGGTCCTTACCTGTAAGAACTTCAGAGAAGTGTTTGAATGGGATTGGATTAGTCTCTTCAAGCTAGAAATTAAAAGACTGTTGCACTAGCTAGATCATGTTCTCACTCGATTAATGATATGGTTGTTGGTCCTAATCCTCCATTTCTCTACGCCTATATGCTCATTAGGATATGGTAGGTTTTTTTTTCACGCCGAGGAGGGGTAAATGTACCTAACCGCACCATAGAGGAAGTCGTCACATCCTCCGTGTGTGGGGCCCTCACCCACTAAATCCCCCCTCGTCTCATGGACTTGTTGTGCCCACTCCGGAACTACGGTGGTATTACTTCGGAGTGGAGTCCCTTTGGCTCTTTGGCCCCTGCATGTTCATATCCGCGTCCGGATTGCGTGTCGAAAGTTGAAGAGACATCTATGTGTCTCCACTATTTCTTTCCTCCAGGTCCCTGCTTCGAATTTCGCTTGACACGTGTGCCAGTTTCATCTATTCCGGCGTGCCCACATGTTCCGCAGCCTCAAGATCCCTCTTCAGTTTTAGAATACTCTCCACGTAATTCGTCACTGAGGTCCAATTTTCCCTACTCGCGGTCATAACCCCGACAATGTTACCGGGCGTGATCGTCCCAACTATCGACGTCAGTGCAGAGCGACAGAATATGGTAGGTAGGTGGGCAGAGGTGGCTGGCTGTCTACCCAAAGAACTTGGATATACAAACTTAGATAGTATGAGGCCCAAGTGATACCACAGTTTTCCATTTTCTATTCTGTCTGTCGGGAACCATTTGAAGTTTTTGATGGCCAGCCCTGATAGTACACCTAAATTATCTACAAATTAGACATCTACGTCCCTTCTTCTCCTTCAACATAGTGTTGGGCATGCATCTAATAGATGAAAAAAGGTTTTCTTCTCTTTTTCATCTTTACTTGCTAATTTACTTAATTGGCCATTACAACTTAGCCTTTTTTGCTATTCATGTTATGTGTGTTAATTGTATCCGTAAGTTGCGGGACATACAGTTTAACGTAGGTAGTAGATAGGGACATTAGTCCAGGGTTTAACGTGAGTTTCGCCATGACAGCATAACCCACGGTGCTCAAAGCACGGGTGGAAACAATGCGTCTACCAGCGCCCCCACGCATAGTGATGGGTTTAACGTAGACTCTGAAGAACAGATATGAGAAGCTTTTCATGCAATTTTATTTTACTCTGAGTTTTTGCTAGAAGACTGCTGAGAGTAAGTCGTGCAAAATTCGTTTTATTTCAGATTTTTTACTTCAGATACAAAATTATCGATATAAAATTTCTATAAAAAATTTTCGAAAATATTCTCTAAATTTTTTTAACAAACTTTAAAATAAAATTCTAATATTTTTTCTTTACTTATCGATAAAAATTTTTCGATAAATATTTTCTAAGTTCGATAAATATTCTCTAAATTTTTTAACAAACTTTAAAATAAAATTTAAATATTTTTACATATCGATAAAAAATTTTCGATGAATATTCTCTAAAAATGTTTAACAAACTTTAAAATAAAATTCAAATATTATTTCTTTACTTATCGATAAAAAATTTTCAATAAATACTCTCTAAATTCGATAAATATCTCTAAAAATGTTTAACAAACTTTATAATAAAATTCAAATATTTTTTCTTTACTTATTGATTAAACAATTTCGATAAATATTCTCAAAATTCGATAAATATTCTCTAAAAATGTTTAACAAACTTTAAAATAAAATTCAAATATTTTTTTTAATTATCGATAAAAAAATTTCGATAAATATTCTCGAAATTCGATAAATATTCTCTAAATTTTTTAACAAACTTTAAAATAAAATTCAAATATTTTTTCTTTACTTATCGACAAAATTTGTTCGATAAATATTCTCTAAATTCGATAAATAATCTCTAAAATTTTTTAACAAACTTGAAAATAAAATTCAAATATTTTTTCTTTACTTATCGATAAAACAATTTCGATAAATATTCTCAAAATTCGATAAATATTCTCTAAAAATATTTAACAAACTTTAAAATAAAATTCAAATATTTTTTCTTTACTTACCGAATAAAAATTTTCGATAAATATTCTCTAAATTCGATAAATATTCTCTAAAAATATATAACAAACTTTAAAATAAAATTCAAATATTTTTTCTTTACTTAGGCCTCCATTACTTTTATGAATTCATCAGCTTTAATGGTTTATGAGCCTGTTTTTATATCCATTTCCCCATTATAATCATGGGAATATTTAAAACCTTTGAGAAATCGAAAAAAAAAAACAAAATTTTTCATGATTTTTATTTTAAAATTTAAATTCTATACTCTAAACAATTCTAATAATTTTAAACACAATGCTTTTTTTGTATTTTATAGCATAAAAATACGAAACAAATATTCCAAAGAATTATTAAAAATTAATAGGATTTGTAGTGTTCTGTGAAAAATTTTAATTCGTTGATCAACAGCAGCTTAAATTTCATTGAATATGGACTATTTATTGCATTGAAATGGTTTTTCTAATTTCCATTTATTTTCTTAATTTCTTTTTTTAATACGAAATATAATATTATTTTAAATTAAATGAATCAATTTAGAATTGATATTTTATTTATAGACAACCGACAGCCATTTACCATTTAAAATATTTTCTGTATTCAAAAAAAAAGAAAAAAAAACCTAAAATTGCTACTAGTATTTGGGCGGGGGAGGGAGTTGTAAATTCACATTTAAATGTTATCGTGATTTTTTTTCTGGTCATTTTGGCAGCGCCAAATAGACCAGCTGCCATTATTGGAGAGTTTGTGGTGAAACATTATTTCGTTTTGCGTTCTTTTTTTTTTGTTGCAGTTATTTTGGTGACCACAAAATTGAAATGTCATTAAAAATGTTTTTTGTTTTTTTGTATTCAAAATTTCAATGTTTTATAATCGAAAAAGGTTGGCAGCTACAAAATAAATTTAGTGGTACTAATTGCCTGTTTTTGGAAATATTTGTAAGAGAAATTTTGGAATTTATTAAGGGGAAAAATGGTTTTCTGCCAGTGTTATATGTTTATTGCAGCCTGCTTTTAGGCTTTGGTTATTTAATATTTTACTTACTTATGTAACCTTAAAACTGACATCTTATTTTACAATCGTATTTATAAATTCCATCTGTATTTAATTATAAAATCTTATCCCTTAATACCTTCGTAAAGTTTTTAAAGTAGGCTATAAATTATTAGTTTTTTTATTTTCTTCTTAAAGAATAAAAGGAGGCTATGATTAAGTATTATTCTTATTGTATGCTATTGTAGAAATAGTTGTAGTAATTGACCTATAGTAGGATAGTATATAGTAGGATTACTAAGGTTAATAGCAATGGTAGTACTAGTGGTAATAGTAAAAGGAGTTGTGGTAGTTTTATAGTGGTTGCAGAACCAGTGGTAAATATGCTACGAGTAGGGTAGTAATATCAGTAGAAATTATGGTAGTAATAGCAATATTTTAGTAGTAGGAGTAGGAAAAGAGTAGTAGTCGTAGTAGTAGTACTCAGGAAGTAATATGGTAATAGAAGTAGCAGGAGTGATGGCAATATCAGTAGTAGGAATTAGAGTACTACCAATTGTAGTAAAGTAAAGGTATGAACAGTAGTAGTAAAATTATTTTAATAGTACGGAATAGCAACAGTAGCAGTTGTAGTAGGAATAGTAGGAGAAGAGTAGTAGTAGTGTTAGGAGTAGTAGGCGAAGAGTAGTAGTAGTGTTAGGAGTAGTGTTAGTAGTATTATTAGTAATATTATTAGTATTAGTAACAGGAGTAGTAGAAGGAGTTATGGTAGTAGTAGTAGTGGTAAGTGGTCGTAGTAGTAGAAGAACTACTGGTACTAGTAGTAGGAGGTAGTATTTGTAGTAGGAATAGCGGTAAGTAGTAGAAAGAAGGGTAATGATAGTAAAGTAGGTGTAGTAGTATTTGTGGTATGAATAGTGGGTAAGTAGTAGTAGTAGTAGTAGTAACAGGAATAACGGTCGTAATAGTAAGTGTTTGTAGTAGGAGAAGAAATAGTGAAAATAGTAGGAGTAGAGCATTTGTAGTAGAAGTAGTTGTATTTGTAGTAGGAGTAGGTATAGAAATAACATAATAGTATCGGTAGGAGTGGTAGTAGTAGTATTAGTACAAGTACTATTCTTTTTTTGTATTTTGTTTTGATGTCTGGCCTGGGGCTCGAACCCTGGCTTTACGTCTAATAAGCCAACACACTACCTACTAGATTACGGCGAATTCAACTGAGAAACTGTGAGAAACTAGGTCGTAATTCTGACTGAAGGGTTGTAATGACCAATTATGTATGTGTACTATTCTTTTAGTATTTGTGGGAATACTACCTTGTATTGTAGTAGTAGTAGGAGTAGCGGCAGTATTATAATAAATTTAAGTGTATAACATTTCGTTGCATATTCTCTGTCGCCCAAAAGTAGACATTAATTTTTTTCAAATTTCGTTAAATTCTTTTGATAAATGCTTATACTCAGGCCTAAAAGTAATCTTTAGTTTCGCGAATTTCATTAAAAATTTCTGCTTAAGATCTTTATGCCTATTCTTAAAAGTATGCTTCATTATATACGATTTTTTCAAAATTACATTAAATTCCTTGCTTATGCCTGTTAGTATACTTTAATTTCTAATCATTTGTTAATTTTTTTTCTCAGGCCTAAAAATAGGTTTGATAGGAAAGGTAACACTTTTTTTAAATTAGAAGCCTAAAAGTAGACTGTAATTTTGTTTACTTTTGTAAATTGTTTATTTAAATTTCCCAAATGTAGGCTTTAATATTTTCGTTTAATTTCCTTTCCAAGACATAAAAGTAGGCTTTAATTTTGTTTTAAAAATGGTTTAATTTCCTTTTTGACAGGCTAAAATTATACTTCAAAATTATTATTTTTAAAATGTTAAATTTCCTATGACAATTTAAACTTTTTTTCTGTGTTGCCGGAACTTTGGCAAATTAACTTCCCTTCAAGTTTCCAAAGAAAAAAAAAAAACGATTTTTTTCCTGTCAAAAAAATTTCTTTTTTTTTAAAGATTACCACGGTTTATAGCCTTCGGCTAATTTGTATTTATGAAATCTATTCTTTATTTATTTTATTTAATTCCATAGATTTGTCTGGCCTTGTTTGTTTTTGTAATTTCTGTTGTTGTTGTTTAAATAAATTTCATGGGTTTGTTTTTTTTTTGTTTACACCTAAATTATCTGTAAGAGCTTCGAAAGGAAGAAGAACGAGAAAAAAATTCCAGATTTTGGAACACAGAAGACGACAAGAAATAAATTTTTAGCCTTTAGGCAATAAATAAAATGTAATAGAGTGGAATAACCAACAAGGCATTAACAGAGCGCATGATGATGACGATGGTGATGGTGATGGCAATGAAAAGGCAGTCAAGGAAAATTGTTTGGCTTTTTATGTTCTATTGTTGGAGCAGGATAGAAAAAAAACAAATCAGAATAAATTCTCGTTGTTGGCATAACAATTGTTAAGATAAACTAACTGTTACGATATGTCTTGTTCTTCTTTCTCATCCTCCTCTTCTTCTTCTACTTTGTTGTAATAGTATTTTGTTATTTTTATTGTGATTATAGTTATTGTTGTTGTATTTTCTATTTAGTTTTCCTAATGGTTACGTTGACAACGTGGAAGCTGCAACAAGACGATGACAATCACGGCAATAATGGTAAATATTGCCATGCATGCTATAAACTAAAGGAGAACAGTGGGTCAAAAGAGGGTAAAATTGTAAAAAAAAAGTTAAAGAAACTCGCCAGCCAAATCAATCAGATTTTATTCAAAGGAAAGAGGCATGTTTTTAACGTACTAAACTTGAGTTCGTTTGGAGATCCAAAAGCATCAACTCAGATCACTGCCGTGTCACAGGCAAGCTTTTATTGCGCACTTTTTTTGGATCTTTTAGCGGTAGTGCTCTTCGAAAGAATCTGAAATCACAAGGTGAACGACTCTACATTATTCGCATACCACTGTGACTTAAAAAACCCTGCATTAAAAAGCCAAACAGGGTCAAATCGCACGATCTGAGTGGTCAGTTCACATCACCTCCACGTGAGATGCTAATCATTCATTCAGTATATCCAAAAGGGACTTGAACTGTGTAGCACGTAGAGCCGTACAGTTAAAACCACGTGTTGTTGGTGTCCATGTTTAATGCGGCCCACAAACGAAATTAATATTCATTGACTTGTAGTGGTTTTGCAACGTCGTTCTCAAAAAGTCATGGCCTGATGACGCTGCCAGCCCAAAATTTACACCAAACAGTGACATTTTCGGTATGAATTGGACGCTTTTGAATCTCAAGTGGATTGGTATCGTACCAAATTCGGCAATTGTTCACGTACTTATTCATTCAGAACTGATTCCCATCATTAAAGACAATTTTTCGATGAATATTAGATTCAGTAACCAACTGATCCAGAATCCTTGGCTTATTCCTCCATAGTGACTTGGCAAAATAGGCAAAATAAATTGGCAACTAGTTTCACAGATGTGAAGTCGCCGTAGTCTAGTAGGTAGTGTGTTGGCTTATTAGACGAAAAGCCAGGGTTCGAGCCCCAGGTCAGACATCAAAACAAAATACAAAAAGTATTTCTTCGGCGACTTCCTCTCAGCAGATTTCTGGCAAAAACTCTGAAAGTAAATAAAAATTGCCATGAATGACTTAGTCGATCCTCAGCTTCTTTCAATAACGTGTCTTAAGCATTAGTGGGGGAACAATTCCTGATTCCATGAGCCCTTCTTTTTTAATGCAATGATCCGAATATCATTGTCTAGAACCGGTTGTTCATTGCTTATAGGCTATAGCTCCACATAGTGGCACCACTATAGTGGTACTATGCTATGTGTGCAGTCGCCGTAGTCTAGTAATTAGTGTGTTGGCTTATTAGACGCAAAGCCAGGGTTCGTACCCCAGGCCAGACATCAAAGACAAAATACAAAAAGTATTTTTCGGCGACTTCCTCTCAGCAGATTTCTGGCAAAAACTCTGAGTAAATAAAATTGTCATGAAAAAGTTTCTCAAAAAAATCTGTCGCTCGGAGTCGACTTTAAACTGTAGGTTCCACCACTCATGTATAAATTTAACACAAACAACATAAGTGGTGTAAGAAACTAGGACGTTGTACAATGGGTCAATTCGACCTCCGGGTACTGTACTTGTCTTAATTTTCAAGTACATGTTCTCTAACCTAACCTAACCTATGCTATGTGTGCTCACGGGAGCTCTAATTTCAACAAATTTGTCATTTTCTCCTATTCCATCCTAACATCCTGTTCATTTGGGAAACAAGGACCATCATCGCCTCGCTGAGAAGCGACCCCCCTGTATAATTTTAGAATACCAAACATACTGTTCTACTACTCGCTTTTCTCATGCTCATAACTGACATTATTCCTGTTTTCCTCTCGTTCTAGTTGCCAATCGTGGCTGATTAGCTATGTTACTG
Organism: Sarcophaga carnaria; assembly: GCA_958299815.1. NCBI lineage: Eukaryota > Metazoa > Arthropoda > Insecta > Diptera > Sarcophagidae > Sarcophaga > Sarcophaga carnaria. The sequence continues at coordinate 9,613,608 of OY283149.1, read as the reverse complement.
CTTCCAGGATCTATTGGTGTGAACTACGAATACGAACGTAAAAAACTACGAACCTAAGCCAACGAAACCAATTGTACGATGAGGAGAGTTACAAGATAATTGCAGAGGAATACGCCGTCTAAAAACATTACAGTTCGCTGCTATGGAAGCTGTTGTTGAGGTGTTCTAATGGGTGATTTTTTAAGAGCTATAGGAAAATTTTTCAAAAAAAAAAACACAATATTCAGAAAAATGCACGAAATCTTTATTTGAATCGATAGTACGGTCCATATAATTTAATGTTTGAAGATTATTTCATGCAAATGTTGACCGCGACTGCGCCTCAAATGGCCCATCCGCTTAGTCCAATTTTGGCGTACTCTTTCCAACATTTCGGCCGGTATCTCACGAATAAATGCTTCAATGTTGTCTTCCAATGAGTCAATTGAAGCGGGCTGTATAGACATGAGCTTTAACATAGCCCTACAAAAAATAGTCTAAAGGCGTTAAATCGTACGATCTGGGCGGCCAATTGACCGGTCCCGAACGTGAAATATAATGTTGACCGAACATCAATAAGTCCATTGTTACGCGTGCTGTGTGGCATGTGGCACCGTTCTGTTGAAACCACATGTCATGCAAGTCAAGCTCTTGCATTTTGGGCAAAAAAAAGTTGGATATCATCTCACGGTAGCGCTCACCATTGACAGTTACGTTACGATTCGCAGCATTGAAGAAGTACGGTCCAATAATGCCACCAGCCCATAAACCGCACCAAACTATGACTTTTTCTGGATGCTTTTGCAATGCTTCTGGCGGATCTTCACTCCAAAAGCGACAATTCTGCTTATTTACGTATCCATTGAGCCAAAAATGAGCTTCGTCGCTGAACACAATTTTTCGATCGTTTTCGATTTTTCGAAGTGGATCTTCGGCCAACTTTCCAAGAGCCATTTTGATAATAAAATTCAATGATTTGGCAGCGTTGTTCGTTTGTAAGACGATTCATGGTTAAATTATAGACCAAACTGAAGATGTTTGACAGTGAAACAAAACACGAAACGTGCGTGAGTTGTTTAAACCAGTGTTGCCAAAAAGATAATAGCCAAAAAAATCACCCCTTATGAAGCCTCGACTACAAGGCAATGTTACTTAACCACAACTACAAAAACAGTCGTCTGTAGTAAATATCAGAGGACGTTTGATTAATGGAAGTGACAAACTGAAAAACCTTGAAGAAAGTACTTAGACAAGCCGTAATTCAACAAACTCGTAGTTAAAGCAGTTACATACGGTAAGTAAGCTTTATTGTTTCCTTTTTAAGCCTCCTTTTTTGCATTTCACCCCACTGTACCAGCTTTTAAATCCAGTATTGAAAGAAAAACAATTTTTAAATCTATTGTTGAGAATTTAAACAAATAAAAATAGAAAAATCATACAGAAAATCATGACAATTTCGAAGTGAAATACAAATTCGATATGAAATGGAAATCAAGAGAGAATTTTTTTTTAAAAGAAAATCTTGTACAATTTATTGAAAAAAGAAAAAAAAAAAAACAAAAAAAAATAAAAAATTATTTATTGATAGATAATCATTACGAGGAAAAGTAGAATTATTTTCTGATTTTCTTTTCTTTTTTTAATAGAAAAATTTTGTTGAGAATACATAAATAAAATAAAATAATTGGAATATTTTTCTTATACAAGCACAAAAAGTCTATGTGAGAGTGGGGTGAAACCATACATATAAAATCCAAAATAATTAAATTTTTATCTTTTTTCTATTTTAATTGATTTAAAATTGTCTTGGGAAAATGAAGAATTTATTTAAAAACATTTTTTATTGTGAAAATTAAATTAAAATTAAGGTATTATTTTATATAGGGTTTGTGTCTTTAATAACTTATGAGCTAATTTAGAGGGTAAACAACTGCCGTTATTTTTAGAGAATTTTGAAATATGTTTTCATCGCAAAACCTCAATGAATCCTGCTCCCTATTTTGGGAAGAAAATGTAGCTTGCTAATCCATGTATGGTTGAAGCTCAAGTAATTCTATTGTCCGTAAAATATCGCTGGGTATGTCCTAGTGGGAGGAGTTTGAGCAAACTTTCCTTGCGGCGTTTAACTAGCTACCCTTGTGGTGTAAGTGCAATCAGTTCTAACCTTGTCAGTGGGATTCATAATGTAGAAAAAATGTGCCTTGTCTGACCAATTCATACGTTCTGCAATTTTTCAGAATACTACTATAGGGTGAATGGGGAAGCCTTCTGTACATAGATCAGCAATGAATCGCTTTTTCGCTACTCATAAGTACTCATGAACAGTATTGAAATCCAACTACTCTGATTCATTCGTACTCAGTACAACATTGATTTATAAGTACAAGTTGCAATGAGTATGAGTACAACGTTGACATCAAACTCATAACATTCGAACTATGTTTGATTCATATGTTTGATTCATTTAGAAAATACTTATAATACTTATAAATGATTCGAGTGATTCGAATCATTGTTGCATTTACAAAGAGAGAAGAAAGACAAAGACAGCAAGCAGAGCAAACACAACCTTTTGTGAGTGTTGTAGTGTTCGTACGCGAATCATACTTATTTTGTGATTCGTATATACGATGAGTCATGTAGAGTCGAAATCAATAACATCATGCGTATTGTTAAGTATGAGTACCATGAGTATTTCAAACTTTGAAAATGAGTAGTATGAGTATGACATTAAAATAAGTATGAATGCGTATAAGTATCAGACATTATAAGTATGAGTATACTCATTGCTGACCTCTGCTTCTGTAATACCAATTGTGATATAAAAATTCATCTCGACTTAGTGAGGAACATAGGCCTCTGTACATACATATGTACTGATATGACTGGTTCTTACAATCTTTCAGTCAGGATTACAATCTAGCTTCTCACACCATGTCTGTTAATTCTATACATGAGTGTCGACTCCGAACGATAGATCAGATATCTGCTGAGAGGATGTCGCCTAAGAAATATTTTTCCACATTTCTTTTTGTTATCAGACCTAGGATTTGAACTGTGGCCTCAAGTCTAATAAGCCAACACACTACCCTAGCCTGGCGACCTTAGTAATTGTGTTCTATTCCTTTCTATTCGTTGCAACAGTTCATTTCACTGCGCCTCTTTGATGCTGTGGAGATTGCACTCCCGATTGTATCGGACAGTGGTCATGTCTGATTCAATCGCGTCTTCTTTTTCATGTCCGTCTTCGAATCTAGATAACTCTGCCTATTTAGTGCCCGTAGGTGAGGTATGGCGATAGTGGTTGGTTATGTTGGCCTCGTCTTGAGGTCACGTCGAGCTACATTTCCTGATTCTATCCGTAAAATACAGCAGACCCGCTAAAAATCTGTAGTTTAATGAGGACAGAGACATGTCGCGAATTCCATACTGAGAGTATTTGGGCGTAGGCTCCTCCTTCACCTGTTAACGCGATCCACAATGGCCTCTTTAAATCCTCCGTTTGTTGTAATAATGAAGTTTTCGTTGTAATTACAAAAAAAGCAATTTAAAAACGCTTAATTAGCATTATGAATCTTTAATGACTCGTCCAATTATCCGTTTTCTTATTAAACTGCCGAAATTGCCTGTTAATCACATTTTTGTGATTAAAATTTAATTTTTTCCCCATCATTACAAAATTTTTTTGTTTTTAAGAATTTCTGTGATTTTATTTTAAACGATTTTTTTCGTTCTTTATAATAGCAATAGCGTTGAAAGAGAGAGAGAATATAGCCTGTGGGCTATTTAATAGGCCGGAAATTTATACAAACGGAAATGTAATGACAGTTTGATAAATTGTGTGTGGCATTATTGTCATCGTTATTGGCATTCAATGTTCAATTGAAAATTGATAAACAGTCAGAGACGTTCGTCTGTTTGTTCGTTCGTTCGTTCATTCGTTGTTAATAGGGAAATTGAATTAATTACGTGCTGTATTATTGGCAGTATTGGATTCTTTTCCCCTTTCTCTTCCCCTTTTCGATAACAAAATCACTTTTAACCGCATACCCATAGTGTGTTAGAGTCAACAGGGTTGCGATTTTTGTTGTTGTTTTTGTAAAAATAAAAGCTTATAAACAGCGGGAAGAAATTATTTTTATTTTCTAAGTGCAAAACAATTTCTTTGTTCTTGGGGGTGGTATTAATGTCGCACTAAATTATAATGAAAGAATATTTTCTTTATTTGCAAAACTTAATGGCAGGCTCTGGGGGTTGAATAATTCAATTATTTTTCAAAAATAATTGATTTTCTTCCACGACTGCTTAACAAATTTTTATTACTTTTAAGGGAAAAGAGGAAAAAAAATATGAAAAGTACCAACACCATTAAAAAAAAGTAACAGCGTTGATTTAAAAAAATAAAAAGTACCTGCACTATTTAATACAAAAAAGTACCAAAACTATTTAGTACAAAAAAAGACCAACTAAGTACCAAGGTATTGCTTAACGCAAAATAAAACCAAGTACGACCAAAAAGTCTAAAAAAAGTACCAACGTTATTTAGTGCAAAAAACTCAAAAAGTACCAAGATTATTTAGTACGAAAAAAGTACTAACACAAATTAGTACAAAAAAAGTACCAACCAAGTACCAAAGTACTACTTAATGCAACACTATTTAGTAAAAAATAATATTTAAAAAACGTACCATAAGTGGTCAGTATCAGGAAAGTACCAGTAATAATACAAATTATTAATATTATCATGAAGGGGTGTTATAGTACTGCGGTCATGCGATCAATTGTACTCCCCTTAAACCATAAAGTAGGGATGACTGGAATCCTAATACGGTCGTCCCCCCGGAAGTCCTGGATATATATACCGACGGCTCTAAACTCGGTAATGGGGTTGGAAGCAGTGTCTACTCTGGGAAACTGGACCTAAATATTTCTCTCCGTCTGCCGGACTACTGCAGTGTGTTTCAGGCGGAGGTGATGGTAATTTACCGGCCCGCTCAGTGGATCCTCGTCAACGATGCTCCTTTCACTCGCGTCTCGATCTTTTCTGATAGTCAGGCCGCGATAAAATCTCTATCAGGTTTCGTGATTAGCTCTAGGATTGTTAGGGAATGTCGCCGCTGTCTCGACCTTCTCTCGGGGCGCTTCACCAGTGTCTTTCTGGTGTGGGTCCCCGGGCACAGTGAAATTCCGGGAAACTGTAGGGCCGACGAGCTCGCCAGAGCTGGTGCGCTCCTTCCGGAATACTCTTCTGTTGAATTGGGTATGCCACTTGCCTCGGTCAAGTTGACCATTGCGCGGAGGTTCTTTCGTGACGCCAACCTATCCTGGGTCAGTGAGGAGTCCTGCTCCACCGCTAGACTCACCTGGCCCAAGATGGATAGAAGGCGTACCAACCGATTATTTGGTCTTGGTCGTGATGTCATCTCGACTACAGTGGCCGTGCTTACAGGTCATTGCGTCATGGGTAGACACGCGGAAATAATGAGGCTTCCTTTCAACGACTTCTGCCGTGGATGCAGGACCACTGAGGAAGAGTAGACTGTTGTTCACTTTCTTTGCCAGTGCCCGTCTATTGCTAGGTGTAGATATAGGTTATTTGGCTCCCCATTCCTTGTTAGCTTAACGGAGCTATCATCTATTGACATCAAGGATATAGCTTCGTTCATCAAACTTTCTGGCTGGTTTTCCAGTGCGGGGTAGTCGCGCTTTTGTTGTGCAGCCCTTGCGCTGACCAACTTCTTCCTTTTCCCTGATTTTGGTGGAACTTGGTTAGTACAGGGACTGCGTTCATCCATGGCATCACAACGGGCCGCTATGCGTGCTCAAGTGTGCTTTGTGATAACAGAGCTACCACTCCGACCTAACCTAACCATAAAGTGTATTCTTACTCTTCAAATTCTATTGCCCTGGCAATCTTCGCTGAACATTCTTTTCCAAACATCTGTCTTCATTCCACAGAAAGGTTCTGGCCCCAATCGCGGTGGAGAAAAACATTCCCACGCATACTCATCTTCCTATTCATTACATCTCCTTCTGCAAAAGGTAACCCTATTTCCCAGACCACAAAACTATCTTCGATTTAACCTCATAAGAACTGAGAATTCCGACAATGGACTGGCTGCCAATTAAAGTTGATTTGAGCACATCTTTCCATGAATCTTTTACATGGAATATGCCAGCGAGTTTCTTCATTTCATTCTGGCCTCAAAAACTCATGCTCCTATCCCAAGATCTGTACTTGACCCATTTGTATGCCAATGAAATGGTTCCTCTCTTAAAAGAGAAGGCAGATTCCAGATTGCTACAAAACAGTTTTGTTAACGAGTCTCATTGTGAAATTTCTACCAAAATAATAGAGTCTACTGGTTCTGTCCAGAGGACAATTGAGGAGGGAGCTGTTACCCACTTTATTCATTAGGTCGCGAAATCTCCTGGTGGATCTTGCTACAAAACATTTTCGTTAACGCGTCTCATTGTGAAATTTCTACCAAAATAATAGAGTCTACTGGTTCTGTCCAGAGGACAATTAAGGAGGGCGCTGTTACCCACTTGATTCATTAGGTCACGAAATCTCCTGGTGGATCTTGGTACAAAACAGTTTTGTTAACGAGTCTCATTGTGAAATTTCTACCAAAATAATAGAGTCTACTGGTTCTGTCCAGAGGGCAATTAAGGAGGGAGCTGTTACCCACTTGATTCATAAGGCCACGAAATCTCCTGGTGGATCTTGCTACAAAACAGTTTTGTTAACGAGTCTCATTGTGAAATTTCTATCAAAATAATAGAGTCTACTGGTTCTGTCCAGAGGACAATTAAGGAGGGAGCTGTTACCCACTTGATTCATTAGGTCACGAAATCTCCTGGTGAATCTTAGGTTATTATAACTAATCGTCTCCAAAGATTTGGTCTTCACTACCATGTGCAGCGCCACTACTAGACATTTCATATAAATATATGCTTATCACTGTATCTGGTCCATTTCTATTTGAGCTGTTTTCAGATAATGACCTCCTAATTGCTTTCATTCGTTATCAATAAAGATAATCTATTCACTTATGCTAGTGCTTGCTAAGACAGATCAGTGTCATGATTGATCGAGAGAACCAATCTGTGCTACAACAAGCTTTTTAAAGCCGTACAGGTCTTAAGTATGTGTTTAAGTAATTTGTTCTACTCAACCGGAATATACGTTTTGGGTTTAAGGCGGTACCAGTCCTTAAAAAATATTCTTGGAGTCTACAAAACCTGGATGGCTGTTTTTTTATTTCAAAGTGTTTCTGGAGGGGCAGATTCGAAATTCAAGTCCCCTGCCTATAGTTACCTAACACGAGTTTATATGGTTACGAAAGCGTCTGGTTTACGAAGAGTTTTCGTCGCTCTATCATTTGAGTATATCCTTCCAAACTTCTCTTCCTATTCTATTGAAAGATTTTGGTCCCACCAGCGGTGCGAAAGCTCTTCGCCTGTCATTTTTTTTTTGTCTCGATTCCCATATTGAACAAGTTCGTAGTGCAGAAACTAACTCGATGTATTGGCCGATCTGATGGATAAGGATTTAAAAAGGCCGCAAAGTTTCATCATAACCTTCAAATAAAGTGATATGGATTGAGGATATTTCTATGCATTCAGATCACAAATGAGTTCAATGCCTATAAACTTCTGAGTCTATGCAAGACTCGCCCTATATGGTATCAACAAATGCTACTCTGATCAGATATGGGTTCAGATGCCATGCAGGCGTAAATAGACATCCGGATGTTTTTCAGGATAACAGAAGGGGAAGAGACTGATCATAAGGCCGCTGTAATCCAGATCTTCTACAGGCTAATAGCAATGAGAAGTCATAATGCCGTGACCAACACGGGAGTCTGCAGTCAGCCTGAATTTCTGAGTCTTAGCTCTGACACCGCACATATCAGAGACATCAAGGATCGAAAGAAATGTTCTTTGTAGTGCTGAAAAAAGATTTGGTCAACGGTATTTTCCATTCTACAGCTCACTTCACGCTCAGGTGATATATATTGCTGCGACTTAATTCTCGTATACAAAAAAGTGGAGTCACTTCCACCACTTCACTTCACTCCACACCAGTAAGTGGTTTTGATGGATTCTTATAACTTTAATAATATTATTGGCCTCTTAGTCACTATAAGGATCAACAAAAAACTGAATTTATTATTTAAATTATAGCATACTTTTATATGCTCAAATAAACTATTGCATACCTTAAGGCATTAGATTTAAATAATACTTCATTTTATCTTTTATTCTTAATATTGTTTAAATTTTTTCTTTTTTTAGAGGGAGAGGACATTTTCCTTATGGTGCCATAATTTTTTAACTCTCATGTAATCTTTTATCATCCTACTCTATCTCTCGCTCTCTCTCTCTTTATGTTTATTTAACTACAACGCTTTTTTGTGCTTTTTTCTTCGGTTACCTAAGTCCTCCTGTTTTGACGTTGTCATTGCCGTTGTCATTGTCCTTGTCCTCATCCTGGTCTCGTTTATGTTGTTTCATGTTAAACATTTATTTTAACTGTGTTTGTTGTTGTACGAAAAAAAAAGAAGAAAACCCCGAAAAAATATTTGAAAATATAAAGCCCGACTAATCTTTTGCAACAACAACAACAGCAGCACAAATTATTACACAGTGCAACACAATAGAAAAAAAACAATGTGACTCCACTTTTTTGTATACGAGAATTAAGTCGCAGCATTATATTACACCTGAGCGTGAAGTGAGCTGTAGAATGGAAAATACCGTTTACCAAACCTTTTTTCAGCACTACAAAGAACATTTCTTTCGATCCTGGATGTCTCTGATATGTGCGGTGTCAGGCTGACTGCCCGTGTTGCTCACGGCATTATGTCTTGTCATTGCTATTAGCCTGTAGAAGATCTGGATTACAGCGTCCTTATGATCGGTCTCTTCCCGTTCTGTTATCCTGAAAAACTTCCGGATGTCGTTGGTTGTCAGTAAAGCTAACTCCCTATCTAGTACTTGTTACGCACCCAAGGGTTTCCGTCTGAGATGCATTAAAGGCCACACAGGCTTCTTTTGCTGATCCATTCTCCTCATTGCAAAATTTTCTTCCACAATCTGGCATCTACTCATCCATATACCCCAGTAACGCTAACTCCCTGCATAGTTCTTGATTCCGTCAATGGGTTTTCGTCTGAGATGCATTAATGTTGATGATCCATTCTTCTCTCTACAAAATTTTGTCCTACGGCCTGTCATCCAGCCTTAAATATTGCACAGAATGCTGTGACTAAGTTTCCAAGCTACATCCATAAATCAAAGAGTTTAGTGGCTCGATCCAGGGGGCAGTTAAGTAGTGGTCTGTTATCCATTCGATTTGTTAGGTCAAATTGATCCATAATGAGTCTCTTATCACCCTTTTTCTAATTTACTTACTTTCGAGGTATTCACAGCTCTGGTCCTCATTATTGTTGGTCACGGACATATCCCCTTTAAAATTGTGAAGAAAAAAAATTGTAGCATACTTTTTAAGGCTCCCATAACCTGTTCTATATTCCGTAGCCCACTTGAAAGTACCATTTGCGTTTTCAAACCGTTTAAATGTTTTTCTTTTTCATTTTCGTTCCTTCTTTTTTCTTTTCTTTTTTTTGTATTTTTCCTTTAAAGCTAATATTTAAAGTTGGCACCATGGTCTTGTTTAAATGTTTAGTTCTATTACCGTACCTTTTGTTTAGCCTTTACTGTTGCTGTTGTCGTTGTGTTGTCAGTATAGTTTAAGGTTTTGTTAGCCGGGCTTAGAGTAGGTTTCAGTGGCATCCATCTGGTTGGCAGCTAAAAGATATACACGGGCAAGCAGTAATAATAAGTAAAGAAAACAAGAAAAATTCCTTAAAAAAAACAACACAATTTTAAATAAATAATGTAGTATAGTTTAAGGGATTTAAGTATTATAATATAAATTTAGGAGTAAGAAAAAAAGAAAAATTGAATTTATTAAAGCATTTAATAAAAGAAATATTTTTGGGGAATTAAAGTGTAGAATTTAAATACGAGACGATCTCCCTTCTTTTTAAATCAGTAGGTATGTGCCTACATATGGGGTCTATTTAAGTTCAGTTACTAATGACTAACGCCTGCAATCATTAACATAGTTTAAGGTTTTAAAAGCGAAGTTAAATTTTTTTTTGTGCAGAAATTCTGTCCGCATTCAATATTAAAAATATCTCAAAAAAATTCATAGCCCCCCATATAACAGATCTTTTGTCTTGAAAATTTTTCGGTTACCACAATTTTTTATTGAAAAGTTCTTGATTACAACAATTTTTTATAGAAAAGTTTTCGATAACAAAGATTTTCTATAGAAAAGTTTTCGATAACAAAGATTTTCTATAGAAAAGTTTTCGATAACAAAGATTTTCTAAAGAAAAGTTTTCGATAACAAAGATTTTCTATAGAAAAGTTTTCGATAACAAAGATTTTCTATAGGAAAGTTTTCGATAACAAACATTTTTTATAGAAAAGTTTTTGATAACAAAGATTTTCTATTGAAAAGTTTTTGATAACAAAGATTTTCTATAGAAAAGTTTTTGATAACAAAGATTTTCTATAGAAAAGCTTTCGATAATAAAGATTTTCTATAGAAAAGCTTTCGATTACAAACATTTTCTATAGAAAAGTTTTCGATAACAAAGATTTTCTATAGAAAAGTTTTCGATAACAAAGATTTTCTATAGAAAAGTTTTCGATAACAAACATTTTTTATAGAAAAGTTTTCGATAACAAACATTTTTTATAGAAAGTTTTCGATAACAAACATTTTTTATAGAAAAGTTTTCGATAACAGCAATTTTTTATAGAAGAGTTTTCGATAACAAAAATTTTCTATAGAAAGTTTTCGATAACAAACATTTTCTATAGAAAAGTTTTCGATAACAAACATTTTCTATAGAAAAGTTTTCGATAACACATTTTTTATTGAAAAGTTTTCGATAACAAACATTTTTTATTCAAAAGTTTTCGATAACAAACATTTTTTATTGAAAAGTTATCGATAAAAATATTTTCTGTAGAAATTTGTAGACATATTTTCTATAGAGAAGTTTTTGATAACAATAATTTTTGGTAGAAATGTTTTCGATAACAAACATTTGCTATAGAAAAGTTTTCAATAACAAACATTTTTTATAGAAAAGTTATCGATAAAAATATTTTCTATATAAATTCTCGATAAGGCATATTTTCTATAGAGAAATTTTCGATAACAATAATTTTTGGTAGTAATGTTTTCGATAACAAACATTTTATTTAATAAATGATAAAAGACCCTCTTAATATTCAGAAGCCAAATACTATTCTAATCCAAATTGCGTTACATATTCGTGAAATGACAGACAGATGTCGTGTGCTCCACTGTTTTTTAAGGTAAATAAACTTTTTAAAGCCTATTTTAAGGCAATTTTAAAGGATAACATTTTTATATTTCTTTAATCGAACAATAATTTAAACATTTTCATGAAACGCTTAACAGTTTCCCTTTTGGCGGCAAACTTTCCTTCTTTCTTTTTTGTCATCCTCTGAAATTTTTTTTTTATTGGTCAATCATCAAACATTTCAATTTATTTTCAATATCCACAACATTTTTAAACCTTTTCTTCTGTTCTTTTTTTTCTCCTTTTAATACTCAATATTTCGTTAGTTTTGTGGTGCATTTCTGTTATTGTGCTTATATTACAATAAAAATGACCAGAATCAAATTGCAAATCTTTTAAATAAAAATTGTATCAACTGCGTCCTCTGGTTGGTTACTATTCTACTGCTTTGAATACCTCAACTCCCTCTACTCATCAAAATTTTTTTTATTCTGACGTTTTGGAAAAAATGAATTAAAAATTGGTTGATAACGACACAAAAAGTATCACGTTGAATACAAATGAATGAAGGAAAGGGTAAAGAGGTAAACGGAGTGCAGGAGGGTATAGAGTTATAGAGGATAGTAGTAATAACAAGTAGAGGAATAATAGGAAACAGAATTTATACAATATAACAGTAACAATTGTTTCCAAATACAGTTATTCGTTTATGATTTTTTCTCAATTTCTTTTTTCTATTTTTCTGGTTACAGGCACATTCGCATGCATTTGAAATGCAAACATTTTGGTACGGCATATACGATATAAACAGGAGGGTAGGGTGAGAATTTAGTGGATAAAAAAGTTTTTTCTATAAATTTTTTTAATAGAGCTTTTTCGATTACAACAATTTTCTATAGAAAATGTTTCGATAACAACAATTTTCTATAGAAAATGTTTCGATAACAACAATTTTCTATAGAAAATGTTTCGATAACAACAATTTTCTATAGAAAATGTTTCGATAACAACAATTTTCTATAGAAAATGTTTGGATAACAATAATTTTCTATAGAAAATGTTTCGATAACAACAATTTTCTATAGAAAATGTTTCGATAACAATAATTTTCTATAGAAAATGTTTCGATAACAATAATTTTCTATAGAAAATGTTTCCATAACAATAATTTTCTATAGAAAATGTTGCCATAACAACAATTTTCTATAGAAAATGTTGCCATAAAAACAATTTTCTATAGAAAATGTTTACGATAACAACAATTTTCTATAGAAAATGTTTACGATAACAACAATTTTCTATAGAAAATGTTTACGATAACAACAATTTTCTATAGAAAATGTTTACGATAACAACAATTTTCTATAGAAAATGTTTACGATAACAACAATTTTCTATAGAAAATGTTTACGATAACAACAATTTTCTATAGAAAATGTTTACGATAACAACAATTTTCTATAGAAAATGTTTACGACAACAACAATTTTCTATAGAAAATGTTTACGACAACAACAATTTTCTATAGAAAATGTTTACGATAACAACAGTTTTCTATAGAAAATGTTTACGATAACAACAATTTTCTATAGAAAATGTTTACGATAACAACAATTTTCTATAGAAAAGTCTGATAACAATTACTTTCTATGGAAAAGATATCGATAACAATTACTTTCTATGGAAAAGATATCGATAACAGTAACTTATACAGTAAATATTTCGATAACAAAAGTTATGTGTAGAAAAATTTCATAAAATGTATCGTACGTATGTTGTTTTACTGAGAACTTATCATCGAACCTTCCATATTATGCGATATGTATACGTAAACTCATATTTATACACATGATTGAACAATATTCTCTGAAGAACAATGCCTGTCTAGTTTTTTTTTTGATGCCAACGAAATTTATGTGACAAAAATATTTCAACCCCCTCTCCTATAGAGTTCGATGGTATATTTTTAACCACGATTTCTTCTACAATGGCAGCGACAAATAGAATGAATTTTTATGAAAATATTTTAAAGAAAAAATATCAACGAATTGAATTGAATGAATATTGAATGTGGAAAATATTATTTCAATTTAATTCATACGAATCCCCTGCCATATTTACAAAATAAAATAAAATGAAATGCGATTCGATTATTTATTGTAATTAATGGTTTAACCCCGGGTATATAACGAATATTACTGGGAGATTGTTTTTTCTTTTTATGATTTTAACACACCGATACTACTGATAAAAAATAAATGATAGTTGATGATATATGGTAGTTGATTTTCGATAACACAATCATAAAATGAAATAAAAAAGCATTCCTACAGAAATATTAATAACATGGTTTCCAAAATAATATTAAGGTTGGCACAATCATTGAAAGACTTATTGCGTCAATTTTGTAAAGGTTACACTAAACACCTTAAGCAAATTTTATTTAAAGTTTTTAAAAAGAGGGTGTAGGAAAAGTTCTCTATAGAAAATTGTTGTTATCGAAACATTTTCTATAGAAAATTGTTGTTATCGAAACATTTTCTATAGAAAATTGTTGTTATCGAAACATTTTCTATAGAAAATTGTTGTTATCGAAACATTTTCTATAGAAAATTGTTGTTATCGAAACATTTTCTATAGAAAATTGTTGTTATCGAAACATTTTCTATAGAAAATTGTTGTTATCGAAACATTTTCTATAGAAAATTGTTGTTATCGAAACATTTTCTATAGAAAATTGTTGTTATCGCAAAATTTCTATAGCAAGGGGTTGTTATCAAGACATATTCTATAGAAAATTCTCTTTATCGATACATTTTTTATAGAAAATTCTCTTTATCGATACATTTTTTATAGAAAATTCTCTTTATCGATACATTTTTTATAGAAAATTCTTTTTATCGATACATTTTCTATAAAAACTTCTCTTTATCGATACATATTCTCTTTATCGATAAATTTTCTATGGAAAATTGTCCTTATCAAAACATTTTCTATGGAAAATTGTCATTATCGGAACATTTGCTATGGAAAATTGTCGTTACCAAAACATTTTTTATAAAAAAGGTTTGTTATCGATAAATTTTCTAAAGAATTCTTTAGATGGCAAAACATTATTTTTGGATCTTGGTTAGGATATCTAGTTTACTGAAAAAGAACTTAAGGAATCTAAACTCTGGTCTGACATATTGAATATTTCCCACGTAATTAATTCCCATTGAAAAGCTTCCCTAACATGTCCTTCTGAGTTAATGTGAAACTATAAATCGCTCTACTCATGAATGAAATTAACGCACGCAAACATGATCATGTAAAAAGATTCCATAATATTGATTGTCAATTGATAGAATATTTCAACAATTTAATAACCCTCAAATGGGCCCCGATGACGTATACTAAGCTACTCGCATTAATTTTCATCATATCACAACACTTAAATTTTTTTAAGCCCCTCATCATTTACACGAAACATCGTATTCAAACCGTTTATTTCCCTTTTGACTTTTGATCCTCTGCCAATACAATAATAATCCTGGTTGTTATAATTTTATTTTCAAATAATTTTTGTTCTCATATCGTTGGCATTATTTTTTTTGAAAATCATTTTTGAAATGTATTAAAATTGTGCCACATAAAAAAGGCGAAAACATAAATGAAATGCGGAAATTGTTTTCAAATATTGAACATGTTTGCGTGTATTTTCCAATAAGCAGAGCTAGGAGAAGGACAGAAAACTAAAGGAATCATTTGATAAACAATTTTCTATAGAAAATCTTTCGATAACAAGAATTTTCTGTAACAAAATCTTTCGATAACAAGAATTCTCTATAGAAAATGTTTCGATAACAATAATTTTCTGTAGAAAATGTTTCGATAACAATAATTTTCTATAGAAAATCTTCCGATAATAACAATTTTCTATAAAAATATTTCGTTAACAATAATTTTCTATAGAAACTCTTTCGATAACAACAATTGCCTATCGAAAATCTTTCGATAACAAGAATTCTCTATAGAAAATGTTTCGATAACAATAATTTTCTGTAGAAAATCTTTCGATAACAAGAATTTTCTGTAAAAAATACAGAATTTTCTACAGAAATTTTTGCGATAACAACAATTTTCTATAGACATTTTTTCGATAACAACAATTTTCTATAGAATTTTTTTCGATAACACCAATTTTCTACAGAAATGTTTCGACATCATCAATTTTCTATAGAAAATGTTTCGATAACAATAATTTTCTGTAGAAAATCTTTCGATAACAAGAATTCTCCTTAGAAAATGTTTCGATAACAATAATTTTCTATTGAAAATTTTTCGATAACAGCAATTTTCCATGGAAATCTTTCGATAACAATAATTTTCTATAGAAAATCTTTCAATAACAAGAATTTTCTGTAGAGAATCTTTCGATAACAAGAATTTTCTGTAAAAAATCTTCGGATAACAAGAATTCTCTATAGGAAATGTTTCGATAACAATAATTTTCTACAGACATTTTTTGACAACAATTTTCTATATAAAATTTTTCGATAACAACAATTTTCTATATAAAATTTTTCGATAACAACAATTTTCTATATACAATTTTTCGATAACAACTTTCTATAGCAAATTTTTCGATAACAACATCTTTCTATAGATAATGTTTCGATAACAACATCTTTCTATAGAAAATGTTTCGATAACAACATCTTTCTATAGAAAATGTTTCGATAACAACATCTTTCTATAGAAAATGTTTCGATAACAACATCTTTCTATAGAAAATGTTTCGATAACAACATCTTTCTATAGAAAATGTTTCGATAACAACAATTTTCTATAGAAAATGTTTCGATAACAACAATTTTCTATAGAAAAATTTTCTGTAGAAAATCTTTCGGTAATACTAATTTTCTATGGAAATCTTTCGATAACAATAATTTTCTATAGAAAATATTTCGATAACAAAAATTTTCTGTAGAAAATCTTTCGATAACAAGAATGTTCTATAGAAAATCTGTCGATAACAACAATTTCCTATCGAAAATATTTCGATAACAACAATTTTCTATCGAAAATCTTTCGATAACAAAAATTTTCTATAGCAAAGCTTTCAATAACAAGAATTTTCTGTAAAAAATCTCTCGTTAACAAGAATTTTCTATAGAAAATCTTTCGATAACAACAATTTCTATAGAAAACCTTTCAATAACTCAATTTCTATAGAACATGTTTCGATAACAACAATTTTCTATAGAAAATCTTTCGATAACATCAATGTTCTACAGAAAATCTTTCGATAACAGCAATTTTCTACAGAAAATCTTTCGATAACAGCAATTTTCTATAGAAAGTCCTTCGATAACAACAATTTTCTATAGAATCGTGTTGGTTGCTCTATAATTTGGATTTGTTCCGCTCAAAATATTTCACGCCTTTACTGCGCTGCTTAAATGCACAGCTATTGATGTCATATTCAATCAGTTGTGGCTTTTTTGCGGGGTATTGGTTTACAAAATCAACAAAAACCAAGAAAATGCAGCGAAAATAGGCATCTGCCATGAATTGTTATAAAAATGCGAATAAAAATTCAGAAAAAAAAGAACAAAAAAGAGGGTAAAACGAAATAATATTGAATGTAAAGAAATAATAAGAAAAGCTTGTAGTTAACAACACTTAAGCTACTGCAAAAAACTACACAAGCAATTATCAACGAGGGGTGGTAGCACTTAGAAGGCAAATGTAATCATGGTTATTGCAGTCATGACAACAATTACCACTGTAGCAATATTGATATTCCTTATAATAGAAATAATTTGAGAACATAGGAAAACTCTGCTTCTACCCTCGTATATATGAATAAAAAGAAAATATTTGTAAGATTCTTTTTTTTATATAAACATTTACAAGAAATTACGAGCAAAAAGCGTGTTCTTTTTTATGCTGCTCATTCTTAAAGAGTTTGTTTCCGACGCTGCACAGTGGGCTGTTTGGAAATAAAATTTAAAACAAATTCTATTGTGAATAATTACAAGAGTGTTTATTATTTTCAATATTGCACTGTGTTCTGCTTTCGGAAAGTAAATGATTTTGAAATATCGGAAATTATTCTGAAAATTTAAGGCGTTTACTGCAAGGCCTCTGGTCGGACTACTGTAGTTCGAAGTTATTAAACTAGTGTGGCGTCCAGTACGCTAATTTCAATACGTTAATTCACTGAAATCAGTGCGTGATAGACGCAATGGAAGAATATATATGAATATGAATATGAATTGAATCTATGCTGCTCCTTTCTCGATAACTGCGTAACCCTATCAGATATGTTCTAGGAAACGGCTAGACCAATAAACTTTTTAATCATAAAGTACTGGCAAGCAGATCCGACATTAATAGCTCACTAGATATTCCACCTACACCTGGGAGTTTTTACTCTTAAGATTTCCGATGGTATTAACGATACTCTCAAGGATGGAACAAGCAAAGGTCTTGTGAGACGCATGCACAATCCTTTCCAGCAGGTATACCATTCTCTGCCCCCAAATTATGTTAATGGCTAGCCTTAACCACTACCTTCTCTTTCTCCTTTGTCACTATTTCGCCATTTGCTCCGCCCCTAGGGAGTCTTTGTGATGTGTTATGGCTCTTCGTCGTCTTTTTATTGTACATGTACAGCTTGAAAGTGCTTTAGTCTTCTGCTTATGGAGTCTAACTTGTACTCCTTATCTGCCTGTCAATTAAGCTGTGGCGTGCCTATAAATGTAGTTTCAAACCGCGAATTCTCATTCGTTTTAATTCCGTGTTAATGGCTTCACTACTCATTCGCCTTCCATGTTTCATTTGAATTCCATTTTCCGTCCACTTATTCTGTAGTCCAGAATTTTAAATGCGGGATTTACTCTCTTCCATTGCACCAAATCCCTTTTTTGGCATAAAAAGGTACTTTTCAAGGTCTCGGTGTATGCAGTATAAGCATTTTTATGAGCGCAATGTCATCTCTACTAACGGTTTTTCTTACCGTTAATAGCTTTATGCGCATCTAATAATGATTACTTGCCATCTCTGCGCCTATTCAACTGCGCACAATCAAAAACGTTCCACATTGTTTAATGCCAAGCATAATGTGGTCCATTTGGTTCTCGGTTCTTAAGTCCGGGAATATCCAAGTTGCCATGTAAAATGCTGTATAAAGGAATGACGATTTTTAACTTATAAATGACCAGATCGTTCTCTATCTGCCGTATAAGTGTATGAGTATACATAATTGATTCTAAGGTGGTAAAGCAGTTTTGGTACCTTTTTTTTTAATTTCATTTACAATCAGGTACTTTTGTTTTTAGCATCTCAACTCCAAAAAAGTCTTAAAGAAACCATTTTTCTGTAACCATTTTCCTCGCTCAATTAGTTTTATTTTTCTCATTTTTCCATAAAGTTTTACTAGTTTAAACATGTTGGTACTTATTGTATCTCGTTTGGTACTTTTTGTACATCGCTTGGTACTTTATGTTTAAACAGCTTTGTTTTTCAGTTAATTTATGTAAATAATTAAAAAAAGGTATTTAAGGGGGATACGCTTTGTAACTTAGATTTTTTAATTTCAGATTTTTTTTATTTTTTTTTTTTTGGTACAAAATTTTACCCTTTTTTCACTTTTTTTTTACTATTTTTATGTTTAAGACGTTAAGGTCTGTTGTTCTATAACTTCTAAATGGCCAGATCGTTCTCTATCTGCCGTACAAGTGTAAGAGTATTCATAATTGATTCTAAGGTGGTAAATGAGTTTTGGTACTATTTTGTAAATTTCATGTACAATCAGGTACTTTTGTTTTTAGTATCTCAGCTTCAAAAAAAAAAACTTAAAGAAACCATTTTCCTCACTCAATTAGTTTTATTACTCTCATATTTTCATAAAGTTTCACTAGTTTAAACATGTTGGTACTTTTTGTACCTCGTTTGGTACTTTTTGTTTAAACAGCTTTGTTTTTCAGTTTATTTCTGTAAATAATTAAAAAAAAAGGTATTTAAGCGTCTCCGCCTTTGTAACTTAGATTTTTTATTTAAGATTTTTTTTTGTACAAAATTTTACCCTTTTTTCACTTTTTTTACTATTTTTATGTTTAAGGCTTTAAGGTCCATTGTTCTATAACTTATAAACGATCAGATTGTTCTCTATCTACCGTACAAGTGTAAGAGTATTCATAATTGATTCTGAGGTGGTAAATCAATTTTGGTACTTTTTTTTTTGTGAATTTAATATACAAACAGGTACTTTTGTGTTTAGTATCTCAGATCGAAAAAATTCTTAATGAGACCATTTTTCTGTTAATTATTTTCACCTTTTTCATAAAGTTTTACTAGTTTAAACATGGTACTTTTTTGGCCAACGTTTGGTACTTTTTGTTTAAGAAGTGTTGTTCAGTTAACTTGTGTAAAGAATTTAAAACAAATTTTATTTAAGCCACATTTCTTTTTGGAACTTATGTACATTTTTATTAAGAACTCTTTGTGTGCGAGGTTTTTTTTTTGTACAAAATTTTACCCTCTTTTACTACTTCAATGTTTAAGGCGTTATTTTGAAAAATATTCCGTTTTTTATTTCCTTAGAAAGCCTTCAGTAAAAATACTATTTTTCCTTCCTCTAATTGAAATATGGCGTTCTTTAATTTATGGAATTTGCTTTTGAAAGAGGGATAAAAAAAGTATCCTGTCTCACCAGAAAAAAGTAGCACAAAAAATGGTACATTTTCTAACGTAAAAAAATTCAGAAAAAAAAGAACAACAAAACAATAATGGTTAGTAAAAATTTGTTATTGATATTGGCCAAATGTGTGCTGCCACAATAAATGGTGGCAACTATTGACAACATGCGGTTGCAATATATAACAACAGCAAAAGCAACAACAACATCAGCACAATAAAAAAAAACAACCACGGCAATAGAAGAAAAAACTTGTAGTTTAAAATGAGAAAACAGCAGCAGCAGCAGCAGTAACTCTCACATGCAACTACAGTTTATGCTCAGGAAAAACGATAGAAAACTGTAAAAAAAAAAGGATTCTATACTAACACAAACACACATACACTGAGCTACAAAAACCTTTACGTGTCCTATGCTAACATAAATAATTCATATACACACATACCCATACTCTTACCCGTACCCATAAAGAGAAAAAAAAGAAGAGAAAGGAGAAGAGAAATATTTACCAACAATCATGAGCATTTATTTCTTGTAACGATCTGTCCAGCCACAACAAAAACCTGAATTTATGAAAAATTGTATCCAACAGTTGCTCTCCTCTCCTGTTTCTGCTGCTGCTCCTTTACATCAAGAAGATGTGGACAAAAAAAGAGCAATGGAATCAAATAAAATGAAAAAGAATTGCTAAGAATGAAGACATCGACATCATGTTTTAAATTGAAATTGAACCCTGTGGTGTTTAACAGCAGACATTACTTTTATTCCTCTTTCTCTCGCTCATCTTGTCTCTCTTTCATTTCCTGTTTACAAAAGTACCATGTTGTGCATTTTCATTATTTTTCACTATTTTGTAAACGTTTTTTTACTTCTCCTTCTCCTTCTCTCTCTGCCTTTCTTGCTTTAAATTCCGTGACTTTTTTCCTACGCTTTTGTAGATTTTATGCCAGTAATTGCCAGTGGTTGCAGTCAATGGTCAAATATTTTATGAATGTTGTAAGAAAGTTGTCGAAAAAATGCATGATAGGAGGAGGGTAGAGCTTTAAATAAAAGAAGGGGTTTTAAAGTGTTTGAGTTTCAGGGGGTTTTTTACAAGCCAAAAGACAAGCAGTTTTAAGACAGTGGTCAGTTTTATAGTACTTGGAGGCCTAGATACAGATCTAAGATAATCTTTATACATTTTAAATTTTAAATGTTTTTTTTACGACCAACATTGTATTTCAAAGATTTATAAACTGGGAACAGTTTTTGAAAACTGGGATCAGTTCGATTTTTCTGTATGAAAATCAATATTCTCAGGTTAACAGTTTATTTTTAAATATAAGAAGAATTTCATGAATTTTATGACTAGGAACAGTTTTTCAAAAGTGGGAACAGTTGGATTTTTGTGTAAAAAAATCAATATTTTCACTAAAGATATCAGTTTAACAGTTTAGAAGCTTTATTTTTAGGTAGAGAATTTAATAGGATTTTTATAACTGGGAACAGTTTTTGAAAAGTGGAAACAGTTGAATTTATAGCTACAAAATGAATTTTCTCGCTTAAAATATAATTTTTAAAGTCTAGCTACTTCAATTTTAGATAGAAGAAGAATTTCATAAGACTCCTATGACTGGGAACAGTTTTTGAAAAGTGGGAACAGTTGCATTTATACCTACAAAATGATTTTTTTCGCTTAAAATATAATTTTTAAAGTTTAGATACTTCAATTTTAGATAAAAGAAGAATTTCATAAGACTCCTACAACTGGGAACAGTTTTTGAAAAGTGGGAACAGTTCGATTTTTCCGTATGAAAATCAATATTCTCACCAAAAATAGCAGGGTAACGGTTTATATGAATCATTTTAAAATAGTAGAGGAATTTCATCAATTTTATGACTAGGAACAGTTTTTCAAAAGTGAGAACAGTTGGATTTTTCCGTAAAAAAATTAACATTTTCAGTTTAGAAGCTTTATTTTTAGGTAGAGAAAGAATTTAATAGGATTTTTTGACTGGGAACAGTTTTTGAAAAATGGGAACAGTTACATTTATACCTACAAAATGATTTTTCCCGCTTAAAATATAGTTTTTAAAGCTTAACTACTTTAATTTTAGATCGAAAAAGAATTTCATAAGATTCATATGACTGGGAACAGATTTTGAAAAGTGGGAACAGTTGATTTTTTGTTTCATTTTCCTCATTAATAATAGCATATTTAGATTTTAATCACTTTATTTGTGAATTTGGCTACAATTTAGCGATTAATTTATTACTGGGAACAGTTTTCATACGGTGGAAACGGTTGTATTTTCTGATTTTTAGAAATAAATTCATATGAAACTAGTATTTTCTTTACTAAAATTAGTAATCGGTTATTTAATAGACTGGGAACAGTTTTTGCGAAATGGGAACAGTTGAGTATTTTTGCTTTCAAAGCAATATTTTGGTGTAAAATTATGTGGGCGAGAGAGAGAGAGAGTATTTTGTATTGAAGTGGAGAGGCTGGGAACAGTTTTTGTAAATTTTTTACTTTTTTTTTTTAAGCTTAAAATTGTCATAAAATTTTTATTTTCACGTTTGCTGTATGTGTTCAGTTATTTTTAAGACTGGGAACAGTTGTCCAGAAGTGGGAACAATTGAATATTTCCTCTCCAGAAGAAGTTTACGTATCCAGACATAGGCCTCATTGTTGAAGCTGATTTTTCGATGAAAAGTAGGGTCAATTGCCCCAACTGCTCAAGAGCCCATTTGGGAAGTACACGTCGTATGCTGTGATCAATCTGGCTAGTTCATTCAGGCATAGGCCTCATTGCTGAAGATGGTTTTTCGATGAAAAGTAGGGTCAATTGCCCCAACTGCTCAAGAGCCCATTTGGGAAGTACATTTCGTATGCTGTGATCAATCTGATTAGCGGCTAGAAATAAGGTTTCCGCTTAAGGCTGGTTGTGTCCATATTGTAAAGTCAGAAGCTCTTGATATTCGGGCATGAAAATCCCCTTAGTGTTGGTTGCTTGACTTTTTGCCCCGCTTTTGACTTTTTTTGTAAACCTTTATGCCGTATTGTTTAGAGTAAATATTTATTTTTATTTACTTCTTGGAATATTTATTTAATTTTCCTCGTCTTCTCCTTTTCTCCTTATTTTATTTCGTATTTACTTAGTGACCACTTGACAAAAAAAAGTCCTGCATTACCTGTCAAAAAGTCCCCAAATTATTACACTCCGTAACTATGCAATGGTACGGTCATACTTAAAATAATTTTGCGTACGAAAAACAATTTTTTTTAAGTTTCAAAACAACTTTCCATTATGATGTCAGCATAAGAAAAGAAAACTCAGGCCAAGTTTAAAATATTTTTTGAGAGGAACTTTTAACAAAAACAACAGCAACAAAAGAAGGATTTTGTATGGAAAAAATTCAGTCCATTTATCTGTCAACCCACCTGTACAAATAAATGAAAATTATAAAGTTTTACTTGCAGTTTTTTCCTCCTATCCCTCCCATAAGTAGTTCGTTCGTATTGAAATGACATTCAAGCCATACAAGGTAAATAAAAAAAATTTGTTTAAAAAAAATATGGTTTTCCCTGGAGCTGAATATGAAGAAATAAATAAAAAAAATTCAAATTTTCATCCTATTTTTCTTTTATTTTCCTTCCTTTATTCCTTTTATTACAATATAATGGCAGCTGTTGCGTTATAAGAGTTGAAAATTTGTTGTTTCTTTATATAAAAATTTGTCACAAGTCAGGAAGTTAGAATTCTGTTTAAAGAAGAGGACATTTTTAACAGACACACTGCATGTCACGCCTCTTTTTAACTTAATTTGCACTCTTCTAGGCTTAAAAATATTTTTAAAACAAGCATCAGGAACTGAGCCTCATTATTAACTTTAAGATTCTCGCCTTACAGCCTAAGTGACCTAAAAAGTAATTTTCTGGTAGCACCTCGTATATTCCATGACAAATAATAGGTTAGTTTAGGTTAGGTTTCCAGGTAGCTTGCCGTTCACAAGCAAATTCACTCGACGGCCCATATGACCTATTGTGTTGCCTAATGTGAGGTAAGCCCTCTTGTATGATCCGTTAGTGGTGGATTTGAATCACTCCGAGCTTTGGATGAAACCGGCCACTTCCGTTACTGGCATGTTCGCAACCATGCCCAGATTTTCAAACGTTCTGTCATTCAAAAACCGCTGACGTCTGTCTCGAAGTAATAACTTTCTTTAACTCTTTTCAGAGCAAGTTGCCTTCTTTGGAAGTCTCCATAGTCTAGTAGGTAGTGTGTTGCCTTATTAGACGCAAAGCCAGGGTTCAAGCCCCAGGCCAGACATCAAAGACAAAATACAAAAAGTATTTCTTCGGCGACTTCCTCTCAGCAGATTTCTGGCAAAAACTCTGAGTAAATAAAATTGCCATGAAAATGTTTCTCAAAAATCTGTCCTTCGGAGTCGACTTTAAACTGTAGGTCTCGCCACTCATGAATAAAATTAACACACACAACATAAGTGGTGTGAGGAACTAGGACGTTGTACAATGGTTCAATTCGACCTCCGGGTACTGTACTTGTCTTAATTGACAAGTACAAGTCTTCTACACTAGTCGCCGCGGTCTAGTAGGCAGCGTACTGGCTTATTAAATCAGCATTCGTGTGTTCAAACCGCAGCCCAAACATGTCGATTAAAACGAAATACGAAAAATATTTCTTCAGCGACTTTCTCTCCTCAGTTTTCTAGCAAAAACTTAAGTCTTCTACACTAGTCACCGTAGTCTAGTAGGTAGAGTGCTGGCCTTCTAAATGAGACCACGTGTGTTCAAACCACAGCTCAAACCTCTCTATAAAAACTGAAGTTTGAAAAAATATTTCTTCGGCTCGGCGACTTTCGTCTCCTCAGTTTTCTGGCAAAAACTTAAGTCTTCTACACTAGTCACCGTAGTCTAGTAGATAGTGTGTTGGCCTTCTAAATGAGAGCGCATGTGTTCAAACCACAGCTCAAACCTCTCGATCAAAACTGAAGTTTTTCCTTCGGCTCGGCGACTTCCTCTCATGAGTCTTCTGGCAAAAAAACTCTGAGAATAAAATAAAATTGCCATGAAAAGTTTCACAAAAATCTGTAGCTCGAAGCCGATGTTTAAACTGTAGGTTCCGCAATTTAGAGGTAAAAAATTAACGCACATAGAATATGGGTAGTGAGAGAAACTAGATTGTAATCGGGACTAAATTAAGTGTAGTAAGTAAGCCTTCTACCTACAATTTGAGCAGGTTATGAGTTCAAGTTGCATATTCCCTTGACCATATATTCAGGAAGGTAGATCAATGCCTTTGTGCTACTACTACCCTATAGTATAATGGAAAGGCATCTTGTCTTTTGCATGGGAGATTGCCACCCAATTTTTTAAGTAGACTGAGTAGATTAATGAGTCACATTGTGATCTCAATAAGAAGGAGGAAAGACTGACGCTTCTATAAATCCCAGTAAGAGATATCAAATCGTATAAGATGGATATGCTTTGTGGCTGCCATATGCTACCAAGGGAAGCAAAAGAATAAAAATAAATGGAGTTGTAAAACTGTAATAGTTTAAAAGAACTTTAATTTGTAAGACTTGAAAGTAATAAGTTTTGAATTTTTGTATAAGAGTTTCAGGTAGAAGAGTTTCAAGTATAAGAGTTTTGTGTAAGAGTTTCAAATATAGAAGTTTATATAAGACTTTTGTATGAGTTTCATGTATAAGAGTTTCAAGTATAAGAGTTTGTATAACAGTTTTGTATAAGAGTTTCACGTATGAGTTTCAAGTATAAGAGTTTGTACAAGAGTTTTGTATAAGAGTTTCATGTATAAGAGTTTCATGTATAAGAGTTTCAAGTATAAGAGTTTTGTATAAGAGTTTCATGTATAAGAGTTTCAAGTATAATAGTTTTGTGTAAGTTTTGTGTAGAGTTTCAGGTATAGGAGTTTATATAAGAGTTTTGTATAAGAGTTTATATAAGAATTTGAAGTATAAGAGTTTATATAAGAGTTTTGTATAAGAGTTTCAAGCATAAAAGTTTAAATTATCTCCACAACATCTCATTATATTCTTACACAACTCCTTAATCTTATTATATCCCACAATAACACTCATCAAATCTGTTTCTGTTCTCATGAATCCATTATTGGAATCAAACCCACATAATTTTCAAATAAATTTCTGGCATTCCATTTCACATTTAACACCTGACTTTAGGGATAATAAATCTCGTAATTTCGTAGCAATTTGTGAACGTGCAGCTAATAAATCCTAAAGAATGGAAACTTTTTTTTTTCATCTTATTTTCAGTTTAATAAACCCAAGGCAAATGCATAAATAAATGCACAGGAAAAACTCAAAATAAATCACTTTGTGAAAAATCAAGCAAAAATCATGCAATTTTCTACCAAAAAACTAGCATAAGGAGGAGGAGGTGTTGGCCTCGTAAGCCCCTTAAGC
This sequence comes from Sarcophaga carnaria, assembly GCA_958299815.1. Taxonomy (NCBI): domain Eukaryota; kingdom Metazoa; phylum Arthropoda; class Insecta; order Diptera; family Sarcophagidae; genus Sarcophaga; species Sarcophaga carnaria. The sequence goes on along the minus strand of OY283149.1, from coordinate 9,587,139 downwards.
AGGATAAGCATAGGAAGGAGGGGAGGGAACATTACAAAAATATTATAAATCTTGGGAAAACTACATTTCATTCTATTTAATTCACAAAAGTTTATTCTTTTTCCCCTTCCTCCCCTCTCTTGCTCTCTGGCACACTCTCTCTCTCTCTCTCTCTCTCTTTCATTCTCCTCCTTTCTGTGATTTAGACAAGCTGTAGTCAAAAAATGCACAAAAAAAAGAGTGAAGTTAAGCAACTCAATTTGAAAAACTTGTTGAAATGTTACTCTAACGTCTTGCATCATGGGCGGACGGGCATATATGAACAACTGTACTTAGTATATGTATGTGTAAATGCGGTTACACACATACACACAGGATAATAAACTTCAATGTGGCCTAAATGCAGCTGCAAAAAAAAAATTCATATGAAATCCTTGGGAGAGAAAACAATAGGATTCCTAGAAAATATTTCCATTATTAGGATTTCTTTTTTGGTTAAAACAAGACAGAAAAACATCCAAAAAAGTTGCACAAAAAGAATTTGAAGTGATGTTTCTAAGATAACAAGGCGGCATAGAGACTTATTATCAAGAAGTGATTTTTTTCAGTTGAGATAAGAATCCAAAGGAAAAAGTACGAAAAACTTTAGAATACATAACGAACGGTTAGGAAGCTACACTCTTATATTAGGTCTTTCATTAAGCTCTCGCCTCTTAAAATTTGAATAAAACAAAGTGTTCACCCGACCGCGGAGGGCTCGTCCCCATTACGTAGGGACACGTACACACTACAGTCCGGACTGTAGCGGGTAAGGGGAAAGTAATGGCAACGAGAACATAAATCAGCTACAGAACTTAATCACAAACTGAATAAAGTTACAATAAATCTGTGAAATCTTCAACATTAATGGACAAGGGCGGACATAATCTCAACAAAGGGAGGCGGTAGGGAGCTCGCAATCTCCGACGTGTTAAAGTTGCTACACTCAATAATGCTAGACACTCGCTTTTATCCTTTAATCACTTAGCAATCCATCGCTCAGTAGGGGTTCTCACGGGCCACTGTTCTTTTAGTAGGCTTACCGACGACGCTTTCTAGTAAAAGTCTCCATAAAGAGCTTTAGCTCTGAGGAGAAGGAGGAGACTGTCCTTCATCTCATGTATCAGTACTGTGTTCATGCCAAAAAAAGAAGGCGAGTTTCGACCTCTCACTTTTCTACATCCTTGCCCGAGCTCTCTAATATAAAAACTGCTGCAATAGCAAGATTTATTTTGAACTCGGATTGGTTTCCTCTAGGAAATGTTTGGTCTCCGGTTTCAATATTGATTTCTGAACTAAGTGGAGCTCTTTCTTCTTTTCGCCATCTTACGTAACCCTAATGTAAGAGTGTGTGAGGCATCATTCATTCGTTCATTCATTTTTTATTCGTTTGAAGGACCTATTGATGCCATTGCCCCGCTGACCTGTCCCCATCATCTCTACATGGGATGACTATGCCCTTAAATCCTTTGTACCAATTATCCAATGTGACATGAGTTGAGTTTTGAAGTAGCCGTAGTCTAGTAGGTTCGAGGGTTCGAGCCCCAGGCCACTCTGAGAGTAAATAATAAATAAATTTGCCATAAAATTGCCATGAAAAAGTTTCTCAAAAATCTGTCGTTCGGAGTCGACTTTAATCTGTAGGTCCCGACACTCATGTATAAAATTAACACACACAACATATGTGGTGTGAGAAACTAGGTCGTTGTACAATGGGTCAGTTCGATCTCCGGGTACTGTACTTGTCTTAATTGACAAGTACACGTCCTCTAACCTACCCTGAGTGGCACGTAGCACTGTCCTCTTGACACTGCATGTTGTTGGTACCAGATCATCCAAGTCACCTCAAAACAGTTCTCACCGTTGACAGTGATGATTTGGCAAACGTAGTTCTTAGAGAAATATGGACCGCTGATTTTTTTTGTATAATAACCAGCGATTTATAGTATTTTCAAGCCTTAGACCCCATCATTCAAATTTTCACCTTTTGTATAAGAGTTTATAAGAGTTTCAAAATGCTGTATAAAAAGTATAAGAGTTTAAGCAATTCTGTACTACAGTATAAGAGATTTTCTATAAGTGTCTAGACTAGGCTAGTGTCTAGGCTAAGTCTAGCTGTAGGGTATTTGCTGCTATGTAACAAGAAGTAAAAAGAAACTAAGAAATCTTATTATAATAAAGAAAATTGAGTCTTAAGAGAGTCAACGAGTTTTTTTTTCTGGCCACAGAATGATTGTTTTTCTTATTATTTCACTAACATGCTAAAGCATATGTTAAGGCATTTCGAAAATAACTTTTGAAACAAAATGAGAGAGAGAGAGCGATAGAGAGAGAGAATTTATTTGCTGTGTTATAAGAAAATAAAAATTTTCAACAAATATTTGAACATTAAGGGTAATCACAGTTAATGGGGAAGCATTTTTTTCCATTACCCTTGGGAGTATTTGGCTTCCACAAAGCATTTCTGCCTTGTTTTCGTTTCGTTCATCTTTTTGTACCCCCAGTTAAGCATATGATTAGTCCGCAGGTCCTCGGATAATCGGGCTGTCAGTTATTGTTGCCTAAAATCTACTTTCTCCTAGTACTTGGTGTAGTGGTGGGGAACCTTGCTAATCGTTGATTCTCACCTTTTTTATGAGAAAGCATTAGTTATTATTGTTGTATAGAGGTACCAGAGTACTGTGATCATCAGATTTATTGTAATGCCCTCCTCAATCTAAATAGCATATCCCTATAACGTCTCTCCTAATACTATTGCCTTGGCGCACAGGTGTTATCGTCTGAGATGTATAAACGCCGTACATATTCTAGGAAAGTGTTTCAATGGTTAATTCTCCCCGTCATAGAATCTGTGTTTTGATCTTAATGCGATCCCTAGTCTAAACAAGTGTTCTTTGAAACTACAGGGACCGGTTAACAGGCTGGCCAATATACTTGGACTTCTAATAGATGAAAAAACATCTACGTGAATATCGGACGCTAGACAGGGAGTTGTTATTGTTGGCTCCGAGCATCCTCATAAAGCTTGTCAGCTCAATAGGCTTGGATGAGACTATAGAGATTCGTTATAAAGTTTCAAGGAAGTTCAATAGATCGTATAGCCGTAGTATTGAGGTACCTCCTTACGACAACAATGTCCAGTCGTTTGTACGTTTTGCTGCGGTAAACTTTGGATGGAAAGATTATCGTTTGATACTCTTCAGTGTTAGGACCAGCCAGAGTTGTGCTCTTCTAATAGGAGTAACAGAATTAGGCCGCTTGCCCTAACTTAACGTTTTTAGGCTGGAAGCTATTAAATATTCCAAAATGTGCTTATCTTCGTTGTTAGTGTCTGTGCTGCCTATAGGCCGGGTGCCCTAATTTAACACTTTTAGGCTGGAAGCTACTAAATATTCCAAAAGTTGCTTATCTTCGTTGTTAGTGTCTGTGCTGCATCACATGATGCTGCACACGCAATCTTCAAAACATTCACTAGAACTAAGGCATGCTCTGTGGTTTCCCTCATGCTCTTTGGAATAGTTGATGGCGCCTATTTTCTCATTTGTCATTGCAGCTGACCAGAATCACGTCAAATCCTAATATTTATCGCTTCACCAACTCACAAATTACTGTCTCCTCTAATGTAGTTATGCCCTTCCCGTGTGGTAGCGGGAATAGAATACTACCACAGTGATCACCATACTTGTCGTACAAGGCGACTAAGGGTGCTGCTACCAGTCAGGAACTAGTTGGGTTTCAACTGGCGGCAGTCTGGTCTTACTTGGCTGCGAAGCCTGACCAGAGGTCTTAATCTGGTACCACGGGTGCCGGGAGCCCCAGAGACTTGTCCCTGCCCGGCAATGGTGAGGCCCCCTTGTGGAAGCGACGTGGTGGCTGTGGTTTAGACCCAAATCACGGGAAGTGTGTCAGTACGGTGTGACGTTACACTCTTAACGCATTGAAGGAGTTTAGATGGTCTCCGACCCCTAAACAAGAGGGAAGTCATGTCCAACACAACATGACTTCAAATTGCTACCCACATACAGGGTTGCAGCCAGTGATTGCAGTATGTGGGGGCATTGGTAGACGCATTATTTTTCACCCTGTGCGAAGAACACCGTGGGATTAGGTCCACATGGATAGGTACCCACGTAAAACCCCACACATAGTAATGTATTTATGCCCGAGGTTTTCAAGTATTGTTCAGGGTAGCCCTCAGCAATACTTCCATTTTGATCACCTCTGTATTGTTCCTGGCAGAACAGTCTTCCTTCTCTTTTCAGTTTTTTTGGTGCATCTGTGAGGTGGTATATTGTTTCCTTCTTTGATTCTGAGTTATTTTGTCGTCTTATTAGCTTCCTCACGGGTTTGTTTCTTCTGTAGGTACTTTAGATACCGTCCGCAAACTGTTCTATTAAATCCTGGTATCTTCGTCTCAAGTCGGGTGTTCTGTTCGCAAATAAAATTGCCATGCCATTCTCAAAAATCTGTCGTTCGGAGTCGATTTTAAATTGTAGGTCTCGCCACTCATATATAAAATTAACACACACAACATAAGTTGTGTGAGAAGCTAGGTCGTAATCCTGACTGAAGGGTTATAATGACCAATTATGTATGTATTAGAGTTGAAGCCTAAAATAGAAATCGATAAACTTTACATAAAAAATCCGGTCGTCAATAAGTTCTCTGCAGAAAATTAAAGTTGTGGAGATTTCCTATAGAAAGTTCAAGTTATCGAAATATTTTTTATTGTTACTGAAAAGTATGTAGAAAATATATTGAAAATTATTGTTATCGAAAAATTTTATCAACAGAATGTTATCTATAAAAAATTTATGTTATTGAAAATTTTTCGATAACAACAATTATCTATTGAAAATTTTTCGATAACAACAATCATCTATTGAAAATTTTTCAATAAACAATTAGTGTTATCGGAAAATTTTCAATAAAACATTAGTGTTATCGAATAATTTTCAATAGAAAACTAATGTTATGGAAGTTTTCTACAGAAAATTATTGTTATCGAAAAATTTTCCATAGAAAGTTATAGTTATCGAAAAATTTTCCATATAGAAAATTATGGTTATCGAAAAATTTTCAACAGAAAATTGTTTATCGAAAAATTTTCAATAAAAAATTAGTGTTATCGAAAAATTTTCAATAGAAAACTAATGTTATAGAAGTCTTCTACAGAAAATTATTGTTATTGAAAAGTTTTCTGTAGAAAAGTTTTCCATAGAAAATTATTTGTTATCGAAAATTTGCCATAGAAAATTATTGTTATCGAAAAATTTTCCATATAGAAAACTATTGTTATTGATAAATATTCTATAAAAAATTATTGTTAATTATTATTATTATTGTTTTTGTTGTTATTTGTAGAAAATTGTTGTTATCTAAAAATTTTTTCTTTTAGAAAATTATTGTTATCGAAAAATTTTCTATATAGAAAATTATTGTTATCGATAAATATTCTATAGAAAATTATAGTTAATTATTATTATTATTGTTTTTGTTGTTATTTGTAGAAAATTGTTGTTATCTAAAAATTGTTTTTAGAAAATTAATGTTATCGAAAAATTTTTTACAGAAAATAATTGTTATTAAATTGAATTCTCTGTAACGAATTATTTCTTATAGAAACTCCTTTGGGAATGCAAAAATGTGCCTTATTATGGAATTCAACCAGAGGACTGTTCCATAGCCTGGTTGCTAATGTGTAGAAAAAAATGTATAATGAAGTGATCGATATGTGATGGGTTCCTGTATGCAATATGTTCCTGTATGCAATATGTTACAGCTACTTTGCCATTAAAAGAAGATAAAAAAATGTTGATGGTAAGTCCTAAGAATCTGTATATTAAACACATCTCAGTTTTCTTATTTAATTTAATTTGTTTACTTCAAAAATTCTATTCAATTAAACAAAAATTTGCGATTAAATGTATTTACACAGACATTAAAAATTTGTTTTGTGTTCTGTTCGCGTATTTTTTCTTTCACAGCACTGTTAACGACACTGTTAATGCGCTGTTAATGCAGCTTAGCTGGCTGAAGATGGCCCACCTCTAGTTATCAAAAGTATTTCTCGCATCAGTGAATACCCCTAATGTTTGATTTACAACCTGATTATATTTCGAGGCTTTTATGTGTGTGTATGTGTAGTTTATAGTGGACCAAGTATGTAGTCCAACAACACACCTTGTCTTATGTTTAATTTTTCTTTTCCAACTCTTTTTCTACATTTTCACTGGATTTTCAATTTCGGCAGGCTTTTTTACCTTTAGCGCTCTCTCAACACTTCAAAGTTGACCTCAATTTTAAATTTTTTTTCGAAATTTTTTTTTCTAGTTTTCTGCTGTCTTTTCTTGAGTAAATATTTGATTTTTCTAGTTTCTCCTCTGCCCTAGTAGGGAATGATAGTCTCTATTGAAATAGAAGAGTTTCGGTTTTTTTTTGTTTGCTTGGGTCCTTGCGTATTGTAATAATTTTCAAAGGATTTGGCTTTGGCTTAAAATTACACACGGACAACCAACAACAACAACGCTGGTCTACTAAACAAAGACGAAGTGTTGCAAATGCAATGCATGACGAACAAATGCAACAGGATTCTACCATTTGATCCCTGTTCAAGCACAGAAAATCCTTTAAAAGAGATGGTGTTGTAATGGAAACAATATACTACACATGCATACACACACATACAGTTTATCAGTGTATCTCCTTGCAGTGATAGCGAAAGAAACAGGGAGAGAAGAGAAATACGAAGAAAAATATATCAGGGATAGCAGCATGTACATATGTATACAAGTCTGTTACAAATCGTAACAGTAAATATTTGAAGGTGCTTATGGGGGTTAGAGAACAGTGGCTTGAATTGGTGGTTTTTATTTCACCACTGCCCGTACTCAGTCAGCGCAACCTTTAATGCAATCAAACGGGCATCTGCCCTGATGGGTATGGAGGTAAACATAATTGGTCATTACAACCCTTCAGTCAGGGTTACGACCTAGTTTCTCACACCACTTATGTTGTGTACGTTAATTTTATACATGAGTGGCGGGACCTACAGTTTTTGAGAAACTTTTCATGGCAATTTTTATTTACTCTTAGAGTTTTTGCCAGAAATCTGTTGAGAGGAAGTCGCCTCAGAAATACTTTTTGTATTTTGTCTTGATGTCTGGCTTGGGGCTCGAACCCTGGCTTTACGTCTAATAAGCCAACGCACTACCTACTGGACTACGGCGACTTCAAACGAAGTATATATTGTAGGCAAATAGGAGGAGTGGAGGAGTATTAGATCCCATGGTACGGCCATAAATTCCGCCTTCGGTGTCGAGAATCTATGTAGTCTCAAGCAAATCGAGGCTTTTATCACCATTTGCCTCAACTTGAGTTTAAACTCTTATCAGAAATAGTAATTCAAAGTATTGTGCATAGGAGGATAGGACTTTTCCCCCATCTTTATAGAACTTTAGGAATTTGCGTCCCAAAAAACCTCTTGTATTTTATGGCCAAGCATGAATCGAGACAATTTTTGATAGCCTGCTCTGAAGTGAAACGGATTCCAGTGAGAACGTGTTGCATCAATCAAAACAAAATGGTGGCTAGAAGGAGCAAGGACTGGACTATACAGCGAGTGAGATAAAAATCCCAAGCCACTGTTTTCCAAATAGACTTTGACTAGCACCGCAATATGAAGATGAGCATTGTTTTGTTGGAAAATTAGGGCCTCGTGTCTTGTTGCATATTCAAGTTTTTATGCCGAGCATTGGCTTCAAACGAATTGATTGTTGTTTGTAAAGGTCCCCCTTGATAGTTCGACCCGGTTATTGCGGTTCATAAGGGATCACATCCTTTTGGTTCCACCAAAATACAGAACATTACCCAGACGCAATGGATATTTTGCTTGACCTTAGATTTTGCTCGTTATTTGCGCTGCTCACATGATTTCCTGCGTTTGGGGCTGCCGAATAAATCCATTTTTCCTTACCCGTGATAATTTATTGGATAAATGATTGCTGTTTGAAGCAATCGACCAGCATTTCAGTCATGAAAAATTATGTTTCATCGCCCTTCTTGACTTCCGTTCATGTGACACTCAATTTCCTTGCTTTTGAGTGAATTCTCTTGATTTTGAAAGCTTTGAAGTGGCTGCTTGAGTCACGTCTAACGATTGTGCTGGCTCCTCTTGCGTATGACTTAGGGCTTGATCGAGTAATACATCCAATTTATGGTCTTCTAACTTTTTTGTCTGTCACTATCTTTGATGTCAAAATCAAAATTTTTGAAATGTGCAAATCACTCGGTAGACTGTGCTTTTGATAGAGTGTGCTCACCGTATAATTCCATTCCGAAACGTAATCTCACACGTGCAGTTTTCTTCGCATAAAAGTGACACAACACGACTTCCTGCAAGTGCTATTTTTTCCGCAGCTTGAAAGGCATGGAAATCGTATTTCAATGTCTCTCGGCTTCAATTCATGTGACACTGAATTCCCTTGCTTTTGAGTGAATTCTATTGCTTGAAGTGGCTACTTCCAGCTTGAGGCTTGCTTGAGTAATTTTTCTAATTTATGTTCTTACGCTCTTTGTTTTTGATGTCAAAATCACAATTTCTGAAATGCGTAACCTTCTCGGTACACTGAGTTTTTGATAGAGTGTACTCACCGTATAATTCCACCAGCTTGAGGCTTGCTCGAGTAATTTTTCTAATTTATGGTCTTACGCTCTTTGTTTTTGATGTCAAAATCACAATTTTTGAAATGCATAACCTTCTCGATACACTGAGTTTATGATAGAGTGTGCTCACCGTATAATTCCACAAGCAAGGGATGACTCACATGTGTATAAAAGTGGCTCAACATGACTACGCAAATGTTGTTTTTTCCGTGTAACAGATGCGCTCAACCAAATCAAAAGATATTGACTGATTTTAAATGCTCAAGGATTGCTCTTTCATGTGACACTTCCAGGATTGATAGAAAATAACGTTTAAGCAAGTGGTGCCTAGTTTTTATAAGGCATCTCCAGGTTGCTTATTATCAAACATGTGATGAGAAATAAAAATTTCGCCTTATTTTAGATACTTTGTGCCCATAGTGCATTATTTTTTGGTAAAGGGTTAACAAAATATGCATGTGCTCTGTGCAATTTCTTAAATGTACGAGGGCTGTTTGAAAAGGACAACCTACAGAACATTTGAAACATCAATGGCTGTGATCTCGTGAGCTGGAAGCTATTAAACTCCGTGTCTCAGTATTGTCAGGATATAGGTAATTAGGTAGAGGTGGCTGCCCATCCAAGAAAATTTTTTGGATGGACTCACTTAGGCCGCATTGGGCCCATTGTGCTACCACAGTTATCCGTTATCACCTAGTCTCGAAACCACTCGGAGCTCCTGATGAAGCGATTCAGGCTGCCAATGTCAATCCTTGACAGTTCCTCCAGGTCATCCATGTAGTAAGTACCCAAGTACTTCCTTCTCCTTTGGCAAAGAGCCGGGCATGTACCCAGCAGATGAGGGACAGTCTCCTCTTCCTCCTCATCTCTGCAGCAGTCGTTAGCAAGGTGTCTAAGACCAATGCGCCTCGCATGCGTACCTATAATGCAATGCCCCATAATGACACTGACAACTACACTGAGCGCGCCTCTTTGGAGTTTAAGCAGACTCATTGTGCGCCCCTCATCCAGCCTTGGCCAGATTTTACAAGCCGTTCCACCCGTGTCCGAGGCCGCCCACTGATGAATATTTGAGTTTAAAAAATTACGTCATTACAGGATAAGAACAGATCTGGATCAGATGGGATGGCATGTGGATATGCATGTGGAGTTCAGTTCAATACCTCATTTTAGCCGCCCTTATAAGTAGTTACCATTTGTTTTATTTAATCAGTTTTACTTAACCTCACTTTTCTTTCGCTTTCTATCCTCGTATTATTTTTCAAAGTAAAAAAATAAAATAAATTTTCCTTTGGTTGTATTAGGTTTGGCCTCATATGTTTTGAAGGGATTTTAAATATTTGCCAGCTTAACATCAACACATTTGTTTAGAGGACATCCTTACAGACACACACACGCATACTCACACAGAGACCTACAAAACTACTATAAAAACACACCAATACTGAAATACTTACACAAACAATGACTCAGCTTACAAGGTATTCTAGGCCATTACAGGAATACTTGCCGAAAGCCGAACTATTTTAGCCTCAAATTAGTTGGAAAAATTAATTGTTTTAAATGAGGTTTTTAAACGGTTTTAAAAGCTTCAGTTAATAAAAAAAATTTCATAATTTTTATGGCCTTTTAAGGCTCTTAACAGTCGTTGTTTACTTAGAATTTTTGTAGCTCCCCATGGCTTTATTAAGTCTTTATTGTGTTCTTTATTGAGACATTGTTTTAATACGGAATGTAATCGAAAACAAAGAGAAAAAAGAGGAAAACTTAAAATGTCTTGTTTAAACATGTTCTCAATTTGTCTGTCTCTTTCCTCTCTCTCTCACATTTTATCCTCTTCTCTCTCTCTTGTCTCTTTAAAGAAAACTCAAAAGGTAAATGTTTCTGTACTGGCCCTCTGTGTAATATTTTTAATAGAGTCCTGGCCATGATGATGGGTTTTAATGTGTCTGCAAATGTAGCAAAATAATGTATATGTATGTGAATGAGTTTGTGTAAGTGTATGTGTTTATTTATTTTAATATGAAAAACCCAAATTTATCTAAATTTTGTTATCACTTTGCAACTAAAATCTCCCTAATGTATGCTTTAACTTTTCTTAAATAATTTATAAATTTTGTAAGCAAACAAATTAATAATTCTCTCTCCTTTCTCTCTCTCTCTCTCTCTCTCTCTGTCTCTCTCTTAAAATTTAATTTATAATTTCCAACACATTCACTGCAAGTGTACTCATGTGTATTCGTAATTATTATTCATTTTGAACTAAGTTTTCATGTGCAGATTTTCATTTACTTGGCTTTAACCCCTAAAAGTATGTGTTAATTAAAGGCTCAGGTGTAAAAGGCTTAAAGGCAATACATTCACTAATATTTACTTTCTATAATATTTTATAGAAAGAGAGTATATTTCTTCTTGTACATGGAGACAAACAAGTGAGTGCCCTCATACTTATATGGGGTCTAAATCATGATGGACAACATTTTATTCGATTTTTTGGGTTTTTTCAGGGGCAACCACTTCAATTGTCTAATGGACGTTTATTTTTGCGTATGTTCACTATTGGTACATCGGGAATTTATGCTCCTCCTCTGCGCTTTTTCGCCACGAGATCATATCCGGGCTAAATCATCCTCTTTATTCTTAAAGAACGTAGGCATTTCCATACGGGTCCAAAGGATCTAAGACTGATTCGTCGGCCTTTCTAATAGGTAGTGTGTAAGGGCACGGTTCAAACCCCAGGTCTGAAAATACAAAAAGTATTTCTTCGGCGACTTCCTCTCAACAGATTTCTGGCAAAAACTCTGAGAGTAAATAAAATTACCATGAAAAGTGTTTCTCAAAAATCTGTCGTTCGGAGTCCACTTTAAACTGTAGGTTCCGCCATTCATGTATAAAATTAACACACGTAACATAAGTGGTGTGAGAAACTAGGTCGTAATCCTGACTGAAGGGTTGTAATGACGAATTATGTATTAGAGTTGAAGCCTAATATAGAAATCGATAAACTTTACATAAAAAATCCAGTCGTTGATAAGTTTTCTATAGAAACTTCAAGTTTTGGAGATTTCCTATAGGAAGTCCAAGTTATCGAAATTTTTTTTATTGTTACTGAAAAGTATTTAGAAAATATATTGAAAATTATTGTTATCGTAAAATTTTCTACAGAAAATTATTGTTATCGAAAAATTTTATCAACAAAATGTTATCTATAAAAAAATTAATGTTATTGAAAAATTTTCAATAGAAAACTAATGTAATGGAAGTTTTCTATAGAAAATTATTGTTATCGAAAAGTTTTCAGTAGAAAAGTTTTCCATAGAAAATTATTTGTTATCGAAAAATTTTCCATAGAAAATTATTATTATCGAAAAATTTTCCATATAGAAAATTATTGTTATCGAAAAATATTCTATGGAAAATTATTGTTATCGCAAAATATTCTATAGAAAATTATTATTATTATTATTGTTTTTGTTCTTATTTGTAGAATATTGTTGATATCTAAAAATTTTTTTTAGAAAATTATTCTATGGATAATTATTGTTATCGAAAAATTTTCCATATAGAAAATTATTGTTATCGAAAAATATTCTATAGAAAATTATTGTTAATTATTATTATTATTATTATTATTATTATTATTATTATTATTATCGTTTTTGTTGTTATTTGTAGAAAATTGTTGATATCTAAAATTTTTTTTTGAAAATTATTGTTATCGAAAAATTTTCTACAGAAAATAATTGTTATTAAATTTAATTCTCCGTAATAATATTTCGTATAGAAACTCCTTTGGAAATGAAAACATGTGCCTTATTATCGAATTCAGCCAGAGGACTATTCCATAGCGTGGTTGCTAATGTGTAGAAAAAAACTTATAATGAAGTGACTGATATGTGATGGGTTCCTGTATGCAATATGTTCCTGTATGTAATATGTTCCTATATGCAATATGTTATAGCAACTTTGCCCCTAAAACAAGATACAAAAATGTTGATGGTAAGTCCTAAGAATCCTTATATTAAACACATCTCAGTTTTCTTATTTAATTTAATTTGTTTACTCCAAAAATTCTATTCAATTAAACAAAAATTTGCGATTAAATGTATTCACACAGGCATTAAAAATTGTCTTCCATTCATTAAAAACTAATTAACAAGACTTTAAATTATTTTCCTTAACATTGCCTTGAAGGACTTTTCTTATCGACGCTTCCTGCCAGACAATTAAATTGTCATTATTTATTCTCAGCATTACAAAAGAAAATGACCAACAGAATGTCCTTTTTTTCTTGCTATTATCACTGGCCTTTTGTAATGTTTTGTTTTCCTTCATTTCTGGCCCTTTTTTTTGCTTTTCTAGCTTCTGAAAAGGCGCCAAAATTCCTCGACTTGTTAAAAAAATTATAAATGGAACCCGGACTTTTTCTTTTTGTTGGTGGCAATCTTTTGTAGACAATTTTTTTGTCTGTCTGTTTGTCTGTATGGTTGTTTTATTTAAAAGAAATTTATTTTCCCTTAAGTCCGAAAGTATTTTTAATTGTTTTTTAAATTGTTAATGAAATTTAGTGGAAGTACTGATGCTTACCAATTAGCCATCTAAAGAAAGGAAATCGATTTTTTTTCTTTTGATTTTGATTCAATTGAAGTGATCTTCTATGCTGTGTATTACGAATTTAATCACATTATGGGGACACTTGACCATATGCGTGATATTAATTAATTAAAAAATGCAGTCTGTTGTATAAAAATTTGTGTTCTCTCTCTAAAGAAAAAGTATCAATTCAATAATATTTTTTATATCGAAACATTTTCCGTAGAAACTTGTTGTTATCGATTAATTTTTTAAATAGGAAATTGTTATAGAGTATTTTTTTTATAGAAAAGCGATGTTATCGATTAATTTTCAAACAAAAAATGGTGTTATCGATTGATTTGTTATAGAAAATTGTTGTTATCGATTGATTATTTATAGAAAATTGCTGTTATCGATTGATTTTTTATAGAAAATTGCTTTAATCGAAATATTTTCAACAGAAAATTGTTGTCGCAACCATTTCTATAGAAAATTGTTATCGAAACCATTTTTGTAGTAAATTGTTATCGAAACAATTTCTATAGAAAATTGTTATCGAAACAATTTCTATAAATAATTGTTGTTATCGAAACAGTTTCTATAGAAAATTGTTGTTATCGAAACAGTTTCTATAGAAAAATGTTGTCGATTGATTATTTACAGAAAATTGCTGTTATCAATTAATTTTTTATAGAAAATTGCTGTTATCAAAATATTTTCAATAGAAATTTGTTGTTATCGAAACAATTTCTTTAGTAAATTCTTGTTATCGAAACAATTTCTTCAGTAAATTATTGATATCGAAATAATTTCTATAGAAAATTATTGTTATCGAAATAATTTCTATAGAAAATTATTGTTATCGAAATAATTTCTATAGAAAATTATTGTTATCGAAATAATTTCTATAGAAAATTGTTGCTATCGAAACAATTTCTATAAAGAATTGTTATCGAAACAATTTCTATAGAAAATTGTTGTTATCGAAACAATTTCTATAGAAAATTGTTGTTATCGAAACAATTTCTATAGAAAATTGTTATTATCGAAACAATTTCTATAGAAAATTCTAGTTATCGAAATAATTTCTATAGAAAATTATTGTTATCGAAACAATTTCTATAGAAAATTATTGTTCCCGAAACAATTTCTATAGAAAATTGTTGTTATCGAAACAATTTCTATTGAAAATAATTTTTATCGAAACAATTTCTATAGAAGATTGTTGTTAACGAAACAATTTCTATTGAAAATAATTGTTATCGAAATAATTTCTATAGAAAATTATTGTTATCGAAACAATTTCTTTAGAAAATTGTTATGATCGATACAATTTCTTTAGAAAATTTGTTCTTATCGAAATAATTTCTATAGAAAATTATTGTTATGGAAATAATTTCTATAGAAAATTTTTGTTATCGATAAATTTTCGATGGAAAATTCTTGATTGAGAATTGATTCTCTTTATTTTCTTATGCTATTTTAGTGCTCTTGTCTGTATTTCTTGCATAATTAAACACATTATTTGGCCTATTTTTTCCGGCATATAATTTAAAATATTATGCCGAAAATCACGATAAAAATTATGATTAATTTGAATTTATTTTTATTCTTCTATCCGGCTTGTCCCTTATCTTATCCATCTCATATTAATAAAAATAAATGTCTAAATATCGCTCCTTATCTAGGTCCTTAAGTGTTATAAATACAATAAAAATAAATTAAATTTTTTATTATTCAAATTATTAATTTGATTGTGCAGTTTCATGAGCCTTTTCTTGTTTCTTTTTTCCTTTTTTTGTTCTTTACATTTTGAGAAGCTCACCCTTTTGGAACTGTTTTAGTGTGTCATGCATGAATGACTGCCTGCTGGCAATGATTGTAAAGCACTGATTACGTACATATCAATAGTGACTGACTTAAAAGAGATTTCAAATCTCTTTTTTCATTCTTCTGTGTTGTATTTTAAGATTTTCTGATTTTAAACAGAATTCTTTTTATCATTTATTGTCGTCAATAGCGTCATAATCAGTGTCATTGTCAACGTTGTCAGTAATAATGTCATCAGCATCATCGTTATCATTATTGTTCTCATTATCTTTGGTTTTATTAGAGACTCTGTTGTACGCCTTTGCCTCAGCGATATCATTCTGTTCTCATTAATATCAATTTAATAAAATCCAACAAAGTTTTTTCTTTTTTAAATTAACAACAACAAAGAGCACATTAAGGGGAATAGAGAGAGAGAGAGAGAAAACATTATTGCTTTACATCCTTTAATGTGGAAGTAGAGAGTGTACCCACCACTCCTGCAATTACTTTCTCAATACATACTTAATTTTCACTCTTTTCAAGTCAAATGTGTTTACGTGTATTAAATTATCTCGTGTTGTGTGTATGTGTATGTGTAAAAGAGAATGGTGTGAGAGATAGAGGGGAGAGAGAGAGAAAGAAAATCTTCATAAACGCATAATCAACCACAGTGCAAAATGATTTGCATTAAAATAAATTCCTTTAATACTAAGACTCATAACGTAAGATTTCAATTTAAAATAAAAAAGGAGAAGGTATCCTCTTACGCGGAAGAAAGGAAATTTAAGGCAACTAATTTGAACAGCTTAAAAGAGATTATTAGTCTGGCAACCTAAAGGGAACTGTCATTTCCACCATATTACTGTACCTAGGCATGGCAAGATCTGGGCAATGACACATGAGGTAAAAGATAATCTCAGTCTTCTTATTGGATCAACAGTTCTTCCAGAAGTTTTTCTACAAAATGCCGAGCCTATCGGCATGTCTTCCAATTAGTTTTGCAGTATCTTCTTTATTTGCCTTGATATAGGCTCCTTCATGTTTGACAGTAGATAACGGCCATCTTGTTGAAGATACATCTGTCAAATTAGTTGCCATTTCTTCAGTATGTTTTGCCAAATCATCATGTACTGCTAGACCATAGACAGCAATATGTGTTCGCTAAATGGGTACTGGAGCCGACTCACCCGAATTCTCGTTTTAAAATTATCTTCAGAGGTCAGTCCCCTTTCTTGATGAATTGCTATGTGAACAAAAAATTTTAGAATTTTAGTCGATACCAGTTAATATGACGTCAAAGGACGAAAAAATCACTGTTTGCCATGGATTTTATTAGGCTGATTGGGTCCATATTTCTTAGAGAACGACATCACAGTCAATGGCGAGCGCTATTGTCCGATGATTACCAACATTTGTTGACATGAACGACGTCACAGCCAATGACGAGCACTATTGTCCGATGGCTACCAACATCTGTTGGCATGAATTGGATGCTCTAGAAGCCAACGTATATGTCTTCTTAATACGATGATGCTACATGTCACACAGCACATGCCGCGTTGGATGTTATGAACTGTGATTTAATCCCGTTAAACGTTTTCTCGGAGGGTTTTCTTAAGTCGCATTTGCAGCCAATGTAGATTAGGTTAGGTTAGGTTAGAGGACGTGTACCTGTCAATTAAGACAAGTACAGTACTCGGAGGTCGAATTGACTCATTGTACAACGTCCTAGTTTCTCACACCACCTATGTTGTGTGTGTTAATTTTATACATGAGTGGTGGGACCTACAGTTTAAAGTCGACTCCGAACGACACATTTTTTGAGAAACTTTTCATGGCAATTTTATTTACTCTCAGAGTTTTTGCCAGAAATCTGCTGAGAGGAAGGCGCCGAAAAAATGCTTTTTGTATTTTGTCTTGATGTCTGGCCTGGAGCTCGAACCCTGGCTTTGCGTCGAATAAGCCAACACACTACCTACTAGACTACGGCGATGGCAGCCAATGTAACTCAAGTTGTCGATCAAATTCAACCTGATTTGTTATGGAAATTTTGACATTTCGGTGCGCTGCACATAGTGGCATCAATAGGTCCTTCAAACGATTGAAAAATTTCGATGATATCTGATATACATACTTAATTGGCTACTATAACCCTTCAGTTAGGATTACGACCTAGCTTTTTACACACTTGATATTGTGTGTTGTAATTGTATACATGAGTGGTGGGACCTACAGTTTAAAGCCCACTTCGAACGACAGATTTTTTTAGAAACTTTTCATGGCAATTTTATTGACTCAGAGTTCTTGCCAGAAATCTGCCGAAGAAATATTTTTTCATATTTCGATTTCTTGGAAATGTCTGACCTGGGGTTTGAACCGTGGCCTTACGTCTAATAAGCCGACGCACTACCTACTAGACTACGGCGACTTCGATATCTCACGTACCATTAGTTTCTAATTTTAATTTAAAAATTAGGAAGCTTTTAAGCCACAATACATGACTTTGAGCTATACTTCTCCTTTCTGTATTTGGTTATGCCCTCCTTTAACGTCCCACTCTCCCGCCATCTTTCAATTTTTCTTATCAGAAAATCAAAATTTTCTATCATGATGTGCATAAAAATAGAAATAATTTGTAAATAAATTGCAAAATTCTAAAGGCATTCAACAGAGAGTAACAAACTTCAAATAAAAGAATGTAAAATAGAGAGAGAGAGAGGGGGAAAGGGAAAGGGCAAAGAAATGCCAGAGAGAGAGAGAGAGGAGAGAGCAAATACATATATTGTTATTAAAAATTTGTCATATTTATAACTGTTATTGAAGTGTAAGTCATAAATATTGGAATACAAATACCCATGTAGAGTTAGAGAGGAGACAGAGAGAGAGAGAGAGAGAGGAGATATTAAAGCTGTAAGAATAAAATTTTATAAGCAAGAGAAAGATAGGAAAAGAGAGATAGAGCGAGAAAGTATGCTTTTTAAATGAATTTATTTGACACATTATCAGAGATAAAATTGTGTGAAATTAAATTAAAAAAAAACTTGTCTTCTCAGTGACTTTGAGAAAACAAAAGCACCGAGGAAGCAATTGCTATGGGTATGAGTGAGTTTGTCCCTTAACTGGGGATGTTTCCGTTTTTTTTTCTTTTTTTTTTTTTTTGTATGTTCCTGTCACATGTTACACATACGTGCATACATAACCTAACATTTATTTTTTTTGGTTATCATTTTATAAATTTGACTTGTTTTTTTCTTCTTCTTCTCTTAGAATTGCTTTGGATTAGTTAAAGCCAAAGAGGTGGAGTAGATGTTGTTGTTGTATTGTATCCTTAACTCACAAAATGTTAAAATTTATATGTAAGCAACGCTAGAGTAGATTTTTATGTCATTTGTTCATTCCAATACGCCGCCTGACTTTGTTTCCACATTCAACATGTCACACACAAAGGGGGTGTGTTACGGAGGGGGCGTATATGCTATTCAAACATGTAATTTTATTTCATTTTGTGTTCAGTTTGTTGTATACTAGTCTCTCTAAAAAAAAAAAAAATAGAAAAATGAAGAGAAAAGATTAAAAACGAAAGCATTACATTAATATGCTACATGTTGTATGAAGTTTTTTTTTGGGTTCATTATTTTCAAATAAGTTACGGAAATTATTTTCGAAGGACCCTAGAGGGTTTTCTCTCTCTCTCTCTCTCTTTACATTTTTTTTTGGGAAACCTTTAAGGAATTTACAGAGGAAATTTTAAATAGTAAAGCAATGAGTAATGCAGTAAGGGCATAAGGATCTTTAAAGCAATGTTTCAATTCGTACTTTAATAAAAAAAAAAAAAAAACCGCAAACAGGTCTTGAAGTTACCGTAGACTTACTAGGCGAGAACTTGTGAGCTTAAACTTCTGCTCTAACATTTCAAACGAAACGAGAAATGAAAGAAATATTTCGCCGACTTGATCGTCAAACAGTCTTCCAGTAATAACTCAGAGTGAAATAAAATTGCCATGAAAGCTTTCTTAAAAACTCCATCGTACGGATTCAACCTTAAACTGTTGGCCCTGCCACCAAGGGATACAAATTAACACACCACAATATGGGTGGTAAGAGAAGGTAGGTTGTAATCCAGACTAAACGGTTGTAACGACCAATTAAGTCGGTTGTAATGACCAATTACGTCAGACCTTGCCAAGTCAACATCACCGATAGCGTTTGCTATTTGTACAGGACGTGACCCGATAGCGTTTGCTATTTGTATAGAACATGAAGAACCTTGAATAGCTCATGAATATTGACTCATGAATGACCAATTACATCAGACCTTGCCAAATAAGCATCACCGATAACGTTTGCTATTTGTATAGAACGTGACCCGATAGCGTTTGCTATTTGTATAGAACGTGAAGAACCTTGAATAGCTCATGCATATTGACTCATGAATGACCAATTAAGTCGGATGTAATGACCAATTACGTCAGACCTTGCAAATAAGCATCACCGAAAGTGTTTGCTATTTGTATAGAACGTGACCCGATATCGTTTGCTATTTGTATAGACCGTGAAGAACCTTGAATAGCTCATGAATATTGAGCTTTTATTGCGAAGAAACCTGTTGGATCTGTACAGCAGTAGTCAGTGTATTGATCTATGAATGCCAGAGCAACTAACCTCAACTTAATAAGCTGAATACTAAAATCCGACAACATTATTATTACTAGAGCACTGCCTTTCACATCTACATCGTTAGGCAGTACTTTCATAAGGCTGACAGCGACGTGCGCCAGATCTAACCAAAAAATCGCATAACCAACAGTGATCGCTTTCTGTATAGTATTTGCCTAGCATAGTTAGGCTTATGTTCACCTACTACTTCTTTTGATCAGGTATGGTGGAAAGCCATTTGCAGATACACTTGAAAAGGCAGATACAAAGGTTCACCTGCATTATTATGATTGGTATTGGCACTGCGTATCACATCTACGTCGGCACACTGGACCTCCACTGTATGCTCTTTGCAGTTAATGCTAGTTAAGATCTATCTACGGGCGTTTGGATAATAGCCGGGATGGAATATGTCAAAACGCCCATTCCTCTCTAATTCTAAAAATGGTGTATGCACCTCGTGACAATGTGGACCGCCAAGATTCTTGGAAACGTACTCAATAACCTCCTTAAATCCTCGCATGCAAGATATGTAAACCAGAAAATGAGTACACGGAACAGTGTTCAAAAGCTCTACCGAAAATATCTGGCGGCATTGAGGCTTTGTTTACATTATGCAAGAACATTGGGCACCCACCGTATGGGCACCTTTCCTAGGCGATACATAACGGCGAATGTTGCATACCACTCATAATTATAATGCTCTCCGAATCGAGAAAGTGCCAGAATGAAGAGACTGAGTCACTTACTTAACATAACGTTTTGTTGATCAGGAAATAATTGGAGGGATATCACCCTGATGGGACCTGCTCCGTTTTAATGTGTACACCTAAGATTTAATTTTGCAGGAGGTCTCTTCCGGTTCCCAATATTAAATGCTAAGCAAACTTTGAAGTGACCAAAGGTTAGCAGTTGTCTCTGGGCTACTGGACAATGGCATGCATCGGGCATTGGTCATACAAAGATACTGGAAAAAATTGATATTGTCGGAAGCAATGATTACAAGACACCGTGATATGACTTCTCAATAAACTTTGGGACATCCATTCCGAAAAGGGAGGACTGGAGGATTGGTTCAGTGAACCTCCCAAAGGACTCTGCACAAATTTACACCGACGGCTCCAAACTGGAAGGAGCCGTTGGAATTGGTATCTATTCGGAATCAATTGGAATATCCAAGCCTATAAGGCTACCAGATCATTGCAGCGTTCTTTCAGGAGGAGGTGTCAGCAATTCAGGCTATTTACGGACGGAAAATCATCATTCATTCCGATAGCCAAGCGGCTATCAAGGCATTGGATTCCAGTGTAATAAACTCCAAGACGGTGTACAACTGTCGCAGATATCTCAATGAGGTGGCGAACCGATATGATGTTTGTATCACATGGGTGCCGGGACATAATGATATTCCTGGCTACTACAGAGCGGATGAACTGGCCAGAAGGCGCACGACCATCGAACTCTCTGATGAATTCTCTACGTTGGGGATCCTTTTGGGGACCTGCAAACTAATAATTGACAATGCAACCGTAGATCTCGTCAACAGAATGTGGGCAACTTCGGATAAGGGCAGAGCGGCTCAAAAGATCTGGCCGAGGCTGGATAGGAGGCGCACGGCGACTCTGCTTAAACTCCAAAGAAGTAGGCTCAGCACTGTTATTCGGGTTATTACGGGGCATTGCATTATAGGAGCGCATGCGAGGCGTATTGATCTTAGACACCTTGCAAATGATTTCTGCAGAAGCTGTGAAGATGAAGAGGAAGATGAGACTATTCTTCACCTATTGTGCACATGTCCGGCACTTAGTCGGAGGAGAAAGAGGTACCTGGGTGCCTACTACATGGAGGATATTGGATATTGGCAGCCTGAGTCGCTTCATCGGAAGCTCCGAATGGTTCCTAGAATAGGGGAAATAGGGGAACTGTGTGCGGCCTAAGTGTGTCTGCTCATGACTCCATCGAGGGGACAGGTATCTACTTTCTGCTACAGCAACAACAACATTGCTATTGAATCGTACCGGGGAATTTAAACTGCAACGTCGCTAAGTCTAGGGTGGTACTTGAAGCCAGTGGCTTACGATATAAATGACACAAATGACCAAGAGCGAGTACACCTGGAGACCAAACTGCTTGCCCTATATCTAGGGCCACATGCAGAAGATGCACATCTTAAATCAACTGATAGCCGAAACCCTAAGGACCTAAACTGCTTGTAGGGCATGCGTAGAGAGGCGATGTGGGGGGAGTAATTCATGCTTAAATTATAATAAAATTTTAAATAAAATTTAATCATTACACACTCTTGTTTTATTGTCCTTTTTATAACCGTTAAATCCCTAAACAAAATGAGAAGACGTTTGAAAGATGATTTGAAGTCTTATGGTCTTCTATGCTACTTCATTTGCAATGAATGTCTCGTTTTGTTTGGCATTTAAATGGGAATAGAAAGGCAATACGAATAACGCGTTCATTATAAATTCCATGGCATAAAATATTCAATTCGATAAGGAGAGAGAGAGGGAGGGGACTGTATTACGTCAGAGCAAGTGAGGTTAGAAAACTAAACTAAAAAAAAAACACTTGACTTGTCAACACAAGTCTTTAAAATCATTTGTAATCATTTGGGCGTTAAAAAACTTACCAAATAAAAAAGCGAAGGAAAGAAAAGCGAAACAAAACGAAATAAAACAGGATGAAGAGGAACAATAACAATAACAACTGAAAACAGGATGAAAAATATAAAAAAATTATGTAACGGCGGGCATAGGAAAAGAAAAATTTGATGGAAAATTTTGTGTGTATGTGTGTGTGTGTGTAAAAAATTGTCTCTTCCTCTATTCCTCTCCGCGGTAGCTGTCGGTATTTTGGCTCACTTGGCTTTAGTCGTCATCATAAATCTTAATTTTTGCATTTACAAATTGTGTGTCAGTGTGTGTGTCAGAGAGAGAAAGAAAGAGGACATAAGAGAAGAGCGAGAGAGAGAGAGTTTATTTGTTAGTATTTAAAATCTTGTTCCACAGGTTTGCTTTGCCATTGTTTTGCAAAACAACGAGCACGAAACACCAGCCTCCCTTTCGTCCTTAAGGACTTGCTGGGGCCATGAGAGGAGGAGTGGTCCCCCCCAAAAAAATTATTTTTTTTGTCGCATAAATTTTATTTTTAGGCGCAAATAGCAGCAATAACAACAAGTATCCACCACCACTGGTTTTTTGTCGATGGATTTACATTTTTATTCGTTTTTCCTACGTTGGTTGCTTTGTGTATAGAGGCTTTTTTTCTGTGCAGAATTTGGAATTTTATTTTCATATTCATGTGGTAAACACTACAAGAAGGACAACGAAAAAAGAAAAATAGGAAAAAAATCAGCCTCTTTGGATCCATAAAGCTTTTGGCGTTATTTACAATTGTGTCCCCCGTTATTGTTTCTTTATGTCCTATTTACTATTCCTCCTGTTATTATTGTTGTTGTTTTTGTAACAGTTTTTATCATTTTCCTCCTTCGGAAAAGAAAAGAATCTTAAATGCGATTTAAATGGGGGGAAAACAAAATTGGAGACCTTCAATCTGTATTTCATGATACCCTACGTCAGCATGTAGAGAAACGGAAATCCATGCAGATATTATTCAAGACCAGAAGACTGCGAATAGTAGCTTTTAAGAACTGAGCTCTTATCCGGCAAGCCAACACACCTCCCACCAGGCAACAACTCAAAGTCACACAAAAAAGCTTGATAGGGTGCCTAAAAATGGGAGAAGTGTTTGGCTGAAGAGAAGAAATTGAAAAATGACTTGCCGACATGGATCGCTTTATGGCGTTGTGTTGACATTAATCCAGATATCCATTTTGTCATGTGCCCCTCGGGTCAAGCTCCTCTTGTCAATTCCTGCTAACTGATGCTTCCATTTTTCTTTCTGACTCTGGTGAGCTTGATCGACTGATAATGGTTCAAATACAATGCTTCTGTTCATCTCTTTTATCAGCTGCTTCATCTCATTTCTCTTTGTTACTTCTGAGCATCTGTTTTATTAGCTTTGTTATGGAGTTTCAAAGTAATGCTGCACTGTGGCCGCCTTCCCCGGTCTTGGTAACAACACCGATGTTCCTCCTTAGCAACTGTTTGGCTTTCTTGCGTTCTGTAGCCATCAGCCTTACTACCAATTTTTCCTACCACTTGGTACTTTGTACAATGTGTCAAATCGACCTCCGGGTGCTGTACTTGTCTAAATTGACAAGTACACGTCCTCTAACCTGGTACTTGGCGGGCTTTTTATCCTATGTAAACTGTTTCTCGCTTTTTATTACTGATTCTACTACAGTACATCGGCCTACTTTGGTGTTTCCGGCAATAAAATTCTCTTCCATTCGGTTTTTTGGAGGTTTTTTAAAGAGTTTTTGTCGTTAACTGCCCTTCACTGCATCGAACCTAATGCAGTGCTTTGACTAAGTCAAACTAATGTTTCCCTCCTCCATCACCGATATGAAGACTTTGGAGCACACAGTGGTAGGAACTAGCTCTCGCTGCCCCCCAGTGCCGCCAGTTGCAATGCTGTTGTGCCCCGAATTCGAAATTCTTAAGCTTCTTGGAGGTAATATTTCTCCAGAAAAAGCCGATTAGGTGTTGGTTGAATGTGAAATACCTGATAGAATTGAATGAAATCGTATGGGGCAGTGTAAAGAACCCATTGGAGGAAGAGAAGTCTTCGACAATAATTTCAATGAACGATTCAGAATACGTCGCTTAAAGCCAGAAGGATAGACTTCGAATAACAACCACGTCTTGTAATGTAATATTGGAAGATAGTTTTCAGTCCTTCAGTCAGGGTTACGATCTTACTTCTCGCACCTCTTATGTAGAGTGTGTTAATTTTATCCACGAGTTGTGGAACCTACAGTTTGAAGTCGGCTTCGAATGACTGATTTTTTTTATAAACTTTTTATGTAAATTTTACTTACTCTCAGAGTTTTTGACAGAAATCTGCTGAGAGGAAGTTGCCTTTCTCCTGCGTTTCGATTTGTTGATGATTGTCCGACCTGGGGTTTGAACCGTGACCCCATTTCTTATAAACCAACACACTACCTATAAGACTACGGCGACGGTTCCGCCATCCATTTCTTCTAATTTACTTTTCTTGTGTTACCAACTTGACCACAAACTTGTCATATTTTTTTCTCTCAACCGCTATACCGCCTAAATACCGCAGTATTTAGCAGGATTTTAATTTTTTCCATTTCTTCTTCCGTGGGAATGAAAATTTACAAAATAAACTAGAGATTCTTTTCCACTTTTCTTAGCGGATTTTTGCAAAAATATTCTTCTGTATTTCATTACAAAGACACAAAGAGAAGAGGCGCTTAGATATGGAAAAACGGGAATGGAAATTGAAACCGACAACAATAATGATGACACTTGAAAATTTATGATGAACAAATTAAGAAAACGAGACGCGAGAAATGAAATGAAAATAAAAAAAACTATTTTTAAGGATATAAAGAAATTGGCAAAGGACTTAAAGAAATTTTAATTAAAGAGGATTTGAGTTAAAGTGAGTGGGGAGGTATAGGAATGTTTTTGTATAAAGCGGTTTGAAATTTTTCTAAATTTATTTTTCTATTGTACACGTGTTCCGTGGATGGCCTCACAGTACCTCATTGATCGGACCAATTTTCGTGCACTTTTTCGAGTATATGGGGCCGAATCTCGGCAATGGCGTTACGAATACAATGATGGCCTTCAAGTGCTCAATTATATAGGGTTAGGATAGGTTAGGTTAGAGGACGTGTACTTGTCAATTAAGACAAGTACAGTACCCGGAGGTCGAATTGACCCATTGTACAACGTCCTAGTTTCTCACACCACTTATATTGTGTGTGTTAATTTTATACATGAGTGGTGGGACCTACAGTTTAAAGTCGATTCCGAACGACAGGTTTTTGAGAAACTTTTTCATAGCAATTTTTTATTTACTCTCAGAGTTTTTGCCAGAAATCTGCTGAGAGGAGTCGTCGAAAAATACTTTTTGTATTTTGTCCTGATGTCTGGCCTGGGGCTCGAACCCTGGCTTTGCGTCTAATATAAGCCAACACACTACCTACTAGACTACGGCGACCTCAAACTCTAGGGTTTGTTGGCATTACACTTTGCTTTAACAGCGCCCCACACAAACAAATATCCAACGGTGTCAAATCGCAGCTTCTTGGCGGCCAATTGACATCACCACTGCGGCTAATTAAACGTGGCATGAGATGGGTGGCCAGTTGCATCATCCAGTGGTTACCAAATATTGTTCACATAAATATCATGAAAAGCGGGCACAAAAGAATCGTTTATCATGGTGCGATAGGCGTTATCATGGTACGATGATGTTTCCACTCCACAAACCGCACCAAAGAGTCACTCGTAATGGGTGTATTGGCTTCTACAAGACCACGTGTGGGTTTTCTGCGCCCCGAATACGACAATTTTGCTTATGAAGTTCTGTAGCTGATTTATGTTCTCGTTGCCATTACTTTTCCCTTACCCGCTAGAGTCCGTACTGTAGTGTGTACGTGCCCCTACGTAATGGGGACGAACCCTCCGCGGTCGAGTGAGGGTGGGTTAGTGTGAGGCCGGGCACGTTCGAACGTACCCACCAAGATGCAAATGAGCTTCATTTAAAATAAATGTTTTTTTTTTAATCAACATCATAGAGCAGTTGGCGATGGTCCATCCATTTCAATAAATCCCAACGTTTGCAAAATTGTAAATCAAGTCATTACGTTCAGTGGATATAATATACGGAATTTTGTGATAGACTAGAATGCCATAAGTTCAAATTTAAATCGATAGATGGCCCACCCTATAAGATTTTTAAAATTCTAAATATTTTCTTCAAATAAAAATTTTAATTCGAAATTATTGTAGCAAATCTGCACAAAATATGTTTGTATTGTTTTAAATTTTATTAAAACAACAATTAACCTGATAATATGATGCAAATCTATGCAACAAATATCACAAATTCTCTCTGTGATCCCTCATAAATACAATACAAATCGTAAAATGAGCATTTAAATCTCCTTCAAATATGCAACGTATTATGCATATTGCCTTACAAAAAAACAAAACAAAACATGTAAAGCATAGGCTTAAATGTATTGTAAATGTATGTATGTATGTGTCTGTGCACGTAAGAAGAAAAACTTCAACTTCAATAATAAGTATTGCGGTGGTGGTGGTAGTAAACAGTGAGAGTGCGAAGGCAAGTAAATTGCATTAACAATGCAGTAATGCCTGTAAACACAACAGAGCATTACACGACGTATGAATAATATTCGTATGCGTACACGTACATTTTAAATACTCATACACCTCAGTTAACTATTTTTTCTACTTTAAACTCATCATGCCTACAAGCATATGTACTTACATACGTATGTATATGCAAGCAATGATACTTGTTATTTAGCATCGAGAGCATAGCAATCATTGAATAAGAGAATGAATTAATACAAGAGAGATAGAGAGAGAGAGAGCAAAAGCATGTATTAAAACAACAATAATAACAACATCTACCACACAATGCCTAATTTGACTTGTGAATGCGTGCTTGGATGTGTGCATGCATGCATGTTTCAAGTATTTCTGTAATATTTCTCTTGATTGTTCTTATTAATGCTAATTATTGTTATTGTTGTTGTTGCCGGAATGTTTTATTTCATTATTAAACAGTAGTGCGTGCCTAGGAAATGTATTATTCTTGTATACCTTCGTTTTCATTCAGTTGTTGTTATTGTTTTTATTTTGTTTGTTGTTGCTGTTTTTCTTACAAAATATTCTTTTAAGCAAATACCAGAAAGAGAGAGAGAGAGAGATCAATTTACATGTGTTCTCTGTTAAATGCTTGAATATGAAGAGTTTTGTTAAACGGATTTTCATTTTCAACTGTTAATCCCAAAAGAGAAGGGTTTTGTTGTCGATTAAGGGAATTCTGTTATTCGTTAGTGTGTGTAGCAAAAAAGAAGGAGGATTTTGAGAAGCTTTAGTGCTTTAAAAAAATAATACGACATTAAGAATTAGAAATTATTTTAAGAATCAATTAAGAGAATACATTTTTAATAATTTTTGAAGAGCAAGAGAGGAGATCATACAGTCATAGGTAAACAAAATCCTGTTAATTTGTAAATGTGAATGAACAAACGATATCATAACCTTTCACAATTCCACATACTAACCTAACTGTCTGTCTAAGTTGTGAACCCTTTCTGAAGCTGCCATAATTAATATCTCTCTCAGGAACATAACATTCCCCATAGGAAGGCAAATCGTCGCGGACTAACCTAACTTTTAGAAGACGCCGTAGTCTAGTAGGTAGTGTGTGTTGGCTTATGAGACATAAAGCCAGGGTTCGAGCCCCAGGCCAGACATCAAGACAAAATACAAAAAGTATTTCTTCGGCGACTTCCTCTCAGCAGATTTCTGGCAAAAACTTTGAGAGTAAATAAAAAATTGCCATGAAAAAGTTTCTCAAAACATCTGTCGTTCGGAGTCGACTTTAAACTGTATGTCTCACCACTCATGTATAAAATTAACACACACAACATAAGTGGTGTGAGAAACTAGGACGTTGTACAATGGGTCAATTCCACTTCCGGGTACTGTACTTGTCTTAATTGACTAGTACACGTCCTCTAACCTAACCTAACCTAGCTGACTATCTAGATTACAAACACTTTCTGAAGATCCAGAGTTTGGGGCCATTGTGATACCATAAGTAATATCCCTTTAGGGGAACAAACATTCCCTATAGGAAAGCAAATCGTCAGTAAAAGATCGAGAAAAAATTTACGGCAGAAGCTAATCACTTTAACCAAAAAAAGAGAAAGATGGTCTCTTTTTCCTCCTTCGGCTTTCGATAATAGAGTGGCATTTGAGAACTGCAATTTAACGATGGATGACCACACGATTTAAGGCTAGAAATTTTTTTTCTCTGGAAGGAGGGAAAATGCTTTATGCATTCAAGAAAGTCGTCACCATACATGGTATGTCGGACTCTCCCACTGGGTATACCGACTAAAAACCCGCCTTGTCTCCTCACCGGGCTATCATTCCACCTCGGAATCACGGTTGTATTACTTCGAGGTGGACTCCTTTTTGGCACCTGTGCCAGTTCCATCATTGTCAGCCTGCGTCCAGGCTTCGCTCTTTTCTTATTCTACTGCATCTAGGTCATATTTTTTCCTTCGCAGGACATAGTGCGCAAATTGTTTTACTGCGTTCTAGTTTTCTCTGCTGTTTGTTCAGCACGACGTTTGTAGCACAAATAAAGACGATTTCAGCCTCGAGACCTTAACGTCTTTCCACCCAGCGACTGCAGCCGAAGAAAGTGTGTTCGGAATTGTCTAACATTTCCTCCTCCTCGTAGATGCAGAATGGCGAGCGATGCAAGTACTCTCTGAAATATCTATGACCGGTTAACATCTGGGTTATATAGTAGTCTACTTCGCCGATTTTTCTGTTTTTCCATACTTGCAATCCTGGAATCAGTTTATATGGCCACCTACCATGCCGTTCATTTTCCCAGCGATATTGTCATTTTAAGAAGACTTCGTCCTGTATCGTTTCTATGCTCTGCGACTGAGTCGAGCTCTGTCTAGCGTTGAAAATCATCTGTCGCTCAATTGCTTGAAGGTCTATGGGAACCATTGTAGCTATTATTAACGCAGCTTGTGTTGATACCGTGCGATACGAGGATGTGACCCTTAAAGCTGCTATTCTCTGCGCCGATAGTAGTTTTTTTAGCTTTGGTTCGAGTTTTCAAAGTAGAAACCCAGATTTCAGAGCCATAAAGGAGTATACTATTTCCAGCCTCCATGAGTAACTTCCTTCTACTTGGGAGTGGCCCTCCAGTATTTGCCATCAGTCTACTCAGCTGTGTTGTTATTCTAGCTGCTTCCGCTGTTGCCTACTCTGTCTGCTCTGAATAGGTCAGTTTCGAGTCCAGTCTAATCCCCAGGTATTTAATCGATCCCTTGGTAGGGATAACCAAGTCGCCTATATTTATTTCGATCTCGGTCGGAATATGTCGTATTGTTAGTAACAGCAGCTCCGTTTTATGCATGACCAACTGCAGGCCGTGAGATTCCAGCCAGTTTTTAGTGCGCATCATGACTTGTCGTAGTCTGCGTTGAACTACTTCTGTGTTTCTACCTCTAATGACTGCCGCAGTGTCGTCTGCGTATCCGACTAGGAAAGTATCCTCCGGCAAAGGCTAGAAGGTAATCCTCATCTTATAGATAACAGTATAGCAATATTGTACAAAACTTGCTGCTGTCAGCAATTAAAACAATCGAGAATACCTAGCTTAAATACGGATCCAGGATGATCGAACACATCCAGTAATGGCGAAAGCTTTCAGAGTTCTACTGCTCTACCGCCTATATATCTCCTTTTCATGCAAAATTTTTTCCCAGGACGATGTACTGGATTGGTTTTTGGTTTGTTGTACGGCGTTTGGCCGAAAGCAAACGATTCTATGTATTCTCACTTTCCAGTTTGTATGGACTTGTAACCGCCGTTTTTTAATTGTATAGGCAGGCCTCAGATTCTGCAGTTTTGCAGGGGCATGGTCTGAACGCATTGTTTTACATACCTTTGTAGATAGTTCAGTAGATATCGGCATCTCATCCGATTAGTAAGTGACTTAGCAGGCATGCTTGATTAAAGCATCGGGACGCCAACCTATCCTGGGTCAATGAGGTCCTGGGTCTATCGCTAGACTCACCTGGCCCAAAATGGATAGAGGCTCCCTTTCAACGACTTCTGCCGTGGATGCAGGTCCACTGAGGAAGAGGAGACTGTTGTTCACTTTCTTTGCCAGTGCCCGTCTCTTGCTAGGTGTAGATATAGGTTGTTTGGCGCCCCATTCCTTGTTAGCCTAACGGAGCTATAATCTATTGACATCAAGGATATAGCTTCGTTCATCAAACTTCCATTTCCCTGATTTTGGTGGAACTTGGTTAGTACAGGGACTGCGTTCACCGGGCCGCTATGCGTGCTCCTTGTGATAACAGAGCTACCACTCCGACCTAACCTAACGTAAGCATCGACCTAACCTTAGGCTGCTGTATTGAAGTCATCGGAGTCAAGAAGGTAGCTTGTTGGCTTGATTAAAACCCCTGTTCAGCCTTCTCGAACAAAACGAAACATGAAAGAATATTTGTTTTGGCGACTTACTACCAGCAAAGTTCTGGCAAAAACTCTAAGAGTGAAACAAAATTGCCATGAAAAGTTTCTCAGAAATCTGTAGTCTGGACAGACACAACATGGGTGATGCGAGAAGCTAAGTTGTAATCCTGACTAAAGGGCTGTAATGTTAAATTATGTAAGGAAAGCACCTTTTGTATCGTGTTATTTATTGTAAGCCATTCTCATTAGTTTTGTCTTGCTAAGGTAATGCATAGATCATGAGGCGAAAGTCGCCGACCTCTTACTTACACAAAGCAAAAGGAGATGAATACCTTAGTCATTTTAGCCTTCCTACCATACTTCAAGAATTTCATACCAATACCTCAATTTCCTCTATTTTTGATGTCATCGTAATATTTCCTAACATTACCCCAAAGGATTCCTATTAACTATTCACGGAATTCTAATCGACAGTATAGCAGTTCCCTAACTGAAAAATGTTATCATAATTAAAGCTTAAATAAAATTTTCTTTACATTATTATGTAGAAACAAAATCAATATCCTTTAAATTTGTGACATTTTAAATAATGTCTGCTTGGCGCCTTAAAACCTACACAATTTGAAATAGATAAATAACCCTAAAAGTATGCCTCACATTTTAGTTGTAAAAAGATTTATTGTTGAATCAGCATAAAAAAATATACGCCAATAAAACCACCAACTAATCTCTTGACAAGTAGTTTAGATTACAGATAATAAAACAAAATAATATTTTAAATCCCACAAAAACTATTTAAACAGTAGCCTTGTACGGGTCTTTGTATTCTGTTTTACCTTAACCCTTAGCATATGCAATTGTTGTATGCTTGCGGCCAAAATAAAATCAACCTTGTAAGCTTAACAAGGACGCCATAAAAAACGGAATAACGGTTTAGAAATTTAAGGCTTTAAGGTTTCATTTTAATTTTCTTCTTGAATAAGAACAAAGCAAACGACGTCACCAAAGTTGCTAAAACAATGAACTTTAACCCCTTTTGACTGTCATGCAAAAATTGTCTAAAGGCTGCTGCTAAACGAGGCATAAAAATTATTTTTGAAATACAAAATAGCACGCCAAAAAGGGTGAGAAATGGAAATACGGAAACCCCCAATGCTATGATGTCATCCTTAAAATATGCTGCAAAAAATTGTATGAAATTCCTTTATATCATGCCGGACTATGTTGCCAAGAGTTTAGCAACAAATGTTGCTTAAGCATCATCAAGAAACAAAATAAAAAGAGAGCATGTGCTGTTCATACCACGATTCATTTAAAATGGGAGCGTGAGAGCAAGTGAGTGAGTGCTAGAAATTGAGTAAAAAATATGTACATTTCGCTTGAGTGTTTGGAAAACAACATGTTGCTTTCGTTACAAGCGAATATGAAAGCATGTATTAAGGCGCGTGGAAATATTAACTCAAGTCCAGTTTCCATTGCATACAAAACGGTAATAGCAAGATGTTCGTTTCCAACTCTATACAGTTTGATCAAACATAATGCTTGCTTAGAAAATTCCTTTAACTTTAGCTATGCTTTAAAGGAATTTTTCATTTTAAACAATTATTATGCGTTTAGAGTGATATTAAAAGTGATTACGTCGACCCGTAAAAGAACATTTTCTATGGGGAAATGTGAATAGCAGTTATGGATAGAAATTATCGGTTAACAGCTGTAAAGCATGCAGTCAGAATGCAATATTTTAATACTTTTAAAATTTAATTCTTTGTGCTTAAAGGCATATTTTAAGGATTTAAACAATTTTAATACTTATGCAGGCAATAATGGATTGTATTTCACTATTCCATCGTTACTGTAGCGGATTTTATTCCAGTGAAATAATGGGATTTGTTCCCGAAAATCATATATTCTTACATAACACTCATCTTTCCCGCAGAGTCACACTGCATTACAGTCCGAATTTAGCCATTACCCGAGTTATTCGTATGTGTAACCCTCTTCCTGCAAAGGTCTCGCCTGTTACTTATAAAGAAATCCAAATCCCATGTCCACAATTACTTTCCCATAACCTACTTTCCTAGTTTCTGCACAGTGAACTGCATAAGTAGGGGCCATCCCCTAAGTATTGGTCGTAAAAAAAATCTCCCACGGCTTCTTTACATGAATAGCATTCGAAATGTCTACATTTCAATGACTCTGGCGCATGAGTTAGGCTGAATTAATTCCATTACGGCTTTAAGGACCATTGTGATTTGCGGCTTATTCGCTTACACCTGCTATATAAGAAAACCCCTCAAGAAAAAGAGATCAAGTCTCACGACTTCAGTGGCCAGTCCACATCACTTTCACGTGAGGTGATCATGCTCCCACATTGCTCTTTCAAAATATCCAATATGGCATCAGTTGTGTAGCACGTAGCGTAGTCCTTTTGATACCACATTTCATTGGTATCCAGAGTGTTCAGTTCAGGCCAAAAAGAGTTCATAATCAGCGGCCTACAGTGCTCGTCGTTAATAGTGATAACCCGCCGTAGAAACCACCCCAAACAGTAACTTTTTGGGGATGCATTAAACGCTCGTGGATCTCATGGCTGAACATGATTTTTCGATTAAAATGCGATTTAATTACCACTGCCACAGAGTCCATGCAGTACAGAAGCACTTTGCTATCGTCGTTCATTTTTAGTTTCTGATTCAGTTAAATGAAAAATTCTCCAAGTTATGGTCTGCAAAAGGTCGTGTTCCTGTGAGAAATGTGAAATCGACTTCCTTGGATTCTCCAGCATAATCTCACTCACAGTGGCAACGCTTTCTTTGCTTCTTATGGCTGCTGATTGTGCAGCAGTTGCGGTGACCAACTTCTTCCTCTTCCATGATTTTGGTGGAACTTGATCAGTACAGGGACTGTGTTCACCCGTGGCATCACAACGGGCCGCTATGCGTGCTCAAGTGATCTTTGTGATATCAGAGCTACCACTCCGACCTAAATCTAAATCTGTAGATGTACGGTAGATTGTCGATTCTTTACTAACCCCTTGGTCTTGAGTTTATCCACTGCATATAGCCCTCTCCGTAGTCCGAATATGGCGATCGTAAAATGGACGCAGCTCGTAGTACGTTGCTCGAACAGAAGGACCATTTTGATGAAAAAATTCTATTATTTACACATCAATGCTATATCCGTCCATGGTGAATTAGAAAAACAAATTGAATAAATGACAACTAATTTGACAGATGACAGCTTCAATATGATGACCGCCAACAAGATTACCTTAAAAATTCTGAAGTCCCTGTTAGAAGACTCGCAGGAGAACACTATGTTGAGAGAAAGTGACGAACGTTTGTTGCATTTTCTTTGTTAGGTTGGCTTATATTATACTTATATTATACGTCAGTGCAGTGTCCAAACCCCGGCCCAAACATCTCTAACAAAACGAAAATATGAAAAAAGATATTTCCTTAGGCGACTTCCTCTCAGCTGTCTGTTGGCAAAAATGAAATAAAATTGCCATAAAAAGTTTCACAAAAATCTATCCTTCGGAATCGACATTAAAAACAGTGTGGGTTTCATCACTCATGGATTAAATTAACACACACACAACATGGGTTGTGTAAGACGCTAGATTGTAATCCTGACTACAGGGTTGTAATTGAGAGTGAGTAAGAGTGTCTCGTATCCTAACTACAGGGTTGTAATTGATCAATTGAAAGTGAGTAAGAGTATCTCGTTAAGTAGTAAACCATGTGTCTAGTCGTTAAACTTACAAATGCTATTGCAATTGTAATTGATTGTTCCGTTATTTGTGTTCAGAAGCCTTTTCCACCTTTCATATCTGCGGCTTAATATTCGCCGTAGTCTAGTAGGTAGTGTGTTGGCTTATTAAACGTAAAGCCAGGGTTCGAGCCCCAGGCCAGGCATCAAGACAAAATACAAAAAGTATTTCTGCGGCGACTTCCTCTCAGCAGATTTCTGGCAAAAACTCTGAGAGTAAATAAAATTGCCATGAAAAAGTTTCTCAAAAATCTGTCGTTCGGAGTCGGCTTTAAACTGTAGGTCCCACCACTCATGTATAAAAAATTAACACACACAACATAAGTGGTGTGAGAAACTAGGACGTTGTACAATGGGTCAATTCGACCTCCGAGTACTGTATTTGTCTTAATTGACAAGTACACGTCCTCTAAACTAACCTAACCTATCTGCCGCTTAATATTGAAAATTATTTAGTTTGTCTAGACTCCTAGGTTTTAAATTGAAAATTTTCCTATTTAAACTCAGTTTCTTGCCGCATATTTCATCTCTCTTTACGACACTCCAAAGTCAATGACACTTTATTAGAATAATAATAAAGGAATACAACAACAATAACAAAAACAATAACAACAACTACAAGAACAATAAATGAAAAATAAGAAAATAACAATGCACTTGATATTGTGGCAAATTTTTCTTAGAATTCCTTGAAAAAAAAAAGGATAAAAACAGTCACCTTCTAATGTTAAGGAATGGAAGCTGTGAAGAGCGTTATAGGAAGAGTATATGGTAACTTGAAATAGAAAAAACTGTAGAAAATATAGGAAAAATGTTCGTGTTTTTATTAAAGAAAAAAACAAACTTTCCCTTTAGCATTTGAGCATACGTCAAACCATTTAAATATTCCTATGGCCAGGACATTTATTGCCAAAGAAAACATATGACATGACAAAAATAATACATGAAATCAAGAAAGGAAAATACAGATACTCTGACGCTTACACATGCATACATGGAGGGGCAGAAATAAACACAATCAAATCTCTCTTACACACAATTACACAGAGAGGCATACACTTAAATCGAGCATATCCTAGCACAACCACTTAAAACGTTTGTAAACGGAAAACAACTCTACCACACATAGCCAAACTCACACACCTAAATACTCACTTCCCTTGCCTCTCTCTCTCTCCCTCTCTTTTCTTAACAATACATCCCACTTGCATATGTATTTTGAGCATGTAAATGTAGGGAGGGCTTGTAAGAAAAAATAGGAAAACGAAGCCACTACTTATTGCAACAATAACAAGTGGAATCCTTTCTTTTCCTTTCCTTACTTTTTTGTCCTTTCGAGCACAGGAAAATCCAGCAACAAAAACAATCTAAAGAACGTAAATTACAGTGACAGAGGGAGACACAGAGAGGCAGACAAAGAGAGAGATTTTGTAAAAAAAAGAATGGCAACGGAAACGTTTTGTTTAAAGAAAACCCCGCTCTAAAGCTTAAGATTTACAATGAAAGCTTCACACCACTCATGTACTCGTATATGAATGTCCCTTAAGAACAATTGCTTGGAAAAAAAGGAGGATGCCTCCTTAGTAAATGTGAGGAGAGGGGGAGAGGTACCGTTCACAAAAGCAAAAGTAACGTTAACAAACTATTTAGAAAAACGTAGAGGAATAAGAGAAAAACTTCTATAGACGGGGTTTTCTTTTAGATTTTGACGTTTTTCATTTCATTTTTCTCTTGTTTTTCTTTTTTCAAGTAGGGAGAGAGAGAGAAAATGAGAGAAAAAAAGGTCAATGTATGTTTATGACGTGGTAATGACTTTCAGAACAAAAGTTTTTCTCTTTTTTTTTTTTAGCTAATAAAAGCCTCAGGCTTAAAATGAAAAAAGAAAGTTTCTTAGAGAAAAACAACAAAAAAGAGGGGAAGAAAATATTGTTTTAAATAGAAAGATTTCTTTAAAAGCGACAAATTTTAAACACAAAAGCTAGATAAAGAAAAATGACATTCTCCTCTACACGATAATACTTGCCAACCGAAGTTAGGGGGTATAGCCCTAAATCCACTGCTACTAGAAGCATGGCGGCGTTACTTCCATTTAGTAAGCCAAGATTAAACGCTTTAATTCAATCACATTACCGTAACCATAACTAGAGAGTCTTTCACGGAGCGCTTCACATCCACTTATGTTGTGTATGTTAATTTTATACATGAGTGTTGGAGGGGGGGGGGGACCTACAGTTTAAAGTCGATTCCGAATGACAGATTTTTGTGAAACTTTTCATGGCACTCCCCTTTCCTACATCCTCTCCTTTTTATCCCTCTATTATCCTTGCCTCTTTAACGACGTTGTACCAAGGGGCAATTCCACCTCCGGGTACTATGCTTGTTTTAATTGACAAGTACACGTCCTCTAACCTAACCTAACCTAAACTTTCATGGCAATTTTATTTGCTGTATGCAAATCATTGCAATCTTTTATTCGTTTGTAGCGCCTATTGATGCTATTATGAGTGGAATAAAACATCCTTCATATATTCGGAACCGCTTCTCTGGTTGGAACGACACATCCAAAATGTTAAATTTTCCCTGTCTCTGACGCATAAATCTCTCTGAACATGGCTTTGATGACCTTTAGAGCGTGTGACTTATTCGCATACACCTGCGACTTAAGAAAACCCCATAGAAAAAAGTCCAACGCTTGTAAAATCACATGATCACGGCAGCTAGTTCACATCACCTCCATGTGAGATGACCATAATAAATAAAGGGTGTTTTTTATAGAGGTATATAACTTTAAGTTGCCATAAAACAACGATGGATTATTCGATTGACATGAATTTTATTTATCCGAAAGATAATCGTGTGGCATTACATTTTAAATATGATTTCTGGCATATGACCGCCACGGCTGGCGCGGATGTAGTCCAATATGGACGTCCAATTTTTGATGACTTTTTCCAACATTTGTGGCCGTATATTGGGAATAATACGGCGAATGTTGTCTTCCAAATGGTCAAGCGTTCGTGGCTTTACCACATAGATCAATGACTTTACATAGCCCCACATAAAGTAGTCTAGCGGTGTTAAATCACAAGATCTTGGAGGCCAATTCACAGGTCCAAAACGTGAAATTAGGCGGTCACCAAACGTGTATTTCAATAAATCTATTGTGGCACGAGCTGTGTGACATGTTGCGCCGTCTTGTTGAAACCACATCTCCTGGACATCATGGTTATTCAATTCAGGAATGAAAAAGTTAGTAATCATGGCTCTATACCGATCCAATTCCTGTGCTCGATGGCGGATGGACTCATTCGGGTCTTCCTCAGTGCTACGCTCTACAGCAGCAATAGCTTCTTCTGTACGCACCGTACAGCGTCTCTGGGGATGCGAGTTATCAATAAGAGTAAACGTGGTGCGAAAACGATCCATGGTTAATCGAATTAACTGCTCTGATGGACGATTTTGTCGACGATAAAATGGACGTAGTGCGCGATACGTTTTCCGCACAGAACCATTATTTTTGAAATAAAATTGCACTATTTGCAAGCGTTTTTCAGGCGTGAGTCTATTCATGATGAATTGCCAAACCAAACTGAGAATAAATCACTTGACAGCTGTCAAATCGGTCGCCATCTTGAAAAGTAATGCCAACTTAAAGTTCTATACCTCTATAAAAAACACCCTTTATATTCAATATGATATGAGCTGTGTGACACGTAGCGCCGACCACATGCCTTTGGTATCCACACCATCTACTTCAGCTCAAAGACCTCTAGGGTTTGTGACTTATTCGCATACACCTGCGACTTAAGAAAACTCGCACAGGAAAACGTCCAATGCGGTAAAATCTCGCGATAGCTATTTCACATCACCTCCATGTGATATGACCATAACCTCAAATTGCTCGTGCAAAATATTCAATATGATATAAGCTGTGTGACACGTAGCGCCGTCCACATACCATTGGTATCCAGATCATACAATTCAGTTTAAAAACAATTACTAGTTAGCTCTAGCCGTTGGCATCTATGGTCTGGCCAACGTATTTCTCAAAGAAATACGAACCAATGGTGCTGCCAGTGCAAAATCCACACCCTTCCGTGACTTTTTCGTGACGCTCTTGGATCTATTATAGTTTAACGAATTGTCTTAAATTCGATAATTTTGTTTGTCTCGTAAATATTCATCCAAAAATGGGTGTCATCGCTGAATATAATTTTTCGTTGATAATTAAAGTCAGTTTGGCAACTACTCCAGAGCACATAAGGCGAACACACACTTTTGTCTACAATCGCTTAACTTCACTTTCTCGGTCAATTGTATATTGTACGAGTGCAGCTCCAAGTCATATAGCAAAGTTCGTCACGTTGTGGATTTTGTGGTTGTCACGCTCCAGCTGTCATCGTGCAAGTATATGCTGATTGATATGGTAGAAACGATGCCCTAAGTCATGGCGCAAAGTTTGTTACGTTGTGTATTTCGTGCCTGACATGTTCTAGAGATCATCGTATGTTAGTATATGCGAGAATATGCAAGTGGATATAGGGCGCGGCCAAGTGACATTGAAATAGAGTTCCTGAAGAATTCTTAGTACATACGTACATACAAATTGGTCATTACGACCCTTCAGTCAGGACTACGAAAGTTTTAGTCGATTCCGAAAGACAGATTTTTGAGAAACTTTTCATGGCAATTTTATTTTACTCAGAGCTTTTGCCAGAAATCTGCTGAGGGGAAGTCACCTAAAAAATATCTTTTCATATTTCGTTTTCATCGAGACGTCTGAACTGGGGTTTAAATCGTGGCCTCACTTCTAATAAGCCAACTTACTACCTACTAGACTACGGCAACTTCAACACATAATCCTTAGTGGGTTCACTATATTTTAAGTGGCTGCTAATTTAACATAACCTAACCTTTTGGCCCCTCTATAACTCTGATACTCTCTCTCTCTCTCTCTCTCTCTCTCTCTCTATTGTAATATGAATAATTTAATTTCGATTATTAACAATCAAGATTACATTTCCGTAATTTCTAATTTTACTGTGTGTGTAAATTGCATTAAAAATTTTTAATTTGTACTTCAGCCACTGTTTCTGTTTCTGGCCCCCTCTCCCTAGCCTCTGCATACCATATGCAGACGGACATTTAAACTGCATGAAATGAAAATAATTTTCCAAAAATTTTTGTTTAAAAACAAACGAAATTATTATTATTAAACGAACAAGTACAAGTAATTGATTTTAAATTTATTTATTTATTTATGACAGGAATATTTAAATATTTACCAATAATAACAGCAACAAAGAACATGAGAAGTGCAATTTAAAATAAAATGATTGGAAAGGCCCTGATGAATAGAGATTTTAAGCAAATGTAGGCTAATAAATGAAGGGAAATGGGAATGTTTTTAGGACAGTTTAGGCAGTTGATTTAATTTCTAGAAAGAAAATAATTTTATTGGAAATGAAATGCTTAATTAAGATCGTATTTTGAAGTAATATGGCCTTCAAAATGTTTTCCACCGAAAGCTTTGGCTTTTCTCCATCTTTTTGGCAATTTAGTGATTCTGTTCCAAAAAAAATTGGTCGTCCTTTGAAGCCAATAATGAATCGAACTAGAGGCACACTTCCTTCAAAGTATTGTCCATCGGAAGGTATCACGGTTTCCCTTCTTTTTTTGGCAAGTTAGGTATTCCGTCCCTAGCAAACTGCTCGTTTTTTGAAGCCCATAATGAATCGACCCAGTTTTTGATACCCTGCTTTAAAGAGAAGCCTATTTCCGTAAGAGCGTCCTGCATCGCTGGAAACAAATAGTAGACAGAAAGTGGTGCAATATGTTTGCTATACGCCAGGGGAGGTAAAGCTTCCCTTTTACTGTATTGTAAATAGTTTCTGACCGGCATCGCAATATGTGGCCGAGTGTTGTCATGATTGCAAGACAAGGCCTCATGTATGATTGCATATCCAGGGCGTTTTCCACCTAATGCTTGATTCAAGTGAATTAATTAATTGCTGTCTGGTAAAGTCTCCCGTGATAGTCTCATTTGATTTTAGGAGGTCATAATGGATCACACCCTTCACCTTGGCTGAATGAAAATCCCACTTGTTTTCTAGTTCTTGGAGTTGCCAATTTTTCGTCGCCAATGGCAAATCGATGTAAAAATATTTAAAAGCGGTCAAATAGTTTTTGACCGACGCCGCAATATGAGGGCACGCGTCTACTTAGATATTACTATTCATACGAATTATTTCTTCTCCGTTCAGGTTTCTCGTGACAGCCTGGCCCGTATTTAGTAACATCAATTACAGAAGATTACCTTGCCTTATTGGATGTTCTGCTTAGCCGCAGATTTTACTCGTTGTCCGCCCTTATTTTGTGAGATTATGTAGAACACTTTAAGTCACTATAGTTGGCTTATTAGACTCGAGCCCGTGGTTCAAACCCCAGCAGACTTATTGACCAAAACAAAGTATGAAGAGAATTCGTTTCGGCGACATCCTCTCAACAGTCTTCTGGCAGAGAAAATAGTACTGCCATGAAAAGCTCCTCAATAATCTGTCATTCGAAATCAACTTACAACTTTACTTGCCTAAGTGGAGGTATAAACTAGGAATTGATCCTGACTAATAGCTTGTAATGACCGATTAATTAGTAGATATTCTGCTTGACCATAGACTTGGTTTTTTGCCCGCGCTTCACATTGTATGTCATTGTTATTTGATGATAAGATTGAAAAATGATTTCTTTTCAAAGCGATTAATTAGCATTTCTTACTTCTTACATACATACAAGATAATTGGTCATTAAAACCCTTCAGTCAGGATAATGGACCTAGTTTATCACACCACATATGTTGTTTGTGTTAATTTTATATATGAGTGGCGGGACCTAAAGTTTAAAGTTTTCTCCGAACGACAGACTTTTAAGAAACTTTTCATGGCAATTTTTATTTACACTCAGAGTTTTTGCCAGAAATCTGTTGAGAGGAAGTCTTCGAAAAAATATTTTTTCATATTTTCGTTTTGATCGAGACGTCTGACCTGAGATTTGAATCATGGCCTTACGTCTAATAAGCCAACACACTACCTACTAGACTACGGCGACTTCCTTACTTAATTACCCTTTATTCAGGATCACAGCCTGTGTTCACATACCACCCAGACATGCATATTTCTTTGCTTTTGAAAGAAGTTTAAAATGCTTGCCAATAGCGGCTTGAGTTATGCCTAATACTATGTTCAGATATGCACTTATATTGAGTAAATCGTAATAAACAGCGTTATTGATCTCAATATTTCATATAAAATGTCAATTAATTATTGCTCAATAAATTCATAAATTGTTATAATATTGATTAAAACTTGAAATACAGCACTGTCATAAGTACGTTCAGCGAGCATATTACAATTTTCCGAACACTTTCTATTGATATTTGACCAAAAAAAAAAAAAAACAATGTTGTTGAAAAAACCAGCTGTTTTATTTACCAGCTGTCAAATGAATATTGAATAAGCAGTTGAATTGCGCATATTATTATGTCTGAAGACTTAAAATATTGTACTCAATTAACCGAATATTAACTCAATAAAAGTGCATATCTGAACATATTATCGACGCCTTCCTTCTATAATATTCTAAGTCGAAAAAGTGTGTTTTGAGTTATAAGCTCTCAAACTTTTTACGCGACATACGACTATATGGGTATTCTAAGCAGATTTTTCCCTATAACATCGGAACGGATCGGCGCATCTTAACCAAATTTTGACAGTATTTAAGTTAGAGAACGTAGAATTTAAAAATGCAAAAACATTAGAAACGTTCTAAGTACACTTAGAACGTTATAGAATGGAGGAGTCGGTATAACGATTGGCCAAATTTTTATTGCGTCTGATACGAATCTTGATTGAATAATGTTTCCAATTTATCGTCTTCAGACTTTTTCCATATGCCCTTTGTCTTTTATGTCAAAATCATAATTTTTGGAACATGGAAAATTAATTACATTTTTTGTTAATTCAAAATATATTAAGGAATTGGAATTCCTGAAGGGGATTCCCCCTTTATACCGCAAAACTGTAACGAAAATTTCAATTTGCCTTCAATATTTCAAATTAATTTTGATTTTCTAATAACAATTATAATCTCCATTTTGTGGTCTTTTTATTAAAATTGTTGTAATAATTCTCCTATAATGTTTTGAATGTTTTGTTGTTGTTGTAGTTTTTCCATTCATTTAATCGAGTTTAGTTGGGCTAATTTGTGGTTTAGTAAAGTGATATATTTAATGAGAAAATAATACTTTCGATGCGATTAAATAAAGTGTTAAAAACTAATAAAAAGCATGTTGTAAACATTAAACATCAAATATTAATAAAAAACATTACAAAATATAATTACAACAAAATATTACAAAATATTGGATTAAAAATAAGCAAATAATTGTTTACAATTCAATTGATCATAAACAATTAGCAGCGATTAAAATCAAATTAAAAAATATTTTAAAAATTTAAAAACAAATAAAAATTATAACAAATGCTTGTAACAATAATTTTTCTAATATTTTAAAATCATTAAATACAATAAAAAGTCACAGTAGTGTGGTAGATAGTGTATTGGCTTCCTAGACGCAAACCCATGGGTCAAACCCTAGCTCAAGCATGAAGAAAAAAATTCTTTCTAAAACTTCATCTAAAAATCTTCGGACAATAACTCTGAGAGTAAATGAAATTGTCATGAAATGTTTCCCAAAAATTTGTCATTTGAAGTTGCGTTAAACTGTAGGTTCCGCCACTGAAGAATAAAATTAACACTCATAACATGGGTGGTATGAGAAGCTAGGTTTCAATCCTGACAATAGGTTTGTAATAACCAATTAAGTGAAGAAAGTCAAAATAATACCTATTATTTCATATGATGAGGTTAGTGAGAGCATCTCTAGGTTAGGTTAGGTCGGAGTGGTAGCTCTGTTATCACAAAGCTCACTTGAGCACGCATACCGGCCCGTTGTGATGCCACGGGTGAACGCAGTCCCTGTACTAACCAAGTTCCACCAAAATCAGGGAAATGAAAGAAGTTGGTCAGCACAAGGGCTGCACAACAAAAGCACGACTATCCCGCACTTGAAAACCAGCCAGAAAGTTTGATAAACGAAGCTATATCCTTGATATCAATAGATGATAGCTCCGTTAGGCTAACAAGGAATGGGGAGTCAAATAACCT
The DNA here is from genome assembly GCA_958299815.1 of Sarcophaga carnaria. Classification (NCBI taxonomy): domain Eukaryota; kingdom Metazoa; phylum Arthropoda; class Insecta; order Diptera; family Sarcophagidae; genus Sarcophaga; species Sarcophaga carnaria. The sequence continues at coordinate 9,543,256 of OY283149.1, read as the reverse complement.
GTAAACACGGCCACTGTAGTCGAGATGACATCACGACCAAGACCGGGGTGATCGGTTGGTACGCCTTCTATCCATCTTGGGTTAGGTGAGTAGCGGTAGAGCAGGATTCCTCATTGACCCAGGATAGGTTGGCGTCCCGAAAGAACTTCCGCGCAATGGTCAGCTTGACCGAGGCAAGTGGCATACCCAATTCAACAGAAGAGGATTCCGGAAGGAGCGCACCAGCTCTGGCGAGCTCGTCGGCCCTACAGTCTCCCGGAATTTCACTGTGCCCGGGGACCCACACCAGAGAGACTGGTGAAGCGCCCCGAGAGAAGGTCGAGACAGCGGCGACATTCCCTAACGATCCTAGAGCTAATCACGAAACCCGATAGAGATCTTATCGCGGCCTGACTATCAGAAAAGATGGAGACGCGAGTGAAAGGAGCATCGTTGACTAGGATCCACTGAGCGGCCCGGTAAATTGCCATCACCTCCGCCTGAAACACAGTAGTCCATCAGACGGAGAGAAATATTTAGGTCCAGTTTCCCCGAGTAGAGAGTATCTCTAAGTTCACAAGCAAATAGCAGCGAAACAAACTTTCAATGCAGATCCCAATGCAACTGGACTCTCCGACCAACTCAAACAAAACTGGAATTACAGGGTACGATCTCTTGAGGAAAACAACTCTGGAAAAACCCATTCTGGCCCTGTTAAGCTTTTTCTTGTGAGTGTTTTTCTTAAGCCTCCGGTGTATGCGAATAAGCGCCAAGCTCAAAGAAAACATTATCCATACCGTCGTTCAAATTCAGTCTGATTTATGCATTAGAGTCATGGAAAATTTAAAATTTCAATTAAGCTTTACGCAACGAAGCTTTGGCGGACAAATTAAGTCAAATTTCTTAATCTTGGCGTCCAATAAACTTCTTCAAAACATGAAAATAATTGCTCACCGGACTCGCCTCTCAATAGCTTCATGATATCACGTGTCGTGTAGCATGTGACACAGTTTTGTTGACATCTCATTGTGAACCAAGTCCAATTCTTTAATTTTGAGCAAAAAACTTGGTAATCAACACTTGGCAACTTATGGAATTATAATAGTTTTTGAGGAAGTATGGCTCATAGCGCCATACAAAGCATCCTTCAGAGTCTAATTGCAGTTTTAAGCGGTTTTGCTTTGGTATTTCCATTGAGCCAAAAATGAGTTTCTCAGCTGAACAAAATTTCTCCAAATATTCTCGAAAATCCGAATGTTAAAGTTACATTTCAGCCCTTATTTGAAGTCTATTTTAAGGCGCATTTTTAAATTATTCTTGCGAAATAATCTCATTTCAGCGTTAAGCGATTACCTTGTACTTGTTAATGTGAATAGTAACACCATATCGATATTTAGAGAGCTGGGGAGTGCATGTTTGAAAACACCGCAAATTTGCGGTTTCATAATATTTCATAATTATAAACATCAGCCGGAAACTATGTGACAGTTTTTTCTTTCATTTTTATTTCCTTAATGACATGAACATTGAAACCACAAACAATATGACGTTGAGTTAATGAAATCAAGTCAAACACTCAAGTTTTTGTAAAAATTCTGGTATTTTTTGAAAGCATTTTAACAGATTTTGTTATTGAAAAAACCAGCCCTAAAGTAGGCCATTGTAAGGGTGGTTGTTATAGGCCAAGGGGGTCATTTAAAAACCTCCACCTAAAAATATGCAATTTTTATATCATTTTTCTTGTCTTTTTTTTATTGAAAAGAATACAACATATTTGACACCTAATCAAATTATAATAATTTCTATATGGTTTTCTATCTGCCTATATGTACATTATTATTTTACCATTACACCCCCTGAGCTCCTTTTTTCCTTTTGCGTTTTCTAAAGGTTATGCTTGTCCTTTTTGCGTGCTTACGTCCCTGGAGATATTGTGTTGACACATGTAGGCTTTTAGTTTTATGCAATTTCTGTAATTCCCTTAAGGCTTTCTTGCTTGTTTTAAGGGATTTCCTAATTATCTTATGAACTGCGCAGAGCTCACTCGTAAAACCTATGCACTCAGGACACACGTTTCCCATTAACAATGAAATTTCAATTACAAGCATATTCTTCTTCTCCTCTCTCTCTTTTGCGGCTAAAGCAATTTCTTTTAGCATAAATAATTACAAAAATTTGATTTATTGTTATAAAAAATGCATAAAAATAGAGTTTTGGTGTTTGAAAACCTAAAAGTATGCTTTAATTTATGAAATCTCTTAGAAGTATGCAACATAATTTTTCCATAAAAGTTTTTGAAATGATTTTTTCCATCTGGAAACAAGCTTGTTACTAAACAAAGCTAATTATTCTTCTGTTTGGTATGAAACTGTACCAAATTATAATTGGCTTCTCTAGTCCCTTCTGATCCAAAGATCTAATAATGAAGCCAGTGTTTTCACTATCGAGGGAATCCCAAAGAGAAACCTCTCTGCCGGAGAAATTTTTTTCAAGCTGAATAGAAAAAGACAATCTCTGTGTACAAGCCCTTCACGGAGTGAGTAATGTTAACAGCATGACAGAACATTAAGCCGTATTGCGAAAATGCAGCATGCCTGTGGCATGTTGTCCTGCATGTAATCTAGATCGAGGTCAATTAAGCGTGACAAAACGAACTGAATCGTGTGTAGGGGACGCCTCCCTTATATGAATATCTATCAGCCTATCCATTACCTTCCATAGCAAGGATAACAGAACGATCGATTTGCTTGATCCAAGAGGTATACTAGACCTACCTGGCATTGGTATAAAAAGAACCCCAACCTATCTCCATACTTGTGGCTTGCATTCCACACTAAAGTTGACGGCAAAAATTATCAAAAGTTTGTAGAGACTGAGGAAGTCGCCGTAGTATAGTAGGTCGTGTGTTGGCCTATTAGACGTAAAGTCAGGGTTCGAGCCCCAGCCCAGATATCAAGACAAAATACGAAAAGTATTTCTTCGGCGACTTCCTCTCAGCAGATTTCTGACAAAAACTCTGAGAGTAAGAAAAAATTGCCATGAAAAAGTTTCTCAAAAATCTGTCGTTCGGAGTCGACTTTAAACTCTAGGTCCCACCACTCATGTATAAAATTAACACACACAACATAAGTGGTGTGAGAAACTAGGACGTTGTACAATGGGTTAATTAGACCTCCGGGTACTGTACTTGTCTTAATTGACAAGTACACGTCCTCTAACCTAACCTAACCTAACCTTGTAGAGACTGAAGTCGAAACCTACCGCTTGTGGCTCGTATTCCATACTAAAGTTGACCTCAAAAATTATCAGAAGCTTATAAAGACTGAAGTGGAAACTTCCCCGCAAAATAGCCGAAAAAATACGATTTTGGATCGGAGCTACATAAGGCTAAAGGGGCTGACAGTACCCAGACCAGAATGCAGATCTTGCGCTGACCGACCTCCCCCTTCTGGCTTCGGGGGAACTTTGTCAGTACAGGAACTGCGTTCACCTGTGGCATCACAACGGGCCGCTATGCGTGCTCAAGTAAACTTTTGGTATGAAGCTACCGCACTAACCTAACCTAACCTAACCTAACTAACCCAGACCAGAGTAAATATAATGCTTACGATACTTTTGAGCCTCCTGCTGATAAGTACAGGGCATATCTCGTTGCTCATTTGCAGTTGAAACCATTCGAGAAGCAGGATAATGTGTCCTTATATTATAGGATATTCAAAGTCTTACTTTTAGATTCAATAGAGACTTCTAGTATCAGTGCACTCACAGAGATCGTTCTCAGTGGGTCACAAAGTGGAGTTCTCTCTCTAATTGTTTGGAAACTAGCAGTCAACTTAGCTTTTATAAGGCTTGAATTTCAAGATAACAAAGTAATTGCTTATGCTGATGGAAACCCCATTGCAGCATTCCTGTGCTCCACTATCCATCCAACGACATCAGTTTCTCCCTAAGCATTGTATCTGGTTGGTTGAATAGACTTGGACCAATACAATGCCTTTTTTTTGAGAAGGCACTACGTACCTTAATTTATACTACATAGCATAAATGGGATAAGATATATAGTTTGGGCCTCAGTGTTAAAAATTTAGGTCTGATGCTTAAGATGAAATCACACTCTAACAGAAGGGGCTAGTAAAGCACTTGTGCTACCTACGGCAGCAGTAGGATAATTGGTACAAATTGGTGTGGCTAGCTGGATGCGGTTATCGAACCTAATCTTCTTTAAAGAGTTGTCTTCTGGTGAACTTCCATTAATAAAAATTGCAATATGAAGCAGCTTGGTAAAGAGAGGATATCCGTTGCTTTACCGAATATGTGTACACTGCATAATGGAGACGTATTACGTAATATGTCCTCCATTTTGTTAAACGTTGAATATATTATTTTCTTCAAGTGTTACCCTCCCAATTTCATATGGTAGCCTTGATGTTTTTGTGTACCATTATTTTCATATTCGATGTGTTGCATCACACTTGCACTCATCACCCCCGGCCCCCTCCCCTGCAAAGTAATTTTAAATGCTTAAAAAACTTTTTAATTTTTGTTGTTTTTTTTTCTGGAGCAGTGTTGGTGTTGGCAACAAATGTATTTTCAAGTTATAATTATACGCCATACAAGTACACTTATACAGTTACACACTACAAGTACAACTATGCACTACCACAAGTACAGGGATAAAGTTTTTCTTTTCATACCAAAAATATTTACAAACAAATGCCATGTTGATGAGCATGTTTGTGCATGTTTCATGATCATGATTATTATTATTATTGTTGTTATTATTGTTGTTGTTGTTGTTGCTGCTGCTGTAGTTATTATAGTTCACTAAAGAACAATTTATTTTAATATTCCACACCATAGCGAAACTGAGAGAAAAACACTGTTTTTGGTGAAACAAAAAAACTGCAGGAAAAAGTAGATAAAATTTGAGGGGGTGAAAGGGAAATATAAGTTAGAGAGAAAGAGAGAGATATTATAGTGGATGCGACCAGTTTAAAAAGTTTAAATAAACATCCTTGAAATCCATCGTTTTCATTGCGTTTCTGGGTTTGCGGAGTGTAATTTAAATATTAAATCCAAAGCTTTGGGAATTCATCCCACTGTAGCTCCTTAACTGGTACTAAGTGGTTAGTAGAGTAACTAGCTACAAAGTATGAAAATGTATTTCTTTAAATCAGTTTTTAATCTGAATACTCCTAATGCCTAATATTTCTACACTTTATTGACTACAAATAGACAGAAAGGTGTCAGTGGATTCATTGATAGTCAACATGACAAGAATCTTGGTAAATAAGTCAAAGGCTGGTAACAGCATCAGGGGACCATATTGCTCTGAAACCTAGCTCTTGCATTGTAAAAAGGTCTTAAAAAGGTCGTCAATGCCTAAAAACAAAAGTGGAGACATCTCACCAGCCTATGGGCAAAATTATTAAAACGGAGTCAGTTTTCAAAGGCAAACCTGCTTGTCTTCCTTGGGTTACAATTCTAACCCATCATACAGTCGAAGTGAAAACCTTATTGTAAAGAGCAATAGTTAAGGACCCTCTCTCTATTAATAATGCTTAGAGAGTTCTGGATTTCAATATCTAAACTGTAAAGTGTCCCTTTTCCTGTAAGTAAACTGAGTTGCCTGTAATTGTGAAATATTAACGATCTTACTTACGAACTTATAAAGACTGAAGTGGAAACTTCCCCGCAAAATAGCCGGAAAAAAATACGATTTGAGACCGGAGCTACGTAAGGCTAAAGGGGTCAATTGGCTGACAGTACCCGGACCAGAGTGAATATAATGCTCACGATACTTTTGAGCCTCCTGCTGATAAGTACAGGGGAATATCTCAGTATTAACGATCTTCCCTGATCCACTAATTTTCCATTTTCATACTTTTCAGCAGAAGGCTAGCTAGTCTAACAGGTTTATGTCCTCATTGACTACTTTTAGCCAGTAATAGAGCTGCTTTAGGTACACTCGATATAGAAAATTATTTAAATTAACTCTGCTTTGTATAGGGCTCGCTTTGAAATTGCAAAGTATTAAAAAAAAATTTTGTGACTCCCTCCTTGCCTACTTGTGGCTACTTAAGGGACTAGTTATTATGTGATAGTATGAACAATTTTAAAATTGCTTGCCCAGCACTATTTTGAAAGAGTAAATAAGGCTTCTTGGTGTCTACTTTATGGATGATGGACGTTGCCAGTTTGAATCGCTTCCTAAGAAGCTTCGAATAGTTCCGAGACTATGGAAAAATAGAAAAATTAGATATATGGCACACCTATTTCTTTGGCTAGACGGCCGGCACTACCTAGCTATAATATATAGGTGATCTAAACAGACTGTCGGGCATGGATATGAGTTGCTTCATCAGAAGCTCCGAATGAATTCGAGAATTAGGGAAAAAGAAAACTGCGATATGGCATACTTAGTTTCTATCCAACTTCTTTGAGTAGCCGGCCAGCTCTACCTATCTTCCTAGCTATAGAAATGCCATCGAAAAAGGGTTTCACAGGAAACTTTTTGTCTATTTGTAGCCAGTTAAGTGTATAAATATTGGTAATTAAGCTAATACCTGCAAAATAATCAAAAAAAAAATTCATAGACCACTTCCTTGACTACCTGTAACTAGTGAGGGAGCTAGTTGCTAAGGGGTGTTATGATAAGAATATTTAAACAGACGTTCTTATGCTCTGCGAAAGCAATATGAAATCGATTTTTAATTTATTTAGTACAAAGTGTAGTCCTACGTATTTAAGAAGACGGATACTTTGTCATCTGCTTTATAGTTATGGTCTGGTACTTTAAAGTAGTTGTCTGTAAATAAAAAAACTGTCATGTAGAAATTGTAATTTTTATCATTTAATTTCTTGTTTTTAATGTTTATTTCAGTTAAAGTCATGGTATCTAGGGTATGTTGGGGGTTGTGTGAGGGACAAGCAAAATGTAAATTGAATTTTTGAGGTTATGGTATAAAAAACAAGATAAAATATAACACTTTTTGAATTATTATTATATGGGTCAGGTTTGTGGTCTTAATTAAATAAATTCAAGCAAAAAAGTAAATATCAAAAGTTTCATTTTTATATAAAATAAAGCTTTAAAAAATTTGTAGCATATTTTTAGGTGAGAAAAAAATTCAAATATTTTATTTTTCCATATGCACGGCTGTTACTCATTTAATTACCACATAATCATAGCTCTGTTGTTGCTTTTGCTGTTGCTGTCGTAGAACTTAAATCATAAATGCTAATTTAGCCTAATAACACCTAAAAGTATGCTTGTGCTTTTGCCTAAAATTAAACACTTATTTGTTTAGTTGGTTTCGATGGGGCTGGGGTTGGTTGGTTGGTTGTTGCGATTTTGTTTGGTTTTGCATCACAAAACCTCATCATAATTTGTCATTTGCTAGGCGTGTCTATGATTGCCTAACCAAGTGCGTGTGAGTGTGTGCAAGTGAGTGAGTGTGCAAACGTCAATTAGTTATAATTTGTAAATTTAATCATAAAATGCAAACCAACAACAACAAAAATAAAAATTCTGCAGCATATTTGCTTGCACTGTAACAATATTTACTAAAAATGCACATCAAGCAGCAAAGCATACATTTAGGCTGATTTGTGAATTCATATTATTATTCTGATTATAATGTTTGTTCAAAATCTACTACAATACAAACCCCCCCCAAAAAACGCTCTGTGAAATGTAAATGTATGCCTGGAAATTGCATAGAATTTATAATTATTTTGAAATGAAATTCAAAATGTTTGCAAAATCAAATAAAAATTTCATGGCATATATTAAGGCTTAACAATAATGTATAATTCAAAAGGAAATAAAATTAAGGGAGAAATAAATTCAATCATTTATGGTAAAACTAAATGAAACTAAAGCCTAGTTAAAGCCTAGTTTAATGAAAACATTAAAAATATGTTCAACAAATTTACAGCCTACATTTAGGTGCTGAGTAAAAATATCTCAAAATGAATGTAAAATAATATTCAAAATGCAATTTTAAATGTGAAATGTTGGCAATTATTACAGAAAAATTGATGGATTATCTTAGAGGACATGAAGTTTTTACCAGGAGTACCAGTTGGAATGGAGCGAAGCTGTCTAATAAAAATCGATATAGGGCCCTCAACCCTCAAGCGAGGTTGTCTAAGGCACATTACTGTTTCAGTGGGAAATTACAAGTAGAGGAGTGGTAGATAAGCGAAGAGGAGTGGAGAAGGAAAAATAACTTGACCTACCAGTAATGAAGATTAGGCACCCAAGTCGCTTCATTAGACAAGCGAAAATGGATAACTGTGGTGGCGCCACGGATCTTATATGACCTAAGTGCGTCTTTCCCAAGTACTGAGATGCCTCTGTGGTACTTCCTGATCATTAAGAAAACCAAAGTAGTGGAAATGCTGAGTTTCAAACCTTTACTCTAAGCGGGGCTTATCGCCAGATGTTGAACAGTAAGAATTTCTAAGACAATGAAAAGAAAATTCCAGTTAAAAGTGATTATTTTATAAAAAAAAAAAGCTTACTTTTAGGCTTTAATTACGAAAAACTATTAAGGCTTTCCGCAATAGCTGGAAATTACATCATAATTAAGCACTCTAATTACTTAATATAGATAATCGATTTTAAAACATCAACATACTTTTAGGCGTCTTCAATAAAAATTTTAAAGTCTATTTTAAGGCTTTTGATAAAATAACTTCTCAAATTATATTTGATATTATATTATATATCCATTTGATATTTTATTTATTTTTTATTTCCTCAAAAAACTATTCTTAAATTTGTTTTCTATTATTCTGCTACACTTGCCACCACAATAAACTTTTTTTTACACAATGGATGCCATTCTGACAATTACGCCTAAACTCCTACAACACACAATAAATTTCTATAAAAATTGTACACACATGTTTAACATTTTTCTCGTTTTTATTTTATTTTTTTCTTTTCCTACGTTTTCCTTTATGGTTTTCTTCTTCCTCTGGTGCATCTTTAAAAATGTCAAACTAAAGTTTTGTGTGCCACTTAAGCTTTATGTGTGTGCAACCTAAACATAGGCAACACAACATAAAGCAAAAAAAAACATGCATTTATAACATAAATGCACCTTGAAGCATACTTCTAGGAGTTTGTAAAAGAAAAAAAGACAGCGAAAGAAGAAGAAAGAAATAGGAAAAGGAAGAAATATTGTTCCACCAACAACAACAACAACAACATTAAGACATTATTTTGCGGTTCAAAAAGGAACATGATGTCTAGCTAAAGGGTTAGTTTGTGAAGTTTGAAGATGGCAGAGCAGCAAAGGAATGAAATCGTTTCATTTCAACTGCAAGAAATTCATATAATATTTAAATATTTTTGTTTAATTGAAGACATGAAGTAGATTTCATTCATAGATTGTTCAGCAGAACAAAAATTTATTTTAAATTGAATATTTTTAGTTTTCCTTTGTAAACAACAATTTTTACTTAAATTTTTATAATTCAGTTGGATTAACTTGTATATTTCTTAATTTTTTCAGCTGAATATGATCATTTTCATTAATAAATAGCCGGGCTAAGCTGTGAAACTGAAAAATATGCAATTCAGCTTTGGTTCAACAAATTCAGCAAAACAAAAATATGTTCAAATGTAAGTATTTTGAAAATTTTTTTAATTTTGACCATTTTATGTTTACATTTTTATAATTCAGCTAGAAAATTTTGTAAAGGGTGTTTTTTATAGAGGTATAGAACTTTAAGTTGCAATAAAACAACGATGGATTATTCGATTGACATGAATTTTATTTATCCGAAAGATAATCTTGTGGAATTACAATTTAAATATGATTTCTGGCATATGACCGCCACGGACCACGCCAATCTGGACGTCCAATTTTCGATGACTTTTTTCAACATTTGTGGCCGTATATCGGCAATAATACGGCGAATGTTGTCTTCCAAGCGTTTGTGGTTTTACCGCATAGACCAATGACTTTACATAGCCCCACAGAAAGTAGTCTAGCGGTGTTAAATCACAAGATCTTGGAGGCCAATTCACAGGTCCAAAACGTGAAATTAGGCGGTCACCAAACGTGTCTTTCAATAAATCTATTGTGGCACGAGCTGTGTGACATGTTGCGCCGTCTTGTTGAAACCACATCTCCTGGACATCATCGTTATTCAATTCAGGAATGAAAAAGTTTGTAATCATGGCTCTATACCGATCACCATTGACTGTAACGTTCTGGCCACCATCGTTTTTGAAAAAGTACGGACCAATGATTCCACCAGCCCATAAAGCGCACCAACCAGTCAGTTTTTCTGGATGTAACGGTGTTTCCACATACACTTGAGGATTACCTTCACTCCAAATGCGGCAGTTTTGTTTGTTGACGTAGCCATTCAACCAGAAGTGCGCTTCATCGCTAAACAAAATTCGCTTATAAAAATCGGGAACAACGGTAATCTCGTTTTGGGCCCATTCGACGAATCTACGCCTTACTTGATGATCGTTTGGCTTCAAATCTTGCACGAGTTGGATTTTGTAAGCACGCAAACCAAGATCCTTCCGCAAAATCTTCCATAAAGTGGATGGACACAGATCCAATTCCTGTGCTCGATGGCGGATGGACTCATTCGGGTCTTCCTCAATGCTACGCTCTACAGCAGCAATAGCTTCTTCTGTACGCAAGAGTTAGTAAGTAAGAGTTAACGTGGTGCGAAAACGTTCCATGGTTAATCGAATTAACTGCTCTGATGGACGATTTTGTCGACGATAAAATGGACGTAGTGCGCGATACGTTTTCCGCACAGAACCATTATTTTCGAAATAAAATTGCACTATTTGCAAGCGTTGTTCAGGCGTGAGTCTATTCATGATGAATTGCCAAACCAAACTGAGAATAAATCACTTGACAGCTGTTAAATCGGTCGCCATCTTGAAAAGTAATGCCAACTTAAAGTTCTATACCTCTATAAAAAACACCCTTTATTTTTCTTCATTTCTTTAACTGAATATGATTATTTTCATTATTATTATTATTCATTAAATATCTGGGCTACGTTTTAAAACTCAAAAATTTGTAATTCAACTCTGGTTTAACAAATTTAGAAAAACAAAAGTAATTTTTCTGTTTAAATTTTTATAAATCCGCAAAAAAATTGTTATATTGCTTCATTTCTGTAGCTGAATAAGATTGCTTTCATAAATAAATGCTTCTGCTTTGCTTTAGAATTTCAAAATATACAATTCAGCTACGATTTAACAAATTCAGCAAAACACAAATTTGTTTTAAATGAAATATTTCTAAGATTTCTTTAATTTAAAAGAACTTTTGCCCTAATTTTTATAATTCAGCTGGCAGAACTAGCATTTTTTCTTAATTTCTTCCGCTGAATACAATTTATTTGCTTAATGAATATACCTACTTCGCTTTAAAACTCAAAAATATACAATTCAGCTACAATTTAACAAATTCAGCAAAACAATAATTTGCTTTAAATGAAAAAATGTGTATTTGTTCTTGATTTCTGTAGCTGAATAAGATTGCATGCATAAATAAATAGCCCTGCTTTGTTTGAGAATTCAAAAATACAGAATTCAGCTACAATTTAACAAATTCAGCAAAACAAAAATTAGTTTTAAATGAAATATTTCTAAGATTTCTTTAATTTAAAAGAACATTTGCCTTAATTTTTATAATTCAGCTGGTAGAACTATAACTTTTTCTTAATTTTTTCTGCTGAATACAATTTATTTCTTTAATGATTATGCCTGCTTCGCTTTAAAACTCAAAAATATACAATTCAGCTACGATTTAACAAATTCAACTGAACAAAAAATTTTTTGAAATGAAATATTTCGAAGATTTCTTTAATTTAGAAGAACTTTTGCCTTAATTTTTATAATTCAGCTGGCAGAACTATAATTTTTTCTTAATTTCTTCCGCTGAATACAATTTATTTGCTTAAAGAATATACCTACTTCGCTTTAAAATTCAAAAGCATGCAATTCAGCTACAATTTAACAAATTCAGCAAGCAAAACTTATTAAAATATTTTCAGAAAATATTCTGCTTTTTGATCATTTCATTCCTTTAAAGTTCCTGCAGTTCAAGATCTTTGCAAAGGGCAATATTGTATATTATTTTGTTATTATTGTAGTTGTAGTTGTTGTTATTGTTTTTTTTATAATATTAAATAGAAATGATAGGTTTTTCTTTATTGTTGTAGTTGAGAAAGAGAGAGAGAGAGAGAGAGAGAGAAAACTTTTCCGTTTTTCATGATGGTTGGTTGAACAAGAAATGTGTAAATGAAGTAGAAACGAAGTCTTCCACAGGATGTTGAAAATTACAAGGATTGTGTGTGATTTATTTAATTGCTTTGTTACTTGCAGCAGCATACACATACACATGCACATGCACATTCTCTCTTCAACTCACTTAGGCACTCACTCTGTTACTCACTCACTTACACTCTGTTTGTCAGAGTTAGGCTGCCATCTGAAGCTTTTATGCTGTCACTTGCATACGTTTTCCTTACTTTTTTTCTTCTTTCTTTCTGCCACAATATTTTCCTCATAAACCTGCAGGATGTTTTTTTTTTTTTGTAAATGCACACATACACTCTTACTTACTTACTTAGGAAGGATGCAGTCAGGAGTGTAAGTTGTTGTTGTTGTTGTTTTTATGCTAAAAAGAAAGTTTTTTTTCTCATCATCAACATCGCCATCGTCATCATCATTATCATTGTGTTGTGGTAACCAACACTTTTTTGTGTTGGTGTTTAGACATGCATGATCCTTGTAAGATTATATCCTTGATGTAGTGTTTGTTATATTTGAGTACTGCTGCTGCCGCTGGCGATTTTTTCCTTAAGGGGGGAAAAACTGCAGTTATTTTGCTTGTATATTAAAAATGATTAGTTTGTTGGTATTTTTATGTGGGTTTCTATACAAAAGAAATTTACAGTAGAATCTATCTAAAATGAATGTCAAAAAGCTGTCCCAATACTGCCCTCTTTAATTTTACTTTCGATATTAAAAATGATTAGTTTGTTGGTATTTTTATGTGGGTTTCTATATAATAGAAATTTACAGTAGAATCTGGCTAAAATGAATTTCAAAAGCTGTCTCAATGCTGCCAACCAGTCCAGTCGTCCATATTCTTAATAAAGAAACTCGCTGGCATTAATGATTTCGTTGAATTTAAAAAATTTTACTTTCGCTACTCATTGATCATTTTGAATTGAATTCGGCTTAAATGCCAGTCAATCTGAAGGGATAGTGCTCCTAAAGCTTGTTTCTCATTGAAGAGGACAATAACACAATAATTCTTATTCGATTTCTGTTGGAAAAGGGCTTAGACCTAGCTCGACATAGTCTGGATTTCATTGGGTATTCCAAAACGTCTTCTTTAGAAGAGAATAATGGAGAAGAGGAAGGATTTCTGAGAGTACTGGTACTGCAGTCTGGAGAGACGTACTAAAGTCTTCAGATACTAAGCTAGGACGTTTTTGGGGACTGGTATTTTTTTTTAGTATTTGTAAAAGTCTCAGGTTGCTTTGTATTACCGTAGGCCTCTGTCATTTTTCCCAGACTATGATAGTCAAGGCGCTATCACAGCCGCTGTGTTGCGTATTGCAACATTGCCACCTACACTAACCATTGCTTGATTGGAAAACATGCAGAAACCGTGGCGCTGCAGCCTTCGGAGACGTATTATAGTCTTCATAGAAGAAGCCAGGATGATTTTCGATGTTGGAGACTTGTTTTCTTCGCATCTGCGAACGTTTCAGTATTTTTTGAATTGCCGCTGACTGTTACAGCCGCTGTGTAACGAATAACAACGCGATCTTAGTTCTTCGATGCAATGAGAAACTAAATCTTCCCGGTACTTTACGTATAATTTCCATAATCTGGAACCGATAAAGTAGAGACTTCCCTGAAAATGAGAAACGAGGCAATGCATTCTCTAAAAGAGTTTCGATAGATATTAGCTAACCCAGGACTGTCATCAAAGGGTGAAACTGAATATGTTGCTATAGAAGGGCGCAGAATAGATGGGGTTACATCTCCTCCTGTGCTGTTTCATGAATCCTCTGAACTGAACTTGGATGCAAAATATTGAAACTTGTAAACTGGTGGTGATCATTGTTCAATCAGTACTCTCTCGGATCACACCTTTTAAACATCGCTGCAGTAGCTGTAGAAACATCATTGGAAGGGAAATATTAATTTGTTTTCTCCGTGAATGTCCAGGTTTAGTAGCCAGAAGATTATTTTTCTCTGGTATTCTTTCTTTTTTCTGTTGCCAATTTATAAACTGCTCGAGGTGACTGTAACTTCCCAGCGCCTATTCTCATCAGCGACACAAGTTTAGCCAACAGTATGCGAATGGTTTGATCACACTCCCTCAATAAGCAAATTCGCTTAAACATTGCACTTGAAACTCACTTAGAGCTTACGAACTCCCCTCATGCCTTAAATCGGCACACCGAGTTAATTTAATAGCAGAGAAAAAATTGATTGTAAATTAGCTTCTGTCACGGTCAAGGCATTCTAAGGTTTTAGTGAACTTAGAAACTTAGGCCCGATCGTACCAATTATTCTAGAATTGTTCTCTATTGGGCCGTCCGGTTTGGTGCCAGAAAAAATAACTGAGGGTATAGGCCCTATTCACGTCATTACTGCCCCACGAAAGTCATGACTCGGAAAATCTAGTCTTCTCGCAAGAGCACCAAGACCATGTCGATTACTATGCTACGCTTGTCGTTTAGTAGGTGTTTTCCCGAAAATCCTGCAATTTATGCGGACGGACAGTCAGGTTATAATGACGTCCTTTACAAACGTTTTGTTCATGAGTTTTTAGGGTTCTCTGGGAAATTTCGGGTCAAGGTTAAAAAGGGAAATTGTTTGTAATTGTGTTGCTGATCCAAGTTGATAAAAAACACACACAATTTCCAGCTTGCTAACGAGCATAGGAATTCCAATTGCTTGAAATGTTAGAAGTTCTATGTCTTGGCCATTTCCTAACATCTTCTACCGAAGTCCTCAAGGACTGCACGAGCTGAGTTATTCTCAAACTTCTCAGCAACATTTCCAATTCATCTTAGCAGAATTTATAAAATTTTTCCCATTCGTTTTATAGAGATTCCACTGTCTATTCGCATTCATTTGATCCTGTTGCCAATAATGTCTGTTTATGTCATAAAGTGTTTCAAATTTGAATTCAAAATTATTCAATACATACCATGCAGCCCAGTCCAGTCGTTCAAATTCTTAATAAAGAAACTGACTGGCTTTAATAATTTCATTGCTATTTCATAGCTAATGTTGCCAACCTTGTATTGCACGTTGCCATAACTGTAATGCTTTGCTTTGCTGCTATGGCTACTCTTATCTGTAGTAAGTTTGTGTGTAGAATAGGATTTAAGGCTGTTGGGGGCAGACAATTTATTTCATTGATTATCTTAAAAGCCAATATTTGTTGGGAGAGGAGGAGATTTCTTGTTAATATTTCAAAGGAAACTTTCATGTAAATTATCCTGTGGAGTAATTAGGTTTGAGGTTAATTTGCTTAACCTTGAACATGTCACTTTAGCATTCAAATTTAATCATTAATTGCTAGACACTTAGGATATTAAATTTCAATGACGCTTTGTAGGTGTAATAAGATGGGGAGAGTACACTTGCAAGGCATTGCAGAGGCCCATTTCAATACTCTGGACATAACACAAAGAGGGAAGTAAATTACGCAGTGCAACTGGAATTCTATAACATTACGTCATCGTGTATACCTACGATGGACTGATGATACCTGTTAACGATTACTCTGCATAGCTTTATCGAAAGCTGCTGGGGACAAGCCCTCTGTAAAACTCTGCTGATGATAAGAGTGTGTGAACCTGCAGACAGAAATAATCAAGCTTTATGCCGATGGGCAAGGCTAGAGAGAAAGAGGCGCATAATTGAACATGAATACAGAAAATATTCGATAACTACCATTGTTTAGCAGGGCATGCTATCACTTGAAGGAAGGATGATACTATCCTTCAATTCTTTTGCCATCGTCCTACCTTATTAACAAATAGAGAAATGCCCGTGCATATGAAAGGTCTATTTCGATGTCGAACTGGTGCCATATTTTGCCCCATAGTGCTCTGGTCTGTTCTAAGGCAGTAGGCACTAGATTACACTGACTATTTGGTCTTACTAAGGCCAATTAGGTTTATTCTGGGCCAGAGATAATCTCAGATTGGTCACGACATCGTCCAACGGAAGCTGTGCCGACCCATGACTTCTGAACTTCCGTTGGGCCTGTGGGAACATTGGGCTACAGAAACTATCTTTCGGAATGGAGTGATTGATAACTCGAAAACGATTAAAGAATTCGATAATTATTCTGATAAACTTGACTCTGAGAAATCGCTCGGACCATCTGATGAGGGTGACAATGATAACGTTTAAGCAAATCTTGTGCCCTCCCTGTAAAACGGTTTGAAAATATCAACTTTAACTGAGGTAATCGGAGCACCTAGATTGTGAACACTGTAGCTTTGCCAATGCCATTTCGGACAATATCCCAATTTCCAGGAGTCCATATAAGGATTAGCATTGAATGAAACGAAATGAGAACGCACTTCGAGTTGTTCGAGTAAATCAAGATTTTCAGGGAAAATTTCCTTCCGCTGTTCCGCTTCCAACGTGAACTGAAAAATATGGCCAACATGGCCAATGTCAGAATCCTTAATTACATGCCATGATCTATGTACTCTTTCCAGCTTTTTGGAGGCAATCTGTTGAAAGGGACCTAAAGGGATCTACCGGTAGCCTCCGGACCATCAGACTAGAAGTATTTGGTTGAAATCCTAAAATCTAATCTCCTATTGAGAAAATTATAAGGAACCATGCAGTCGAACTGAATGTGTGTGTTCAGTATTGCTGCATGTGTACGTGCAGCTTGTTTCCATAGGAAGTCCGAGGAGAGCCAGATGGGGGCAGCAAATACTCCCTTAGTTGAAATGGAAGATAATGCACGGGCAATGAGTACGGCTGAGTGCTTGCATACTTTGTCTGTTCGTATGCAGCGATACTGGTATTTGCATATTGTCCACTAAGTGGATTCACAATGGTCTGATAGAACCGGTAATATTGGCACCTCATGCAGGATGTGGACCCTATTTATACAAAATATTGCTTTGTATTACAAGAAAATAAGCTACTAGAGAAGGGAATGGGGTGTAGTGTGCATCGAGATCAATTGTCACTGAGTGAGCGTTTCTGGTGGGATTCGAACCCACAAATTAGGCTTTTCCATATGATTGCCCCCCATATACAAGGCGGGCGGATTAAAACCTGATATCATCATCTGCTTGACTAAATTTCTTAAGAGCAAGCTTATCGTTGTAGCTTTTGTAACAATTCTTCGACAATGATACTCCACAACATAGCCGAAAACTCTAAATTCCCTTGCCAGTCGGTGCCTACCCAATATGATTTTGAATTGGGCTAATCTAACGGGATTACATTACAAAGCTCATACAATATGAACTCCATTTTATTGCATAAAATTCCGTCACGCAGAATTATTAAGAGTCTGAAGGCTTTATCCTCATATGATCGCTTGTATGGACCGCTTTATTTCTTTCTTAAAATAAATTATCTGCGCAAATTTAAAGCCACTTGCAAAAGATTTGCGGATAAACAATTTGTTAAAAAACAAGCATAAAAGATATCACATATCACGAAGTATTTATTTATCTTTAACGCACACGCACACACAAAGTCAATACCCTTCTCATCTCACATTATCCTCTAAGGCAGTGTGTGTAAAAATTTAAGAAAAACATCGTCATCGTGTCGACAAAATCCTTTTTTTATACGTCCTTAAACAGAAGCCAGAAAAAATAAAATCAACAAATGCAACAACAACAACTACATATGGCTTGCGATACTAAGAAATACCAGGACTCTGTGGCAGTTATAACAGTAACAAGTCCTAAATCAACTCTTTGGTTAAAATGCTAAGGATATGACGGAGAGGCAGAGAGAGAGAGAGGAAGAGAGAAGAATATATATGTGTTACAACTTGGTGTTACTGAATTAGTATGTGTTTGTGTGTGCATAACTATTTGTGTTTATAAAACAAAGCCACCAGTGGAGACTAGGACTTGTCTCTTGCAAGAGCACACTTTTTACTAGATACTGAACTAGCTCCACACTACACTACTGCGGTGCTCACAAAGCACCATCCTATTAGAAGACATGTCGTTAAACTTGCTATTCCCTTTAAGGCTTGTTCATAAGCTGTGAAGCTGATTGAGAGAAAGGTACTATCGTTCCGTAAATCACATGGCTATCCAATACACTGTTGCGGTTCTCACAAGCCACTGTTCTATTATCGGGTCCGCCATCTAACTTTTTTTTTTCAACTAGTGCTTATTTCTTGAATGGTAACACTTATCTCATTTCTGATTTGACAGATAATTAGTTTTATCCTTCCGCTGAACGAATATGGCTGTGTATACGCTTGAACAACGCTGGGAAATATTGCGACATTACTTTGACAATCATGGTAATGTTGCAGATTGTGTACGAAAATTGCGTACGGATTTTGGAAGAAGAGGAGCACCGTCAGATCCGTATGTTCGTTATCCTGTGAAAAAAGTGAAAGAAACTGGCATCCTCGTCGATAAACCAAAGCGTGAAAAGCCAAAAACAGTGAATACACCCGAGAATATTGCTGCTGTGGCAGAAAGTGTGCGTGAAGCGCCATCAACATCAATTCACCGTCGTTCTCAACAGTTGAACATTTCGGAGACATCATTGAGACGATTTTTGCATAAAGACCTTGGTACAACGCCATACAAAGTCCAATTGGTACAAAAGTTGAAGCCAATTGACCATCCAATGCGTTTTCGCTTCGCTAAGTGGGCCTGCGATCGACTTACAGAAGATGCCGATTTTGGCAAAAAAAAAAAAAAATCATATTTTCAGATGAAGCTCATTTTGATCATGGCGGGTATGTAAACAAGCAAAATTGTCGCATTTGGGGCACAGAAAACCCGCACGCATACATTGAAAAGCCGACGCACCCAAAACGAGTCACTGTTTGGTGCGGATTTTTTTCCAGAGGCATAATAGGGCCATTTTTCTTCGAAAATGAGCAAGGAGTGGCCGTTACAGTCAATGGCGATCGTTATCGGGCCATGTTGAAGGAATTTTTGTTCACAAAACTTGAAGAGGAGGATATTGGGAACATTTGGTTTTAACACGACGGCGCTACGTGCCGCACAGCCGAAGCTACACTCGATGTTTTGCGCCCTGTTTTTGAAGATCGCATTATCAGCCGCAGAGCCGATGTCGTGTGGCCACCTCGGAGCTGCGATTTAACACCGTTGGACTATTATTTGTGGGGTGCCGTCAAAGATAAGTGTTACGCCGACAAGCCAGAGACAATTGATGCTTTAAAGGACAATATTCGTGAAGCCATTGGTGAAATACAGCTGTACACAATCGATAATGTGCTTAAAAATTGGACCGATCGTGTAGGCTACTGCATAGCCAGCCGAGGCAGCCATTTGAATGAAATTATTTTCCATTATTAACCGGAAGGATTGTACTTTCAAATAAAAAAAGAAATTTGAGAAAATATTCAGTAGTTATTTGGCGGACCCTTTAGAAGACATGTCAATAAACTTGGCATTTCGTTTAAAACTTCTCCAAAAGCTAAGAAGCTAAAGGAGAGGTAAAGACTATCGTTCATCTCACACCTCACTGTCCACCTCTTTCAATGAAGAGGCGGATACTGATCCCTCTAAAATATGGATTACTGGAGTAGCGGTATAATTGTGACACAAAAGCGGCAACTCTTGCTTTAGTGGGACTTTACCCATCAAAGAGTGTCAGTCACCTAACATAACTTTAGAGTGTGACATATTGGGCCATATCCATGGCTATAATTAGCTTTTTTTTAGTATCCCTGAGTACTCAACTTAGAAAAATCTCAGCCTAAAATACACAATCACAGAGAAATTGAGACAAATGCAAAAAAATTTTGTCTACTGGGTCCAAATTAAAGGTATGATAAGTGACTACCGACTTCAGAATTGATTTACCAAAACTGCTAGTCAGGTTGTCACGAAGTATTGTTTAATGCACTTCTAAACACGTCACTGTGAACACACTCTACTTAGCAAACCATCCCTTGCCTCACTCACGCGAAAATACAAGGAAATGCCAGAGTACATGACTTGTTTACGCACATCTAGACAGCCATACGCACTTAATTTTTCTTGACAAAATAAAACAACTGACTCAGCTTCTGACTCTGACTCTGACATCGACTCACTGACTCTGTGTATGACTCTCACTGTGTTTGTAAACCACTGACTGACTAAGTCAGTCACTGAGTGAAGTACTGACTATAAAACTGTCTGCTACTATGACTGACAGTGTTTACATGCAAAGTGTTAAAGAGTGCGAGAGTGGGAAGTTTTATGTTGTTTATGTTGTTGCTGTTGTTGTTCTCTATGTTTGACTAAATGTTACTACACCCTGCTTTTGCCCGTCAGGCCGACAGTTGTTGTTTTAAAGCAAAACATTTTAAGATTTTCTTTTTCGTTGTAAAAATAAAAAAATCCGCATCACCAAGTCATGTTGATTTATTCGTTAGTTGTGTTCGCTGTATTGTTCGTCTCTTCTTTCAGTCTGCCTGTCTGTCCGGCTGCATATTGTTGAGGAATTTCATAATTTATAACACATTTCTAGTGCAAGTGCGAGTGCTTATGATTTTAACTGTGATTTTGCTGCAGCAGTTTGTCAGTGTTTCGGTTTTAAAGACGTGCGTTAAATTCATAGGGAAACAGTTTAAGGAACGGAAGAATTGGTTTAAGACTTCACTAACATTTAAGTAATGAATATTGGATGACCGTTTAAAGCAAAAATTGTTGTACACAGGGTTACATTCATCGCCGTAGTGTAGTAGATGGTAGTGTGCTGTCGATTCAAACCCCAGCCGAAACAATTCGAACTCTGCAATTTTCTCTCAGCAGATTCTTGCAAAAACTCTGAGAGTAAATAAAAAATTGCCAAGAAAAAAAAAATCTGCTGTTCAGAGTCAGCTGTAAACTGTAAGAAACTAGGGTTGTAATGACCAATTAAGTAAGCAAAATGGGGAATGATGCCTATCCGTCGGGAAGTACGTATTCGGTTAAAATGAACACTTTTTTGAAAGGAAGTGTTCGTGTACAAAAACGAAAATAAGCTTCAAAAACATGACAAAACAAATCTTCTAAATTCGTAAGTTGAAGGGGCACGTCACGTCACGTTTCGGTGTAAACAATGCACTTCGCTCTGGTTGGCCATTCACTAAAAAATTTACTGAAATTTTCCTAGTAGTTGAGCAAGACCTCAACTAGTATTCTCTGAACGTTGCAGTGGAATATCATTGCAACGTTGTGGTTTTAAGGCATATGACTATAATACTTATGGTATTGGGTTTTGATCTGCACACTCTGTCTTTTAGAAGCAACCAGGCCCTGATCTTTACAACTGAGTGTCGCTCATCGTGTGGTTTAAGCATCAATTCTTGTAAATCGGATTTGATACGTCGTTGAAGTCGCCGTAGTCTAGTAGGTAGTGTGTTAGACGTAAAGCCAGGGTTCGAGCCCCATGCCAGACATCAAGACAAAATACAAAACGTATTTCTTCGGCGACTTCCTCTCAGCAGATTTCTGGCAAAAACTCTGAGAGTAAATAAAAATTGCCATGAAAAGTTTCTCAAAAAAAAAAAAAAATCTGTCGTTCGCAGTCGACTTTAAACTGTAGGTCCCACCACTCATGTATAAAATTAACACACACAACATAAGTGGTGTGAGAAACTAGGACGTTGTACAATGGGTCAATTCGACCTCCGGGTACTGTACTTGTCTTAATTGACAACTATACGTCCTCTAACCTAACCTAACCTAAGATACCTATTGTTTGACTTATCAATCCTTAATGGGAGTCAACTTTCCTTATTCAAGAGGTTAAATTCTTTACAGGTTATTCTGAGTCCTCAAGTTCTCATAGAAGGATAGCATAATTGAGAGGTTAAGACAGCGCCAACAGCGCATTACACCTGCAAAAGGACTGAAGCAATAACTGAGATCTTAGATCAATAGTCACATACTGGCTCTATTGGGCCGTGGTGGAACCATCCTTGTTTTATGATAATGTGATGACTGATAGAAGGAAGGAAGTCGCCGTAGTCTAGTAGGTAGTGTGTTGGCTTATTAGAAGTAAAGCTAGGGTTCGAGCCCCAGCCCAAACATCAAAACAAAATACAAAAAGTATTTCCTCGGCGACTTCCTCTCAGCAAAAACTGTGAGAGTAAAATTGCCATGAAAAGTTTCTCAAAAATCGGTCGTTCGGAGTCGACTTTAAACTGTAGGTCCCGCCACTCATGTATAAAATTAACACACACAACATAAGTGGTGTGAGAAACTAGGTCGTAGTCCTGACTGAAGGGTTGTAATGACCAATTATGTATGATGACTGATAGCCAGTCCGCTGTCCTGATCGTCAGTGCACTCTGTTCGACTTTAACCAAAGCATTATTGGCTGTGCTCAATAGGCTCACCTCTGACTTTCTATGGAAATAGAGGGCTCAATGAGGCTCAATGCAGTTAAATCCTCGCTCTAACTGGGCAATGGATATGCTGATATTATAAGAAGAGGCTTGAATGTGTCTCAATGTGTCCCAATGGAACTCTTGAGGCTCAAAGATGTTTAGTAGAGTGTACTGTGATGTATTTATTAAAGATATTAGGCTGCATGGCTTGCAGTGCAGTGTTTTCTAGGCGCAGGTCATAACCATATTGAAAGCAGTGCCATTTTTGTTGAGTACAGGGATTTTCCCTGAAAATGCCTTGGACAGCCAGGCTGCAATTAAGTCCCTATCTTATGTAGTTTCAACTTCCGCCCTTGTCCATCAATGCGGGGGATTTTTTACAGAAACTTCCGATCATTCAAAGGTAGCTCTTATATGGCTGGTACATAGGGATATCATTGAAAATTGCATTGCTGACGAGCTGGCCATGGCCGCTACGGAGCGGGCAATCCCCGACATATTGCATGTCATAGATATTCCCATTTCCTCGCTAATTTAGAAGGCCGCTTAACGGGGAGGCTCAATGTAGTTGGCAGCAGAAAGATACGTGCATTGTTGCTAGACTCTGCTATACATGTATGGACAATAAGAGGACCGAGTCACTTCTGTTCTTGAATCGTAGGGTCATTCATCGCTTAATGGCATAGGTAGGCATGCCGAAAGACTTAACATTCCAGCAAATGACTACTCTAGGAGCTGTGGGCGTGAAGGAGGAATTTAAAGAAAGTGAGGTTATGTGCACTTTCTACAGAAAAATGACAAAATTAGAAATGCCACTGACAGCGTATGAAAATATTCAATAAGAGGATCGAATCACTTCTGTTCTCGAATCGTAGGGTCATTCATCGCTTAATGGCATGGGTAGGCATGCCGAAAAACTTGGGATTTCGGCAAATGACTACTGCAGGAGCTGTGGGTGTGAGGGGAATTTACAGAAAGTGAGGTTATGTGCACTTTTTACAGAATTGATTTCATATTGCAATTAAAAATGCCACTGACAGTGTATGAAAATCTTCTTAAAAATTCCGTTTGAATTTACATTCTCATGGTCATTTAAAAACAAATCCTTTGAATCCTTGCCAAACCTAGAAGTAATCCAACAAACTTTGTTATTTAAATACCTTCTGCTACAACTATTCAATGAAGTTTCGTTACAACCATTGCCAGCTAGCCAGCCAATACAGTAACTAATCCTCTTGAACCTTTTAAATTAAGTTTCTAACCGGTTTGTTCACTAATCCCACCCGCTTAATATTTTCACTTTTTTGTGTGGGCCTCTGAACTAATTTACAACATTGTTTACAAACAATTTTTTGTTTTTTGTTGTAAAATATTAAAACTACAATAACAAAAACACAAAAGCAATAGCAAAAAAAAACAATAGATAAATAGAGAAATTCACAATAAACCTCTCAGAGAAAGAGAGAGAGAGAGCGAGAGAGGGTGAGTGAGTGTAAACCACACACAGACATTATTCATGGCAGCGGTT
The DNA here is from genome assembly GCA_958299815.1 of Sarcophaga carnaria. Taxonomy (NCBI): domain Eukaryota; kingdom Metazoa; phylum Arthropoda; class Insecta; order Diptera; family Sarcophagidae; genus Sarcophaga; species Sarcophaga carnaria. The sequence continues at coordinate 9,519,148 of OY283149.1, read as the reverse complement.
TACAAGGATGTCAGAAACTAAATCAAATGCCAAACAGAACATGATAATGCTCCGAGAACATTTTACTCCCGCCCGAAAAAACATGTTGAATAACCACAGCTTTGGCGATTACCAAAAATCCGACCACTTTTAATGGTTTTGGAATTAGTCGCGCTGCTGACTCCCTATATACTCCCTATACTCTTAGTGCTGCCACAGTGTATGTATTGTCCAAACAACAACAACCGAAAAAAAAAACCATAGAATTTGAAGAGCAAAATAGAGAAGAACGGCAATAGAATGATGGAACTAAAAAAGAGAATTATTTAACAGCTTTGACAACAACAACAACCACAACAACGAAAAAATGACCCATGTTTTAGAGGTGAAAGTTAGAAAAGTAGTTTAATTAGTGAAGTTGTTTTATTCTGTTTTGTTTTTGTATAACATATTGTATTGTACTGTATTTAAAACTTTATTTAGTGGCTCTGTAATTAAATCGATAGAGATTTTAACCCTAAAAGGAGAACACAAGAATTTAAAATGAAGTTTGTAGAAGGTACACTTCCTGCAAAACTGATTGTTCAGTAAGTGTCTTCAAGAAAGCTTAACTGTTTTATATAGGCATCCACTATATATCCCAGCACAATCCGTTGCCGAAGTAGCTTCGTAGCCTTGGTGATCACAAATACATTGGAATGGAATATACATTGAATTTATCTGGGGGGCCTATAACATACTTTTATGCCATCCTCTAAGTAAATCCCTGTTTCTGTGCCAACTTCCATCTTCGAATCATCTTTAGGGATCACATTAAAGCGCAGTGGATTGTCTAAATTATAGTCGCTGTAGTTTACTAGCTAGTCTGCTGGCTTATGAGACACGAACCCGAGGTTCAAAACACAGTTCTGACATCTCTAACAAAACACGGCAACTTCCTCTCAGCAGTCCTATTGGAGCACATAAAATTGCTATGAAAAGTTTCAACGTTAAACTGTAGTTTTTGCCACTCACGGATTAAATTAACACGCACAACATGTGGGTGGTTTTAAAAAGAGAGATTTTAATCCTGACTAATATCATAATCCTATAATAGCCCCTGGACTAATCTCTGATATCCCTTGGAATTCACGCTAAAGACGCTATGGCAGTGGTGTTTATGAAATTCGACATCGTTAGAGCTGAGAGAGTGTTCCTTTGGCTGTACACTAATCCTGTCAGTATTATCTCCAATCCGTCACTGCCTGGAAGGTTCAGCTACTAGCTTTAACTTACTTCGACTATTGTAGCCTAAATCCTAACTGAATCTTTATGCCACTTGATTTGGGGTAGACAGTTCTCGGGATTCCACAATATCCAAGAGGTTTTTATCTACAATTTGCTCTCTTTAAGTAGAAGTTATGTTGGGTTAGGTTAGCGGGTAGCTTTCTGTTCACAGTAAAGTCGAGTTCCATATGACCCATTGTGTTATCTAGTGTGAGGTAAGACCGCTTGTCATGATCCGTTTTTCGTGGGTTTGAACCACCAGTTTGAACTGCAGTAATCCTGAATGTGGCAGACCGAGTCTGTAAGCCAAACTGCCAATAGCGCAGTGTCCCGTTAGATTTCCTATTAGAATGCGAACTGTTCTCTTGTCGAACTCACGTGGTTCCCTGGTTCTCCCGCTGTCCACTGTTGGACACAGCAGTTTTAAAATTCGCAAACCACGTATATTGAACCACCCACGGTCTGTAAAATGTCATGCTGCCATTTTCAATTTGGAAAATTATTCTTGTAAGGGCGCTTATGTCCCCTCTATCGCCTCCTTCTCAGATCTCCGATCATTTAGGTAGAATTTGAGGATACCTGTCTTAATCGACTAATTCGTTCGCGTTGTTGAGGTAGTTGCGGTACGCATTACACTGCCCAAACGATATAGTGGACTTGTCACGCCCTGTCACGCTGGCAAATTCTTCCCTCTATCCGTTCTTCTATACTATCTGAGGATACCCAGGTTCTAAGTGAAATTAACTATACCTTATCCGTACCTCATATTGAGAGAGAATTTAGTCTCCCGACGAAGTTAGGAGCTACACCCGCAAATTTATTCTACCTTTCATTTCCATAGAATCCTTGGTTACCGGGCACACAAGGGAAAATAGAGGCAGGATATCGCATCTGTACCTCGTATTGATAGGGGTATCTTGTTAGAATTCCAAACAGGATGGAGTAGTCTTCCTACAAAGTTAGCAGCTGTATTCTGCACTGCAAAATTTATTTCGATGTCGATGGGGTTTTAATTGGTTTATACAAGTGCTTAGAGCTACGTGAGTTCTTAAGAATACGACGATGAAGAAGTGATATCAAGGATACAAACCCTTGCAGGAAAAATTATTTGAAGCAACTAATGAAGATCTTAAGTTTCGGTTCTTCTTATAAAGTGCTCAGAGTTTTTACTTGGTTATATTGTCCATAGCCTCCGATTTCGTAAGTGGATGTAATTGCCAAGAATAAACAATTATTTCGGAGAAGCCTGATTTAATCGTTTTCAAATACCTTGGAAATGTGTTGATCCTTAACCTTTAGATCAAAACTTTCTAAAAGATACCTTCACAGATTTTTTCACTCAAAAAAAATCACAAACATTAGTTGAAGTTTAAATAACTTGCCTTCAAACGTTTCCACATAAATTTATTTTTAAATCCTTTTATAAAGAATTTCTAACCGCCATAGAAAAATATCAGCTGCATCTACCTCCTTTAAGGGGTTAAAAATCATTCTATAGTTCTAATCAAAAGCAAAAAAAATCAGAGAGTCCGACCAAAATCACTCTTTTTCAAAAATCATTAACTCAATAAATAAATTATAATAGAAAATTTGATTTGATTGCATCAAGTGGAGTGGCAGAGAGCCAGAGCCAGAGCCAGACGCTCACATCCAGACAGACAGCATAGCCAGGCAGACTACCTATGCAAGCAGTCAACTGACCATAACAAATAACCAATCCTGCTAGCAGCACAAAAAAGGAATGGAGAGAAAATTATAAACATAATATGCAACTAGATTGCATGAATATTTGTGTATGTGTTGCATGTTGCACGAACCAAAAATTATAACACATGCAATAGCTCATAACCTCACTCACTCTAGTACACACATCATCGTCGTCATCATCATCATCATGGTCATCATCAATACCGGCTGGCAGCATCATTATTAACATCGTTGTTGTCGACAATTTTGCAACAAAAAGTAAAAGGTGGAGAGAGAGAGAGAGAGAGAGAGAAGGGGAAAATACACGACTGCACATGAATGAATGAAAATGAAGCCAGTCTTACTTGTAAATTAAACAATGAAAGCAGTGGAGGGTGAAAAAAGCTATGGTCAGTGGCCAAAAAGGGGGGCGAAATACACTGAAAGAAAACGTTTTTTTTTTTTTTCAGTTTCGAAAGTCTAAAATTACAGGGATTACAACCCTTTAGTTAGGATTACAACCACCCATGTTGTGTGTGTGTTAATTTTATCCGCAAGTGGCGGAGGACCTACAGTTTAACGACGACTCCGAACGATAGATTTTTGAGAGACTTTCATAGCAATTTTATTTACTCTTTTAACTTCTCAATAGAGATCCCAGTGTAATTAAATCACACGTGAAAGTTCACGGGTTAATGCAACATCTGGCTGCTGGTGTGCCAGTCCATCCTAGAGGTCGATATGTTAGAATATTATTCCCGGAGATATGGTCATCCTTAGTAATCTCCACCGTAGCCCGTAGGGTCGGCACTTACTTATTTACTAAATTGCTCATTACAACCCTTTAGTCAGGATTACAACCTGGCTTCTCACATTACCGACATAGTGTGAGTGTGTTAATTTTATCTACAAGTGGCGGGCCATATAGCTTTTTAAGAGACTTTCATGGCAATTTTATTTACTCTTGCAACTTCTCAATAGAGATTCCAGTGTGATTAAATCAAGTGGCAGCTCACGGGCTGCTGAAGTGCCAGACCCAGCGGTCGATATGTTAGAATATATTCGCCTGGCAATCGGAACGTTAATTAATATTCTTTCCAGAGATATTGGCACCCTTATATGGTGTTCAGATATGCACCTTTATTGCGTAAATCGCAATAAATGCCATTATTGAGCTCAATATTTAATTATTATTATATATATTATATTTAATTATTAATTATTGCACAATAAATACGCAAATTGTTATGATATTGAGTAAAACTAAAAAGGCAGCACTGTCATAAGTGTGTTCAGGGCGCATATTACAATTAACCGAACACTTTCTGTTAATATTTGACAACTCAAATGTCAACAACGACAAACGAAGAAAAAAAACGAAATAAAATAAAAACAATGTTGTTGAAACAACCAACTGTTTTACTACGTATATTATTATGTCTGAACACTTAAAATATTGTACTCAATAAACCGAATATTGCCTCAATAAAAGTGCATATCTGAATATAGTATTAGTAACCACCACCGTAGTCTGTAGGGCCAACTCTTACTTATTTACTAAATTACTAATTACAAGCCTTTAGTCAGGTTTGCAACCTAGCTTCTCAAACCACCCATTTTGTGTGTGTGCTTTTATTTTAACGTTGACTTCGAACGAAGGATTTGACAAACTTTTCATGGCAATTTTATTTTCTTTCAGGGTTTTTACCAGAAGACTGCTGTTTTGTTCGAGTTGCCCGAACTGGGAATTGAACCACGATCTTTCGCCTGAGAAGCCAACTCATTACTTACGGAACTACGGCGTGTTTTAAGGTATGTAATGTCCGATAATTTAAAATTCAAGTCAAATATTAAAAAACAACAAATAAATTCGATGCTGTAGAAAGCTTTATAAAATTTAGCCTGCAAGCCATTAAACCCATGGCCTGCAAAGTTTTCTTGTATTTTTTTACACACATTTTTCTGTGAGTGTAACCTTAACCCATTAACCCACTAAAACCAGTGCCTGTTTATGAAGAAGGCTTTAAAAAAATTAGCCTGTAAGCCATCAAACCCATGGCTTTCAAAGTTTTCTTATATTTTTTACACATATTTTTCTGTGAGTGTAACCTTAACCCACGAAAATCAGTGCCTGTTTATGAAGTTTATAATGTTTGTTGTTATTTTCTAGTGGTCCAGACAATTTATGTTAATCAACGTCAATCCTTTTTTGATGCTGTAGTCGGTTAGTTTGTAGTTTGAGAAATGCATATTAAAAAGACCGTATACAAACCCCTGTGTTGTCCACAGACACAAAATCAACCCTCGCATAATGAACACACTCTCTATCTCTCCACACCAAAGTGGAATTTATTTTAAAAACACAAAAATAAAACAAATTTTAAAATTGCATTCATTGCACATACTAAAGCGGTTTGTGAAGGATGTTGTAATGGTTGTTTGACTAACGGTAGTGGTGGTGGTGGTTAGATGGTCAAAGGGCCAGAGGGGGAACCAGGCAACTGAACGTCCGTCAGACGGTTGTTTTGTTCGGTTGACTTGGTCATGATTGTGTGGTTTGTTGCTACAGCCACTATTATACATCTAACTCCAGCTGCTGCTTTAGCTTCGGCTCCCGTTCCTGCTCCTGTTAAAACGAACCTGGTCATAACACATGTTTATTGTATGAATATTATTGGCCAGCAGGATGCGGACTTACTTTTAAAATATTTTTTTCTTTCTCTCCATTTGGCTAAAACAAAATTTGCCAAACATGAGTGTTTGTTTGTTGAGTGGGTCCTGTTTTATTTAAGTGGTCCTTCGTGTAGAGAGTAAACTTTCAGTTTCGAGGATATTTAAGAGTGTTAGCTGGCAGGGGCTTTTGACTGAATGAGCTGACTGGTGTGTTTGTGTGTGTGTTAGTGCTTAATGTAACATTAGTAATTGCTTAATGAATTATTTATGCTGTTGGTAATTGTAATTTTATACTACAAAGCTTTGTAGTTACCATAGAAACCGAAATTTGTTGATTTTTCTTTTAACGGAAGCATGATTGTAGTGTAAGCAAAATAGTGTGGCCCACTGTTTAGTTAATTAACTGTAGTCAAATAGAAGTTTCTAAGTTAATTTAAATAAAAACAAATCAAACTTTGTTGCCTACTTTAGGGGATAATATAAAATTACATTGTATTGCCTACTTTCAGGCTTTCAAAAGTTAATAGACGCGCATTTATTTACATTTTAGCTTCTCAGTTCCATACAAAACATAATTGGTTTGGCATAAATTATTATGAAACGAATCTACCACAAAATCAAAAAGGAATTTTAATAACAGGTCTTGCAGACCAGTTTACAGAATAAAAATGAAATGTAAGTCACAAGCAGATTTTAAGAAAATTATCTCAAAACGTATAGTGTCCTCCAAGAGGGATTTCCGGCCTTTGTCAGTTGATAACGATCATCTTGTTGGAGCTACATTTTAGTTGCTACAAATTAGTTGCCATTTATTCAGTTTGTTTTGCCAAATCACCGAATGGTCTTGGAGCAGTTGACAAATGATCCTCATTTTCAATGAAAGGTCATCGTCAGCGGTGAGGACGAATGGATACGTGAATAAACATTTGTGATGGCAATCCACATCAGATCCATAAGCGTTGAATGCTTGAAAAAGTCACTGTATGGTTTGGAACTTGCGATGATGACGTCCTCGGTCCATATATATACGGAAGCGACTGTGGTCAGGCCATTACTGTCAACTTTGAGCATTGTAGGCCATTGCCTACCAACTTCTTTTGCCCTGAATTTGATGATATGGAGACTAACGACATGTGGCTTCAGCAGGATGAGGCTATGTGCCACACAGCTCTTGCCGCATTGGATATTCTGCTTGAGCGATTAGACAACATACATAGTCATTGAGTGTGGAAATGATGTGTACTAGTCATCAAGATGGTTTGATTTGATTCCGTTTCTTTCAGGGTGTTCCTTAAGTCGCAAGTGTATAAGCGAATAAGCCACAAACCACAGCGGCCATCAAAACCAATAAACTCCAGTCATTGGTTAAATGACACCTGACAGCTTAACCTAATATTCGAACCAGCTGAGGTGTCGTGGGTGTTCTCCACATCACATAGGGGCTTTCCAATCCTATATCTTTCAGAGCTAGCTCATCCGCATCACAATTCTGTGGTATGTCGTCGCATAATCCGCCATTTCCCGAAAACATAAGCGCCAGCTGAAGTCTCTGAGTGGTCTCCTAGACGAGCATCACTCCAATCCGATATCTTTCAGAGCTATTTCGTCCTCAACACAATTTTGTAGTATGTGTTCGTATAATCAGCCTTTTCCCGACAGCATAAGCGATATTCTTGAGAAAGCATGGCTATTCGCGTATGTCAGAACATTTACAAAGACGACGCTGAGCTACTGAGCTGCCATTCTACTGCCATAAGGAGAAGCAATTACAGGTCGTAGTCAAGTTGGCAGTGTGTTGGTCTATTAGATGAGAGCACGTGGTTCAAACCCCAGCTCAATTCAATTTGAACGAAAGGAATAAAATATTCGCAGACTTCAAATTGCATTAAAAATTTCCCAAATCTGTCGTACGGAATCTACGTTAATCTGTTGGTCTTGCAAGTCATGAATAAAATTAAAACAAAAAAAATGCAAATTCCCAGAACTTATTTAAATTCGTTGACCACAAAGCCACTAAAATACCGTTTAAATATTCGCAAGACGAAGAGAAGTCCTTTGGAAGAGAATAAAACATTCCGACAATGTTTTAATAAAAAAAAAAGCCAATAAGAGCTTACACGGCGTGTAAATGTTTATTGCGGAGCACAAAAGCAGGACAGAACAGAAGAAAAAGAACAGAAAACAACCCGAACTCTGAAATTGTTGGCGTCACACGTATCAATGGCGGCAGACAGCTCAACTCACCCACACCCACACACTCTCACACACAAGCCATTTAATTTGAAAAGCAGGATATTTACGCACAATCTGCTATTGAAGCTGTGGTGCTGCTTGCTCCCCTCCAACCCAGCATTCATGCTCTCATTCATCCATTCGTTTCATTGGTATTCATTAAGACGATAAAAATTGTCGCGTCCAAGTGGCGCCAAATGGCATTTTCGCCATTTTAGGTATCCATAAAATGTCCGTCTTCTTCGCTGCTTGTCTGTCAATTTAAAACTTGTGCTGGAGAGTTTTTCTCTGGCTTTGTTTGTGGCATAATTTTCAAAGACAAAAAAAAAAGAGGACGCGCGACGCATTCTTATGGTTTTAACTTTACGACTACATGTTGAGTTAATAACCCAGTCGAACATGGTCGCTCTTCTTCTTTGGCTGTAAAGAAAACCATGCAAAAGCGAAGAAAATTTTTGTTCCAACAAAGCAACAGGAAGCAACAGCAGCAGCATTATTTTAAACACGAGGCCATAAAAGGAAATCAAATTTTGACACGGTCTTTCTCAGTACAAACTATGAAATGTAAGTGTGGTTTAACAGTTCAGAAAACTTGTGCTCATTGTTGCTCATTGTGGCTCAACATGGCAAACGGACTGGCAGTAATTGTTGTATTCAAATTTTCTTTATGTTTGAAGAGGTTTGCAAGGATTTGCAGTCAAGTATAGGCATTCTGGAACATGTTTAAGCAAATTAAAGAAGTCTTAAAAGGATCAACATAATATAAAAAAAACTGCTTCATAAAGAACCCACATACTCTCATTAAGACTCTGTTTAAGAGTTTGCTGATATTGCCGCTAAGCCAGGCTTTTTTACAGCAACTACATCACCCAAAAGCTCAAGTAATCGCATGACTTTCATATAAAGTTCATCCCCATATACATTGCTGAAATCCGTCGGCCATTAAGACTCTGCTTGATTGCTTACAGGCATTAACGCTTAGCCAGGGTGTCAAATATGGTCGCGGAACACCTTTTTTACAGCAAATGCATCACCCATAAGCTCATGTAATCGCGTGACCACCACCTCCACTGCTGAAATTCGTCTGAGACTAGATATCTCATCATTCCAGTCTCATGTTGGGCTTATTGAGATGAGAGCTAGTTTCACCACTGTTGACCAAAGTTCCCTAATCACATAACATTTGGATCTACACTTCGAGCGCCTTTGCTGAACCTCCCACATCTAACTTCCGTTGTGAATTCCGTGAATTAGGGCCAACAATATGTGCTGGTGGTTTGCTGTAAACTATAAGCGAACTAGACCTTCTGAAGTCAAATTCAGACACGATTAGACTTCAATGCAAGAGTACTTCACATGCATTTCGGTCTTTCCGAGTAACATTTGAGGATGGTGTCCATATTCCAAGTTCCAAAAGGCAGTTATGGAAAGCCTGACAATTACAGAGAAACAGCTCAGTGACAAGAATCATTATGCTGTCGTATTCTTATTCGCCAAGCATCACCAGTGTCTAGCAAGACAACCACTAATCTGAACATATCTCTGCTACAGTGTGTTATTTATGGCGGACTCAGTATGACTGTTAACCTATTCAGACCATAGCTGCCTGGATATCTTTTACCTGTAATTTGTCAGTCTAATGGTCTTAAGAAGAAATAAAGAGCCGCCCCATCTAGATGTGACTTCCTTTATGAGAGCGTAGATCTCTGTCGCTAGTGTGAACGACGATTTACTCTTCACAAACAAAATACCAACATAGATCATCTCGGATTCATTCCTTTAAACCGGTTCGCATATCTTAAAAAGCTCGAAGTCGGAAACCCTATTTTCCTAGGGAAAGACACTAACTCAGCCTTGCAGGGATTAAAATCCAGTTAATGCCATCGAAAGATGTGCTCACACCAATTTAAGCAGAAAGTGCAATAAACTTTGCAATACGATCGGACAATCAGGGTGACATCCCCTTACGATGTAAACCCGCTTATAGCATGGGGAGCTGAATCAGCCAAATAGGGCAAGGGTTACTCCCTACTGGGTCTCAGGTCATTTGGAAATTTGCTACAATGAGCAGGCAGATAAGCTTGTGAGCAGGGGAGTTTTCATGTCTAATAAAGGCCCGGAACTTTTCTGTGGGGAGTGGGGAAGAAAGCGTACTTCCAGCGAAGAGAAAGATAAAAGAGCGAAAGCTTCTCCTCACACAAAATGTTGTTGAAGTTGTTGATCGAATTGATGTCAAGAAACCAAAGATGGCGAGAAATAAACCTCCGCAGGGAGGTACTCCTGACTACGTTCTTTAAATTCGCTCAACTCTCGCAAGAGGTGATGATTGTCGAGCTCCTCTTTAGTTAGTCTATTTGGACGGTTGTTTGGTGTTCGTTTGTTAAAGGATTGGATTGCCTTCAAGCCAGTGCACGAAGATTAATTTTTTTCCAGTAAAATTTTTCAAAAATTTAAACAATTCCTGGCCATTGTGTGATAGAATTTTCACTTTTCTTTGGCTTCTGCAAATAATTGAACCAATTCATCTACAATATCCTGTGTGTGTGCTCATTTGTCGTCCTGCCGTATAGAATTGAATATAATTGTATTTGAACTCCTTGTCTGCATATGTATGAGAGTGTGGGTGTATATGTGAGTGTGTGCAATTGCTTTCAATTTCAAATATTTCCATTCACTTGTAAAACTTCCCAATTTGAAAACAATTTTTCCCAACCAATTGTTGTGCAATACCATGCAATAATGAGTTGAAGCTTTATGGCCAAAAAGGATTTCCATTTCAGGAGTATAACATTTAAGCAACAACAATTGCTTGTTGGAGGTCATATTGACGTTCATATGGTAAAAATGATACACTTTTTTCCATCCCCTTCTGGACATTTATTCTGGCATTCATTCATTCATTCATTAACTCACAAACATTTTTCATTCATTCATTCAATTCGATTCCATTCGGTTCCATTCTATTCCATATTCATTCATTCTTTTATTCTCTTCATTTAATTTCATTTTGTAATGCAACCATGAAATTGCTCACAATTAGTAAAAATAGTACTTTTTTGTATGTAGGGATCTTGGGAACGGAAGTGTAAAGAGGGGCAATTTTTAAAAACATCTGTAATTGATATAAAATTAAGGGCGAGAAAAGAAAAAAATTGTAATAAATTTGGTACTTTGGTACTTTTTTAAAATTCGTACTTTTTTGCGGCCAAAGTCTCTGATGATATTATTGGTTTTTTTTAAAAGAAACAATATTTTGCAGCTGAAAATTGCATTTTTCTTTGATAACTTTCTCCAATAAATATTGGTACTAAATGTTACTAAAAGGAATGGTACTAAAAGGGTTTGGTAATTTTCTTAAAATAGTACCTTTTTAAAACTGCCCTTTTTCTAACAGACTCCACTATCTTTAACGTTTGATTCTCGAAAAGTATTTCCATTGTATGGCTTACAGATTCAAAGTCTTTCAAAGCTGTTCTAGTGGATCCATTAGTTCTCTCTAATCCCGAAGACTGAAATCAAGTTGCTAGTTAGCTGGAGTGCTAGAGAGAAGTCTAACCGTATTATCACAACCGCAATTCCTTCTTTCAAAATCGCAAAATTTTTAGCGATTTGTCTATTTGCCGGTACTCTACGGCAAATAGGATTGTCCTCTACAAAGTCCCAGGTTGTACTTGTATTCTCAGCATTCAGTAGGCAGAACGTTCAGCGGAAGGAGAACAAAAAGTTTGTCAGGACAACAGTCTTGGGAGACACACTATTGCGAGACCCTATAAAGTTTGAGTTGAGTACACTAGGTCGTAGGGTTTGACTGTAAGAACTTCTATGCCAGAGTCCATAGAAATCCCATCTTTTCTCCATTCTTCCATTCTGGAAAAGACATATTTGGCATATCCAGCAGTCCAAATGCCACCAGAGACGATGTAGGCTGCAGTAAAATGCTGCTTTGGCTAGCATCCATTTCCAACAAAGATATTTCCAACACGATATTACCATGGCCACGCGAGAAATTATCTCCGGAAATGCAGAGCTCTCTCAGAAGCAAGAGCCATAAAATTTGGAGTTCAATAGGCAGTAAGTGTAGAATGGTAACTTTCATTCGTTGGTTAAGGTTGCGTTAGGTTAGATGGGCGTCACAACATATATCACGTGAGGTATCCTATTGTGCCCACTGTGCCACTACGTACAATGAAAATGGAAAGGCAATCAAGTACGCCATTAAAAAGAGTCCTCCGGTTCAAGCTAAATAGATTCTCTTATATATGTATGCATCTAGCAAATTTCTCTACTCTTACTTCAGGCTAATCCTTCACGGATGTCAAGAATGGGAAGGCCGTTACACTTCTTTCTTCTTCGATTTGAAACTTCAGCCTTGCCGACAAGCATGCCTGTCTATCAGGACATGGTTCATGAGGACAGAGACCACACAATAAATATCAATCTTTATTTACTTAATTGGTCATTACAACCCTTTAGTCAGGATCACAACCTAGCTTTTCACTCCACTCATGTTGTGTGTGTTAATTTTATCCATGAGTATCGACACCTACAGATTACAGTCGATGCCGAACTACAGATTTTTAAGAAACTTTTCATCAGAGTTTTTACCGGAAGGGGCTGCTGAGACACAGTTGCCGAAAGAAATATTTGTTTCATATTTTCGATTTGTTCGAGATGTCTCAGCTAGGTTTTGAACCACAGGCTTGCGTCTAATAGCCAACACACTACCTAGTATACTATGACGACTTCAAACATCAATTCAGGAATGAAAAATCAATTGTTTCGTTCTCCCTGGGTTAAAATATTGCCGCTAGATTAAGGTCAAACATGTCCTCTCTTCTACCCAAGGAACGTGAGCCAATGAGAGGAAGTAACCGTGGCCTATTTTCTACTAATCTTGGCGTAGTCACTACATTAGCGGCAACAGCTCAGAAAGAGTTGAATAAGGATGGAGGCTGGTATGCATTGGTACAACAACGGCGGGCATATGTTCCTATTAAGCAACGCTCCGTCATGAAAGTAAATATGCAATCGAGAGAGAGAAAATCAGTTGTTCCGTGTTAGAACCAAAGAGAGGATGTAACCGTGGCCTATTTTCTGCTAATCTTGGCGTAGTCACTACATTAGCGGCAACGGCTCAGAAAGAGTTGAATAATGATGGAGGCTGGTATGCATTGGTACAATAACGGCGGGCATGTGCTTCTATTAAGCAATGCTCCGTCATGAAAGTAAATATGAAATCGAGAGAGAAAAATCAATTGTTCCGTGTTAGCACCAAAGAGAGGATGTAACCGTGGCCTATTTTCTACTAATCTTGGCGTAGTCACTACATTAGCGGCAACAGCTCAGAGGGCAGTTGAATAAGGACGGAGCCTGGTATGCCTTGGTACAATAACGGCGGGCATGTGCTCCTATTAAGTAATGCTCCGTAATGAAAGTAAATATGCAATCGAGAGAGAAAAATCAGTTGTTCCGTGTTAGAACCAAAGAGAGGATGTAACCGTGGCCTATTTTCTGCTAATCTTGGCGTAGCCACTAAATTAGCGGGCAGTTGAATAAGGACGGAGGCTGGTATGCCTTGGTACAATAACGGCGGGCATGTGCTCCTATTAAGCAATGCTCCGTAATGAAAGTAAATATGCAATCGAGAGAGAAAAATCAGTTGTTCCGTGTTAGAACCAAAGAGAGGATGTAACCCGTGGCCTTTTTTCTACTAATCTTGGCGTAGTCACTACATTACCGGCAACAGCTCAGACAGAGTTGAATAAGGATGAGGCATTGGTACAACAACGACGGGCATGGGCTCCTATTAAGCATTGCTCCGTAATGAAAGTAAATATGCAATCGAGAGAGTGAAAATCAGTTGTTCCGTGTTACTAGGTGAAGATTGGTTCAACACAATATTGCTGTGGAAGTGGTTCTATTTTTTACTTAAGAAGTGATAGCTAATAGAGTGGAGATTCTAAGTACATCAGTGCATGCTCAGGGAATATTCTGCTACCGAGCAGCTATTTAAGCACCATGAAGATAGCCGTGACTTTCGCTTGTAAGTGATTGCAGTGATGTGGGAGTTTGTGTGAGCTGTGTGGGATAACGGTGTAAGGTTCCAGATAATTTGAAGGACAATCTAACTAAGAAACAGATGCAAGCTGAATCTCAACAACTTCTTCGCGAAGATTAAGAATTTCAACGTCAATGTCAAATCAATTACGCCTTATGGTCGTGAGTAGTTTTATTTTAATTTGTATTCTTTTAAAGAATTTTTTAATCCGATTTTAAACTACCGTTCATTATAGCGATGCCCATGTCAAATGATTAAATCAAGTAAGTTCTGCTTACTGGCAGCAGCAGCAACCTTTGCATTTTGCAATAACATGAGTGGTTGCTGTGGCAATCTACACTTACAAAGTAGACTTCACGACCACACACAATTGAATTGAAATTTTCTTGGCATGTGTAAGTGGGCGTCCTGCCCATACGTGGGTAGAAGGACAAGGAGAAAACCGTATGAAACCATTAAATATTCAACCTAATGGAGCATCAACATCAAGTAGATTTAAGGCCACAAATTAGTGAATACAATACCACCAATACAAAGGAGAAATCTTAATATTCTCTCTCTCTCCTACACACACATATACACACAAGCTCTTAATACCGAAATCCAAAGGAATTTCGTAAAGTTTTCCAAACACAATTGCAAAATTCAATTACGGCTTTCAACATTTTCTTCTCAGTGTTCGAAATATTTTCCTCATTGTAAAGGCGATGGATGACCAGGAGAACACTTCTTTTGAATTTTCTCAGTGTATTCCTAGGACTCTCGCACACATGCACACTTCGCCCACATAAAACCAAATCCTGAAAAATTACCTCCGCATACAATCAGAATTTCAAGAACGAGTAAATGAATGAACGATTCTATGCTAGACATATGGCTTCAATTACCAACTCACAGGTAAAAGCCCCCTTTTAAGCCAAATGCTGCAGTTTTTCATGCAATAATTGAGAGCAAGACGAAGATGAAGAAGAAAAATGTAGAAAATTAGCAACAACAACAACACGAGAACAGTTTGAAATTCCATTTCTAGTCTCAGTGTAGGTAGGGCAGAGAGACGGAGCATAAAACAATACTTTGTTAATTTTAGCAATCAAGTCGTCGGTAGTCAGTTGATGATGATGGCAACAATGGCAAGTTCGTACAATTGCAGTGGAATGCAATAAAAACAACAATTAAAGAAAGAATTTCAACCGAAAAACTAATGCAAATGGCTTGAGGCTTGAGAAGAAGCAAAAAAAAATTTGGAGGCAGAAATGTTCGCTGTATACTTACGAGTTACAAAAATGAATAAAAGACAAGCAAGAGAAAATCAAGCCTAGACCAAGACCGGATTAAGAAAAGTCCTAGACGAAGATAAGTGCCTTCAGGTGTGTAGCACTACGTGGCACACATCGCTTGTAATGAAGTTCAATTGGAGTGAGACAGGGAATCGCGTCAAGACTAGCCTGAGGATAGTCCATTTCTACTAAGGGGATATTAAAAGAGGCAACACTTGCTTACTTACTTCATTGGTCATTGCATTTTTTAAGCAGGATTACAACCTAGCTTATCACACCACCCACCATGTGTGTGTGTTAATTATATCAACGAGAGTCAGGACCTGCAGTTTAAAGTCGACTCCAAGCGACAGATTTTTGAGAAACTTTTCAATGTTATTTACTCTCAGAGTCTTTTGTCCTGCGTAAGATCTTCGGTCCAGTACGAGTTGGCGATGATTTCCTCCGCATCCGATTCAACAGTGAGCTGTATGAGATCCTCAACGACATAGACGTTGTGCAGCGTATGTATTAATATCCAGCGATTGCGCTGGCTCGGCCTCCATGTCGTTCGAATGGAGGAGAATGGTCCGGCGAGACGGGTATATAATGCGGGGATCTGCGGAAGTCGGCGAAGAGGACAACCTTATATCTGTTGAAAGTACCAAATCGAGGAAGTCCTGTCATCGATTGGTGTGACCAACTGGCGTAGGCGCGCAAGAAGCAGAGACGCCTGGAAGGATGTATTACGGCCGGCCGAAATCCGTTACTGGGGTTGTTAATGGTCAATTAAGTAAGTAAGAAAGTTCTTTGAAATATTTGAAATATTTTTTCCCTAATTTTTCAATTTGTTCGAGATATTTGAGCTGGGGTTTAAACCATGGTTTCGCGTCTAATAAGCTAACATACTACGTAGTATACTACACTGAACTTCTTCCAATATTTCTCTCTGGAAGCTCTTATCCAAAGCGTTCCCAAAGATGACACTTTCTTATATAATAATCGGTCTGACAATTACATTGTAGGCTTGACGAATGGCTTTCGGCGGCAGTCTAAAACTGTTACCACTGGAGGTACGACATTGGTCCCTTCTTTATCCTTTACATACATACACATACATAATTGGTCATTACAACCCTTCAGTCAGCGTTACGACCTAATTTCTCATACAACTTATGTTGTGTATGTTAATTTTATACATGAGTCGTGGGACCTACAGTTTAAAGTCGACTCCGAACGACAGATTTTTGAGAAACTTTTCATGGCAATTTTATTTACTCTCAGAGTTTTTGCCAGAATTCTGCTGAGGGGAAGTCGCCGAAGAAATACTTTTTGTATTTTGTTTCGGTATCTGGCCTGTGGCTCGAACCCTGACTTTACGTCTAATAAGCCAACACACTACCTACTCGACTACGGCTACTTCTTTATCCTTTACTTAACATTTCTCTTTGAATTGAATCTACTGTCCGCATAGATAACGAGATACTGGGCCTCCGAAGAGAGTGGCAAACTGGATATCACTTGATTTCACCATCCTGAAGAAGGTATTAATCGTGTATTTACTCATAAACAAAACAAATTTCATCTTATCGGGGTTCATGTACACACTGCAATGCGCAACCGAGGGTAGACTCTGTAAGTTCTCCAAGCGTTGAGAGAAATTTACTCTCACGAGGATAACCACATTAACGCCATAAGTCTCAGGTTTTATGCCTGTGGTATTAGTACTGTTTCGGAGAACTAAGGATGCTGGCAAAATTCTCTGGAAAGAGTTCCATCAGAATTGTTGGTGACGTTCGGATGGCAATATAGTCTCTCAAGTATTCCCTGTTGCGTGTCTGTAACTATTTGGTCACCTTAAATATTTTTTGTTTCTTTACCTCTTTAGCCTTGAGTTACAATACAAATTCCACTAATTTAACTGCTGCTTAATTGTTGTTGCCAGCACTTATTTACGCCATTTATTATCGCCTTCAAATTTCCACTTTAAAGTCTGGCAATCCATTTTTCTATTTTCAATTTTTTTCTTCTTTTTTTTGTTTTTGTTGTTGTTGATTTTGACGGAAGTTGCTTAGTTTTAACCACAGAAATGTAAAGTTGCCGTTTGGAAAGTATTTTAAACAGCTTTTGTTCACTCTTTGTTCACTGCACTCTGTTGTTAATCGTGCAGCTGCATGTGCTGCCATCACTCTTGTGGCGTTTGGTGGACCACAATACAGCCGTGACCAATTCAAAGGAATATTTATTAAACGTTGTATGCGAAAGAGAAGCACTTGAAAACACGTTCAACATACGCATTTCAAAGGGGATTTCGAATGTTAAACGAAAAGTGAATTTTCAACCGCTAAACTTAACTTATTGAGTGGAATTTCCAAAATGGCACACAGTAATTCAATTAAAACTCACTTCTGCTCACTCTCTCTCTTTCTTTCTCTCTTTATCTTCTCATGGTTATTTAAGTGGTGTAACTAAGTGGTTGAGCTTAAACGCTAATGGTTTTGTAGGCCAAACGCAACATTAAAGAGTTTAAGATTCTTGAACTTAAAATTTTTTTTGATTTTGAAATTAAATTTCTCTCTCGCTTCAGCTTGGAAACAGAAAGTCTTATCGCGTTTGCATGAAGCTTAACAAATTGCTTAACTCTACGTTTTCACTCCTAAGAACAGAATAGACGAAAATAAAGTCATCTAAAAATAGAAAGAGAAAAAGAAATCCTTTTGAAGTATTGTTAGTCTGGCTCTCATATCAACTGTCTTTCGTCTTCTTTTCTTCTCGTTCTAAAAAAGCCACACTAAAGAGTGAAACTTTGTGGAACGTACATAGCAAATGGATTGAAACGATTCATCATTTCTTATATCATGACTAAAACAATCTAAATAAACATCTATTTGCGACAAAAGTACCGTTATCAAAATGACAGTGGTGAAGACAATACCAAATACTTGCAAAAAAAAATATTACAAGAAGCTTATTGCGGTAAAAATAGAGGTCACTTGTTTATATTAACAGATACTGGGTAAATAAAGTTTATCTAATGAGAAATTTTCAATAAAAATTATAATTTTTCGATAACTTTGCAATAAATTTTGATAACTTTTCGATAAATTTCGATAACTTTTTAAAAAACAAACAATTTTTAATAAATTGTATTTCTAACGATAATTTTTCCATAACTTTCCTATAAATTTCGATAAATTTTTGAAAACTTAAAGTTCCTTAGAAAGTTTTAATAAATAGTTTTTTACCTAAAATTTTCGATAAATTTCGATAACTTTTCGAAAACTTAGTTTCTAAACAAAGTTTTTAATAAATAAAACTGAATGAAAAGTTTTCGATAAATTTCGATAACTTTTTAAAAATTTAAAGTTCCTTAAACAATTTTTAATAAATTGTAGTCCTAACGATAATTTTTCCATAACTTTAAATTTCGATAACTTTTTGAAAAGTTAAAGTTTCTTAAAAAATGTTAACCAATAGTATTCCTGCCTAAAATGTTTCGATAACTTTTCGATAAATTTTTATAACTTTTTTAAAAATTAAATTACACTAAATTACACAAAAGTTTTCAATAAATAGTTTTCCTTACGAGAATTTTTCGATAACTTTTCGATAATTTTTTGATAACTTTTCAATAAATTTCGATAACGTTTCGATAAAATTCGATAACTTTTTACAAATTTAAAGTTCCTTAAACAATTTTTAATAAATTGTATTCCTAACGATAATTTTTCCATAACTTTTCTATAAATTTCAATAACTTTTTGAAGAATTATAGTTTCTAATAAAATGTTAATAAATAGTTTTTCTACGTAAAATGTTTCGATAACTTTTCGATACATTTTTATAACTTTTTTAAAAATTAAATTAAAGTAAAAGCACAGTTTTTAATAAATAGTTCTCCTTACGAGAATTTTTCGATAACTTTTCGATAAATTTTGATAACTTTTCAATAAATTTCGATAATTCGATAAATTTCGATAACTTTTTAAAAATTTAAAGTTCCTTAAATAATTTTTAATAAATTGTATTCCTAACGATAATTTTTCCATAACTTTTCGATAAATATCGATGACTTTTTAAAAACTTAAAGTTCCTTAGAAAATGTTAATAGTTTTTCTACCTGAAATATTTCGATAGCTTTTCGATGAATTTTTATAACTTTTTTAAAACTTAAATTACACTAAAAGCACAGTTTTAAATAAATAGTTTTCCTTACGAGAATTTTTCGATAACTAATCGATAAATTTTTATAACTTTTTAAAATCTTAAAGTTCCTTAAAAATGGTTTCATTAAATAGTTTTTCAAGCAAACACTTTTAGATAACTTTTCGATAAATTTTTATAACTTTTTTAAAAATTAAATTAAACTAAAAGCACAGTTTTTAATAAATTGTTTTCCTTACGAGAATTTTTCGATAATTTTGATAACTTTTTAAAAACTTAAAGTTCCTTAAAAATGGTTTAATTAAATAGTTTTTCCAACAAACACTTTTAGATAACTTTTCGATAAATGTCGATAACTTTTTGAAAACAAAGTTTCTTAAAAATGGTTTAATTAAATAGTTTTCCCAGCAAAGGCTTTTGGATAACATTTCGATAAATTTTGATAACTTTTAAAAAATTGTAATAAATAGTGTTCCTGCCTAAAATGTTTCGATAATTTATCGATAACTGTTTGAAATGATTTTCTGTTGCCTCTGCTCCTTAACATAGTCTATATAAATCAGAGATATTCCTTTACAATCTGCTTATCCTATGCTTTAAGAATCTATGTCCCGTTAGTACCGCTATGTAACTACGCGTCTCCAACTTACGCATGCTTTGGATTAGTTTCGTTCCTATAGGATTGAGCTTTGCAATCCTGCAGTCCGTTCTACATTCCTTGTTCGGTGGACTTAAGAATCCCTAGAACATCTACCGTAAAAACACTGCATTCAGCCTGAAGCCTATACAGTCAACCCTCCTAGAACGCGATACTCTCAGAACGTGATTTCCATAGAACACGCTACGAATTGGCCTTGTTTGTTCAGTTAAATTCGAGTTTCTTATAGCGTGGTTTCCATACAACGCGTTATAGGAGGGCTGACTTTATTCATTCCTGACATTTGTCCCCTGAATCAGTGCCCGTTTTTATTTTGGATTTGTCACTGAAAATAGTCCAGATATCGAAGAGTTTTTACGAATTTATCCATCAGGTATTCTGATGTTCACAGTATCGCTGAAGTGACATTTCGACAGCCGAAATAACTTGACCTCGCCACTTAAGCTCCTTAAGCAGTAACGAATAGTCCACCCTATTCGAACTAGACCTAGCTCATTCAGTTTATAGAGGCTTCTAGCTCCAATTCTCTCGACATATGTATTTCATAATCAAGAGTAATTGAAGAATGATGTCCAGTGCTGCCTGACATGTGCTTCTACTGGCATACTTGTTATGCCAACAAAGGCACACCTCTCTGCTGTGGAAACTTGAATTTCTTACAACCAATTGGCAGACAGTTGTGACTAGGAATTTGAATTTTAATTCTTCTGTCAAACATTTTCCCCTTTCGGAACACTGTGCAGCATCTACATTTATTGCAATCAACCTCTCCACTATAGCTTCATTATTAATGCCGTGCTATTGCTGCTGATTTTGGTGGCGTAAGGAGTTTGGACGAAAGGATGAATGAAGATGAAGAAGAAGGAGGAGAGAACAATAACTATCGTCATTATAACAAAAAGTCATTGTCATAGTTGTAGCAATTGTTGTTGTTGTTGTTGTTGTTATCATTATCAACATAGTAGTTGTCTATGGCTGCTTCTTCTCCGTCAACATTATCGCTGTAGTGGCTGGATGGTTGACTGGCTGGCTGACAGTCGTGTAATAGTTGTCTACAAACATGTCATTCCGTGTATGTCGTCTTATACACGAATGTGTCATCTCTGTGCAATGACTTATTCAGCCAGCTCTACACTAAACTACACTGCACTACAAGACAAATACCAATAACAGCCATGTGTTAGTCATACTCGTTTATGTATGTATGCGAAAACATATCATCATAATCACATCCTTTAATAACAAATGGAGAGTATTTGGTGGTGGGGGGTTAGAGAGGGGATTTAATAAAAGCATGCCTTTGTCTAGGCAAATTTCTTCCCAACACTTTCTCTTCTAAGCCACAATTGTGATGGCTGGGTAGAAGGGGGTATGGGTGTATGATTGTCATTTCAAAAGTTCAACGTCTGCAGACAATTGAAAACGTTTAAGGATTTCGCTGCATCATCCATTCATAGACGAAAGCAGCTTCATTATCATCATGATTATTATTTTTCGATAGACTTTAGTTGTTGTTGTTGTTTTTTGTTAATTTTTGCCTCGAGAATTTCTGCCTTGCATAGTTTAAAGAACAACATACGCCAAGGAAATGATTTTTGAAAATTGTTTCTTAAAATTGTTGCACACGTTAATCATGAGAGAAAATTCCGCTCAATTTTTTATTACAAATAAAACGAAGCTTAACAAGTCATAAAAGAATATGAAAAAAATCTTTTTTGAAAGAAAACATTTAAGAAATTTAATTTTACACTTAAAACTTATCGATAACTTTGTAAAAAAAAAATTAGCGATAACTTGTGTTTTTTGCATGATAATGGTGTTGATAAGTTGAAATTTCTGTTAAAAGCTCTTAGGCAACTTGAAATTTTAGTTTTAAACATATCGATAAATTAAATTTGTTTCGATAACTTTCTTCTATAAAGAATAATTTTCAATAACTCTAATTTTTAATAGAATATTCAGCAATAAGTTGAATTTTTGAATGAAAATTTTACGATATCTTGATTTTTTTATAAAAAATTGTCGATAACTTTAATTTTCCCTAGAAATATTTTGGAAATATCCTAGAAAATTATTCAATAATTTTAATCTTCTCCAGAAAAGTAGTCGATAACTTTAATTTTACCAAGAAAATCTTTTGTGAACTTGTAATTCAATTTTATGTAGAAATTTTTTCGATTACTTCAGGTTTCTGTAAAAAAAAACTTTCTCGCGAAAGCTTTAATTTAGAATTTTTTCTTCGAGAGCGATAATTATCAATTGAAAATTTTTCAATAATTATAATTTTATTTTTAGAAATTTTATCGATAACTAGGATAGAAAGTTTACTAGTTTTCTGTAGAAATTTTACTAGAATTTTTTGTAAAAAAATTTTCGATGACTAGAATTTTCTATAGCAAATTTTTCGATAACTAAAATTAAAA
The DNA here is from genome assembly GCA_958299815.1 of Sarcophaga carnaria. Taxonomy (NCBI): domain Eukaryota; kingdom Metazoa; phylum Arthropoda; class Insecta; order Diptera; family Sarcophagidae; genus Sarcophaga; species Sarcophaga carnaria. The sequence continues at coordinate 9,496,753 of OY283149.1, read as the reverse complement.
ATTTTTCGTTAACTAAAATTTTCTATAGAAAACTTTTCGATAACTACAATTTTCCATAAAAAACTTTTCGATAACTACAATTTTCTATAGTAAACTTTTCGTTAACTAGAATTTTCTATAGAAAACTTTTCGATAACTAGAATTTTCTATAAAAAACTTTCTATAACTAGAATTTTCTATAGAAAACTTTTCAATAACTACAATTTTCTATACTAAACTTTTCGACAACTACAATTTTCTACAGAAAACTTTTCGGTAATAAGAATTTTCTATAGAAACTTTTCGATAACTACAATTTTATTTACCAAATTTTTTGATAACTATAATTTTCTATAGAAAACTTCGATAACTATAATTTTCTATAGAAAACTTTTCGATAACTATAATTTTCTATAGAAAACTGTTCGATAATTACAATTTTCTATAGAAAATTTTTCGATAATTATATTTTTCTAAAGAAAACTTTTCGATAACTAGAATTTTCTATAAAAAAATTTTTGATAACTAGAATTTTCTATAGAAAATTTTTTTATAACTACAACTTCCAATACAAAATTTTTCAATAACTATAATTTTTCGATAACTAGAATTTTCTATAGAAAACTTTTCGATAACTAGAATTTTCTATAGAAAACTTTTCGATAACTAGAATTTTCTACAGAAATATTCTTGATAACTACAATTTTCTATAGAAAACTTTTCGATAACTACAATTTTCTATAAAACATTTTTTCGATAACTAAAATTTTCTACAGAAATTTTTTCGATAACTAGAATTTTCTACAGAAAATTTTTCGATAACTAGAATTTTCTACAGAAAATTTTTTGATAACTACAATTTTCTATAGAAAACTTTTCGATAACTACAATTTTCTATAGACAATTTTTTGATAACTAGCATTTTCCATAGAAAACTTTTCGATAACTAAAATTTTTTATAACATAATTTGGATTAGAAAGATGAGAACTGCCTTTTTAAATTATAAGGAGTTTATTCCGGCAGCCTTTTAATATAACCCTCTAAGGAAATTTGTTTTCAAATTCCCAATGTTTTCCTAATTAAGCCATAATTGTCTGAGCAATTACGCGTATTGTTACCATAAATTATATAAAAGAATGAAATTAATTTGTCTGCACACATATAAATTATTATTATTTTCTCTTTTTAATTTTTTAATAATTGAGTGTTATAATAGCCGGACTTTGCTCTTGTCCGCCAAATGACAACGCAATCACCAACGCCAACGCCTGTAAGCATACACAACAAAATAAAATCATAAATTAATCATTGTCATGTGACCATTTCATTCATTCAGTCATACATTCATTATTGTTTTTGCTTTTTTTGTTCTTGTTCTTGTCGATTTATAATAAATTTTTAATTAAAATGTCACATTTTATCATTACGCAACATATTTGCATACATTAAGGGGGCAGCAAGCCTCCTTATCCCCTTGACTTATGCAATAATTTTTTAATATTAAAAAATACGTTCTCAGCTCCGTTCAGCAGCGTGGCTATTCTAATTAAAAAGTTTTTCAATCATTTATGAATACACTGAATGGGTATTAAATTTTATTTAAACGGACATTCAAAAATAATCATAATAATCGCTTGGACATAAAAATTACAAAAAAAAAAACTCCGATAAAAATGAGAAAATGAGTTGTAATAACCGAAACCAACGAAAAAATAAGCTTTCAACTGTTTGAGGCAGCACAACTGCTTCGCAGATGTGGATAATAACAGTTCATCCGCAATAATATTGAGATTTGCGAGGAAAACTTTTACGGCATGTGAAAAACTAACAGGACATTTGGATTAAAAATCATTAAAATTTCCCACATAAAAGATGCAAGAATTATATGATGGTCATTACAACGCCTTAACCACGCTTCTCACACCACCCATGTTGTCTGTGCGTTATTATCCATGAGTGGCGGGCTCTATAGGACTCTGAACGACAGATTTTTAGAAATCTTCCATGGCAATTCTATTTACTTTGACAGTTTTTGCGAGAAGACAGATGAGAGGAAGTCGCCTAAAGATTTTTTTCAAATTTCGTTCCGTTCGAGATGCCTGAGGTGGTAAGCCAACACACTACCTACGGTAACCCTTATTTTATATTTCTTCGGCAACTTCTTCTCAAGCAGTCTGCTGGCAATAACTTTGAAATTAAATACAAATTGTCACGAAAAGTTCCTCAAATTTGTCGTCCGGAGTCGATGTTAAACTGTAGATCGCGCCAACAAATTAACACACCCAATATGGGTGGTGTGGGAAACTAGGTTTTAATCCTGACTAAAGAGTTGTAATAATGAAGTCTGGCAAAGCTGTCAGCTGTTAAATATCTATCATCAAAAGTATTATTCATACAGCGACTGGATTGTGTAATACCCGAGGAATTCGCAAAAGTGATAAAAAAAACTACACCTCAAAAGTGATGACTTTAACACGGCTATTCCGCAAACATTGCTGGATGACTATGGTCGTCATAATCGAAGATATTGGCAGTATTATTGCCCATTAAAATCCCAGAATTCAGCAGGCAGGAATTGGAATCAGTCTGTGGGGAAATGAAACGTAATAAAGCACCGGGGATCGACGAGATCCCAATTATTGCGCTTAAGGCGGCCATTGAAAATAATACTGAGCTGTTTAGCCAAGTTTTTGATTCTTGTATTCAGGAGAGGACGTTCCCTAGGATATGGAAAAGACAGAGACTGGTTCTAATTCCGAAGGGTAACAACGCGCAGGATACATCGGGATACCGCCCGCTCTGTATGATCGACACAGCTGGAAAACTTTTGGTGAGGATAATTTGTAGGAGACTGGAAGCATTCCTGGGGGAAGAAGGCTTGTCGGATCGCCAATTTGGTTTCCGAAAAGCCCGTTCCACAATGGAAACAATAGAGATGGCTATGACGATAGCAAAGGATGCTATCAGCGGTGAGTGCTGGCTGAAGGGCGATAAGGAGTACTGTGCTATCATCACCCTGGACGTCAAAAACGCATTCAACTCTGCGGATTGGGATGCCACTTTAACAGCTCTAGATGGAAAGGATGTACCGAACTACTTGATGGAACTTATTAAGGACTACTTTAAGGATAGAGTGCTCTTATATGACACAGATGATGGCAGGAAGACATGCGGCATCGGCGGGGGTCCCGCAAGGTTGTGTGCTAGGCCTAATACTATGTAATGTCATGTATGATGGTGTACTGGGGCTTAGATTCCCTAGGGGTACACAGATCATTGGTTTTGCGGACGATATTGCCCTGGTGATAAGGGGAAAACATTTGGATGAATTGGTGAGAACGTGTAACACTGCGGTTGGCATAGTCAGGAACTGGATCACGGGAATAGCTCTCAAACTTGCTGTTCACAAGACGGATGTACTACTTGTAAGCAGTAGGAAGAAGATGGAATTTATTACAATAACAGTAGGTGACCAGCGCATAACATCAAAGCAGGCGATTAAATATCTGGGAGTAATGATTGATAACAGGCTCACGTTTAGGGAACACCTGACGTGCATCGGTGGAAAGTGTGCGGCGACATCATGTGCACTTGCCAGAATAATGCCTAACCTTGGAGGCCCAAAACAGGAGAGGAGGCGATTACTGATGAAGGTATTGACATCGCTATATATGCAGCCCCTATATGGGCCGGGGCCATGGATAAGAGGACCTATAGAGCGGGAATAGAAGCGGCCTACAGGAGAACAGCTCTCAGGGTAATTTCTGCCTTCTGCACGGTGTCTACTGATGCAGCATTGGTGATTGCGGGGATGATGCCCCTGAGACTAGTAGTGGATGTAGAGAGGAGGAAACATGACACAAGGAGGGGAATGGATCTTTCCAATTATGTTCAGTTAGTGGATAACGCTATGCACACATGGCAACAAGACTGGTCCAATTCAACCAAGGGAAGATGGTCCCACAGACTCATACCGAGCATAGGCGAATGGACCAAAAGGGGATACGGTCAGGTGAACTTCTACCTGACACAGTTACTAACCGGACTGTTATAATAGGGGACTTAATGCAACTTGCTCTGAGGAATGTCAGCAAATTCAAATTCTGGTGAATTCTGAAGTAGCTAAGAGGAAATTTTTTTAACTTCAATATTCTGCAAAAAGGCTATCAAAATAATCTGAATTTTTACTTGAAAATTGCTTTCCTTAATTTATCGCATTTTTCAATGAGTTTAAATAACTTTTATGAAATGAATTTCAATAATTTATCGATAACTGCGAGAAATTGCTTTACGCTAGAAAATTTTTAATTAAAATTTATTTTACCTTTCTGCCGAATTTAAAAAAAAAATCGACAAAACATTTCCCTTCTCAACCCATTTTTAATGATAAATTACAAATTATCGGTTGTTAAAATAAAAATAAAATAAAAAATCGCAAAATCTTTCATTCTTATTTCGTTAAATGAAAACCCATAAATAATTTCAATGTGTTGTTTAAAACGACAACAAGAACCCTAACAACAACCGAAAAGTATTAAAAAAAACTTTTAGAAAATTTTCCATTTTCCCTTACCCAACAAAATACAAATGAAACGAAAGCGTTTTTTGGTTTATACTCGCAAATCTCTATGATTTTCTGTTTTTTTTCTCTATTCTGCCAACAATTGCTTGAATTTTCATTGTAAATTTTCTTCATTTACAATTTGTTTTCCTCGTTTCTGGAATTCTTTTTTTTTTTGTGTTGGTACGTTTTTGCAATTACAATTGCATGGTTTCACGTGCAAAACGTATATTTAAACAATTTACGTGCTGAATATGGAACGGAGCAGTACTACTCGTACTACTGCCGCCAACATTTTAGTTAAAATACTACACCAACTGGCAACTGGGAGTCTCCTAGAAAAGAAACGATAAAGTGGGAGAGTGAAGCATTAGATGCCTTATAAAAATAATAGAAATGGAAATTGTTTCATTTAAGGAAATAAAAAACCTAAATAATGGAAACACAATAGGCCGTGGTAGCAATGTAAGAGCCCTAGAAACAAATGATTGTTGAAGACAACTTCATAAGAACAACATCGTAAGAATTCCCAACTATTTTCCATAGAAATTGTTTCGATAACATTAATTTTCCATAGAAACCGTTTCGATAACATTAATTTTCCATAGAAACTGTTTCGATAACAATAATTTTCTATAGAAATTGTTTCTATAGCAACAATTTTCTACAGATATTGTTTCGACAACAATAATTTTCTATAGAAATTGCCTCGATAACAGCACTTTTCTATAGAAATTGTTTCGATAACATTAATTTTCAATAGAAATTGTTTCGATAACATCAATTTTCTATAGAAAGTGTTTCGATAACAATTTTCTATACAAATAGTTTCGATAACATTAAGTTTCTATAGAAATTGTTTCGATAACAATAATTTTCTATAGAAATTTTTTCGATAACAACAATTTTTTACATAAATTATTTCGATAACAACAAATTTTTACAGAAATTGTTTCGCTAACAACAATTTTCTAAAGAATTTTTTTCGATAACAACAATTTTCTATAGAAATTTTTCCGATAGCAATTACCTGAAGAAATTTTTTCGATAACAACAATTTTCTGTAGAAATTGTTTCTATAACATCAATTCTCTGAAGAAATTGTTTCGATAACAATAATTCTCTGAAGAAAGTCTTTCGATAACAACACTTTTCTTTAGAAAATTTTTCGACAATTTTAAACAGAAAATTTTTCGAGAACCAAAAGTTTTCTATAACAATTTCCTATAGAAATTGTTTCGATAACACCAATATTTTATACAAATTGTTTCGATAACAATATTTTATAGAAATTGTTTCGATAACAACAATTTTCTATAGGAATTGTTTCGATAACAACAATTGTTCATAGAAATTGCTTCTATAACAACAATTTTCCATAGAAATTCTTTCGATAACAATAATTTTCTATAGAAATTGTTTCGATAACAACAATTCTCTGAAGAAATTTTTTCGATAACAACAATTTTCTATAGAAATTATTTCAATAACACCAATTTTCTATGGAAACTGTTTCGATAACAATAATTTCCGATAAAAACAATTTTCTATAGAAACTGTTTCGATAACAATTATTTTCTATAGAAACTGTTTCGATAACAACAATTTTCTTTAGAAATTGTTTCGATAACAATAATTTTCTATACAAAACTTCTCGATAACTTTAAGGACTTCAAGTCCTTTGAAAACCTAACTATACCGTCTTAACTTGAGTGCTATATTTAGCCATGTTTTAAATGATAAATAAAGAAACTTGGGCAACAAAATATTCAGGTGTATTGGGCAAGAAAGCGTCCAAGGGAAAGTAAAGTTAACGTAAACAAAACGTTTAAAAAATAAGAAGAAAAAAATGCAAAAAACCCCATGAAATAGAACGAAACAAAATCACATTTATTTACGAACCAATTTCAAGTTATTTTGCATGCAGAAATGCACTTCATTTGATTCTTTTTTTTTACAGCAAATGACTGGTAAGACTGGCAAGACTGGCAACAGCACAATAACAACAACTGAAAGGTAAACAATAAACAATAAATACCAACAACAACAATGGCTGGCTACATACATAAACGTAGAAAGGAGCCAAGAACATTTCCGTTTCCCGTATTTCATTTTTCACTTTTTTTCCTCCTCGCTCCTCAGCTGGATAGTAGGGGAGGCTTCATGCTGTGATTTTAACAGGCTTTACGTTAAAATATGTGATGGTAGTGTTAGAGATAGGGGAAGGGTTGCAGAGTGTAAGAATGTTTTTAAGCAAAAATTGTTAATATTTTGTAAACAAATTGAATTTCATTTATTTATTGTGTAGCCATTTTACAATTTTAACACGAGTAGAACAACAATAACAGCAATAACGAGGGTAAACTAGATGAACCAGAATGTGAATACAAATGAACAAAAAAAATTTAATAAGAATAGGAGATTTGAAAAATGGGCAACAATACGATGGTAAAACCATAAAACTCACCAGCAAATATTGATGGTCATAGGGAAATAAGGCACAGCCAAGCTATAGATGACAAAAATAAGTGTGGGCCGTCATTTCACTACTCATTTCACTACCACAGACAGATTCACCCATGAGGAGTTTGGTTTGCCTTCTGATAAATCTTTCACTAGTCGTTCTCTCTCATGCAGGCTGTGTTAACATTATGACTTTATGGTTGTCTTCAAGCATTTTTAGTCCTTGTCTAGTCATTGTCTGCTTTAAGGACCTTTTTGACCGCCGCTTGGTTTACTACATTCACCTCCATAGTCTTTAAACGACTTGCTTTGAAGTTTTGTTTCCATCTGGTCACTTGGTGAGATATAGTGTCCGTAGTTGGTACCTGATTTAGTTTCACTTGTATTAAACCGAATCGTAATTAAAATTTCAATATCTGGGGTACGTTTCTAGGTCCATAGACCGTTAGGATTTCAACTTCGTTGTCATTATTTCAGAGAACTTTCTCTCAGCTGAGAGATATTTTCCTGTAAGGCCTGTCGTATTCTCTTTCATCAGAAGGTGTAACATGGCGATTTGCCTTGCCACAATATCCATGGGGTACGTTTGTAGGTTCACAAACCGTTAGGATTCCAACTTCGTTGTCATTATTTCAAAGAACTTTCTCTCAGCTGAGAGAATATTTTCCTGTAAAGCCTACCGTATTCTCCTTCACCAGAAGGTATAATATGGCGATTCCCCTTGCCGCAATACCTAAGAGTCGTCCCAGAAATCTGCTGAGAGGAAGTCTCCGAGAAATATTTTTTCACGGCCACATTTTCTTTAACAAGGACGCTACTTAAGAAAAGTGTGCAGAGTCTTTAGCAATATAATATTGGAGAAGCAACCATGGGCGCTTCAAAGTACTAAAAGCGAGTCTGCATCTTTAGCCTCCTCCGCATTGGCAAAATTTTAAACAAAAAAAAATTAGGGTGACCTAAAGGGTGGTTAGAAACACGTGTGCTAGACAAGAGTGGTCTCTTCATGGCGGAACAGGGGAAATTGCAGGTTCTCTTCGTTTTTATGAAAGAAAGAAGTGGGTCCTGATATTATAATGTTAATAGGCTTCATGACAGGCCATTGCGAAATTAGGGCAAACATCAACTTGCGAGACAGGAGTATCCTTCCTTCTTGCAAGATTTAAAGCAACCTGATTAGGTTAGGTTAGGTCGAAGTGGTAGCTCTGATAGCAAAGAGCTCACTTGAGCACGCATAGCGGGTCGATGTGATGCCAGTAGTGATCGCAGTTTCTGTACTGACCATGTTCCACCAAAATCAGGGTAGAGAAGGAAGTTGGTCAGCGCAGGGGCTGCATTAAGCAACCTGGGGGAGTCGGATTTAATTGAGCATATTTTTTATCGAAGTCCTATCGTTCAATGGGCTCAATCCAAACTATTTTAGGCTGTTCCAAACCGATTCAATGCCAGAAATCATGCTATCGAATGAAGTACGCATAATAGAGGACTAACTGCTTTGAAAGCCAATTCAATTTCTTTTGCGTGCTACTTTCCAATCTCAACTGCTTTATCGCCCCTCTGACAAGTTTTGTCTCAATCCCATAGGGGTTACTAGTATTTTTACCTCTATTAAACTATCCTTCTGGCGGAAATCTATCCTTCTGGAGGAATCTTACTACACAGACAGACTCACGTGCCCTAAATTGAATAGCGGACGGTCCCAACCGTTCTCTTTTACCAGACCTTAGGGGCATTTCTGTCACTGTACGCATTCTAGCGGGTCATTTTGTAATGGTAAGGTATGTGAAGAAAATTTTGTTACAGGCGGATTAGCAACTGTCAGTATATTTCTCACCTATGAGCGTTGTTAGCCTATCAATAACGAAGCCTAACTTGACTTCACATCGATCTGTAGGTCAATTAAACTTTCACACTGGTTTTTAACTGAATTGCGAGATGTAACGTGAAGCTGATTGTAGAGCCCTGGTCAATCACTATCAACACTACAGGTGATGCCTTAATTTTGTCACTGTGGGTGCTCACGAGTGATGTGATTTGTAGAATTATTGTTGCAATAGCAAATCAGTTTTCTCATTGACTTATAATGTATATAATTTTATTTCCCCTAAACGTATGCTTTAATTATTGTGTATAGATTGTCTCCATAAAGTATGCTTCAATAACTAATTAAAGTTTAACAATCAAACATTAAATCTTTTCGCTAAAGACAAAAGGCAATAAAAATAATCACAATAATCACAGTCATTTGATAAGGACGCAAAGTTATGAGCATTGCACTCACACACACTAAACTAATTGCCAACAATTAAAAGAGAAAGGGACCCTCCCCCAAAAAAACTTTCTAAATTATTAACTCATAAAATAAAGGACACACACAGAGAGCATAACAGCAGGATGAAAAAAGGAAAACTTTTTAAATCCTTAATATTGCAAAGAGGTGGAGAGAGGATGTCAAGCAAATGCAACAAATTAAACCGCAAAAAGTTGTTAAGAAAACTTTTTTAGCCACAAAAATAATGGCCATTAAAAGGGAGCAAAGGGGGGAAGGGGACATAAGCAGATATTGATAGAAATAAACCAATACCAACGAACTATTACTCACACAATTGTAATCAAAAAACTTTTATTTTATTTTGATTAAATTTATTAAGAGTGGCTGCCATTGGCCCGTAATTGGAAGATATGGAACTCAGTCCAATCTGTTTCGTAAGAGAGAAAACTGTCAAAGAAATTAAATAAAATCGTAATCAAATTTATGTTTTCAAAAGCTGTGGTCTTTCTAAAGCAATTTACACAAAACGCTTTCAAGTTTTTATGGAATTACAAAGCCTAAAAGTAGGCAATAATATTTTATAACACTAAAAACGAATAAAAAACTGTTGAACTCGTGCCACTCACATTACTTTTCCTCAATTGAAGTTATCGAAAAAAAATATTAAATTTTTATGGCATACTTTAAGGAGTGTATGAAAAACATTATCATGTTAATATCTTGTTATTCCAAACTTTATTTACAAAAATGTTTCCTTTTTAAACAACATAATCACAAACATGTCTTCATTCTTAACACTTCTTAGAACCTCTGAAAGTATCCTTGTCAATTTAAACTTCTCTAAGTATGCTTGTCAAAGTATACTCTTGCCATTTGATAGACAAGTTAAGGCATCTTAGATCAAAAATCAATTTCTTTCATTATGCTTTCTACACCTGAATATGCATTTTCTGGAAAATTAAAAAAGTTGCTCCTATGTATAGGCAATATAATTTTCTTTGTAATGCAGCCAGAAAGTAGACTTTGAAAATAATTTTTAATTAAGTTGACTAGCAATTTTTCTGCTGTTTAAAGTGTAATAAAGCATCAGGTTTTAAGGCCTAGAGATAAAAGGCTTATTGCGAAAGAAGCCTAAAAATATGCTTCAGACTATAAGAAAGTTAAATAACATAGAGCATATGGTTGGTAACTGAGACCAATAGATTATAAAGGTAGCTGTAGGTATTAGTCGTGTTTGCCTAAAAGTATGCTTAATTTTAAGCCCTAAAGTAGGCTGTAATTTTTTTCAATACAACTTAAAATTGAAAACTACATGCAACAGGCCATGCTATTTGATGAATTACTGCCCTCCTAACGCTTGTCTAAAACCATTTTATTCATTCTGGTAAATGAAACGAACAAAATTTTTAATCAAAAATAAAATAAAACTTTTACAAAATCCTAGAAATACTTGAGGGAATTTGTATTGTAATGCCATGGGAAGAAGACCAAGAAAACTGATAAAATTTATGTTTAACAAATTGCTTACGACAGAACATTTAAGGCCACAAGCCAAAAATTTTGTGGCACAATTGTTAGATGAAGAAATGGAAATAAAAAATGGATTACAAGACAAACAAATTGAACCAAACAACAAGTCATAAAGAAAAGGAGTTAAACTTTATGGTAGACTAAGGTTAGGGTTGGGGGGAGGGTTTTCAGAAACGTTTTATATTTTCCAAGGGTTTCTTCAGCTCTGTCATGATAAATTGTCAAAAAAGAAAGTCATAAAAACAACTTTTATCGTTGTATGGTAAATAAAGACTGTTGCATGAATATCATAAAATCGATACAAAACAAAACATGTGTTGTTGTAATCAAACCCCGAGCGGTATGCTATAAAATAAGAAATTTTATAAATTTTTTATGATTATTTTTTATTAAAATTCAATTGTGTTCTCTTAATTTTACTTAATTTTTTATTCCTGTGCTTTTAACGATTCCATAAAATTAAAAAAAAAGGGGGCAAAAACGCCTAAAAGTAGGCCATGAAAATTTTCAGTTATTTAAAGCTAAGCAAACATGTATACATAATTGGTTTAGGATCGTGACAGAATAGTAAATACCTCATGAATCCTAAATAGAAACTAAAACAAGAAAATAAATAGAATTATGGTTTGCCAACCTAAAAGAAGGCAGTAAATTTGTAAAAGTAATAAAACTGCATATGTGAGGCGGGATAGTTAGACTATGACATTCCCATTATTCCATAGTCAAATAAACAGCCCAAGGTAACAGTGTCAAGGTTCTTTAATGTATCTTGTGTGAGCTTTCTAAACAGACATGGGCCTTTCAGGGAATACTTCATCTCGAGGACCTACAATAGCTATCGAAGTTACAAGGGCTGTCAGATTAGAGATGTTGGAAAGAAAACGCAACTCAAGTCGCCTGTAAGGGAAAATAACTGGAGCTCTGTTAGTTCCTGGCAGGTATTCTATCGTACTCTTCACGGGTCTAGGATTCAATCAATGTAAGTCATTCCCATAATATTTCTTTTAATCCTGTTGCCCTAAAACCTTCTGCTTATTACTTGATCCACTCCCAAGTGTTTCCTCCCGAGAGTCATTAAAGCCCCTTAAATTCTAAGTATTTGTTCTGATGATTCAATCCTCCTCACCACAAAATTTATATGCTGGACTTGAACTGATCACTATCCTAAAGGGGAAGATCTCCTAATCGCAAATTCACTGACTGTTCATTACCGTAGATTTCCACACGACGAGGGATCCAGCAGGGAGTTACCTTATTCTCCTTGGAATTACTAGACGCTGTATTGATGCAGCTAGTTTTCTGGAACTGAATTGTCACGGAAGTGATTCAGCAGAGAGTCACACTATTCTCCTTGCAAGCAGATGCAATTACTAGACACCGTATTGGTTCAGGTAGTTTTCAGGAACTGATTTGTCAAGGAAGTAGGTCACAGTCGGATTGATTAGGAAGTTCTGGTTGGTAGCCAAAGGGAGGGACCACATGGAATACACCTGCGACTAGATAAAGGAGGTAAAATTTCCACGGTGTCACAATGGGGCTTAGATGTCCAAGTGAACACGCATTATTAGATATGCAGGCAGAGTTTCTCTGCGTATCATATTCAGACAAATTTCGTAGTAAAGGCTGCTTGGGAAGTTAGCGTCAATCTCTTGACCAACAGCACCCAAGAGTTCAAATCTCAGAGTTTTTGCGGGAAAGCTGCAGAGAGGAAGTAGCCTGTTCTGGAATTTGCTCGGGGCATGCAATGAATTGAAATGTTATCAACTTTACCCATAAAGTTACTGCGCTTATTATGAACAGACGTCCATCTGAGTCCTTTTAAGCCGGTGCTAGCAATGAACAAGCTGGGTTGCGCCCACAGTAATTAGGTGCAGACTTGAAAAGGTCTTTAAAATAACATATCTACTTCTGTCATTTGACTCATAGCTCTTAGGAACTATTTTTGGGTTTTAGTTAAAGCGCCTTAAAGTCGACTTTATTTTTCATTTTTATTTATTTCTTATAAAATTATTTCAAATTTAAGTTAAAGCGCCTTAAAGTCGACTTTACTTTTTAATTTTCATTGAATTTTTATTTATTTCTTATAAAATTATTTCAGATTTAAGTTAAAGCGCCTTAAAGTCGACTTTACTTTTTAATTTTTATTGAATTTTTATTTATTTTTTATAAAATTATTTCAGATTCAAGTTAAAGCGCCTTAAAGTCGACTTTACTTTTTAATTTTAATTTTTCCCTTCAAATGTTTTCTGTGTTTCTGTCGTTTTGTTTGTCAACGCAAATACTTTATTTTATTATTCTTTGACGAATTTGTCTTGATTTGCTTATTTCTAATTTTGTTTTCATGTATTTTCTCATTTTCCCCTTCCGTTTTATATGTCAATGTTGCATACTTTTAGGGGCAACATCATTGTCATCATCATCATCGTCAGCCAACGATGTCATTGTAATCCTTTGGGAATTTCATTTTTCAAGTTTTCTTTCTCATTTCGTTGGTTATTTTCGTCGCATAAATTTCGTTACGGTTACGGTAGCTAAGCTAAGCTAAGCTCATAAAAGATTTACTTGTGCCACTACCAGCCAGTTCCACTCTATCTGTTGATAGCCATGAACAGAAGACAGTCAACAAAAAAGAAAGGGGAAATTGTCTCCCCTTTAAAGTAATGTTTTTGACCAAAAAAAGAGGAGACCAGAATGGTATTCAATTTGTGTTTTTCCATGCATGATTGCTTGCCGCATAAGATTTGTATCTTCTTCTCTTTTTCGTTTTGGAAATAAAAAACGAAGACAAAATAACCGCCGCCACCGTTACCATTAAAGAAAAGAAACGAGAAATAAAGAGAAAATAATGATTTGATCAAAACTCACTCAAAAGATAATTTCAAAAACAAAAAATAGATTTCTGTGCGGCTAAAAAGTTATTTTGTGGTCAAACTGGGATTTCGCCCAAAAAAACTTTCCAGCGTAGAAGAAGAACAAAACAAAGATATAAAAAGTCCCCCCTCAAATTATGCTGATTTATTAAAAAACTTTTCAATTTATTAAGAAAAGTTTTGCAACAATCAAATGCTAAGAAAATTAAAGTGGTTTTGTGGACTTTTCAAGCAAATAATTGTGCAAATAGTTTAATCATATCAATTGCTTTGAAATAGGGTCACTGGGAGACAATGCTGGGTCGTTACAGTCACATATAATTGTGTCGTCTTGGGCTAAGAGAGCTAACGCTTATAACATTCCATCACTTGTAGCTAAACCTAGCCAAACCTCATACAGTCAAGTTTATCCTCGTCAAGTCAAGTCCACTAAAGATTAATCAAGTCTAGTCAAGTTCTCTTACGACGGATGCTTCCCCCCCCCCATGCTTGATGCTCTTCATACCTACATATATTTCCATATTTCAGGTCTCTCGCAAGCGGCCGCTTAATAATCAACAGCCCAGCATTTGTGAAGTCACCGTGGTCTAGTAGGTAGTGTATTGGCTTATTACACGTAAAACCAGGGTTCGAGTCCCAGGCTAGACATCAAGACAAAATACAAAAAGTATTTCTGCGGGGACTTCCTCTCAGCAGATTTCTGACAAAAACTCTGAGAGTAAATAAAAATGAAAAAAGTTTCTCAAAAATCTGTCGTTCAGAGTCGACTTTAAATTGTAGGTTCCGCCACTCAAGTATAAAAACTAACTCACACAACATAAGTGGCGTTGGAAACTAGGTCGTAATCCTGATTAAAGAGTTGTAATGACCAATTAAGTATTTGTGTATATATCTAATCTATCCAACCTTAATGTCACCCATCTGCAGTACCTTAAAGGCATCATCTGCCAGCAGCAATATTTATATATCGTTTCTGTACCGCCATACGCACTGTGTCCACATTTGATATTAGATTTGTCAGGCTTTCTAATATTCGTCTTGTAGTTCATCATCCATGCTTAGAGCCGCTATTAAGTCTATTGAGTGTATTGTAATCTTATGCGACCGTACCTTGACGTTCGTGACGTTTTTTAATGTTTTCTCAATACCTGAATAGCAACAAGCTGTCATCGCTTCTTTATCCTTATTCAAGTCTAATCAATTTGAGTCAAATCTAATTAAGTCTAGAAAAGTCTAATCAAGTTTAGCTAAGTCCAGAGAAATGTAGTCATGTCTAGGCAAGCCCAGTAGAATCGAGTCAAGTCTAGACAAGCCCAGTAAAATCTAGTCACATGTAGTCTAACCAAGCCAAGTCTAGTCAAACCTAGACAAGTCCAGTAAAATCTGGTCAAGTCTAGAGAAATCTAGTCAGGTCTAGTCCAGACAAGTCTAGTCTAATCTAGACAAGTCTAGTCAAGTCAAGTCTATTGAAGTCTTGTAAAGTCTAGACAAGTCCAGTAAAATCTAGACAAGTCTAGTCAAGGCTAGACAAGTCTCGTCAAGTCTAGTCAAGTCAAGTCTAGTCAAGTGTCAAGTCAAGTCTAGTCTAGACAAGTCTGGTCAAGTCTCGTCTATACAAGGCTGGTCTAATCTAGACAACTCTGATCAAGTCAAGTCTAGTCTAGACAAGTCTGGTCTAATCTAGGCAAGTCAAGTCAAGTCTAGTCTAGACAAGTCTGGTCAAGTCTCGTCTAGACAAGGCTGGTCTAATCTAGACAACTCTGATCAAGTCAAGTCTAGTCTAGACAAGTCTGGTCTCATCTAGGCAAGTCAAGCTTAGTCAAGTCTAGACAAGCCCAGTCAAATCTAGTCATGTCTAGTCAGGTCGAGACATGTCTAGTCAGGTCGAGACATGTCTAGTCAAGTCTAGACAAGTTTAGTCAAGTCTGGTCTAGTCTAGACAAGTCTGGACTAGCCTAGACAAATCTGGTCAAGTCTCGTCTAGACAAGGCTGGTCTAGTCTAGACAACTCTGATCAAGTCAAGTCTAGTCTAGACAAGTCTGGTCTAATCTAGACAAGTCAAGTCTAGTCAAGCTTAGTCAAGTCTAGTCTAGACCAGCCCAGTCATGTCTAGTCAGGTCGAGACATGTCTAGTCAAGTCTAGACAAGTTTGGTCAAATCTAGTTTAGTCAAGCCTTGTCTTTTATGGCGGAGAAGGAAAATTCACATTGTTGCCTACTACAAAGACGATCTAAACTAACTTTCAGACATGAACATTGTTAGTCTGAGTCCATTAGGTTCCAGAAATAGGGGAAAATGTTAAAATATAGTATCGCAATGGGCCTATTCTGGCATACCTACCAAACAGTTCCTCTATGTCATCATATCCATCCACTTCAATGTCTTGTCCATTATGTGAGTCTTTGCAGATCTTTCTTTCTTCATGTGACACCTCTTTCTAATTTTTTTTAAACCCCTAAAAGTATGTTCCAAATTACCATCTCTAAATTACCTGCGTTAAACTGCCACTTCATCACTCTCAATTTGCTTAAATTACTATTGATTAGCTACCATCATTGGGTAATGCATCCAAACCGTCATTCCAAAGTCATGTGACAAGCTCTTGAACACACTTCACAAGCGATGAACAAAATTTAACCCCTTTTACGTGCAGGAGTATTAAATTCCAACATTACGGTGGCGATAAGTTAAAATTTCCGGTATTAGAAATTTAACACATACTTGAAGGGGTTTTCAAAACGAAAAACCACAGTATAATACAAGGAGGGGTAAAAACCTTTGCATATTGATTTTTACAATGCCACACAGCCAGCGCCACTGTGTTTAAATATTTACAATCATAAGGATTTTATTTAAAATATGTTATGAAAACGAGGCGGATGAAGGGGATGGGGAAGGCGAAGGGTTGTGTATTGAATTAAAGCTTAAGTAGTTTTCAAGTAGAAATCGTGCATATTTTAACGAATGTCAGTCAAAGTAAGAGAGAAAGAGATACAACATGTTCAATAATATTGACAGGAAAATATCTTTCTTGCAAACATTTTATCATCTCTCTCCCGCCCTCCTCAGTGATGTCAGTTATGCCTTGCCATGTACAATGGCAAACACGTGCCAGACAACAATGAGGGATTGTCAGCTTGATTGTGTGCGGCGGTGGTGGTGGCATAAGCGTGCTCACTGTGACTGGCTGGCTGTAGTGAATTCTGCTACAAAACATGCGGCAATTATGTTGCAATTGTTATACAAATTTCTTCGTGGAGGGTAAAGATTTCTTTTGCTGTGGCTCGTTTCCTTTATTGTGTCAAGTGTGCCTGTGTTATTTCTTCTTCAAAGAAATCTTAATGCTTTTGTGCTTGCTAGACAGCCTTAAAATATGCTAAAAAGTATTGTTTGTAAACGCTTTTTTTTTTCTTCATTTTTCAAAAGATTTTTTATTTTGTGGTTGACTTAAGCAGGAAAACAAACTTAATTTGGTGAATAATTTGCATGGAATTCTAATGCAAATATTTGTTTATTGAATGAAATGAAAAAAAATAGAATAAAAATACCTGAAAGTAGGCAATGGTTTATGACAAAAGAAATATGTGTATGCTACAGTTGCGGGATGATTTTTAAAAGTTTTCTTTAACTTAAAAACCCTTGAAATAGAAGACAGTAGACCAACAGATTGATAACAGATTGTAGTTATCGATAACATGTTGTAGCTATCGATGTTATCGATAACTTATAGTAGTTGTCGATAACATTCTTTAATTATCGATAGCATGTTGCAGTTGTTGATACCATATTGTAGTCATCGATAACATATTGTGGTAGATATTGTAGTTATCGTTAACATATTATAGTATTTAACATTGATTTGAAACAGTTTTCTAACGATAACATTATTTTTTTTTCTCAGGTGGAAGGTCAGGAACAAGAAACCAGTATTGCCGACTCTTTATACAAAAACGTCAGCAGTTCAGGGGCTATTTTCTATATACTGGACGCGGATCAGTCAGGTAATATTCAAAATTTTGAAATTTAGCTGTGGTAAAGGGCCTTTACTCAATGTTTTTCTTTGTTGTCTAGGTCATATTTACCTCAGCGATGTCTCAGTGATGTGTGTGATCTCTTGGAAAAACATTTAACCGGCACCAATACACGTGAATTGATATGTGGAGTATTTTCGGTAAGAGCAATTTTTTAAACGTTTATAACTTTTGAACCTCTTGGAATTTTTTAATTAAATTTTTTGCATGTGATAGCTTAGAACTTCTAATTTCTGTATGTATGTATCGGTTTAATATGAATAGTGAAATAAATCGGTGATAAATGTGTTTTAAATTTTTAAATTAAATTTTCACCTATTTAGACACTTAACACTAGAAAACTAATATAGCCATCAGAAAGTAGAAGTCCTGAGCTATCACGTGCAAAAAATTCATTTATATATAGGTTAAAAACTCCATGTCGTTATCTCTTATAGTTTCCGAGTTATAGGCAAAATTGTAAAATTGTTTTACAAAAAACACTTGCTGCTGAATTCTGTTGGCCTGGTATTTTAAAAAATTTTTGAAATTTTGAAAAATATCAAAACAACACATACACACACGCACATGTATAATCGTATAACAATTTTACATTTTTGCGTATATCTCGGAAACTATAAGAGCTAATGACAATCGGTTTTCACCATGCGACTGGAAAAAACATCAGCTATCTTAACGCAGAAAAAAATCTGAAAAATATTATATAACACCTGAAATATAAGGCATTATATGTAAGAAATCAATATATTTCTTAGTAGGCGTGGCATATGTGGGCGGAAATAAATTTTGCTAAATAGCTGATGTTCTTTTCTATCGTATAGCCAAAACTCCATGTCGTTATCTCTTATAGTTTCCGAGTTATAAGCAAAATTGTAAAATTGTTTTACAAAAAACACATACACACACGCACATGTATAATCGTATAACAATTTTACATTTTTGCGTATATCTCGGAAACTATAAGAGCTAATGACAATCGGTTTTCACCATGCGACTTGAAAAAACATCAGCTATCTTAAGACAGAAAAAAAATCTGAAAAATATTATATAACACCTGAAATATAAGGCATTATATGTAAGAAATCAATATATTTCTTAGTAGGCGTGGCATATGTGGGCGGAAATAAATTTTGCTAAATAGCTGATGTTCTTTTCTATCGTATAGCCAAAACTCCATGTCGTTATCTCTTATAGTTTCCGAGTTATAAGCAAAATTGTAAAATTGTTTTACAGAAAACACATACACACACGCACATGTATAATCGTATAACAATTTTACATTTTTGCGTATATCTCGGAAACTATAAGAGCTAATGACAATCGGTTTTCACCATGCGACTGGAAAAAACATCAGCTATCTTAAGGCAGAAAAAAAATCTGAAAAATATTATATAACACTTGAAATATAAGGCATTATATGTAAGAAATCAATATATTTCTTAGTAGGCGTGGCATATGTGGGCGGAAATAAATTTTGCTAAATAGCTGATGTTCTTTTCTATCGTATAGCCAAAACTCCATGTCGTTATCTCTTATAGTTTCCGAGTTATAGGCAAAATTGTAAAATTGTTTTACAAAAAACACATACACACACGCACATGTATAATCGTATAACAATTTTACATTTTTGCGTATATCTCGGAAACTATAAGAGCTAATGACAATCGGTTTTCACCATGCGACTGGAAAAAACATCAGCTATCTTAAGGCAGAAAAAAAATCTGAAAAATATTATATAACACTTGAAATATAAGGCATTATATGTAAGAAATCAATATATTTCTTAGTAGGCGTGGCATATGTGGGCGGAAATAAATTTTGCTAAATAGCTGATGTTCTTTTCTATCGTATAGCCAAAACTCCATGTCGTTATCTCTTATAGTTTCCGAGTTATAGGCAAAATTGTAAAATTGTTTTACAAAAAACACATACACACACGCACATGTATAATCGTATAACAATTTTACATTTTTGCGTATATCTCAGAAACTATAAGAGCTAATGACAATCGGTTTTCACCATGCGACTGGAAAAAACATCAGCTATCTTAAGGCAGAAAAAAAATCTGAAAAATATTATATAACACCTGAAATATAAGGCATTATATGTAAGAAATCAATATATTTCTTAGTAGGCGTGGCATATGTGGGCGGAAATAAATTTTGCTAAATAGCTGATGTTCTTTTCTATCGTATAGCCAAAACTCCATGTCGTTATCTCTTATAGTTTCCGAGTTATAAGCAAAATTGTAAAATTGTTTTACAAAAACACATACACACACGCACATGTATAATCGTATAACAATTTTACATTTTTGCGTATATCTCGGAAACTATAAGAGCTAATGACAATCGGTTTTCACCATGCGACTGGAAAAAACATCAGCTATCTTAAGGCAGAAAAAAAATCTGAAAAATATTATATAACACTTGAAATATAAGGCATTATATGTAAGAAATCAATATATTTCTTAGTAGGCGTGGCATATGTGGGCGGAAATAAATTTTTCTAAATAGCTGATGTTCTTTTCTATCGTATAGCCAAAACTCCATGTCGTTATCTCTTATAGTTTCCGAGTTATAGGCAAAATTGTAAAATGGTTTTACAAAAAACACATACACACACGCACATGTATAATCGTATAACAATTTTACATTTTTGCGTATATCTCGGAAACTATAAGAGCTAATGACAATCGGTTTTCACCATGCGACTGGAAAAAACATCAGCTATCTTAAGACAGAAAAAAAATCTGAAAAATATTATATAACACCTGAAATATAAGGCATTATATGTAAGAAATCAATATATTTCTTAGTAGGCGTGGCATATGTGGGCGGAAATAAATTTTGCTAAATAGCTGATGTTCTTTTCTATCGTATAGCCAAAACTCCATGTCGTTATCTCTTATAGTTTCCGAGTTATAAGCAAAATTGTAAAATTGTTTTACAAAAAACACATACACACACGCACATGTATAATCGTATAACAATTTTACATTTTTGCGTATATCTCAGAAACTATAAGAGCTAATGACAATCGGTTTTCACCATGCGACTGGAAAAAACATCAGCTATCTTAAGGCAGAAAAAAAATCTGAAAAATATTATATAACACCTGAAATATAAGGCATTATATGTAAGAAATCAATATATTTCTTAGTAGGCGTGGCATATGTGGGCGGAAATAAATTTTGCTAAATAGCTGATGTTCTTTTCTATCGTATAGCCAAAACTCCATGTCGTTATCTCTTATAGTTTCCGAGTTATAAGCAAAATTGTAAAATTGTTTTACAAAAAACACATACACACACGCACATGTATAATCGTATAACAATTTTACATTTTTGCGTATATCTCGGAAACTATAAGAGCTAATGACAATCGGTTTTCACCATGCGACTGGAAAAAACATCAGCTATCTTAAGGCAGAAAAAAATTTGAAAAATATTATATAACACCTGAAATATAAGGCATTATATGTAAGAAATCAATATATTTCTTAGTAGGCGTGGCATATGTGGGCGGAAATAAATTTTTCTAAATAGCTGATGTTCTTTTCTATCGTATAGCCAAAACTCCATGTCGTTATCTCTTATAGTTTCCGAGTTATAAGCAAAATTGTAAAATTGTTTTACAAAAAACACTTGCTGCTGAATTCTGTTGGCCTGGTATTTTAAAAAATTTTTGAAATTTTGAAAAATATCAAAACAACACATACACACACGCACATGTATAATCGTATAACAATTTTACATTTTTGCGTATATCTCGGAAACTATAAGAGCTAATGACAATCGGTTTTCACCATGCGACTGGAAAAAACATCAGCTATCTTAACGCAGAAAAAAATCTGAAAAATATTATATAACACTTGAAATATAAGGCATTATATGTAAGAAATCAATATATTTCTTAGTAGGCGTGGCATATGTGGGCGGAAATAAATTTTGCTAAATAGCTGATGTTCTTTTCTATCGTATAGCCAAAACTCCATGTCGTTATCTCTTATAGTTTCCGAGTTATAGGCAAAATTGTAAAATTGTTTTACAAAAAACACATACACACACGCACATGTATAATCGTATAACAATTTTACATTTTTGCGTATATCTCGGAAACTATAAGAGCTAATGACAATCGGTTTTCACCATGCGACTGGAAAAAACATCAGCTATCTTAAGGCAGAAAAAAAATCTGAAAAATATTATATAACACTTGAAATATAAGGCATTATATGTAAGAAATCAATATATTTCTTAGTAGGCGTGGCATATGTGGGCGGAAATAAATTTTGCTAAATAGCTGATGTTCTTTTCTATCGTATAGCCAAAACTCCATGTCGTTATCTCTTATAGTTTCCGAGTTATAGGCAAAATTGTAAAATTGTTTTACAAAAAACACATACACACACGCACATGTATAATCGTATAACAATTTTACATTTTTGCGTATATCTCGGAAACTATAAGAGCTAATGACAATCGGTTTTCACCATGCGACTGGAAAAAACATCAGCTATCTTAAGGCAGAAAAAAAATCTGAAAAATATTATATAACACTTGAAATATAAGGCATTATATGTAAGAAATCAATATATTTCTTAGTAGGCGTGGCATATGTGGGCGGAAATAAATTTTGCTAAATAGCTGATGTTCTTTTCTATCGTATAGCCAAAACTCCATGTCGTTATCTCTTATAGTTTCCGAGTTATAGGCAAAATTGTAAAATTGTTTTACAAAAAACACATACACACACGCACATGTATAATCGTATAACAATTTTACATTTTTGCGTATATCTCGGAAACTATAAGAGCTAATGACAATCGGTTTTCACCATGCGACTGGAAAAAACATCAGCTATCTTAACGCAGAAAAAAATCTGAAAAATATTATATAACACTTGAAATATAAGGCATTATATGTAAGAAATCAATATATTTCTTAGTAGGCGTGGCATATGTGGGCGGAAATAAATTTTGCTAAATAGCTGATGTTCTTTTCTATCGTATAGCCAAAACTCCATGTCGTTATCTCTTATAGTTTCCGAGTTATAAGCAAAATTGTAAAATTGTTTTACAAAAAACACATACACACACGCACATGTATAATCGTATAACAATTTTACATTTTTGCGTATATCTCGGAAACTATAAGAGCTAATGACAATCGGTTTTCACCATGCGACTGGAAAAAACATCAGCTATCTTAAGACAGAAAAAAAATCTGAAAAATATTATATAACACCTGAAATATAAGGCATTATATGTAAGAAATCAATATATTTCTTAGTAGGCGTGGCATATGTGGGCGGAAATAAATTTTGCTAAATAGCTGATGTTCTTTTCTATCGTATAGCCAAAACTCCATGTCGTTATCTCTTATAGTTTCCGAGTTATAAGCAAAATTGTAAAATTGTTTTACAAAAAACACATACACACACGCACATGTATAATCGTATAACAATTTTACATTTTTGCGTATATCTCAGAAACTATAAGAGCTAATGACAATCGGTTTTCACCATGCGACTGGAAAAAACATCAGCTATCTTAAGGCAGAAAAAAAATCTGAAAAATATTATATAACACCTGAAATATAAGGCATTATATGTAAGAAATCAATATATTTCTTAGTAGGCGTGGCATATGTGGGCGGAAATAAATTTTGCTAAATAGCTGATGTTCTTTTCTATCGTATAGCCAAAACTCCATGTCGTTATCTCTTATAGTTTCCGAGTTATAAGCAAAATTGTAAAATTGTTTTACAAAAAACACATACACACACGCACATGTATAATCGTATAACAATTTTACATTTTTGCGTATATCTCAGAAACTATAAGAGCTAATGACAATCGGTTTTCACCATGCGACTGGAAAAAACATCAGCTATCTTAAGGCAGAAAAAAAATCTGAAAAATATTATATAACACCTGAAATATAAGGCATTATATGTAAGAAATCAATATATTTCTTAGTAGGCGTGGCATATGTGGGCGGAAATAAATTTTGCTAAATAGCTGATGTTCTTTTCTATCGTATAGCCAAAACTCCATGTCGTTATCTCTTATAGTTTCCGAGTTATAAGCAAAATTGTAAAATTGTTTTACAAAAAACACATACACACACGCACATGTATAATCGTATAACAATTTTACATTTTTGCGTATATCTCGGAAACTATAAGAGCTAATGACAATCGGTTTTCACCATGCGACTGGAAAAAACATCAGCTATCTTAAGACAGAAAAAAAATCTGAAAAATATTATATAACACTTGAAATATAAGGCATTATATGTAAGAAATCAATATATTTCTTAGTAGGCGTGGCATATGTGGGCGGAAATAAATTTTGCTAAATAGCTGATGTTCTTTTCTATCGTATAGCCAAAACTCCATGTCGTTATCTCTTATAGTTTCCGAGTTATAAGCAAAATTGTAAAATTGTTTTACAGAAAACACATACACACACGCACATGTATAATCGTATAACAATTTTACATTTTTGCGTATATCTCGGAAACTATAAGAGCTAATGACAATCGGTTTTCACCATGCGACTGGAAAAAACATCAGCTATCTTAAGGCAGAAAAAAAATCTGAAAAATATTATATAACACTTGAAATATAAGGCATTATATGTAAGAAATCAATATATTTCTTAGTAGGCGTGGCATATGTGGGCGGAAATAAATTTTTCTAAATAGCTGATGTTCTTTTCTATCGTATAGCCAAAACTCCATGTCGTTATCTCTTATAGTTTCCGAGTTATAGGCAAAATTGTAAAATTGTTTTACAAAAAACACTTGCTGCTGAATTCTGTTGGCCTGGTATTTTAAAAAATTTTTGAAATTTTGAAAAATATCAAAACAACACATACACACACGCACATGTATAATCGTATAACAATTTTACATTTTTGCGTATATCTCGGAAACTATAAGAGCTAATGACAATCGGTTTTCACCATGCGACTGGAAAAAACATCAGCTATCTTAACGCAGAAAAAAATCTGAAAAATATTATATAACACTTGAAATATAAGGCATTATATGTAAGAAATCAATATATTTCTTAGTAGGCGTGGCATATGTGTGGGCGGAAATAAATTTTTCTAAATAGCTGATGTTCTTTTCTATCGTATAGCCAAAACTCCATGTCGTTATCTCTTATAGTTTCCGAGTTATAAGCAAAATTGTAAAATTGTTTTACAAAAAACACATACACACACGCACATGTATAATCGTATAACAATTTTACATTTTTGCGTATATCTCGGAAACTATAAGAGCTAATGACAATCGGTTTTCACCATGCGACTGGAAAAAACATCAGCTATCTTAAGACAGAAAAAAAATCTGAAAAATATTATATAACACTTGAAATATAAGGCATTATATGTAAGAAATCAATATATTTCTTAGTAGGCGTGGCATATGTGGGCGGAAATAAATTTTGCTAAATAGCTGATGTTCTTTTCTATCGTATAGCCAAAACTCCATGTCGTTATCTCTTATAGTTTCCGAGTTATAAGCAAAATTGTAAAATTGTTTTACAGAAAACACATACACACACGCACATGTATAATCGTATAACAATTTTACATTTTTGCGTATATCTCGGAAACTATAAGAGCTAATGACAATCGGTTTTCACCATGCGACTGGAAAAAACATCAGCTATCTTAAGGCAGAAAAAAAATCTGAAAAATATTATATAACACTTGAAATATAAGGCATTATATGTAAGAAATCAATATATTTCTTAGTAGGCGTGGCATATGTGGGCGGAAATAAATTTTTCTAAATAGCTGATGTTCTTTTCTATCGTATAGCCAAAACTCCATGTCGTTATCTCTTATAGTTTCCGAGTTATAGGCAAAATTGTAAAATTGTTTTACAAAAAACACTTGCTGCTGAATTCTGTTGGCCTGGTATTTTAAAAAATTTTTGAAATTTTGAAAAATATCAAAACAACACATACACACACGCACATGTATAATCGTATAACAATTTTACATTTTTGCGTATATCTCGGAAACTATAAGAGCTAATGACAATCGGTTTTCACCATGCGACTGGAAAAAACATCAGCTATCTTAACGCAGAAAAAAATCTGAAAAATATTATATAACACTTGAAATATAAGGCATTATATGTAAGAAATCAATATATTTCTTAGTAGGCGTGGCATATGTGGGCGGAAATAAATTTTGCTAAATAGCTGATGTTCTTTTCTATCGTATAGCCAAAACTCCATGTCGTTATCTCTTATAGTTTCCGAGTTATAGGCAAAATTGTAAAATTGTTTTACAAAAAACACATACACACACGCACATGTATAATCGTATAACAATTTTACATTTTTGCGTATATCTCGGAAACTATAAGAGCTAATGACAATCGGTTTTCACCATGCGACTGGAAAAAACATCAGCTATCTTAAGGCAGAAAAAAAATCTGAAAAATATTATATAACACTTGAAATATAAGGCATTATATGTAAGAAATCAATATATTTCTTAGTAGGCGTGGCATATGTGGGCGGAAATAAATTTTGCTAAATAGCTGATGTTCTTTTCTATCGTATAGCCAAAACTCCATGTCGTTATCTCTTATAGTTTCCGAGTTATAGGCAAAATTGTAAAATTGTTTTACAAAAAACACATACACACACGCACATGTATAATCGTATAACAATTTTACATTTTTGCGTATATCTCGGAAACTATAAGAGCTAATGACAATCGGTTTTCACCATGCGACTGGAAAAAACATCAGCTATCTTAAGGCAGAAAAAAAATCTGAAAAATATTATATAACACCTGAAATATAAGGCATTATATGTAAGAAATCAATATATTTCTTAGTAGGCGTGGCATATGTGGGCGGAAATAAATTTTGCTAAATAGCTGATGTTCTTTTCTATCGTATAGCCAAAACTCCATGTCGTTATCTCTTATAGTTTCCGAGTTATAAGCAAAATTGTAAAATTGTTTTACAAAAAACACATACACACACGCACATGTATAATCGTATAACAATTTTACATTTTTGCGTATATCTCGGAAACTATAAGA
Source organism: Sarcophaga carnaria (assembly GCA_958299815.1). Taxonomy (NCBI): domain Eukaryota; kingdom Metazoa; phylum Arthropoda; class Insecta; order Diptera; family Sarcophagidae; genus Sarcophaga; species Sarcophaga carnaria. The sequence continues at coordinate 9,469,965 of OY283149.1, read as the reverse complement.
GCTAATGACAATCGGTTTTCACCATGCGACTGGAAAAACATCAGCTATCTTAAGACAGAAAAAAAATCTGAAAAATATTATATAACACTTGAAATATAAGGCATTATATGTAAGAAATCAATATATTTCTTAGTAGGCGTGGCATATGTGGGCGGAAATAAATTTTGCTAAATAGCTGATGTTCTTTTCTATCGTATAGCCAAAACTCCATGTCGTTATCTCTTATAGTTTCCGAGTTATAAGCAAAATTGTAAAATTGTTTTACAAAAAACACATACACACACGCACATGTATAATCGTATAACAATTTTACATTTTTGCGTATATCTCGGAAACTATAAGAGCTAATGACAATCGGTTTTCACCATGCGACTGGAAAAAACATCAGCTATCTTAAGACAGAAAAAAAATCTGAAAAATATTATATAACACCTGAAATATAAGGCATTATATGTAAGAAATCAATATATTTCTTAGTAGGCGTGGCATATGTGGGCGGAAATAAATTTTGCTAAATAGCTGATGTTCTTTTCTATCGTATAGCCAAAACTCCATGTCGTTATCTCTTATAGTTTCCGAGTTATAAGCAAAATTGTAAAATTGTTTTACAGAAAACACATACACACACGCACATGTATAATCGTATAACAATTTTACATTTTTGCGTATATCTCGGAAACTATAAGAGCTAATGACAATCGGTTTTCACCATGCGACTGGAAAAAACATCAGCTATCTTAAGGCAGAAAAAAAATCTGAAAAATATTATATAACACCTGAAATATAAGGCATTATATGTAAGAAATCAATATATTTCTTAGTAGGCGTGGCATATGTGGGCGGAAATAAATTTTGCTAAATAGCTGATGTTCTTTTCTATCGTATAGCCAAAACTCCATGTCGTTATCTCTTATAGTTTCCGAGTTATAAGCAAAATTGTAAAATTGTTTTACAGAAAACACATACACACACGCACATGTATAATCGTATAACAATTTTACATTTTTGCGTATATCTCGGAAACTATAAGAGCTAATGACAATCGGTTTTCACCATGCGACTGGAAAAAACATCAGCTATCTTAACGCAGAAAAAAATCTGAAAAATATTATATAACACTTGAAATATAAGGCATTATATGTAAGAAATCAATATATTTCTTAGTAGGCGTGGCATATGTGGGCGGAAATAAATTTTGCTAAATAGCTGATGTTCTTTTCTATCGTATAGCCAAAACTCCATGTCGTTATCTCTTATAGTTTCCGAGTTATAAGCAAAATTGTAAAATTGTTTTACAAAAAACACATACACACACGCACATGTATAATCGTATAACAATTTTACATTTTTGCGTATATCTCGGAAACTATAAGAGCTAATGACAATCGGTTTTCACCATGCGACTGGAAAAAACATCAGCTATCTTAAGACAGAAAAAAAATCTGAAAAATATTATATAACACTTGAAATATAAGGCATTATATGTAAGAAATCAATATATTTCTTAGTAGGCGTGGCATATGTGGGCGGAAATAAATTTTGCTAAATAGCTGATGTTCTTTTCTATCGTATAGCCAAAACTCCATGTCGTTATCTCTTATAGTTTCCGAGTTATAGGCAAAATTGTAAAATTGTTTTACAAAAAACACATACACACACGCACATGTATAATCGTATAACAATTTTACATTTTTGCGTATATCTCGGAAACTATAAGAGCTAATGACAATCGGTTTTCACCATGCGACTGGAAAAAACATCAGCTATCTTAAGGCAGAAAAAAAATCTGAAAAATATTATATAACACCTGAAATATAAGGCATTATATGTAAGAAATCAATATATTTCTTAGTAGGCGTGGCATATGTGGGCGGAAATAAATTTTGCTAAATAGCTGATGTTCTTTTCTATCGTATAGCCAAAACTCCATGTCGTTATCTCTTATAGTTTCCGAGTTATAAGCAAAATTGTAAAATTGTTTTACAAAAAACACATACACACACGCACATGTATAATCGTATAACAATTTTACATTTTTGCGTATATCTCGGAAACTATAAGAGCTAATGACAATCGGTTTTCACCATGCGACTGGAAAAAACATCAGCTATCTTAACGCAGAAAAAAATCTGAAAAATATTATATAACACTTGAAATATAAGGCATTATATGTAAGAAATCAATATATTTCTTAGTAGGCGTGGCATATGTGGGCGGAAATAAATTTTGCTAAATAGCTGATGTTCTTTTCTATCGTATAGCCAAAACTCCATGTCGTTATCTCTTATAGTTTCCGAGTTATAGGCAAAATTGTAAAATTGTTTTACAAAAAACACATACACACACGCACATGTATAATCGTATAACAATTTTACATTTTTGCGTATATCTCAGAAACTATAAGAGCTAATGACAATCGGTTTTCACCATGCGACTGGAAAAAACATCAGCTATCTTAAGGCAGAAAAAAAATCTGAAAAATATTATATAACACTTGAAATATAAGGCATTATATGTAAGAAATCAATATATTTCTTAGTAGGCGTGGCATATGTGGGCGGAAATAAATTTTGCTAAATAGCTGATGTTCTTTTCTATCGTATAGCCAAAACTCCATGTCGTTATCTCTTATAGTTTCCGAGTTATAAGCAAAATTGTAAAATTGTTTTACAAAAAACACTTGCTGCTGAATTCTGTTGGCCTGGTATTTTAAAAAATTTTTGAAATTTTGAAAAATATCAAAACAACACATACACACACGCACATGTATAATCGTATAACAATTTTACATTTTTGCGTATATCTCGGAAACTATAAGAGCTAATGACAATCGGTTTTCACCATGCGACTGGAAAAAACATCAGCTATCTTAACGCAGAAAAAAATCTGAAAAATATTATATAACACTTGAAATATAAGGCATTATATGTAAGAAATCAATATATTTCTTAGTAGGCGTGGCATATGTGGGCGGAAATAAATTTTGCTAAATAGCTGATGTTCTTTTCTATCGTATAGCCAAAACTCCATGTCGTTATCTCTTATAGTTTCCGAGTTATAGGCAAAATTGTAAAATTGTTTTACAAAAAACACTTGCTGCTGAATTCTGTTGGCCTGGTATTTTAAAAAATTTTTGAAATTTTGAAAAATATCAAAACAACACATACACACACGCACATGTATAATCGTATAACAATTTTACATTTTTGCGTATATCTCGGAAACTATAAGAGCTAATGACAATCGGTTTTCACCATGCGACTGGAAAAAACATCAGCTATCTTAACGCAGAAAAAAATCTGAAAAATATTATATAACACTTGAAATATAAGGCATTATATGTAAGAAATCAATATATTTCTTAGTAGGCGTGGCATATGTGGGCGGAAATAAATTTTGCTAAATAGCTGATGTTCTTTTCTATCGTATAGCCAAAACTCCATGTCGTTATCTCTTATAGTTTCCGAGTTATAGGCAAAATTGTAAAATTGTTTTACAAAAAACACATACACACACGCACATGTATAATCGTATAACAATTTTACATTTTTGCGTATATCTCGGAAACTATAAGAGCTAATGACAATCGGTTTTCACCATGCGACTGGAAAAAACATCAGCTATCTTAAGGCAGAAAAAAAATCTGAAAAATATTATATAACACCTGAAATATAAGGCATTATATGTAAGAAATCAATATATTTCTTAGTAGGCGTGGCATATGTGGGCGGAAATAAATTTTGCTAAATAGCTGATGTTCTTTTCTATCGTATAGCCAAAACTCCATGTCGTTATCTCTTATAGTTTCCGAGTTATAAGCAAAATTGTAAAATTGTTTTACAGAAAACACATACACACACGCACATGTATAATCGTATAACAATTTTACATTTTTGCGTATATCTCGGAAACTATAAGAGCTAATGACAATCGGTTTTCACCATGCGACTGGAAAAAACATCAGCTATCTTAAGGCAGAAAAAAAATCTGAAAAATATTATATAACACTTGAAATATAAGGCATTATATGTAAGAAATCAATATATTTCTTAGTAGGCGTGGCATATGTGGGCGGAAATAAATTTTGCTAAATAGCTGATGTTCTTTTCTATCGTATAGCCAAAACTCCATGTCGTTATCTCTTATAGTTTCCGAGTTATAAGCAAAATTGTAAAATTGTTTTACAAAAAACACTTGCTGCTGAATTCTGTTGGCCTGGTATTTTAAAAAATTTTTGAAATTTTGAAAAATATCAAAACAACACATACACACACGCACATGTATAATCGTATAACAATTTTACATTTTTGCGTATATCTCGGAAACTATAAGAGCTAATGACAATCGGTTTTCACCATGCGACTGGAAAAAACATCAGCTATCTTAAGGCAGAAAAAAAATCTGAAAAATATTATATAACACTTGAAATATAAGGCATTATATGTAAGAAATCAATATATTTCTTAGTAGGCGTGGCATATGTGGGCGGAAATAAATTTTGCTAAATAGCTGATGTTCTTTTCTATCGTATAGCCAAAACTCCATGTCGTTATCTCTTATAGTTTCCGAGTTATAGGCAAAATTGTAAAATTGTTTTACAAAAAACACATACACACACGCACATGTATAATCGTATAACAATTTTACATTTTTGCGTATATCTCGGAAACTATAAGAGCTAATGACAATCGGTTTTCACCATGCGACTGGATAAAACATCAGCTATCTTAAGGCAGAAAAAAAAATCTGAAAAATATTATATAACACCTGAAATATAAGGCATTATATGTAAGAAATCAATATATTTCTTAGTAGGCGTGGCATATGTGGGCGGAAATAAATTTTGCTAAATAGCTGATGTTCTTTTCTATCGTATAGCCAAAACTCCATGTCGTTATCTCTTATAGTTTCCGAGTTATAAGCAAAATTGTAAAATTGTTTTACAAAAAACACATACACACACGCACATGTATAATCGTATAACAATTTTACATTTTTGCGTATATCTCGGAAACTATAAGAGCTAATGACAATCGGTTTTCACCATGCGACTGGAAAAAACATCAGCTATCTTAAGACAGAAAAAAAATCTGAAAAATATTATATAACACCTGAAATATAAGGCATTATATGTAAGAAATCAATATATTTCTTAGTAGGCGTGGCATATGTGGGCGGAAATAAATTTTGCTAAATAGCTGATGTTCTTTTCTATCGTATAGCCAAAACTCCATGTCGTTATCTCTTATAGTTTCCGAGTTATAAGCAAAATTGTAAAATTGTTTTACAAAAAACACATACACACACGCACATGTATAATCGTATAACAATTTTACATTTTTGCGTATATCTCAGAAACTATAAGAGCTAATGACAATCGGTTTTCACCATGCGACTGGAAAAAACATCAGCTATCTTAAGACAGAAAAAAAATCTGAAAAATATTATATAACACCTGAAATATAAGGCATTATATGTAAGAAATCAATATATTTCTTAGTAGGCGTGGCATATGTGGGCGGAAATAAATTTTGCTAAATAGCTGATGTTCTTTTCTATCGTATAGCCAAAACTCCATGTCGTTATCTCTTATAGTTTCCGAGTTATAAGCAAAATTGTAAAATTGTTTTACAAAAAACACATACACACACGCACATGTATAATCGTATAACAATTTTACATTTTTGCGTATATCTCAGAAACTATAAGAGCTAATGACAATCGGTTTTCACCATGCGACTGGAAAAAACATCAGCTATCTTAAGGCAGAAAAAAAATCTGAAAAATATTATATAACACCTGAAATATAAGGCATTATATGTAAGAAATCAATATATTTCTTAGTAGGCGTGGCATATGTGGGCGGAAATAAATTTTGCTAAATAGCTGATGTTCTTTTCTATCGTATAGCCAAAACTCCATGTCGTTATCTCTTATAGTTTCCGAGTTATAAGCAAAATTGTAAAATTGTTTTACAAAAAACACATACACACACGCACATGTATAATCGTATAACAATTTTACATTTTTGCGTATATCTCGGAAACTATAAGAGCTAATGACAATCGGTTTTCACCATGCGACTGGAAAAAACATCAGCTATCTTAAGACAGAAAAAAAATCTGAAAAATATTATATAACACTTGAAATATAAGGCATTATATGTAAGAAATCAATATATTTCTTAGTAGGCGTGGCATATGTGGGCGGAAATAAATTTTGCTAAATAGCTGATGTTCTTTTCTATCGTATAGCCAAAACTCCATGTCGTTATCTCTTATAGTTTCCGAGTTATAAGCAAAATTGTAAAATTGTTTTACAGAAAACACATACACACACGCACATGTATAATCGTATAACAATTTTACATTTTTGCGTATATCTCGGAAACTATAAGAGCTAATGACAATCGGTTTTCACCATGCGACTGGAAAAAACATCAGCTATCTTAAGGCAGAAAAAAAATCTGAAAAATATTATATAACACTTGAAATATAAGGCATTATATGTAAGAAATCAATATATTTCTTAGTAGGCGTGGCATATGTGGGCGGAAATAAATTTTGCTAAATAGCTGATGTTCTTTTCTATCGTATAGCCAAAACTCCATGTCGTTATCTCTTATAGTTTCCGAGTTATAAGCAAAATTGTAAAATTGTTTTACAAAAAACACTTGCTGCTGAATTCTGTTGGCCTGGTATTTTAAAAAATTTTTGAAATTTTGAAAAATATCAAAACAACACATACACACACGCACATGTATAATCGTATAACAATTTTACATTTTTGCGTATATCTCGGAAACTATAAGAGCTAATGACAATCGGTTTTCACCATGCGACTGGAAAAAACATCAGCTATCTTAAGGCAGAAAAAAAATCTGAAAAATATTATATAACACTTGAAATATAAGGCATTATATGTAAGAAATCAATATATTTCTTAGTAGGCGTGGCATATGTGGGCGGAAATAAATTTTTCTAAATAGCTGATGTTCTTTTCTATCGTATAGCCAAAACTCCATGTCGTTATCTCTTATAGTTTCCGAGTTATAAGCAAAATTGTAAAATTGTATTACAAAAAACACATACACACACGCACATGTATAATCGTATAACAATTTTACATTTTTGCGTATATCTCGGAAACTATAAGAGCTAATGACAATCGGTTTTCACCATGCGACTGGATAAAACATCAGCTATCTTAAGGCAGAAAAAAATTTGAAAAATATTATATAACACTTGAAATATAAGGCATTATATGTAAGAAATCAATATATTTCTTAGTAGGCGTGGCATATGTGGGCGGAAATAAATTTTGCTAAATAGCTGATGTTCTTTTCTATCGTATAGCCAAAACTCCATGTCGTTATCTCTTATAGTTTCCGAGTTATAAGCAAAATTGTAAAATTGTTTTACAAAAAACACATACACACACGCACATGTATAATCGTATAACAATTTTACATTTTTGCGTATATCTCGGAAACTATAAGAGCTAATGACAATCGGTTTTCACCATGCGACTGGAAAAAACATCAGCTATCTTAAGGCAGAAAAAAAATCTGAAAAATATTATATAACACTTGAAATATAAGGCATTATATGTAAGAAATCAATATATTTCTTAGTAGGCGTGGCATATGTGGGCGGAAATAAATTTTGCTAAATAGCTGATGTTCTTTTCTATCGTATAGCCAAAACTCCATGTCGTTATCTCTTATAGTTTCCGAGTTATAGGCAAAATTGTAAAATTGTTTTACAAAAAACACATACACACACGCACATGTATAATCGTATAACAATTTTACATTTTTGCGTATATCTCGGAAACTATAAGAGCTAATGACAATCGGTTTTCACCATGCGACTGGAAAAAACATCAGCTATCTTAAGGCAGAAAAAAAAATCTGAAAAATATTATATAACACTTGAAATATAAGGCATTATATGTAAGAAATCAATATATTTCTTAGTAGGCGTGGCATATGTGGGCGGAAATAAATTTTGCTAAATAGCTGATGTTCTTTTCTATCGTATAGCCAAAACTCCATGTCGTTATATCTTATAGTTTCCGAGTTATAAGCAAAATTGTAAAATTGTTTTACAAAAAACACTTGCTGCTGAATTCTGTTGGCCTGGTATTTTAAAAAATTTTTGAAATTTTGAAAAATATCAAAACAACACATACACACACGTACATGTATAATCGTATAAAATTTAAAACACATTTATCACCGATTTATTTCACTATCGTTGGTTAACAAATAGATTCAACAGAAAGTAGAAGTTCTAAACTATCATGTGGAAAAAATTTCACTCAAAAATTCGCAGCGGTTCAAAAGTTATAAGCGTTTAAAGAAATTAATTTGCCGAAAATACCCCTACTACTGCATTCTGTTCGCTTGGTGTTTTAATGAATTTTTGAAATTTTCTAAAAACGAAAATGTAGCTCCTCCGTTATAACTTTTGAACCTCAATGTCACCGATGTTGTCAATAACATATTTCAGTTATATATTATAGTTACTGTTACATGTTATCAATAAGATGTCGCCGATAAATATTGTAGTTCTCAGTGTTATCGTTTAAACATATAACAGTTATCGATAACATATTGCGGTTATCGATAACATATTGTAGTTATCAATAACATATTATAGTATTGGATAACATCACCTTTATTCCGACAACTTTGTTATAAATAATTTTTTTTTTTCAGATCGAAGCTCAGGAACAAGAAACCAGTGTGGCCGACTTTTAATATAAAAATGTCAGCAGTTTAGAGGACATTTTCCATATACTGGACGCGAATCAGTCAGGTAAATTTACAGATTTTAAAATTTAGCCCTGGTAAGTGCCTTTTATTCAATGTTTTCCTTTGTCGTCTAGGTCATATTTCCCTTAGCGAATTCAGTGGATGTGTGTGATCTCTTGGAAAAACATTTACCCGGCACCAATACACTTAAACAATTGTCTCGTGATATGTGACGCATGTTGGACTTGAATAAAAACGGTCTCGTTGAACTCAATGAATTTTTAGAAGCATTCCGCCTGTGTGAACAGGCCAAAAATGAACAGATTTCGGACAAAAAGGCCCACCAAGAGGGCGCTGAAGGTGATGTCAAAACCGAAAAGAATAGTCAAGTAAGTTTCAGTATTTCTCTCTTTAATACAAAAGATTTTTTAATTATTTCTTTTCATTTCTATCAAATAGGATGCAGCACTTCCGTTCGTAGCTTTAGCTGCTGCCCAATTAAATCAACAACTGCCTGCTGTGGATGAGGATGGAGACACTGACATCGATACACATGATAGTAAAACAACGTTAAATAAACTTTAATTTGAATTAAAAATATAAAACAAAAAACTTAAATAGAAATAACTACAAAAATATGATCTTTAGGCTTTAAAATACTCGTATGATTTCAATTAAAAACAAAAATATTTTCTTAAAAAACAGAAAAACGTTTAAAAAATAAAAACAAATTAAAATGCAATAGTTTTGTTGTGAAAATATTTATTTAAAAAGGTACAAAACGGAATGTTAATTATTCTTTTAATTTCCTATTGCAAGCTAACATACATACGTCTTACGAACATACGTCTTCTGTTGCAAGAAAGTTTATCCAATTATTATTAATTATATACTGCGCCAAATAGTCTGTGCGCTCTGATATTCCGCAAAAGTTCTTAATGATAACGTGTTGTCCTATGCCAGTGGAATGGAATGAATGGCGCAATTGTTGTATAATGATGTTCCCGAAAAATTTGTATCAAAAGTGTTATCGAAAACATTCCTTCAGAGGCGCATGATCGAATCCAATACACTATACATTCCTCTCTCACTCTCTTTCACAACAGAATAGATTCCACCAAAATCGTTACCAGAACAATCAAACGATTCCACACAGCCTGTTGTAGTAACACCAACAACGATTACTCGAACAATATTTACAAAAGATCGACAAATCTTCTCTGAATTATCATTTCAATTTACTTAAAACCTCCTTTGGGTATATATTCATGCAATATGTAGGCACACACCCTTATTTGTACATTTCCTGTCACTATTGACCATAGAAAACTATTAAATTGCTCTAAGATATGTTAACTCGAACTCTACGACCCATTCTCATATTCAGATGATATTGAATGCCAAACATATGGCTTATTTCTAGTAACTGAAGGGGCGTTTATAATCAAGTCGCCTCATTGTACTTCAAATAATTATTTTTTACACTGATTTCCTCTTAAAACCTTCATAAACTTGGGTTCAAAATTTTACCTATATAGTCTATTATCCCTAAGAAACGAATACACTCATCAGAAAGTAGAAGTTCTGAGCTATCACGTGCAAAAAGTTTCATTGAAAAATTCCTAGCGGTTCAAAAGTTATAAGCGTTTACAAATACCAGGCCAACAGAACGCTGCAGCAGGGGTGGTTTCTGTCAAAGCAAATTTTCAAACGCTTATAACTTTTGAACAGTTGGGAATTTTTGAATGAAATTTTTGGCACGTGATAGTTTCGAACTTCTACTTTCTGCGTGATGTATTAGTTTACTAATGGCAGAGAAATAAATCGATGAAAATTTAATTTCAAAATTTAAAACACATTTATCACCGATTTATTTCACTATTTCAAGGAAATTAATACATTCAGCAGAAAGTAGAACTTCTAAACTATCCCATGCAAAAAGTTTCAATCGAAAATTCCCAGCCGATCAAAAGTTATAAGCGTTTAAAGAAACTAGTTTGCCATGTTAGCAGAGCCACCAACCACCATTTTGGTTTTTTGAAAATTTCAAAAATTCTGTAAAACACCAGGCGAACAGAACGCAGTAGTAGGTGTATTTGCGACAAACTAATTTCTTTAAACGCTTATAACTTTCAAACCGCTTGGAATTTTCGAATGAAATTTTTTTCATGTGTTAGCTTAGAACTTCTACTTTCTGCTGAATGCATTAGTTTCCTAAAGATAATGGTCCAAATAGGTTAAAATTAGATTTGAAAATTTAAAACACATTTATTATCGAATTATTTCACTATCGTCGGTTAACAAATAGTTTCAACAGAAAGTAGAAGTTCTAAGCTATCACATGCAAAAAGTTTCATTCAAAAATTCCAAGTCGTTCCAAAGTTATAAGCGTTGAAAATTTGCTTTGACAGAAACTACCCTGCCGCAGCATTGTGTTGGCCTGGTATTTGTAAACGCTTATAACTTTTGAACCGCTGGGAATTTTTCAATGAAACTTTTTCCATGTAATAGCATAGAACTTCTACTTTCTGTCGCATGTATTAGTTATTTAAATATAATTGACGTAATAGGTGAAAATTTAATTTGAATATTTAAAACACATTTATCACCGGATCATTTCACTATATTTAGGAAATTAATACATTCAGTAGAAAGTAGAAGTTCTAAGCTATCCCATACACAAAATTTCATTCAAAAATTCCAAGCCGTTCAAAAGTTATAAGCGTTTAAAGAAATTAGTTTGACGAAAATACACCTACTACAGCGTTCTGTTCGCCTGGTATTTTAACGAATTTTTGAAATTTTCAAAAATCAAAATGATGGTTGGTGGCTCTGCTAACATGGCAAACTAATTTCTTTAAGCGTTTATAACTTTGGAACCGTTGGGAATTTTTGAATGAAAATTTTTGCACGTGATAGCTTAGAAGTTCTACTTTCAGGTGGATATATTAGATTTTTAGTGATAATGGACCAAATAGGCTAAAATTTTATTTGAAAATTTAAAACTCATTTATCACCAATTTATTTCACTATTTCAAGGAAACTAATACATTCAACAGCAAGTAGAAGTTCTAAGCTAACATGTGCCGAAAATTTCATTCAAAAATTCCTAACGGTTCAAAAGTTATAAGAGTTTAAAATACCACGCTAACAGAACGCTGTTGCAGGGGTGGTTTCTGTCAAAGCAAATTTCCAACGCTTATAACTTTTGAACCACTCGGAATTTTTGAATGAAATTTTTTGCATGTGATAGTTCAGAGGTTCTACTTTCTGTTGAAACTATTTGTTAACCGACGATAGTGAAATAAATCGAAGATAAATGTGTTCAAAATTTTTAAAGCAAATTTTAACCTATTTGGTCCATTATCTCTAGGAAACTAATGCATTCAGCAGAAAGTAGAACTTCTAAGCTAACACACGCAGAAAATTTCATTCAAAAATTCGCAACGGTTCAGAAGTTATAAGCTTATAAAGAAATTAATTCGTCGTGTTAGCAGAGCCACCAACCACCATTTTTGATTTTAGAAAATTTCAAAAATTCGTTAAAACACCAGGCGAACAGAATGCAGTAGTAGGGGTATTTTCGTCAAACTAATTTCTTTAAACGCTTATAACTTTTGAACCGCTGGGAATTTTTGAATGAAATTTTTGGCACGTGATAGTTCAGAACTTCTACTTTCTGTTGAATGTATTAGTTTCCTAACAGTAGTGAAATAATTCGGTAATAAATGTGTTTTAAACATTCAAATTAAAGTTTCACCTATTACGTCAATTATATTAAAAAAACTAATACATTCGTCAGAAAGTAGAAGTTCTATACTATCACATGCAAAAAGATTCATTAAAAAAATCCAAGCCGTTCAAAAGTTATAAGCGTTTAAAAATACCAGGCCAACACAATGCTGTGGGAGGGTAGTTTCTGTCAAAGCAAATTTTCAACGCTTATAACTTTGGAACCGCTGAGAATTTTTGAATGAAATTTTTTGCATATGATGGCTTAGAACTTCTACTTTCTGTTGAATCTATTTGTTACCCAACGATAGTGAAATAATTCGGTAATAAATGTGTTTTAAATTTTCAAATCAAATTTTAACTTATTTGGACCATTATCTTTAGGAAACTAATGCATTCAGCAGAAAGTAGAAGTTCTAAGCTAACACATGAAAAAGGTTTCATTCAAAAATTCCCAACGGTTCAAAAGTTATAAGCGTTTAAAGGAATTAGTTTGTCGAAAATACACCTACTACTGCATTATGTTCGCCTGGTATTTTAACGAATTTTTGAAATTTTCAAAAACCAAAATGGTGGTTGGTGGCTCTGCTAAAATGACAAACTAATTTCTTTAAACGCTTATAACTTTTGATCGGCTGGGAATTTTCGAATGAAACTTTTTGCATGGGATAATTTAGAACTTCTACTTTCTGTTGGATGTATTAGTTTCCTAGAGATAATGGACCAAATAGGTTAAAATTTGCTTTAAAAATTTTGAACACATTTATCTTCGATTTATTTCATTATCGTTGATTAATAAATAAATTCATCTCAAAGTAGAAGTTCTAATCTATCCCATACAAAAAATTTCATTCAAAAATTCCCAGCGGTTCAAAAGTTATAAGCGTTTGAAAATTTGCTTTTACAGGAACCACCCCTGCTGTAGCGTTCTGTTGGCCTGGTGTTTTTAAACGCTTATAACTTTTGATCGGCTGGGAATTTTCGAATGAAACTTTTTGCATGGGATAATTTAGAACTTCTACTTTCTGCTGAATGTATTAGTTTCCTAGAAATAATGGACCAAATAGGTTAAAATTAGATTTGAAAATTTAAAACACATTTATTATCGAATTATTTCACTATCGTCGGTTAACAAATAGTTTCAACAGAAAGTAGAAGTTCTAAGCTATCACATGCAAAAAGTTTCATTCAAAAATTCCAAGTCGTTCCAAAGTTATAAGCGTTGAAAATTTGCTTTGACAGAAACTACCCTGCCGCAGCATTGTGTTGGCCTGGTATTTGTAAACGCTTATAACTTTTGAACCGCTGGGAATTTTTCAATGAAACTTTTTCCATGTAATAGCATAGAACTTCTACTTTCTGTCGCATGTATTAGTTATTTAAATATAATTGACGTAATAGGTGAAAATTTAATTTGAATATTTAAAACACATTTATCACCGGATCATTTCACTATATTTAGGAAATTAATACATTCAGTAGAAAGTAGAAGTTCTAAGCTATCCCATACACAAAATTTCATTCAAAAATTCCAAGCCGTTCAAAAGTTATAAGCGTTTAAAGAAATTAGTTTGACGAAAATACACCTACTACAGCGTTCTGTTCGCCTGGTATTTTAACGAATTTTTGAAATTTTCAAAAATCAAAATGATGGTTGGTGGCTCTGCTAACATGGCAAACTAATTTCTTTAAGCGTTTATAACTTTGGAACCGTTGGGAATTTTTGAATGAAAATTTTTGCACGTGATAGCTTAGAAGTTCTACTTTCAGGTGGATATATTAGATTTTTAGTGATAATGGACCAAATAGGTTAAAATTTGCTTTAAAAATTTGGAACACATTTATCTGTGATTTATTTCATTATCGTTGATTAATAAATAGATTCATCTCAAAGTAGAAGTTCTAATCTATCCCATGCAAAAAATTTCACTCAAAAATTCCCAGCGGTTCAAAAGTTATAAGCGTTTGAAAATATGCTTTTACAGAAACCACCCCTGTTGCAGCGTTCTGTTGGCCTGTTGTTTTTAAACGCCTATAACTTTTGAACCGTTGGGAATTTTTGAATGAAATTTTTTGCATGGGATAGCTTAGAACTTCTACTTTCTATTGAATGAATTAAATTCCAAAGATTAGTGAACTAAATTAGTGAAAATTTAATTTGAAAATTTTTAAACCAAATTTATGAAGCTTTTAAAGGGTAAACAGTGTAAAAAACAATTATTTGGGGTACAGCGAGGCGACTTGATGATAAAACGGACATGTTTAGCATTTAATATGATCTGAATATGAGAAAGTGTCGTAGAGTTCCTTTGCAGTGAAATAAATAGAAAATCTGTCGATACTAAGAGTTTAATATAAAATGTTGTTCATTTCTGCTTAATTTTATTGCTTCCCCCGCACAACAGTTAGTTCTTTTTTTTTTTTTTTGGTGAAAGTTTCCCTCCCCTTTTCTTTACCATATTTTTTGCTGACGTATTGCCATTACTTGAGCAATTATTTTCAGAGGATTTGAAGGGCAGTGCAAAAATTTCAATTGCGATTGATTGAATTGTAATTCGTGATTGACACTTGACAGTCGAAATTGATTTACGCAAAATTGCCCAAAAAAAGGCAAGTGAAACAAAACAAAAACCAAAAAGGGGGAATGAAATGAAAATATTTGGGATTTAACATGATCATAAGGGGGTTGGTTGGTGATGTGAGAGAAATATTAGCCTGAAACAAAGTAAGGCAGCATATGACATGAAGTGAGAATAATTAGCAGCCAAATAGTGTGATGCTGTAATTAAAATGTTACAATTTGATTGGGAAAATGTGAAAAGTTTATTAAAAATAATTTTAATTTGAAATCAAAATAAATTGCTGTTCGACAATAGCAAACCCCTTTGCAAGAAAGGAAAAATGAAGTCAAAACAAATTGAGCCGAGAGAAAATTTGCAGAAGCTACGCAGAGCCTGACTTGGTTTGGTAGCCTGTTTTTTAAATTAAAATCAACTTTTTTTTATCACATTTCTCCACCACAACATAGATCAGGTTTCATTTGTATTTTTAAAATTCCCTTTCCGCCACCTGTTGGCTATTGGTTGGTTTATTTCATTTGATTTGATTTCTGAATATTTCAACGCCAAAAAATTCTATTTTTTTTGTCTTGTTGGCTACAAAAATAAGAAATTTGCATACAAATTGAATTGATTTCTAAAATTTTGTTTCAAAAACAATTTTTTCTTTCATTTTTCCGCCGACAATATTCAACAAATTATTCAAGGCTTACAAATATGTTGACACTGTGGCAGGCAACAAAGTATGCTTTGGCGAAAGGGAGGGATGCATGTGCTCCCCTGGGGATTAATTGGAATATTTTTTTTATTTATGAGATGAAACAGAATATTTATGTTTCCCCTCAATGCATAAGAGAAATTAAAAAGAAAATATTTGTGGTTCGGCTCATATATTTCTCTTGTATATTTAAGGGGAATATTAAGCCCCTACATCAGCGATAAACGTCAATGATAAGGAAAGGTTCCTATAACAAAACCACTCCTTTGCCTTCTGACTAGGTATTATTTTTTTTGATTTTAACACAAAAGGCCAAGAGGTGTTTAAAGAAAATCACACATGAATTGGAAACAGCAATCCATGAACCTTGTGCTCAAACTCAAGAAAATCTTGCAATTTCCTTCGGTATTTGGAACACTCATACAAATTGGATACCTTCAAAAGCAAACCAAAATTCTGTAAAGAGAAAATACTTCAGCATAAAGCGAGATTTGCCAATAAGCACTTCTTTTATACTTTAAACCTCTCACACCATTTACTAACATGTATTTTACATTTTCAAATTAAATTTTTCAGCGATTTATTTCACTATCCTTGGCCAACTAATTCATTCAATAGAAAGTAGAACTTCTAAACTATCACATGCAAAAAATTTTATTCAAAAATTCCCAGCCGATCAAAAGTTATAAGCGTTTGAAAATTTGCTTTGACAGACACCACCCCTGCTGCAGCGTTCTATTGGACTGGTATTTTTAAACGCCTATAACTTTTGAACCGCTTGGAATTTTTGAATGAAACTCTTAACACGCGATATTTTAGAACTTCCACTTTTTATTGAAAGTATTAGTTTTTTAAAAGCAATGGTCTAAATAGGTGAAAATTTAATTTAAAAATTAAAACACATTTATTACCAAATTATTTCACTAGCTTTAGGAATCTAATGTATTCAACAGAAAGTAGGAGTTCTAAACTATCCCATGCAAAAAGTTTCATTCGAAAATTCCCAGCCGATCAAAAGTTATAAGCGTTTAAAGAAACTAGTCTGCCATGTTAGCAGAGCTACCAACCAACATTTTCGTTTTAAGAAATTTTCAAAAATTCTGTAAAACACCAGGCGAACAGAATGCAGTAGTAGGGGTATTTTCGTCAAACTAATTTCTTTAAACGCTTATAACTTTTGAACCGTGGGGAATTTTTGAGTGAAACTTTTTGTATGGGATAGCTTGGAACTTCTACTTTCCGACGAATGTATTAGTTTTTTAGAGATAATGGACTAAATAGGTGAAAATTTAATTTGAAAATTTAAAACACATTTATCACCGATTTATTTTACTATTCTTAGGAAACTAATACATTATACAGAAAGTAGAACCTCTGAACTATCACTTGCAAAAAATTTCACTCAAAAATTCCAAGTGGTTCAAAAGTTATAAGCGTTTAAAAATACTAGGCCAACAGAACGCTGTTGCGGGGTAGTTTCTGTCAAAGCAAACTTTCAACGCTTATAACTTTTGATCGGCTGGGAATTTTTGAATGAAATTTTTTGCACGTGATAGTTTGGAACTTCTACTTTCTGCTGAAACTATTTGTTAACCGACGATAGTGAAATAATTCGATAATAAATGTGTTCAAAATTTGTAAATCAAATTTTAACCTATTTGGTCCATTATCTCTAGGAAACTAATGCATTCAGCAGAAAGTAGAAGTTCTAAGCTAACACATGAAAAAAGTTTCATTCAAAAATTCTGAGCGGTTTAAAAGTTATAAGCGTTTAAAGAATTTAGTTTGCCGAAAATACCCCTACTACTGCATTCTGTTCGCCTGGTATTTTAACGAATTTTTGAAATTTTCAAAAAACCAAATTATTAATAAATCTCTGGGTCTTCCTGTCATATTTAAAAATTTAAAATGTAGGCATACTTTTAGGGTATAGAAAATAAAACTAAGCACCCTGTTGCAAAATTTTTATAACAGGGTGCCCGTTTTTTAACTGAAAGAGGTTTTCAAAAATTTCAAAATTTTTTTTAAAACACCAGGCGAACAGAATGCAGTAGTAGGGGAAACTTTTGGCACGTGATAGTTTCGAACTTCTACTTTCTGCTGAATGTATTAGTTTCCTTGAAATAGTGAATTAAATTGGTGATAAATGTGTTTTAAATTTTTAAATTAAATTCTCACCTATTACGTCAATTATGTTTAAGACAGTAATACATTCGTCAGAAAGTAGAAGTTCTACACTATCGCATGCAAAAAATTTCATTCAAAAATTCCCAACGGTTCAGAAGTTATAAGCGTTTAAAAATACCCGGCCAATAGAACGCTGTAGCAGGGGTAGTTTCTGTCAAATCATATTTTCAAACGCTTATAACTTTGGAACTGCTGGGAATTTTTGAGTGAAATTTTTTGCATGTGATAGTTCAGAGGGTCTACTTTCTGTTGAAACTATTTGTTAACCAACGATAGTGTAATAATACGATAATAAATGTGTTCAAAATTTGTAAATCAAATTTTAACCTATTTGGTCCATTATCTCTAGGAAACTAATGCATTCAGCAGAAAGTAGGAGTTCTAAACTATCCCATACAAAAAGTTTCAATCAAAAATTCCCAACGGTTTAAAAGTTATAAGCGTTTAAAGAAATTAGTTTGACGAAAATACCCCTACTACTGCATTCTGTTCGCCTGGTATTTTAACGAATTTTTGAAATTTTCAAAAAACGAAAATGTTGGTTGGTGGCTCTGCTAACATGGCAAACTAGTTTTTTTAAACGCTTATAACTTTTGATCGGCTGGGAATTTTCGATTGAAACTTTTTGCACGTGATAGTTTAGAACTTCTACTTTCTGTTGAATGTATTCGTTTCTTAGGTATAAAAGACTAAATAGGTAAAAATTTAATTTGAAATTTTAAAACACATTTATCACCGATTTATTTCACTATCCTTGGTTAACAAATAGATTCGGCAGAAAGTAGAAGTTCTAAGCTATAATATGCAAAAAATTTCATTCAAAAATTCTGAGCGGTTCAAAAGTTATAAGTGTTTGAAAATATGCTTCGACAGAAACCACCCCTGATGCAGCGTTCTATTGGCCTAGTATTTTTAAACGCATATAACTTTTGAAGCGCTGGGAATTTTCGAATGAAACTTTTTGCATGGGATAGCTTAGAACTTCTACTTTCTACTGAATGTATTAGATTCCTAAGATTAGTGAACTAAATTGGTTAAAATTTAATTTGAAAATTTTGAAACCAAGTTTATGAAGCTTTTAAAGGGAAAACAGTGTAAAAAACAATTTTTTGGGGCGAGGCGACTGATGATGAATGCCCCTTCATTTACTAGAAATAACCGATATGTTTGAACTTTAATATGATCTGAATCTGAGAATGCATGGTAGAGTTTCTTTGTAAATTTTATTTTTTAAATGTTTTTCTGTTTTTTAAGAAAATATTTTTGTTTTTAATTGAAATCACACGAGTATTTTAAAGCTTAAAGATCATATTTTTGTAGTTATTTCTATTAAATTTTTTTTGCTTTTTATGTTTTTAATTCAAATTAAAGTTTAATTAACGTTGTTTCACTATCATGTGGATCGATGTCAGCATCATCATCCTCATGCTCGGTAGGTAGTTGTTGATTTAATTGGGCAGCAGCTAAAGCTACGAACGGAAGTGTTGTATCCTATTTGATAAACATTTAAGGAAAAAATTAAAAAATCTTTTGTATTAAAGAGAGAAATACCAAAGCTTACTTCGACCATTATTTTCGGTTTTGTCATCGCCTTCAGCGCACTCTTGGTGGGCCTTTTGGCCCGAAATCTGTTCATTTTTGGCCTGTTCACACAGGCGGAATGCTTCTAAAAATTCATTGAGTTCAACGAGACCGTTTTTATTCAAGTCCAACATGCGTCACATATCACGAGACAATTGTTTAAGTGTATTGGTGCCGGGTAAATGTTTTTCCAAGAGATCACACACATCCACTGAATTCGCTAAGGCAAATATGACCTAGACGACAAAGGAAAACATTGAATAAAAGGCACTTACCAGGGCTAAATTTTAAAATCTGTAAATTTACCTGACTGATTCGCGTCCAGTATATGGAAAATGTCCTCTAAACTGCTGACATTTTTATATTAAAAGTTGGCCACACTGGTTTCTTGTTCCTGAGCTTCGATCTGAAAAAAAAAAAAAAAATTATTTTATAACAAAGTTGTCGGAATAAAGGTGATGTTATCCAATACTATAATATGTTATTGATAACTACAATATGTTATCGATAACCACAATATGTTATCGATAACTGTTATATGTTTAAACGGTAACATTGAGAACTACAATATTTATCGGTGACATCTTATTGATAAAATTTTATCGGTGACTATATATGTAATATGTTATCGATAACTGAAATATGCTATCGACAACACCGATATCTATATATGTTATTGACAATATCGGTAACATTAAAATCTACAATATGATACCGATAACGACAATATTTAATTGATATCAAGTTATCGATAACTATAATATTGATAACAATTATTGCGACAGCTATAATATGTTATTGATAACATCAACAGCTACAATATGTTTTCGAAAACACCGATAAATACAATATGTTAGCGATAACACCGGGAACTACGATATATTCTTCATAATAGGCATAGCCAACCATAACAAATATGCGACATCGATGTTATCGATTCCTTTATGTTTTTATAAATATTTGTACTCACTATTGTATCCGTGTCCAATAGCTCTAAAGTGGTTAAATAGTTAACCTTATTGGCTGGACCATAATCGGCCGAAGGACCCAAACGACGACACAATAGACGCCAAGGTAAACCCTAATTAGTGGCCTTCTCCATGGCCTCACACCACTTGGAAACAGTGATCTGACCTTTATTTCACAAATTGCTTTTAATAACAAGAGAATCAAATCTAAAGGAATTCATAATCAAACTTACCTTAGCTTCTTTGGATCATGTTTCTTCAACTCGGCCATCAATTCATTCCTTTTGGCTCTTAGGCGTGCTCCCAACTGTCTAATGGCTGAACTTTGGACAATGCCGACACGTTGGCGGAATGCTAATTGACGTGGTTTTAAGGCAGGCGATATATCTTTTATAAAATGTGGCTCCAAATGAGGATTTAATTTATATTAAATTACGATTGGACCCTATGACATACTAATTGGAAGCTGAGAATATGGTTATGACTTTATCGTCACGAGTAAACTCATGGTAACGCACCAAACAGACTAGCTTGTGTTGTTCAAGTAAATTTTTGGTAATATCTGGTCTAAAATGGGTGCCACTGCCACATAAACTTTTTGGCAAATAGGCTTCATTGTTCTGGGGATCGCACCACATAATGTTGAAGAGCTAGAAAGACAGAGAAATTGTTGAGAAATTATGAAAATTTGTTGTAAAACTAGGAGTAGTATTTGGAGATCAAACAACCAGCCGGTTCAACGCCAAAGCCTAAAATCCAAGTCACCGAATTAGTGCTTTCAATTAAAATTTGCTTTGAGCTGAGCTGAGATCGATACGAAGGAATAATTACCGATTAACGAAAGTGTTACTGAATGAAATATGGTGTCAGACATGAAGCCGTAATATCTTCTTATGACAATGCTCGAATACATGTTGGAATTCCACTTAAAGCCTGTTATCGTTTTGAAAGTCAAGAAGAAAATTGTAAGCCGTTTGAGCAGGTTACCGATGCCCTCCAAAGAATTTCATGTGTAAGCCGCTTACCGTATGATTCTCTACCGGGTATTCATTGGTCTGCCCCCCCCCCTAAAAACAGTGTAAAAAAACAATTATTTGGAGTACAGCCTAGCGACTTGATGATAAACGCCCCTTCAGTTACTAGAAACAGCCAGTATGTTTGGACTTTAATATGATCTGAATATGAAAATGGGTCGTAGAGTTTCTTTGTAAACTTCTCGTTCGAGTTAACATATCTTAGAGCAATTTAATAGTTTTCTATGGTCAATAGTGATAAGAAATGCATAAATAAGGGAGTGTGCCTACACATTGCATGAATATATACCCAAAGTAGAAGGATTTAAGTGGATTGAATTGATAATTCAAGGAAGAATTGCCGATCTTTTGTAAATATTGTTCGAGTAATAGTTGTGGGTGTTACTACAACAGCCTGTATGGAATCGTTTGATTGTTCTGGTAACGATTTTGGTGGAATCTATTTGGTTGTGAAAGAAAGAAAGAGGAATGTAAAGAGTATTGGATTCGATCATGCCCCTCTGAAGGAATGTTTTAACACTTTTGATACAAATTTTTCGGGAACTCCATTATACAACGATTGTGCCATTAATTCCATTCCACTGGTGTCTATAGAAAACTTTTGTTATCGACTGTTTTTCTATAGAAAATTTTGTTATCGACTGAGTTCCTATAGAAAATTTTGTTATCGACTGATTTTATATAGAAAATTCTGTTATCGACTGAGTTTCTATAGAAAATTTTGTTATTGATAGATTTCTTATAGAAAATTTTGTGTTCGATTGATTTTCTATAGAAAATTTTGTTATCGACTGATTTTCTATAGAAAATTTTGTTATCGACTGATTTTCTATAGAAAATTTTGTTATCGAATGATTTTCTATTGAAAATTTTGTTATCGATTGATTTTCTATTGAAAATTTTGTTATCGATTGATTTTCTATAGAAAATTTTGTTATCGATTGATTTTCTATAGAAAATTTTGTCATCGATTGATTTTCTATAGAAAATTTTGTCATCGACTGATTTTCTATAGAAAATTTTGTTATCGAATGATTTTCTATTGAAAATTTTGTTATCGATTGATTTTCTATAGAAAATTTTGTTATCGATTGATTTTCTATAGAAAATTTTGTCATCGATTGATTTTCTATAGAAAATTTTGTTATCGATTGATTTTCTATAGAAAATTTTGTCATCGATTGATTTTCTATAGAAAATTTTGTCATCGATTGATTTTCTATAGAAAATTTTGTCATCGACTGATTTTCTATAGAAAATTTTGTTATCGAATGATTTTCTATTGAAAATTTTGTTATCGATTGATTTTCTATAGAAAATTTTGTCATCGATTGATTTTCTATAGAAAATATTGTCATCGACTGATTTTCTATAGAAAATTTTGTCATCGACTGATTTTCTATAGAAAATTTTGTTATCGAATGATTTTCTATTGAAAATTTTGTTATCGATTGATTTTCTATAGAAAATTTTGTCATCGATTGATTTTCTATAGAAAATTTTGTTATCGATTGATTTTCTATAGAAAATTTTGTCATCGATTGATTTTCTATAGAAAATTTTGTCATCGATTGATTTTCTATAGAAAATTTTGTCATCGACTGATTTTCTATAGAAAATTTTGTTATCGAATGATTTTCTATTGAAAATTTTGTTATCGATTGATTTTCTATAGAAAATTTTGTCATCGATTGATTTTCTATAGAAAATATTGTCATCGACTGATTTTCTATAGAAAATTTTGTCATCGATTGATTTTCTATAGAAAATATTGTCATCGACTGATTTTCTATAGAAAATTTTGTTATCGATTGATTTTCTATAGAAAATTTTGTTATCGACTGATTTTCTATAGAAAATTTTGTTATCGACTGATTTTCTATAGAAAATTTTGTTATCGAATGATTTTCTATTGAAAATTTTGTTATCGATTGATTTTCTATAGAAAATTTTGTTATCGATTGATTTTCTATAGAAAATTTTGTCATCGATTGATTTTCTATAGAAAATTTTGTCATCGACTGATTTTCTATAGAAAATTTTGTTATCGAATGATTTTCTATTGAAAATTTTGTTATCGATTGATTTTCTATAGAAAATTTTGTTATCGATTGATTTCATATAGAAAATTTTGTTATCGACTGATTTCATATAGAAAATTTTGTTATCGACTGATTTTCTATAGAACATTTTGTTATCGATAGATTTCTTATAGAAAATTTTGTTATCGATAGATTCCTTATAGAAAATTTTGTTATCGATAGATTCCTTATAGAAAATTTTGTTATCGATAGATTCCTTATAGAAAATTTTGTTATCCATTGAGTTTCTGTAGAAAATTTTGTTATCGATTGATTTTCTATAGCAAATTTTGTTATCGATTGATTTTCTATAGAAAATGTTGTTATCGGCTGATTTTCTATAGAAAATTATGTTATCGATTGATTTTCTGTAAAATTTATTTGTTATCGATTGATTTTCTGTAAAATTTTTTTGTTATCGATAGATTTTCTATAGCAAATTTTGTTATCGATTGAGTTTCTATAGAAAATTTTGTTATCGAATGTTTTTCTATAGAAAATTTTGTTATCGATAGACGGTTAACCGTCAATTGCGTGTAATCTACGCCCAAACCATTCTGAATCTTGACCAGGAAGAAAACACACTTTTTGATGGGAGATTATGTGATTATTTCTTGCAGAAATTTTTATGAAATTAATTGAAAAGGTATCCAAATTAAGACATCACAACATTTTGAACTTTGACAGTTGATTTTGAAAAGTTATCGAAACTAATTACAGTTATTGTTATTAGGGAAGCAGTTACAGATAGTTTAAGTTTCTTGAACTTTAAGGGAACAATTAAAATTGACACTTTGAAACATATGGCACAGAGACTGACAAAGGAAAACACTTAGGCATGTTGCCAGTAAATTGTTTGTAATAAAGAGCAGTCGTGATATTTTTCTTTCTTTTTTATTAAATGCTCATAAAAAAATGTCAACATATTTTGAAAATCACTGTTCCTGAAACAGAAAAAACAGAATAAAAGACACAGGAATAGAGTGCAAAACAATTTCTACATAATTTAACAGAATCAATTGCAATTGTTGTGAAAGGATACGACAAAAAAAAAAACAAAAAAGGAACAACAAAATAATCACTTTTACACTGACTGACTGCCAGCCAGCCAGTCAGCCGGAGGACTTAAATGTCAAACAATAAAAGCAACACAAATAATTATATTGCATACACGCACCCCTCTCTCACTCACCCTTTGATAAATACAATACAAGTGACATCATGGCACTACACACAGCACACGGCACACAGCACACAATCATTGAATGCACTGACTCAGTACTTTCTTCAATTGCTGGGGTGCAAATAACAATTTGTTGATGTTAAATGTTATTGTTGCAACACTGGCACCCACCCACCCTTCTTTTGTCTTATGAGTGTTAACCTTTTTCCGGCTTACAATACACAAACATACACATACACGCGCGCATATACAATATCCGGAAATTGTTTGTGTAATTACAAGAGAGTGTTTGTCTAAATGTGATTGAAATTGTTCAGTGTTCAGTGACTTTTATTGACAATTTTTGTTTTTTCGGGCATGAAATATTGAAAACTTATAAAGAAGAGACAAAAAGGTTATCGACTTATCAAAACATGAAGATTAAGTGAACTCGGCTTAGTATCGGATTGTGTGATAACAATTTAAAGACAGCAGAAACACTGTTCCATTCCATTTTTATTTAAAAAATTAATTCCAAAGAATTGTTTTTAATAGAAATTCTATCGATAACATAATTTTCTGTTGACAACATAATTTTCTATAGGAAATCTTTCGATAACATAATTTTCTATAGAAAATCTTTCGATAACATAATTTTCTAAAGAAAATCTTTCGATAACAGAATTTGCTATAGAAAATATTCGATAACAGAATTTGCTATAGAAAATATTCGATAACAGAATTTGATATAGAAAATATTCGATAACAGAATTTTCTATAGAAACTCTGTCGATAATGAAATTTTCTATTGAAAATCAGTCGATAACACAATTTTCTATAGAAATCTTTCGATAACAAAATTTTCTATAGAATATCATTCGATAACAAAATTTTCTATTGAGAATCTTTCGATAACACAACATTCTATAGAAAATCTTTCGGTAACACAACTTTCTATAGAAAATCATACGATAACACATTTTTCTATAGAAAATCTTTCGATAACAACAATTTTCTATAGAATATCATTCGATAACACAATTTTCTGTAGAAAATCATTCGATAACACATTTTCTATAGAAAATCTATCGATATAACACAATTTTCTATAGAAAATCAGTCAATAACAAAATTTTCTATAGAAACTCAATCGATAACAAAATTTTCTATTGAAAATCTATCGATAACAAAATTTTCTATAGAAAATCTATCGATATAACACAATTTTCTATAGAAAATCTATCGATAACAAAATTTTCTATAGAAAATCAGTCGATAATAAAATTTTCTATAGAAAATCAGTCGATAATAAAATTTTCTATAGAAAATCAGTCGATAACAAAATTTTCTATAGAAAACCAGTCGATAACAAAATTTTCTGTAGAAAATCAATCGATAACAAAATTTTCTATAGAAAATCAGTCGATAATAAAATTTTCTATTGAAAATCAGTCGATAACACAATTTTCTATACAAATCTTTCGATAACAAAATTTTCTATAGAATATCATTCGATAACAAAATTTTCTATTGAAAATCTTTCGATAACACAACATTCTATAGAAAATCTTTCGATAACACAACTTTCTATAGAAAATCATACGATAACACATTTTTCTATAGAAAATCATTCGATAACAACAATTTTCTTTAGAAAATCTTTCGATAACAACAATTTTGTTTAGAAAATCTTTCGATAACAACAATTTTCTTTAGAAAATCATTCGATAACAACAATTTTCTTTAGAAAATCATTCGATAACAAACTTTTCTATAGAAAATCATTCGATAACAAAATTTTCTATAGAAAATCATTCGATAACAAAATTTTCTATAGAAAATCTTTCGATAACAACAATTTTCTTTAGAAAATCTTTCGATAACAACAATTTTCTTTAGAAAATCATTCGATAACAACAATTTTCTTTAGAAAATCATTCGATAACAAAATTTTCTATAGAAAATCTTTCGATAACAAAATTTTCTATAGAAAATCTTTCGATAACACAATTTTCTATAGAAAATCTTTCGATAACACAATTTTCTATAGAAAATCTTTCGATAACACAATTTTCTATAGAAAATCTTTCGAAAACAAAATTTTCTGTAGAAAATCTAGCGATAACAAAATTTTCTATAGAAAATCATTCGATAACAAAGTAAATAAATGTTCTCTAAATCCTTCAAAAACTTTTTATAGATTTTTTTGTATATTTTTTTACAGCATCTGTGTACAAATAGTGAAGTGTCTGCAGAGTTTTGTTTTCTTCAAGTGTCACTAAATAGTTGACAAGACCATTATAACTGTTGAATATTGTGGCATGAGTGTTATGCTCGCACATTGTCCAATGATAGAGACAGAAATGCCCAACCATATCTTAATTTAACACCCGGTACCAGTCACTAATTTCTTAAATACGGAAAATAAAACGGCATTTGAAGACAGTGAGAGAGAGTGACAAAGTAAAGCGTTTTCTAAAGTGATTCCGAGTAGTGAGTCAATATTTATTTTGAAATAGTAAAACGTGACCAGAACGTGATAAAGAACATTTGCTAGGGAGACACACACAAAATAAAAATCGAGAAACGAAGAAACAATATTGAAAAGTAATTAAAAAAAATGACATTAAAAAGACTATAAAAACAACAACAGTAACAGAGACTTGAAGTGCATTATAGAGCACATAAAACCATATACAGAGAGAAATGAAATAAAATTTAAAAAAAAAAATTAAATAAATAGTCCAAGAAATTATTGCAGCGTCAGCAATTAACGCTGAAAGTCAATGACCCAACAACCAGTCGCACGGGTTTGGGTTACGGTTCGAGTAAATTTTTTTTTGCTTTTTCTGCAACAAAAATAACAAAAATTAAGTGACAATGAAATTAATTTTTATATTTTTAATGGCATTAACCTGTGGTACGTAGTATGTATAAATAATAAAATTATTGCATAATAATACGGGAGAAAGTAGGTCACGATTAAACGCCAGCGTTTTGTAATACAAAACCGATAAAAAAACAGTCGTCAAAACTGTGCTATCGGAACACGAATTGTTGAAAAAAATAATTGTTTTAAAAGAAGCCATTCTTAATTTAGTATTAAATTTAAAATCTCTTCCTTTTCCTTTTCCAGCCCATGCCTTTTTCTTCAAACTTCACCAGAAATTATCCGAAAAAGATGATGACAACTCCACTTATCACAGCAAATCCTCTCAACCCCTGTTTGGTTTACCATCCTTATTCCATAAATTAAGGGAAAAACCGAATCTCTTTGAAAAATTGGCTCAAAAAAATGAAAGACTCGCCGAAAAGTTTGAGGAGAAATTGGAAAAATTAAGTGAAAAACTGGAGGCACAATTCGAGGGCAAACATAAAGATAAATTTGATGAGAAGCTGTGGTCTTTGTTAGAGGAAAAATTGAATAAAAAATTGACAAACCCGCTAGAAATACTACCGCCATCTTATCCAAAGCCAGCAGTACCATCAGCTTATAATCACCATCACTCATCACCTTATGGATGCGATAACGATTGTAAGCCATCTTATTCACCTGTAGTACCGTCAGCTTATAATCACCATCACTCATCACCTTATGGATGCGATAATGATTGGAAGCCATCTTATTCACCTGTAGTACCATCAGCTTATAATCACCATCACTCATCACCACCTTATGGACGCCATAACGATTGTAATGATGACTCTTACGGATATTTTACATGAATTTGAAAAGTTTCCACGTGGAATAAAATTTCTTTTTAAAAAAATTTGTCAATAAAACTGTGTTTAATTAGTGAAATATTGAAAATAAACAAGTTATCGAAAATAAAATAATTATCGAAAAACATTGGCCGTTACAACCCTTTAGAAACTAAGGAAAATCTGACGATAACAAAATTTTCTATAGAAAACCTTTCGATAACAAAATTTTCGTATAGAAAACCTTTCGATAACAAAATTTTCATATAGAAAACCTTTCGATAACAAAATTTTCATATAGAAAACCTTTCGATAACAAAATTTCCATATAGAAAACCTTTCGATAACAAAATTTCCATATAGAAAACCTTTCGATAACAATATTTTCACATAGAAAACCTTTCGATAACAAAATTTTTTATAGAAAATCAGTCGATAACAAAATTTTCAATAGAAAATCTTTCGATAACAAAATTTTCTATAGAAAACCTTTCGATAACAACATTTTCTATAGAAAAGCTTTCGATAATAAAATTTTCTACAGAAAACCTTTCGATATTTCCATAGAAAATCTTTCGATAACAAAATTTTCAATAGAATATCTGTCGATAATAAAAATTTCTGTAGAAAATTTTTCGATAACAATTTTTTTTTACATAAAATCTGTGGATAACTGTGGTGACTGCTGGATAGTAAATTGACATGTAGGGATGAGCCCTCAGGAAAGCCGTGGCGTATCATAATGCGAGGAAATCCAGGGCATGCAACCCAGTAATTATACAGTGGAAGTCTACCATGATGATCAGACTAAAAGCGAGTTGTGGGACAATTGTGTGGACAGACAAAGCCCAGCTGAAATCGATGGAATAAAACCTCTACCACAGCGGAGCTAGAAGACCACTCACCACGCTACTCACGTATAAAATTAACGCACACAACATGAGTGGTTTGAGAAGCTAGACCGTAATCTTAACTAAAGGGTTGTGATGGCCTATTATGTATATGTACGTATGTATAAAGGAATTTGAAGAGTCTGGAAGCATTACAGATGTGGCCAGGCACTGCAGGAAATATCGCTTCTGATAATGTAAGTGTAAGCGAATAATTCGAATTTGTCGATTTCACTGATTATCGGGAAGAGCTTTATGTTTTTGCTACTTAATCAATGATTGGGTTACTTACTATCCTCAGCGCTATGGCTGTATGAAAACCTTTAAAATTTTAAATAAAATTTTCAAATTTTATGAAAGTTATCGATATTTTTTCCCTTCAACAGCTTTAGTATTTGAAAACATTACTGTCTATATATTTTTAATTAAATTGAGAAATTTTTTTGTTGTGGAAAAGTTTTATGGTTAATTTTGTGCTAAGATAACAATTTGTTATCGATTATTGTAATTTATGTAATCGGAGTATTATTTATTAAATTCTAAATCCTATTACAAGTTAATTGATTAAGTTTTTTAATATTATTCTCGAATTTATCATGATTAATTTAATTTAATTTTCGTTTTGTAATTAAAACAACACAAAGAACAGAAAAAAAAACTTGCCTTTAATGCCTTAAAATTTGTCTCGCTGGCAAATAATTTACAGAGAGAGAGGAGAGAGAAACTCAATTAATATTATTTATTAGGCTTTTGTATGTGATATTATATATCGTATGTGTGTTCACTCTCTCAACACATATGCCATGTACGAGAGTATTAATGTCGGCGATAAACATTTAACTGTATTGTGTAGTCAGCCAGCCATATTGATAATGTTAACAGGGGGATTCGTACGTATACGAATATTATTAGTTTGATTCCCGTATTGTTGTTATTGTTAATAATGCCGTTATTGTTATTGTTTGTAGCTGCTGCTGTTGTTGATAATAATAATGACGATGATGGTGTTAATTATTAAGTTTAAATCTTAATTAATTACAACCTAAAGCAATACGTACGGTGTGTACGTTATAATATAATAGACACACACACACACGCTTACAATATACAACACATGTACTTGAATAAATACAGGCACACAAGCATACAATAAAACTCGTTAAAGTTTTCTTAATAAGTTTTCTTACAACAGACTGATGGTTTATTTACACGCACATACGCACACATACTCACACATATGTGTATAAACATACAGGCAGCCATGCATAGAAGGAGCGTCGTGTTTTATAAATAAATAAACGAACGAATGAAAATATAAACACAAACGATGAGATTAGAAGGATAATACGGTAAAGGCTGTTTGTAAGGGAGAATACGTAGAGGTTTTTTTCTCTCTCTTGTTGTGTAAGACTCTCTGCTTACTTTTATTGTTGTTTTCTTATGGAGGCGTAAAGAAGAAATTCTTCTGTTTTGAAAACAACATAGGGCCTGTGGCACTCTATTCTCGCGCTCATACCGAGACTGTGTATGTATTTTCTTATTGATATGCCACAGTCTATTAGGAGTTCTTCAATGCAGGTGCCATTTTACAATTTCTGTCTGAGTGTACTAAAGTCGCCGTAGTCAAGTAGGTATTGTGTTGAGTTATTAGTCATGAGGTTTCGGGTTCAAACCCCAGTTCAGCCATCTCCAACAAAACAAAATATAAAGAAATTTTTTCTCGTCATTTCCAATAGTCTGTCGTTCGGAGTCGACTGTAGGTTCCACCACTCATGTATAAAATTATCTCACACACACATAAGTGGTGTGAGAAGCCTGACTGAAGGCTTGTCATGACCAATTATGCATATATACTCGTACATATGTTGTATGCACTGTAGTCCATTTAAGAGAGTCTTTACTGTACTCTTTGTACAGTATTGGCTTGTTAAATAAGTAACGATGCGTGTTAAACTAAAGATTGCGTTGAGTGTTTGCTGCATCAATAATTTCTAAACGAAGGTTGGCTTTCCTAAACTCTATGAAGGTCTCTTAATAATTTTGAAAATTATCATACAACCCTCGTTAGATTAAAAACTACTGCTTTATATACACAAACTGTTATTCCAAACCCTTCAAAAGTGGTGGCAGATTAACAGAATCGAGTTATCGAGGAAAACTGCATTTTATTAAAATCTCATGGCTAAATACATATCCAAACGGTCTTTGCTTAAATATTATATTTCCCATTTTCTTCCCTTTTTCCCCCCTTTTTTCCAGTAGGAAAAGTTCATTTTTCTTGTGTTATTTATTTATTTAAGTTAGAATATCAGTTTTTATTTGGTTTTCTCAGGCTAAAAACGTATGCAATTGAGAGATAAAGTTTCATTAAATTTTCTACTTCGTATACAGAGTGGGGGAAATCCATTACCCTCTCTTCCGGCTTATTTTAAAATGTTAAGCATTAATTAGTTTCAGTCTAAAGTTATCGATAAAATTAAAAGAAATATTTTATTAAAACGTTAATGAAATGTGAACTTAAGAAACAAAGCCGTTTGCTTTAGTTTTAGAATGAAAAAAGTACTAAAGTTATCAAAAGTACTTTTTAAACGAGTGTCGTACACAATTCCCACTTTGCCTGAAAAAAGTACTAAAGCTACAGAAAGTAGTTTTTAAATGAGTGCCGCACACAATCCCCTCTTTGCTTGAAAAAAGTACTAAAGTTACAAAAAGTACTTTTTAAACGAGTGTCGCACACAATTCCCACTTTGCCTGAAAAAAGTACTAAAGCTGTAGAAAGTATTTTTTAAACGAGTGTCTCACACAATTCGGTCTTTGCCTGGAAAAAGTACTCAAATTGCAAAAAGTACTTTTTAAGCGAGTGTCGCACATAATTCCCACTCTGCCCAAAAATTATTAAATTGCACAATTCCCCCTTTGCCTGAAAGAAGTACTCAAATTGCAATAAGTACTTTTTAAACGAGTGTCGTACACAATTCCCTCTTTGCCTGGAAAAAGTACTAAAACTGCAGAAAGTATTTTTTAAGCGAGTGTCACACACAATTCCGTCTTGGCCTGAAAAAAGTACTTAAGTTTCAAAACGTACTTTTCAAACGAAAAAGTACTAAAGTTGCAAAAACAACTTTTTAAATGAGTGGAGCACACTGTGCCCTCCTTTCCTGCTCCTATAATTTACTTTTCGGTATTTCAGCATAATGCTCTGCATAGGTAGGGAATATCCTGAGTATTGGTATGATTTAGAAAGAAAAAATTGTGGTCTTATTACTACAGAGGAGGCAAGCAGTGCATAGATTTAAAGTTGGTGAAAATAAAGCAGCTCATTAAGGCTAGAAGACTTCACAAACTTCTCACAGAGGCAAGCAATATAGGCTCTATAAGGACGGTTAGTGATTCATGGACTCTCTCGAATGAAGAGGCTCTTACGGTCCGTTTCAGCAGCACTTGATACCTACAACAAGTTAGTTTTAGTTTGGACTAAGGAACCCTTTATTGTGTCATTAGCTCGCTTAAACGTTTAAAATAAAATAGGTTTAGGTTTAGGTCGGACTGGTAGCTCTGATATCACAAGGCTCGCTTGAGCACGCATAGCGGCCCGTTGTGATGCCGTGGGTGAACGCCGTCCCTGTACTGACCAAGTTCCACCAAAATCAGGGAAGTGAAAGAACTTGGTCAGAGCAAGGGCTGCACATCAAAAGCACGACTGGAAAACCAGCCAGAAAGTTTGATGAACGAAGCTATATCCTTGATATCAATAGATGATAGCTCCGTCAAGCTGACAAGAAATGGGGAGCCAAATAACCTATATCTACACCTAGCAAGAGACAGGCACTGCTAAAGATTGTGGATAACAGTCTCCTCTTCCTCAGCGGATCAGCATCCACGGCAGAAGTCGTTAAATGGGAGCCTCATTCTTTCCGCGTGTCTATCCATAACGCAATGACCTGTAAGCATGGGCACTGTGGTTGAGATGATGTCTCGACCAAGACCAAGTAATTGGTTGGTACGACGGTCTATCCATCAAGGGCCAGGTGAGTCTAGCGGTGGAGCAGGACTCCTCATTGATCCAGGATAGGTTGGCGTCCCGAAAGAATTTCCGCGCAATATCCAACTTGATAGAGGCAAGTGGCATACCCAATGCAATTGAAGAGGATGCCGGAAGGAACGCACCAGCTCTGGCGGGCTCATCGGCCCTACAGTTTCCCGAAATGTTACTGTGCCCGGGGACCCACATTAGTGAAACACTGGTGAAGCGCCCAGAAAGAAGGTTTAAAATAAATTGAAAGCATCTGATATGTGTGATTTCTTCATTGCATTATGCCTTAAGTGCTCGCTGTTAAGTGGAGAGAGTATTTCCTTCCCTAAGGCTAGGCAAACATTGGAATGGGTATGTGCAATGCGATACGGTCTAACGTATTATACGAGGGATTGGTCCACTGAGACTGTAGAAGGCTAGACTACTTAGACTGACTTTCAGTACGAGTCCTAAGACGTTGTACTTCGGCCCAAACCTTTCGAAAACAAACAAATGAAGGAAACCTTTTAGCAGAATTCCCAATCGGGTGAGTGTTGTTGTTGTAACAGTTCGGCTGTTGTCTCCGGAAGCTTTTCCCTGTATATAAGATAAAGATGGATTAGTAATTTTAGTTTATATGTTCTGTTGGTTGTGTGCCATGTAATTCGGATGGGATGGATTGGAGATGGGAATGTTGTTGTTGGTTGTATGTGTGTGTTGTTAACGTAATGTGGTAGGTAGTCCGAGGAAGTCAGCTGTTGTCGTAGGGTTCAGCCATAGGTCTACGGGTTGTAGGGCTGTCGGTTTCGCTAGACAGCTAAAAATGTGCACCGTATCGTGTGGTGTCTGGTTGCCCAATGGGCAGCTGGCCTGGGTTCCCGAGATGATCCTAGCCCTGTAGTTATTCAGGAAGTTCGACCATACTGATCTTAGCTGGGCCAGAACAGTTCTCGTGACTCTTGGAAGCTGCCTTTCCGAATCGGCTATAGGTGGTGGGTGCCGATTAATGACCCTATTATGGCTGAGCTCGTCTCTGTCCGTCGCGACGATGGTATGATGGAGGGCATTTTGTGCCTCCACGACGGACAGTGTATCAGTTATGAGGTGGACGATGTCCGAGTTGTAGGTAGTGAGGTCTTGTCTTATGCGGCGTGGAGGGGGATCATTCAATACTATGTGGTGGTTTGGATGAGAAGGTTGGTAGCAGGCTATGAGGAATTGTTTAGTTAGCAGCTCGTTGTGTCTTCTAACCGTCAGCATCTTCGTCTCATCATGGAGGTGGTCTATACTAGTCATCCTCATGCAGCCGGTGGCTACTCGCAGGGCGTTGTTCTGTGACGCCTGTAGTGCCCTCCACTGTGTGTCACTCAGGAATGATGTCCAGATTGGAGCCGCATAGTTGAGGAGAGACCGTCCGATAGCCTTATAGGTGGAGAGGATGGTTTCCTTGTCCATTCCCCATGTGGTGCCTGCCAGTGCCTTTAGGATCTTCTTTCTTTTCTTCACGCTGGCGTTGATGTTAGTCGCATGTGTGGCGAAGTGAAGTAAGTTGTCGAAGGTGACCCCGAGGATCTTTGGTTACCTAACTGTGGGAATGATGTTCCTTCCACTGCGACGTTTAACGTTCTTCTTACTTCCTTCGTCCATGTCGTGAAGAGGGACTCCGTTGATTTCGGTGCAGATATTCGTAGTTTTCTTTCACGAAAGAATTCCACCAAGGACGAGAGGTAGGTCGTTATGTTGGAGCTGACTTCGTCGATGTTTACGACGTCGATGTTTACGGGGTTAGTGTAGTCAAATTAGCTGTCCATAGCTGATGGTTGTGTTATTGGCACCCACGTGGGCCGTTGAGAGGATCAAAAAAGACTTCCAAATACTTTTTGGTACTAAAGCAAAAATTAAACTGAATTTCTCTCTCCTGGTACTTTTTATGTTAATTTGGTACTTTTTTTTTGTACTTTTTTATTCATTACATTTGAAGACGCCTTATTTGAAAATATTTCTTAAATTCTCTGTCATGAATTTTTTTTTTACAATTTCATTCCACTGTGCCTAACCACCTACCATTGCACGCATGATTTCGAAAACACCACAAAAAGCATTCCATTGACCGTAATAATCAATTATTTTGTGCCATTCATTCCACAGCAGTCAACTATTTAATCAATTAGAAAAATACCAAAAACAACCACTGTACGTGTCAGTTGTAGCCACAAAATTAAGACAATTCAAGTGGCTAAAACCACACATACACACACACACACAGAGAGTACACAGAGTTGTGGTCTAAATAAAGTGGAAAGTATAAAGTCGAGGTTATTGGCTTAAAGAAAATGCACTGCAAACACGTTAACAATTCAGTTCAGACACGTTCTTAGAAAAAAAATGCGTTCATGCTTCTTAATGGCTTTGATGGCTTTGGCAGGTGAGTCCTAAAGATACTCCGTCTGTGTCAAGGGTAAACAGTTAAAATAATTGGTTTCTTCCTTAGCTTTCATCTTTTTACTGACCTTGCAACAGGCCCAATCAGCTACTTTGTCCTTCTTAATGCCAAAACATGACAAAAGATTTGTTTTGCTTAGAAGCGCTGTGACTCAAATACAAGACACTTTTGGTGACCAGGTAACAGAGGAGACTCAAAACCCTGAAGAGCAGGAAATTACAGAAGACCCTGAAGAAATTCACACTGATGGCCCACAAAAGAGGAGTAGTGAAGATGATGTAACCGTGAATCCAGAAAGTACAACAGAAAATGAGACCACATCTGGCCCTGAAGCTAGAAGTGAAATGGAGGCCCAGTGGACTCAACAACCCTCAGAAGCTGCAACCGTTGAAGCTCAAGAAACCACAACCGAACAACCAAATCCTTTTGAATTATACACTGAAGGAGTAGACACTCTAGCAATGGAAGAAACTGACACCGAAACTACTGAAGATCAAAAGTTCAGCACTCCACCCAAACCAACTAATTTTAGATCTCAAGATCGAGAAACTCATGCCTTAGTAGAGGCGGAAACAGAAACTGCCAAGCCTGATTGGAACACTCTCTCAGAAGCTGAAGATAAAACAACAGAAGCTCAAGAAATCGTCACCAACAACCAAACAGAGTTTATGGATGAAAATGTAACTGAGACGCCAGAACCGGAGGAAGCTTGAATTGTTAATTAACTCAGCCCTCACAAGAGGCAAATGTCTCGTATTTAAAAACACCTTTAGCACTGTTTTGAATTAGTTTTTAATAAATTTTAGGACAAGTAAAATCCTTTTAGAAAAAGAAATTAAAGCACACTTTTAGGCATTTACCCCCGTTATCGTAATAAACACTTAAGTTGGTAACATGATTCCAAGTTAATTACTCCTTCATTAGACTGGGAACATGCTAAGGGATGATGTTTGAAACCCAGTAAGAGGAATCTAATCCCCTTTAATATTAGATTAGAAAACCTAGGTTACTGTTACTATCCAAATATCTGGTTGTTGTCTTAGATAGGAGACTAAAATGTAAGTTGCACTTCAGTGTAGTAATTGGAAAGGTAGTAAGACCATAAGACCCTGTCATAGCCTTCTTTGCAATATATCAGCTCCAAACCCTTAGATGATGTATTCGCCGTAGACTGTATGGCCGGTTGTTTCATATGCCTTCCTAATCTGTTGGCCTATGTACAGGGATCTTCCTTGTTACCAAAGCTTGTCAACATATCACTACTTGGCTCTGCTTTTTGGTATTGCTTTGTGTACCTTGTGTTCAGATTCTTTAGCTGATCTTACTTTCCTCTGCCGCTTTCTTAGCTGTTGTCGGGCTTTGTAATGAACCCTACTCAGTCATCTCACCACATGTCATCATCGTGACATCTATATCTCGGTATTGAATGGTTTATCAAAGAGATCTACATTGTATTTCTTCGTTTTCGAAAATTCTCGGCATTTTATTCACGTATTGCGTACGATGCCTGAAGTAATGTAGTAGGATATCCAATACAAACTAGGAGACTATCCCCCCTACATACATATCTTTATGAAAATGTCAGTTATGAAGAGTGCTTTGAGTATGTAATTCGCGTCAGAGCTGGAATTCTCTGACGTAAGGTCACTTGAGTGCGTTAGGAAGCATGGACAAGTGTTCTATTGCATATCACATGCGGAGAATGGGTTTCAGGTTAGCTCTTACGGACCTGAAACGGCTTAAGGAACTGTTAGCTTCCACTCGCGTTCTTAGGAGCCGAGGTCCCTTTATGAAAAATGTGTCTGAAAATAGATTTTAAAATATAAAGGGTGTTTTTTATAGAGGTATAGAACTTTAAGTTGCAATAAAACAACGATTGATTATTCGATTGACATGAATTTTATTTATCCGAAAGATAATCTTGTGGCATTACATTTTAAATATGATTTCTGGCATATGACCGCCACGGCTGGCGCGGATGTAGTCCAATCTGGACGTCCAATTTTCGATGACTTTTTCCAACATTTGTGGCCGTATATCGGCAATAATACGGCGAATGTTGTCTTCCAAATGGTCAAGCGTTTGTGGCTTTACCGCATAGACCAATGACTTTACATAGCCCCACAGAGAGTAGTCTAGCGGTGTTAAATCACAAGATCTTGGAGGCCAATTCACAGGTCCAAAACGTGAAATTAGGCGGTCACCAAACGTGTCTTTCAATAAATCTATTGTGGCACGAGCTGTGTGACATGTTGCGCCGTCTTGTTGAAACCACATCTCCTGGACATCATCGTTATTCAATTCAGGAATGAAAAAGTTTGTAATCATGGCTCTATACCGATCACCATTGACTGTAACGTTCTGGCCACCATCGTTTTTGAAAAAGTACGGACCAATGATTCCACCAGCCCATAAAGCGCACCAAACAGTCAGTTTTTCTGGATGTAACGGTGTTTCCACATACACTTGAGGATTACCTTCACTCCAAATGCGGCAGTTTTGTTTGTTGACGTAGCCATTCAACCAGAAGTGCGCTTCATCGCTAAACAAAATTCGCTTATGAAAACCGGGAACAACGGTAATCTCGTTTTGGGCCCATTCGACGAATCTACGCCTTACTTGATGATCGTTTGGCTTCAAATCTGGCACGAGTTGGATTTTGTAAGCACGCAAATCAAGATCCTTTCGCAAAATCTTCCATAAAGTGGATGGACACAGATCCAATTCCTGTGCTCGATGGCGGATGGACTCATTCGGGTCTTCCTCAATGCTACGCTCTACAGCAGCAATATCTTCTTCTGTACGCACCGTACAGCGTCTCTGGGGATGCGAGTTATCAATAAGAGTAAACGTGGTGCGAAAACGTTCCATGGTTAATCGAATTAACTGCTCTGATGGACGATTTTGTCGACGATAAAATGGACGTAGTGCGCGATACGTTTTCCGCACAGAACCATTATTTTCGAAATAAAATTGCACTATTTGCAAGCGTTGTTCAGGCGTGAGTCTATTCATGATGAATTGCCAAACCAAACTGAGAATAAATCACTTGACAGCTGTTAAATCGGTCGCCATCTTGAAAAGTAATGCCAACTTAAAGTTCTATACCTCTATAAAAAAACACCCTTTATATCCACAGACGCAAACCAAGTCAGTTAACAGAGAGAGCTCTGGGGAGATAGATTTTAAAATCTACCTTCACACACATTTATGAATATGATTTATCGTAACAATAGTCTGCAAAACGTTGACCTTCACTACGTATGTGGAAAGAATTTTCAACCCCGCTGTAGTACAGTTTTCTATTGGCACTGTATACCAATACTTTGTTTACTTAAACAATGGCCCTAAAGGTTACTATTGAAAGCAAGATTTCCTTGCAAGCTTTCTAAGTGGGTTTTCCTTGTCTACGATTATCGCAACCATAGTCTCCAATTCATTGGGCCTTACTATATATATTCTTAGGATTTAAGTCCAACAGAAATTCTAGCGGCGTATACCAATGCTTTGTCTACTGAAACAATAGCTCAATAGGTTACTATTGATCCCAAGCTATTGATCACTGCAAGCTTTCTGCATTTACTCCCCTGACATGCATGCAATTTCCTGACTCCTCTATGTCCCATAAATAAGCAGGAACATTCCTCTCAGTTTCGTCCTTCTTCTAAATAGTTTGGCCCGGGTTTACACTTGATCTCATTGATATAAACAAAACATAAAGAACCATTGCATACTAAGGGTTTAATAATAATTTCAAAAAAGTGTTGCCTAGTTTAGGGTAACTTTTTAAAATAAATGATTTCTTTTGAAAATAATTCCTTGCTAGTTCTAAGAAGATTAAAATGCTTTATAAATATGATCTCTAAAGTAATTAAAAATATATTTAAAACAAGAAAACATTGCTTACCTTACCTTATAAAAAATTTAAAATATGTTGCATATTTTCAGGTTACTATATAAAAATTTTCCAGCCATCATCTCTCTTTTTTCTATTTTCTGAAAAGAAAAAAAATAAGAAAACAACATTATTACTCTGGTTTTTGGAGATTAATGTAACAATAGTTTAAATGTGTTACCTACTTTTAGGCTAAGTTTATAAAATAAATTAATATATATGAAATTAAACCTTTGCTAATTTTGAGAGAATTAAAATACATATTAAATGTAACTTTTAAAGCATTCAGAATTGTTTTATAAATGTAACAATAACAATTGCCTACTTTATGGCTCAATATGTCACAGAAATTGTCTTTTAAATTCAAAAGCTATTGCATACAATGAGATTGTTATACAAAAATTTCTCACCTACGATCTGCTTTTTTAATAAATAAATAAGCACAAGGTTTATAATGAAAATTATAAGATTTATTTAACAATAGTTTCAAAAGTGTTGCCTACTTTTAGGCTAAGTTTATAAAATAAATTACTTCTTATGAAAAGAATTCTTTGCTAATCTTAAGAGAATTAAAATACACGTTAAATATGACTTTTAAAGTATTCAAAATTGTTTTTCTTTTTAATGTAATAGCAACAATTGCCTACTTCAGGGCTTAATGTGTCACAGAATTTGTCTTTTAAATTCAAACGCTATTACATTGCTATACAAAAATTTCTCACCTACTGTGTCCTTTTTTAATAAATAAATAAGCACACGGTTTATAATGAAAATTATAAGATTTATTTAACAATAGTTTCAAAAATGTTGCCTACTTTAGGGTTATTTTATAAAATAAATTACTTTTTACGAAAAGAATTCATTATTAATGCCATGAACATTAAAATACTCTGTAAATAGAATATCGAAGGTATTCAAAATTATATTTAATACCAAAACGAAAAATTCATTGCCTACTTTAGGGCCAAATATTTTTTTTACACAAATTGGCCCTTCAATATTTCTACAAACTAAACTGAACTCAACTAAACTATGTGAAGTATTTTTATTGCAATCATTTATTATTTTCATTTAAAACATTCGTGCATGAGAATGTTTTGCTTATTTTCCTCAAATTTTGACAAATTATCCTTTTTATAACAGCATTAAGGATGGACGATACTTCAAAAACCTTAAACAAAAAAGGAGCATAAAAATGAAAGGAAGGAAATGAATTTTATAAAAGAAACACTCATGTTTAGGTAATAGAGACCCAACAGAACAGAACAGAACATAATAACATAAAATAACATGGCATGCAGTACAGAGAGAGAGAAATAACAGGACAAGAGTGCCCCTACGAAAAAAAACCAACTGTCTTTAGCATGAGTCATAGAGGAAAACAGAAGGAGACGGTCGGCAGCAGTAAACACTTTAGTAAACTCTCTTGAAGTGATGCAGATGATAAATGTTTCCCCAATGGCATGCAATTTTATGCATTACACTTGTCATATCATGAATTATACACCCAACACACATATACACTCTCCACTATCACTCTTCACTCTCTCTCTCTCTTGTTTTTTCTATTTTTTTTTTGCTACACTCATATATTCATAAACCATCTATATGAGTGCATGCATGTATGTGAATATGTCCATGAAATCATAGTCAATAAATGCTTGAAATTTTCTCCCCCTAGACCTTTTCAATGTAGGAGCTCTAAGGGTACGCAAAAAAACACTGTGAATGAATGCAATTTGAAAACTGCAAATGTATAAGTGTATTAAGCACACTGTGTGTGAATGTAAATGTGAATGTGAATGGCAAACAGCATGTTTATTTAAAGCTGGGAATTATGTGTAATTGGATTAAAGCAAAAAGGTACTGAAAGGAGATTAAAAAGTACTTTTCCGGGGGGCCAGAGAAGTGTATTAAATGGTGCATGACAAAATCTTGGAAAAACAGAAGAATTTTGGTAAAGAAAATGGTACTAAACGTACCTTTAAGGTACCTTTTTTATATGTAATTGGATTAAAGCAAAAGGCACTAAAAGGAGATTAAAAAGTACTTTTCAGAGCGGCCAGAGAAATGTATTAATCACCAGATGGACCAAACCTGGGAAACAGAGTTTTGTTAAATAAAATGGTACTAATTTACTAAAAAAAGGTAATTTAAAGGTACTGTTAAGACAAAAGGTACTAAATGTAATTTAGAAAGCACTTTTCCGGGGGCCAGAGAAGTAAGTTAATCTGGTATATCACAAAACTTTGGAAAAACAGGAGAGTATTGGTAAATAATATGGTACCAAACGGTCAAAAGAGGTACTTTAGTGGTACTTTTTTTTACACATGTCTGACGTATTTCATCAGAAGCACAAACGTGTTCAATAATGTTTGGAATTCATTGAAAAAAAGTGAGTTATTCGATTCGGATTATCCGCCTTCATAAAGATTTTGTTCATCAGCAACTCTGTCAACTCCGTATCTTCGTTATCTTGCGAAAAAAGTGAAAGAAACTGGCACCCTCATCGATAAACCAAAGCGTGAAAAGCCAAAAACAGTGCGTACACCCGAGAATATTGCTGCTGTGGCAGAAGGCGTGCGTGAAGCACCATCAACATCAATTCACCGTCGTTCTGAACAATTGAACATTTCGAAGACATCATTGAGACGAATTTTCCATAAAGGCCTTGGTATGACGCCATACAAAGTCCAATTGGTTCAGGAGTTGAAGCCAATTGACCATCCAATGCGTTTTCGCTTCGCTAAGTGAGCCTGCGATCGACTTACAGAAGATGCCGATTTTGGCAAAAAAAAATCATCTTTTCAGATGAAGTTCATTTTGATTTTGGCGGGTATGTAAACAAGCAAAATTGTCGCATTTGGGGCACAGAAAACCCTCACGCATACATTGAAAAGCCGAGGCACCCAAAACGAATCACTGTTTGGTGCGGCATAATTGGGCCATTTTTCTTCGAAAATGAGCAAGGAGTGGCCGTTTCAGTCAATGGCGATCGTTATCGGGCCATGTTGAACGACTTTTTGTTCACAAAAATTGAAGAGGAGGATATTGGCAACATTTGGTTTCAACAGGACGGCGCTACGTGCCACACAGCCGAAGCTACACTCGATGTTTTGCACCCTGTTTTGAAGATCGCATTATCAGCCGCAGAGCCGATGTCGTTTGGCCACCTCGGAGCTGCGATTTGACACCGTTGGACTATTATTTGTGTGGTGCCGTCAAAGATAAGTATTACGCCGACAAGCCAGAGACAATTGACGCTTTAAAGGACAATATTCGTGAAGCCATTGGTGAAATACAGCTGCACACAATCGATAATGTGCTTACAAATTGGACCGATTGTGTAGGCTCCTGCATGGGCAGCCGAGGCAGCCATATGAATGAAATTATTTTCCATTATTAACCGGAAGGATTGTACTTTCAAATAAAAAAAGAAATTTGAGAAAATATTCAGTAGTTTTTTTTTTAAACCATTTCAAAAAAAAAGTTATTTGGCGGACTCTTTAGATGGCAGGACCTGTCGCACCTTATATTCAATAATCGGCTTTATGCTGCAATATCAAGAAAATCTGATATCAGCTATCTACCAAGATCATTGTTTCAACGCCATGTGAATTTCTTTTTTGAGGTTGTGGAAAATGTTTGGGTATATCACGCCTTATAAGACCACCTCTCTGTGAAGAAATCGGGGTAAATTTCATTAAAAAAATAATGCCCTGTAATCTGAGGTGAAAAGTACTTAAATTAAGTGTGCCATCTCTGTCTGCTATTCATCATCATTTATTATTCCTGCACATTCGATTTATTTATGAAATTCATAAATTTTATGCACATTTATTAAAAACACTTGATACCTGATGCAAGTTTATCCTTTAACATGACACCCAAACCCCTAACAACGGCACTTGTACAAGGAAAGGGGGAATCCAAATGACAGAGAGAGAGAGAGAACTGCAATAGAAGCAATCAAACAAAATGTTGTAGAATCCATTAATAAATACACAAACAATGTTTGATGATGATGCTGATGCTGATGTTGTTGATGCTGAT
This sequence comes from Sarcophaga carnaria, assembly GCA_958299815.1. Classification (NCBI taxonomy): domain Eukaryota; kingdom Metazoa; phylum Arthropoda; class Insecta; order Diptera; family Sarcophagidae; genus Sarcophaga; species Sarcophaga carnaria. The sequence continues at coordinate 9,426,191 of OY283149.1, read as the reverse complement.
GCTGATGCTTATGGACCAAGGAAAAAGAAGGAGGAAGGAGGAAGAAGAAAGAAATGGCATTGGAAAGACTAGACAAAAGGACAGACAGACCAGCAGAGAGGCAGACAGACAAATAGGACAGGAAAACTGTATAAAGTTTGTCTGTGTTATTAACTAGAGAATAAGAAGAAAAGAAAGAAAGAGAGAGAGAGAGAGAGAGAATGCGAGTAAGAGAGAAAGTTTTAGAAAATTAAATTCAATTGTGTATGACAAGTTAATCTCATTTTCATTTTTAAAGTGCGTAGACATACATAGGTGAGTCCTTTTGCACATAAAGCGTGTTTTTTATAGAGGTATAGAACTTTAAGTTGCAATAAAACAACGATGGATTATTCGATTGACATGAATTTTATTTATTCGAAAGATAATCTTGTGGCATTACATTTTAAATATGATTTCTGGCATATGACCGCCACGGCTGGCGCGGATGTAGTCCAATCTGGACGTCCAATTTTCGATGACTTTTTCCAACATTTGTGGCCGTATATCGGCAATAATACGGCGAATGTTGTCTTCTAAATGGTCAAGCGTTTGTGGCTTTACCGCATAGACCAATGACTTTACATAGCCCCACAGAAAGTAGTCTAGCGGTGTTAAATCACAAGATCTTGGACGCCAATTCACAGGTCCAAAACGTGAAATTAGGCGGTCACCAAACATGTGTTTCAATTAATCTATTGTGGCACGAGCTGTGTGACACGTTGCGCCGTCCTGTTGAAACCACATCTCCTGTACATCATGGTTATTCTATTCAGGAATGAAAAAGTTTGTAACCATGGCTCTATACCGATCACCATTGACTGTAACGTTCTGGCCACCATTGTTTTTGAAAAAGTTCGGACCAATGATTCCACCAGCCCATAAAGCGCACCAAACAGTCAGTTTTTCTGGATGTAACGGTGTTTCCACATACACTTGAGGATTACCTTCACTCCAAATGCGGCAGTTTTGTTTGTTGACCTAGCCATTCACCCAGAAGTGCGCCTCATCGCTAAACAAAATTCGCTTATGAAAATCGGGAACAACGGTAATCTCGTTTTGGGCCCATTCGACGAATCTACGCCTTACTTGATGATCGCTTGGCTTCAAATCTTGCACGAGTTGGATTTTGTAAGCACGCAAACCAAGATCCTTCCGCAAAATCTTCCATAAAGTGGATGGACACAGATGTCGATGGCGGATGGACTCATTCGGGTCTTCCTCAATGCTACGCTCTACAGCAGCAATAGCTTCTTCTGTACGCACCGTATAGCGTCTCTGGGGATGCGAGTTATCAATAAGAGTAAACGTGGTGCGAAAACGTTCCATGGTTAATCGAATTAACTGCTCTGATGGACGATTTTGTCGACGATAAAATGGACGTAGTGCGCGATACGTTTTCCGCACAGAACCATTATTTTCGAAATAAAATTGCACTATTTGCAAGCGTTGTTCAGGCGTGAGTCTATTCATGATGAATTGCCAAATCAAACTGAGAATAAATCACTTGACAGCTGTTAAATCGGTCGCCATCTTGAAAAGTAATGCCAACTTAAAGTTCTATACCTCTATAAAAAACACCCTTTACTAAGACCCAAAAGCAATAACAACAAATCAATACAAGGTTTATCAGGCAAATACACTTTAATTTTATACCACTTGAGGTTATTTTTTGAAACAATCGCTCTCTCTCCCTCTCTCTCTCTCTCTCACTATCTTTGGTTGTGTTCTTTTCCTAGCTTTTTGAAGTTGAAAACACAGGATGTCTTCTGGTCTTTACAGACACAGTAAAAACAAGGACTTCTAAAGAAATGATACGTCTGGGTGTTAATGTACATATGTGTGCGTGATGCATTTTCTTTGTCTCTTCATCTTTTATGCATTACAGCCAACAATTCCTTCTTATTTGCCGTAGCATTTATGGACTCGATATGGTGAATTGACTGCTGCTGCTTCAGTTTGCCAGTTTGTGGGGGGTGTGAGGAGGTGGCAGCATAATAATAATGCTTTGGGGTTAGACAATAAAATGAATTATTGATGGCTTTATTGGTAAGACTGGATGATTGGTGTTGGTGGTGGTGGTGGTAGTGACGGTGGCGGTGGTATTAGCGATTCTGGTGGTTGGAATTTTTTTATTTTTTAACTACGAGTTGATGTCATGAATTTCTAAACAGAAATTATTTGAAATAAAATCATACAAGACACAGCGGGTATGTAAGATTATTTTAAATTGAAGTTTCCAAACTGGAGTGTAAGTTTCAATCGGAAAAATATACAGAAGGTAGCAATAAAAGGTACATTTTTCACAGCTTAGTAAGACCTCGCTTGCTAAAATAATTTTTTTTTTAAATAAATCATTCAATCAATAGAAAGCCAAGGCTCAGGAAACAGCCTCCACATCGTACAGCCTCCACTCTCAACCTTCTGTCATTGCATGTCGCTCATATCCAGTTTGTTAGATGAACTTATCCAAGTAAGTCATTCGGATCGTTAGGTGTTGTCATTTCAATTTAGGTTAGGTTAGGTTAGAGGACGTGTACGTGTCAATTAAGACAAGTACAGTACCCGGAGGTCGAATTGACCCATTGTGCACCGTCCTAGTTTGTCACACCACTTATGTTGTATGTGTTAATTTCGTACATGAGTGGCGGGACCTACAGTTTAAAGTCGACTCCGAACGACAGATTTTTGAGAAACTTTTTCATGGCAATTTTTATTTACTCCCAGAGTTTTTGCCAGAAATCTGCTGAGAGGAAGTCGCCGAAGAAATACTTTTTGTATTTTGTCTTGATGTCTGGCCTGGGGCCTACACTACCTACTAGACTACGGCGACTTCATGTCATTTCAACTTACTTTATTGGAAAATCTTACTCTGTAGTCATGATTCAAAGTCGCCGTAGTCTAGCAGGTAGGCTTATTAGATGTCAGATCGTGGTTCACACCCCAGCCCAGACATTTCGAACAAAACGAAAATTGCAAAAAAAAAAATATTTCTCTCAGCGACTTTCTGCCAGCAGTCTTCTAGCAAATGCAATGAAAAGTTTCTTAAAAATCTGTAGATCCCTTCACTCACGGATGAAATTAGCAAACCCAACATGAATGATGTGAGAAGCTAGGTTGTAATCCTCACTAAAGGGTTGCAATAGCTAAATATAGTAAGTAAGTAAGAATCAGTTGTGGGTGGCTGTTTATCTAAATAATCTTATTCTCTATCTAATAGTCTTCAAGGATCTACTTTATTCATGGTTTTTTGGTGATACTTTTTATGTTATATTTTTTTTTATTTTTTGAAGTATATTTTCAGGCATATTTCCATAATATATTTTTTTCTCGCCGAGGAGGGGTAAACGTACCTAACCGCACCATCACATCCTCCGTGTATGGGGCCCTGACCCACTAAATCCCCCCCTCGTCTCGTGGACTCGTTGTGCCCACACCGGAACTACGGTGGTAATACTCCGGAGTGGAGTTCTTTTGGCTCCTGCGTGTTCATATCCGCGTCCGGATTGCGTGTCGAAAGTTGAGGAGACATCTAAGTGTCTCTACTATTCCTTTCGTCCAGGTCCCTGTGTCGGAATTTGTTTGACACGTGTGTAAGTATCATCTATGCCGGTGTGCCTACATGTTCTTCAGCCCCGAGATCTCTCTTCTTCAGTCTTAGGATACGCTTCACGTAATTCGCCACTGAAGTCCAATTCTCTCTACTCTCTCTACAATCATAAGTCCGACAATGTTAGCGGCCGTGTTCGTTCCAACTATTGACGTCAGTTCAGAGCGATAGCTCTGCCAGCGTGCACATTCGAAAATAGTGTGCTCTGCATCATCAATTACTGTATCGTCTTCGTAAAGGCAATAAGGGGAGGCGCTCTTGCCCATTCCAATAATGTTTTTAGAAGTATTTGATTTTGCTTTGAATAATATCACAAATATATAATTCGGAAGACCATTCGCTTCAAAACGTATGTATAAAAAAATTGACAACAACATACGTTGCCTACTTTAAGGCATATATTGTATATCAGTTATAAGATTCTTTTAAAAATAATTATGTTTACATTTGCACAAGCTTTGAATATGTTTTCTTGTCTATTTTTAGAATTTATTCTCTCACATTTAGACAGTTTTTTTAAAAGTCTTACTTTTAAAGATAAATTGTTTGCCTTAAGATAGGCAATGATTTTCGTTGTTTACTTTCAGGCTTGTTACATTTTTAAAGATTTTTAATCAATATTTATATTTTTCTTTGCTTTTATGTATACAGTTTTGCCTATTTTCGTTTCAAAACATTGCCTATTTTTAGGCATGCAAAATATTTGAAATTTAGTTAAATTAAATTTGATGTTTACATGTATTAGTGCTTTCAGAAAGGTTGCTTTTAAGTATTCACAGTGGTTTTTTACTTATTACAACGGTTTTGTTTGAAGATTTGTATTTATTTTGTTGCCTATTTTAAGGCACATTTAAGGATTCGATATTAAATGTTATAGAAAAGAAATTCTATTTAAATGTTTGTTCATTCATAAGCCAATATATTTATTAACAAATTCTGTTTTGCAAATATTATTTTTGTTGCATATTTTTAGGCAATTTGTATAAATAAGGTTTCATTTTGTCGTGATTATTTTTCACAATTTTGTTATTCTGTTTGTTCAAATTTTTGTTGCTTATTTTAGGGCTTAGGATTCCTTCAAATAAAACTTTTTAATTTCTGAAGATTTTCTGAAAGCGTGCAATAATATTCTTTGCCTATTTTTAGGCGTATTTAATTTGTTTTCAAATCGTATTTTGTTTTTTATTTTATTTATGACTTGCTATTTGCTTAACTTTAATATTTTTGATGCCTATTTTTAGGCATATTTTGCAAAACATACTGTTTAATTTTTTTCAAAACGTGTAGTATATTTTAAGGCATCTGTTCTTAAGATTTTTTAATAAAATTATTTAGATTTCTACAATTCTTTTTCTATTTTATTTGTAGAATTATATGAGGAATTCCATTTAATAATAAACAAAACATACTTTTACGCGCTAACATTAAACTTTATTGTTATAATGTTAAGCACTTTATTATGGTCTGCAATAAATTTATTTAAAATGAAGGCAAACATGTGTCTGCAGTCCGACATGAGATGTGTTAATATTTAAATTCGACAGCAGATACCAAGAAACATCTTAAAGGTTGCCAGATTATTTTATATATTTTATTGCCACATCGATACCGATAGCCACTCTCCTGTTCAAAGGAAAGAATCGATCAGTTGTAAATCCTCTAAAGAGGCTACGATACTTATCTTCCAGACAAGAAATCTTACTATGTCGTGCGCTTTCAACAGTGTTCAGCAATGAGGCTTAAGCGAGAGTAGGTTACACTCTCTTGTTTATCAAAACTGATGCATTGTCTGCACTTTGAAAGGCAATATCTTGAAGTATTTCACTAAAGTATTCTGTAAAGACCGACGGTTGTTGCCCAATTATTTTTCACGTCTCGTCTGGTCGATACGCCGACGTCCTCTAGGGCCTTGATATCTTAAACAGATCGAGTCCTCCCACACCTATTATTCGTGTATTGAAAGATATAGAAATGAGCGTCTGTGCTTTTACTGATTTTCAATAAAAACTTGTTTTCCCCGTATTCCAAATTTAGGATGACGTGAGCGTAGGCTGCACTCACTTGTCGGTCAATGAGTACCAGCTGATGCATAGACGGCACTTTGTGGGGCAGTATTTTCAAGTTTTTCATCAAAATTCTCTATAAAAACCGCCGATTGTTGCCCAATTTCAAGGCACGTCGTTTGGTCAATACTTCAGAGTCGCAATATTCTTAGCAGAAGAATTGCTTCGAGGCCTTCCATGCCTCTTGCTGTCCTTTAACCATCTAGGTAAGCAGATAAGCGAAGTTGTGTGTGTTTCGTGGATGTCAAACAGTCGGAAGTTTTTTTTTCGAAAGTCACCGGCCTCACACTAACCTACCATCACCCGACTGCGGCGGGCTCATCCCCATTACGTAGGGACACGTACACACTACAGTCCGGACTGTAGCAGGTAAGGGAAAAGTAATGGCAACGAGAACATAAATCAGCTACAGAACTTTTATTTCATGACTACTTCACTGTTTTTACAACTGAATTTACATTTGCGGATGATAACTCACTCTTGAGCAACCCTTTATAGATCCTATTTGAGAGCCCTTAATCCTATCGTGATGGCGCAACAGACCACATTGGGTCATCATTAGTGAAAAAGGAATTGACCACTTAATAACTGCCGTATTTACACGATGTCAGTCACTATGATGCACTAAGTGACTGCCCTATATATACAACACCCGTCGCTAAAGGGCTAAATCTGTCGCTTGAGATATTCATCGTTACGACTAAAGATTGTTGCAGAAAGATCTTTTGATTAGAGCTCTAATGCTGATCTTGGATTAAGTGGCTCTCACAAAATTTCCACATTTTAGTCTATTAGGATGTGCAGCCCTTGCGCTAACCAACTTCCCCCTCCTTGGATCGCAGGAACTTGGTCAGTACAGAGGCTGCGTTCATCTGTGGCATCACAGCGAGCCGCTATGCGTGCTAAAGAGATTTTTTTTGGCAAATTAAAGCTACCACGCTAACCTAACCTAACCTAGTCTATTAGGATTGTTTTAGATTTTTTAACATCTGGCAACTCTGTTGCCCTATCTTGTCATGTGTTCTTGTAAATATTTAAGCTTTAATTTAAACTTACGAGTATTTTGTTTTTGTTTTCGTGACAATTATTAAACATCTGGTGAATTTGTGCAGCTGCTGCTACTGGGGTCTTGTTCCGATAATTCGTTACATGCATGTGTGTTGTCATTTATTTTAATACGCCGATAACATACAGCCGGCAAACAAAATAGAAAACCTACTGCACAAACGGCCCAAATAACGCTAAAATATGCAGAGGCAAACAAAGAAGAATTGGAATTGAAAACAAAATAAATAAGAGCAGCACCAAACAAAAAAAAGAGAAAAGTATGCCGACAACATGTTTAAGAAATATTTACGAAAATATCTCACGTTTTCACTATAATTACGAATCAAAATACGTGACGTGAGTAGACAAAAAACAAATAAGCACACAAACATTACTGCTCTTGAATATACTCTTATAACTTGCAATGAAATTGTAACCAAATGTTGATGATGATGAAAATTAACAACTTTAATAGCAGCAGCAGCAGCAGTAACAGTCACAATAGCAGCATAAGGCCAAAAATATTGCCTACATTTAGGGGTTATCGTTAAAATAAATGTTTAACACTCATGTCGTGAAGTAAATATCACGCGAAATAAGCACACAAAACCAGAAATCTCAAGCATTACAATAAGAATTTATATGTTTTATATTTTGTTATTAAATAAATATTTGGCCTATAAATAGGCAACACATATTTTCATGTTTATTAAAATAGCCTTAAGGTAGACTATAAATATATATGTTTTCCTTAAACAGTTTAATGTTTATTAACTAAAGAGTGATAAAACATGTCAATAATGTTTGCCGTTTTTCTTCTTCTTTGAAGAAATTTTTATTTTTAGGGTGCATACTTTTAGGAGAAGAAAAAATATATAAATTCACATTTTGAAAATATTTTTAAAATGTGAAAGGAAAAGCCTTAAAGCCATCATATAATGATAAAATTTTAATGATGAGGCTAGCCAAAGCCTTAAGCGAATTGCGCGCAGTGATGAGACATGCTAACAATATGGCCAAATCTCGAACAGATTAAAAGGAAGAAAAGTACCTTACTGCGCATTGTCATCACAAAACAGCACTAGATGATGACCAGCTTTTTGGGTTTAACTGGTCAATTGCTGTATTTTGGAAGAAGCTCTGAATCATTAGAGCAACTCAGTCAGTGCTGGTCAGCATCTTACTCCCACTTATTCTTAGTTCTTGCTAATCCTTCCTCCCTAAATCTAGAATGCTTGCATGAAGAGATATTATGCGAACAGTGGAGATTTCAATTTCAAGTCCATTCATAATCTACATCAGTAACAGTATCGTTGCCTCGTTACTAGTAAAGGATGTTTTTTATAGAGGTATAAAACTTTAAGTTGGCATTACTTTTCAAGATGGCGACCGATTTAACAGCTGTCAAGTGATTTATTCTCAGTTTGGTTTGGCAATTCATCATGAATAGACTCACGCCTGAACAACGCTTGCAAATAGTGAAATTCTATTTCAAAAATAATGGTTCTGTGCGGAAAACGTATCGCGCACTACGTCCACTTTTATCGTCGACAAAATCGTCCATCAGGGCAGTTAATTCGATTAACCATGGAACGTTTTCGCACCACGTTTACTCTTATTGATAACTCGCATCCCCAGAGACGCTGTACGGTGCGCGCAGAAGAAGCTATTGCTGCTGTAGAGCGTAGCATTGAGGAAGACCCGAATGAGTCCATCCGCCATCGAGCAAAGGAATTGGATCTGTGTCCATCCACTTTATGGAAGATTTTGCGGAAAGATCTTGGTTTGCGTGCTTACAAAATCCAACTCGTGCAAGATTTGAAGCCAAGCGATCATCAAGTAAGGCGTAGATTCGTCGAATGGGCCCAAAACGAGATTACCGTTGTTCCCGATTTTCATAAGCGAATTTTGTTTAGCGATGAAGCGCACTTCTGGTTGAATGGCTACGTCAACAAACAAAACTGCCGCCTTTGGAGTGAAGGTAATCCTCAAGTGTATGTGGAAACACCGTTACATCCAGAAAAACTGACTGTTTGGTGCGCTTTATGGGCTGGTGGAATCATTGGTCCGTACTTTTTCAAAAACAATGGTGGCCAGAACGTTACAGTCAATGGTGATCGGTATAGAGCCATGATTACTAACTTTTTCATTCCTGAATTGAATAACCATGATGTCCAGGAGATGTGGTTTCAACAAGACGGCGCAACATGTCACACAGCTCGTGCCACAATAGATTTATTGAAAGATACGTTTGGTGACCGCCTAATTTCACGTTTCGGACCTGTGAATTGGCCTCCAAGATCTTGTGATTTAACACCGCTAGACTACTTTCTGTGGGGCTATGTAAAGTCATTGGTCTATGCGGTAAAGCCACAAACGCTTGACCATTTGGAAGACAACATTCGCCGTATTATTGCCGATATACGGCCACAAATGTTGGAAAAAGTCATCGAAAATTGGACGTCCAGATTGGACTACATCCGCGCCAGAAATCATATTTAAAATGTAATGCCACAAGATTATCTTTCGGATAAATAAAATGCATGTCAATCGAATAATCCATCGTTGTTTTATTGCAACTTAAAGTTCTATACCTCTATAAAAAAACACCCTTTACAATAGAGAAGGTTACTATCGTTATTAGCACTGGTTTCCATAGAATGTTAAATAATTATGCTCATCTGAATCACTTCATTTAATAAGCGCTTTAGAAATAGACAGAGCGGACCACTAATCGCCTCTATAGACTTTTAGGATAACCATGTGATACAGGAGTGTTGAATAGGGCAAGCTGAAGTATAACTTTCTGACGACAGTTGTTCTCAACCTCAGCTACGCCCACTTTACGTTCAGTTGTGCGTTGGAAGGCTAGATACATACATACATACATAATTGGTCATTACAACCCTTCAGTCAGGATTACGACCTAGTGTGTGTTAGTTTTATACATGAGTGGTGGGACCTACAGTTCAAAGTCGACTCTGAACGACAGATTTTTGAGAATCTTTTCATGGCAATTTTATTTACTCTCAGAGTTTTTGCCAGAAATCTGCTGAGGGGAAGTCACCGAAGAAATACTTTTTGTATTTTATTTTGATGTCTGGCCTGGGGCTCGAACCCTGGCTTTTCGTCTAATAAGCCAACACACTACCTACTAGACCACGGCGACTTCAAGGCTAGATACCAAACCCCTAATTAGACTGCTTAGACAGCATATCCAGGCAATTTGTTACTTAGTCTCCTGAGAGCTGATTTGTAACTGTCATTACCAGTCTTTTGTCAGACAACTCACTAACTATTTTCGTCTTGCTGGTGCTAGGGACTGTGCCATATCTATCTAAAACGATTTAATCCACCGAGCAATACAGTTAATGTGAATTGGTCTCCACAATTTAGACGGTCTACCAAGTTTTGCTAGGCAACTTTAAAATTCCCCAAGTTTCCATCTGTTAATGTTAACTGGAATTGAAAAGATAAACTTTCTTCTCTTTTAAATTTTATTAAAGCTGAGATTTGAACATAGAGTTCTCGTGTAGTAAGACAACACCCTACCCGCTTTCTGTGGCAAGCAGTTTCTTCTTTAGTTTTCGTTTAATCAGGGCTTGAATTGAATTTCTCTTTCTTTTAATTGACTTTTTGACTTCTGCAGATCCCCTTCTTGTCATTTCCAGTGTAGAATCTTTGAAAGTCCTTTCAAATCCTTATTATTTTAGTCCTTGAATAATTTAATTTACAAAATAAGCATGATTATGTTAAATTTTTTTGCTGGGGGAGAGTCCATAACAAAGAAGACTTTGTAGTGCTTTTCTTTACTTGAAGACAAAGGCTTCCTGTATTTAATTTGAGTCGAAATCTTGGATAGAAAATAAAGGAAAATATTTTTTTTAACCACAGGAAATTTGTGTCCAGGATGCCAGCCACAAGTTTCCCAAAAAAAAAAGCCAGAAAAAAGGGACATGAATGGATAGAAGCAATCGTGCGTGATGTAGAAAAAGCAAAACAACACTAAAGAAATTAAATAAATAGACGAGAGTATAATAGACAAAATAAAAACATATATACGAGGGTAGGTGAAAAAGTTTTTTTGATTAAAATTCTAAAACAAGGAAATTAGAAACAAAATTTCCGAAATTGTATTAAAAAAATTGATTTCCTTTAACATTACTTTACAGCCAACCTTCGTAAAGGGAGGTTTACAATTAATCATGAAAGTTTTCTTTAGATTTTCCTGGAATAATAACCACACGATGCATTGAATTTTTTTTTTTTCTTTGGCGTGATGCTGATGAGGCAAATCTAGCCTGTAGAAGGAAGAGGCTGATGAAGGTTTTTCTTTGTAGAGCATAAATTTTGGAACGTGTTGGCATTAAGGCTTCCTCAAATGGTACGTGCTAAAGGCAGGGGTGTTATTATTATAAAGGCAACCCCTTTTATTACTTTCGACTATAGAAACTGCAACCACAATGCCAATAAAACCAATAAAAATACAAAAACAAACATTAACACAGTTACAGGCAGACAGACAGACAGACAGACGCAGACACAATACATGTCAAATTGTAATTGACATGCTGTGACAGTTACTCACACATATTGTTTAACAACAAAATAATCAATCAGACAGACATCTTTCAAACATGCTTACAATTCATAGAGAGAGAGAGAGGGATAGAGAGAGAGAGAGGGATAGAGAGAGAGAGAGAGAGCAAGGCTGTAACATAAAAATTTACTCAAAAATTATTTAAAAACCTCTTTCAACGTCAATTTTTCTTCTTTTTTAATGTTTAACTGGCAACATTTTTTTGTTTCCTCCGCGCGTGTATTTTTGTTTACTAAAGCTTGACAATTTAACCTAAAAGTATGCTTCACATACTTTACATAAATATTTGTTGTGTCTGTCAATGGTAGACAGAACTTTGGTTCTGTCAATGAGACTCAGTAAATATAGTTTATGGCCATGAAAAACCTGTTTTGTAAATACTTGAGCCGTAGCATGAACAGAACTGTTGATGTTTACAATAAAATGTAGCATATTTATAGGCTGAAAAACAGGCAACAAGTGTTGCATACTTATAGGTTGAACACATTATTGCATACTTTTTGACTGAAATAAACATAAACTAATTTAGTTTTTTATCACTTTAAAGCCTTTTTAATATAAATGCCAGAATTTCGAGAACTAGATGGTGTTCATCAGCCAAAGACTCTATGTAGGTTACCTATTTTAATCAGAGTCAATTAATAATTACCTGCATCATTTAAAGCGATCTCTTCACCAAGATAAGGTTTAGCAAGTGTAATCGTGATAATGGCTACATGATTTTTTGTTTCGGACAACTTTCTGTACGCCCTTGTAGCGCAAGAAATCTAAAGAACTCAGCGCCACACTTGTGAGGAAATTTTTGCGATTGGAAACTAAAAATTTATAGGACCATAGCTTCTGTACTCCCATGTTCTTCCGATGCTCTGTCCCATTGCCCTGTTTGTAGCCACTTCTTGGGCTATCAGTTCTGATAGTAATCCGTTAAGCATAATAAAGGATACCTTAGAAGACATGATTCTAAAAGACTTGCTTAATTGGTCGTTAAAACCCTTTAGTCAAAATTACAACCTAGCTTCTAACGCCATTTATGTTGTGCGTGTGAATTTTATCCATGAGTAGTGGGGCCTACTATTTTAAAAAACTTTTCCTTCTAATTCTCGTTACTTTCAGAGTTTTTGCCGGATGACTGACCGCTGAGAGGAAGTCGCCGAAAGAAACGTTTTTCTTTTCGTATTTGGTTCTGTTCGAGATCTGATTTGGAGGTAGAACAACCACAGGCTCTCGTCTAATAAGCCAACACACTTTCTAGTAGACTATGGCTGTCTATTCATCTTTCCTAAATTGGTGGGGCATCTGTTAAAAACCGAAGCAAATATTTTTTACTTCCTCAGTGTAGGCTTCGATAATCAATTTTTGTCTTTTGGAAAAATATTTTTAATTAAAAAATTTTTATACCAACAAATAATAACGGAAACAGCAGTCTTTAATAAACAATTACATTTTTTGTTGCTTATTTATAGGCTAATCAATCATTAAAGATTATTGCCTACAAATAAGCGCAACAGCGGGTTTAAAAATAACAATAAATACCGCATATACGAGCTTTTTAGAGCTGAAAATATTAAAATTTTTGATGGAATACTACTATCAGAACAATTTTGGTTGGATTTCATTGTCATCGTAAAAATCAAGAGGGGGATGATAGTCCTCCTTCAATAATGTGCTTTCATAGAGTACACTGAGTGAAAGAAAAATTTTTGGCAATTCAAACATAGCAAAATAGAGAGGAACAGGAGAGTTTTTCACAAAATTTTTAAGAATTTTGTTTCAATAACTTTCCCTTGCTAACCAGCAAAGCCTACAGCATGCCACCATCAGTCAATTTCCTTCACCCGCCTTTACCTTCTAATTGCAACATTTTGTAGCTTAATTTTCCGCATTTTTCTTATAATTTTTTCCGCCGTCAAATCCATATTGTGTTCGATTTTTATGAGAAATTGTCTTTCAATCGATAATTTTGTTCAATAAACGTTTGTAAATCTTTTTCATTCGTTTCAATAAACGCGCCTTCGCCACTTCAAATTAATTGAGGGGAAATGTGCAACAATGATTTGATAATTTGAGAGTTTCCTTCCTTGGCTTTAAGCAAGTGAACGCATAAAGTGTGTACCCACAGATAGACTAAGTTAATCTCAAAAACGAATATTAGGGAGGAAAGCCAACGGTTTTGAGTTCTTTTCTAGTTCTAGTTGATGCTATTCTTCGCGAGTATTCTATTACTCATTACTTCCACTTTAAGTTTCTTCCACTAAGCTTTTGTAGGGCCATCCGTTATAGAAAACTTTTGTTATCGAAACATTTTCTACAGAAAATTGTTGTTATCGAAACATTTTCTATAACAAATTTTTGTTATTGACAGCTTTTCTATAGAAAATGTATGTTATCGAACGATTTTCTATAGAAAATGTATGTTATCGAAAGATTTTCTATAGAAAATGTATGTTATCGAAAGATTTTCTATAGAAAATATGTTATCGAAACATTTTCCATAGAACATTTTTGTTATCGAACGATTTTCTATAGAAAATTTCAGATATTGAAAGCTTTTCTAAAAAAAGTTCTGTTATCGAAAACTTTTTGATAGAAAATTTTGTTATCGAAAAGTTTTCTATAGAAATTTTCTGATATTGAAAGGTTTTCTACAGAAAATTTCTGTTATCGAACGATTTTCTATAGAAAATTTCTGTTATCGAAAAAGTTTCTATAGAAAATTGTTGTTATCGAAACAATTTCTATATAAAATTGTTGTTATCGAAATATTTTCTATATAAAATTGTTGTTATCGAAACAGTTTCTATAGAAAATTGTTGTTATCGAAACAGTTTCTATAGAAAAATGTTGTTATCGAAATAGTTTCTATAGGGAAAAGGTTGTTATCGAAATAGTTTCTATAGGGAAAAGGTTGTTATCGAAACAGTTTCTATAGAACATTTCTGCTATCGAAACAGTTTCTATAGAAAATTTCTGTTATCGAAAGATTTCCGATAAAAAATTTTTGTTATCGAAAAATCCATGAAGTGCTACATGAATATGAACCTACCTAATATTATTAATCTTGCCATATTCATTTCATATATCAGGAATATTTCTTTGTACTGTTAAGCCATTAGGCTTACTATTATAACTTCCTTTATACTCTCTCTCACTCCTTGTCTGTCTCGCTCTTTCTCTCTCTCTCTTGCCACTCCTTTGTTATTTCATTTCACTTTCACAACGGCCATATTGCGTAACTGTCTATTGTGTAAGCATGTCCTTCCATCGATGTATTGTGTATTGTTCAGTCAAAATAAAAGAAAAGGAGCTGCAGTATAAAGGACTGCTGGCAGAGTATCATATCGTAACGTATTGTATCGTATCGTATCGTAACGTATCTTTATTACACAAAATTGCTCATTGAACAGGAAGTTATTACTGCAAGTAAATCGTATTTATAGACTCCCATCATATATATTGTCTGGTATTTTGGTTTGCCATTCTTTTATGATTAATTTTAAGGGATATTGGGGTTCTCTCACTTGCAATCCTTATGAAAAGAAAATGTTTTTCCTTCCTTCTGTTCTCCTTTTGAATACAAAGTTGTTTAGGATTTTTTTTTTGTGATCTTAGAAGAGAGAATTTCTTTAAGGATTGACAAGGAATTGCTAATTGAAAAAGCCAGATTATTAGGAAACAGGCTACGCAGAGAAAAGCCATGGTTTCCTTACAAAATGAGCCTATTTTTTGGCTCAACAAGGCTGATTAGAATTTGAAATTGCAAAGCCTCGTTTAGGTCAGATTGGGGAGTACGTGAGACTCCTACACCACGTAACCGTAAACAAGAGAGGAAAGATAATGAAAGAAAGACAAACAGGATAGCAGAGTCAACTCAATTTCCTTCTAGTATCAGAGTTGAAGTATAAAGGAGAGTACAGCAGTGTCAACTCACTTTCCTTCGAGTACAGAGTTAAAACGCTCCGTTACAAAAATCTTAGAAGACAGCCAACTCACCCAAGCCATTAAAGAAATCCCAATCCAGAATCCTTGGGGTGTAGATCCGGAATAGGCGTAACAGATTCTAGCTCTCCTAAGCTACTATAACGTACGTAATTGGTCATTACAACCTTTCAGTCAGGATTACGACCTACTTTCTCACACCACTTGTGTTGTGTGTGTTAATTTTATACATGAGTGGCGGGATCTACAGTTTAAAGTTGACTCCGAATGACAGATTTTTGAGGAACTTTTTCATGGCAATTTTATTTTATTCTCAGAGTTTTTTTCCAGAAATCTGCTTAGAGGAAGTTACCGAAGAAATACTTTTTGTATTTTGTTTTGATGTCTGACCTGGGGCTCGAACCCTGGCTTTTCGTCTAATAAGCCAACACACTACCTACTAGACCACGGCGACTTCCTACTATAAACCTTAGAGAAAAGAAGGGTGCTGTTGTATCCTGTACTGTTCCTTGCAATCACAACGCAATGATACGTCAAAAAGCCTGGGAAGATACTCATAAATTCCCACCCTAATTTTAGGGCACATACCCTCCTAGAACGGTTTAACCTGGGTCTGAAGTCCTAGAGGCTCTGCAAATCCTAATCGATTAACTTGAAGAATCCAACGTAACGTGTAACGGAACTATACATCAGGTACATGCCCTTCATAACTACTTTTCTTACCAGCTCATCTGCGGCATTCTTACCCCACAAATCACAATAACTCCTAGAGATTCGGCAATCTCCTGAGTCCACTATCTATATCATCACTTAATCATGCAACTTGAAGAAGAATTCAACGTAAGGTGTATCGGGACTACACATCAGGCTGGCGCCCTTCATGATTACTTCTCGTACCAGATTCTCTGCAGCAACATTATCTCAGCATCATTTTCAGAGTATCCTGTTCTTGTTCACAAGCATAGTGAGGATGTTCTCTGAGATTGTAGGCTTTCAATGCTAATTTTTCGAACAAAATTTCCATCAGCGTTGTTCTGACGTGGCGTTTAGTACAGCCAATAAAAAGGAAGGTTTTTTTTGCGGGAAGGAGGGAAAATGCTTTATGCATTCATGATATGTCTCGCCCGCCTTGTCTCCTCACCGGGGAATCATTCCACCTCGGAACCACGGTTGTATTACTTCGAGGTGGACCCCTTTTCTGGCATATGTTCCAGTTCCATCATCGCCAGGCTCCGCTCTATTCTCAGTCTGTTGCGTCTAGGTAAAATTTCTCCCTTCGCAGGACGTGCTCAAAAAAAAAAAAAAAAATGCTTTGAAATAAATCTTGGAATTCTTTATGGAAGAACAATAAAATTTTAAAAAAGGGCCTCGAGGTTCTATTAATTAGACATCAGGATATTCTTTAAAAGCATCATATAAGTCCCTGATCCTGATTTTATATGCAAACAGCTTGGATGTATTGTGTCATGTTTTGGGAATTCGAGAGTTCTTACTTGTTTTACGAACATTTTTTGCTAAACTTAGCTTATTTAACTGTGCTAATAAGGATCTTTATTAGACGAATAAATTAAGCTCATTTGGTATTTCCATTCAATTATTCTTTAAACAATGTGAGAAGTTTTCTTAAACCTCTCCATTTGCTCAACTATTCTTTACGTTTCTTTAATCCACAACAGTTTCGCATGGAAATCCATCACATCTTGTCTCAATTAGGTTGTTTCTTTATTTTTCTTTTAAAATTTTTAACATTCAGGATGATTTTATTGTGACTGTATTTAGTAGACTCCAAAGAGAAAGAGAGAGATAGAGAGAGAGAGAGAGAGAGAGACAAAGTTAAAAGGACTGCAGAAAGAAAGCATTTCAAATTATCAACTCAACAAAGAAGTTTTAAATACAAGCACATATGTACGTTTTAAACTACATTCCAACAATAGAAACAACAACTACAACAATTGCTACTAATACTTGTACAACAACCACTACAATAACAATAAAAAAAGCCATCAAAAATTTTGCTAAAAGTTTTACTTTTAGAATGAGAAAGAGAGAGAGAGAGAAAGAAAGAGAGAGAAGACAATACAGGCGAATAAATACCAACAACTTTGGGGAGAAATAAAGTTTTTCTTCTATTTTGGGAAAAAACCATAAAATATTGACATCAGTGGCGTGGGCCAATTGAAAAGTTGATTCAATGTTGTCTGGAATAGCTCAATTAAGCATCTGCCTCGAAACTAGGCCACAACGATTCAGTTTGAATGTTAGTAAGCAGCACAATTAGTGCTACAAACTCTTTGCCCCACAGTCCCTCCGTATCCATCTGTGTGTGTATTTTATAAGCCAAGTTCACAGAAGTACTAAGTAAAATAAGGACTACAGATATGATCCTATAGGTAAGTAAGGGTAGCTTCAACCCCTGTAGATGAAATGGACATACCTTGGTCATATAAGGTCCATTGTGACGGCATAAACGTTCACTTTCCCTAGTCCTGAAACCATCCAGAGCTGTTGACACTTATGTATACTTCCAATATCCAATATCGATAGAATATTGCAATCGCTTGCATAGTAGAAACCAGAGTGGTTTCTTATTTTAGGACAAAGCGCGGAGCATGCCTCCAATAGGCGAAACACAGCTTCCTCGTTTCTACCGCTTCTGTAGATCCGGTTTACCAAAAGTCCAAAACCAACCAGGCGTCTCGCATGCTGAACGTGCCCTTTTATAATTTTCGTCAAGTTTTTGTGTGCCCTATATTCTGCTTTGTTAAGCTATCCCGCCTGTATTCGAAGCTATTATGACGTCATATGTCTCTGAAGGAGTTTACAAATTAGTGAACTGACAGAAGAGTTCAGCAGTTGAACAACGTCGGACTAATTTTTCTGCCAAGGGATTCCTATTATACCAGGCATCCGAAGATAAAGATAGGTCTGCTGCTTCTGTAGAACCGGTTTACCAAAAGTCCAAAACCAACCAGGCGTCTCGCATGCTGAGCGTTCCCTTTTATAATTTTCGTCAAGTTTTTGTGCGCCCTACAGTCTGCTTTGTTAAGCTATCCTGTCTGTATTCGAATTCATTATGTATTGGTGACACATGACGTCATATGTCTTAGAGAACTGACAGAAGAGTTCAGCAGTTGAACAACGTCGTGGCAAGTTTTTCTGCCAAGGGAATTCCTTTTATACCAGGCATTCGAAGGTAAAGATAAGTTGTACCATTACATTATAGTACCAGTGAGTCATGCTATACCCGAGACCGTGTTTTTCCCCAACACTTCGTTATGAAGGCCTTTATGATCTGTTAGATCTGATAGTGAATGCTTCATCTGGTACAGAAGACAAATTCATTACCTGGTTCATCATTTTTAAGACCTTATCAACGTGCTCACTTAATTTGTTGTATTGACTTGGTTCTTCTTCTTTCGTTGAATCTGTCTAA
Source organism: Sarcophaga carnaria (assembly GCA_958299815.1). NCBI lineage: Eukaryota > Metazoa > Arthropoda > Insecta > Diptera > Sarcophagidae > Sarcophaga > Sarcophaga carnaria. The sequence goes on along the minus strand of OY283149.1, from coordinate 9,407,484 downwards.
ACATACATTTACCGCCGCTGATCTACCTGGACTTTTCTCCATATTTAAGACAAAGGAAACTGACAGCAAAATGGAAAAAAATGGAAAAACATCATCGAGAATAACTCGGAAATAAGTTTTCCAAAAGCCAACCTAAATTCTCTAAATGAAGCACAAAAAAAAAAGAGGAAAGAAAGTTTTCGTTGGTAATTTTAGTTTTCGAACTAAAAAATGGCAGACAGAAAACGGTTTTTAAATTCAAATGGTATGGAAAGCAATGGAGAAAAAGAATTTAAAATAATTCCGTAGATCGGGTCAGATTTGAGCGCATATTCGTTTCTTAGCATTCCGCTGCACGTATTGCGATTAAACTGATGGCAGTACAACCAGATTTTATGCTTCAATTGCTATGCGAAGGATGCTAGTACCTCTTCGATTATCTAGTCGGGGCTCTAGATCATGCAAAGCGCGTGACAATCAATACGATTTTAGGACACACCTTGAGAATCTCGATTACGTCGAAGACTTCTGTGTTATCTGATCTTTACACACGATTCGGCAAATCGTACGTTTAAAAGAGCGCATCAGACAATCAATCTTACCAAGACCAATAACATGTATGTACCAGCATCCAAATTGCATAACCTACTCTTTGTCTAAAAAGAATGCATGGGGCGAACGAAAAATTTTTGATACTTAGGGAGCTTCCTCTTTCTCGTTAGAAAAGCCGCTGGAGATGTGGACAGCTACATCAAGTTTAGATCAGCCAAGGCAGATCATTGCAACCCTTTAGCGAGGATTACAATCCAGTTTCTCTCGCCACCCATGCTATGTGTTGTAATTTTTTCCATGAGTAGCGGAGCCTATAGTTTAACATCAACTGCGAGTGACAGATTTTGGAGGAATTTTTCATGGCAATTTTATTTTACTCTCAGAGTCTTTGCCAGAAGACTGCTCAGATCAATTGCAAATCAAAAAAGGACGGTGATCGTAAGATCTATGGACTTTGAATTGGCGGTAACCGGATCATTTCGTATAATTGTTCTGCAGGCTAACCTGTAATGTACACCAAACAGTGAATAGAGTACGGCTGTTCCACAATTACTCTTGAGTTCTTCGAGCCAAATATGCGATAATTTTGAGTTTTCATTGTCGTTGGAAATTTTATTTAAGAAATCATTGTTAAACGCCTATTATTTTAGCATCCAATCAGCCAATCTAAGGCTGATCGAATTTAATTGTTGTATTGATTGGTCCAAATGGAAAAACTGCCATAATAAGGGCCATTATTACCACTTCCCATTAAAGTTGGGTTTAATTAAAGGCAACTTTAGCTAAAGTGAACTTTAAAGTCACCTTTAACTTTTTTTTTTTATTGCAACCTAATGATAAAGTAAAGTATACTTTTTCAAAAATATGGCAATGCCGGAGCAATGTCGATAACACTGCTCAATTAAACAAGTTTTTTTTAAACGCAGTGGCAACGATGGACTTCGTTTTTTGTTGCAAAGGGTCCGCCAAATAACTTTTTTTGAAAATGCTTTAAAAAAAAAACTACTGAATATTTTCTAAAATTTTTTTTATTTGAAAGTACAATCCTTCCGGTTAATAATGGAAAATAATTTCATTCAAATGGCTACCTCGGCTGGCCATGCAGTAGCCTACACTAGAAGATGCCGATTTTGGCAGATGAAGCTCATTTTGATCTTGGCGGGTATGTAAACAAGCAAAATTGTCGCATTTGGGGCACAGAAAATCCGCAAGCATACATTGAAGAGCCGACGCACCCTTAAATGAGTCACTGTTTGGTGCGGATTTTGGTTCAGAGGCATAATTGGGCCATTTTTCTTCGAAAATGAGCAAGGAGTGGCCGTTACAGTCAATGGCGATCGTTATCGGGCCATATTGAATGAATTTTTGTTCACAAAACTTGAAGAGGAGGATATTGGCAACATTTGGTTTCAACAGGACGGCGCTACGTGCCACACAGCCGAAGCTACACGAAGCTACGATGTTTTACGCCCTGATTTTGAAGATCGCATTATCAGCCGCAGAGCTGATGTCGTTTGGCCACCTCGGAGCTGCGATTTGACACCGTTGGACTATTATTTGTGGGGTGCCGTCAAAGATAAGTGTTACGCCGACAAGCCACAGACAATTGACGCTTAAAAGGACAATATTCGTGAAGCCATTGGTGAAATACAGCTGCACACAATCGATAATGTGCTTAAAAATTGGACCGATCGTGTAGTCTACTGCATGGCCAGCCGAGGTAGTCATTTGAATGAAATTCTTTTCCATTATTAACCGGAAGGATTGTACTTTCAAATAAAAAACGAAATTTGAGAAAATATTCAGCAGTTTTATTTAAAGCATTTTCAAAAGAAAAAGTTATTTGGCGGACCCTTTATATGATAATTTTTTTATATTTGAAGTTGCCATATTGAAAATAATACATAACATGGCAAGTTCAAACATAAACTTAACTTTAAAAGTTAGGTAGGATGATCCTCCATTTAGCTTAACGCCCACTTCTACCTTATCGTCCACTTATAATAATGAAAACCAATTTATCTAGCCGTTAAAATCCTCCCTTTAGTTAAGGGCAAGTTGTAATAATGGCCCTAAGACACTTAACAGCTGAGAGGGTTACCAGATCGATGCTTCTAAAACTACTAAATGTATGACCATGTATGTATATACCCGGGAAAATATATTTTTTCCCATTGACTTCTCAGTATTGTATGGGTCGGGGGATGAAAACTAATGTTCAACTCTATAAATAGGCCTTCAGTTGTACAAATAAAAAAGAACTGCCGGGATTATGTTCCTAACATAACCCCTGCATGTCGTTTCATAGAACAACAACAACAACAACAAAAAAAGCCTTCTATTCATAAAAAATTTTAAACTTTTTTTTGTTAAGTTTCTCTGTACCCCTGCTATGGCGATATTTTTTATTATTTTTTTGTGGGGTCTCTGAAGGAATGCTAAGTTTTGGGAAAAGCATCTGGTTAAACACAAGAATTTCCTTTTTTTTCCAAGGAAAAGAAAACTTCACATGATAATTAACAAAGAAAAACCAAAAGTTTAACAAAAATTTGCCAACGAAGAAAAAAAGGTTAAAAAACTTAAAAGAAAATTAAAAAAAAAAAATTTTCATGCAAAAAGTCAAAACCATGGCAAGAATTTTTGACATATGGGAACCTGAATAGGAGGCAAAAAATAGAACGGGAACAGATTCAGGAACATTTTGTGACAATATCAGACACTGCGAGAAAAGTGCCTTCGGAAGGCATTACTTGGTAGTTATGTGAACCTAGCTATGCGCCTAATAATGATATGTCCCGTAATCTGGTATTAAGCATAGCAATCAATCATCATCAAGCATCAAGCTCACGACAGGTAGTTAGTTATCCTTACTGATACCGAACAATATCATGAAGTTTGTCAGGAGAACAGAATTGGAAAGAGGCATTATAGGGATACGCTACATATATTGAGAGCAGTACAATCACAGTACTCTAGAACCTTTTATTTATAGGACCAACACTCAGGGGATGGCCCCTACTTATGCAATGCATTGTATTGGAATTAGGAAAATAGGTTATGATAAGGAGAACAGATGGAGTAGTGCTTGTGGACATTGGATTTGAATCGAAGTTGGATTCAACTCTCACTCATTATCCCTATCGGAAAAATACAACTCTTGGATCTATCACCCGAGTAAAGCTTCGCCTGTAAACATTCATCCAGCCATTCGAGAGATCGAAAGCTCAAATTCATCAAAGTAAATATTGATTTTCCTTCTCGGAAACTCTGTTAGCAAGTGTTCCACAGTCCTATCTCCTTATAAGGTATTGCAATCCCAAATTCTCCAGAGTAGCTGTCATATAAGCCATTCAACATCGAAATCGGCCACTCTTCACTTCTCGTAGGATGCTGCGGTGGCTAATGTGGTACTGCCTGAGCCAATTTCATGATCTGAATCTGGATGCCGAACTTACCAGAGAGAGTATGATGCTGAATATAACATAATTGGTCATTACAACCCTTCATTCAGGATTACGACCTGGTTTCTCGCACCACTTATGTTGTGTGTGTTAATTTTATACATGAGTGGTGGGACTTACAGTTTAAATTCGACTCCGAACGACAGATTTTTGAGAAACTGTTCATGGCAATTTTATTTATTCTCAGAGTTTTTGCCAGAAATCTGCTGAGAGGAAGTCGCCGTGTTTTGATGTCTGGCCTGGGCCCTCGAACCCTGGCTTTACGTCTAATAAGCCAACACACTACCTACTAGACTACGGCTGAATATATGCGGACCAAATTGTGTGTGGAATGTTGATCTGCACTTGTGGAAGTATGTAACTCAGCGGATTTGGTGGTGCATAGAGCGCAACTTTCAAAGGCCAACTGATAACATTTTCAAACGAACGCTTGTGTGAAATCCACAAGGAAAATAACGTTGTAACTAACGCTTCCTGGGTAGAAAAGAGGCCGTTTTCAACCGCTGAGTTTAGCAGTTGGAATCTTAAACTAGTAAACACGAAACAGCCCATTTTTCTCTCATGGCTTAGCTATTGTCAAGTCGTCTCTACCTTCACGGGATACTACGTACTAGGGAAGCATGCCCTCCATGCGCTTTATCACATGATTTCTATGAGTCAAAGCAGTAGAAGAAAGAAGGAGACCATCTGTCACTTAATGTATCATTGCCCGGAACTGACGAAACTTCGCGATATCGCTAATGGAACTGTATGAATTAAGGAAAGGAATAATGCCTGGTGTACAAGTGAGTTAAGGTAGTTTAGACTAAAGTACTCTACTCTTTGTTCGCAATGCTCAACTGGCTCTTTCTGAGCTCCTAGCTAAGCAGGTGGCTAAGTTCACGGCGACAAGACTCAATGCCCTGTCTCGTTGGCGTGTTGTCGCTTTTGGTCATTCCTCTATTTTGGGGATCGATCCTGTGACCCCATTTGATATTGATTATTTCCCTGTGGAATACTGTTTTGATAGGGGTTTCGAATTCCTGATCCCTCGGCGTCACACTTGTCTGGGTTCCCGGACACTGCAATATTCCGGGAAACTGCAGGGCCGACGAGCTGGCGCACTACTTCCGGAATCTTCCTCAATCAACTTGGGAATGCCACTTACCTCGTTCAAACTGGCCATTGCGAGAAAATTCTCTAGGGATGCCAACCGGTCTGGTTCAATGAGGAGTCCTGCTCCATCGCTAGGCTCACTTGGCCCACAATGGATAGGAGGCGTATCAACCAGCTACTTGGGCTTGGCCGTAATATTATCTCGATCACAGAGGCCATGCTTACAGGCCACTATGTTATGGGTAGACACACGGAAAGAATGCGACTCCCACGACTTCTGCCGTGGATGCAGATCCGCCGAGGAGGAGTAGACTGTCATCCACTTCATCTGCCAATCTCCATCCCTTGCGGGGTGCAAATCCCTATCGTCCATTGATATCAAGGACATATCCTCGTTTATCAGACTTTCTGGCTGCTTTTCCTGCGTGGGGTAGTCGTGCTTTTTGAAAATGTGCAGCCCTTGCGCTTACCAACTTAATTGGAAGGAAGAAGAAAAAGGAGGGCAATAAAACAGGACGGAATTAAAGAATGAGGCCCAGAAGAAAGCTTGAAAGGAATGGAAGTGCCAAAGGATTACTCTTTGAAATTCTTAGAGTGTATTTCTGTTTTGAAGTTACTTTTCTTTTTTTTCCTTATCCAGCTTTTATTATCCTGTATCCAATGCTTTACTGTTTCTTAACAAATGTTGCAATTCTTCTACTTTGTTGCTCTCGTTTTTGTTGTTAATTTCTTAACAACAAATTGTCCCATTTCTTCAACTTAAATTCAACTCCCATTACTCCCCCCCTTCCCCTAAAAGTCGACTTAAAATGTTAAGAAAACCAAAAACATTTATTTTGAGAACAAAACCAGCCTAAAAATATGTTACAAACGCTTGTAAAACCATGAAAAAAAAATGGAGGCAAAACATATGCAATCCTACAGCCCTGTAGCTATGCTTCTCTACGCTTTCATAGTTTTGCTATTATTTTTACGTCTGAGGCAGAAGAAAAAAATTTGCTTTTCTGTTGGCCCAAGTCTATTTAGAGAGAAAAATTTCTATCAAAACAAAAAGGAATGGGAAAAACGTCAACTTTTAAGAAAGATGGAGACGAGGAGCAGGAGTTAAAAGAAAAATTCATATCACGTCCTGGCGCTATAATTATTTCGTACGTGAATTATAAGGTTGGCTTTCAAGTAGAAGAACTGAATGTTTGTCTTTCTTTAGAAAAACTTTCTGTTGTTTTTTCTTGACGTTTTTCATTTTTTACTTCTTATTTTTGCTTTCATAAGTTTCCTGTTGAACACATGTTGTTTTATGAAAAAGAGTTCTTTAATCGTGCTTAGCGTGGTACGCTACTCGGAACGGGTAGGTAAGCTAAGGCCCAAGGATTCGTTGGACAATTACTTGAGTGATGGAAAACCTTCCCATAAGGCCTAAGAAACTACGTAAAAAACTCCAGAGATCTTGCCTGGTTGACAACATCAAATGGGAGTATCTATTCGAAGTCATATTTTCGGGCATGAATATTCCCCTCAGATAGGAGTTGGAGGACATTCTGTTGTAAGTCACATCATCTATCACCATATTCAGCTAATGCTTTCGTTACTATTTGGGCAGCCCCTCCACGATACACTACCCCCATGGGCCACACTATAGTTAGTCGGTAAACAAGTTTAATAGCCTTGGCGCCAGCTTAGCTTTAGCGGATCACAAGTTGTGATTCTGGGTGACTCTGGTTGCAATTCTGGGTGACTAATGCGAAAGCTAGCATTCATTTGTGTAAGAGATTTTCTTAACAGTGCTGGTTCGTTAGGTGTGAACTTTACACTAAGAGGCATATGCAATAGGCTTAGTATGTAGGGTATCCGAGGGGAATATTAAAACCCTCCCAATTTCTTACCTATGAAGTGTGATGATATAAGTGATATAAGTCGCCGCAGTCTAGTAGGTAGCGTGTTGGCTTATTAGACGTAAAGGCAGGGTTCGAGCCCCAGGCCAGACATCTCCAACAAAACAAAATACAAAAAATTTCTTAGGTGACATCCTCTCAGCAGATTTCTTGCAAAAACTCTGAGAGTAAATAAAATTGCCATGAAAAGTTTCTCAAAAATCTGTCGTTCGGAGTCGGCTTTAAACTGTAGGGACCGCCACTCATGTATAAAATTAACACACACAACACAAGTGTTGTGAGAAACTAGGTCGTAATCCTGACTGAAGGGTTGTAATGACCAATTATGTATGAAGTGTGATGAAAAGTTTACCTTCAATAACGATTAATTGGATCGTTGGAGACGAGAGGATCATGTGCCCCGGAGGACTTATAGTATCTGATGATGTTGTGTGTACCCCGTACAACTTCTACATAATGAATTCAAAAGGATTGCAATCGGCATTAAATTGAGCACTCACGCCTGGAAATTAACGAATCCTTGAGGCCTGTCGGCATTCACTAGCACGTGTCTCACTCAAGTTTATGTTTCAGTCACTTCGAACCCTTAGGTTAGGTTAGGTCGGAGTGGCAGGTCTGATTTCACAAAGCTCACTTGAGCACGCATAGCGGCCCGTTGTGATGCCACGGGTAAACGCAGTCCCTGTACTAACCAAGTTCCACCAAAATCAGGGAAATGGAAGAAGTTGGTCAGCGCAAGGGCTGCACAACAAAAGCACGACTACCCCGCACTGGAAAACCAGCCAGAAAGTTTGATGAACGAAGCCATATACTTGATGTCAATAGATGATAGCTCCGTTAAGCTAACAAGGAATGGTGAGCCAAATAACCTATATCTACACCTAGCAAGAGACGGGCACTGGCAAAGAAAGTGAACGACAGTCTCCTCTTCCTCAGTGGACCTGCATCCACGGCAGAAGTCGTTGAAAGGGAGCCTCATTCTTTCCGCGTGTCTACCTATGACGCAATGACCTGTAAGCACGGCCACTGTAGTCGAGATGACATCACGACCAAGACCAAGTAATCGGTTGGTACGCCTTCTATCCATTTTGGGCCAGGTGAGTCTAGCGGTAGAGCAGGACTCCTCATTGACCCAGGATAGGTTGGCGTCCCGAAAGAATTTCCGCGCAATGGTCAGCTTGACCGAGGCAAGTGACATACCCAATTCAACAGAAGAGGATTCCGGAAGGAGCGCACCAGCTCTGGCGAGCTCGTTGGCCCTACAGTTTCCCGGAATTTCACTGTGCCCGGGAACCCACACCAGAGAGACACTGGTGAAGCGCCCCGAGAGAAGGTCGACATTCCCTAACGATCCTAGAGTTAACCACGAAACCCGATAGAGATCTTATCGCGGCCTGACTATCAGAAAAGATCGAGACGCGAGTGAAAGGAGCATCGCTGACGAGGATCCACTGAGCGGCCCGGTAAATTTCCATCACCTCCGCCTGAAACACACTGCAGTAGTCCGGCATCGGAGAGAAATATTTAGGTCCAGTTTCCCGGAGAAGACACCGCTTCCAACCCTATTTACGAGTTTAGAGCCGTCGGTATATAAGCTTTGAAAACTAAAATCTAGACGAGTAATCACCCCAAGTGATTTGTGGAGCATTTAGTATTTATACCGCATCGTAGGAGCTAGTTGGGCCCTATTTCTGAAATGCTTCACCCTTCGCGGTTTCTAAGTCGTTTTAAAAGTTGAAAATATTCTATTTTCCTATTTCCTATTTTCCTCGTTAATACTCGTTAATCCTATTTTTCTCCATTAAAGTGTAGCATGGCCTTGAAGTCACCTATTACTTCACGCATGCAGCATATCACATTCGTTAAATGTTTTTCGAAAGAATGTTTTGCCTCTTTTGTCTCCGTGAAATGTCAACACGTGTGTTCAAACAAAAATTCTTCTTCTTCTTCTACTACATTTTCATACAATTTAAGTTGCGATGTGATCTTATGTTGCCCTGCATACCATACGCTTGTCTTGGAAAAATAAGGAAAATTTGTTGGAAAAAGAATTTCTTTCGATTCGTTGGGAAGGGAAGGAATAACTGAATGAAACAGTTTGTCAATGTTGCTGTCCGGCCAGGCAGTCTGTTGACGAAGCACAAACACTGGCCAGAATGTTAAAGAAAACTTCAGTAAATAATATTAAAACGTGTTAATATGGCCTGATAATCTTTAAATAACTGGAAAGAGATGTACGACAGATAGTCGTGGCATATGGTACGTGTTTAGAGGAATTCGAATTGAAAATTAGTTATTACGACAGAGACTTAAAGTGTAACAATTTAGTCGGTGGAAGAAGCGTAGTAAATAGGTCAGTGGAAGGTAAGAAATAAAGGAATGTAATGTTTAGGCTTCTGGTGAAAATATAAAAACAATTTTCCACTAAAAAACTATGAGAAGACAGCTATCGTGTCTGTCCTACTCATCCAATGACAAATTTTAATTCACTTATTCAATTTCTGATCGATCAAGACGAAGGTGAAAATCTGGGGGAACTGTCACTCTCTGTGACAGTCACCCGTTCGCGTATGTGCTGTGAAATGGCCTGATGTACTCCCCACGATCGTCGATAGTTTCAATCTCCAGCACATTTCGCAGAATTCATTCGTTACCTTCGATGCTCATCAAATGTCGGACATTTAAACATAACATGACCGCTCTTTCAATCGGGCAAAGAGGATATTTTGAGGTTATTTTGTCCGAAATGCTATAAATTCCATCAAGAACAGGGTAAGACCAGTTGAAAACGTCTTTTAGACTGCGGCGATAGGATGCACTCATCCATCGAATAAAAAGTAAGTTTGAAGTTCGAAAGCTCTTCGCAATGCTTGTGACGAACTGAACTGGCATCAATCGTTATCGATCTGTTTTCATGAAACTCAGACGAACATACAAAAGTCATTGTCCCACAGGGGAAGAATGGGTGGCTTGCATCGGTGACGGTATTATAACGATCTTCACCGATGATTCAAGAATAGAATGTGGAACTCTATCTGGGGTCTATTCCGATAAACTGGCACTGAATGGCTCACGCAGATTGCCTAACCAGACCAGCATATTTCAGGCGGAAATCGAGGAGCTACCTCCTTTGAACTTGATCATAAGTGGGGACAGTCAAGCAGCTGGGATTCCATCTCGTAAAATCAAAGGGCGTCTACACAACATCTGCCTCTACTGGGCTCCGGGCCACTGTGGCATAGAAGGACTCGAAAAGGCAGACAAATTAGCACCAATTTTTCAAATTGGAAAAAGCCGCATGGAATTCAAAAAAGCTTGGGTCGTCCAACATACCTGTTTACGGAATTTCAAAACTGCTGTGTCCAACAGTGGAGAGTGAGAGAACCCGCGGACTATTCCAGTTCCTGAAGAGAACATTTCGCATTCTAACGGGACACTGAGCTATTGGCAGTTTCGCTGAAAAGCTCGGTCTGCCACACCAGAATTACTGCAGAAGCTGCCATGATGTGAGCCGATTGTTCAGCCCCATATTCTGCCTTAAATGTCCACATTTCACGACTTTTCTAGCGCAACTAGTGTAGTTGGTAATGTGTTAGCCTATCAAACGAAAGTCCATGGTTCAAATCCCAGCTCAAATATCTCGAACAAAATGAATTACAGATCAAAAGAATATTTTTTTCGATTACTTTCTCTCCAGCAGTCTCTTGGGAAAATTTTTAAAGGAAATAAGATTGCCATGACCAGTTTCTGAAATCTATTGTTTGGAGCTGATATTGAACTGTAGGTCTGGCCTTTCATAGGTAAAATTATTACACGCTACATGGCCGGTAATGTACAGCCCCTGCGCTGACCAACATATTCGATGGGATTGATGAAATTTAGGCCAGTACAGGGATTGTGCTTACCCGTGACATCACAATGTGTTCTGCTATGCGTGCTCAAGTATTGTTTGGCAATCAAAGCTATTGCTTCAACCTAACCTAACATACATGGGTGGTAGTAGAAGCTAGGTTGTGATCCTGACTAAGTAATTAAGTAAGAGCGAGACCGTCACAGGACATGTGTGGTACCAAATGATCTTCTTTTTGATTATGACAGCTCTTTCGTTCGACCAATAGACGCAGCCTTTATTTTCCTATGTAATGTGGCCCTTACTACTAAAGGTCAAGAAACTTTTGGGCTGTTTTATTGACAGAAAAGGTCACAGGCTTGTGAATGTTCTGCTTGTTTTTCTTGTGAATCCTTTCTAATTAAAATTCGTTGACGTAAGAGGCTTATGGCGTTTGAACCCCTTGGAGGTTTTCAACATTACTTTACACATTATTTCCATATTTTTCATTTAAAATGAATTCAAATGTAATGTGATTTCTTTGTAATTAATTAATCCATTTAAACTTAAATCAAGTCTTATAATAACCAACTCTCCCGCTATCACTTTGTATGCATAACTTGATTAAAATCCTTTTATTGTGTTGTCTCGCGTCTTCTTAATCAAAATTTGGAAAAACTTTTTTCATTCATTCGCTTTTCCCAATCATTTCTGTCTATAATTTATTCTCAATTTGCATTTAATTACAGTTTGTCTATCAACATAAACACACCCACACACACACACAAAATGACATGAATTATGAACAATCAAACCAAAGGATAACAACCCCTAAAAGTGTGCTGTTCAGAAACCCTTTCTTACCTTGATGCTCCTGCTCTAGAACAATATAAATTCTATTGTAAGTTAAATAATGCCACACAATTTAAATTTCAATGCAACATTTTAGGCTTCAAATCCTCTCACTTTCTGCCTTATACCCCCCCTCCCCCCCAAACCCTCCCTCACTCTCTGGCTGTGAATAAGTAACAACAGAATTATAACCACCAACCAAGCGGCTTTAATGTCTAACAAAGACGACATGTTTGACAATGGAACACAGACTCTGATTAAAATGTATCCATCTATCCTGCCACACACACACACATACACACATACATACATACATTTATCAAGCATAACCTCCATTTAAATATTTACAGTTATGCCAACAGTAAACTGAAGATGAGAAAGTGAAAAAGCGAGAAAGTAAAAGTGGTTTGTAATGAGGAGCGCTACACTTTTAAGGGGAAAGCATATAGGCTATGTGAAGCCGAAGGCATTGGTATTAAACTGATGGACCCAAAAAGGTAAAGATTTCTTGAAGCTACATAGGGCTTTACAATCCTGAAGAATTAGTAACGTCACCTGTGACATCGAGTTCCAATCGACGTTTTTATTCTGGCAACTGTGACCTGCAGCGCATAGAGTCCGGTTTTCTTATAAGTGTAGAACGCTAGGGCTTATGGTAATGCTTAGATTTTCAGTAGATACCATACATCACACCACGTCCCTCACACCACTTTTTCGGCGTGCCTCACACCACGTGTCCCTCACACCACGTGTCCCTCACACCACATCCCCACACCACGTCCCTCACACCACGTGTCCCTCACACCACGTCCCTCACATCACGTGTCCATCACATCACACCACGTCCCTCACAGCACGTCCCTCACACCACGTCCCTCACAGCACGTCCCTCACACCACGTCCCTCACACCACGTCCCTCACGCTACGTCCCTCACACCACGTGTCCCTCACACCACGTGTCCCTCACGCCACGTCCCTCACACCACGTGTCCCTCACACCACCTGTCCCTCACACAACGTCCCCATACCACGTGTCCCTCACAGCACGTCCCTCACACCACGTCCCTCACACCACATGTCTCTCACATCACATGTCCCTCATGCCAAGTCCCTCACACCACGTCCCTCACATCATGAGTCCCTCATACCACGTCCCTCACACCACAAGTCCCTCACACCACATATCCCTCACATCACGTCCCTCACACCATGAGTCCCTCACGCCACGTCCCTCACATCACGTCCCTCACACCATGAGTCCCTCACACCACGTCCCTCACAGCACGTCCCTCACACCTTATAAGCGTAGAACACTAGGGCTTATGGTAATGCTTAGATTTTCAGTAGATACGTACGACATTCTAGAACCGAGTTCTGTTCTCCTTAACCTAACTTTGTTAACTATTTTAAGGTAAAAACAACAAGTGGCTTCATGAAGCACGTTATAACGGGTCTTTTAATGGCTCTGACGCTTAAATCAGGTTAAATTTAACCGCCGGCATAACCCATGTTGGCTTTGAGGACCTCTATGGTTTGTAACTTATTCACACACACCAGCGACTTAATAATACCTCACAAGAGTAAGCCCAACGGGCTCAAATTGCACGATCTCGATGGACAATTGACATCATCTACACGTGACGATAAATCCTCGTGCAGAATATCACAGAATATCAGGGTATGTGACAAGGGCTCTGTGGCCCTTAGCGCCGTCTTTTTAAAACCACATATCATTGTTATCCAGTTCATACAATTCAGGCCAAAAAAAGTTGATAATCATGGACCTACAGTGCTTGCGATTGATAGTAATGGGCAGTCAACGTAGTTCTCCGGCAAATATGAGCCGATAACGCCGCCAGCGCAAAATTCACACAAAACTGTGACTTTCGGGAATGCATTATAAACTCATGGATCTCATGTCGATTGGTATCATTCCAAATTTAACAATTCTGGTTGTTCACGTATCCATTCATCCAGACAGAGGCACTCTCAGTGGGGACGATGAGGAGGACACTGTCCTCGGTGTATCGTCTAAGCGCGATTAGACAGATAAGTGGCTTCAGGACAGTGTCTGATGAAGTAGTTTTGGTATTTTGGTATTGGCAAAGGCAATACCAACAGATATATTTGCGGATGAGATGAGGAGGATATACCTTCGCCGTCTCGAGTACCCGGGACAAATAGCGGCTATAAAAGCGGAGGAACGAAGGACTAGCATGCAAAAATGGCAGTCACGATGGCAGAGCAGTTTAAAGGGAAGATGGACATTTCGCCTTGTCCCTGATGTAACCCTAACTGGTCATGGGTGCTTCAGGAAGTACCTGCACAAAGTTGGTCATGACACTTCCCCTTTATGCCCAAACTGTGTAGATAAGGAGGAAGATGCGGAGCATATCCTTCTAACATGCTGCCCCAGATTTCGATGGCCCGAAGAAACGCGTTTGGGACCAAACCTGTTGAATTGTAGGATTCTATGGAGTCAATATAGTCAGAGAATGGTTTAAGTTATGCTAGAACTCCGAACACTGGAGGAACGGAGGCGAAATTTGACTTAATGTGATAAAGCTTTCCGGCTAACCAGCCCGCCGTGAAGTAATACCTTACGGCAGTCCCGCGGGGGAAGAGTGGTTGAAGTGCGTAGGAGGTGGATTTAGTACGTAGGCACCAGTGATGGTGAATCGTGCACTCTTTTGTTGGAACATAAGTTTCTACCGAATATTCCCACCTCCGACTCAAGACACAAAAAAAAAAAAAAGACAGACCTCATCGCTGAATATGACTTTTAGACGAGAATAACAGTCACTTGCTGGCTTCTCTGGAGCCTATTCAGAGAACAAACATTGCTGTCAATGGTCGTTTATCTTCACATCCTACGTCTGTTAAATTCCATAAGTGCGCAGAGTCGAAAATTCTCCAAATTCTCGTCTGCGAAAGGCATAGTTCTTGTGAGCGGCGAGAAACTGCTTGTTCAGATTCTCCTGAATACTCTCATTGACAGATGTTTTCGGTAGCTCTTGCGTTTCGTATACATACGGGTTGCGAGTCGATCATTTACGGAACCAGTGGAGACATTACAAATAGCCCCACCGGTAGAACGATTTTGACAATCGCAAAATGAGTGAAGTGCGCAGTAAGTCGTCTGACCAGAACATACTCAGTTTGATGACAACAATTTTATTATTGCACGTATTCACGCAAAACAGGCTGAATAAAAGACAAACCATTTGACCGACGTAGCTTTCATAAGATGGCAGTTATCAACTGTCAAATTGCGTAAGTCCCTGTTGGAAGACAAGACAATTTTGGGCTTTCTTGTATGACGGCTGTAGTCATCGTAGTCTAGTAGGCAGTGTGTTGGCTTATTACACTCAAGGCCACGGTTCAAACACATCAAAACGAAATATAAAAAAATATTTCTTAGGCGACTTCCTCTCAGCAGATTTCTGGAAAAAGCTCTGAGAGTAAATAAAATTACCATGAAAAGTTTCTCAAAAGTCTGTCGTTCGGAGTCGGCTTTAAACTGTAGGTCCCGCCACTCATGTATAAAATTAACACACACAACAGGAGTGGTGTGAGAAGGTAGGTAGGTAGGTATAGGTGGCTGCCCATCCAATAAAAAATTTCTGGATGGACTCACTTAGGCCGCATTGGGCCCATTGTGCTACCACAGTTATCCGTTATCCCCTAGTCTCGAAACCACTCGGAGCTTCTGATGAAGCGATTCAGGCTGCCAATGTCAATCCCTGACAGTTCCTCCAGATCATCCATGTAGTAAGTACCCAAGTACTTCCTTCTCCTTTGGCAAAGAGCCGGGCATGTACCCAGCAGATGAGGGACAGTCTCCTCTTCCTCCTCATCTCTGCAGCTTCTGCAGAAGTCGTTAGCAAGGTATCCAAGACCAATGCGCCTCGCATGCGTACCCATAATGCAATGCCCCGTAATGACACCGACAACTACACTGAGCGCGCCTCTTTGGAGTTTAAGTAGACTCATTGTGCGCCCCTCATCCTCATCTTGGCCAGATTTTACGAGCCGTTCTACCCGTGTCCGAGGCCGCCCACCTGTCGTTGACGGAATCGACGATAGCATTATCAATTATGAGCTTGCAGGTCCTCATAGGCATGCCCAGATTCGAGAACTCATCGGAGAGTTCGACGGTCGTGCCCAGCCTGGCAAGTTCATCAGCTCTGCAGTTACCCGGAATACCACTGTGCCCCGGTACCCATACGATATGGACATCATAACGTTCCGCTATCTCGTCGAGATATCTGCGACAGCTGTACACCGTCTTGGAGTTCATCACATTAGAACTCAGAGCCTTGATAGCCGCCTGGCTATCAGAAAGTATGGTGACGTTCCGCTTGGAGACCCATCCGTCCCCAATAATACTCGCCGCAGCCCGTATGGCCACCACCTCCGCCTGAAAGACACTGCAGTGGTTTGGCAGTCTTATAGACTGAGCTATACCAGCCGATTCCGAAAAAATTCCACTCCCAACAGCTCCGTTCAGCTTTGAGAGTGGTGTGAGAAGCTAGGCCGTAATCCTGACTGAAGGGTTGTAATGGCCAATTATGTATGTATGTATGACGACTTGCAGACTCAGTACTCTACCATTTAAGAAAGGTATTCAGACGATTGAAATTATTTAACTTTAAAATGAATACAAAATCTTTCAGCTTTCAGAATCGACAATATATGCCTGTACAGATTCTCAAATTTCCCTTCATTCAAGGCGTGCCTAGCATCGAATGCTTTCACATGCCTTGGCATTCCTTATAGCACCGTAGCGCATTCGCTAATGAAGAACAGCGAAAATTACTTTCGAACTTTTTTTCGAAAAATCTTCCCATTGCCTGTACTCATGGCCATAAAATATAGGAGGAACGAAGCAAATGTCTGGATGAACGAGTGGATGGAGGAATGGTTGGCTGGGCTGGTTGTTTCAATGGTTGACTGAATGAATGTTTGTTGGTATTACAATTGAATTACAATCGTAATATAATTATTCAAATAGAGAGAGACACGAACGGAGTGGCTAGAACGAAAGAAAGACGAAAAGAAAGCAACGGAAAAGTGAAAAGCATGTGAAATTAAATGAAGTGTTGTTAGAGTGACATGACAATGAAACACACGCAGAGATTTTTTAAAAGTCAGGTAGTGGTTGCTGTTGATTTTTTTCTCTGTCTATTGCTCACAGAAAGCCAAGGAGTAGGTGGGGTTGGGCTATATTGTAGACACAATTTGTTTGACGGCTAAATGTCAGCTTAAAAATAGGCTTTTAGAAGAGACACATCCCACATCCCACATCGTACAGCCTCTGG
Organism: Sarcophaga carnaria; assembly: GCA_958299815.1. Classification (NCBI taxonomy): domain Eukaryota; kingdom Metazoa; phylum Arthropoda; class Insecta; order Diptera; family Sarcophagidae; genus Sarcophaga; species Sarcophaga carnaria. Next base: position 9,390,502 of record OY283149.1, on the reverse strand, counting down.
TTATGGTTTTGTTGTCTTTAATTAAAGATGAAACAAAGCAATTGTGATTAGATTTTGAGAGGCTTTCAATTTGTTTAACAATGACTTACATGGGGGGAATAGAAATTAGAAATTAAGACGTAAGGTAGAGGAGAAGACGTGAAACAGAAGGGTATTAATACGCAAAGACGAAACATAAAGGTTGGAGGAGCTCCAAAACCATGTACTCATTAAGGTTCACTCAGTAAGAAGTTTGTTTTGTAATGGGTCCGCCATCTAACGTTTTTTTTTTCAACTAGTGCTTATTTCGTGAATGGTAACACTTAGCTCATGTCTGATTTGACAGATAATTAGTTTTATCCTTCGGCTGAACGAATATGGTTGTGTATACGCTTGAACAACGCTGGGAAATATTGCGACATTACTTTGAAAATCATGGTAATGTTGGAGAATGTGTGCGAAAATTGCGTACGGATTTTGGAAGAAGAGAAGCACCGTCTCAGCTCCGTATGTTCGTTATCTTGTGAAAAAAGTGAAAGAAACTGGCATCCTCATCGATAATCCAAAGCGTGAAAAGCCAAAAACAGTGCGTACACCCGAGAATATTGCTGCTGTGGCAGCAAGTGTGCGTGAAGCGCCATCAACATCAATTCACCGTCGTTCTCAACAATTAAACATTTCGGAGACATCATTGAAACGAATTTTGCATAAGGACCTTGGTATGACGCCATACAAAGTCCAATTGGTTCAGAAGTTGAAGCCAATTGACCATCCAATGCGTTTTCGCTTCGCTAAGTGGACCTGCGATGGACTTACAGAAGATGCAGATTTTGGCAAAAAAAATCATCTTTTCAGATGAAGCTCATTTTGATCTTGGTGGGTATGTAAACAAGCAAAATTGTAGCATTTGGGACACAGAAAACCCGCACGCATACATTGAAAAGCCGACGCACCCAAAGCGAGTCACTGTTTGGTGCGGATTTTCGTCCAGAGGCATAATTGGGCCATTTTTCTTCGAAAATGAGCAAGGAGTGGCCGTTACAGTCAATGGCGATCGTTATCGGGCCATGTAGAACGAATTTTTGTTCACAAAAATTGAAGAGGAGGATATTGGCAACACGTGCCCCACATCCGAAGCTACACTCGATGTTTTGCGCCCTGTTTTTGAAGATCGCATTATCAGCCGCAGAGCTGATGCCGTTTGGCCACCTCGGAGCTGCGATTTGACACCGTTGGACAATTATTTGTGGGGTGCCGTCAAAGATAAGTGTTACGTCGACAAGCCAGAGACAATTGACGCTTTAAAGGACAATATTTGTGAAGCCATTGGTGAAATATAGCTGCACACAATCGATAATGTGCTTAAAATTTGGACCGATCGTGTAGGCTACTGCATGGCCAGCCACCGAGGCAGCCATTTGAATGAAATTATTTTCCATTATCAACCAGAAGGATTGTACTTTCAAATAAAAAAAAAGGAATTTGAAAAAATATTCAGTATTTTTTTTAAAGCATTTTCAAAAAAAAAAGTTATTTGGCGGACCCTTTATATCCCCGCTAAGGAAATCTCGAACATGACAAAAAAAAAAACTGCGGCCCGAATGAGTGAAAAAGGTTGTGATGTGTGCTAAAGTTTGATTAGCGGTGTATGGCGTCACTTAGCGGATTTATTAGGCACTTCGTTGCGGTAGTGAACTTGGTACTGGTGGCCGGCGACCACTGTTGATTTACTACGCACACCCTAGTCAACCATAGGCTTAGTTCGTCAAAGATCTGGAGGAGATTTTATAATGGAAGTAACGAAGCTTACGAAACAACTGGAAGTGACACTTCATTGCGGTAGTGCACTTGGTACTGGTGCCCGGCGACCACTGTTGATTTACTACGCACACCCTAGACAACCATAGTCTTAGTTCCTCAAAGATCCGGAGGAGGTTTTAGAATCGAAGTAACGAAGCTTTCGAAACTACTGGAAGTGACACATCATTGCGATAGTGAACTGGTACTGGTGCGCGGCGACCACTGTTGATTTACTATGCACACGCTAGACAACCATAGGCTTAGTTCGTTAAAGATCCGGAGGAGGTTTTATAATCAAAGTAACGAAGCTTACGAAACTACTGGAAGTGACACTTCATTGCGGTAGTGAACTAGTACTGGTGTTCGGCGACCACTGTTGATTTACTATGCACACCCTAGACAACCATAGGCTTAGTTCGTCAAAGATCCGGAGGAGATTTTATAATGGACGTAACGAATCTTACGAAACTACTGGAAGTGACACTTCATTGCGGTAGTGAACTTGGTACTGGTGACCGGCGATCACTGTTGATTTACTACGCACACCCTACACAACCATAGGCGTAGTTCGTTAAAGAACCGAAGGAGGTTTTATAATGGAAGTGTCACGTTACGCAACTCCATTCACTTCTGTTCATAATAACATCGGAGGATATGTCCAGCACAGATGCTTATTGCAGGCTTAGTGGCCTGTAAGTAATTCGGAAAGTATTCTCAAGCAGTTTAGAGTAAAGTCCACTTTCCTAACGTTGAACCTATGATTTATTTTTTGAAATGTTTTATGGTGATGGTGTTATTCTAACATTAACTCACGATAGATGTTCACTATTTCCTCCTCTAACATTTCAATACATTCTCGTCGAAGTCAAATATAAGATCCCCCCTTTTCTCAAAGTTTCCCGTCATCTCATAGCCGTCAAGACCCTCAAGTCAAGACAACGATATCAAAGTAATTTGATTCGTAGTAGAATGAGGAGCAGTAATCTCCTGGAAGTAAATGGCTATGTACTGACAGCCTTGAGCGCCGACTATCTGTGTGCGGGAGTTGAATTTTCTTTTAACCAGGATTCCATACTTTCCAGTATTGCGCCGAGTTTCGAGACTCTAGGAACTTACCCACCAAATTGCATTCGTCTACGATCAGTATGTCCCTAAATATTCAATTTTAAAGATTTGCCACGCCTACCTTTTGCTATATCGAATATTTTTAAACGCTCTAAACCTGATAAGCTTTCGAACAAAAAAAAAATAATGATTAAAATCGGTTCAGTAGTTTAAGAGTTACAGGTATCACATGAAGGGGGAAGGTTGTCATGCCCATGTTTGGTGTGATGACGTGGTGTGAGGGGCACATGGTGTGGACACGTGGTGTGAGGGACACGTGGTGTGAGGGACGTCGTGTGAGGATCGTCTCCTACCTCTCTGGTAGGAGAGATTGTACCCTCGCTTTATCGCCGCCATGCTGAGGTCAATAGTTACTTGAGAGGCTTATATCGCTTTTTGGGTCATCATCAATGCCTATCAACGCGTAAGGAGCTTAGTAACTTTTCGGTATCCACTACAAATTCTGTTTTTTCCCTTTTGAGAGGTAAATTATGGTCCCTGCAGTGAATACAAAGAAAATATCCTAAAGACGCAGTCCAATAAATACACCATTGTCTTCAGCATTAAGATCTATATTGGTCTGTAGGACAAAGAAAGTTCAGATGGTTTATTCTCATCCTTGGGCAGGAATATATGTAGGCGCGAATTTACTTTGACTTTACTACACATATATTGACAATGGCCCCCCTAAAAGTATGGCATTTGTTCTTTAAGAACACAAAGCGGCGGACTTTGTCTCGCAATCGTAATGGGGGGTAGTGGTGCCTATGGAAAATTCAATAGCATATGCACGCCTTAAATGAAATAAAAATTTAAAAATTTGAGCATACTTTACGGCTGTCTTTTATTACATAAATTTATTGCCTACTTCAAGGCTGTTGAAAATTATTAATTCGTTTTATTCATTATTATTCGCATTAATTAGTAAAGTTTTCACTCTCTCTCTCTCTCTCTCTGTAGACTACGCTTCAAAATTTATTATTCCTCCCTTTGCCTGCTATTCTCTTCTGTGTAATGACTTTACTTGAGAAGCGGATGATGAAGCTGCGCTGGTGTGAAAGTGTTAATGGTGGAGACCTTAAAGAAAGGTGTTGGCGTTGGCATTGGTGTTGCTGTTGTATGTTGTTGTTGAATTTAAGCAGTTGAAGCTGAAGCAAATTTTTATTAATGTTTGGCAATTCATAAAATTAGCAGGTCTTTTGTAAATAACGGTTTTTCTTTTTCTTGTGTTTTGAACTCATTTAATGTGTTTTCATCCTTTAAATAACCTTGTAAACGGTCATAAGAGAGCGGCCAACAGCAGAACACGCTTGCCACGTGGTGGTGGTGGTGGCAAAAAGGGTTCACGGCAATTAAATGTGAGAAATTATGAAAAACGGTTGTTTAAGGGATTAAATTTTCGTCTCCACATAACCCAGCAAACATATTGAGCTGGGGCCATGAACTTTAAAGCGTTTGTCTTAGCAAAGAAAACTTTAATTGGGTTGTTTTGGCACCCTTATCCCGTACACTTAAGAACTTTATTACTTCATCACTCTCATTGCCATTTTGCAAGTGTTTCTTATTCGTTGCCACCTTTCAATGCTTTTCAGTTTCCATCATCGTTCACGTTTCGTTTGGTGGAGAAAAGAAAAGAGAAAAACTTTTCTTAGCTTGTCTTTCACCTTTTAATAGCTTTTGTACACTCGTTTACAATTTGTTGAGCAATTTGCTTAAGCATTGTTTTTCTTAATTTTTCTTTTTTTTTTCTCCTGCTTTTTGTAGTCGTGACTGTGTTATGAAATTTCCCTGAAATACATTCATATTCTCTTAATTGAATCATAAAATATTCGAAATTATAGACAAAAATTGTCAGGTAATTACAGCGGGGGCAATAAAGAAGTTCACAAAAAAGGCGATATTTTAAGCATCATAATGAGTTTAAATGGGATTCGTGACGTTTAAAAGTGAACTGGAACGAAATGTGTGGGCATTAGTTAGCTGCCATTGAGTTTAAAGTATTAAAAATGGCAGGAGTTTGAATTATAAAACGCTCAGGTTTGAGCGAACACGTCATATGTCCTCCCTCAACCGGTAATCATGTTGCCAAGATAGGATCTAAAACTATGACCGGTCAAAGTTCTCAGTGTTGCTGTGGCTTCCGTATATGTCTCCTGAGCAGTACTGTAAAGGCGATGGTTCCGTACGCAAGAAAGTCACCAGACCTCACTCATTCAGTTTAGAGAGCAATCGACAATAAAAGTGCTTCTACTGGTGGTTTTTTTTTCACGCCGAGGAGGGGTAAATGATTTCTTTAGTTAAACTGGTTATTCTGCAGTTGTCTTGCAAAGAGGCTCAACTCCGTTGAAAGCAGGAGCCTGCTGGGTGCTTAATAGGGAGGTGAAGAGGACTAAATATTTTCTTTCCTCATACAGAGGGGCCATCCCCCACATTAATACGGTTCTCAGAGACCACTATCCTACCGAAAGGCATGTCGATTGACTTGGTATTCCCTGTCTTCTACAGGAGGTAAGTGTTTGAGGACCAGAAAAACGATAGCCTTCAATGTAGTATGTGTCCGTGCTCTTCTATATTCCATACGTTCTGTCCTATTTGCCTGAACTCAACGGAATAAGGATTAATACGGTAGCAGGTTTCATTTTAGTGTAGGGAAGGTTTCCTAAAGAGAATGTTTGATCTTTTTTTTCGCCTAACCGCTCCATAGAGGAAGTCGTCACATACTCCGTGTGTGGGGCCCTCACCCACTAAATCCCCCCTCGTCTCGTGGTCTTGTTGTGCCCACTCCGGAATTACGGTGGTATTACATCGGAGTGGAGTCCCTTTGGCCACTGCGTGTTCATATCCGCGTCCGGATTGCGTGTCGAAAGTTGAAGAAACATCTAAGTGTCTCCACTATTCCTTTCTTCCAGGTCCTTGCTTCGAATTTCGCTTGACACGTGTGCCAGTTTCATCCATTCCGGCGTGCCCACATGTTCCGCAGCCTCAAGATCCCTCTACTTCAGTTTTAGAATGCTCTCCACGTAATTCGCCACTAAGTTCCAATTTTCTCTACTCGCGATCATAACCCCGACAATGTTACCGGCCGTGATCGTCCCAACTATTGACGTCAGTGCAGAGCGATAGCTCTGCCAGCGTGCACACTCGAAAACGGTGTGCTCTGCGTCATCAATTATCTCCCCGTCATCGTAAAGACAGTAAGGGGAGGCGGTCTTGCCCATTCTGTGCAGATATTTCCTAAAATATCCGTGACCCGATAGCAACTGTGTAACTCTACTGGTGCTTGGCATACCATCAGAGGCACTTTGCTTCACTTTATAGTGAGGCAACATACTGACTGTATATCTGTAGCTAAGAACCCAGTCTTAAGATCGAGGTGTATATTGGCGTGTTTTACCAGACACGGTCTGGGTCCCCAATAAATGCAATTGAAACCTTTCTAATCCTCTACTGAATATTAAGTTTCCATGAAAACTTACAGTTGAGTTTAGGTTAGGTAATGTGGCGAACTCCCTTGAGGAAGAGGTCCTACTTAGGCCAGCATTTAGGCCATTGTGATGCCACAATCAATATTCAACTCAAGGATCAAACATTATCAGAGAGAGTGTTTTCATAACAAGAGTAGAGCACTGACTTATTAGACTAAACACGGTTCCTTCCCCTCCTCCTCAAACCAACAACTCCTGTAGAAGTCACTTTCCGAAATGCCAAGTCTTTTGCCATGCATACCAAAAGGCCATTTTGGTCGTCACAATAGCCATTGTGCGATGGATGGCCACGCGATTTCGGAACAGAACTGAATTAGTCTCTCTCTCTCTCTCTTTACACATAGGACCTAGTCCAGAATCTTGCAATATTGCGCTTACCCTGCAGCTGTCAACGAGATTATGCATCCCAGCAAAATTAGTGAATAATATCCAAATTAACTGAGGCAAGCGGAACATTTGAAATATCTGAACTATGATTTAAACCACGGACATTCGTTTCATAAACCAACAATCTAACTGGAACTAGAACTCGACCTTTAGATATTTTTTGAGCATTTATAATTTTCACTCGCTACTAATGCACGGATTAACAGCTTGAAATAGGCTGTAAAGATAATATGGATTTTAAGCAGCCTTTAAATATGCAGCAAAAATTTTTTCATCCTGAAAAATTTATAAAAACTTATAGAAAACCATTGTTAGCAGTACATTTAATCCCAAATAATTTTAATTTGTCTTTAAGATACTATGTATCCCTTAAAATAGGCCTTAGTTTTAGTTTGTCGTCTTTAAATGCCTTTAAGTATGCCACAAAATTTCATTTAATAGGTTCTCTTTGGTTTAAAATGCCCTTAAGACCACAGAAATTCTCCGAAATGATTATTAGATAATAATGGTTAAAAATTTTGGAATGTGGCCCACACCAACACACACACACACACACACTTGCCCACAACCAAAAATTCTTTATAAATTAATTTAGTCTTTAAATAAAAAATCGAGTTGGAAAAAAGAATAAGAATTTTTTTTCTGTTTTTCACCAGTTTACACTTCAGCACCATGAACTGTTTTTTGCTCTGTTTTTTTTTGTACTTTAGTTGGCTAGAAAGAAAAAAACAGTATTTGTTGCATAGTTGAAGGGTTTTAAGGCAAAATTCATTATAAACTTTGAGGCCAAATAACAAAGGCATCATGCAACGCAATGGCCATGCACACTCACACGCCTTGTTAATGGAAAAACCTTAAAATGGAGTGTTTTTTTGCCATGATGCTGTTGTTTTTCTTTACTGGTCCATTTTGGGGAGAAGTATTTACACAAAATTTTTACTTTTAAATGGAATTTAAAAAAATTAGAGAAAAATAATACAAAATGAATGAAAATAGAAAATGACCAACATTTTTGGAATTTAGAAATCTGCTTATGGCAGGCAGCCATCAAAGGGAATAAGGGCTTAAAGCCTTATATGTGTTTCAGAAGCCTAAAAGTATGCAATAAATTTGTATACGCCTTAAAGACACATTTTTGATACCGACTAGGGCAGCATGATCTGATGATGATATTCAAAATGGACAATCCCTAGCGGTCTGCACAAATGTTCAGTCTCTAGAACAAAGTTAGCAGTCAAACCTGCCCTGCCATTAAAATCTCATCAAGCCTTTATAATTCATTGGAATCCTTCGAGGGATGGAGGAAATAGTTAACTTTAAATACTAACGTTGCTGAGCTATAACGCTTCAATATATGACGAAATACGCTAAGGAAAATGGCGCCTTATTTGTGTTTCAGCAGCCTAAAAGCATGCAATAAATTTGTATACGCCTTAAAGACACATTTTTGATAGCGGCTAGGGCAGCAGAATCTGATGATGATATTCAAAATGGACAATCCTTAGCGGTCTGCGCAAATGTCCAGTCTCTAGAACTAAGTTAGCAATCAAACCTGCTCTCCTTTATGGTAGCGAATCATGGAAAGCAGCTCAACAAGCCAGCAAAAAATGTTATCAAGTCTTTATAATTCATTGGAATCCTTCAAGGAATGGACAAAGTAGTTGGGTTTCTAAAATAGAAATTTATATACTACGGTTGCTGAGCTATAGCGCTTCAAAATATGGCGAAATGGCGCTGGTAGGAAAAAAATTTTTGGATGGACTCACTTAGGCCGCATTGAGCCCATCGTGCTACCACAGTCATCCGTCATCCCCTAGTCACGAAACCAGTCGGAGCTCCTGATGAAGCGATTCAGGCTGCCAAAGTCAATCCCTGACAGTTCCTCCAGATCATCCATGTAGTAAGTACCCAAGTACTTCCTTCTCCTTTGGCATAGAGCCGGACATGTACCCATCAGATAAGGGACAGTCTCCTCTTCTTCCTCATCTCTGCAGCTTCTGCAGAAGTCGTTAGCAAGGTGTCCAAGACCAATGCGCATCGCATGCGTACCCATAATGCAATGCCCCGTAAAAACACCGACAACTACACTGAGCGCGCCTCTTTGGAGTTTAAGTGGACTCATTGTGCACCTCTCATCCAGCCTTGGCCAGATTTTACGAGCCGTTCTACCCGTGTCCGAGGCCGCCCACCTGTCGTTGACGGAATCGACGATCGCATTATCACTTATGAGCTTGCAGGTCCTCATAGGTATGCCCAGAGTCGAGAACTCAGCGGTGAGTTCGATGGTCGTGCCCCGCCTGGCAAGTTCATCAGCTCTACAGTTACCCGGAATACCACTGTGCCCCGGTACCCATACGACATGGATGTTATATCGTTCCGCTCTCTCGTCGAGATATCTGCGACAGCCGTACACCGTCTTGGAGTTCATCACATTAGAACTCAGAGCTTTGATAGCCGCCTGACGCTGGATATTACAAAATACTGAATAAAATTCATTAGGCAGTTGCAACAGAGTTTGATCATCTTAGACAAGAGCCGCCAGATTACAATCGATGCGGTAAGTCAAGGAATAAGAACAATAGCACTGAACAAACCCATTTGCAATGCTGCTTCACTTCGACATTCCAACTTAAGGACTTCGGAACAGAAAATTTTAAGGTTTTCAACAATGCCTTGAGGTGGGAAAATTCTTAAAGTCCTCCTTGATGCACATTTTCCACAAAACCTAAATGCAAATGCAGTTCCTTACAAGCGCGAACACCCGCCATTGGGCGAACAACTCTTTCAAGCTGTTAAAATCACCTCGAACTGGCGGCTCATGCCAGCTTATTTACAGAAAAACTCTGATTTGATCATTTCTTGACTGTAGACAATCCATTGTGTAAGCGTTATTGGCCATGACATCAAAACTCTGTTCTTGAAGCTCTAAATATGCCCTCAACTGTGTACTTGTAAGCAGCTACGCTCCCTTTCTTGAAATACTACTGCGTGCAGAACTATACACATACATACATACATAATTGGTCATTACAACCCTTTTCAGTCAGGATTACGACCTAGTTTCTCACACCACTTATGTTGTGTGTGTTAATTTTATACATGAGTGGCGGGACCTACAGTTTTAAAGTCGACTCCGAACGACAGATTTTTGAGACTTTTTTCATGAAGATTTTATTTACTCTCAGAGTTTTTGCCAGAAATCTACTGAGATGAAGTCGCCGAAGAAATACTTTTTGTATTTTGTCTTGATGTCTGGCCTGGGGCTCGAACCCTGGCTTTACGTTTAATAAGCCAACACACTACCTATTAGGCTATGGCGACTAGACTGGAGGACTATACACTGGAGGACTATGCACTATGTGTAGACACCCTTAGTAACCATATGTTTGCCGGTTAGAAAATACACTTTTAATTGCCCAAAAGTATGCAACATTTTTTAATGAAGTCTAGATCTCTAAAAATTTTCAAAATCCGCCTGATAAGTCCTTCTTCCTTTGGAAATATTGTTAAAAACCTTTTGTTTTAAAAATTTGTTTTAACCAACTGACACTCACACTCATTGCACGCACACACACACACGCACACACATTGGCATTACTGTATGTGTACTCCTAAAATACAGTTCTGGTATATGTTGCATACTTTTTGTGGCCAAACAGAGAGAGCACACACACTACGTTCTTTAGTGTCATTTAATGAAGTCCACTTTTAGGGATGCTTTTCCTACACACACATGCATACACTCTCATAGAGAATATGTTGCCCTAAAACAAAGATATTTAATAAGTAATTTGGTGTGACATAAAGAGTAATATTAAGTTCTTCTGTGTGTGTCGGTTTTTTTTTTTGTTTAAAAAACTCTGTCCTCTTTTCTCGGAGGGAAGAAGAGGAGGAGGAGGTGGTGGGGGGACGGGGGGTAGGTGTGAAATAAAATGCTAAAAGCATATTTCAAATTTAATTGAATCATTAGTAAAGCATATACGAAATATTTAATTAAAAAGTTTTCCTTACAAAAACACTCTTTTTTTATAGAATTCAAGTCATGGGAAAAAGACAGAGGCAGAGGAAATTGTTTGAAAAATATTAACAGTTCGAGAGTCAATGAAAAGGGATTGTGATTGAGTGGGGGGTAAATCATAGATCTATAAGGCAAATGTTAGATGTTATGAAGAGTTACACGAATGAACCATAATTATGCGTAAAATTTTTACGCGATCAATGCCTGATTTAGTGATTACAGCCCTTTAGTCAGGATTACAACTGAGCTTCTCACACCACCCATGTTGTGTGTGTTAATTTTATCACTGAGTGGCGGGACCTACAGTTTAAAATCAACTTCTAACGACAAGTCTTTTAAGCAAGTTTTCATGGCGATTTTATTTCCTCTCAGAGTTTTTTGCCAGAAGACTGCTGAGAGCCAGACGCCAAAAGAAATATTTTTCTGTATTTCGTTAAGTTCGAGATGGCTTAGCTGGGCTTTGAACATTTCGTTCTCGTCTAAATAAGCCAGCATACTACCTACTAGATTACGATGACTGTTGCCAAACTTGCTGGATGGCAAGAGTATCTGTGGCAGTCTATGGCAGAGGTGATACCATGCATCCCTGTAGAGTATGCTTTAATTTTTTTTTTCAGAATTAAATCCAGAAACTTAATTTAATTTAAATAATTTCCTGCTGTTAAATAAAGCCATTTAAAATTTACACAAAACTTTTACTTTTAAATATTTAATAAAGCCCCAAAAGTATGCTTTAAATCCATTATTTATTTCAACAAATTGGTGAAATATTTCATACAGTTTTGTTGCACAAATACATCATTTTGAGATTTATTTTGTAAATGTAATTGTAATACTAAGTTTGTTTTACTGCCGCAGCAACAACAACAACAATAAACTACATTTTTTAATACCTTACGGCCTTAAAATATACTTTAAATAATTTAAATATGAGTGTATAGAAATAAAATCTATATTTTCTATAATTTTTTCTGCAAAAAACAAAACCAAACAAGAAAAAGTAATTCAAAACCTCAGAATGCATTGTGAATTTATATATCATGTTATAAATACAGCCTTAGGTGCCTACAGGTATGCAATAATTTATATTTAATAGATTTATTTTCCATATGGTAAACCTAAAGAAAAAAATTTACTTCATTTTTAAATATAGAAAGTAAAAGAAACTGCAGAATACTTTCTCCTTTCTGCATTGCTTGCATGTTGAAAGTGCCTAAAAGTATGCAATATATATGTATATGGTTATAACACATTATAAATAAATTGCATATGTTATGGGGTGTGTTGGTGTATGTAGTTGTTAGCATATCTTAAGGCATTTGTATACGATTTAATATGAATTTATTTATAAACAAATTTCCGGTTTCTTTTTTTCTATCTTTCTTCTGTCTTTCCTTCTCTTTCTTATTTTATTCTCTTTTACTGCTCAACGTATTTTATATTCTTGAATAGATTTCCGGCGTGAGCGTAAGTTGAGACAGAGAGAGACAGAGAGAGAGAGAGAGAGAGAGAGAGATTTGTGAAGAATTTCAAATTGTTAAAGGAAGGCAAACCAGTGAGCATTGTGATGATGAAAAGGAATTGAATGAGAAGCAACAGTTATCGAGACTAAGATGTTCCTCCGATTTGGAGATTAAGTTTATCAGCTTAAAGCCAGTACTGGCTTCCATTTGTCGTAAAGAAAAAAAGAGTCTAATGTTTGGTTAGCTTGAACTAGTAGCTCTCTAATTACAGTTTCTTTGGAATACCAATGGAATACAATTTGAACGATTAATTCCTTAAGCTAAGACCGCAACATGTACCTCGCTATTTACAGTTTCAATCACCGATCATCAGAACAACCTTTAAAATATCAATCTGTCCCTCAAATTCCATTAGTTTCTATTCACCATTTGCCGTATCTTTCGAAAACTTGCAATACCTTTCGAAACATTAGCGACTCTTCTGATATAAGTAATCCATGATGAGCGTGAAACCAATCAGAAATTCTTAAAGCAAGTCTAAGATTTGCAAAAGCGCTGTTCAAGGCCGTCTATCGTCGTTGGTGGAATAGATTTGCTGCTGAGGCTTAATCAGTCCAGGTTAAGTCGTTGATAAGGATCTGGTATGGATTCCAAACTATTGTAGAGTATGTTGAAATAAAGAGGCTCGGGAAACTATTGATACACTGTCTGCAACTATCACGCATTTGGTATGGAATGGATTAATACTCCGGGTAGGGAATTTTTCGAGAGTTTGTATCTTTTGCCAAGAGCAGATATTCGTGCACTCCAGAGTTTTGTAAAGCAATTGTGCTGCCAATGGAGTGTATTTTCATCCTCGTGTATCTAATTCGCTCTCCTTCAGTTTAAGCTTAACTTGGTGTCTTAGGTGAGGTTAGGTCTGAGTGGTAGCTCTGATTTCACAAAGCTCACTTGAGCACGCATAGCGGCCCGTTGTGATGCCACGGGTGAACGCAGTCCCTGCACTGACCAACTTCCACCAAAATCAGGGAAGAGGAAGAAGTTGGTCAGCGCAAGGGCTGCACATCAAAAGCACGACTACCCCATACTGGAAAACCAGCCAGAAAGTTTGATGAACGAAGTTATATCCTTGATATCAATAGATGATAGCTCCATCAAGCAGACAAGAAATGGGGAGCCAAATAGCCTATATCTACACCTAGCAAGAGACGGGCACTGAAAAAGAAAGTGGATAACAGTCTCCTCTTCCTCAGTGGATCTGCATCCACGGCAGAAATCGTTAAATGGGAGCCTCATTCTCTCCGCGTGTCTACCGGTAACGCAATGACCTGTAAGCACGGCCACTGTGGTTGAGATGACGTCACGACCAAGACCAAGTAATTGGTTGGTACGCCTTTTATCCATTAAGGGCCAGGTGAGTCTAGCTGTGGAACAGGACTCCTCATTGACCCAGGATAGGTTGGCGTCCCGAGAGAATTTCCGCGCAATGTCCAACTTGAGCGAGTCAAGTGGCATACCTAGTTCAATTGAAGAGGATTTCGGAAGGAGCGCACTAGCTCTGGAGAGTTCGTCGGCCCTACAGTTTCCTTAAATGTTACTGTTCCCGGGGACCCACACCAGTGAGACACTGGTGAAGTGCCCAGAAAGAAGGTCGAGACAGCGGCGACATTCCCTAAGGATCCTAGAGTTATTCACGAAACACGATAGAGATCTTTGTAAGGAAAAATTATTAAATCACATTGGGAGCGAGATTGAATATTTGTTTCTGGAAATATCAACAGGCGATGGTCCGAAACTTCTTCTTGGTTGTGTATATAGACCGAATTCTAGTTTAAATTTTGATCCTTTTATTTCAACTCTTGAGGATATTACCATTCGATATGACGACATAGTTATTGTAGGTGACTTTAACAATAACCTTTTACATGATAATCCCCTTATTGGACCAATGCTCTCACTTCACCTCAGTCCTGTAAATGTGTCAACACCTACACAATTCCATTCAACATCCAGTAGCTTGATAGACCTTATATTTGTGAATCACATTGACAGGGTATTGTTATATGACCAAATTTCTGCTTCCTGCTTCTCCAACCATGACCTTCTCTTCCTTAATTATAATTTGTCCGTAACTCGTCCCGTCGACAAATATATTACGTATCGTGATTTTGGAAACATTGATTATGCAACTCTGAATATTGAACTGGATAGCGTATCTTGGGACCAGGTATACACACTGGGTAATGCGAATGACCAATTATCGTTTATTCAGGACAGAGTGCGTTTGCTCTATGACAGGTGCGTTCCTGTCAAAACCAAGCACATCAAACCTAAACAACAGCCCTGGTTTAATGCGGAAATAAAAGCACTCATTGAGAGGAGGGATAGTGCTTACAGGAGATGGAAGAGGTTTAGGACGGATGATTTGAAAGCTTTACATAGATTCACACGGATGGAAGTTACCAGGAGCATAAGAACTGCAAAAAGATTGTATTATGGCAGAAAGTTTTCCAATGCTATGGACAACAAGTCTAAATGGAATGTAATTCGTGAAATAGGAATAGGCCGAAAATGTCCAAAGGCCGATATTGATGTGGATGTGGACAAGCTTAATGACCAGTTCGTAAATTCTAGGGTCCCAAGGTCTAACGGTGACTTGTATGATGAACTCTGTTGTGTTCCACCACAGTATTCCTTTAGCTTTCGTTGCGTAAATCAGTTTGAGGTTTTGGAATGTATTTCAGCGGTAAAATCGAATGCAGTTGGTTCTGATGATTTGCATCCTTTATTCTTAAAGGCTCTGACTCCTAAACTTTTGCCTTACTATACTTACTTGTTCAATACAGTTCTGACTAAGTCTTCTTTTCCTGAAAGTTGGAAACTGGCTAAAATCCTTCCCATTCCGAAAACTAATTGTGAGTTCAGGCCAATTGCAATCCTTCCTTTTTTATCCAAAGTATTGGAGAACATCATGGCCAGACAAATCGATGAATATCTGAGGGCCCACAATTTCTTAACGGTTAATCAGTCGGGCTTCATGAAAGGTAGGAGTTGTACTACCGCTCTGGTAAATGTAGTTGAGGAACTTAGGTCGGAACTTGATGGTAATAGTGTGGCGTTCTTGGTTCTGCTTGATTACTCTAAGGCTTTTGATACAGTCGATCATGCGGTTCTATTGAAAAAGCTCCGAAAACTGTTTTATTTCTCCGAAACTGCCTGTAATCTAATTTATTCTTATTTGACGAACAGATTTCAGAAGGTTCATTTCAATGGCAAAGTTTCGGATCCACTTACTATTAGTAGAGGTGTTCCACAGGGGTCTATACTTGGACCTTTGCTGTTTTGCATGTATATAAATGATCTACCTGATGTTTTGGTTAACTGTAATGTTCACATGTATGCTGACGATGTGCAGCTTTACACATATACTCCAAGGGAGAATATTTATTCTTGTTTGGACTACATTAATCGTGACTTAGCAAGGATTGACGGATGGGCCTCGGCCAATGGACTATGTATCAATCCTTCTAAGTCTAAATGTATTACACTTTCGAGAACAAACGGATCATTTGTCATACCTGAATTGAGTATCAGGGGAAATAAAATTGAATTTGTCAGGTCGGCTACTAATCTGGGTATTGTCTTTAATGACAAATTATCGTGGTCTACCCATATAAGTGTCATTGTTGGCAGAATTTATGGCATGCTTCGAAATTTGTGGGCTGTCATAGATTCAACTCCTTTTGTCATTCGCATGCAACTTGCTAAAACGTACTTGATTCCGGTACTTTTATATGGATGTGAGATATACGCAAATTGCAGTTATGATGACAACCAGAAACTTAACCTGGCGTACAATAACATAGCCAGGTATGTTTTCCTTAAGGGGCGTCGGGATCACATTTCTCATTTAGCTTACCTGATTCTTGGTATCAAATTTGATAATCTCCTGAAAATTAGATGCCTCCTTCTACTTCATAAAATAATTTACACGAAACAGCCGAAGTATTTATATTGTAAAATTAAGTTTGCCAGATCCCACCGGGGTGTGGGGATTATACAGCAACGATTCAGGACTCTTCTGTCTCAGCGACAGTTCTTTATACACACCATTAGTCTTTGGAATTCCTTACCAAATAACATCCAAAATCTGGGCAATGCAAACGCGTTCAAAAAGGAGTTATTTAAATTATTTTCATAATTAAAATTTTTATCTCATATTTGTAAATTTTGTGATTTTATTTTTTAGGTCATCATTATTATTGTTATTATTATTATTATTATTATTATTATTATTATTATTTTTATACTCTACCTTATCAATTTAATTTAATATTTATATACATAATTTAACTTTCTCTAATTTTTTATATTTAATTAATGTTAATTTTTTATACCTTATTGATTGTAAACATAGCACTGTCACTTATAAGATTTAGTATCTTGTTGTGCTATGTAGATCATTATAATCAAATAAATAAATAAATAAATAAAATAAATAAAATCTTATCGCGGCCTGACTATCAGAAAAGACAGAGACGTGAGTGAAAGGAGCATCGTTGACGAGGATCCATTGAGCGGCCCGGTAAATTGCCGTCACCTCCGCCTGAAACACGCTGCAGTAGTCCGGCAGACGGATAGAAATGTTCAGGTCCAGTTTCCCAGAGTAGACACCGCTTCCAACCCCATTATCGAGTTTAGAGCCGCCGGTATATATATCCAGGACTTCCGGGGGGACAACCGTATTATGATTCCAGTCGTCCCTACTCGGAATCAGAGAGTGGAAACCCCTATTCTTTCTACTACAAGGTCGAGTTTTCTCTTCAATTGTACTGCTGAAAGGCCTTAAAGTAGAAGACAGAACAATACCTGCTTTGGCTCTGAGTGCTAGTAAGAGTGTGGATTCGGTTGTCTGAACAAGCTACATGTACTGACGAAAAGTACTCACTTAAGGTCTTTATGTACTTGGAAGGGATGGGTACGCTCATAACATGGGGATGTAGTGAACTTTAGAAGGGTCTTTGCTATGGAATTGATAATTAAGACCTAGTGATCACGTCTTTATTAGGTAAAAGCGAGGGTGGGTTGATAGCAACGATTGTCTGCTGCCATTAATTACCAACATGCCGTCGGAGTGCCTATTCTAGAAAACTGAAGAACCAAGAAATTAATAGAATACGGACTAACAAATCGACGCCTCCGTTCTATCGGGTCCGCCATCTAACGTTTTATTTTTTTTCAACTAGTGCTTATTTCGTGAGTGGTAACACAGATAATTAGTTTTATCCTTCCGCTGAACGAATACGGTTGTGTATACCCTTGACCAACACTGGGAAATATTGCGACATTACTTTGAAAATCATGGTAATGTTGCAGAATGTGTGCGAAAATTGCGTACGGATTTTGGAAGAAGAGAAGCACCGTCTCAGCTCCGTATGTTCGTTATCTTGTGAAAAAAGTGAAAGAAACTGGCATCCTCATCAATAAACCAAAGCGTGAGAAGCGAAAAACAGTGCGTACACCCGAGAATATTGCTGCTGTGGCAGAAAGTGTGCGTGAAGCGCCATCAACATCAATTCACCGTCGTTCTCAACAATTGAGCATCATCATTGAGACGAATTTTGCATAAAGACCTTGGTATAACGCCATACAAAGTCCAATTGGTTCAGGAGTTAAAGCCAATTGACCATCCAATGCGTTTTCGCTTCGCTAAGTGGGCCTGCGATCGACTTACAGAAGATGCCGATTTTGGCAAAAAAAATCATCTTTTCAGATGAAGCTCAGTTTGATCTTGGCGGGTATGTAAACGAGCGAAATTGTCGCTTTTGGGGCACAGAAAACCCGCATGCATACATTGAAAAGCCGGCGCACCCTTAAATGAGTCACTGTTTGGTGCGGATTTTGGTCCAGAGGCATAATTGGGCCATTTTTCTTCGAAAATGAGCAAGAAGTGGCCATTACAGTCAATGGCGATCGTTATCGGGCCATGTTGAACGAATTTTTGTTCACAAAACTTGAAGAGGAGGATATTGGCAACATTTGGTTTCAACAGGACGGCGCTACGTGCCACACAGCCGAAGCTAAACTCGATGTTTTGCGCCCTGTTTTTGAAGATCGCATTATCAGCCGCAGAGCTGATGTCGTTTGGCCACATCGGAGCTGCGATTTGACACCGTTGGACTATTATTTGTGGGGTGCCGTCAAAGATAAGTGTTACGCCGACAAGCCAGAGACAATTGACGCTTTAAAGGACAATATTCGTGAAGCCATTGGTGAAATATAGCTGCACATAATCGATAATGTGCTTAAAAATTGGACCGATCGTGTAGGCTACTGCATGGCTAGCCGAGGCAGCCATTTGAATGAAATTATTTTCCATTATTAACCGAAAGGATTGTACTTTCAAATAAAAAAAAGAAATTTGAGAAAATATTCAGTAGTTTTTATAAAGCATTTTCAAAAAAAAAAAGTTATTTGGCGGACCATTTAGTAGGAGTGTGGATACAGTTGTCTGAACAAGCTGCACGTACTGACGAAAAGTACTCACTTAAGGTCTTTATGCACCTGGAAGGGATGGGTACGCTCATAACATGGGGATGTAGTGAACTTTAGAAGGGTCTTTGCTATGGAATTGACAACTAAGACCTAGTGATCACGTCTTTATTAGGAAAAGAGTGAAGGTGGGTTGATAGCATCGATTGTCTGCTGCTATTAATGACCAACACGATGTGGGTGGAAGTGGGAGTGGGAGTGCCTATTCTAGAAAACTAAACAACCAAAAAATTTATAGAATACGGACTAACAAATATCAAATAACAACAACAAAACTCCATAAAGATAGCAAAGAAAATTATAACAGTAACAAATTCTAAGTAAATTCTAGAAGTTGCCATAAAAATATGAATAAATTACAATAACAAATCAACAGTAAGTTCTAGAAGTTGCCGAAACAATTACAAATAAATTACAATAACAAATCAACAATAAGTTCTAGAAGTTGCCAGATTAAAAGCAATTGAAGTATAAATAGAGCGGAAGGTAACGCAACATTCGATTCCAGTGTAAATACTGTTGCGTGTGGTACTCTCCTTTTAAAAGCAGACTGATTTGGTTCATTGGGTTTAGTATTTCATTTCATCATACGTATATCGCATAACAAGCATAAAATTGTTAGATTTATATACTGGAAAATACGTAACCAAGTGTATCAAGTGTTTATGTGTAATAAAAAAATATGATATTGCCTTCTGCAGACAGACACACATACATACATTTCTGTCTAAATTTTTCATATTTTTTTTAAACATATTTTCCTGCAGGATTTTTTCTTCATATTTATTTTGTTGTTAAGGAATAGAGACAATTTTATTTACACATATTTTTTTTTTTTTTGTTGTCTTTGCACCTTGTTTGATAAATGTTACTTGTATGTTCTCAGTTTTCTTTCTTTTTCTGCCCCTCTATGATTTTAAATATAGAATTTTATTTTCATATAAGTTTTCCAAGCATAAATCTAGGCTCTTAGAGGAAAAACGTTGAGATATGAAAAATCTTTACATGTGTAAATATATAATTTACACATATCGTCTAACAGCAATTGGATTTTGTAAAAGAAATTTAATTCTTAAGAGAAATTTTTTTATTAGAAAATAAAATATCAATTGTAAGCCTGAAAATATGCTTTAGTTTTTATAAAACCCTTAAGGTATTACAAGGAATTTTAAATTAGAAAATAATAAATTTAAGAAGAAGCAAAACTGTGTAAATATTTCAGCTTAAAGTGAATATGAATGTTACTAATTGGTAACACACTGAGGCCAAGTAAGGTCCAAAGGAAATTATTTGCTTCCTAGCTAGAGCATAAACCTATTCATTAAAGGAGAGCAAATTTAACTACCTGAGCAGCTATTTTTATGCGTACTAACGGATCCTAGGTATTTCAATCACTTGATGAGTTGGGTTTACTCTAGTAATTTACCCTCAAATACAACAGTTCATAAGAGACCTGAAGTGGCTTAACTTAGCTTCCACTTCTTCTTCTTCAGAAGTAACCATTCATATGGATAATCAGGCAGCAATGAAGCTTTGAAGATGCATACCTTTAGGTCACATGAAGCTCTGAAGATGCATACCTTTAGGTCACATCTGGTTTTAGAGCGTAAATGGTTTCTAGGCTTCCTTATGTCGGATTATTGATTTCGATTGTCCTGAGTACCTGGTAATTCTGATGGAAAAAGCATTATTCGCTTTGGAAGTAAAGACAGGAGAGCGAGCGGTGGTACCACCAGTAAACTTTTTTTGAGAATTATTCAGAAAAAGTGTTAATCACTTACCATTCGTGCATGAATATGCATATGGGACTGAAAGGTCATAAAAACCTTATGGTCAAATCTCAATCAATCAAACCTACAAAATTGATTTTAGTGACGAGTATGAATAGCTATTATAGGAGTCTTAGGAGGCATCACCCCTTCAGACATTGAATCAACCAGGAGTATGACTGTTTTTCGTAGGTAATGATAAAGCACTGTCTAGTAGGTCGTGCAGTGGCTTATTAGATGTCTGGGGTGGGTCAAAACTCACCCCAGGGATACCCACATACATAATTAGTCATTACAACCCTTCAGCAGGATTACGACCTAGTTTCTCATCCCAGACATGACGAAAAACAACGAAATTTTAAGAAACTATTTTCAAGGCGACTTCCCCTCAACAGATATCTGTCAAAAACTCTGAGAATGAAATAAAATTGCCATGAAAAAAGTTTCTCAAAAAATGTATCGTTCGGAGTCGACTAGGTCTCGCCTCTAATGAATGAAATTAAGGCACAAAACATAAGTGATTGTGAGAAGATAGGTTGTGATCTTGACTAAAGAGCTGTAGTGACTTATTTAGTATGTACTTAAGTATGGGAAGAGGTAAGAGAAACAGTGGATTATATTTTATATCAGTGTCCTAGTCTGATGGTAAGAAATAGCTGGATGGTCACTTAGTTGAGGAATTGGATCTGAGGGACTGTAATCTAAAGAATCTAATAGGGTTTGTGAACGAGATTAATCGGCTGGGGGCGGTATTCATATGCTTCACTTTAAAGATTTACTACTAATTTCTCTCTTAACTGTATTTCATTTCAATAAAATTGTAATTTTCTTCTCTCCGTTATTGAGTGCCTTAACTTATGCTTCAAAAAATATTTTTAATAACAAAAAAAAAATGCAAATTCCTCTTTTGGCACAAAATCAACAATTACGGAAAAATATAATCAAAATATAATGGAGAAACCCCCAAAAAAAAGAAGAATTTTTATACTTCAGCAAATCCATTAAATCCTTAAAGGAAACAAGATTGACCATCACCACACTTTACTGCATTGCATACTTTTTGGCGTAGACTGGCAAAACAAAAAAAAGTGAAACGAAAGAGAACAGCATTGAGCTGATAAAAAGTTTTATGCTGCAATGACAGCTGGTTGTCCAAAATAGGAAAATTTCTGGAAAGAAGAAACTTTTTTGATTAACTTAATTGCAATACTTTTTTGGGGATTATTGTTAAAGAAAGAAAAAGAGATGACCCCTAAAATTATGCTGTAAGTATTAAAGTATAAAATCAGATATAAATTGTTCGCCTTTCATGCTGTCCTTTTGTATTCTTTATTCCTCAAGAAAGAGAAAGTTATTCAAGGAGAAGAAGAAAAGTTCCTCTTTATTTTTCTTGGCCATTTTTATGGTTTTTCTTTAATTTTTATTTTTGTTTCATTCGCTCGAAAGAAAGAAAGTTTTCTTAAGGGACTTTTAGGCAAAAGTTTTGTCTGTTTTTCTTTGGCTTTCCTTGCCAGGAAATAATAGAAGGAAAAGAATTGAAAAGGAAATAATAGTTTAGAGGCTTCTGTGATTAACTTGGGGACTTTCGCCTCAACAACAATTACAATTATAAGACGGCGCCCTAGTGGTAGGCTTTAATTTCTTCTTTATTTTCTGATTTTTATTTCCTTTAAATGTGTATGTTTTTGTCAGCATGATTGTTGGTGTTGTTGTTGTTATTTTTTCATTAGAGTCTAGTTTTCCGTTTTATTTTTCTCTTCTTTTTTGCGTTTTTCATTAAACTTCATTTGTAAGGACTTTCACTAGTTCGGAAATGGGGAAAACTGAACTGAAAGCGATGCATACTTTTAGGCCGTACGGTAAAGAAGAAGAAAATAAATGTTTGCCATCCAGCCATCCAGTCAACCAGCCATCCAGTCAGTCAGGCAAAATTAATTGTTCTGCGTATAAATGTTTTCTTTTCATTTATTATTCGCTCTTATGGTTGTTATTTCCTTAACATCATGATACATAAAGGGGGGACAAAAAGGGGCAATACTAACAGAGAGGGTTAAAGCTATTGTTTTTTGTGAGGGGAGAGAACCAAAAGTAAACATTAAAGTGTTGTACATAAAATAGCAGATCGGAGGTTAACAACAAACGTGGCAGATTTAATTGTTCAGTTGATATGTGAGAATTGCTTTTAAGGGAATTCTTGTAGTTGTTAAGAAGAACCTCATCCCACGTTTCCTCGTCTTTCAACAAATTATTATTGAAGTATACAACAACAAGCAAAGTTTGACTACAAGTTTTGTTCATAATTAGTTTATTTGTATGGATATGTATTGAACGCCTAATTGTAGGCAACAGTTTGTGTCGATTTTTATAATCGAAAAGAAATCAAATAAAAGAACTTCTAGGCCACAGGGTGTCAATAAAAGTTAAGACAGATATTTATTAATTTAATTTTGGGAAACCATAGAGCCTTCCATAGCTTCCATCGAAAAGTCTATCGTTACCTATTCAGAATTCCCTATCAGGTGCTACTAAACTCGGTGTATCAAAGGCCAAACATCAAAATAAAATACAAAAAGTATTTCTTCGGCGACTTCCTCTCAACAGATTTCTGGCAAAAACTCTGAGAGCAAATAACAATTGCCATGAAAAAGTTTCTAAAAAATCTGTCGTTCGGAGTCGACTTTAAACTGTAGGTCCCATCACTCATTTATAAAATTAACACACACAACATAAGAGGTGTGAGAAACTAGGTCGTAATCCTGACTGAGGTGTTGTAATGACCAATTATGTATGTATGTATCATAGAAATAAACTTTTCTGAAAAAGTAATAACTTGACCGGCAATCGAATTAGCTTGACCCCACCAGTTTACTTCCTTCAGCAGTAATTTAAGTGGTTTACCCTACAGGAACTCAGTAGACCATATTTGTTAAGTCTTAAGAGACTTGTACCTGCCATCTTCTTTGCCTTTTTCTAACAACCTAGCTTACAACCTAGCTCCTCACATTACCCATGTTGTGCAGGTTAAATTTATCCATAAGAGGCGGCACCTACAGATAAATGTTGCCTCCCTAGGTTAGGTTAGGTTAGGTTAGAGGACGTATACTTGTCAATTAAGACAAGTACAGTACCCGGAGGTCGAATTGACCCATTGTACAACGTCCTAGTTTTTCACACCACTTATCTTGTGTGTGTTAATTTTATACGTGAGTGGTGGGACCTACAGTTTAAAGTCGACTTCGAACGACAGATTTTTGAGAAACTTTTTCATGGCAATTTTATTTACTCTCAGAGTGTTTGCCGGAAATCTGCGGAGAGGAAGTCGCCGAGAAATATTTTTTGTATTTTGTCTTGATGACTGGCCTGGGGCTCGAACCCTGGCTTTACGTCTAATAAGCCAACACACTACCTACTAGACTACGGCGACTTCTCGCCTCCCAATGACAGATTTAAAGGGCCAACACATTACCACTAGACACCACAGTGATTTCACCACCCATGTCGTGTGTGATAATTTAATACTTGAGCAGTGGGGTCCTCAATTTAATATGTATTCTGGGCGATATAATTGTAAATTTTCCTGATAATTAAGATACTGTCAGAATTTTTGCCTGAAGTCCTCTACGAAAAACGGGGTTTGTTAAATAAAAATCCGTTTTTCAAGATGCCAGAGCTGAGGTTTAATTTTGTCAGCCAAGAAACTTGCCATTAGACTGAGAGTCTAGTCCTAGTCTCCTAACTTCAATGCTACAGCATATGGGAAAATATTTAGAAAAGTTTTGTCTCAAGAAATCCTTTCCTTCGCATTTTAAAAATCATTGTGATAAATCGGGCGGGATACAGCGCTGCAAATTTCTGCAGATTAAAAAGGAGGTTATGAACCAATCTAGTCAATTATTCTTACCATAATATGGCCTTTATTCAGTACTAAAAACTTTATTTTCTTTAACAAAAAATTCTCTTTACCGCAGAGTTTTCAATGTAGTCAACATCAAAAACATATTGCCTATATTTAGGCTTTTCAGCACAATTTCAATTTATTTGTTTAGCTTTTCAACCACTTTCTTTTGTTTTTTTTTTTTATTAGTTTATCTATTACAATAACAACAACAATAACTTTAACACCATGTCATTTAGTATTTATTGTTGAATGTTTATTTTAAGCAAACATTGTTGTTGTTATTGTTGTCGTATAGATTTTGTTTAGACATTTTTGTGTAGCATGCTTTTAGGCATTTATTATTTTAGCAATTATTACACTTGAAAACGAAAACATTCAACACACAATGAGTTGAAATTCATACAAAACATATATTTACTTTGATTTTAAATAAAATTGAATTCATACTTCAGAAAGATTTTTATATATTTTTTTTGTCATAAATATTAAAGGCAGGCAATTGAAAAATAAAGCATATTTTAAGGATGGAAAAAATTGAAATAAATTTTAAAGCAATACAATGAGTTAAAATATATTTTTTTTTTATCAATTTTTATGGTTTAAATTTTTATGGAGGCAATTGAAAAATATAGCATATTTTAAGGAGGAAAAAATTTAAATAAATTTTAAAGCAGTACAATGAGTTAAAATATATTTTCTTTATGAATTTTTATGGTTTTATTACTGGAAATACAATAAATTAAAAATGTAAAGCATACTTCTAGGGATATTGCTTGTTGACAGTTTAGTAGTAGAGAATGCAGCTTAAAACATCTGATAATTGGTGCTGTAAGGTGACAAGTTTTTATTTTCCGAATGATACCAACGCAATTAACTCTGAGTATTTAATATAGGGTCTTTAATTAGGCGCTTCCTATCTTTAAAGTTTTAAATAAAAGAAAGCAAAGTGTGTGTGAGATATGATTGCAAGACCTATTTTTTCCGGAGGTGGGAATCTTCGAAAGACACTTTTGTTCCAACAAAAGAGTGCACGATTCACCATCACTGGTGCCTACATACTAAACCCACCCCCTACACACTTCAACCAATCTCCCCCCGCGAGACTGCCGTAAAGGTATTACTTCGCGGAGGGCTGGTTAGCTTAAAAGCTTTATCACATTAAGTCAAATTTCGCCTCCGTTCCTCCAGTCTTCGGAGTACTATCATAACTTCAGCCATTCTCTGGCTATATTGACTCCATAGAATTCTACAGTTTAACAGCTCGTCCATTAGCCGATTTGGTCGTAAATTCGTTTCTCCCGGCCATCTAAATCTGGGACAGCATGTTAGAATATGCTCCGCATCTTCCTCCTCATTTACACAGTTTGGGCATATAGGGGAAGTGGCATGACCAAATCTGTGCAGGTACTTCCTGAAGCACACATGACCAATTAGGAACTGGGTCACATAGTAGTTCAGCTCTCAATATTCGTTCTTCATCCAAAGGGTTACATCAGGGACAAGACGGAATGTCCATCTTCCCTTTAGACTGCTCTCCCATCGTGACTGCCATTTGTGCATGGAAGTCCTTCGTTCCACCGCTTTTATAGCCGCTATTTGTCCCGGGTACTCGAGACGGCGATGGTATATCCTTCTCATCTCATCCGCCAGTATATATATTGCAAGACCTATTGATGCCATTATGTGTGGAACAGTGTTCAAGTGTTTGAGGAGCAGTGTTCAAATGTCTGTCAGAGCTTCTCTGGGTGCAGTGCATATAAAGTGACGAATTTCCAAGACTCTGGTACATAATTTAGGCTGAATATGACCGTATAGTATGGGTTATATTGGCTTTGTGGACTGCTGTGGGTTGTGGAATTTTCGTATACATCTGTGACTTAAGGAAACCCTCACAAGAAGAAGTCTAGGGGTATCGTACGATATCGGTTAAGAGTTCACGTTACCACCACGTGATATGACCATGCTCTTAAATTGCTGTAGTGTCAGCTGCACATGTGCGTGAGTGCCACGTAGCGACGTTTTGTTAAAACTCCACTCATAGATGCCCAGATATTTCAGTTAAGATCAAAATAAATTGGTAATCATCGAACTATAGTGCTAGACGTTAAGAGTCATAGCCTAACCAAAGGCGTTCTCAAAGAACTGATGACGCCGCCAGTCCAAAATCCGCAATACACTGTGTATTTCTAGGGATGAATTAGGCACTCTTGGATTGCCATCGCTCCGAAGTCTTCAGCTGTTGTCGATGGGCCGAAAGCCGTCAGCGACTCGAAGCTAAAATCGGCGTCATTAGCCCTACAAACGTCGTGCTGAAAATGATAAACAGTAAAGAGAGCTGGAACGCCGTAAAACACTTTGTAGAGCACGTCCTGCGAAGGAAGAAATTTGATCTAGACGCAGCAGACTGAGGATAGAGCGGAGCATGGACGCAGGCTGAAGACGATCGAACTGGAACATATGCCTCGAAGTAATACAACCGTGGTACCGAGGTGGAATGATTCCCCGGTGAGGAGAAAAGGCGGGTTTTTAGTCGGTATACCCAGTGGGAGAGTCCGACATATCATGTCTGGTAACGACCATCATGATTGCATAAAGCATTTTCCCTCCTTCCCGCAAAACAAAAATAATAAAATCGTTCCGAAATGTACAATTATGTTTGCTGAGTTACCTATTCAACCAGAAATTGACCTCATCGGTGAAAACGATTTTCGATGAAAACTGGGCTCATTTGCCAACTGCTCCTGAGCACATTCACTATTGTTATTTGCTTGTGTTGGTGGAAAGTTTTAATTTGCTTAAGAATTTTTCAATTCAAAAATATTTGCTAATACTTCTTGAACATATTTATTGCCTACTTTTAGGCTGAAGAAAAAATCAATTTCTTAAAGTCAACCCTTAAGGCTTTTTATTTAATTTTCTTTAAATATTTGTTGCCTACTTTTAGGTTTAAAGAGTGATTTTTTTTCTGCTTTTTTGCAAGATGCTATTTTCTTTAAATATTTGTTGCCTACTTTTAGGTTTAAAGAGTGATTTTTTTCCTGCTTTTTTGCAAGATGCTATTTTCTTTAAATATGTGTTGCCTACTTTTAGGCTTAAAGAGTGATTTTTTCTTCTTTTTTCTTTAAATATTTGTTGCCTATTTTTAGGTTTAAAGAGTTATTTTTCTGCTTTTTTTGCAAGATGCTATGCTGGAAAGAATATTAAAATTTTTTCAATTTCGTTTAATAGTTTTTTTGTCATCTTTTTTTTAGAAAATCAAAAGTCAATCTTTTTTAAGAGTAAAAATATGCATTTCCGGTTTAACAAGTTCCATATATCGTATGAGAGTACAGCAGAAAAGAGCTCATATGTCATTTTAAAATAGAGAGCAAGAGAATGACATCAGCAAAAACTAACAGGTGTTGGCAGTTTTTATATTAAAAAAGATTTTTTTTCTCTCAACTTGAAAAGGAAAATATTAAAAGGGGAAGGTTACCTCATCGCAGAATTTGGAGACATTCACAAAAGAATAGAATTTGAAAAACAGGTTGTAAAATTTAAACGATTTTCTAGACAAGTTTAAAAGAAAACCTCAAATTTTGCTGCTTGGGTTACCTTCCCCTTCCTTTTTTTCCCAATTGCTTTGCATTTATTCCCAATTTTTTTCTGTTTTTTTTGCAACGCTTTTAAAATGAATGGAAAAAAACTGTTTTTTTATGACAAATTCCCCCAAGAGCTCTATTTGATTTTGTGCGTATACGTTTGGTTCTAAAAATAGAAGAAGAAGAAGATGCAAAAAAATAATAAAAATTGCAGTCAAATGAAGGCAAGCGAATGCAAGCAAGTGGAGGCAAATTCTAGGCAAATGCAGTCAAAATTGTTTTGCCATCAGGCTTTGTGTAGAGCATTTCGTGGAAATTTCTATTCCAAAGGCTTTTAGGCTTTGGGTCACCAACTCTAAAGAAAATTCTTTTTAAAGCGTCAAGTGTTTAATGTGCTGTTGAAGGTGCTAAAACTAATGACGTTTGTGTGTGGAGCGCCGTAAGAGATTGAAAAATGTTGGCAATTCGTTAAAGAAATTGCCAAATGGCCATTAGAGGTTGAGAGATAAATGGCATGCGATAGAGTCTATGGAAGGGAAGTTTGTATACGGATTTTTTAATAAATTAACGGCTATGGTTTGTACATTTAAAACTACGAAAAGGGGGCGGAGTTATGAAAAAAAAATTTTTTCTTCTTGTAGGTAGTGAGTTGACTTATTCGATCGGAGCAAGTGGTTCAAGTCTTAGCTCGAACAAATAATATTTCTTTCGATGAATTACTTTCAGCCCTTTTTTTTAAAATTCTAAAAAATTGACGTGAAAAGATATCATGGATATCAACGCTAACTTGTAGGTCCCATCACTCATGGAGAAAATTAACACACTGGGGTGATGAGAGAAGTTAGGTTGTAATCCTCACTGAAGGGTTGTAATGACCACTTAAGTATGAAGGGCTATGGTTTGTACATTTAAAACTATGGCAGGGGAAGGGAGTTATGGAAACCAGAATTTTGTAATCCTTACTTTACAAAGGAGTCTTATAGGTAGTGAGTTGACTTGTCCGACGCTAGCAAGTGGTTCAAGTCTTAGCTAAGATATCTCGAACAAACAATATTTCTTTCGGTGAATTCCTTTCAGCCCTCTTCTGGCAAAAACAAATTGACGTGAAAAGATATCATGGATATCATCACTAATCTGTAGGATCCGTCACTTGTGGAGAAAATTAACACACACTACTTGGGTGATGAGAGAAGCTAGGTTGTAATCCTGCCTAAAGTGTTGCAATGACGACTTAAGTATGAAATTTAGTTAAGGGCCGAACAGGAATATTCCATAACAATTAATATGGAATGTTGGATCTGAAACTAGGTCGTAATCCTGACTTAAGGGTTGTAATGACCAATGTATGTCAGGGTTGTATGTATGTATGTTGGAAATACCAGCTGATGTGTCACGTATGAGTATACGTATCTTTCAAACTTTCAATTGCACAAAGAGATCTGTCTCTCGCAGTGGTGCAAGAGCTTCTCTCCTCCTCATATTCAGCAGAGGATGACATTATGTTGTATGCCTAGGTTTAGGTTTAGGTCGGAGATCGTAGCTCTGATATCACAAAGCTAACTCGAGCACGCATAGCGGCCCGTTGTGATGCCACGGGTGAACGCAGTTCCTGTACTGACCAAGTTCCACCAAAATCAGGGAAGAGGAAGAAGTTGGTCAGCTCAAGGGCTGCACGCGATATCGGTTAATAGTTCACATTACCACCATTTCATATGACCATGCTCTTAAATCGCTGACTAACTTCAGCGCAAGGGCTGCACACAGTATAGTTAAGGACCGAACAGGAATATTCCATAACAATTAATATGGAATGTTGGATCTGAAAATCAATTTACGTGATATCACTTATGATATCACAGCTTTCGCCGAGTATACCCTTTCAAACTACTCATTCCATTGCCCAAAGAGATCTGTCTCTAGCAGTGGTGTAAGAGCTTCTCTGCTCCTCCTCACATTTAGCTGAGGGTGACATTATGTTGTATGCCTAGCTTTTTCAGTTTACTTAGACCCTGCCGTGTTAATCTCCAGTCAATCTGACAGAAGCTAATTTCACGGATAACCTCAGCATGAGTGTCCTATATGCGCGATAAATAGCCAAACGAAGTTATAACGCCCTACATACATCAACTAAATCAGATTGGCGACTATATGAGTTCCACACAAGAGAACGGTTCGCATTCTAACAGGAATTCTATTGTGGCACTGCGATAAAGGCAGTTTCGCTGGCAGGCATGGTCTAACCCACCAGGATTACTGCAGAAACCCTTTTATGCGAGGGCCCTCCACTTCAGATCAGACTTCGTCGGTTTTTGGATGAGAGAACGTTTAAAGATCTGGGGATGGTAGCGCACGTGCCACTGAGGGAACTGGCCAGTTTCATCCCAAGTTTGTGTCGGTTTTTGTAATCGAAAAGAAATCAAATTAAAGAACTTCTAGGCCACAGGTCTTCAATATAACTTAAGCGAGATTTTCATTAATTTTGGGAAACTTTAGAGCCTTCCATACCTTCCATGGAAAAGTCTATCCTTACCTATTCAGAATTCCCTATCAGGCGCTATTAAATTCGATGTATCATAGAAGTAAACTTTCCTGGCAATGTAATAACTTAACCGGTAATCGAATTAGCTTGACTCCACCAGTTTACTTCCTTCAGCAGTAATTGAAGTGGTTTACCCTACAGGAACTCAGTAGACCATACTTGTTTAATCTAAAGCGACTTGTACCTGCCATCTTCTTTACATTTTACTTCCAACCTAGCTTACAACCTAGCTCCTCACATTACCCATGTTGTGTATGCTAATTTTATCCATAAGAGGCGGGCCCTACAGATAAATGTAGCCTCCGAACGACAGAAAGCCAGCACACTACCACTAGACCATAGTGACTTCACCACACATGTCGTGTGTGACAATTTAATCCTTGAGCTGTGGTGTCCTCAATGGCCAGTTTCATCCGGAGCTCGGGCTGATTCAAACCGGCCATTAACGGATCATGACAAGGGGGCTTACCTTGCACTGTGTAACACAAGGAGAGCGAATGCTTGTGAATGGCAGGCTACCCATAAACCTAACCTAACAAATTAAAACAAAAATACTCAGTGTTTCATAGTGCATCTGTCATTCGTGTAGAGCGTCTAATAAAAATAAAAAAAAATTTTTTTCTTAGTCATCCAATTTTGATTGACCGTTACTTTGGCAATCAATTACATTTCCTCACCCCTCCCCATTTTTATTGCCAAAATTGTGTCATATCAGCAGCGCATTTAAAATTTGACCGAAAAAAAATTCTTGTTTTTTTTAGAATATTTTTCGTTCGCTTCCTAATGACAGTTTTTGCTCATTGTCCTGCATGCATTTGATCTCTCAAAGGACTCGTTAGGTTTATTAAATTTTAAAATAGAATTGCCAACTATTTTTAGGCAGCAGCAACGTAATTTTTTTTTTTTTTTTTTGGGACAAATTCATATGGGCCTCCTGTTTGTCAGTTTATCAATATGCAGCAGCAGAAATTGAGCATTTACTGGCTGGTGGTCTTTGGGGCCATGCCAATAAATTTCCTTTAAAAAAAAACTGTAAGGAAACTGCTACAATGAAGAAAAATGTAAAACAAAACAAGAGGGAAAAAATTGTACCCTCAAGTGATTATGTTGAAAGGAAAACGCTGACAGTTTTAGTATGAAACACTGACAGTGTTCTTCAGAAGCAGAAATATTCTCACCAAAAAAATTTCTACTCTTAGAAAATCATTTAAATAATGCTTGGGTTTTTAAAAAACACTGACAGTATTTATTTGAAACACTGACAGTGTATGGATTTTTTTTTGCCGAGGAGGGGTAAATGTACCTAACCGCACCATAGAGGAAGTCGTCACATCCTCCGTGTGTGGGCTCATCACCCACTAAATCCCCCTTCGTCTCCTGTGGACTTGTTTGTGCCCACTCCGGAACTACGGCGGTATTACTTCGGAGTGGAGTCCTTTTGGCCCTTTGGCCTCTTCATCTTCATATCCGCGTCCGGATTGCTTATCGAAAGTTGAGGAGACATCTAAGCGTCTCCACTATTCCTTTCGTCTAAATCATCGTTTCGGTTTCGCTTGGCACGTGTGACAGTATCACCTATGCCGACATGCTTACTTGTTCTGCAGCCGCAAGATCTCTCTTTTTCCGTCGCAGAATGCGCTCTACGTAATTCACCACCGAGGTTCAATTTCCACTACTCGCAATCATGACCCCGACAATGTTGGCGGCTGTGATCATTCCAACTGCCGACGTCAGGACAAAGCGACAGCTCTGCCAGCGTGCACACTCGAAAACAGTGTGCTCTGCGTTATCAATTACCTCCCCATCCAGTAAGTAAAGACAGTAAGGGGAGGCGCTTTTGCCCATTCTGTGCAGATATTTCCTAAAATATCCGTGACCCGTTAGCATCTGTGTAACGTAGTAATTCACCAATTCCCAATTTCCGACCAATTCATGGCCTTATGTCTGGAATAAGTCTCGCCGTCCATCTTCCTCTATCTTCCTCGTTCCATCGTTGATGCCATTTTGAAATGGTGTTTTCCCTGAAGTAACCGTTTATGCGATTTCCCGGCGATTTCGCCTTATAAATCTCCATCCGCTCCGCTGCCAGCAGATCCACAGGGATTATACCCGCTATCACCAGCACGGCTGGAGCGGACACTGTACGATATGACGACGCGATACGCAATGCAGCCGTTCTCTGTACCGATACAAGTGAGTTTGCCCGCTTCTTTAACAGTGTATGGATGGTATCTCCCACATTGATGGTATCTTCCACACACTTTGTTTTATTTGAAGTAGAAGATAGGAAGCGTTCTATGAATAACCAGATAGATTAGAAGGCCATAGAGCTCTTTTGTGCTGACAGTGTTTTTATGAATTACTGCCTTCAACAGTTGTTTACTTATTAAAGCTTTAATTGCCTCCTTTAAAGGCTAGTTTTCAATTTAAAATAAAAAATTACTAAAGCTCCCTTAGGAAATAGGCCTTTAGCTGCAGAATATTTTCAATGCCTTGCCTTGTTACCTGTGTTGCTCGCCTAACAACCTGGTGGCTGGTGGACGGCATGTGGACTGCAATTTAATAAAATAAAATTCCATTACCAACCACCACCACCACCACCTGCAGCGGCTATTAAATGAAAGCCTCACCTCAATTTGACTATTAATAGACAGGCGGCGGCTCATTGCCATTTCATACTCTCTCTTCATCTCATTTCCCAATGCCAATGCTTTTAAAACAAACAGAAAATTGTGCTGCTGCACTGCCGCACTGCTGCACTGTCGCACTGCACTGCCTCGCACATTTTGTAATTGCAATTGAAATGCAAATGAAGTGCAAAATGGAAACACAGTCTCATATTACCACGGAATTAAGGGGTGTACAGCGGAGCACCCCCCGGTAAACATACACTGGGTATTAATACAGTCGACAGTGAAACCCAACCGTAAAGGTTTAAAGCCTTCTAACTGATGTAAGAGATTTATGAGAGCTTTAGGAGCCCCCTTTAGCAGAGTTTTTACTGTTCGTTACGCTCACTTTGAGCCTGCTGACCCATGTCCATACTTTTAATGTCATTGATTTTAATCATTGCAACACCTTTTCACTTCCGCTATTTTACCAGGGCATTTAAAACACACAGCAACCAAAGCACAACAACAGCAATAAAAACAACAACAGGAAAGGTAAGTTAAGGTAAGGCAAGGCAAGGCAAGGAAAGTTGCGTGAACATGAACATGAACGCGCAGCAGTTTAATTCAGGCGGAAAAAAGAGGGTCACATGGAATAAAATCAATAAAAATTAAAGCAGCAGCATAAAAGGATTTTAAAATTTAAAAAGGAATTTTATATTACAAGCAAAAGACAAAAAAAAATACTGACAGTATTTCATATGAAAACTGTCTTCCAAAATATTTCCGAAAAGCCTACTCAAGAAGTCGCCGTAGTCTAGTAGGTAGTGTGTTGGCTTATTAGACGTACAGCCAGGGTTCGAGCCCCAGGCCAGACATCAAGACAAAATACAAAAAGTATTTCTTCGGCGACTTCCCCTCAGCAGATTTCTGGCAAAAACTCTGAGTAAATAAAATTGGCATGAAGATGTTTCTCAAAAATCTGTCGTTCGGAGTTGCCTTTAAACTGTAGATCCCACCACTCGTTTTAAATTAAATTAACACACACAACATAAGTGGTGCGAGAAACTAGGACGTTGTACAATGGGTCAATTCGACCTCCGAGTACTGTACTTGTCTTAATTGACAAGTACACGTCCTCTCACCTAACCTAACCTTACTCAAGAACTTTCTTTCATTTTCCAATATTTTTAAATTTTCTCAGTTCCTCAGAATCTTTAGTCCCTTAAAAATGCTGACAGCCTTTTCTTTTAACGCTGACAGCGAATTTTCTTAAGAACTCGTAGCAAAAGGTCGAGGGAAGATATAAAACATACAAAGGACAGCTGATCTCACTTATCGAGAAGGCTGGAAAATGGAGGGAAAAAAGGGAGAGGGGGAGAAACCGTGTTATCTCACATGCCAGTTAATGCCAGTGATGTAACATTTTATTTCAGAAATCCTAGCAGAGTTCAATACAAGAGGCCTTATAGCAGTTATAACAGGACACCGCCCTCTGGGTGCTTACGCCAAGAGGCTGGTCATACCTCATAATAACTTCTGCGGATGATGCAACGGCGAGGCAAAAGAGGAGACCACAGAACATTTTCTCTGACATCGTCCGGCGCTTGGGAACGTGAGAAGTAGAATGCCTGATCACCCAACATTTTGTGACAAAACAAGGGTCTCGGGATGCCTGACCTATAAGGTGGAATACGTAATATCGGTGCTACAGTGGGGTGTCATAGGATCCAAGTAAGGCCTGCTGGATGCATGTTCGGTCGGAGCAGAATCCGGCTGATTTGATAAGTCAAGGAGCTCGACCGCAAGATTTGGTGACGGACAAGCTGTGGTGGCATTGTCCCAACTGGTTAGGTTCTCCTACCGACGAATGGCGTAATCCCATTCCCGAGGAATATGACACTAAGGAAGAAGAAAAGTGTCACATGGTTTTCTTCGCTTATTTTAGGGAGTTCGATGAATTTTTGAATCGGTTTTCTTCCTATTCGAGGGCGTTGCGTGTGATGGCCTTAGTGTTTAGGGTTTTTGACAGAGAACGTTCGAGTTTTGATTCTCTCAATTTCAGAAATCATTGGAGGTATACCGGGATACCGCCCCCTCTGGGTGCTTACAGCAAGAGACTGGTCATACCTCCAACCAAAATTTTGTGACAAAACAAGGGTCTCGGGATGGTTAACGGAATATGTAATTTAAGAGCCAAGTCCAAGTAGGATCCAAGTAAGCTGTCCCCGGTGATGAGCCTCCTAGTTTATCCTAACCTAACCTAGCAGTTTATATATCAAAACGAAAATATTTCATCGGCGACTTCCCCTCAGCAGATTTTTGGCAAAAGCTCTAAAATCGCCATGAAAAGTTTCTCAAAAATCTGTCGTTCGGACTCGACTTTAAACTGCAGGTCCCGCCACTCATGTATAAAATTAACACACACAAATTGAGTGGTAGGAGAAGCTAGGTCGTAATCCTGACTGAAGGATTGTAATGGCCAATTATGTTATGTTGTGTATGTAACCTCGCAGAGGCCAAATCTGCAACCTCATTGTAGCATCAATAATCTTCACTCTTTACCTCTGCCTAGCAGACTCAAGCTGCCCTATACTACCACAAATTGTGCAGAAAAATCAGGAAACCCTGTGAGATTCCCCTAAAATACTTTTGCTACTCTGATTCAGAACCCATTCAGTTCTGGAAATATCGAACCTGGACAATGTGATGAGGTTCAATAAGATTCCCCTATAATAGATTTCCTACCCTAATTCAAGACCCATTCCGTTCTGGAAACATCGAACCTGAACAATGTGAGCCTGGGAATTCTACAACCTCCCCTATTCCGCTATGAAGAGCCGGTTTACTATACGTCTGATCACGAAACCCAACACAGTACTATCATGGTCAGGACTCTCTACATACAGTTACCAACATTAAAGCTAACATAATGCCTAGTCAGTGCCTTCAAGGCAGTTTCACTATCTTCAGAAATAATTATCATATTCCCCTACGTAATCTGCACACACATTAACATCGCGGGCTTTGCTATCTCCTCTCCTCAAACTCCTTATACTTTTGTATTTTTGTTTTGATGTCTGGCCTGGGGCTCGAACCCTGGATTTTACATTTAATAAGTCAACATACTACCTACTAGACTACGGCGACTTCCAGTGGTTCAAAAGCGTGGAAGAAAAGTTCGAGGGAAACCACATTAAGGCCCTCTTAACCATATAAATTGCCTCTTAACCACATAGAGGGCGTCTTAACCACATAAAGGACCAAGATGTTGAATGGAAAGGGACGTTAAGGGGAGACTGATGTTAGCTGCATAGACCAGTGGTGAGGGCTTACCTTATCTTCGTTTGAATTACGAAGTTGAGAAAGCCGTGTAATAGATTGGCGTTTATAACGCGAGCGGGCAAAGTAGAAAAGCTTGGAAAGAAGTGCTTGCACATGCCGAAATACGACACCACATAAAGGGCGTCTTAACCACATAGAGGACCATGTTGTTGAATGGGAAGGGACGTTAAGGCGAGACTGATATTAAATACGTAGACCAGTGGTGAGGGCTTATCTTATCTTCGTTTGAAGTACGACGTTGAGAAATCCCTGTCACTGATTGGTGTAATGAACTGTCCGTGTGCAGCGGGAAAAAATATAAGGGCTTGAAAAGAAGTGCTTAGACAATCCGTTATACGACAAACAGGTTGTTAAGGCCTGCTACAGCAGTAGACAAGTGTGTCCCCATAAAACTTCTACCCTCCTATCTTGTTTTTTGTGGATTTTTTAATTTTTTATTTTTCTGGGTAGCGCTGGTCTCTTTAATTTTATTCTTGAAGAACAAAGCTCTTCTCTCTTGCTTTTGGGACTCCTTTAAGCCACTCGGATTAAAATTCCGTTTTTATTTTTCTATTTTCATATTGTTTTTGTTGTTGTTGTTATTGTCGAAATTTATAATATTAAACGTTCGCAAATATTTCCTTTCTATTCAGAATTTTTAACAATATTTTCTCTCTTCATTTGGTTTTCGTATAAATACCCTGACCAGATTATGGTTATGACCGGAGGGGGGATTTCAAATATTTTAAATACAAACAAATACTATACATGCACACATAACCACACTTAATCACATGCTTATTATGAAAATATGCATAAGCATGAGTATTTTGGGGTTTATTTTCAAAACCACAAGAGTATACTTTAAGGGGGTAGAGAGAGAGAGAGAGAGAAAGGATGAAAACATACAGGCTCTTAGTTACTGATGAGGGTCAAATATTCCATTAATAGATAAATACATGTGTGATCATTATCATCGACATCAACGTTATTATCATCAACATTATTATCATCATTATAATCGTTATTGTATTTGAGAGAGAGAGAGAGAAAGAGAGAGCCAGAGAAAGAGAGTGTATGTGTGTAAATTGTCAATAAATTTTGAATATTTTATTTGAGGTTTGAGGTTTAAAATTGGAAATTCTCTTCCCTCACTCTTTCTCTCTCTCTCTCTTTTCTGTATACACACATACAGCCATTGTTGCTGTTACATGTTACATCTGAGTATTGGTTAAACGGATATTGCCCTCAAAAGTATGCTACATTTTTGTATCCCTTTTTTATTATTATTGTCCTATCGTCATGTTGTATTGTTTGATTTCATTTTATTGTTACAGTTTTAGTCCGTTTTGGGTCGATATTTTATTTGCAACATTAGTTCGTCTATTTTTATAACTCAGTATTCTTTTGGCGGTTTTTTTATTGTGTTTTCAAATCGTATTTTTTAAAATTTATTTTGAAATCTTTTGGGATTATTATCGATGGGATATGTCAGTGAATGTTATAAAATTCAATAAAAATTTTAATAAAAAGTGTTTAAAATACGCCATTAACGAATAGACAAGATACCAAGACTGGCATGTGTTGGTATCGCAGAAACAATGAGCGGCCCTGGAAGGTCTGTTGAATTTAAGTTCATTATACATGACCAGAGCTATGGAGACTATAAATAGGTTGATGAAAGACAAGTCTAATATGACTCTATTCATTAGACGATTTTAAGGCCTAAGGAATCGTTCGGTTAACAGCTCCCTCCGTAACTGTCTCTTGAGCAGTACTCCTAGACGGTATGATTTTAGGAAGAGCTTCACTCCGAGGCTTAGTAACAAAAATTAATGGAGTGATCTGGAATAAAAAACGAATCTAGGGACAAAATCGAGAGCTTGGTCCCAGAATGAAACATTTCAAACCCATTGGAAAACTTTCGTACATATATCTTCCAAGTAAAAGTCTATGTCATCGAACGATGTGTTCAATACAACTTGAACACGATTTACTAGAGACAGTACATGGCAATACTATCTCACAGTCGCGCAGCCATTTGAGTACTCTGCCCTTGTGAGATTAGGTTAGGTTAGGTTAGAGGACTTGTACTTGCTAATTAAGACAAGTACAGTACCCGGAGGTCGAATTGACCCATTGTACAACGTCCTAGTTTCTCACACCACTTATGTTGTGTGTGTTAATTTTATACATGAGTGGTGGGGCCTACAGTTTAAAGTCGACTCCGAACGACAGATTTTTGAGAAACGTTTTCATGGCAATTTTATTTACTCTCAGAGTTTTTGCCAGAAATCTGCTGAGAGGAAGTCGCCGCAGAAATACTTTTTGTATTTTGTCTTGATGCCTGGCCTGGGGCTCGAACCCTGGCTTTACGTCTAATAAGCCAACACACTAAAAATCGAGAGTTTTTGGTCCCAGAATGAAACATTCCAAAGTCTATGCCTTCGATAGATGTGTTCAATACAACTTGAACAGGATTTACTAGAGAGTACATGGCTGTGAGATAGTACAGTCGCACAGCCATTTGAGTACTCTGCTCTTGTGCGATTAAGTCGAAGATAATGTAGGACTGTCTGAGGAAACTGAATCCACAAGGTAGACAGTATAAGCTTACACTCTGCTGGATACCGGCTCATGAGAGAATTCTCGGCGATGAGCAAGCGGACTAACTTGCAAGGAGAAAAGCCTCCACGCTATTGAGGAGGCCATAACTCCTCTGTGGAATGGGAGCAAAAGTTTTAAAATATTTGCTCAACGAAAGAGATAAAATAAGGAGAAGCAAAGACTCTTCTGAAACGATGTGTGTTTTGAGGCAAACAAAAGTATTGTTGCGAAATTACAATAAAAGGAGACCTGAGTCATGAGCATTAGAAGATGCCTTAGTCTAGTCGGTAGTGTGTTGGCGTATTCAAATCTCAAGGTCAGATATCAAAATGAAATTTAAAGAAAATATTTTTTCGGCGACTTCCTCTCAGCAGATAACTGGCAA
Source organism: Sarcophaga carnaria (assembly GCA_958299815.1). NCBI lineage: Eukaryota > Metazoa > Arthropoda > Insecta > Diptera > Sarcophagidae > Sarcophaga > Sarcophaga carnaria. Next base: position 9,351,002 of record OY283149.1, on the reverse strand, counting down.
AACCTCTGAGAGTTTGAAGTCACCGTAGGCTAGTAGCTATTGTCGATGTGGAAGAAGACTACGGTTCAAATCCCAGCTCAGACATCTCTAATACATACGAAAGATGAAAAAATATTTCTTCGGCGACTTCCCCTGAGCAGATTTATGGCAAAAGCTCTGCGAGTTTAAAGTCGCCGTAGTCTAGTAGCTATTGCGTTGACTTATGAGATGCATGACTACGGTTCAAATCCCAGCTCAGACATCTCCAACACAAACGAAATATGAAAAAATATTTCTTAGGCGACTTCCCCTCAGCAGATTTATGGCAAAAGCTCTGAGAGTTTGAGGTCACCGTAGGCTACTAGCTATTGTGTTATCTTACGAGATTCATGACTACGATTCAAAGGCCAGCTCAGACATCCCCAACACAAACGAAATGCGAAACAGCGACTTCCTCTCAGCAGATTTCTGGCAAAAACTCTGAGAGGAAATAAAATTGCCATGAAAATTTTCTCAATTTCGGAGTCGACTGCACGTTTAAACGGCAGGTCCCCCCACTCGAATTGAATCGAAGGGTTGTAATGAAAAATTGTTTATGTATGTATGTATGTATGCATGAGTCATGCATCAGACTATCAAGAAATAACCAGCGGTTGATTACCGGATCTTTTGATAGAGCACTGTTGACTCACAGTACACTTATTTAGAATGGAGTTATATCGAGTCGATGATACTGTAATGATGAGAATGAAGCATCGGAGCACATTCTTAAAGCCAGTGAGACATTAATGCTTCCCAAAAAAAATACTTAGAAGTGTATCAGGTAGTGGGCAAGAAATTGTCACTTTTAACACCGAACAGCATCCCTAATTACGTCAGAATAATAGGCTTCGAGGACACCTTATAGAGGTACCCTATAAAGTATGATTGAAGAACAATAGATCGTCACATAGGGTCACAGTAATAATGGGCAAATTTAATAATTTCCACAGAAATAGAAACCAATGGCCAGAACACACAGGCCGTTCTTGTTCAATTAATTCAATTCGCTCAGTCACCTGACTTGGTCAAATGACATTCCCACTTAGGTTAGTTCAACTTTTGCTAGGTATTTATAATGGGAAGAGAAGTATTCTTACCTTTATTAAGTTCATGAGAGGGATTTTAATTAAACTCCCTCGCGAGTGAGTTTTATGAACCTCAAGAGTTATTTGTTTTTATGAAACACTAGAGAGTTTAATAAAAATAACCTCGCGAGTGTTTTCCAATTGAACTCTCAAGTGAGCGAGTTTTTTAAACCTGAAGAGTTATTTGCTTTTATGAAACACTAGACAGTTTAATAAAATAACATCGCGAGTGATTTTCCATTGAACTCTCTCGTGAGCGATTTTTTAAACCCCAAAAGTTATTTGTTTTTATGAAACACTGGAGAGTTTAATAAAATAACCTCGCGAGAGATTTTAACTTGAACCTCAAAGGTTATTTGTTTTTATGAAAAGCTTGAGAGTTTAATAAAATAACCTCGCGAGTAATTTTTAATTAAACTCCCTCACGAGCGAGTTTTTTAAACCTCAAGAGTTATTTGTTTTTATGAAAAACTCGAGTTTAATAAAATAGCCTCGCGAGTGATTTTCAATTGAACGCTCAAGTGAGCGAGTTTTTTGAACCACAAGAGTTATTTGTTTTCACGAAAAGCTTGAGAGTTTAATAAAATAACCTCACGAGTGATTTGCAATTAAACTCTCGCTCGAGCGAGTTTTATGAACTTCTTGAGTTATTTGTTTTTATGAAAAACTTGAGAGTTTAATAAAATAACCTCGCGAGTGATATTCAATTGAACTCTCTCGTGAGCGATGTTTTTAAACCTCAAGAGTTATTTGCTTTTATGAAAAACTAGAGAGTTTAATAAAATAACCACGCGAGTGATTTTCAACTGAACTCTCTTGTGAGGAATTTTTTTTAAGCTCAAGAATTATTTGTTTTTATGAAAAACTCGAGAGTTTAATAAAATAAACTCGCGAGTGATTTTCAATTGAACTCTTTAGTGAGCGATTTTTTTAAACCTCAAGAGTTATTTGCTTTTATGAAAAACTAGAGTGTCATAAAATAACCTCGCGAGTGATTTTTAATTAAACTCTCGCGAGCGCGGGTTTTATGAACCTCAAGAGTTATTTGTTTTTATGAGACTCTAGAGTTTTATGAAATAACCTCGCGAGTAATTTTCCCTTGAACTCTCTCGTGAGCGATTTTTTTAAACCTAAAGAGTTATTTGTTTTTATGAAAAACTTGAGAGTTTAATAAAATAACCTCGCGAGTGATGTTTAATTTAACTCTCGCGCGAGCGAGTTTTATGAACCTCTTGAGTTATTTATTTTTATGAAAAACTAGAGAGTTTAATGAAATAACCTCGCGAGTGATTTTCAATTGAACACTCTCGTGAGCGATTTTTTTGAACCCCAAGAGTTATTTCTTTTTATGAAAAGCTTGAGAGTTTAATAAAAGAACCTCGCGAGTAATTTTCAATTAAACTCTCGCGCGGTCGAATTTTATGAACCTCTTGAATTATTTGTTTTTATGAAAAACTTGAGAGTTTAATAAAATAACCGCGCTAGCGAAAACTAAACAGTTTTTAATAAAATAACGATTATAATCGAAAGCGATTTACAGTGTTTAAGAGATAATGAGCAGAATTTATTTGAAATAACAGTTAAAGTTTAAATTTGTTTAGTCTGAAAACTTTAAAAGCTCTTTAACTCTCATTTTAAACTCTAAGCGCTCTTTAGCTGCTTAGCAATACTGAATTAGATTTCCCCGACTAAATGTTTATCATTAAAGTGGATTTTTATTTTTAAACAAATTATTTAACTTCCATAATACAGGATGACATCATCAATTAACTTAAGTAATGAACAACGAAATCTGCAAAGTTCTTAGCACGTCATCACTTTAAATCCTCCTCTAACAAGCAACCACCATTTATTGTTACAACCGCTAAATCGTTTTGAATACTTTTTAATCTCTTCAAATATCCTTAAATACACTTAAAGAGGGAAAAAATACCCTCACCCTGCCATTGAAATCGTACATAAAAACTCAATTAAAATAAAAATCCAAACGAAACCAAATACCCACTTGAGTATTTAAAAAATTATTCGTTCTTTTCTTTTTTGTAAGAAATTTTGCAAACGAAGAAGCGTTTAAGACAACGAATTATTGTAATGACCAGGATAGGATGCAGGGATAGGAGGGGTAAGGAGATGGCTTCATAAATTATAATTTCCTTAGTAATGTTATCGATACCCAAGAGGCCATTATTAAAAGGGAAAACTACCCCATAGTTAGGAACAAGTGGACACAAGTACCACTTAACGAGAGTTGGAAAAATGAAAAGAATTTGATGGAAATAACAGGAAAACTTCATTAGACCTAAAATTTGTTAATAACACTGTGCAACAAAAAGTCAGGGTTAGGAATTTGAAGAGTTATTAAATTTTCATTTTTTCTTTGCATATTCATTTTGTGGGGGAAGGGCCCTATTGAAATAGTTTTAGTGTATAAGATGCCCAGAAGTTGTCTTTTTTGTAGCCTAGTGTAACTGCCAATTTAATTATGAAAAAGCATTTCAAAGCTGTTAAAACAAAAAAATTAACCTGAAGTGCTATTGACAGATGGAATAAATCAAAGACAGCAGACAACTTTTTTTAGGCGGGCGTTCAAAATATTTCTTAGAAAACCTCGTGATTTTTTTAAAGGCTTTAGCACAGAAAAGTAATTTCGAGGTACTTAAGTCACCTTAGTCTAGTAAGTTGTGTGTTGGCTTACTACACAGGCCCGCGAGTCTAAGCTTTACCATCTTAAAACAAATATTCCTTGTGGGGGATATACCCTCTCAGCAGTCTGCTGGCAGAAAGAACCGGTGGGAGTAACATACTGCTTCCGAAAACCCATTGTTCGACAGAAAATAAGATGTTGGCTGGAATTTACTTTTCTAAAGGCTCTACTATGTTGGAAATTGTGTCACTTATCGGAATGGGAAATACTCCAGACTGTGCTATCGTATGTTCAGTAATAGAACACATGAAAACTAAACTATTTTTTGATCGAATGATCTTTTAAAAGACTCTCAGTGCAAATGGTTTCTTTTAATCTGAGATTTAGATGATGTCAGTTTGCAGCTGAGCAGCCCTGTGCTGCCCAATTTATTCTATGATTCGGCTGCTCTCTCAATGTCACAGACTGGGAGGGCGCTTGAAGACTGCACGAGGACGTGGCCTTTCTCTTGTGGTGATCTTTTTATTTGAGAGCTTGGGCAAGGATGTGAGAAAGTAAAAGGAAAGGTCACGTCCGTGTATTTATGACAAGAGTAGGGCAGCACTATTATGTGGCAGTCTGCTCCTCCTACTCAGACCCACGGTTGATGATGTCAGTGTGCAGTTGAGCAGCCCCAGTGCTGACCAATTTATTCTATGATTTCGGTGGTATCTGCTTAGTACGAAGACTGCGCTAAATCGTGGCGTCGCAACGTGCCATTATGCATGCTCAAGTGAACTTTGTTATCAAAGCTACCGCCTAACATAACCTAACCAATCTGCAGTCAATTAAACCTAAAGAGAGTTACCTGACGTACAAGCTCACTTTGTGTTCGATGAAATTTCATCAGACTCGAAAGGGCCAAACATTTCGGCAAGACTAACAAAAATTGAGCGTTGTTGAGTCCCGGTTCCACTACAGGATCGCTGAAAATAAAACTGCTGTTGGCCTGAGGATTCGCTACAGATAAATCAAGGGAAGAGCTGCGAAACTCCTCTAGGGAAAATGATTAGTAGAGGCTTTCTTATATGGAGAAGGGCTGCACAAATTCCTTTATGGCAAATATGAGGGTAGGATCCCCATTAAACAGGATCAAGCTGAAACAAAAACTCTCTCAATGTCACACTTTGGGAGGGCGCTTGAAGACTACACGAGGACATGGCCCTTCTGTTGCGGTGATCTTTATATTTGAAGGCTTGGGAAGGATGTGAGAAAGTGAAATCAAAGATCACGTCCGTGTATTTATGACAAAAGTAGGGCAGCACTGTCACATGACAGTCTGCTCCTTCTATTCAGGCCCACAGCTAATTCTGATGTCATGACAAGCCTTTCGAAATGCCAGTCAAAAGACAAAATAAATTACGCAACACAAATGTCAAGCAGGAAACCACAGTAGCGACAGGTCGAGTGGGAACTGAAAAATGCTTGAATGCTAGCATAACACACCACCTGTGTTGCGTGCGTTAAACTTTATGCATGAACGGCGGGACCAACAGTTAAAAGTGGACTCTGAACAACAGATTCAAATTCAATGAAATTAAGTTTCGATAGTTTTTGATAGAAGACTGCTGAGAGGAATTCGCCAATTCATCCAGTACATTGCATTGAAACTAGGTAAACAGATTGTGGGAGAGAGGAAAGAGGTAGCGTTTAGGAACGTTAGATTAAGGGACAGAAAATACTTCTGAAGAAAAAGTGTTTCACATATGAATAGTACGGCTAAAGAACGAATTCTGTCAGTAATTAATGTGTGAGCACTAACGTATGTGCTTAAAGTGACGAACATGTTCCATGAAATTTCCGGGAACAAGTTCCTTTATTGCCCTAGCGGACATTCATTTGAAGTAGCTGTAATACATCCCCGGGCACAGTAATGTTCTGGGGAACCGTAGGGCCGACTAGCTCGCCAGAACTGGTGCACTCCTTCCGGAATCGTCTTCGATTGAGTTAGGCATGCCACTTGCCTCGTTCAAGTTGGCTATTGTGCGGAAATTCTTTCGAGACGCCAACCTATCCTGGGTCAATGAGGAGTCCTGCTCCATCGCTAGATCCACCTGGCACTTGATGGATATTGGGCGTACCAACCAGTTGCTTGGACTTGGTCGTAACATCATCTCCGAAGAAGAGACTGTGATCCACTTTTTCTGTCAGTGTCCGTCACTTGCTAGGTGCAGGAACAGATTATTTGGCTCTCCGTTTCTTGTCAGCTTGACGGAGCTATCATCTATTGACATCAAGGATATAGCTTCGTTCATCAAACTTTCTGGCTGGTTTTCCAGCGTGGGGTAGTCGTGCTTCTGATGAGCAGCCCTTGTGCTGACCAACTTCTTCCTCCTCCCTGGTCTTGGTGGAACTTGGTCAGCACAGGGTCTGCGTTCACCCGTGGCATCACAACGGCCCGCTATGCGCGCTCAAGTGAGCTTTGTGACATGGTCAAAGCTACCACTACGACCTAAAAGCTGTAATACAGACCTTGAATTGAGTACTGTATCCTACTGTAGATAATCAGCAAATTCACCCTTAGACTTTGAGTCTCTGGCCTATACATGAGAGTTGTATTCTATTTTCGAAAGGATGTAAGTGATGGTAAGGATATCAGATGGATTGAAGAGTATTCTGCATTGTTTTAAGCAACCCAGGTATTGGATTAGATTTACGTGCTTAGTACATTAAGAGCTTCAGATTCTCCATTATTTACGCCACCCATTCAGATGCTGTATTATTTATATTGCACTTATGAGCCTATATTTGAAGTCGCCGTAGTCTAGCAGGTAGGGTAGTGTGTTGGCTTATTAGACGAAAAGCCAGGGTTCGAGTCCCAGGCCAGACATCAAGACAAAATACAAAAAGTATTTCTGCGGCGACTTCCTCTCAGCAGATTTCTGGCAAAAACTCTGGGAGTAAATAAAAATTGCCATGAAAAAGTTTCTTAAAAACCTGTCGTTCGTAGTCGACTTTAAAACTGTAGGTCTCACCACTCATGTATACAATTAACATACACAACTTAAGTGGTGTGAGAAACTAGGACGTTGTACAGTGGGTCAATTCGACCACCGTGTACTGTACTTGTCTTAATTGACAAACACACGCCCTCTAACCAAACCTAACCTATGAGTCTATAAGCAGACTACGTTATTTGGAGATCCATTGTGAGATTGAACATGAGTAAGTCATTCATAAAAATCGGTTTTGCTTAGATGTCGAATTCCTCAGTCTGAGAACGGAGGAGTTTTAGTGACAAATGTCATCTGTTTTCATAGCCTTTAAGTGGTTGCTTGATAGGGCAATATTTCTTAAGGGGAGGCATGCCCTCCGGCTAGGCAACTTCTCTGGTAATTTGTCCAAAAAACATGGCTAGACCAGTAGTGTCTCTCGGGTCTCGTTAATAATAATGTTGACATGTCTTCGTTGACAATTTTTTTAATTTTGGTTTTTCCCCCGTATAAATAGGCCCGCAAATAAAAAAAAAAGAAAATTGAATTCAAAGAAAAGTTCATATTACGCTTTAAAAAAAACCCGATTACTTAATTGCCGAATAATCGCTTTTCTCTTCTGGTATTTCAATTCTGCGTGCAATGCTTTAAACTAGTGTGGCCCTTAGTTGAAGCGGGGCATATAGTAGAGGGGGAAGGCGAAAGAATTTATTAAAAAAAATACTCATGCGTTGCAAATTAAATTTTTCCAAATGTTAATGACTTTTTAATTGCTCAGCAAAAAATTTTTGGAAGAAAAATTAAAAATAAAAACAAAAAAAATTCTTTCGTTCATCGTATATGTACGTCAGACAAGCCGTCAAGTGGCTTAAAATCCAACGGAATAAACCAAAACCACAGAAAAATGCCAAGTTTTCTTAAAAAAATTCTTTTTTTGATTTTTTTAAACGCCTTACATGTGGATCAGGGCCATGGTCTGGTTATAACGTTTACGAAATTGCAGTGCCTAGTCGTCGATAAGGAATTTTTGGAGTTTGAAAAATGCCACTTGAAAGCAATTGGCCGCGATAAAGTGACTTTGAATTTAAAGGCGAATTTATTTGCGAAGCCTGTTAATAATATAACGGTACTTAGCTTCAAGGTAAGGTTGCGCTTAGGAACGAATTCTAAACTTTAATTTCCCTTCCAGCTAAGTGCTCAACTATTTCGCAAGAGTGCAGATTTTCGCCCTTTTCTATACAATGATACGTTCGATTATTGCGCGTTTATGAGAAACTCAAATCGTTTTATGTTCTGGAAGATCTTGGCCCAGGAATTGACACGTTTTAGCAACTTGAATCACACCTGTCCCTATGATGTAAGTGGAGACCACCATCCTTATCCTCATTCAATTTGTTTAAAATTTTGTCCCTTTTCTAGCACGATATTATCGTCAAGGATATGATTTTGGATCAAAATATTCTACTGAATATGCCCTTTCCCTCCAATGATTACATGATTCAATTGAAATTTCGTGTCTATGGTGATTTAAAGGCCCAAGTGAAAATTTTTATTGTCATAAAAGACTATTAAGGCTGTAGATTTTTAATAAAATTATCGAAAAAAAAAATCGATAAATATTGAAGAGAACCAGAATTTCAAAATTTTCCCCACTGCCAGACAGATTTGGTTTTGTTTAAAAGATAGTAAGACTGTGCTTGAACGAAACAGGATTTTTACAGAGCCTAGTTTAAGTGGCGGAGTACCTTCTTGACTTGGTCCATTGTGGTACTACAATTAATATCCAAGAATCTTTGCCACTTCGTGCAAGAGTTGAGCTCTGAGACATAAGGTGACAGTGTCCTCCCCCTCCCCCCCCCCCATATAGATCCATAGCCATCGCTTTTCTTCAGTCGAGGAGACAGAAGGTGCAAGAAAGTGACCGCCTTTCTTCATTTGAAGAAATGCCAAGTCTATCGGCAGGTGGTCTCCGTCAACTACAATAATTCGAAAGACGGCCTTGTAAGTCAGTCCGTTAGAGCCTAGTAATATTGCATGAGCTCTCATGCTGCTGACGAAGTTGGGTCTTCTTTTAAAACGAGCGAAGAATACCCACACCTTAACTGACGCAATGGGAAGAGCTACGCCCTGTAATTTTTCGAAAATTGTAAGAACTGTACAAGCTCTGCTTAGTGTTTTGGCTTACTTACATCCTTAATTGGCAATTAAGAATCCGAGTAACAGATTTCGGCCTGTCTCAGGTGCCTCTGCTTCCTGCGCTCTTTCGCCAGTTGTTTACACTAATCGATGGCAGGGATTCTTCGATTTGGTCCTGCCAACTCAAACAAAGTTGTCCTCTTTGCCGACTTCTGCAACTTCTCGCATCGAATTCCCGTCTCGCCGGAGCGTCCTCCTTCATTCGAACCACATGGCCGAGTCATCGCAGCCGTGTTGACTTGTATTAGAAGAAAACTCGTGGTTCAAACCCTATCTCAGACCTTTGAAATAAAACGCAAAGAAAAAATGTTTCTTTAGGCGTCTTCCCCTTTTAGAAAATCGAAAAATTTCTCTAAAATTTGTTATTTGGAGTCGACTTTAAATTTTAGATCACGACACTTATGGATAAAATAAACACACGCAACTTAGGTGGTCTGAGAAGCTAGGTTGGAATGTTGACTAAAAGGTTATAATGATCAGTTAAGTAAATAAGCACCAGCCTTGGTTCGCCAGCAATTCAATTTCCTATGACGTCTCTATGACTCCTAAAAGTGTTGCCTCTGAATGGGCCATAGTTTGCCTAAGAAACGACCTGCGTTTATGGATGAGAATGTTTGGATTTTGATCGCAGTGTAATTGCTCGTGTAAATTAGGAGGTTTTGAGAAAAAATCCCATGACCCAACAAACATGTCTTGCTGTCAATACAGTCATGATCTCTTCATAGAAAGTGCTACTATGTGGCAGCCCAATGTGGCAGTTGAATTGAAAAACTAATGTCCGAACCTTTAACCCTCTGACGGACACTGAAGTCTATAGACGTCATAACAATTGTTTCTGGGGGGACATGACGTGTATACACGTCATAATTTTCGTATCTTGGCAAAAAAAGCGGAGATACAGCAGGTGTTCTACGGGAAGGCCTCCTAAAATTTTGGTGTCCGTCAAAGGGTTAGTATATCAACCACTGACTACTCTGTCCGGCTTGTTAGCCTGAAGTTTAGTGCTGGAATTTTTCTTTTACAAGATTTGCTAGTGACTAATTTGTGTTGGGCCGAGACTCCTCTACTCACTGAATTAAACAGTCAAACAATAACCTGTACAAGTGGTAAATCCCTCAGCCTAACAGAAAAACCCTGAGATAAAGACACCCAGTCGGAATCACATCTATTCTAAACAGGTCTACGCATACGCCTGAGGATCTCATCATGAACAGTATTGTGAGACATTCGAATCACTAAAGCATACCCTAAGTGAGTCGACTGCGAGTGTCATACGAAACGAATTGAAGAATGTACTTAAGCACCACTATTGAGGGCTTCAGATAGTCATCAGAAGGAGAGGATCAATAATACATTGCTTTGATTAAAATTGAATTTTTTTTACAATATTTTGAAGAGAATTTTTCCATGTTTTCTTCACCAACTGAAGTGATTTGCTTACAAAAAAATTTTAAGATGACTTTGCAGTTTTTTTCTTCTCCGCCCTCCAAAATAATTTTTCCTCAGTCATCAGCTCACATTGAAGAGAGAGAGAGGGTGAGAGAGTAATTCAATGCCTTAATTTAGGCAAAAATAAAACAACATTAGACACCGAGAAAAAAGAATATAAAAAAAGAATAATGAGCACAGTGTAAATATTATAATTGAATGAAGTTTATTCATTAGCCCCCTGGCAACTGGCAGCAATAAGAGATTAAAAAAAAACAATTTTAACCCTTAAAAGAGAAATTCGGCATGATTTGTAGCGATTTGTAAGGACTCTAGACTCCATTGATTTAATTTATCTGTTCCATGCCTAACTTTATGTACGAAATACATTGTGGGGATGGCCCCTACTCGTCTAGTATATGGCATTGGAACATGGAAAAATGATTGTAGGAGAGAAACACAAATAACTAGTGTTTAATATCTACTCAAGGGATGGTTCCTACTCATCCAGTACATTGCGTTGAAACTAGGTAAACAGATTGTGGGAGAGAGGAAAGAGGTAGCGTTTAGGAACGTTAGATTAAATGACAGAAAATATTTGTGAGGAAAAAGTGTTTCACATATGAATAGTACGGCTAAAGAACGAATTCTGTGAGTAATTAATGTGCGATTACGAACGTATGTGCTTAAAGTCACAAACATGTTCCATTCAATTTCCAAGAACAAGTTCCTTTATTGCCCTAGCGGACATTCCTTTGAAGTAGCTGTAATACATCCCCATGCACAATAATGTTCTGGGGAACTGTAGGGCCGACTAGCTCCCCAGAGCTGGTGCACTCCTTCCGGAATCGTCTTCGATTGAGTTAGGCATGCCACTTGCGTCATTCCAGCCAACCTATCCTGGGTCAATGAGGAGTCCTACTCCATCGCTAGACCCACCTGGCTCTTGATGTATATTAGGCGTACGAACCAGTTGCTTGGACTTGGTCGTAACATCATCTCGACCACAGGCGCCATGCTTACGGGCCATTGCGTTATGGGCAGACACGCGGAAAGGAGGCGGCTCCCATTCAATGACTTCTGCCGCGGGTGCAGATCCGCTGAGGAAGAAGAGAATGTGATCCACTCCTTCTGTCAGTGTCCGTCACTTGCTCGGTGTAGGAACAGATTATTTGGCTCTCGGTTTCTTGTCAGCTTGACGGAGCTATCATCTATTGACATCAAGGATATAGCTTCGTTCATCAAACTTTCTGTGGGGTAGTCGTTCTTCTGATGAGCAGCCCTTGTGCTGACCAACTTCTTCCTCCTCCCTGGTCTTGGTGGAACTTGGTCAGCACAGAAACTGCGTTCACCCGTGGCATCACAACGGGCCGCTATGCGCGCTCAAGTGAGCTTTGTGACATGGTCAAAGCTACCACTACGACCTAATACAGACATAGAATTGAGTACTGTATCCTACTGTAGTTAATAAGCAAATTCACCCACTCCTGTACGTGGTCAAGAAGCCTTAAAATAGCCTTCGAAACAGCGGCCTATACGTGAGAGTTGTATTATATTTTCGGAAGGATGTAAGCGGTGGTAAGGAGATCAGATGGATTGAAGAGTTTTCTGCAATGTTTTAAGTAACCGAGATATTGCTTTAAATTTACGTGCCTAGTACATTGAAAGCTTCAGACTCTCAAATATTTATGCCGTAATATTTACATTGCACTTATGAGCCTATAAGCAGCATTGGGTCTTTTAAGCATTAAAATCGACCCTATTGAGACCACGTTATTTGGAGAACCATTGTGAAATTGGGCATGAGTAAGTCATTCATAATAATCGGTTTTGCTTAAATGTCGAAGGCCACAGTCTGTTCCATTGCTTAGCAAGAGAGTTGGTACCTCGCACCCATAGCGCAATGTCAAACGGAATATTAGTAAGTTCCTAAGGTTTGCAGGAAAGTGAGGCCTCCAGGACCTAGTTTAACATTTCTACACTGCTGCTACGCAATATAGTTTTGGACGTTTAACCTCAAAAATTTTATATCTCATCGTGTAAAATTGTATCTGCTTTGTATGGCTAAATTCCTAACGAACATGGCTTCAACGTTCATCCTGAATTTATGGCTTCAAAATTCGGAATATCAGCTACTTTTCCTAGCATTCTGGAGTCATCGGTATATGTATATTTAATAGGGGATATGACGTCAGACTTTCTTATTAGCTGAATTACAGCTGCAATACTCCCAGTAGGAGGGGCCATATTGAAAACAACGCAATGCTTGTTAAGTGCTAAGATTTTCTCGTGAAACTTTTTCGAATTTATTCGGGCGGCAATTTTGATATCATTACCTTAATGAACGTCATCTCGTTGGCCATCCTTGGCCATCCCTATCCATGAATTTTAGATCATCCAAAAGTGAACTCCTCTCTGGGTTCTAAAACGTAAGTATATCGTTGGAAATTCCATTGCTGATCTGGACTGACCTAAGCTGATTCAGAGCTTACAAACTCTGTTAATTTTTGGGGTCTTGCTGCTACGCTACGCTGCTAGTTAAACTGGTTATTCTGCAGTTGTCTTGCAAAGAGTCTTAATTCCGTTGAAAGCAGGAGAATATATGTCTGCTGGGACTCAATATCTTCTTTCCTCATACAACGGGGCTATCCCCCACATTAATACGGTTCTCAGAGACCACTCTCCTATCGAAAGGCATGTCGATTGACTTGGTATTCCCTAAAATGTCTTCTACAGGAGGTAAGTGTTTGAGGACGAGGAAAACGATAGCCTTCAACGTAGTATGTGTCCGTGCTTTTCTATACTCCATACGTTCTGTCCTATTTGCCTGAACTCAACGGAATAAGGATTAATACGGTTAGGTTAGGTCGGAGTGGTAGCTCTGTTATCTCAAAGCTCACTTGAGCACGCATAGCGGCCCGTTGTGATGCCACGGGTGAACGAAGTCCCCGTACTCACCAAGTTCCACCAAAATCAGGGAAAAGGAAGAAGTTGGTCAGCGCAAGGGCTGCACAGATTAATACGGTAGCAGGCTTCATTTTGATGTAGGGAAGGTTTCCTAAAGGGAATGTTTGATTCTTGGGTAAGACTTAATTTCGGAGTTTCACGATAAGCCTTACTTCTGGCATAAGTGGGAACAGTGACTATTTTTCTTAACTTACTTGAGAATATTTACCATCCAGCCACTAGTGAGCTTTCAAAGAAATCGGATCTAACCAAAGATGCTACTGAGAATACTTCCCTTATTGGGAAAGGACACCAGTAGCCCTAATTGCCTTGCTTGATTTAAAACTTTTTTTTGATAATTTTTATTCCTTTTTTTTGTGGTACCATTTTTGTTCCCTTTTACCTTTTAAGGGTTAATTTAATATTAAAAATTTCAATTCAATTTACTTCTGCATTCGAGCTTTATTTTGTTTGTCTATTTAGAAAAAAAAACAAACAAAAAATATGCAAATGAGTTCAGTGTTAGCATGTGGCTAGGCAGGAGACGAAGGGCTAAACAAATACAGTCAGTAACTGATTTTGATAGGAACTTGGTCTAAGGGGAAACGGGGTGTACAGGATTTAATTATTTGCTTACAACATTTGTTTGTTTGTTTGTCTGTTTATTTGCGGTCATAAACACAGACATTATTGACGGCACAAGTGCAGGAGGAGGGTATTTTATATTTGAAGAACCAATAGTTTCGTTAGATTTAGCATTGGGGAATTGAAAGAAATTGAATTGAAGAGTGTCAGCAACATAAAAAGAAAATTTGGTTTTGGTGTGTGAAGTGAAGTGTAAATTTTACAACATAAAACAAGACGTTGAGAGTTAAGGTGGTCTAAGTAATGTTGTTCGTTTAGCAAGAGCACCAGAAGCGCCATTGCACTTCATTCTATACAACTGATCCACGATTATATCGTAATCATACAGTTCCAATAGCTCCCCGCAATCTGATAGCTAGTGCATAGGCTTAGCCCGTGAGCCTGTGGTTAAAACCCAAGCAGATATCTCGAAAAAAAGGAAATTTAAAAAGAAATTTTCTTTTGGCGAATTCCTCTCAGCTGTCTTCTATCAAAAACTATCGAAAGTTAATTTAATTGGATCTGAATCCGTTGTTCAGCAACACATCCGTTCGTGGTCGTACATGAATTACTCACAGAATTTAGCCGCAATATTCCTATGTGAAACACTTTTTCCTCAGAAGTATTTTCTGTCACTAAATCTAACGTTCCTAAACGCTACCTCTTTCCTCTCTCCCACAATCTATTTACCTCGTATCAATGCAATGTACTGGATGAGTAGGAACCATCCCCTGAGTAGCTCCTAAACACTAGTTATTCGTTCCTCTCTCCTACAATCAGTTTTTCTTCTTCCAATGCCATATACTAGACGAGTAGGGGCCATCCCCACAGTGTATTTCGTACATAAAGTTAGGCATGGCAGAGATAAATTAAACCAATAGAGTCTAGAGTCCTTACAAATCATGCCGAATTTCTCTTTTAAGGGCTAAAATTGTTTTTTTTAATCTCAGTTGCCAGGGGGCTAATGAATAAACTTCATTCAATTACAATATTTACACTGTGCTCATTATTCTTTTTTTATATTCTTTTTTCTCGGTGTCTAATGTTGTTTTATTTTTGCCTAAATTAAGGCATTGAATTACTCTCCCTCTCTCTCTGCAATGTGAGCTGATGACTGAGGAAAAATTTTTTGGAGGGCGGAGAAGAAAAAACTGCAAAGTCAGCTTAAAATTTTTTTTGTAAGCAAATTACTTCAGTTGGTGAAGAAAATATGGAAAAATTCTCTTCAAAATATTGTTAAAAATTCAATTTTAATCAAAGCAATGTATTATTGATCCTCTCCTCCTGATGACTACCTGAAGCCGTCAATAGTGGTGCTTAAGTATATTTTTCAATTCGTTTCCTATTATAGTCTGTTATATGTATAACACTCGCAGTCGACTCACTTAGGGTATGCTTTAGTGATTCGAATGTCTCACAATACTGTTCATGATGAGATCCTCAGGCGTATGCGTTGACCTTATTAGAATGGATGTGATACCGACTGGGTGTCTTTATCTCAGGGTTTTTCTGTTAGGCTGAGGGATTTACCACTTGTACAGGATATAGTTTGACTGTTTAATTCAGTGGATAGGGTTACGGCCCAACATGAATTGCTGACAGAATTCGTTCTTTAGCCGCACTATTCATATGTGAAACTCCTTTTACGCAGAAGTATTTTCTGTCACTTAATCTAACGTTTCTAAACGCTGCCTCTCTCCTCTCTCCCACAACCTATTTACCTAGTTCCAATGCCATATACTGGATGAGTAGAGGTCATCCCCAAACGTGACTGTATTTCGCACATCATGAGGATTTGAATTGGAAATTTGTTTTAAGTTCTCTATGAGAATAAAATTGTTTGCTTAAGACCAGTTTAAATTAACTTTTCCATCCTAAAAGTATGCTACACTTTAAACAAAATTAAAATTAAGATGTTTAAACATAAGTTTTAATGTTTTATTATTTCTTCTTACATATCCTAAACATACACAATTTGATTTACTGTTTTCCAAAGAAATCCTCCAAAAAGTACGCTTTAACATAATGCATACTCCAGAAATGTTCTATTTCTCTGTTGGATTTCCAAATTCCTTAGATATATTGTGGCTCCTACGTGCATATCTATGTTTTTATTATTCTTTTTAATTAAATTTGCCTAAAAGTATGCCTCAAATTTTTTTCTTTCAATTTTTCTATTTACCTTGTAATAAATCTCTTTGTATTTACTCTTATCAGCCTAATTGCATTCTATTGATTTAATAAAAATATTAGAAAACCAAAACAGAACAAAAACGGAAGAAGATAAGAGGAAAACTTAATTAAATATTCAAAAACAAAAACTTAATTGTCTGTGTAATGAAAATATTGATTTATTTATTTAGAAATTTTCTGTTTTATTAAAACAAATCAATTAAGAAAATAAAATTTTATGTTGCCTATATTTAGGCAAACATTATAATTTGTTACATAAATACAAAAGATAAGAAAAGTGCCTTTAAGGACAAAAGAAAAGAATTCAAGGAAACAACTTCATAACAATTCATAGCAGAAAATTTATTAATAATTGACAAATGATTGACAGAAGCGCAAAAATAAAGCTTCATGAGGAAACTAAAGGGTGTTTTTTATAGAGGTATAGAACATTAAGTTGCAATAAAACAACGATGGATTATTCGATTGACATGAATTTTATTTATCCGAAAGATAATCTTGTGGCATTACATTTTAAATATGATTTTTGGCATATGACCGCCACGGCTGGCGCGGATGTAGTCCAATCTGGACGTCCAATTTTCGATGACTTTCTCCAACATTTGTGGCCGTGTATCGGCAATAATACGGCGAATGTTGTCTTCCAAATGGTCAAGCGTTTGTGGCTTTACCGCATAGACCAATGACTTTACATAGCCCCACAGAAAGTAGTCTAGCGGTGTTAAATCACGAGATCTTGGAGGCCAATTCACATGTCCAAAACGTGAAATTAGGCGGTCACCAAAAGTGTCTTTCAATAAATCTATTGTGGCACGAGCTGTATGACATGTTGCGCCGTCTTGTTGAAACCACTTCTCCTGGACATCATGGTTATTCAATTCAGGAATGAAAAAGTTTGTAATCATGGCTCTATACCGATCACCATTGACTGTAACGTTCTGGTGCATCGTTTTTGAAAAAGTACGGACCAATGATTCCACCAGCCCATAAAGCGCACCAAACAGTCAGTTTTTCTGGATGTAACGGTGTTTCCACATACACTTGAGGATTACCTTCACTCCAAATGCGGCAGTTTTGTTTGTTGACGTAGCCATTCAACCAGAAGTGCGCTTCATCGCTAAACAAAATTCGCTTATGATAATCGGCAACAACGGTAATCTCGTTTTGGGCCCATTCGACGAATCTACGCCTTACTTGATGATCGTTTGGCTTCAAATCTGGCACGAGTTGGATTTTGTAAGCACGCAAACCAAGATCCTTCCGCAAAATCTTCCATAAAGTGGATGGACACAGATCCAATTCCTGTGCTCGATGGCGGATGGACTCATTCGGGTCTTCCTCAATGCTACGCTCTACAGCAGCAATAGCTTCTTCTGTACGTACCGTACAGCGTCTCTGGGGATGCGAGTTATCAATAAGAGTAAACGTGGTGCGAAAACGTTGCATGGTTAATCGAATTAACTGCTCTGATGGACGATTTTGTCGACGATAAAATGGACGTAGTGCGCGATACGTTTTCCGCACAGAACCATTATTTTCGAAATAAAATTGCACTATTTGCAAGCGTTGTTCAGGCGTGAGTCTATTCATGCTGAATTGCCAAACCAAACTGAGAATAAATCACTTGACAGCTGTTAAATCGGTCGCCATCTTGAAAAGTAATGCCAACTTAAAGTTCTATACCTCTATAAAAAAACACCCTTTACAAGTTGGCCTAAATAAGCCATCAAATAAAAATCGATATTTCCGACATTTTTAATAAATAAGTAGACTTCAGTTGCCCTAATCTAGCACAGACATTTCAAACAAAAATGGAAATTTAAAAAAAATGCTTTTTTCGGTTACTTTCCCTTCAGCAGATTGCTAGCAAAAACTCTGAAAGTAAATAAAATTGACAAGAAGAGCTATTCAAATCCATCGTTCAGAGCGGACATTATACTGTAAAATGAATAAAAAGCCTAAAAGTATACTTTAAATTTTATGATGTCCTAAAACTATGCTTTAAAAATTTATTTAAAAACCTGCTAATTTGTTTTAATCAAAAAACTTTAACAATTCTAATATCAAATTTCTTTATTTCATGATATAAAAAGTAATAATAATATATACTTTGCCTTGAAGTAGGCTTTAAATTACACTTCTTTTTGTATCATTTCCACTTTTAAGGGTTGTTTACATTCTTCTGGTTTGCTTTCAATATCCCCCCAATAAAAAAAAATAACTTTGTTTACTTCGCAACATTATTGAAAGAGGCAACTACTTCTTCTGGCTTTCAACTTCTTTGCAAATGACCATTTATTATGGTCAAAAACTGATTGGATTTAATGGACCCTTTTTAAATAGAAACATGACTAGTCGCCTCAATTACAAAACAAACATGAGAAGACAAGCAATATTTGCCATGAAAATCATCGTTTTTTTGTTTGTTAAGAATATAGAACATGACACAACACTCAGACAGTAATTTCGTTCATTTTTTTCCTTCTTTTTGATAAAAAAAAAGTTTGCCAGACTAAAAGTATGCTATGCAAGTAAATCAGTATTGAAAAAAAGGGTCGTGAAAGTTAAACAAATAAAAGTTTTTATAACAAATGATAGGGAATGATATTGTATTTGGAGCACAGAAGCCAGCAAGAAATGTTATCATAGTTTAGCGCGAGAGATGTAGACAGTAGTATAGCATATTAAAGCATACTTTTAGGAGTTTAAAAAATAAATACAATTTTGTAAACCACTTTCCATTTCGTAACACTTCGTTTCGTAATCAGTTTCTCAAGTTATACTTACAAAAAAACTGTAGCATACTTTAAGATGTTCCAAAATAAAGATAAATTTTGTATAAAATTCTTTGATTGAATGACTTGTGGTATTACAATTGGCCGTAATTGACTCGAGTGTGTCTGTGTTCTTGGTATTGTCTCTTTCGATTTCAATAGAATGCAACCGTAATGCCATTAATAAACAAAAATCTTTGCATACTTCAAGGTACGCCCTAAAAATAAATTTACAAAAATCACTGCATACTTTCAGGCTATTTTTATTGTAATATAAAGAATATTAAACCATTACACAATTCACCATAATTTCACCACATTCACTACATATTTCACATTTATTTCAAGCATTTTTCCAACTTTTGAGTGAAGGTTTTCTGTTGTAAAGGAAACCTGGTGTATGGTTTTTAAGGTATTCCCTGTATTTTGTTGGAGAGCAACAAATTAAGAAAAAAAAGAACTCAACACTGTATTTGAAAACTGGAAGCAGAAAAAAGCGAAAACAGTAAAAGAAAAAAGAGAAAAAAATTACATTAAATTATTGATCAGTCATGTGGAAAATTAGAAAAATGTCAGTTATGATGTGAAACAACAAAATCAAAATGTAATGAAATTTTCAGTTTCTGGTTCTTTTTCCATTTTTTTCTTCTTTCACTTGCCGCAATATTTGGTTAACTTTGAAGTTGGCTTTAATGGTTTTTGGCTTATGGTGTAGAAGAAAAAAATGTTCAAATTGAGTACATATTTTAACGGGAATGGAGATTGAAGAACACAAGGAAAAAAAGAAAAATTAAAAAAAATTATTTTTTAAATATTCATAAAAATGTTGCATACTTTAAGGGCTTAACTGTGAGTAAGTTGCTATAATCGTCTTCAAAACCTTAATTGTCGTCTATGAAACAGCTTCTCATAGCACTCATGTGTGTAATCAACTTCTGACACACGCTCAAAAATTGTAGCATACTTTAAGGAGTCTGATTTTTTTAAATTATTTTCAATTTTGACTTTTTAAGAAAATTTGTGGATTTATCGATAACTTTTAATAATTTGTCGATTTTCTAAATAGAGCTCTTCTTGAGTAGCGAGTCCTACAGTTTAAATTCAGTCAAAGACAGATTTTTTTTGAGAAACTTTTAATGAAAAGTTTTTGCCAGAAACTGCTGACCTCTCGCTTTGTTCGAGCTAAGGTTTCAACCACGGCCTTACGTCAATAAGTAGAAGCCAATCAATTGTGCACTATTATTCAGTACCAGCTGTAACCCAGGTTAGGTTAGGTTAGGTTAGAGGACGTGTGCTTGTCAATTAAGACAAGTACAGCACCCGGAGATCGAATTGACCCATTGTACAACGTCCTAGTTTCTTACACCACTTATGTTGTGTGTGTTAATTTTATACATGAGTGGAGGGACCTAAAGTTTAAAGTCGACTCCGAACGACAGATTTTTGAAAAACTTTTTCATGGCAATTTTTTATTTACTCTCAGAGTTTTTGCCATAAAGCTGCTGAGAGGAAGTTGCCGAAGAAATATTTTTTCGTATTTCATTTTGATGTCTGACCTGGGGCTCGAACCCTGGCTTTACGTCTAATAAGCCAACACACTACCTACTAGACTACGGCGACTTCAGCTGTAACCCAAGTCTTCTTAATTCTTAAATTTTTAGTAATGCGTCTCAGCAGGCATTACTGTTTCTTATTCATTTTAAGTATTGCCTTTGTTAAACATTTAAATGTCCTAAAAATATGCTTTAATATTTATCCTGGCTTCCATTTTTAAATTCTAACTATTAACAGAATAACAAAGTAAAAATTTCAATTCTTTTTTAATTACAAAGAATACACAAATAACTTTAGCTTTATCTAACGCCTATAAGTATGCTTTAATTAAAATTTAAAAAATTTAAATTTAATTTAAAAAATTTATATTTTAAATATGCTCTTGGAAGCTTGCTTCACTTAGACCTTTAAAAGAAAATTTCCCCTAAAAATATGCTTTAATTTTTTTTGTAAATTTTGTTATTTTATAATATTTTCAACGTTTTTATATTGCACAAGATTTTTTCTTGGTAATTACCTTCTAAATTTCATCCTTATCTGCCGCAAAACATTCCTTATATATGCTAATAAACCCTTATAATTTACCTAAAAGTATGCTTTAAAAACAAACTAAAAATCAATAAAAATGTAATGTCTTGTAAGAAAGGCATACGAAAGAAATCCTAATCAAATATTCAAACAAAATACACAATCAATGCAAATTAAAGCAACTGAATCACAAGCAAACATCGAGAAAAACCACATGAAACAGGATAGCAAACAAAAAACCCTTAAAATAGGCAACATACGGAAATCAACATTCAGACAAAAAAGAAAGAAACTTATCATGTATCGGCATACAACCACAGGCTCCGGCTCAAATAACAAGAGAAAGAAAAAACATGACACTTTCAAAGATATTTTTGCAGGGAAAACAAAAAAAAAAGAAAAAAAGAAGAGGAAAAAACCACAACAAATACAAAACAATGGCATTGAGAGAGAGAGAGAGCAACCCCCACTGGCCCCTCTTCTTGGTAAAAAAGTAATGAAAACAGAAGGGGTAGAAAAATTCCCCTCAGCCGCTCATGTTGTTGAAATATTTTCCAAACAAAAACTGGTAAAAAAAAATTTATTGAACTCTTGAGGTGGTTGGTGGTGGCTTGGTTGCCCGACTGTTTGGATGTTTGGTTGCCTGGTTGGTAATGCAGTTTGTTGGAATTGAGAAAACTTTTTTGTTTTAAAATTTCCTGTAGAGTCCTTAAGGATATTTCAAAATTTTTGTGTTGATGAGTTGTTGTTTGGCAACCGGAAATGAATTGTAATATTAACAGTAACAGGATTCCAGGCTTCTATTGTTCTTGTTTGTGTTGCTTTTATTCTTTCTAAGGAAACAACAATAAATCAATTGTTTTCCAACAAAAAAAGAACATTGAAGAGCTGCGTTGAACTAAGCTGCAGACAAAGGATTTTATGGAACCAAAAACAAAAGCAAAAAAAATGGTTTCGTTTTATTTGAAAGCGTGTAAGGTAAGGTGCCTAAAAGCATGCTTTTGTTTTTTTGTTTTCTTTTGTATTTTAAGGAAATTTAATAAGTTTTATAAGCTGTAATTGAAATTTATGAACTTTTGTTATTAAATTCCCGTGGTGGCTGCTATTGTGTAAAAAAAATTAAAGGGGGAATGACGCCTTTTCCTCTTTAAAGAAGAAAGGTTTTGCATATAAAGGCACTACCCATACAGTGTAGCATGCAAAAATATTATCCATAACGGCACCAGCCCAAAATCTACACCAAACAGTGACTTTTTCGGCAGGCATTGGATGCTCTTGGATCCCATGTTGATTGTTATTGTCCCAAATCATACAATTTTGTTTGGTCACGTAGCCATATACTCGAAAATGGGATCATAACCATGACTCTGTCCCATAAATGAAACTGAAATTGACCGACGACATGGGTTATATTGGCTTATAGGGCCGCGTTGGCCTGCGACTTAGGGAAAAAACCCCCCGAAGTCTAAAGAGGTCAAATCGTACAATTTCAGTACGTACGTAATTGGCCATTACAACCCTTCAGTCAGGATTACGACCTAGTTTCTCACACCACTTATGTTGTGTGTGCTAATTTTATACATGAGTGGCGGGACCTACAGTTTAAAGTCCACTCCGAACGACAGATTTTTGAGAAACTTTTCAAGGCGTACAATTTCGGTGGTCAATTCACATCACCTCCACGTGAGACGACTATGCTTCCGAATTCCTCGTGTAAAATATTCAATTGAAGCATAAGCTGTGTGCCACATAGTGCCACCCTATTACGACCATATTTTGAAACTTTTGTCAAAAGCTGATGAACTGGTGGGTTCTTAAGTCGACCACATTAAATATATGTGGAGTGAGATTAGGGAAGAAGAATTTTCAGGGCAATACAGAGGGTTAGTCATTACAACCCTTCAGCCGGGAGTACAACCTAGCTACTCACACCAGCCCAGATGTGTTTTTGAAGGACTTTTTATTCATGCGTTTGTAGGATCTACAGTTTAACGAAGACTTCGAATGACAGATTTTTTTTAAAGAAAATTTTCATGGCAATTTTATTCACTCCTAGAGAAAGACTGGGAAGAGGACTAGTGAGAGGAAGACTTCGAATAAATATTTTTTAAATTTCGGGTTTAACCCTCCGCCCTACGTCTATAATAAGCCAACACAACTGCCCACTAGACTACGACGACTATGCTTACGAGTTCAAAAACAAGTCCGTTTCACATTATGAAAGTGTGCTTGTGAATTAATAGCATGAGACGTATGGAAATAAATTCAAAACCCTGTAAACCACTAAAAATATCCACTTGTAGTGAGTATCAATTTATTTTAATTTTATTTTCCAACGCAACAGCTGGTGCACTATACATATTTAACAAAAGAAATTGTTTTAAAATAAATAAATAAAATAATGAAGCATACATTTAGGATTTAAACATGAAAACAAACCACATTTTATGGCCACGAAACAAATGATAATGAAATCTAATTTGAAGTATTTCCGGTTTTTTTTAATACATATTTACAATAAAATAAACAGAAGCATAGAATTTTATAAAAGTAATGTTAACCTCCCATATACAACTAAAAGTATGCTAACATTTGTTGCAGCATGAAAAAGAAATGACTGTGTTGTGTGTATTAAAATGTAGAGAATGACTTCCCACTGTCGGCATTAATGACACCCTGTGGTCCATTTTATAGAGAAAAAAAAACACAATGCTACACTAATACACACACACATTTGTTAGTGCATTTATTTTTATAAAACATTTGTGGCTTTTATGGTAAATAATCATTTAGAAAAATGAGATGAAATAAAATCAAATAAAATGAAATGAGAAAACACAGAATAGAGAGTAAAATTACACACATAAACGCATATACACACATACTCGTACATACACTTACAGGAAAAAATAGTACCATATGCTGACTTACGTATGTACTCTTATGGAACTGCTTTAATGAAATATTAACTTGAAATGGAAATACAGAAAAAATACAGGCACACACGCTTACTCTAATGCATAACCCCCCAAACACACAGACACACCCTTACACCCGCATATAAGAAAAGCTTTGTATGACTCACTATCATCATTACTATTGCAACAACACGTAAAAAAAAACTGAAAAAAGAAGAAAAAACACACCAGCAAAGACATTACAGCAGCCCTCATTATCATCAAGCACAGAGAGGGACACACGATAAAAAACGAAGATATAAAAATGAGCACAGGAATAAAAGGAAGAGCAACAGAAAAAAAAAACCAATCCGACTCTCATACACAAAGACACTCTGTAACGCACGTACATATGTAAACTGAAACCAAAAGTAACCTGAAAATTTTATTAAGTAAAGCGGGTGTGTTTTTAAAAAAGATTTCAGAAAACGGAGAGAACAACAACAACAACAAACACCATAATGTAACGGTTTTCACAATGCACGAAGTGTGTAATTTGTTGTAAAAAGAAAACTAAAGTTTCGTATTGTTTTTTCGCCGCAAAAATATTAAAAGCACGCATACGAACATGAATGAAAGTAAACACACGATATTGTTCAACATGTATGGAAAATAATGCATAGTAATGTACAGTGAGCAATAAAAATGGAATTACAGTTCCAGCCAGGGGAGCTGATTATGTAGACGATCGACAAACTCTTGTACGTTAAAGAAATGCAAGATCTGCCGGAAACATCGTCACTGTCCCAGTAGAGTGTGAAGAAGAATGTAAGGAAGTCAATTTCGAGATGTTCACAAGACCACAACTTGATAAATTGTGAGTCATAATTTTGGCCTGCACCCTTACAAAATTTAACTGATCTAGGAACTGAAGGCAAACAAGAACAGACAACAACTTGTGTTCACTGAATGTCCTATGGAGCGTTTGACAACTGATCCTTAACTTTCATCGAATAATTATCTTCAGCGATGAGGCCGTTTCTGTATGAATGGGTAGGGTAACTGAACAAAGAAAATTGTTGAATTGAAGAGAATGCCAATACAAATCAGATCCAAGATCATCCAATACATCCCGGAAAAAGTCTGTTCATTGGCAAAAGCCTTACAGCATAATCCTTTAATTATATTTTATTTGGCAGAGGGCCATAAACCTGTAAATGGCTCTATTTTTTTATAAATAAATATCATGATTAATTTGTCGATGTCTCTATAATATGGGTTTGTACTTTATTACCCTATTTCTCACAATTTTTATATCCTCTCAACTGCACAATCTGTGCAGTACCGTAAATGTTTTCACGGTATGATTTTTTTTCTTTTATTCTCCTGTAATCCTTTACTTTTTCACTGCACTGTAAACATAATTTACTATTGATGCTCTCGGTAATATGCTTAACGGTGTATATTTATTATTTTTATTCATACACACGTACAACCCGAGACACGCGTTTAATACTTTATGAGTGTGTGTATTTTCATTAACACATACGCTCTCCAAAATGTATACTTTCGATTATATAGTCTGTAACTCTCTCTCTCTCTCCCTTCCTCTCTCTTTCTCGCTCTGTGTCGCTTACTTTATTGTTCTTTTTTGTTGGATTTTTATGACTGTTATGAAAATAAATACTTGCTTGTGTGTTTTATAGAGTATGTGAGAGTTTTAAATTTAATATGAAACTGTGTGTGTGTATGTTAAAAAGCCAGAGTAATAAAAATTTATAACATGTTGCATACATTTTGGGCTGGCCATATGCAAAGATTCTACATACATTATTTTAAATAAAAGAAAAATATTGCAATATCTATAGAAAATTATAGTTATCGAAAAATGTTCTATAAAAAATTATAGTTATCAATAAATTTTCTATAAAAAATTATAGTATATCGAAAAATTTTCTTTAGAAAATTGTAGTTATCGAAAAATTTTGTATAGAAAATTATAGTTATCTAAATATTTTCTATAGCAAATTATAATTATCGAAAAATTTTCTATAGAAAATTATAAATATCGAAAAATTTTGTATAGAAATTTATAGTTATCGAAATATTTATATAGAAATTTCTTGCTATCGAAATATTTATATAGAATATTGTTGTTATCGATAGCTTTTCTATAGAAAATTGTTGTTATCGATAACTTTTCTGCAGAAAAATATTATTATCGAAAAAATTTCTATAGAAAATTTTTATTATCGAAAAATTTGTATTACAGTAAATTATTGTTAAAGTTTTCCATAAAAATTTATTGTTATCGACACATTTTTTATAGATATTGTTGTTTTCACAAAAAATTATTGTTATCGACACATTTCTCATAGAATATGATTGTTTTTGAAAATTTTAGAAAACTGTTATCGAAAAATTTTCTATAGAAAATTGCTGTTATCGAAAAATTTGTATTTAGAAAATTATTGCTAAAGTTTTCGATAGAAAAATATTGCTATCGATAAGTTGTTATCAAAAAAATTTCCGTAGAAAATTGTTGTTATTAAAAAATTTCCATATAAAAACTGTTGTTATTTATAAAAAATTGTTGTTATCGAAATGTTTTCCATAAATAATGTTATCGACACGTTTTTATAGAATATTATTGTTATAGAATAACGTTCTACAGAAAATTGTTGTTATTGAAAAATATTTTATAGAAAATAATAGTATCGAAAAATTTTGTATAGAAAATTATAGTTATCGAAAAATTTTGTATAGAAAATTATAAATATCGAAAAATTTTGTATAGAAATTTA
Organism: Sarcophaga carnaria; assembly: GCA_958299815.1. Classification (NCBI taxonomy): domain Eukaryota; kingdom Metazoa; phylum Arthropoda; class Insecta; order Diptera; family Sarcophagidae; genus Sarcophaga; species Sarcophaga carnaria. The sequence goes on along the minus strand of OY283149.1, from coordinate 9,324,336 downwards.
TAGTTATCAAAATATTTATATAGAAAATTGTTGCTATCGAAATATTTATATAGAATGTTGTTGTTTTCGATAACTTTTCTATATAAAATTGTTGTTATCGATAACTTTTCTATAGAAAATTTTTATTATCGAAAAATTTGTATTACAGAAAATTATTGTTAAAGTTTTCCATAAAAATTTATTGTTATCGACACAATTTTTATAGATATTGTTGTTTTCATAAAAAATTATTGTTATCGGCACATTTCTCATAGCATATGATTGTTTTTGAAAATTTTAGAAAATTTTTGTTATAGAAAAATTTTCTATAGAAAATTGCTGTAATAAAAAATTTTCTATAGAAAATTGCTGTTATCGAAAAATTTTTATTTAGAAAATTATTGCTAAAGTTTTCCATAGAAAAATACTGTTATCCATAAGTTGTTATATGTTCTGTAGAAAATTATTGTTATTAAAAAATTTCTATATAAAAATTGTTGTTATCGAAAAGTTTTCCATAAATAATTATTGTTATCGACACGTTTTTTATAGAATATTATGGTTATTGAATAACGCTCTACAGAAAATTGTTGTTATCGAAATATATTCTATAGAAAATAATGTTATCGAAAAATTTTCTATAGAATGTTGTTGTTATCGATAACTTTTCTATCTATTTTTCTATCTATTTTTGTTATCGATAACTACAATTTTCTTTAGAAAAGTTATTCATAACAAAAACTTTCTTTAGATAACAACAACATTCTATAGAAAATATAGAAAATTTTTGTAGAAAAGTTATCGGTAACAACAACATTCTATAGAAAATTTTTGTTATGAATAACTTTTCTAAAGAAAATTGTAGTTATCGATTAATTTTCTAAAGAAAATTTGTGTTATGAATAACTTCTCTAAAGCAAATTGTTGTTATCGATAACTTTTCTAAAGAAAATTGTTGTTATCGAAAAATTTTCTACAGAAAATTATTGTTATTAATAACCTTTCTATAGAAAGTTGTTGTTATCGATAACTTTTCTATAGAACATTGTTGTTATCGGTAAAATTTCTATAGAAAGTTGTTATCGATAACTTTTCGAAAGAAAATTTTTGTTATGAATAACTTTTCTAAAGATAATTGTTGTTATCGGTAACTATTCTAAAGAAAATTGTTGTTTTCGAAAAGTTTTCTATAGATAATGTTATCGAAAATTTTTTTATAAAAACTTGTTGTTAGCGATAACTTTTCTATAGAACATTGGTTATCGATAAAATTTCTATAGAAAATTCTTGTTATCGATAACTTTTCTATAGAAAATTCTTGTTATCGATAACTTTTCTATAGAAATTTCCTGTTATTGAAACAATTCCTATAGAAAACTGTTGTTATCGAAACAATTTCTATTGTTCAATTGTTGTTATCGAAAAATAATCTTTATGAAATTATAATTATTGAACAGTTTTCTTGAGAAAATCGAAGTTATCGAATTTTCTACTAGAAATAAATAGATTTTTTATGCTTTTCAATATGGCCTGCCTTATGGGAGCATTTTTTATTGAAAAGAAATTGTTTTTGGTTACAAAAATAATGGTAATGGAGGTTATAAAACTTTTTTGCTTTTTGCCAAAACTTTTACTTTCAACACGGAATTTTTTTGCTAAAAAAAACTTTCATTTTCGATTTCTTTTTTATGAACAAAAAAAATTGTTTCTCGTAAAACAGAGACAAAAAATTTTTATTTTTCATAAATTCTAAACACGTATTACAGGCAGGAGGTTGGAGAGTTTTGCCTACAATTGCTTTCAGGTTTTCTAAAAGCCTGAAGAAAAAAAAATAGAAACTTTGAGAAATATTTTGTGGAGAGACTTTAAAAATTTGACATTTTGAGGAAAACTTTTGGAAATTTTGTTTTTAAAGCCTAGAGACATTATTAATCATAATTTGATGGGGATGAAGATGACTTCTTTTGATGTTAAAACACAATTTAAATATTCTTTTTATGACTTTGAGTGCCTCTGAACAAAAGTTTATTTTTTGCTTTTTTTATTGTAATTTTGACACCTTTTTGATAATTTATTTCTTGTTTTTTTTTCTTAATGATTTATTCAAAAAGTCCTTGTATCCTTGGCTTTTAAGGTCTTTACGTGGATGAAACCCAAAACCAAAGATTTTGTCGACAGTTAATCTACCCTTGAGGTCAAAAGCATTATGAAGAACAAGTTGTTGCTTTTGTTTTTGTTTTTATTTTGTTTTGCGGTATTATTTACTGTAATTTATAATTAAAGCCCAAATAAATCTTTTATGGTACATTAACAGCGACAAAAGAGCACGGCAGGATGGTTAAAGGTATTTAAAGGGCCTTAAAAAGGGTCTCTGTATGTATGGTGACATGTTCACTAGCCGCTATAAGCGATTCAATGCAGTTCCTTACAATTTTCTTTAAACGCCTGGACCGATTTCAACAGCTTCTAATGGATGGAAGTGTTATAGCCCACCAAAGTCAAAAAGTATGCCTTCACGCCATGGATATTCCCCTGGACTAGAATTTTCTGTACGTAAGACAAGACGCCTTATTGATAAGTAGACGGAGAACAGTTGAAAAAATGAAAGAAAGATCGAAAAGGGTCTAAAAATATAGGAGATATGATGGTCGACGTAAAGTTGAATATAAAAACACGTGAAATACTTAAGCGAAAAAGACATTCAGGAGGTGCTAGCGAAGATATGACAAAAAAACTGGAGTATCAAAGCCTAGGTTTGGGCCTCTCTCAGAAGACAACATGGAGGAAACGATCAGCCTCTTCAAAATTCTTTATAATCTTGCAAATTCCATACTTAGTAGGTCGATTACGCCGACCAGAACCACCCCTTAATGCCTGAAAAGTGGTATCTACACGGCTGTGATCAGTTTTAATAATTCCTAAGCATTCTTCGACTGCTAAACTATTCTGAAACAATCGTAAATGGAGACTTTCACGTCAACGATATTTTACAACTGAGAGCGTTGCTGGATCGATGGTTTTTAAACCACTAAATGGGCAAATAAAGGCAGTTATTGACAGGTCATTACCTTTTTCTTGAAATATCAGAACAGGTTTTCACATTTAGGAGCCCCTATATGATCAAACTGCATGTATGAAAATGCAAAGCTTTCGCGGATTTAGTTGGCCATGGGAAGCATATTCCAATACATCCCAGATTCTAAGCGATATGTTAAGTTCGAAAATGGCTGAAGTTATATTGAAGCTACAAATATCTGATCAGACAGCATTAAATCTAATTAGCCCTTGGTGAAGTAATACTTGATGGGGGCGGGGAGGTTAGGGTAATGATCAACGGAAATATGAGGTGAGTTTAGTTAGTAGACTTAAGTGATGAGGAATCTACATGCTTACGTAGTTAGGCACAGATATCTTTGAGTGATTTTCAACCCTGGTTTAGAACAAAAAAGAACTGTTTGACTATGCTTTACTTTGTAAACATGCGAATAATCGTTACAACAAGGCAAACTTTACAGTATTAACATAATAGAATAGAAAAAAATTCTGTACTCACCACTAAAACATGATGCACCAACACATTTGCTGTCCTTGATTCTAAAAAAAATGCAGAAAATATACATTAAAATAATACAACTACATTACAGAAGTAAATATACCGGCTAACCACTAATTACTCACCACTATACATTTATTTCCAGTCCAATTACATATAATCTTGACCTTGAACCCGCGCTAAACCAACATAAAAAAACCATTTTTACGAACAAAAAATAAATACCATTATGCTGAAAATAAAAACAACTTTATTTCATAGAAGAAGACATTCCCACATACAATAATACTCACCACTATGTATTCGATTGCTTTAAAAACACGCACAAAAATAAAAACGATTAAGCATACCGGACTCTTTCATCAAACAAACCGCCACCCTTTTGACTGAAAATAAAACAACAACTTTACTAAAGAAATGAAGACAACAACATGTTCATTTACTTACCACTATATATTCGATTGCCTTACGACAAAAAAACACATTTGCTGTAAATAAAACAACAACTTCATTAAAGAGACGCCGATAACCAAGTACATAGCCATTTATACTCACCACACGCACTAGAATAATTCCTTATAGCGTATTAAATAACCATAAAAATTAATTAAAACAAATTTTAAAACACCGCACAATACATTTATTTACTTGAAACACACAAACAATATATTATTTTTGCTTTAATTTAATTAAATAACTTACAAGCATCAAATAAAATATACGCACAACTTAACCAAACAAGCGTACACAACCAAACACGAATTCTTACTGATTTTTATATTCACCCCTACTCATCTAGATGCTTTAAAATCTTTTATACTCACCCTTTCGCTTTAAAAAGCTTAGAAAACTGCAGGCGACAGGTTATAACCTTAACAAATATACGTAGGTCAACTCATATTGAGTGAGTACCACTGCCCACAAGACTTTTTTCATACATAAACTTACTTTGCTTTACTTCTCTTTCATTGAAATAAAACAACAACTCCATTTGCGTAGGTGCATATGCACTTTGCAACCATCAACTAATCTTATCTTTATCACTCACCCTTTAATATTCTTGCTCAGACAAAATTTCTTTTAAAAACAACAACAACAACACACTAAAAGAAACGAAACACTTGTGTGTTCTTCTTATATTTATTTACCATATGTATAAACCAATAACAACATTCAATGTGCAGAAACCCTTTATTACAAAGAAAACAAAAACTACGCACTGTCTCGCCGCGATTCCATAATTACTCTCTGAGTAAAAATAATATTTGTTCACCACTTACTCTCAATGCAAGCATAATGTTAAGCAAATCAATGGAATTGTAACAACAAATCATATGAAGATGATCTAACCAGTTACAACTGCATTGAAAATAAACACACGCACATGAATAAACAAATTAAAGAACACACCATACAGCAGACTCATATTCTCACCTTGCCATAAAAGGCAATTTTAAAGAAGATTTTTTGCACACAATGTGACTTTTAAAAAACGTCGGTCGTTGTCGTCTTTATTTTGTTAACGTTTTTTTTTCCTTTCTATGCTGAGTATATAGTATTGTTGCTTGCTTGCTAATGTGAGCAATGAAATTAGAAGATTTGCGGTTACGGCTGATTGTTTCAATATCGGCCATTAAATTTTCTTCTTTTGATGCTGCAGTTGTATTCTGTTCGTACTCTTACATTGTTTAAAATTTATGAAAAGTTTTTTTTTTAATAGTAAGTTCTGTTACCAACTGATACATGAATTCTGCTTCTAATAGCTGATAATTTTTCAAGGCCAAGCATATTTCCGTAGGAGTGTATACTCATGCATCGAAAAGGCAGGCAATGTGGTGTATTCTTTGATGTGTTTATTCATGTGCGTGTGTTTATTTTCAATGCAAATTTAACATGTTTGATCATGTTCATATGATTTGTTGTTACAATCACATTGATTTGTTTAATCTTATGTTTGCATTGGGAGTCAGAGGTGAACAAATATTATTTTTACTCAGAGAGTAATTATGGTATCGTGGTGCGGCAGGGTGTTATTGTTTTTGTTTTCTTTGGCTTTGTTATAAAGGGTTTAAGCAATTGAATGTTGTTATTGGTTTTCTGGAGAAAAACGCGAGCATTCTTTTTATGTGATGTGGAGGGAGAATATTAATGGGTGAGTTAATAGTTGCAAAGTGCTTATGCACCTACTCAAATAGAGGTGTTGTTTTTTTTTTAAATGAAAGAGAAGCAAAGCAATAAGTTTATGTATGAAAAAAGTCTTGTGGGCGGTGGTACTCAATATGCGTTGACCTACGTATGAGTATGTTTTTTATGCATTCATGTATATTTGCTAACCTGTCGCATGCAGTCTTCTAAGCATGTTAAAGAGAAAGAGTGAGTAAGGTTTTATAGCATGTAAATGCGTAGGGGTGAATATAAAAATTAGTAGGAATTCGAGTTCGGTTGGGTACGATTGTTCAGTGAAGTAGTGCGTATATTTTAATTAATGTTTGTAAGTTTCTTAATTAAATTAAAGCAAAATATTATAATCTTTGTGTGTTTCAAATAAATAAATGTATTGTGCGGTGTTTTAAAATTAGTTTTAATTAATTTTTACGGTTATTTAATACGATATAATCAATTATTTTTGTGCGAGTGGTGAGTATAAATGTATATGTACTTGGATATCGGCGTCTCTTTATTGAAGTTGTTGCTTTTTTTTACAGCAAATAGTGTTTTTTTCGTCGCAAAGCAATCGAATGCATGGTGGTAAGTAAATGTACTTGTTGTTGTCTTCATTTCTTTAATAAAGTTGTTGCTTTATTTTCAGTCAAAAATGTCGCGTTTTGTTTGATGAAAGAGGCCGGCATGCTTAATCGTGTTTATATTTGTGCGCGTTTTTAAAGCAATCGAATAGGTATATAGTGGTAAGTAAATGTACTTGTTGTTGTCTTCATTTCTTTAATAAAGTTGTTGCTTTATTTTCAGTCAAAAATGTCGCGTTTTGTTTGATGAAAGAGGCCGGCATGCTTAATCGTGTTTATTTTTGTGCGCGTTTTTAAAGCAATCGAATACATAGTGTTCGTCGTGTTTAATTGCGTTATTTAAGTGCAGGGTATTAAAACAATCAAGTGTTTAGTGGTGAGTATTCAAGTATTGTGTGATTGCCTATATATATCTCTTCAATGATTGTTGTTGTTTCATTACAGAAAATTTTCAGTGTGTGTTTAAAAATAAATCAAAAAAAAAAATAAGTAGAGGGGGTTTTCTTGATCAAGGTTAGCTGTAGTTGCGCTGGCAACAAGTGCATAGTGGTGAGTAATTAGTGATTAGTGGTATATTTACTTATATAACATAGTTGTTGTTTTATTTTAATGTATTTTTTCTGCATTTTTTCCAGAATCAAGGACAGCAAAGGTGTTGGTGCATCATGTTTTAGTGGTGAGTACAGAATTTTTATTTTACTTTATTATGTTCATATTGTAAAGTTTGCTTTGTTGTAACGATTATTCCCATGTTTACAAAGTAAAGCATAGCGTTTTTTGTTTTAAAACGGGTTGAAAATCACTCAAAGATATTTGTGCGTAACTACATAAGGATGTAATTCCTCATCTCTCACGTCTTCTTACTAAATTCACCTCATATTTCCGTTACCTTTGGAACATATTTTACTGGAACCAGAATAAATCTAAAAGTAGAACTAACCCATATCTGCACTTACCTTCCACCTCCAAACAGAGTTTTTCAAAAGGCCCTTTTTTTGCAATGCTTTCTTACCCTCTTTTCTCATTTCCCTTTCCATAATGTAATTTGTTTCATGGGCCCATCATCATTTTCGTGGCCATAAATATCCTGTAAATGAAAATTATCAACTCATCTTAAGGTAAACTCATCATAAAATGTTTAGGCCCGCGGTGTGATTGCCAACAAAATTTAGTAGCCAGTGGATGAATAATGTTTGAATTGTTTGACGGCTTTTTTGGTCGTTTTATGTTGTTAACAAAGGACATTGAAGGACGAAAACAAAAATGTTTTCTAAAGGAATTAGAAGGTGCAGCCAGATGTAAAGCCAATTAAAAATTTTTGTATTCTTATAGGGAATATGAAAATGGAATTAGGAGTGAAACAAATAATGATTTCCGTATAATTTGTGTCAAGTATAAATGGAAAACGGCATCCGTTTTTTTCCATAATTAAAGAATTTCAAAGGTGTTCTCAAGAAAAATGTTTTCCTTTCTTCTTGTCTTTCATTTTTCCCCAAGAATACCTGCCTTTGAATGGCAAAATTAAACACCGTAAATAACCTTGATGCCTGAAAATATGGCAAAAATATGGCTTAAATATGTATGCCATGAAAAAATTATCACACCTTTTCGTTATGCTTTGAAAAATATATTTCACCTCCCTGAAGTATGCTACAATAAAAAACACCTATTGTGTTTAAACCCCCAACCATAAATGTTTATGATGGTGTTGGTGTGACATCTAAACAATGGCTGACATTTGAAAAGTTTCACAATTTTCCTCAGTGACAATTTTCACGGTTCTAACAAATCCATAACAAATGAATGGAAGTTGAAGACAGACAACGAAACAACATTTTTTTAACTCCTTAAGGTATACCCCGTTCAACTAAATAGAACAAAAAATTGTAAGCAGCAGCCAGGCAAAACAGAGAACAAGTTAACAAAAAAAAAGAAGGAGGAAAAAGTTTTTACCTGTCAAAGGGGTTTGTAGGATGCCTTACATAGGATAGAAAATATCTTCAACTCTGCACAAGCTGATGAAAGCGAAGCTTCCTTGGGCGAAAGGTACCCCAAACTGAGTTTGTGCTCTTCATTAACAACAATTCGGATTGCCAATCAGTCCGCTAATCTATTTCCTTAATGATCGATGTCTCCGACAGAAAATGACTTCAGTTTTAGGAAATTCTAAGCCTGTTCCTCATAAGAATGCATATTACTAACTGGTTAACTAGTCTCAACTCTGTGATTAGTATGAAAAGTCCTTATTGACCTCAGATCGTGACATTCGAGTAAGCACGTACAACTACGCTTAGCGTAGAGCATTAAAACAACATGGGGTCCATACTACCCTGTGGTATGCTCATTTGATTTACTTTTGTGTAGAGCGTCAGAATGGTGATCATGTCTGGATAAGACTGTAAATCATAGATTGTTAGAGGAAATGCATAAAATCTCTCTCTTTTTGAACTCCTGGTACTCCAAGAGATTTGAAACTGGCTGCCTAAGGCCACAAACGATGGTCAAAAACTCAGCATTGAAGCTGAGTATCCAGAGAAAGTGGCCGTAGTTGAAAAAGTAGTGTGTTGGCTTATTAGACGTGAGGCCAACAAAACAAAATTTTAATATTTCTAATATTTCCAAAACTCTTAGAGTAAATAAAATTGCCAAGAAAATTTTCTCCAAAATCTGTCGTTCGGAGTCAACTTTAAACTGTAGGTCCCGCCGCTCATGTATAAAATTAACATACCCAACGTAAGTGGTGTGAGAAACCGGGTCGTAATCCTGACTGAAGGGTTGCAATGACCAATTATGTACGTTATGTAGATAGCCAGCGTGTCGTATGTCATGCTAGATTTGGCCCCAGTAATCTGTTGGAAATGCAGCTGATAGTGAAAAAGCTTGGAAAAAGAAAAAAACAGTGATGCTGTTGCCAAGGAAGCACTTTCTTCAGATAGATAAACAATTTTTTTAAATGAAAAGTCTTTAAAATTTTATGAAACACTTGTTTTTCTATTAATATTCTTCAAATCGTGATTTTTAAAAGAAAACTGCTTAAAAATAATAAAGAAAACCTTACGAAGAAGTTATCTTCATTAAATCTTCTTTCAAAAATTCTTAAATTTCATAAAAACCTTCAAAACTAAAGAAATTCCCATTATATTCCTTTCAAAATACTTATTCCTATAGACACCACTGTATATGTACTGCTTACACGTGCCAAGAACTGTTATTTTTATATTAGAACCCTTGGAGAGGAGCCATACATTCTCTCGCTCAAACTTAACTGTTTACAAAAACTCAATCATTTGCCGTTTTTTTTTGTCTTCATAATGCTTTAATAATAAAATACACATGCGAGGAGAGTAAGGACGCATGTATATGTATGTTTGGGTGTAAGCATAAAAGCATATCATGTTGTTTGACACTATGAATAACAACAACAATAACAACCGTAACAAAATGTGAAAAAATAAATAAATTCTCGGGTCTTATAAAACCGAATGGTATGTAGGTACGTGTGGGTGCCGTTACTTGAAAAAAAATGGAAGAACACCTTTTATGCTTGACAATAATAACACAAACCAACAATGAAACAAATTGTGTAAAATATTCCAGCAGAGTCAGTACAAACAGTACAACACAACAAAACACAAATACGATAACAGAGTGCAGGAGTAAGAGAGGGAGAGTGAGAGTGGGAGTAGTAGTAGTAGAGTAAACAATGAAAAAATAAGAGAATGTTTTTGAGGTGAAAGTATGCTGTATAGAGTTACAATGGTAAACTTTAACGTTTTTTGTAATTTCACGCGCGACTTAGCCTTGGGAAAACACAAAAAAACCAAGAGAAATATAAAAACAACAACAACAATTGTTTACGCTGTTGTTTTTACAAAATACACAATGTAACTTCGTTTGTTTACTTGTAATGCTGCCGTAACATTTTGAAAACGAAAATACGAAAGAGAGAGTAAAAATAAGTACATTTTTTGTTTTTAGTTTTAAAAACTGTCTCCTCATAAGTGTTGAATTCCTTGCATGTTCAGTTCTGTTGTTGTGTGCATTAAATTGTTGTTTTGACCCCCCTCCTTCTTGCACTGGCGCCTATTTAGTTGTGTAGCATTGTTGGTGTTTTATTACTGGTTTTAGCTCTTAATTTTGTTGTTTTTTTTCTCTATAATGTTCAGCGTAATTGTATGGGTCTGTGTTCACTGTTTATTTTCAAACATTGTTGTTGAATTTATGCTCTCCGTTGGCTTTGTTTTGTTTACTTTGAGCCTGTTGGTTTATATTCGTTTTGAAATCTTAATTAGAAAGAGAGTTTTTTATTAAGAGATTAAAAGTAAAGTGTAACGGAATTTATGTTTGTCGGTGTTTATTAATGGGGTTTTTAACACCAATACATATTAACACAGCCTTAAAGTAGGCAATACATTAGAAAAAATTGAGTTAATCAATGTTTTAAAGCTTTATTTCCTATAAAGTGAATACGTATTGAAGTCTCCGTAGTCTTGTAGGTAGTGTGTTGTCTTATTAGACCCAAGGCCACGGTTCAAACTCCAGGTCAGACATCAAAATGAAATACGAAAAAATATTTCTTCGCGACTTCCTCTCAGCAGATTTCTGGCAAAAACTCTGAGAGTAAATAAAATTGCCATGAAAAGTTTCTCAAAAATCTGTTATTCGGAGTCGACTTTAAACTGTAGGTCCCGCCACTCATGTATAAAATTAACACACACAACGTGAGTGGTGTAAGAAGCTAGGCCGTAATCCTGACTGAAGGGTTGTAATGGCCAATTATGTATGTATGTAGGTGTTCTATTGAGGCTTGCTTCAATTTGACGATCGCCATAATCGTCCTATCGAGAGGACTATTTGTTATGTGTTGAATAAATTCGAGTTCGCTGGTTCAGAAAACGATCGGCCAACATCAGTTCGTTAACAAAACGAAAGATCTGCTGTTCATGAAAGGGCGCAGGAGATTTCGAGACAGTCGAGTTCGCTTCGCTCCCTAGAGCTCGCTCTTCAGGAGACCACAATTGACCAGCACTGTTGTCCGTGAGAGTGTGCAGAACAATCCGATGTAGTGGATTTCGCATCGCTCACAAGAACTCACACTTTCACAGACCACAATTTGGCAAAATTTGCTGCCGTGACTTCAACCTGCGTCTGTACAAAACTCAGCTGACTAAGGAACTGAAGGTAAACGACATACACAATGACTTGTGTATTCGGCGTACACACTCTGGAACAGTTAGTAAATTTTCTTCAGCGATGAGGCCCCAAATTTTAGATGAATCAGTACGTAAGCAAACAAAATTATAGAATTTGTTGCCATACCAATCCGCATAAGATCCAAGAGCATGCAATGCATCCCGAAATTGTCACTGTTTGGTGAGGCTTCTAAGCTGGCTGTGTCATTGTCCCATATTGTTTGAGAAAAACGTTGGCCATGCCATCATTGTCCACAGTGGACACTATTAGATAATGTTTACGAATTTCTTTTGGACTGAACTGGATTGGACAGTGCTATGTGGTACACAGTTCATACCAAATTGTACAATTGTTCTGCACAAGTGATGTGAGGACACGATAATCTCATGTGCGGCTTATGTTAACTCGCAACTTAGATCATACGATTTGACCTCCTTAGACTTTTTCTTGTGCGGTTTTCCTAAGTCGGAGTAGTATGCGAATAAGCCACAAGCTACAGCAGTGCCATCTATGAAATTCGTTCTACACTCCACTAAAGATGAACGATGTTATACTCTATCGTTAATGGCATCAATAGGCCTTTCATATACAAAATTGCGATGATGTCTCACACACACTTTGTTTTATTAAAATTTAAAGAGAGAAAGGATTTAATAAAAAACGCTTTATATGGATTTGGCAACTTCTAGAACATTTTTATTGATTTGTTGTTGTAGTTCTATGTGGTTTTATTAATGGAAAGCGATCTTTGCTTATGATTATAATTGTTTTCCTGTTCGTTAATTGAGTATGAGGTCCTTATTTCTCGAGAATTGTTGTAATCAATGACAGAAATCTTCCTTCTGTGAAATAATTGTGAAGTTAACGCCTTTGAGCAGTTGTTGGTGATTTTGTTAAGCAATGCTAGTTGGACCCTACCTTCTTTGATTGACCCTTTTTTTATAGTTTTAAATTGCTTTTAATCGAATACTTCTAACAACTGTTGACATTTTCTTAATTCCCCTTAACATTTAAGCCTTAAAACACCATATTTTTTAAATGTTTCTTTATTTTTTTTCTTTGTTGAGTTGAAGACTTTTTAATCCCTTTCACTTTAGTAAAGTTTCTGTTTTAATTTCGAACAAATTTTAATCAATTAACGTTCGTTTTGAAAATGTTACAACCTCCTGCTGTATGCCACCTTGAAAACACTTGAAAACCATTAACAGAGTTTTCTTTCTCGTTTTTTTTTTTCTATAAAAGTGCAAAGCAAAATGCAACAACAACCAGAGCTTTAACTAGAGAATATTGTGTCAAGTTTTATAGAAAATTTTTAGAGAAACTTTAACAGTAAAACATCAAAAATTCAACAAGAAAAAGGATGAAGAAACAAATTTTCTAAAATAAAAAGCCATTAAAAATAGTGTCCATGAGCTGTAGTAGCAGCATACTCACAAGAAAAATAAAATAATTTGTTGCAGCATTTCAGGCTTAAAACAACAAAAACTTTATAGTCTACGTCTTTATCGTCATCATGATTATCATTGGAGTAGTTAGTACAACAACTACTCAATGCAAGTCAGTGTAATACAATTATACCGACGACTGCTTGTCATTTAGCATTTTAAACATGTTAGAACATGCACAAGTTGTTGTTGTTGTTGTATTTGCTTTTACTTGTACTCTTGTTGTCCTGTTAATAATTGTCATTGTTTTCGTAGTAGTTGTTGTAGTTGTTGCTGTTATACTCGTTTACAAGATGAAAATCCCCCACTTAAGAAAACTTTTTACACAAAATTTATGTCTAAATTGCTTGAACTCACTCTCTCTCATACACTTACACTTGGAATACTTTGCCTTTTAAATACTCTTCTAGCTATTGCTCTCATTGTCTCTCTGCCCCCCCCCCCCTAACTGAGAGCAACAACCAAAGAAACCAAAATATAAGATGCAAGCAAAAGAACAACAACAGCAATAAAATATAGGCAGCCAGTTCTTACTCCTACTCTTGCTGTTGTATTGCAGCAATGTGTACATTTTATTTGAAAAAAAAAACAGAGAAAGAGAGGGAGAGAGAGTAAGATAGAGCGTGAGTCAGTGTAATTGAGTGTGTGAGAGTCATTGAAAAACTATGTTCAACTAAACTAATACGATTATGTTGTACATTTAATAACGGAAAAAGTGTCTTCAATATTTTTTTTTTACATTAAAATTACAAGAACATTATTAAACAGCATATGCTTGTGTAATATGTGTGTAAGGGTATGTGTAGGGGGTACATACATTTATTTACATTTAATTTTGTTCTCACACTTGTTGTGGAGCTTAAAATTTAGTAGTAGAGATCATTTAAAGAGAATGAGTAAAGATTAGGCATAAACAATACAAGAATTCTTATCTTTTAAGTGTATACTGACCAGGTTATTTAATTAATCCTAAAGGTATGCAACATATTTATAATTTCGTTATTATTTAACATATTTTTTTGAAATATTTTCTTCCATGAGTAACTGAAAAATTCTTCAAAAACTAATTCCTTTTCTTTAGTTGAAGCAATTTGATTATTTGCATGTGTTATTGAATTGTATGAAGCCGCCGTGGTCTAGACGTGACCCAGGTCAGGCATCTCCAACTGAACGAAATATGAAAAAATATTTCTTTGACGACTTCCTCTCAGCAGATTTCTGGCAAAAACTCTGAGAGTGAATAAAAATCGCCATGAAAAGTTTCTTAATAATCTGTCGTTCAGAGTCGACTTTAAACTGTAGGTCCTGCCACTCACGTATACAAATTAATGCACAAGAACAGAGAAAAAGTTCAGAGTTGACTTTAAACTGTAGGTCCTTCCACTCATGTATAAAAATTAATGCACAAGAACAGAGAAAAAGTAATGTGAGAAACTAGGTCGTAATCCTAACTAAAGGTTTTTCTTTGTACGCCGAGGAGGGGTATATGTACCTAACCGCACCATAGAGGAAGTCGTCACATCCACCTTGTGTGGGTCCCTCACCCACTAAATCCCCCCTCGTCTTGTTTCTGCCCACTTCGGAGTGGAGTCCTTTTCGCCCTTTGGCCTCTCCATGTCCATATCCGCGTCCGGATTGCGTGTCGAAAGTTTAGGAGACATCTAAGCGTCTCCACTATTCCTTTTGTCTAAATCATCGTTTTGGTTTCGCTTGGCACGTGTGATAGTATCACCTATGTCGACATGCTTACTTGTTCTGCAGCCTCAAGATCTCTCTTCTTCCGTCTCAAAATAGGCTCTATACGCAATTCACCACCGAGGTCCAATTTTCACTACTCGCAATCATGACCTCGACAATGTTGGCGGCTGTGATCATTCCAACTGCCGACGTCAGTACAGAGCGATGGTATTACTTCGGAGTGGAGTCCCTTTGGCCCCTGCGTGTTCATATCCGCGTCCGGATTGCGTGTCGAAAGTTGAAGAGACATCTAAGTGTCTCCATTATTCCTTTCTTCCAGGTCCCTGCTTCGAATTTCGCTTGACACGTGTGCCAGTTTCATCTATTCCGGCGTGCCCACATGTTCCGCAGCCTCAAGATCCCTCTTCTTCAGTTTTAGAATGCTCTCCACGTAATTCGCCACTAAGTTCCAATTTTCTCTACTCGCAATCATGACCCCGACAATGTTAGCAGCTGTGATCATTCCAACTGCCGACGTCAGTACAGAGCGATAGCTCTGCCATCGTGCTCACTCGAAAACAGTGTGCTCTGCGTCATCAATTCCTCGTAAAGACAGTAAGGGGAGGCTGTCTTGCCCATTCTATGCAGATATTTCCTAACATATCCGTGACCCGATAGCATCTGTGTAACGTAGTAATTTACCTCTCCAAATTCCCGACCAATTCATGGCCTTATGTCCGGAATAAATTTCGTCCATCTTCCTCGTTCCATCGTTGTTGTCATTTTGAAATGGTGTTTTCCCTGAAGTAACCGGTTATGTGATTTCCAGCCGATTTCGCCTTAAAAATCTCCATCCGCTCCGCTGCCAGCAGATTAACTAAAGGGTTGTAATGACCAATTATATACATATGTATGTATTGAATTCTATATCCATTCATGGAGATTTGGCAAAACAGTTTGAATAAATGGCAACCAATTTGGCACATGTAGCTTCAACAAGTTGCCCATTATCAAATGGCATATTTCGAAAGTCCTTGTTGGAAGATCCTATAGATCGAATCATTAAATGTTTGCTTCCCGAAGTCAGTTTTATCCACAGTTTCAGTATTTTGGAACAGTAAGAAAGTTGCAAACCGGCTTTGTACTTTAATTTTCCCTAAAAGGGTCGCACGGGTATTGTGGTACTGGTTGCTGGGGTCTTTTGTAAAGATCTAGAATTAGAGCTAGATGGTGATCTTTTGTTTATTGCAGTTACATGAAGCCTAAGTCGAACTCGCAGCTTTTAATGCACGTTCTTACGTGATCTTCGCTTATTCTCAAGCGGAATTATTTTCTGTGAAGCTTATGCCTTGAAAGATTAGGTTCGAATTCTATGGATGTGGTGTTCAGAGGTACTAATGCTACAATTTTGTATCCCTCTATAGGGATACATTTCTCTGACTCTCTCTCTCACTCTCTCTACTTCTCACTCGCACGCTATTTACCCCTCTTTTTCCCCTTTTTCGATTTCCCTTTCCGTACGAATAACTCAATGGATACTAGAACTAACAGGTGTTTTTTTTTTGGCTTTTATTCTTCTTGTTCCCAAACCTATCTACCTGCTTAGCTGTGAATAAAATTTACAATTTATTTTTCACTTAATCCCCAAAGTATGCAATAGTTATCAAATTTTATTAAAAAAATCAAGCCTTTTTGGATTAAAATTTAATTTTTATAATTTTTTTTATAACAACCACAACAAATAATCATTTTTTCTGAGTATTTTTGTTTAAGAAAAATGAAAAGAATAGAGAAACTGCCGAGTTTTATCTGTCGTCTGCCATTGTGTGGCAGATAAAATTCTTGCCATTTTCCGGCAGACGCAATATGACATTTTTTCCCCATCGTTTTTCCACTTGTTTTGGTCAATTTGTTGGTCTGTTTTTCAGATTCACTTGCAACACGCGAAAAAAGAGAGAAAAACCAGCAAACAAGGATCAAGGATAACGGTTTTATTATTACTGTTATACAAAGTAAAAGTTTTTCGTTTTCATTCTTTTTTTCTGTCTCTTTCAAATAGATTATCCAACTTAAACCAAACAATGGAATGCTATTGTAAGCCTTTTACTAAATTCATTGCATACTTTTAGGAAGTTTAAGACTGTTTTTAAATTAAAAGAGAGATACTGAAAGAAGAATAGAGTTATTTTACAATGTTGTTAAGAACAAGCGAGAAAAAACTTTAGAATATTTTTGTGCCTAAAAGTATACTTTAAATTTTCTATTTTATTGAAAGCCTAAAAGCATGGTTTTTTATATTTTCCTAAATAAATTCAAATGCCACACAATAACACTGTTTTTCGTGAAATTAAAATCCATTCAAATACACAATTTGAGAATAAATTTCTCAATTTCTGTATGCTTGCAAGTGTATGTATGTTAAAGCGCCCTAAAGTATGCTGTTGTTTGCTTGCGTGTGTTAATAAAATGTATAAATTAAGCCACAAATTGCAATTTAATTTTAACCTGACACATTGAATTGTATAGTATCGTGGCATTTCTCAAACCCAAAAATAAGAGAAGAGAAACTTCTCAGCCAGAGCATATACTAAAACCCGCTATAGTAGTGGTGGCGGTGGTGGTGGTTATCTACCATAGGTTTTTACCATTTTAAATAAAACTCCGTGAAAGAAAACAACACCAAAAAGAAAAATATGGCTGGCAAATAAATAAAATGCCTTTTTTACCATTTAACCAAAAGCAATATGCCATTGTATACTTTCAGGCATTATAACCAGTATTTGCCTTTTATAAAGCGGATGCCTCTTCTTCCATTGCCAGTCAAGGCAGCCAAATTGCGTAGCAGGTAGTAGATTGGTAAAGGCAGCAGGAAGGCAATTCCAAAAATGATATTAAAAAACGAACAAGAGGTACCAGCAGCAGTAGAACAATGTTTTTCTATGTTTGCTACGCCACCATGTATGTAGGTGGTCTAGCAGAAGACTCAGGGTAAATTTATAGCATTTTCAGACAATGGCAAGCGTTCAAGTAATTAAATTTTTTATTTTCATGTTCGTTTTCATTTCATTTTTCCTACATGCATAAAACAGTAACACAGTTTAAAGTAATGAATAAAAGCAGAATATTTAAAGATACGCCTTAAAGTAGGCAACAATTTTTTTTATAAAAATGCAGCATACTTTTAGGAGATTAAAGTTAAATTTAATTCTTAAAGCCTATTTTAGGGGTATGCAAACCAACAATTATGAAGTTAAGAAGCTTTCTAGCACTGGAAACTTTTGAATTTCTTCTAGATTTTCCTTAAAACTCTAGAATACTGAACGCAGATCTACTCCATAATCATGTCAATAAGAATTATTGTTTACATAAGAGTTTCAACGATTTAAGTCTCCATAATGGAACGGAATATAGCCACTCTTTCTGCAATGTTTGCAGTTGGAGTACGTTGAAATGGAGGAGATAATCTTCAATGATCTTCCTACCCATTGCAAGGCAGCTTTTTTCAAGAGATTTAAAGCAGTTGAAAGCCTCATTTACTGGTACTCAGTCCACTAAAGCGATCGTCACACATTTATGTCACTATATTGACAGTTACAGGGTTTCAAGTCTCCGGAATCGAAACCACTTAAGTCTCCGGAATCGGACTAAGGATTAAAAAATGAAGCTTTTACAACGTACTAGAACCACCTTGCAATTTCCTTCCATGGGAAGCAATAAATCGGAGAACCGAGAAGTAATTGCTGAAAAGCCGTTGCCATGGAAAGGTTCACAAGTTCACAGTTTAGTGACGGCACTACCGCTACCGTCTATTGAGAGCCTTATGGACTGAAGACTGCATGATATTTGATTTCAAAGAACACAGTCTCCGAAGATGACTTGAGTTTCGCAACACAATCGATTTTGGCTTCATTGTATGAAGAGTGTTTCGATCGAAATTATTCGATTTAATGTTATTATGCGGTTTTTATAGTCCTACATTAAGGATCGTAACGTAACGTTGAAGAATTCCAAAACCCAAATTTTCAGTCAAAGCCCAGACGCCGCTCGGAAGGTGTGCAAAAGTGGTTGAAAATTTGCATGAAAAGTATCTCAAATCTGTAGTTCGGAGGAGGGCGTTAAACTGCCATTCATAGTGAAAAATTAGGACACATAACATTGGGGTCTAGTGTCGTGGTCTAGTAAGCAGTGTGTTGTCTTATTAGACGTAAAGCTAAGGTTCAAACCCCAGGCCAGACATCACAACAAAATACAAAAAGTATTTCTTCGGCGACTTCCTCTCAGCAGATTTCTGGCAAAAACTCTGAGAATAAAATAAAATTGCCGTGAAAAGTTTTTGAATAAATCTGTCGTTCGGAGTCGACTTTAAACTGTAGGTCCCACCACTCATGCATAAAATTAACACAGACAACATAAGTGGTGTGAGGAACTAGGTTGTAATCCTAACTGAAGGGTTGTAATGACCAATTATGTATGTATGTATGTATACGGTTTTTGTAGGGCTACATTAAGGACCGTAACGTAACGTTGGAGAATTCCAAAACCCAAATTTTCAGTCAAAGCCCAGACGCCGCTCGGAAGGTGTGCAAAAGTGGTTGAAAATTGCCGTGAAAAGTATCTCAAATCTTTAGTTCGGAAGAGGGCGTTAAACTGCCATTCATAGTGAAAAATTAGCACACATAACATGGGCAGTGGGAGAACCAAGATTGTTATTCTGACTAAAGGGTTGTACTGACCGGTTAAGAAAGTCAGTAAGTTGCTGCTGACAGGAACTGCAAATCTGTTATAACATCAATTGAACTTTATTTTATTTTTAAAATTCATTGCCAACTTTCAGGCGCTCTTTAGACATGTTTAACCATAAAAACTAACCTAAAAGTATGCAATGCTTTAATCTCCTGTATACAGATTTTATTTTTTGGCAATTATTGTTACAATATTCCTAAAATAACTACAAAATTTCTATAGAGTAGTGGCGAGAAAATTCTTAAACCTGCTGTAATGGCAGCAAGAAATACCGAGAATTGTTCAGAAAACTACCCTCATTTCAAAGGGAAAAAATGGACAAGAATCTGAGAATTTTCTATGCCAGACACGTTCTAGACAAATGACAAAAATTTCTTTTTTTCGTTCCTTGTTTCTTATCTTTTCCTTTTTTTCGTTTCTCTCTCTCGTTTGCTTATTGTATCGCAACCACTCTCTGGTCTTTAATATTTTATTCCAAACGATTTTTTTCTTCTGCCTTTTATTTTTATTTCATTATTCTTTTCTGTCTTGACTTCTCTTCTAAACTTTCTTTTCTATTCAAAAATTGAAAGTGAATTTTTCTTTCCATTTAAACTCGTATTGGTGCAAGTATTTCTTATATTTCCACCAGGTTTATTCTGTCCTGTTCTGTTGTAGGGGTCAGAAAAACTATTTTTTTTCTTTTTCTTTCAAAATATAATCTAAAAATGGAAAAATGGAATTAAATTTGTATAGTTTTGCGTAACAAAACTTTATTATTTCTAAACAATAAAGACAGAGAAAGCGAAAGAGAGAAAAGGAGAGAGAAAATAAAATGCTGCCTGAGAAGAATTGTCCAATTATTGTTCAAGTATTGTTGCATAACAAAAGGCTAAAAGTTATTGTATTAAAAATCAATAGAATTTGTTGCATTGTTTAAGGAGAATTTTTACTCTTTTATTTCATTGGCATACCAATTGTATTATTTTCAATGATTTTTCTTAAAATCAATTTAAATTTGCTTTGCATGGCAAACTGTTTTCTAATAAAAGCAAAAAAATTAAAAAATAAAGCATAGTTTTAGGCTTGGCTTATCATTTAAATTCAATTCTTTTGAATTTTTAATAACAAAATTAATAAACGAAAGACTTAAGGCCATAGCCATAGAGGATTGAAAATGAAAATGACATCTTAACAAAGGCCTTAGAATGGAATCTGCAGAGCATATTAAAAAAAACAATTTCAGCACTTGGCAGGTTCTGGAACATGTTTACATGATTCACATGTGGCCGTATGTAGATACATAGGTATCTACAAGGCAAATTGAAGGAGAAATAAAAACAATTGTCAAGTTCTGGAACATGTTCGCACGATGTGTTGATACTCTATACATCCATTTAGCAATTTGTAATCGGTACAAACAAAATAGAGGCTCTATCTCGCTTCTTTTGTCACAAGATTAGCCATGGAGTGGAGGACTGCCGGTACATATTTAAAAAAGGCAAAATTCTGGGAGAATTGGTAAGTTCTGGAACATTGCCACTCAGAGCATAACACACATCCACAAACTAGAGGGGTTTTTTAAACTAAATTTGAATGTGCTGTAGTGGTGTAGACATTCAAGAACGTCAGTGATTTCTCGCTCACATAGTGCCTAACTCCAACACGGCCATAGAGCCCGCAGTGCCTAACCGATCTTTGTGGGTCTTAAAAGAGATTTAAAGTCCTGATATTTTGTGGAAGCTATCTCGGACAAAGAGGAACAATCTTCGATTTTAGAGCAAATCGTGCAGCCCTTGCGCTGACTAACTTCTTCCTTTTCCCTGATTTTGGTGGAACTTGGTTAGTACAGGGACTGCGTTCACCCGTGGCATCACAACGGGCTGCTATGCGTGCTCAAGTGAGCTTTGTGATAACACTCCGACCTAATCTAACCTAACCTAGAGCAAATCAGTCGGAAATTTCTTTCTGAATTAATTATGAGGTCTCCTTAGCTTTCGCTTTTAACCCAAAAGCATTGATTGGCTTCACTCTCGACACGTTCTCCGAAGAGAAAGGTTGTCGCCCAACATATCTTTCTGCACGAAAACAAGGAAAATAAGCCAGGACCGCGTTTTTTTTTTTTTTTCAAGTAAATTTTTTTTATTAAAAAATCTGGCGCAGTTTCACTACGTCTATAGCCTAATAGTTTTGAAAGCTTTTCTATCCAAAAGTTCTGTAAATGAGTCTATGTCTGGACGTCATACGCCTTTGGCTGGGATACGCAATTATAATCCAAGCATTGCTTCCATTTGTTGCAAATTCTTTTGAAACAACGTCTCTTGGGCTGGCTAGGTGGCTGAGTTACAGGCTTATTTGTGGGTGGAATTGGCGTAGACGGTGTTACAGTTGGCTTGTCTGTAGGTGGGTGTGTAGGATGTGTGGGCAGACATATTCTCTTGACACTTAAATTAGTTTGAGGCGCTGTTTGTTCCACATGACTAAGGAGATTCAAGCCCAAATTGATTTTCGGTTGTACATTAATCAGCTGGGATATCTGATTGTTGTTGCCACTGATGACAGTGCCAGATGCTAGAATGTGGAAAGGGATTACAAGGTTGTTGTTTCTGGCATTAAGTTCAAGGGAAACTTACCATCCACCAAGACATCAAAACAAATTTCAGTTGAAGGTTGCTTGGTTGTTGGAGTCGTAGGTTTAGGTGGTTGCGAGGGAGTGGGTTTAGATGAGAGTGTTGTCGGGTGAGGAGTGGTATGAGTTATCGGCTTATTAGTAGGTGTAGCTGGTGTAATCGTTGGCTTAGGTGTGGATGATACAGGCACACATATTCTCTTGTGGCTTAAATTAGTTTGAGGTGCTGTTTGCTCAACATGACTCAGGAGATTCAAGCCCAAATTGATATTCGGTTGGACATTGACCAGATTGGAAATTTTGTTGTTGTTGCCGCTCACAATAGTGCCAGATTCTGAAATATACATGCAAATTAAAAGATTCAAGTATTGGATTCAAACTTACCATCCACCCAGATATCAAAACAAATTTCATTTGGGGGTTGAAAGGTTACAGGGGGCGTGGCCGTTGTAGGCGAAGAAGTGGGCGGACGTGAAGGTGTGGATGGATGTGCAGGCGTGGACGGTTGCGGCGTATGTGTTGGTGGTAAAGTAGTTGGTCGTTTAACACACACTCTCTGTGTTGGTATATTGGCAGAACCGTCCTTGATTTTACTCAACAGGTTCAAATCCAAATTAATTTTTGGCTTAACATTAACGAGGGTGGATTCTTTATTATTATTACCCACTATGGAGGTTTCAGGTTCTAAAACAATTCCAAGAAATTCAGGTTATCACGGCCAGCTTGTTAATTAAACTGCAAAGTATTACTCACGTGCTAGGGGAACATCAAAACAGATTTCATTAGGATCACTTTCCCCGACAGAACTATCTTGGGAAGTTCTAGAATGGCTTAATAACTCCGTAATTTGACTTAAAAGATTCAAATTAACGTTGACATCGGGTACAACGTTTAGTAAGCTGGAGATGGCATTGTTATTGCCTTGGATTTTAGTTGATCCTGGAACTACAGCATGAGATTGTCCTTCAACAGGTTGTTCCTTGGTTGGATTTCCACCAAGCAGAGGTCCTACAAGTGGCAGTCCTGCAACCACATTTCCTAGAACAGAATGGTCTTCAGCTGGTGGTGAGCTTTTTGGTTTTCCTAGAAGCGTTTGTGTCACTGTACTTAATATGTTTACGTTGGCATCAGCTTTTACAGGCAAGTTGACCAGCGATGAGACTTCATTGTTGTTGCCTTGAATGACTGTACGGCCTAAAAGTGAAGGAAAGCAGGGAAATTAATTTATGAGGGACTTTACCTCCAAAGGACGGGCATTCTTAAGATCTAAACAACCACACTGAGCAACTTTATTACCTCTTCTGATAGAGGCCGCACAAGGATTGGCGATTTCCTGTTTCAAGCTGCTCAAGACATTGATGAGAGCTTTAAGGCGCACGGGAGCATTAATTAAAGCCGTGACTTTATTATTGTTGCCTTCAATTTGGAAACCTAAAGAGAAAAGAAAATAATTTCCAATGCTTTTCGGTTATAAAAAAATCGCATTAACTTACCACCTTGGGAAGTAGATGCCCCCGAAGAACATACAATAGGATCCTCATGTTGAGGCAACTCGCCTTTAGGCACACTCTTTAAAACTGCCTCCAGTAGGTTAACCAGCAAATGTAATAAATTGTCCACCAACTGTTCCACCGAACCCAATACACCACCCAATAGTTTGTTAACCAAATCGTGGCCATTAACATTGGAATTGTGCGTTACGCCATCACGAGCCAATAAACCACCAAAAAGGTCATCCAAAGTATTGCCCAATAAGTCACCCAAAGGATCATCGCCCAATATGCCACCCAAAAGATCACCGCTTAATAAGCCACCTTGGCGTGGCTTGACTTTACGTTCAACATTGCTTAGAACATTGGCAGTGGCGTCCACAGTTAGGGACACGTTAAGCAAACTGGAAACCGTATTATCATTGCCGATAATAATGTTCTTAGCTTTAAAATGAAAAGGAATTTTATGGCACATAAGCAAAAATTTAACAATATTTTCCGACAAGTGATGTGAAACTTACCATGGGGCTCTATTACGCCCTGGCTAACTTGGCTTAAGATATTGGCCAAAATATTAAGGCGTATGGGTAAATTGATTAAGTTTTCCAAACGATTCTTATTGCCTTCTATAACAGTTTCTGAAACAAATAAAAAAAAAGAGTTTTAAGGCCTGTAACTTAATAACACTGCGTGCTAAAAACCTCACCCCTTTCGATTTTGTCTGCGTCCTCGTGAACTTCTGGCTGGTCCTCTGATTCCATACTATTATTGCCAACCATTTCCAATTCACTGTTTAAAGAATTATCATCACCGGACTTTTTAATGTCATTAACACGTTGCTCCTCCTTACTTTGCATGCTCACGTCTTCACGTGACTGCATTACGGCTTCTAAATATTGTCAAACCCCATGAAAACAATTTTTGAATTCCCTTTCACAAAAAGAAAAACTTACCCAAATCCCTAGGAAATCTAGGTTTTAAGCTAAGTGAACCTTTACTAAATGCAATTAAAAAAATTGTCATCACAATTAATTTCTTCATCATACTGATGAACTATTTCTATGAACAGCTGCAAAGGTTTTAAATTTATTCTTTCGTGGTGAGCCTATCTATAAGCTGACCCAGTTAATGAATATTTAATTTCTTTACGTTCACAGCATTCTATATATACACTCTCTGGTAATTAGTTTGAATGGTTTAAGCCATGCATCATGCTATCAATGGTTAGAAATATCTGTTTGAACGTGCTTAAGAATACTTTTTTTCTTTTCATTCTTAAGCTTCTTTCTTAAAGTCTTCTTAATCATCACTTAAGTGGTAGAATGGCATTTAATTGTTAAGTATTTTCACGGAGATAACTAATTTGAATGTTTAATTAAGTGAACGCTTTTTAAATATCTAATTTGTGGCCCTACCAGTGTACGTACCCCTTAAAGAATTTATAGGACACCCCCTTACATTATCATAACGGTGACTACTATCCCGAATATGTCGTCTTAGGGGGAGTTGAATAGTATACAGACGCTGGCTTGTACCGCACCAATCACGATTAGGGCAATGAGGACCTGTCCTACGGTGGCCTTAGAGATTCTATTGAATTTAAACCCATTGCAAATGGTTGTTAAAACCTAAGGAATGGAGACTGTGATTAAGATTTTTTGCAGACTATCATAACCTGAAGGATCAAGCACTGCTGGGTCCCCTAACTATCCCTTGGAAAGGATCATCAATGACAAACTGCCCTATGGAGGCCCTAGAGGTTCTATAGGGTTTATCCCTTAAATATGGTTGCGAAAACCTAAGGAATGGAGACTGTGATTAAGATTTTTTGCAGACTATCATAACCTGAAGGATCAAGCACTGCTGGGTCCCCTAACTATCCCTTGGAAAGGATCATCAATGACAAACTGCCCTATGGAGGCCCTAGAGGTTCTATAGGGTTTACCCATTAAATATGGTTGCGAAAACCAAAGCTATGAAGACAATGAATAGAATACGAGATTCATTACAGGTCATCGTGACCTGAAAAATCAAGGGGGTTGACAGCTCCCCTAACTAACCCCTGGATAGGATCGTTAAATTACATTATTTTTTGAGAGTCTCTGTCTATTGGGCAGGATCAGGCTCATAGATTACTCTGCCGGTTTTAGGTGCAGTTGATAAGAATTACACGCATTACAACCATTTAGTCAGGCTTACAACCCATTTTCTCTCATCCACCCACATGTTGCGTGTGTTAATTTTATTCATGAGTTAAACGTCGACTTCGAAAGACAAATTTTTTAAGAAACTTTTCATGGCAAAACTTTTTTCTTCTCAGAGTTCTTGCCAGAAAATTTCTAAGAGGAAGTCGCCTAAATAAATATTTTTTCCGTATTTCGCTTTCTTCGAGATGTCTGAAGCGAGTCTTAAACCACACGCTCTCATCGAAAAAGCCAACACATAACCTGCTAGACTACAGCGACTTCATGGCAATAATGCTCAGCCTCAAACGCAATAATCCTGGCGAACTTTATCGTCATCGAGTCCCATATATTGTCAATTGAAGGCCGCCAGTAAAGGCTTAGAAGAAATAGTGGTAAGACTCTCGCAATGATAAGAGAAGGACTCCTCTTTTACAGACTCGAAATGCTCATCAAATTAACTCAGAATACTAGGGTCATAGAGAATTTTTGGTGTCTACGTCTAGATATTGTGCTTACCACGCATTGGATCACAGTTTAATAACTACAGTTGTAGCTGTGACAATATGGAATAGGTGGAGACCGTTGATTACTTCCTTTGCAGCAGTTCAGTCCCTAAAAAGCTCCGTCACTGGATCAACGGCTAATGATCCTTACACGACTTCATGTATTTATTCGGGAGACCTTCTTTGGTATCTAAATTCAGCATTTTGCGGTTCAATAGATGTTCCAAACTCCCAAAATGATGTTTCTTGACGCTACACATGATGGTCTTCTTATTTACGGGTTATCATGGAAACTAATGAAATCAACTGAACAGGTTTTAGAAGTCCTAGCTTCGATTTTAGGGCTCTATTCCTTTTTTTTAGTCCAGAATAAGACATAAACATTTGGTCTTAACGATAATTATCAAGCAAATGTAAGGGACTAATGGCCACTAATTTCGCCCAAGCCATGCTTTAAATTCTTAACAAATTTGAGGATTTTCCCAAAAACAGCCAAAAACAACAAATATTTCTAGTCTCCTGGGTGCCCTGGTAGTCTAGTGGGTAGTGTGCTAGACTATTAGCATGAGGGTCGTGGGTTCGATTCCCAGCAGAGACTCTGGTCTGTGATACTACACCGAGCACACAGTCAAGTTACTTCGCTCGTATATAATTAGGATATAATTTGTAATTGTATTGTAATTAATAAATAAATTTCTAGTTTCCCCTCCAATTGCATTTTATCATAAATTCTGTCTAAGTCTACAAAGGTCTCAACTTACAGACAAAGTATCCATTCCGCCAATAAGTCTCTTCAGTGACGTTGTATGAACGTAAACTTACACCTTCAAAATACAAAAAAAAATAAAAATTTAGGAAAATGACATGAAAATTCATTCGAAAACAAATTGTGAGTGACATATTGTTTAAGAAGATAAATTG
The DNA here is from genome assembly GCA_958299815.1 of Sarcophaga carnaria. Classification (NCBI taxonomy): domain Eukaryota; kingdom Metazoa; phylum Arthropoda; class Insecta; order Diptera; family Sarcophagidae; genus Sarcophaga; species Sarcophaga carnaria. The sequence goes on along the minus strand of OY283149.1, from coordinate 9,297,294 downwards.
TAGTCTGATTTAGGGGAAGTATAGCCAACACAAAAATATAATTTTGATAAAAACATTTTTTGTAAAATTAGTTCAAAGAGAGAAAAAAAATGAATTTTTCTTTATCAAAAAATAGGCTTCAAACATGGTATAACCAATTATGTACTAGAGGTTACGTTCCCCTTTAGAAATAGAATAATGTCTCATCATTTTGATGCACTTCTAAATTCATACCATAAACGCTGACAAACACGTCTCAGTTTGAACGATTTCTATTAACGCTTAAAACGAATTGAAAATTATCTAAGCAAGCATGATGATTCTAGCCGAACGTTGGTAACAATGGTTGGAGTTTTTTTTTTTTTTTTTTGTTTTTTTTTTTTTTTTTTTTTTTTTTTTAATGGCAACACTTTTCTTGGAGTAGTTTGTCTAGCAAAATGAAATATTTTTCTGTTTTCAAATTTGTACAAAAATTTGATACATTTCAAGCTATTTGATCAAAATGTTTAATCAAACTATTTATTCAAATACTTTGTAAATATTCAAATACTTTTTATTTAAACCCTTTAAACATCAACAAATGTTTTAAAATGTTGCATTTTTATTTTTCGCCATCATATCTTTCAAATTTGACAAACGGCTTATCAAACTGCCTAACGAACTTGTTAACAACTTGTTAAAACATTTAGTATTTAGTAGCTTACAAAATATAAGAATATTGTTTTTAAATAAAAAAATGAATGAGTGTTAGGCAATTTGATGAAACTTTTTGATCAAACAAGTTATTCAAATATGTTTGTATATGTTGAATTATTTATTGTTTTTAGTTTAATTCCATAATCCTGTGCAAATATTATAAATTATTTGTTCTATGCTCTGGTCTTCCTATTTGCAAGCCAAACAAGACAAGCCAATTGTCAAACTTTGTAAATGTTTGCACAAATTGCTTATCCTAGTTCCATATTACAAAGTCTAGAGTGTAGCACATATTATGTTTAAATACAAAAAAAAATATTTTGTTTAAATTATTTGATCAAATCTTTTGTTCAAATCGTTTGTATAAAATTCTATTTGTTTTTATTTGAACTTTACAAACCTAAAAAAAAATTTTTTTTAGAAAAGAAGTTTCGTATGTAGACTCTGAACTTTATTGGGGAATGTTTGACAAGCAGACATCAAAACCTACTTTCAAAAATTTTATACAAACATGTTGGCAAGTACGAAATAAGGTGTTATACTTACAAAGTTTCTGTAAGGCAAACGATTTTAGATGAATATCTGATAGAAAACAAATGATTTCAGACGAACGTCTCACAGAAACAGACGTTCATCTGAAATCAATTAGTTCGCGGCACTTAAAGTGTACGGACGTGCAGTCGGCAAATTATAAAAAATATTTGGAATAGGTGTTTTATTACAACTAAAATAAAAAAAAGAATAATAAAAAAACAAAACAACTTAAACTTAATAAAGTTTAAAAAAGAAAAGAAAACTGCATAAAGACAGACAACAATCAAATAAGTAAAAAAAATATAAAGGCCGTTAACCTAATTAATGAGTGAGCCAAGTGCAAGTGCTAATGAACGCAGACTGAGTTTTAATGATAGAAATGCTTACGTGATCATTACTTCAAAAGAATGTGAAACAGTTAATATAAATAAAAAAATTGATGACTCGCGTTATTTGACAGCGAAGCCTGCAAATCGGGTACGCTACGTTAGCGACCCAACAAGTGAAAAAAAATCAGCAATAGTGCGAGTGGTCAAAATTTAAATAAGTGTGTTGGGCCAAATACAAATCTACCCCATACCCCTCTTTTGGGTAGTCATAAGAACATCGAAGATATTTTGCAATCACTGGACGTAAATAAGGAAACTACAACAATTAAAAAAAGTGCAGCGAAGACTGAGAGCAGTGAAAAAGTCCTCACAGGTATGGACCGTTATATCACAATAACGAAACGTAAGTCCAGCCCTAGAGCAGCCTCCACGTTGGAACCACATCCAAAACAGGCAAAATTTACCACTGACAACGCAAACCGTTTTGCAATTCTTGCAGAAAAAGAGAAGGAAGACAATACAGCTGCAAAAAAGAATTTCAAACCCCCACCACTGTACCTACGAGAGCCCACTACCAATGCCTTGGTAACTAAGTTGACACAGCTTGTTGGCAAAGACAATTTCTACGTTGTTTCTCTACGAAAGGGTAATATTCAGGAAACCAAAATCCAAGCCAAAAATGAAAAGATTTTTAGAGCAATTGTGAACAAATTCGATACTGAAAAGAAAAACTACTATACTTATCAACTCAAAAGTGCAAAAGGTTTAAACGTAATCATTAAAGGCATTGACAGTACTGTAGCTATTAGCGATATTAAGAATGCCCTTCAATCTGAAGGGTATGAAGTCAAATCAATCCATAATATTTTAAATAAAAATAAAATTCCACAACCGCTTTTTAGAGTCGAAATAGAATTTAACTCGAACAATATAAGGAAACAAGGTGACAATCATCCTATATATGGATTACGGTATCTTCTAAACCGTCGAATATATGTAGAGGAACCCATTAAACGTAAAGGCCAAGAATTTGGGCACACAAAATCTTTCTGCAAATTACCGGCAGTATGCGTCAGGTGCGGAGACGTACACAGAAGCAGTGAATGTCCCCACCCGAAAACTGAAGTTAGCTGTAAAAAATGCAGTAATTGCGGTGAGAACCACACGGCTAATTATCGAGGATGCAAAGTATACTTGGAACTCAAAAATAAAGCGGTGGTCAAAAGACCTATATATAATCAGCACCGTGAATCAAACTTCCCAAGTTTACCTCAGCCCACCATTCCACAACAGGCAAACTCCAAAAATGCTGCGCAAACCACAAGTAAATTCCCAGATGCTTTTTCATATGCTGACGCTCTAAAAGAAGGCATTCCAACTGCACATTCGAATTCCCAAAATTCAATTGCAACTCTAATCCAAACAATGAGTAATTTTATGGCTAACATGCAGAACATGTTGCAACAGCTGCTGCAAAACCAAAATATGCTTATGCAGATTTTAGTAAATAAGGCATGAACACCCTCAAAATGTGCTTTTGGAACGCGAACGGCTTAAGCCATCATAAAAACGAAGTACAAAACTTCTTATATACTTACCAAATTGATGTCATGCTAATATCGGAAACACACTTCTCGGACAAAAACTGCTTTAGAATTAATGACTACTACACATATGACGCAAAACACCCTAGTGGTAGGGCATGCGGAGGGGCAGCTATTCTTGTTCACAAGGACATTAGGCACTTTCCATTGCCGGAATTCACCCCAAGATTACATTCAAGCAACATCAATCAATTTACCCTACATTGGTGTTACAATATCAGCACTTTATTGTCCTCCAAGACACAACATTTGCAAAGATCAATTCCTCGATTACTTCAACAAGCTGGGTCCGAAATTTATTGCAGCAGGTGATTATAATGCAAAACACACATTCTGGGGATCACGTCTCATTACTCCGAGAGGAAGACAGCTATTGGACGCAGTATCTTCGAACAGAATGGATGCCTTGTCTGCTGGTCATCCTACTTATTGGCCAACTGATCTAAACAAAATTCCGGATGTAATAGATTTTGCCGTAATAAGAAATATTAGACGTGAAAATCTTCGTATGCACCCGTCATTGGATCTGCCTTCTGATCACTCACCAACCATCCTAACATTTGTGCCTGATACAAACCTACTGGAGCAAAATTATCTTCAGACGAGGACAAATTGGCGGAAATACAAAATGTTCGTAAGCTCGCACCTGCCATCAAATATCTCTTTGAAGTGTGAACAGGAAATTGAATCCGGCGTCCGCCAGTTTGCTAACATCTTAACTGAAGCTGCTAGGGTATCTACATCCTCTACCCCTTTGGTAAGAAAACGAAAATTTCCCTGCTCTAATAACATAGAAGCACTGTTACGCCAAAAAAGGAATTTAAGACGCCAATGGCAAGAATATCGTTCTCCAGGTCTAAAGTCTCAACTTAATCAGTGCCAAAGACTTCTGCGTGACGCTTTGCAGAAGCACAAAGAGTCAAACCTGCACAAATACTTGCAAAATTTGGACGCAACGAAAGACTCAGAGTACAGTTTATGGAAGGCAGTAAGGAAAATGAGGAGACCTACTTTGCATGAATCCCCTTTACGATTACAGCACGGTGATTGGGCAAAAAGCGCAGAACAGAAAGTGGACGCTTTTGCCAACTACTTAGAGAATGTTTTTACACCAAACAATTCTGTTTCTAGTATTGCCCCAGTTACAATCGACGATGTGGTTAGTAGGCCGATCAAGTTCCGGCTGTCTGCAGTGATTGCCGTCATCCAGAGCCTAAAGCCGAACAAATCACCTGGTTGTGACAAAATAACTGCGACAATGATTAAAAATTTGCCTACATCGGCCGTGCGTTTTATATTGTTCATCTTTAACTCTATGTTGCGAATAGGCTACTTTCCTGCATCTTGAAAATTATCTGATTTAGTGATGATACCTAAACCAGGCAAGGACATAACGCAAGTATCATCATATCGTCCAATAAGTTTACTCCCAATACTTTCTAAGATGTTCGAAAAAATGCTGCTTAATAGTTTAATACCGCATATTGATGCCAACGCCATAGTTCCCGACCATCAGTTTGGTTTTAGGCGAAAACATAGCACGATTCAGCAAGTGCACAGAATTACCAATTTAATTAGACGTGCTTTTGAGAACAAGCAGTATTGCTCTGCGCTATTTATTGATATATCTCAAGCCTTCGATGAGGTCTGGCACGAAGGACTTCTTTTTAAGATCACACAGTTTTTACCAAAGAATGTGCATAAATTGCTAAAAAGTTACTTATGGGATAGATATTTCCAAATAAAATCAAAAGATGTCACCTCTTCCCGCAGAAAGATATCTGCTGGCGTACCACAAGGAAGTATTATAGGGCCGTTCCTTTACTTATTGTTCACTGCAGATATGCCTACAAGTTTAGTGACTCACACGTCTACTTTTGCGGATGATACGGCGTTTTTAAGTATTCATAGAGATTCTACAGTTGCGTCACAAAGACTTCAATCTCATGTTAGTGATTTGGAAAGTTGGATGCTGAAATGGAAGATAAAAGTCAATGTTTCTAAATGCATGCACATCACGTTTACACTGAGAAGGGGAAATTGTCCGCCCATCAAGATTAATGGTGTGACAGTACCAGAACATAGTAGTGTAAAATATCTGGGCATCCATCTCGACCGTCGCCTTACCTGGGCTCACCATATAGCTGCCAAAATTACCCAGATCAAACTCAGAACAGCACAGCTTTACTGGCTTATTGGACCTAAGTCAACCCTTGATTTAGAACTAAAACTGCTTTTGTATAAGTCAGCCTCACCATCCAATGTAGAAAAGCTTCAAAGGCGGCAATCTAGGCTTCTTAGAATAATAACAGGTGCTCCTTGGTATATGAGAAACAGTAACATCCACAAAGATCTGAAGGTGCCCTTAGTTCGAGAGGAAATAAAAATAGCAAGTGTCAATTACATCTCTAGGATTACAGAACATCCCAACCGTCTTGTAAGAGACTTACTTGTATTCGAGGGTCACAGACGTCTCAAAAGGGTTCAAACAAATGATCCGATCAGATAAATTTACTTTTGATGTGCACTTTTAGTTGTACGTTGCAGTGGCAATAACAACTTTTATTATTGTATTTTAGGTTAAGATTTGAATACTTATTGTAAATTCTGAAAGGAAAGATTCAATAAATAATATACGAAATAAAAAAAATCTGAAAACGTTTCTTTTACAGAAACTAAGGATTAAATTTGACTAGTATTTACGATTTTAAATATGTGTATGTGGGTGTGTATGTGTGTGTGTGTTTAATTCATAATATTCCTTAAAGAAATCATTCCTAAAGCCCCGTTTAGCCAAACGTTCACAGAACGTAACGGAACGTACATTAGTTTTTAGAATACGAAAAGCAATGAGAACGATTACCGAAGCGTGATGTAAGAAAGGTCTAGCGAAAGATAACCATTAATATTGCACTTCATATTCTAAAAACGAACATATGTTCCGTAGATGTTTGACTAACCGGGGCTTAAGTGCTGCCAGAAAGGCTCACTTCAATTGCACGCTCTTTATAGCACATCTGCAAGTCGGCTTGTATTTATAATTACAAAAATGTGTGCAAGTGTGTGCGTTTAACAGAAAAAAACAGCCAAACCGTCTTACAAATAAAGACAGAAACAGAAACAACCAAAAAAAAAAAATTTATTTTATAATGGACCTGACTTAAATTCATTAAAATGTAATAAAATACTTGCAGAGAACAACAACAACAAACACTTTATCATACAAACGCTTTTAACACAACTTAAATTTATTCCTCTGGTTTTATAAGACAAACGATTTCACACAAACAAACAAAATTGTGTGTTTTTGTTTGTGTTTTCCATTATAAACGTATGAAATCGTTCGTCTTGCTATAATAAAAGATTATATTTGAGCTTAAAAAACAAAAAAACAAACAAACAACAACTACAATTACAATTACAATCGGAATACAATAACAAAGTGTTAACAAAACAACACTGTTTGCTATTAAAAAGTCGTTTAATTTGGTTCTCTTTTCCTTACAATATAAATAACATACACGTGTCTGCACGACAACAGCAACAACAACAACAATAATTATTAAAATGATACTCTCTTTACTTTACGGTTACACCTATATGGTTATTCTCTCTCTCTCTCTCTCTCTCTCTCTGTCTCCTTTGTTTAAGTCATTTGCTTACAAGCCAAACGCGTACTCACAAGCCTTAACACAAAAGTAAGCAAAAATGGGAGTTTAGTTGGATAATTAATAATGATTGCGATAATGATTATGACAACAACAAAAAAAAACACACCACCCACCCCCTCCCCAGTACTAACAACAACAACGCACTAAACACAAAAATTTTAATACGGCATTAACTTTATTAAAAAAAGACTCAAAAACAGGGTTGTCTTGTCTATGAGAACGAAGAAAGCGTAGAGTAATGAAATTATCTTTATTAAAGGCCTCTTGCTTAGGCTCTTCTATTATCTTAATTAAGTTAATACAGCGTGTGTATGTAATCTGTTTCGTTAAGCTCTTGAATATGTATTTTAATCTCTTTCACCAAGAAGAGATCCTACAAGTGGCAGTCCTGTAACCACATTTCCTGGAACGGAATGTTCTTCAGCTGGTGGCGAAGTTCTTGGTGTTCCTAGAAGCGTTTGTGTCACTGTACTTAATACGTTTACCTTGGCATCAGCTTTTACAGGCAAGTTGACTAGCGATGAGACTTCATTGTTGTTGCCTTGAATGACTGTACCACCTTAAAGCGAAGGAAAGCAGGGAAATTAATTTCTGACGGACTTTACGTCCAAAGGACGGGCATTCTTAGGGACTACACAAGAACTTTAATTACCTGTTCTGATAGAGGCCGCACAAGGATTGGCGATTTCCTGTTTCAAGCTGCTCAAGACATTGATGAGAGCTTTAAGGCGCCCGGGAGCATTAATTAAAGCCGAGACTTTATTATTGTTGCCTTCAATTTGGAAACCTAAAGAAAAAAGAAAATAATTTCCAATGCTTTTCGGTTATAAACAATCGCATTAACTAACTTACCACCTTGGGAAGTAGATGCCCCCGAAGAACATACAATAGGATCCTCATGTTGAGGCAACTCGCCTTCAGGCACACTCTTTAAAACTGCCTCCAGTAGGTTAACCAGCAAATGTAATAAATTGTCCACCAACTGTTCCACCGAACCCAATACATCACCCAATAGTTTGTTAACCAAATCGTGGCCATTAACATTGGAATTGTGCGTTACGCCATCACGAGCCAATAAAGCACCAAAAAGGTCATCCAAAGTATTGCCCAATAAGTCACCCAAAGGATCATCGCCCAATATGCCACCCAAAAGATCACCGCTTAATAAGCCACCTTGGCGTGGCTTGACTTTACGTTCAACATTGCTTAGAACATTGGCAGTGGCGTCCACATTTAGGGGCACGTTAAGCAAACTGGAAACCGTATTATCATTGCCGATAATAATGTTCTTAGCTTTAAAATGAAAAGGAATTTTATGGCACATAAGCAAAAATTTAACAATATTTTCCGACAAGTGATGTGAAACTTACCATGGGGATCTATTACGCCCTGGCTAACTTGGCTTAAGATATTCGCCAAAACATTAAGGCGTATGGGTAAATTGATTAAGTTTTCCAAACGATTCTTATTGCCTTCTATAACAGTTTCTGAAACAAATGAAAATAAAAAAGTTTTAAGGCCTGTAACATAATAACACTGCGTGCTAAAAACCTCACCCCTTTCGATTTTGTCTGCGTCCTCGTGAACTTCTGGCTGGTCCTCTGATTCCATACTATTATTGCCAACCATTTCCAATTCACTGTTTAAAGAATTATCATCACCGGACTTTTTAATGTCATTAACACGTTGCTCCTCCTTTACGTCTTCACGTGACTGCGTTACGGCTTCTAAATATTGTCAAACCATGAAAACAATTTTTGAATTCCCTTTCACAAAAAGAAAAACTTACCCAAATCCCTAGGAAATCGAAATCTAGGTTTTAAGCTAAGTGAACCTTTACTAAATGCAATTAAAAAAATTGTCATCACAATTAATTTCTTCATCATACTGATGAACTATTTCTATGAACAGCTGCAAAGGTTTTAAATTTATTCTTTCGTGGTGAGCCTATCTATAAGCTGACCCAGTTAATGAATATTTAATTTCTTTACGTTCACAGCATTCTATATATACACTCTCTGGTAATTAGTTTGAATGGTTTAAGCCATGCATCATGCTATCAATGGTTAGAAATATCTGTTTGAACGTGCTTAAGAATACTTTTTTCTTTTCATTCTTAAGCTTCTTTCTTAAAGTCTTCTTAATCATCACTTAAGTGGTAGAATGGCATTTAATTGTAAAGTATTTAACGGAGATAACTAATTTGAATGTTTAATTAAGTGAACGCTTTTTAAATATCTAATTTGTGGCCCTATAGTGTACGTACGTACCCCTTAAAGAATTTATAGGACACCCGCTTACATTATCATAAAGGTGACTACTATCCCGAATATGTCGTCTAAGGGGGAGTTGAATAGTATACAGACGCTGGCATGTACCGCACCAATCACGATTAGGGCAATGAGGACCTGTCCTACGGTGGCCTTAGAGATTCTATTGAATTTAAACCCATTGCAAATGGTTGCGAAAACCTAAGGAATGGAGACTATCCCTTGGAAAGGATCATCAATGACAAACTGCCCTATGGAGGCCCTAGAGGTTCTATAGGGTTTACCCATTAAATATGGTTGCGAAAACCAAAGCTATGAAGACAATGAATAGGATACGAGATTCATTATAGGTCATCGTGACCTGAAAAATCAAGGGGGTTGACAGCTCCCCTAACTAACCCCTGGATAGGATCATTAAATTACATTATTTTTTGACAGTCTCTGTCTATTGGGCAGGATCAGGCTCATAGATTACTCTGCCGGTTTTAGGTGCAGTTGATAAGAGTTACACGTATTACAACCATTTAGTCGGGCTTACAAACCCATTTTCTCTCATCCACCCACATGTGTATGTTAATTTTATTCATGAGTTAAACGTCGACTTCGAAAGACAAATTTTTTAGGAAACTTTTCATGCCAAAACTTTTTTCTTCTCAGAGTTCTTGCCAGAAAATTTCTAAGAGGAAGTCGCCTAAAGAAATATTTTTTCCGTATTTCGCTTTCTTCGAGATGTCTAAAGCGGGTCTTAAACCACACGCTCTCATCTAATAAGCCAACACATAACCTGCTAGACTACAGCGACTTCATGGCAATAATGCTCAGCCTCAAACGCAATAATCCTGGCGAACTTTATCGTCATCGAGTCCCATATATTGTCAATTGAAGGCCGCCAGTAAAGGCTTAGAAGAAATAGTGGTAAGACTCTCGCAATGATAAGAGAAGGACTCGTCTTTTACAGACTCGAAATGCTCATCAAATTAACTCAGAATACTAGGGTCATAGAGAATTTTTGGTGTCTACGTCTAGATATTGTGCTTACCACGCATTGGATCACAGTTTAATAACTACAGTTGTAGCTGTGACAATATGGAATAGGTGGAGACCGTTGATTACTTCCTTTGCAGCAGTTCAGTCCCTAAAAAGCTCCGTCACTGGATCAACGGCTAATGATCCTTACACGACTTCATGTATTTATTCGGGAGACCTTCTTTGGTGTCTAAATTCAGCATTTCGCGGTTCAATAGATGTTCCAAACTCCCAAAATGATGTTGCTTGACGCTACACATGATGGTCTTCATATTTACGGGTTATCATGGAAACTAATGAAATCAACTGAACAGGTTTTAGAAGTCCTAGCTTCGATTTTAGGGCTCTATTCCTTTTTTTTTAGTCCAGAATAAGACATAAACATTTGGTCTTAAAGATAATTATCAAGCAAATGTAAGGGACTAATGGCCACTAATTTCGCCCAAGCCATGCTTTAAATTCTTAACAAATTTGAGGATTTTCCCAAAAACAGCCAAAAACAAGAAATATTTCTAGTCTCCTGGGTGCCCTGGTAGTCTAGTGGGTAGTGTGCTAGACTATTAGCGTGAGGGTCGTGGGTTCGATTCCCAGCAGAGGCTCTGGTCTGTGACACTACACCGAGCATACAGTCAAGTTACTTCGCTCGTATATAATTAGGATATAATTTGTAATTGTATTGTAATTAATAAATAAATTTCTAGTCTCCCCTCCAATTGCATTTTATCATAAATTCTGTCTAAGTGTACAAAGGTCTCAACTTACAGACGAAGTATCCATTCCGCCAATAAGTCTCGTCAGTGACGTTGTATGAACGTAAACTTACACCTTCAAAATACAAAAAAAAAAAATTAGGAAAATGACATGAAAATTCATTCGAAAACAAATTGTGAGTGACATATTGTTTAAGAAGATAAATTGTAGTCTGATTTAGGGGAAGTATAGCCAAAACAAAAATATAATTTTGATAAAAACATTTTTTGTAAAATTAGTTCAAAGAGAGAAAAAAAATGAATTTTTCTTTATCAAAAAATAGGCTTCAAACATGGTATAACCAATTATGTACTAGAGGTTACGTTCCCTTTTAGAAAGTAGTAGAAAGTAGAAGAGTAGCTTGTAGTAGTAAAATGAAGTATTTCGTCTTTTTCAAATTTGTATAAAAATACAAAAATTTGATATATTTCAAGCTATTTGATCAAAATGTTTAATCAAACTATTTATTCAAATGCTTGTAAATATTCAAATACTTTTTATTTAAACCCTTTAAACATCAACAAATGTTTTTTAAAATGTTGCATTTTTATTTTTCGCCATCATATCTTTCAAATTTGACAAACGGCTTATCAAACTGCCTAACGAACTTGTTAACAACTTGTTAAAAAATTTAGTATTTAGTAGCTTACAAAATATAAGAATATTGTTTTTAAATAAAAAAAATAAATGAGTGTTAGGCAATTTGATGAAACTTTTTGATCAAACAAGTTATACAAAATGTTTGTATATGTTGAATTATTTATTTTTTTTTTAGTTTAATTCCATAATCCTGTGCAAATATTATAAATTATTTGTTCTATGCTCTGGTCTTCCTATTTGCAAGCCAAAAAAGACAAGCCAATTGTTAAACTTTGTAAATGTTTGCACAAATTGCTTATCTAGTTCCATACTACAAAGTCTAGAGTGTAGCACATATTATGTTTAAATACAAAAAAAATAAAAAATATTTTGTTTAAATTATTTGATCAAATCTTTTGTTCAAATCGTTTGTATAAAATTCTATTTGTTTTTATTTGAACTTTACAAACCTAAAAAAAAGTTTTTTTGAAAAGAAGTTTCGTATGTAGACTCTGAACTTTATTGGGGAATGTTTGACAAGCAGACATCAAAACCTACTTTCAAAAATTTTATACAAACATGTTGGCAAGTACGAAATAAGGTGTTATACTTACAAAGTTTCTGTAAGGCAAACGATTTTAGATGAATATCTGATAGAAAACAAATGATTTCAGACGAACGTCTCACAGAAACAGACGTTCATCTGAAATCGTTTCTCTTACAGAAACTAAGGATTAAATGTGACTGGTATTTACGATTTTAAATATGTGTATGTGGGTTTTTTTTTTTGTCTTGAGCCGGAGGTGGGAATCTTCGAAAGACACTTTTGTTCCAACAAAAGAGTGCACGATTCACCATCACTGGTGCCTACGTACTAAACCCACCCCCTACACACTTCAACCACTCTCCCCCCGCGGGACTGCCGTAAGGTATTACTTCGCGGAGGGCTGGTTAGATTGAAAGCTTTATCACGTTAATTCAAATTTTGCCTCCGTTCCTCCAGTCTTCGGAGTACTATTAAAACTTCAGCCATTCTCTGGCTATATTGACTCCATAGAATCCTACAGTTCAACAGCTCTTCCATTAGCCGGTTTGGTCCTAAATTCGTTTCTCCCGGCCATCTAAATCTGCGGCAGTATGTTAGAATATGCTCCGCATCTTCCTCCTCATCTACACAGTTTGGGCATATAGGGGAAGTGTCATGACCAAATCTGTGCAGGTACTTCCTGAAGCACCCATAACCAGTTAGGAACTGGGTCACATAGTAGTTCAGCTCGCAATGTTCGTTTTTCATCCAAATGGTTACATCAGGGACAAGGCGAAATGTCCATCTTTCCTTTAAACTGCTTTCCCATCGTGACTGCCATTTGTGCATGGAAATCCTTCGTTCCTCCGCTTTTATAGCCGCTATTTATTCCGGGTACTCGAGACGGCGAAGGTATATCCTTCTCATCTCATCCGCCAATATATATGTATTGGTATTGTCGTTGCCAATACCAAAACTGCTTCATCAGACACTGTCCTGAAGCCACTTATCCGTCTAATCGCGCTTAGACGATATACCGAGGACAGTATCCTCCTCGTCGTCCCCACTGAGAGTGCCTCCGACCATATTGGGCAAGCATACAGCATTATCGACGTTACTACCGCCGAAATTATTCTCCTTTTAAATGGACCTGGTCCTCCAATATTTGGCATCATCCTCGCCAGTGCTCCCTGTGTTACAGATGCTTTTTCACCGATGCATTTCACGTGCTCCTTGAAGTTCAACCTGTCGTCGATAATCACTCCCAGGTATTTTATCGCCCTCTTCGATTCGATCCTTTGCCACTATCTTCCGGCCGCTTATCAAGACGGCCTCTGTTTTATGTACAGCAAGTGTCAAACCTGCCTCATCCAGCCATGCTCCAACATTTCGAATCGCTGTGTTCGTTTTCTCCTCTATTTCTCCTACCGTTTTAGCTACCGAGACTATGGCAATGTCATCTGCAAAGCCCACAATTGTAGTCCCGCTTGGCAATCGCAGTCGAAGTACTCCATCGTACATAATGTTCCATAGTAGGGGCCCAAGTACGGAGCCCTGAGGGACTCCCGACGTCACTACGTATTCCTGCTCTCCTTCATCCGTTAGGTATATTAGCTTCCTGTCCTGAAAGTAATTATTCAGAATCTCCATTAAGTATGGCGGCGTAGCCATGTTAAAGAGGGCTCTCATAATACGCCCCCAATTCGCCGAGTTGAACGCGTTTTTAACGTCAAGTGTGACAACCGCGCAGTATTGCTTGGTGCCAAATCTCCATCTTTCGCCCTCTATTGCATCTCTTGCAATGTCGACCACCCTCCTTATCGCGTCAACAGTGGACCGTCCTTTCCTAAATCCGTATTGCAGGTCCGAGAGATCTCCTCCTGTCTCGGCACATGTTAGTAGTCGATTGTACATATATTATCCTCTCCAGTATTTTTCACATCGTGTCAAGTAGGCAGATGGTCCGATACGACGATGGTTCCCCTGGCGGTTTACCAGGTTTTGGAATGAGAACCAATTTCTGCTTCTTCCACCTACGTGGAAAAACACCCTCGACGAAGCACTCGTGGAACACCTTGGCGAACGTATTCTATCTGAGCCGGATATCCGCCTTAAGTGCCCTATTCGGGATTCCATCCGGCCCCGGTGTTTTCCTATCTCCTATTCCAGTGCATGCTGCGAGTACCTCCTCTCCTGTTACCTCGGGTATGGTATGAATGGCCTCCGGCTCCCTACTTATAAAAGTGTAGGGCTGGCTACGTGGGAATAATGTACCAATGATCTCCCGTAGCAAAACTGGACAACCTAGTTTAAGCTGTTCTCGAGCACCGATTCTCTTGCAGACGACTCTGTACGCCGTCCCAAAAGGATTGATGTCAGCTTCCTGACATATCCGCTGAAAGTATAGTTTCTTGCTCCTTTTAATGGCTCTTCTAAGTTGACGCCTTAGATCCTCATATGAAGCCCGTTCGACTTCCCATGTCGGTCTTCCTCTCGTGCGCTGGGCCCGTCTTCTCGCGTATGTGTATGTGGGTGTGTATGTGTGTGTGTGTTTAATTCATAATATTCCTTAAAGAAATCATTCCTAAAGCCCCGTTTAGCCAAACGTCCACAGAACGTAACGGAACGTACATTAGCTTTTAGAATACGAAAAGCAATGAGAACGATTACCGAAGCGTGATGTAAGAAAGGTCTAGCGAAAGATAACCATTAATATTGCACTTCATATTCTAAAAACGAACATATGTGCCGTGGATGTTTGACTAACCGGGGCTGAAGTGCTGCCAGAAAGGCTCACTTCAATTGCACTCTCTTTATAGCACATCTGTAACTCGGCTTGTATTTATAATTACAAAAATGTGTGCAAGTGTGTGCGTTTAACAAAAAAAAAAAAACAGCCAAACCGTCTTACAAATAAAAATGAAACAAAAACAAATAAAGACAGAAACAAAAACAACAAAAAAAAATTTATTTTATAATGGACCAGACTTAAATTCATTAAAATGTAATAAAATACTTGCAGAGAACACCAACAACAAACACTTTATCATACAAACGCTTTTAACACAACTTAAATTTATTCCTCTGGTTTTATAAGACAAACGATTTCACACAAACAAACAAAATTGTGTGTTTTTGTTTGTGTTTTCCATTATAAACGTATGAAATCGTTCGTCTTGCTATAATAAAAGATTATATTTGAGCTTAAAAAACAAAAAAACAAACAAACAACAACTACAATTACAATTACAATCGGAATACAATAACAAAGTGTTAACAAAACAACACTGTTTGCTATTAAAAAGTCGTTTAATTTGGTTCTCTTTTCCTTACAATATAAATAACATACACGTGTCTGCACGACAACAGCAACAACAACAACAATAATTATTAAAATGATACTCTCTTTACTTTACGGTTACACCTATATGGTTATTCTCTCTCTCTCTCTCTCTCTCTCTCTCTCTCTCTCTCTGTCTCCTTTGTTTAAGTCATTTGCTTATTATTGTACAAGCCAAACGCATACTCACAAGCCTTAACACAAAAGTAAGCAAAAAATGAGAGTTTCGTTGGATAATTAATAATGATTGCGATAATGATTATGACAACAACAAAAAAAAAAACACACCACCCACCCCATCCCCAGTACTAACAACAACAACGCACTAAACACAAAAATTTTAATACGGCATTAACTTTATTAAAAAAAAGAGTCAAGAAGGGTTGTCTTGTCTATGAGAACGAAGAAAGCGTAGAGTAATGAAATTATCTTTATTAAAGGCCTCTTGCTTAGGCTCTTCTATTATGTTAATTAAGTTAATGCAGCGTGTGTATGTAATCTGTTTCGTTAAGCTCTTGAATATGTATTTTAATCTCTTCCACCAAGAAGAGATCCTACAAGTGGCAGTCCTGTAACCACATTTCCTGGAACGGAATGTTCTTCAGCTGGTGGTGAAGTTCTTGGTGTTCCTAGAAGCGTTTGTGTCACTGTACTTAATACGTTTACCTTGGCATCAGCTTTTACAGGCAAGTTGACTAGCGATGAGACTTCATTGTTGTTGCCTTGAATGACTGTACCACCTTAAAGCGAAGGAAAGCAGGGAAATTAATTTCTGACGGACTTTACGTCCAAAGGACGGGCATTCTTAGGGACTACACAAGAACTTTAATTACCTGTTCTGATAGAGGCCGCACAAGGATTGGCGATTTCCTGTTTCAAGCTGCTCAAGACATTGATGAGAGCTTTAAGGCGCCCGGGAGCATTAATTAAAGCCGAGACTTTATTATTGTTGCCTTCAATTTGGAAACCTAAAGAAAAAAGAAAATAATTTCCAATGCTTTTCGGTTATAAACAATCGCATTAACTAACTTACCACCTTGGGAAGTAGATGCCCCCGAAGAACATACAATAGGATCCTCATGTTGAGGCAACTCGCCTTCAGGCACACTCTTTAAAACTGCCTCCAGTAGGTTAACCAGCAAATGTAATAAATTGTCCACCAACTGTTCCACCGAACCCAATACATCACCCAATAGTTTGTTAACCAAATCGTGGCCATTAACATTGGAATTGTGCGTTACGCCATCACGAGCCAATAAAGCACCAAAAAGGTCATCCAAAGTATTGCCCAATAAGTCACCCAAAGGATCATCGCCCAATATGCCACCCAAAAGATCACCGCTTAATAAGCCACCTTGGCGTGGCTTGACTTTACGTTCAACATTGCTTAGAACATTGGCAGTGGCGTCCACAGTTAGAGGCACGTTAAACAAACTGGAAACCGTATTATCATTGCCGATAATAATGTTCTTAGCTTTAAAATGAAAAGGAATTTTATGGCACATAAGCAAAAATTTAACAATATTTTCCGACAAGTGATGTGAAACTTACCATGGGGATCTATTACGCCCTGGCTAACTTGGCTTAAGATATTGGCCAAAACATTAAGGCGTATGGGTAAATTGATTAAGTTTTCCAAACGATTCCTATTGCCTTCTATAACAGTTTCTGAAACAAATAAAAAAAAAAAAAAAGTTTTAAGGCCTGTAACTTAATAACACTGCGTGCTAAAAACCTCACCCCTTTCGATTTTGTCTGCGTCCTCGTGAACTTCTGGCTGGTCCTCTGATTCCATACTATTATTGCCAACCATTTCCAATTCACTGTTTAAAGAATTATCATCACCGGACTTTTTAATGTCATTAACACGTTGCTCCTCCTTACTTTGCATGCTCACGTCTTCACGTGAATGCATTACGGCTTCTAAATATTGTCAAACCCCATGAAAACAATTTTTGAATTCCCTTTCACAAAAAGAAAAACTTACCCAAATCCCTAGGAAATCGAAATCTAGGTTTTAAGCTAAGTGAACCTTTACTAAATGCAATTAAAAAAATTGTCATCACAATTAATTTCTTCATCATACTGATGAACTATTTCTATGAACAGCTGCAAAGGTTTTAAATTTATTCTTTCGTGGTGAGCCTATCTATAAGCTGACCCAGTTAATGAATATTTAATTTCTTTAAGTTCACAGCATTCTATATATACACTCTCTGGTAATTAGTTTGAATGGTTTAAGCCATGCATCATGCTATCAATGGTTAGAAATATCTGTTTGAACGTGCTTAAGAATACTTTTTTCTTTTCATTCTTAAGCTTCTTTCTTAAAGTCTTCTTAATCATCACTTAAGTGGTAGAATGGCATTTAATTGTAAAGTATTTAACGGAGATTACTAATTTGAATGTTTAATTAAGTGAACGCTTTTTAAATATCTAATTTGTGGCCCTATAGTGTACGTACCCCTTAAAGAATTTATAGGACACCCGCTTACATTATCATAACGGTGACTACTATCCCGAATATGTCGTCTTAGGGGGAGTTGAATAGTATACAGACGCTGGCATGTACCGCACCAATCACGATTAGGGCAATGAGGATCTGTCCTACGGTGGCCTTAGAGATTCTATTGAATTTAAACCCATTGCAAATGGTTGTTAAAACCTAAGGAATGGAGACTGTGATTAAGATTTTTTGCAGACTATCATAACCTGAAGGATCAAGCACTGCTGGGTCCCCTAACTATCCCTTGGAAAGGATCATCAATGACAAACTGCCCTATGGAGGCCCTAGAGGTTCTATAGGGTTTATCCCTTAAATATGGTTGCGAAAACCTAAGGAATGGAGACTGTGATTAAGATTTTTTGCAGACTATCATAACCTGAAGGATCAAGCACTGCTGGGTCCCCTAACTATCCCTTGGAAAGGATCATCAATGACAAACTGCCCTATGGAGGCCCTAGAGGTTCTATAGGGTTTATCCCTTAAATATGGTTGCGAAAACCAAAGCTATGAAGACAATGAATAGGATTCACTACAGGTCATCGTCACCTGAAAAATCAAGGGGTTGACAGCTCCCCTAACTAACCCCTGGATAGGATCATTAAATTACATTAATGTCTCCTTTGTTTAAGTCATTTGCTTATTATTGTACAAGCCAAACGCATACTCACAAGCCTTAACACAAAAGAAAGCAAAAAATGGGAGTTTAGTTGGATAATTAATAATGATTGCGATAATGATTATGACAACAACAAAAAAAAAAAACACACCACCCACCCCCTCCCCAGTACTAACAACAACAACGCACTAAACACAAAAATTTTAATACGGCATTAACTTTATTAAAACAAAAAAGAGTGAAGAACAGGGTTGTCTTGTCTATGAGAACGAAGAAAGCGTAGAGTAATGAAATTATCTTTATTAAAGGCCTCTTGCTTAGGCTCTTCTATTATGTTAATTAAGTTACTACAGTGTGTGTAATCTCTTTAGTTAAGCTCTTGAATATGTATTTTAATCTCTTGATTAGAGAGTATAATTGCATGATTGAATGCATGCATGACTACGTAACAGACTCGGGTTGTCTTGTATCGTTACATGTTGTTATTGTTTTTGATCACATCGTGTGTCTTTTTTTTTTTTATTATGTTAATAAGCATTCGATGTTTGCTTCATTGTTATTGTTTATGATAACTTCGTGTCGTTTTTCTTTATCATGGCTGCTTAACATTCTTTGTTTGCTTTCGTTATTGCTTTTGATCAATTCGTATGTCTTTTTTATCATGGCTGCTTAGCATTCGTTGTGTGTTTTCGCTGTGTGCTTTTGTTGTGTTTGTTTACTTTTTTTGGGTGATTTTTTTTTGCACATATTGTTCGTGTGCGTGTGTGTGTTTTTATTTAGAATTTGATCGCGCTTATTTTTGGGGATTTTTGTCTCATATTTTGGTTTCTACAAGGCAAGAAACTGGAAAGGTGTTGGTTGTAAAGTTAACTTTTTTATTTAGAGCCTGTTTTTGTAAGATGTACGATTTTAGATGAACGTCTGTTTGTGTGGAAAACACGAAAAACAACATTAAAGATCTGTTTTTGTAAAATGAACGATTTCAGGCAAAAACACTCAATTCTTTGTATTTTTCACACAAACAGACGAACGTGTGGCAAAGTATGTCACAAAAACATGGAGATAATATTCGTAACGAAAGCACACTGCTTTGTTGAATACTGTGGCGTTTCGGTAATATGAATTTTTCACACGTTCGTCTGTTTATATGGAGAACGCAAACAAATTTGAATGTTTTTGTGTAAAATCGTTCGTCTTACAAAGTCTGGAGATTATATGCGCAACAAAAGCACACGTTTTTTGTTAAATAATGTGCCAATTCTGTAGGACAAATGAATTTGAGTGTCTTTGTTTGTGTTTTTCATGCAAACAGACACAGCAAGTGTAATCGTTTGACTTACATAGACAGGCCTAACGTCAACCAGGCTTCTCACACCACTTGTGCTGTGTGTTAATTTTATATATTAGTGGTAGAGGCCAGATTTTTGAGAACCTTTTCATGGCAATTTTATTCACAGTCAGAGTTTTTGCCTGAAATCAGCTGAGAGGAAGTCGCCTAAGGAAATACTCTTTTCATTTCTCGTTTTATTGGACAGGTCTGACCTGGAGTTTAAACCGTGATCTCACGTCTAATAAGCCAACACACTATCTACTAGACTACAGTAGTCCAACGTTACGCTCTCACGATTTACGAGTTTGTTTATGTACACTTCTCAACTGCCCCTCTTTTTTCTCAACCTTAAAGTGTGAGTGTGTGTATATATGCTATTCAAGAGCGTGTTTTTTATCCCTTTAGAGAGGTTTCCCCGTATTTGTTTTAATTTTTATTTCTAGTTAAAGAAGTTTTTGTTTTTGTTTGCATTTCTAATGGTACATACAGCTGTGTTCAAAATAATAGGAGTGCTACCATGTAATATTTTCAAAGTTAAAATTTTTTATTCTACCAATTTGCAAAACATGATATATTTTAATGGTAGTTACAACGATATGTAAGAAATAAAATACAAAAAAAAAATCTCGTAATAACTTTAATATTTACGATGAAATTGATTCATTTCTGTGTTTGCCCCTGAATTCAGTTGATCAAAAAAATAGGAGTGTAAGTGTTCTTCTAAAAATTCAAATATAACAGCACATAATTTAAAGAAAAAAGTGAAAAATAAGTACGGAAAAATGTAGTTAAAAGTGTTTCTACAGTGATTCACATAAATTTTTGTAATAGTGGGACGAGAAAAGCACTGTACTGAAGAAAAGTGAAAACTAATTAAAAATTTTCGAAATAAAGGCAAAACTTACAAAGAAACTTAGGAAATCTTAAGTTACTCCGATCAAATGATCACAAATACATTAAAATATAAAAAAAAGCCCGAAACGCGTGGGCGCAAGTCCAAAACATCTACTGTCGATGACCGCCGAATTGTGCGATACAGCAAAATAAATCCTTCAGCGTCTTCAAATAAAATTTAAAAGGATCTGAATCTTGCCGTAAGTGTCCCTACTATTCGTAGGCGTCGGATGGACAACAATTTATTCGCAAGAAGTTCACAAAAGGTGCCATTGTTGACATACAAAACAGGCAGCAGCACGCTTAAGGTTTGCCCAAGAACATATCAAATATCCGGAGAACTTATTGTGGACCGACGAAAGCAAAATTGTTTTATTTGGTGGCACTGGGTCTAGACAGCATGTTAGGCCTCCTCCCAACACCAGATATAAAGCTCAGTATACACAAAAGACAGTTAAACATGGTGGTGCAAAACTAATGATATGGAGAAGCTTTTCATATAATGGTTTAGGCCCAATACATCGAATTAGAGACATAATGGATAGGAACGTCTATGTCAGCATTTTGAGAGAAGTGATGTTACCATACTCCACGCCTCTAAAATGGATATTCCAACAAGACAATGACCCGAAACACACCAGTAAATTAGCAAATGAGTGGTTTCGGGTTAATGGGGTAAAGGTTATGGCGTGGCCAGCTCAGTCTCCTGACCTTAATCCCATAGAACATCTATGAGGGATGTTAAAAAATATGTTGCCGAGAGAAAACCGTCAAATGCAACTGAGTTGTGGTCTGTAGTGCAAGATGGGTGGAATAAAATTCCACTAAAACAATGTCAGGATTTAGTTGACTCCATGCCTCGTAGATGTGCTGCTGTAATAAAAAGTAGAGGCTATTCTACCAAATACTAATCGTATTTAAAGTTTCTGATTATAGTCATAAGCATTTTTAACTTTTTTAATAGTAAATTTTTATGTAAACTGAAATACTCCTATTATTTTGAACAGTACTTTTTAAGATATTTTTTTTTAACTTCCTGTTACTTATTTGTTGAAAGCTTTATTTAATTAATGAATAACTTAAATAATTTAGCATTGAATCAACATTACATTACACCAAAAAATTGAATTAAACCATGTTTTTTTTTTGTTAAAATTTAAGCTTTTGTTTTTCAATGGGCTCACTCCTATTTTTATGAACACAACTGTATGTGTGGCGTCTCTTTCTGATAACTGATCGTCTGTTAATGGTTTTTGAATTTTAATTTGAAATTTTTAATTCGTGTGACACAATTTAATTGAAATAAAGTATCGATTTCAATTAAAAATAATTCAATTAAAAAGCGTGGAATGTTATTCGAAGAAGAGGGACGGACGGTTTACATTGAAAAAAAGCCAAAAATTCGTGTTCATATGCCATAAACTGTTCAACGGAGATTCTATGGTTTCTCGAAGTGTATGAACTTCTTTTATGGCAGACGTAAGCACGTAAACAAAGTAAAATTAAGACGTCAAGCCTAGGAAATGTGAAATGAGATACGATGACAGAAGGCGTGAGGCTTTTTTAATGCCTGAGACCTTACAACGTTAATAGAACCTGATAATGTTGTTGAAATGAAGTGTTTTTTATTATAATTTGATAAAGAACTTCATGCACTCTCCAAAATATCATTGATTAGGAATTGAATAGAGGAGATACAGGACCTATGTTATCCGTATTGAGGTCAGCGGTGTTCTACACACTATTTGCGGCAACATAAGCAGGCAATAAAATAATAAGGATTTGCATAGATAGGGGATGCCCCTCAGAGTGGTATACTATACTGGAGATTGGTTGTGGATAAACTCCTAAAAAAAGCTATCTAAAGCAGGCAACAACTGCCTTGAATAAGCAGATTTTATAGACTTGATGGCTAAAACAGAATTTATAAAGACTCTCTGCGACACCAATCAAAGAAGTTTTGAGATTTCAAGTCATTGTCAGTACATAACATAATAAGCCTGAGGTTAAGTTAAGATCAAATAACCCCCGTTTATACGAGGAAGAACACTTCCTAAATCGGAAGAATACCCAACTCCTAGTTGAGATAATTTTGAAGGTAAAATATACAGCAATGGCTTGAGATTATAAATTGACATGGAGGGCTCATATAGAGAAGAACTCAAGAAAGTTATAAAGGGTCCGCCAAATGACTTATTTCTAATTGAATATGTTTTAAAAAAACTACTGAATATTTTCGCAAATTTCTTTTTTTATTTGAAGTACAATCTTTCCGATTAATAATGGAAAATAATTTCATTCAAATGGCTGCCTCGGCTGGCCATGCAGTAGCCTACACCAGAAGCTGCCGATTTTAGCAAAAAAAAAAAATTATCTTTTCAGATGAAGCTCATTTTGATCTTGGCGGGTATGTAAACAAGCAAAATTGTCACATTTGGGGCACAGAAAACCCGCACGCATACATTGAAAAGCCGACGCACCCAAAACGAGTCACTGTTTGGTGCTGATTTTGGTCCAGAGGCATAATTGGGCCATTTTTCTTCGAAAATGAGCAAGGAGTGGCCGTTACAGTCAACGGCGATCGTTATCGGGCCATGTTGAACGAATTTTTGTTCACAAAACTTGAAGAGGAGGATATTCGAACATTTGGTTTCAACAGGACGGCGCTATGTGCCACACAGCCGAAGCTACACTCGATGTTTTGCGCCCTGTTTTTGAAGATCGCTTTATCAGCCGCAGAGCTGATGTCGTTTGGCCACCTCGGAGCTGCGATTTGACACCGTTAGACTATTATTTGTGGGGTGCCGTCAAAGATAAGTGTTACGCCGACAAGCCAGAGACAATTGACGCTTTAAAGGACAATATTCGTGAAGCCATTGGTGAAATACAGCTGCACACAATCGATAATGTGCTTAAAAATTGGACCGATCGTGTAGGCTACTGCGTGGCCAGCCGAGGCAGCCATATGAATGAAATTATTTTCCATTATTAACCGGAAGGTTTGTAAAAAAAGAAATTTGAGAAAGTATTCAGTAATTTTTTTAAAGCATTTTCAAAAAAAAAAAATTATTTGGCGGACCCTTTAAAATAAGCAGTAGGCTTGCAGGCTAATCCTGGCTATGTAACTTAGGAATTATACTGTGTTTGTGACCAGAACAATAGTGACCATTGGCTAGGCAAACTAAATAAATCTGAAGACAGCTCAAATGGGGTTGTGGCAAAATATATCCCATAGAGGCGCTGTTCACTCTGTTGGTCTTAAATCTACCGCAAATGGTATTGAAGATCAAAGCTTTGGAGGAAATTTTAACAGGAAATTCCTTAGCGGATAGCATGACTTAAAGAATCGTGCAGCCGACAACTCTATCCGTAACTACTGCCTGGAGAGAGCAAGCGGTCTCGATGATCTTTGAAAATGCTTCACAAAAATCACTGAGTAACAGGAATGAATGGAGTAATCTGGAGGCTGCATACTCTCCATCAAAATAACCAGAGAAGAGAGTTTATACGCAAAACCTGATACAAAATCAATTTTTATGCTACAGAACCATTTTATTTAAAATTCCTATTCTACCTGGGAGCAGATTTCACATTTAATTTAACTGAAGTTCAACCTTCAACCTGGAGATTGCGTGGTCATCAGCTAAAGTTATGTGTCAGTTACCACCTCTGAAGTCAAATGTCCAACTACTGAGTTTCTACTGTTGCTTACATTATCTGGTTTCACTGTAACGCCAGACATTATACCACCAGTTTCAGTCAGCGAGCCTAAAATAAAACAGATTTAATAAGCTGCCAGGGTTATAAAACTTCATGCGAAATACTTACCCAATAAACCTCCACCAATGCGCTCAAGTACATTGGAAAACGAAGACTTCTTCGGTTCCAGTAAGACGCCAATGTAGCCCTCGGAAGCTAGTATACCTTCACCCTGGAATAGAGCAACTAAAGCAGTAAAAAGTGCTTCTTTGTAATTCAAAGCTGGATCACCATCACTAGCAGCTGCTTTGGCTATTAAGGCTACCAAACGGGATCTTGTCTTCAGCAACTTACGGTCGGCCTTGGAGGCAGATTCCCCGGTGACTAAGGCAAAGAGCGCATGTAGGAATACTTTTCTGTTTGCTAAAATAGCATCGAATACAATGTGATTTGGAGAGTTGGCTGCTGCTAGTATCACACCTTCAATAAGGGTTTCCAAGAAAGCCAATTTCTGAGAAGCAAGTTTTCCAATGAAGACGTCTTTTGCAGTGTCATCAGCAGCAGGTAAAGCAAATTCTCCAATTAGAGCTTTGAGGAGAGGAGATTTGTCTTGGAGCAGATTAGTAGCAGTTGGCGGCCCTAGAGATGCCAATGCTGTCTTTTTGCGTTGTAAAGTGTCTTTAATGATGTCCAGAATAAAACCGGCTCCAGGCCCGAAAAAAAAAGCTTCTGAATCCTTATAACTGGCAAAGCCTTCATCTAGAAATACAAGTGGAGAGTAAAAGACAAGGCAGATCTGAAATGAAAGGTCATGAAAATACCCAGTAATTGGAACCATTTATCAACAGCGGAGTAGCTGACAGCATCATTAAAAGGGTCTGCGATTATGGACTCAAACAGAGATTGTTTTTCCTTTAACACAACGGTAATGTTGTCTATAATTGGTGAGTTTCCAATGCTTAAACTAAGCAAAGCGGATAACTGAGCTTCTTTGTAGGACAAGGCCATGTCATTATCATTGAATTCTGCCTCATTGACTATCGATTCCAATTGTAGTTGAGGGCTAAACAGCAAGCCATTCCCGGGAACATTAACCGGCAAGGTTTCTGTGATTATAGCAAAGAGAGCATCCAGGAGATCCTGTTTATTTATGGGAACTGTTTGTTCATCCGTTTGAAGCCTTAAAGTATAGCCAGTGACTAGACTTTCCAACAGAGATGCTGCGGCAATTGAAAGATCTTCCAAAGCCAAATTGAAGCCATCAATTAAATCCAAGAAAAGTGTTAATTTGTCCAAGGAGGATGCATCCGTAATGCCAATCATAGGCAGCCTCCATTCCAATTTGCTTTCCTGTTTTTCTTTTAAAACTCCAGAGGCAATTCTCATTATTGGCATACCACCTGGTGATTGTTTTAAAGCATTAAGAATATCCCGTTCATGCGGAAAAAGAAAGACAGTCACATCTGTAATGAGAAGTACGGCACATGTTAGTGGAAGAAAAGAATTAAACTTAATGGCACATACCTAATACTTCTGCGATCAGATGAAAAGCATCATCACTGTCTGCTTCAAAAGGATCTGCCGGATCTAAAAAATAGACGTTTCGTTTACAAAACTTTGACATACGGAAAGAACTTAAATTATGCAAAATACAGAAAACTAGCTTGGAAAACTTTACTACATTCGAGTGGACTTCGGAAATCTTAAGAATTCATTACGCGTCTTGGACAATTTTGGCAACAGGCGATTAAATTGGAAAGATTTTGGTAAGTTCGAGACTGTGGTTGTAGAGAACTTATTGTAGTACAACAACAATTACAAAAATTGACCATGTGACTAAAGTCACTTCTTCCGGGGAAGTCTTTCTGTTCTATAAAGCCGCAGATCTCTTAGCTTTATGATCACAAAGAGATCCTTGGGTTTGACTAGGCTTTATAGATGTAATCTGTCTGGTTGGTCACCGGCTTCATTGGTGTTCACGTAAGAAAACTAAGTTTTACGGCATCATGTGGTGATTGCAATTACGTGGAGAAGAACTTGGGATTGTTAACCACTTAGCCTATCATTGTCTAGGGTTTTCACTAAACAGGGAAAGCAAGACTCTCTTGACAGCTTAGCTGCCCTCAAAGCCACAGATGTCGGCACACTCCATGTGTTCAATTGAATTTCAAAGTGTTTTGAACATAACTGGGATTATTAAATGGGGAAGGCTTGGAATTACTTGAAAATCGTACAATAGTAAGAGCAATTATCGATCAACCCATTGCCATGCTATTGACTGATATGACTAGGTCCTGGAGTTCCATTTTTGCTTTGAATTTAAGTCGTTCCTGTTCCAGGAACATTCCATACTTGACGGTACGTCGAAATTGTTTAACCCTTTGACGGACACCAACATTTTAGTAGGCCTTCCCTTGAAACACTTGCTGTATCTCCGTTATTTGGCAAGATAAACAATTTATGACGTGTATACACGTCATGTCCCCCCAGAAACCCTTGTTATGACGTCTATAGACGTCAGTGTCCGTCAAAGGGTTAAAAGTAACTAAAATTGTGGCATGGTCGGGTCATGTTCCTGTTACTTCTTGGCCAATTCTGTTGCCAGATATAAATATAAGAGTTCTGCGTTCCTCGAACCTCTTAGAAGACTGGGAGGAATTGTAGCTGAGGCAGCCCAATCAATTCATAGAACACACTGGCTTGATATCGTTGAAGTCTGTAGGTGTTGCGGAACCATTCTTAGCAGGCAATTGTTTGAATTGTATGGGGACTGCAGCAACAGATTTCGGAAGTGTTAACTCCTTGGATGTTGCAGCCGGTTCGAACAGCGCTATTGTCTCATACGATTTTTCTGGCAATTATTTTTTCCACTACGGCTCACTCGATCAAATTAATGGGATCATGCCATTGCAACCAAATATTCTTCATAAGAATTTTAAACTTCTCAGTCCCATAACTTTCCAAAGGTTTTCGGTTTTTTTTTTTTTTTTTTTTTTTTTTTTTTTTTTTTTTTTTGTATCACTGACTTACCAGTTTGTACTTCTAATCCCTGCGGCTTACTGGGTTGCCCCAATACTAGTAATAAACCGAAAACCAATAACAATACAACCGTTATGAGATGCATGTTGTTCATCCGAAATTTGCACAAAAACTGACTGCAATTTGTAAAGCAAAACCAACTGCCGCTACTGAGAAAAATATAAAAAAAACAAAACCAATCAAGGTGAAGTTATATTGTAAATTGACGTGAGGTGTTCAGATATTGGAGTGATTGTGTGAGATCTCATTAAAATTCTTGGGCGCACACTTCCATCAAACTTTAACTGGCGAATTAATCACACACGTCATCAGTTGTAGGGGGGGGTGTACATTTGTTTTTATATTTATAAGTAAATGACGAAATTTATAAATAAACGGATACAATAACGTTTAAAGTGATATTGTGTTAATTTATTGACTTTGCCGTAATAAAATCATAAATACAAGCATTAAACGCATGTGAACGTATGTTGACGCATGTGAACGCATGTTGACGCATGTGAACGCATGTTGACGCATTAGTTGAACATCTTCAAATTGCTATTAAAACAACTGCTAGCTATACGCCTTCATAATCAAACCAACTTTGTCCTAAGGGGCGTCTGTTTCATGCGTGGCTTTACAGAAATGGAATCTTCAAATCCGGTTTGAGCGTACTATTATGAGGATGATGGCATTCATAATAACATGGGCTCTTAGGACTACAACATCCAACGCATTGTTAAGCATCCTTAACTGGCTACCGTTTTTTTTTTTTTTTTTGCCGCGGAGGGGTAAATGTACCTAACCGCACTATAGAGGAAGTCGTCACATCCTCCGTGTGTGGGGCCCTCACCCACTAAATCCCCCCTCGTCTCCTGTGGACTTTTCCGGAACTACGGTGGTATTACTTCGGAGTGGAGTCCTTTTGGCCCTTTGGCCCCTTCATGTTCATATCCGCGTCCGGATTGCGAATCGAAAGTTGAGGAGTCATCTAAGCGTTTCCACATATTCCTTTCGTCTAAATCATCGTCTCGGTTACACCCGGCTCGTGTGACAGTATCACCTGTGCCGACATGCTTACTCGTTCTGCAGCTTCAAGATCTCAACTGGCTACCGTTAGACATATTGGCTACACAAGTAGCTGCAAACCCATCAATGTGATTGAGATCCACAAGAAGTTCCATGGAAATATAGAAGCTGTGTTCCACACTTGGTATAAAGCGTTATGATTAAGGTTACCTCTGAGTGATAAGAAAATTTTCTAAGACTTCACCGACATTCATGAACGAGAACGGACGTTCGGAATGCTAGGTCCCGTTGTATACACTAAAAGGTTGCAATGACCAACACTGCCGTGATTATGCAGGTCTTAATATACAGCACATCCATCATTTTTGTACTGTCGATATAAGCCTCAAGGCCTCTAACTGACATCTGGAAATTAAAAATCTTTTTTCGAGAAGAGTTTTAAGGCATCAAAATAGTAGTAAGTGTGGGTCCACTAAAATCAGTTAACCGCAGACATTAATGTATGAAAAGCAGAATTCGTTTGAGGGAATGTCAAGTCTAACGGCATGCCTTTCGATGGGATAGTGGCCTGTGAGAACTGCAATAGAACGAAGAAAGACTATGCAGTGTAAGAAAAGTGTAGGACAGCCTTGTAATGCGCCAACTACGCTCTTTAGCCAGCCTGTAAATCGTTCAAAGAATACCCTAGTTTAACTGAGACATTCCTACCATCTATGCTGTCACAATGACATGAGATTACCAGATAGAAAAGATGGAGAGTGAACAGGTCAGACATCTCCGAAATACGAAAAAATATTTCTTCGACGACTTCCTATCAGCAAATTTTAAGCAAAAACTCTGAGCTTAAATAAAATTTGAAAAGTTACTGACAAAGCTATCGTTCGGAGTCGACTTTAAACACAAATTAACACACTTAACATAAGTGGTGTGAGAGGCTAGTAAGCCTAACTGAAGGGTTGCAATGATGTGTGTAAACGGGAAAATTCCCTGTCCAAAGATTAGGTATTTATGTACTCACGATAGTAAATTAATTTTAAAAAAATCTTTAAAATCTGCCTGTAATGATTGTTGTCCTCTCCACAGGATTATAAGAATATACTCAGAGGTTTACAAAGTTATGACAGTTACAGTTGCGGCATATTATTTTTTATTACGAAAAGGCTCGTTATTTAAATCCTCTTATAAAATTTTAATAGAATTTACTTGTAGTCTTAAACAAATAAATGCGTAAACCAACCCCTGAGCTAAAAAAAAAAAAAAAAAAAAAAAAAAAAAAAAAAACATCCCCAAAAAGGTACTGAAAAAAAGGCATTTTTTTGGAAGAAGGAAATTAAGAAACAAAAGAAGAAAGAAAGAAAATAAAACCACAAGCATTTCTTCTTCTTTTTATAATTTTTAATAAAAAAAAATTCAAAAACTCTCAACTCTTGGAAATTTGATACATTTTTTTGGGTAATAATTTGATATCCACTTACAGGAACGCACAGATGCCCATAGAGAAACGAGGACGACCACAATACCCAGCTACTGTGCATGGTAGACAAAGAATAGTAAAAGAACACGTTGAGCGAGAGAAGCTATTGTTATACAAGAATTGCTCTTTAATTGTCATTTTAAGTGGTTTCGTGTCTTTAATTTACCATTTTTTGTTGTTTTTCGTAATCTGCCGGAATGTAAAGAAAGATTTCAATCGCTTAATTGAATAATTCCCTCTCGCAATAGAGAACCTGAAACCACCTGTAATATGAACTTTAAAGAAATTAGCACACACACACTCACAGAGGCAGACAATAGGTTTATCATGATATCCTTAAAGGATGTTTCAATCATTCTCCTTAAAAGGATAAAACGAAAGAAGTTTTACTTTGTATGAGGAAAAGTGATTGATTAGAGATCATCTTGACATTAAAAAAACCCAGAAGAAATCAATTCAAATCCAATCATGAAAAAGGGAATTTGAAACCCCCCATCACAAAACGATAACAATTAATATTGGGTGGTAGAAAAAGGTTGTTCACTCTCCGTCCAGATGCGGCAGCATAGATGATACGAATGTCCCAGTTAAACGATTTACAGGCTGGCTGGCTTGCCCTTGGGGCCATTGCGTCGGTCTGGTGCAAATCACGGCTCGTTCACGAGTGCAAGGAGTCGTTGAGGACTTTTGGACCGGACCGTATCCGTCTGTGCTGGGTTCCGGGTCATAGCGGAATACTGGGCAATGAGACGGCGCATGCCCTCGCTAGGTTAGGTTCGCTTTCTGAGGGCGATTTGATAGTTGGTCCTGACCCCCCGGTCTGTCACCTCTATGGCCTCATCAATGGATGGGTCAGGGAGGAAGAGCAGAGGTGTTGGGGGAACGGATCGGATTGTTTTGTCTCTAGATTTCTATGGCCTGCTGTGGATAATAGGAGAACAGGTTGGCTGCTGGGCTTGGATAAGGCCAGCTTAAGGTTGGTTGTCGGTTTTATCACAGGGCACTGTGAGATTAGGTCGCTGACGGGGACCTGGAACAGAACCGATCCCGACTAATGCAGGACATGTTGCGATGAGGAGGAGTTGGAGACTATCGAACACCTCCCCTGTAACCGCCCAGCCCTTGGTAGAATGAGGTTGAGGACCCTCGGCAGGGCCCTCTTTGAGAGTTTGAATTCTGTGTCGAGAGCCGATATCAAGGCTCTCCACAGATTCATTAGTGGCTTAGGCTGGTTGAGAGGCCCTAGGCTTCATTAGTGTAGTCGCGCCCTCCCTCTTTTTGTTGTGCCTTATCTGTGTAATTCCTCCACTTCCCATTCTCCCCTTTCTTACATCGTCTTCTTTTTAATCCCTCTATTATCCTTTCCTCTGTAAGGACGTTGTACAATGGGTCAACAATTCGACCTACGGGTACTGTACTTGTTTTTATTGACAAGTACACGTCATCTAACCTAATATAACCTACAGGCTGGCTCAAGAGCGCAGGCGGCGTGAGAGTGCGTGTAGTATTACAAGCCTATCCTACACTTTTCTTACACCGCATGGTCTTTTATCGTTCTATTGCAGTTCTCACAGGCCACTATCCCATCGAAAGACGTGCCGATAGACTTGACCTTCCCTCAAACGAATGCTGCATTTCATACATTAATGTCTGCGGTTAACCGATTTTAGTGGCCCCACACTTACTACTATTTTGATGCCTTAAAACTCGTCTCGAATAAAGATTTAATTTTCAGATGTCAGTTAGAGGCCTTGAGGCTTACATCGATGGTTCAAAAATGATGGATGTGCTATATATTGAGACCTGCCTAATCACGGCAGTGTATTCCAGGAGTGCGTCATGCTTACTTAATTGGTCATTGCAACGTTTTAGTGTATACGATTGGACCTACGACTCCGAACGTCCGTTCTCGTTCATGAATGCTGGTGATTTCTCAGAAAATTTTGGTATCACTCAAGGGTAACCTTAATCAAAACGCTTTATTACCTCCAAGAGGACAGTGGGCAAAATTTGGGGGCATAAAACTGCCGTCACTTATTGCCTGTATTAGGCAGTTATGAAGTCAAACTTGTCTTACACTGCTCACGTATGGTAGACGTCGGTGCAAATACCAGTTGTAAGTTTCATGACAGACTGTTAGACATTTGCCGTAGTCTAGTAGGCAGTGAGTTGCTTTATTAGCCCATGACTAAAGTCCAAGCACAGAAATCTTGAACAGAACCAAATATGAAATCCTTTAAACAATTTACAGGCTGGTTGCATCGTGTAGGCGCCATAAGGGTACTTGCAATATTATTAGACACTCCTACACTGACATGGATAGGAACAGATCTCTGATTATCTTCTTTTCTTACATTGCATGACCTTTCATCGTTCTACTGCGTGGTTCTCACAGGCAACTATTCTATCGAAAGGCATAACAATTTCTGAATTTCATACATTAATGCCCGCCCATTTGATAAAAAAAAACTTAATTTTGTCGTATCGTTGACTGAACTCTCTAAAGTAAGGATGACTGCAATATCAAGATTTATTTTGAAGTCGTAACGATTTCCTGCTAAGAAATGTACGAGCCCTGGTTTGGTTATGGATTTGTGGTATTGCGATGTATCCAAACTGTGGTTAAATTATTGAGACTTTACCCTTCAAGGACAATTCGTCAAATATCCTAAACGGTAGAAATGCGTCTGTATATTGAAGTGCGCCGTAAGGACATGCATCACGCTAACATTGGCTAACATTGCCAAAGTGCCTGGTGGCTGCTTAATTGTAGACAGCTTCTCTGGGCCCGGTATCTGCTAAACTGTTCCAAAAAAAAAGCCTTGATTGGAAAATTTGCTTTACCTGATGCTGATGATGTAGAAATAACCGCCTTCGTTGGCAAACTTGCTCCTGAGAAAGTTCTCTTCTTAGAAATCCTTATTGAAGGTGTAATACTATCAGCCGCCAATTCTCGTGATCAAATTGTATTCGATAGCACGTTACACAACAGGGAGGCATTGCTACAGGCCCTCTTAGCCTTAGTCACCGGGGATTCTCTCTTCCGCAATGACCAGCATTTGTTGAACATAAAATCCCGTTTGCTGGCCTTAATAGAGAACGCAGCTGCTGGTGATGGCGATGCGGCTTTGAATTACAATTTTTGCTGCTATAGCAGCTCTATTCGATGTAGAGTTCTAACAACAGAGGGCGACATTGTCGTCATGCTAAAGGAGAAAAAGGGTCTGTTTTCCACTGTTCTTGGTGAAGTTGGTGATGGTTTATTGGGTGAAGATTTCGGTTGGGTCTTTAGAAGTGTAAAAACTTATAAAGTTGAGTGGAAGCAGGACGTGGTATACTAGATGGCGCTGGAGGTATATTAGGCGGTGTTGTTTGCGAAGACGGAAAATTAGTTGGCTCAGGACTTAAAATTTTAACTGGTAAACCCGGAAATGGTATTGGAAATACAGGAAATGGCGGTATTTTAGGAAAAGTTGAGGATACTGTGGATAGAATACTCGGTCGTGTTGTCGATGGAGCTGTAATTATAGTTGACGGTATTAAAAATACGACTTGTAAAACAGTATCTGGTAAAATAATGAAAAATATTGTTGGCGAAGATAATACTGTTCTCGGTTAATGTGGAAAAATAATCCAGTTGGTGTTAAAACATTTTTATCAATTCCTTTTGACAGTGTTCGCCAAGTCGCCTTGGCTTTGAAGTTATGTTAAAGACGATTATCCCCGTTTTGGGCAGATTCCATCACGATATATTCAAAACAACAGACACCTGCCTTGTTTAGGATTCTCTTTCTTCATAAGTTAGGGCGTTTAGTGGAATCTTTATGATGTTTTAGTTACCAAACACTTAACCCCACTTACAGGCTTGTGATTTCTTAGTTGCCACATATGAAAAGTTATTTTCAAAACCACTCCTACCTGATGGAATCAGGATTTAGGCAGGGTTTGAAACTAGCCACGTAGAAGTAAATCAGCCACGCAAATATAGGGATATGCAACAGTGGGAATTGAGCTCCCCGAGGTACTTAATTCTAAAGTGGATCCGTGGAGAAGTTTCGATAATAACACCGAAATCGTCAATGAAATCTCTAGGCTAAAGAGGTTTCTGGTGTTAACATTCGTTGTACTTAGTGTTTTGCAAAAGATGGACTGCTCATAGATTGGCATGTATAAGAAAACTCTGGAGCCTCTCATGGTTACACACTTGTCCAGCGGGACTGCATTCGAGAATGCAGGTACTTAGGTAGAGTACGCACTAACCAGATTGGCTGCAAGGAGGATGAACTGGATATCAATATTGTTTCGTTCTATCCAACGGTAAAGAGTTTGCTTGTCACAAGAAAGCTATCCCACTTGATGGTAATTTCCCCTTGCTAGCGACGTTGTCACAGTGATTAAAAATTTCTTTATTGAGGATGTAACAGGAGGATTATTACAAGGCGCTGGAGGTGCATTACATGGTGTTGTCGGCAGTGGAAGTGAAATTTTTCCTATAACAAGTCCCTATTCCTTCTTAACCATATCGCTGAAGGTCATTTCAGCATTTCAAGTAGTCGTCTAATTCGAAAAATTAACAAAAGTTTGGAAAAATAATTAAAAATTCCCAGTTTATTGCCTGCAATTCTAGCATTTCATTTCTTTAAGTGTATAATGCTGACCTTTTTTTGCATCTTTATCTATCTCTCTCTCTCTCTCTCTCTCCATCTCTTTGACTTCTCTTTTGAAATTGTTATTTTCGAAAAATCTTCCCCAGATTATGCAAAATGAAGAAAAAATCTCGTTTTTTTCTTGTTTAAATATCATTGAAAAACAAATAAAGCTGTTACTGTTCTGATTTTGATTAAAATTTAATTTATTTTTCCCAGTAAAAGCAGCTGCTTTTTAAGTTTATGGGAGGGTGGCGTGGCTGTTTGCTCCTTTCTTATTTGCTTTTGTCACATTGTGCTTTTAGCGTTTTTTTTCTTTCTTTCTTTGATACTTTATTGCTTTCTTTCCATTGATATTTTATTAAATTTGCATAATTTCATTAAAAAATTGTATTTCGAAATGTTTTTTTTATTTATTTTCACGTTTTTAAGGCATTAAAATTGTTTATTTACAGATTAAATTACAGGCAACATTACTTTAACATTGTACATAAGAGCAATTGAGGGGATAATGATGTTTATGATGATCATTTAGGATAGAAATCAGATTACATAACTGTAGTATATTAACTCACCATGTTAACAGTTGTTGCTCAAAAATGTTTTTGAAGGACAAACTTAACATTTGCATTCAATTGTTTACATTTAATATGAACACAGTTGTTTTGGCTGTTGTTGCTGTGTGTTGTGTACATAACGCAATTAGTGGTGAGAAAAACCTACATTATGAGAGGGGGGGGAAAAATAATATGAACTGAGTGAGCTTTAAGTAAATTGTGTTTAGTTATTCAAATAAGTTTGCTTGTTTACCATTTTTGTTTGGTAAGTTTTTTTCTCCTTAAACAAACACGACAGAGGGAGTAGGAAAGCAATACAAAACCTGTGTATGTTTACAACACAAAAAAAGAGAGCAAATCTAATAAGAAAATTTCCAATGCTCTTTAAAGGTGAATTGTTTGTTTTTACCCCGAAGAAGTGTAATTGCGATCAGTAGTAAAACAAGTAAAGTTTATGGTGTGTGATTAATAAAGAAGGTTTCGTTCGTTTAGCGTATTTGTTAGTATTTGTTGCTGTGTTAAAAGAAAGTTAAAGATAATATTGAATTGAAATCAAGTGCATGAGTACTTAGTACTTATAAGGAACACATATGAAGGAATCGTAGCAAAGCAAACTTCGTTTCTGCAAAACGATATGTGAGTGAGTGGTAAAGGCCTTGTTATTTAGTGTACATTTGTTTTTATTTTATTTTATTTCTTGTGTGTATTCAAAGAAAGCAATGAAAATAGAAAAGAAATCATGTGTTCAAGTACTTATAAGGCAGCAACCAATATGGCTGCTTGTTTGCATAGAATTGTTTTTGGTTTTACTGGGCAAAGTAAAACCAGTATATTGAAAAAGTGTTCGGAAAATAAAAGGGTATTAACTCAGCTAGAGGAGTAAAAGAGAAGACACAGGTACATAAGTGTATGTAAATAAAATAATGATTGTATTTAGACAAAAAGAAGAAGAAAGAGGCAGGAGTAATAAAATACGCGATTGTATTTACACAAAAAGAAAAAGAAAGAGAGAGAGAGACAGTGATACATAGTTTTTCAAAGCAAATTGCTAAACTCTTTTCTTTTATTTCTGTATGCATACACACATACATATAAGCAAACACTAGTAATAGTTGTGTTATTAATACAATACCTCTCCTCCTATTGTGTGTAATTACTAATATTTGTTTTTGTTTTACAATTTGTGTGTTCAAAAAAAAAGCAATGAAGAGTACAATTGAAATCATATGTAGGAATCCTTATAAGACAACCAATATGGCTGTTTGTTTACATAGAATTGTTTTTGTTTTTCTCTCAAAAATACCAGCCTTATTATGGAAAGTGTGAAAAAATGAGAACATACAGTCATTAACATAAGTTTTCCAGCAATGAATTTTTTAAAATTTTGTTTTTTTTAATTTTATTTGAAATTGTTTGTTTTTTTTCAAATTTATTTGTGCTAATTTATTAGTTTAAAAAAAATTAAATAAAACGTAAATACATTTTATATTGGATATTAAAATGTTTCTCAGTAGGTAATTAGATTGAGGTGGCTGTCCATTCAAAGTAAAGGGTGTTTTTTAAGTTGCAATAAAACAACGACGGATTATTCGATTGACATGAATTTTATTTATCCGAAAGATAATCTTGTGGCATTACATTTTAAATATGATTTCTGGCATATGACCGCCACGGCTGGCGCGGATGTAGTCCAATCTGGACGTCCAATTTTCGATGACTTTTTCCAACATTTGTGGCCGTATATCGGCAATAATACGGCGAATGTTGACTTCCAAATGGTCAAGCGTTTGTGGCTTTACCGCATAGACCAATGACTTTACATAGCCCCACAGAAAGTAGTCTAGCGGTGTTAAATCACAAGATCTTTGAGGCCAATTCGTGAAATTAGGCGGTCACCAAACGTGTCTTTCAATAAATCTATTGTGGCACGAGCTGTGTGACATGTTACGCCGTCTTGTTGAAACCACATCTCCTGGACATCATGGTTATTCAATTCAGGAATGAAAAAGTTAGTAATCATGGCTCTATACCGATCACCATTGACTGTAACGTTCTGGCCACCATCGTTTTTGAAAAATTACGGACCAATGATTCCACCAGCTCATAAAAGCGCACCAAACAGTCAGTTTTTCTGGATGTAACGGTGTTTCCACATACACTTGAGGATTACCTTCACTCCGAATGCGGAAGTTTTGTTTGTTGACGTAGCCCCATTCAACCAGAAGTGCGCTTCATCGCTAAACAAAATTCGCTTATGAAAATCGGGAACAACGGTAATCTCGTTTTGGACCCATTCGACGAATCTACGCCTTACTTGATGATCGTTTGGCTTCAATTCTTGCACGAGTTGGATTTTGTAAGCACGCAAACCAAGATCCTTACGCAAAATCTTCCATAAAGTGGATGGACACAGTCGATGGCGGATGGACTCATTCGGGTCTTCCTCAATGCTACGCTCTACAGCAGCAATAGCTTCTTCTGTACGCACCGTACAGCGTCTCTGGGGATGCGAGTTATCAATAAGAGTAAACGTGGTGCGAAAACGTTCCATGATTAATCGAATTAACTGCTCTGATGGACGATTTTGTCGACGATAAAATGGAAGTAGTGCGCGATACGTTTTCCGCACAGCACTATTATTTTCGAAATAAAATTGCACTATTTGCAAGCGTTGTTCAGGCGTGAGTCTATTCATGATGAATTGCCAAACCAAACTGCGAATAAATCACTTGACAGCTGTTAAATCGGTCGCCATCTTGAAAAGTAATGCCAACTTAAAGTTCTATACCTCTATAAAAAAACACCCTTTAGTTGTATAGACACACTTAAGCCACTTGGGACCCATTGTGATACCACAGTTTTTCGTTATCCACTGGTCCCGAAACCACACAGAGGTTCTAATGAAGCGATTCAGACTTCCAATGTCAATGCGTGCTAGTTTCTCAAGATTATCTACAAATTAGGCAACAACTTGCCTTTTTCTAATTCGACATAGTAATGGGCACATATCCATTAGGTAAACAACAGTCTCCCTTTCTTAATTATGTCTGTATTTTCTGTAGAAGTCGTTTGGAAGGTGACTAACAGCAATACCCTCCCCCCCTGTACATGCATGACCATAATGACCCCCACAACCATACTAAGCATGCTTCGTTAGGCTTTAAGCAAACTTATTGCGCGCCCTCTATCCAGTTTTGGCTAGATTTTCTGAGCCCTTTTTCCCGCATTAGAATCCGCCTATCTAGAGTTGACAGAATACGTGACTGCATTGTCAATTATAAGCTGACAGCTTCTAAAGTGGAGCATTTATCGAAAAGTTCGATGGTTGTGCCACAGTGCACTCGCTTAACAGTTACCTGCACAGTTGCTGGGTACAAACACCCCCGTGCTACTGCGATGTCTACGATTATTGTACACCACCTTGGAACTCCGTAACGAACTATTACGTTGGAATTCAGTGCTTTGATAGTTGCCGAAGTACCGGAAAATATGGGAATATGTCGCATGGACCTCGATTTTCTTAACACTTTCGCCTCATTTTTTAAAAACTTTTGACATCCTCATGGATTGGACCAACTAATTCCGAAAAAAAATTCCACCATCCACAGTTGCATTCAATTTGAAATTATCGTTGAAGATATACACGGAGTCCTTTGCGAGATGTGCTACGGCACCATTTTTCTAAATCTCTTTATACTGAATGGATGTCCTGAATCTTATTGAGAAGTTGGAAGGCGTTATCATGTAATCACTACACCTCCTTCGTTGACAGTCAGGCTGCCCTTAGCGCCATTGCCTCGCTCTGGTGCAAATCACGGCTTGTTCGCGAGTGCAAGGAGTCGTTGAGGACTTTTGGACCGGACCGTATCCGTCTGTGCTGGGTTCCGGGACATAGCGGAATACCGGGCAATGAGACGGTGGATGCCCTCGCTAGGCTAGGTTCGCTTTCAGTAGGCGATTTGATGGTTGGTCCTGACCCCCCAGTCTGTCACTACTATGGCCTTATCAATGGATGGGTCATGGAGAAAGAGCAGAGGAGTTGGGGGAACGGATCGGGTTGTTTTGTTTCTAGGTGTCTATGGCCTGCTGTAGACAGTAAGAGGACAGGTTGGCTGCTGGGCTTGAATAAGGCCAGCCTAAGGTTGTTTGTCGGTTTTATCACGGGGCACTGTTCCAGATCCCAGCCGGACTATTGCAGGGCGTGTTTTGCGATATGGAGGAGTTGGAGACTATCGAACACCTCCTCTGTAACTGCCCAGCCCTTGGTAGATTTAGATTGAGGACCCTTGGCAATTCGGTGTCGACAGCCGACATCAAGGCTCTCCACAGATTCATTAGTGGCTTAGGCTGGTTGAGAGGCTAGGACTTCATCGGTGTAGTCGCGCTCTCCCATCCTTTTGTTGTGTCTGGTCTGTGTGATGCCTCCGCTTCCCACTCCCCCCTTTCCCATATACCCTCCTTTCATCCTACGCCCTATACTATCCTTCCCTCCTTTAGGACGTTGTACAATGGGTCAATCTGACCTCCGGGTACTGTACCTGCCTTGACTGACAGGTACACGTCCTCTAACCTAACCTAACCTAACCTAATCACTACACCTGATAGTCCCAAATTCTTTCATGGTGCTTGCATTACTAGAACTTGATACATGCCACTGTCCAATTGCCCAGAGACACGCATTAATTTTAGCCGCTGGGAGTTAAATCGTATGATCTTGGTGGAGAGTTGAGAATAGACTTTCTTTGTTAAGATAAGTTGTTCTGGAAATCACTGCAGCAATAAATTGATTGCAGTACAGTGAAGCCACAAGTCGTTCAGGCTCATGTCATCTAATTGCAGCTACAAGAACTACGCTGCTGTGTTCCTATAACGAATATCCCTCATTGTCATTGCCAATTCGATCTCATTTTCAAAAAGTAAAGACCAATCTCGGCTCGGCTGAGTTGCTCATTGTGCGTACGCTTGCTTCTAATGGATTGCAGGAGGATATTCTGGGCTCCAAACGATAGTTATATGTATTGTAAGGCATTCAGAAGGAAA
This sequence comes from Sarcophaga carnaria, assembly GCA_958299815.1. NCBI lineage: Eukaryota > Metazoa > Arthropoda > Insecta > Diptera > Sarcophagidae > Sarcophaga > Sarcophaga carnaria. The sequence continues at coordinate 9,257,178 of OY283149.1, read as the reverse complement.
TTCGCTTCATCGGAGAAAGTGTTGTTGACTTCACTCCGCTTCGTATCCATTTAACGAAATGCCTTTGACTTCATTTCGTTCCATTTAATCGAAAGCTTTTTTTTTCTTTATTTTTTGGACATAATTAATCTGGCAACGAAATTAATCTTACAAAAAAAAAAAACAACAACAACAACAAAGTCCTTTTTAAGCAAACATAATTACAAAAAAATTTTCATTAAAAACCAACCTCACCTCTCAAACGCCCAGCTGTATACACACACTCACGCAGCAGCAACTTTTTTTTCCCCCTTGGAATGCGTAAAATTTTTGCACTTTATCACACACTTCACCATCACACCATACATCACACTCCACCTGCTGTGTGTGTATGTGTTAAAATAAAAGGCTGTTAAAAGAGGAAACCTTAGATGTTTCCAAACAAAACAAAAAAAAAAAGGATAACATATGGGCCGGCCAGCATGTGTTAATGATCACCGTCATCATCGCCATAAACATTGCCAATGGTTTCATACGATGACCACATGCCACATACAGTTGCTTGTTAAGGCAGGCCCTCTGGGGGTAAGACACAATATACGTTAAAAAAAATTGTTTCCAACAATGTGAAGCCTTCTTGTGCAGTCGCTGTACAATACATAAATTGCGAGGAGATAGTCAGTCACGTTGTTTGTGGTCACGTGACGTTAATGTGAATGACAAATTCGAAGAAAATGTTGATCAAAACACGCAAGCAAAGTTTGTAAGTTAAGCTGTAAGGAAGGGAAAAGGAAAATGTAAAATTATATTTGCAAGTGTAGCCAATAGCATAAAGGTACTAAAATAAAAAAGTACCAAAATTAGAAAATGTGCCAGAATCAAAAAGGTACCAAACATATAAAGTATCCTAAGTTGGATGGATAGGGTTAGTATAACTGAAATGAAAGGTACCAAAAAAGTACCAAAAATAAAAAATAATGGAACTAAAAAGGTACGAAACATATGAACTATCCTAAGTAAGATGGCTACGGTTAGAATAGCGAAAATTAAAAGACTAAAAATAAAAAATACCAAAATAAAAAGTACCAAAAATACAAAGTTTCCAGAATAAAAAGTACCAAAAATAAAAAGTTTCTAGAATAAAAAGTACCAAAACTTAAAAGGTACCAAACATACATATAAAGTGTCCTAAGTTGGATGGATAGGGTTAGTGTAACTGAAATTAAAAGTACCAAAAAGGTACCAAAAATAAAAAAGACCCAAAAATAAAAAATAATGAAACTAAAAAGGTACCAAACATAAAGGGTGTTTTTTTTATAGAGGTATAGAACTTTAAGTTGGCATTACTTTTCAAGATGGCGACCGATTTAACAGCTGTCAAGTGATTTATTCTCAGTTTGGTTTGGCAATTCATCATGAATAGACTCACGCCTGAACAACGCTTGCAAATAGTGCAATTTTATTTCGAAAATAATGGTTCTGTGCGGAAAACGTATCGCGCACTACGTCCATTTTATCGTCGACAGAGCAGTCCATCAGAGCAGTTAATTCGATTAACCATGGAACGTTTTCGCACCACGTTAACTCTTATTGATAACTCGCATCCCCAGAGACGCTGTACAGTGCGTACAGAAGAAGCTATTGCTGCTGCAGAGCGTAGCATTGAGGAAGACCCGAATGAGTCCATCCGCCATCTCGAGCACAGGAATTGGATCTGTGTCCATCCACTTTATGGAAGATTTTGCGGAAGGATCTTGGTTTGCGTGCTTAAAAAATCCAACTCGTGCATGAATTGAAGCCAAACGATCATCAAGTAAGGCGTAGATTCGTCGAATGGGCCCAAAACGAGATTACCGTTGTTCCCGGTTTTCATAAGCGAATTTTGTTTAGCGATGAAGCGCACTTCTGGTTGAATGGCTACGTCAACAAACAAAACTGCCGCATTTGGAGTGAAGGTCATCCTCAAGTGTATGTGGAAACACCGTTACATCCAGAAAAACTGACTGTTTTGGTGCGCTTTATGGGCTGGCGGGATCATTGGTCCGTACTTTTTCAAAAACGATGGTGGCCAGAACGTTACAGTCAATGGTGATCGGTATAGAGCCATGATTACAAACTTGTTCATTCCTGAATTGAATAACCATGATGTCCAGTAGATGTGGTTTCAACAAGACGGCGCAACATGTCACACTGCTCGTGCCACAATAGATTTATTGAAATACACGTTTGGTGACCGCCTAATTTCACGTTTTGGACCTGTGAATTGGCCTCCAAGATCTCGTGATTTAACACCGCTAGACTACTTCCTGTGGGGCTATGTAAAGTCATTGGTCTATGCGGTAAAGCCACAAACGCTTGACCATTTGGAAGACAACATTCGCCGTATTATTGCCGATATACGGCCACAAATGTTGGAAAAAGTCATCGAAAATTGGACGTCCAGATTGGACTACATCCGCGCCAGCCGTGGCGGTCATATGCCAGAAATCATATTTAAAATGTAATGCCACAAGATTATCTTTCGGATAAATAAAATTCATGTCAATCGAATAATTCATCGTTGTTTTATTGCAACTTTAAGTTCTATACCTCTGTAAAAAACACCCTTTATAAAGTATCCTAAGTAAGATGGATAGGCTTAGAATAGCGAAAATTAAAAGAACTAGACATAAAAAATACCAAAAAAAAGTACCAAAAATAAAAAGTTTCTAGAATAAAAAGTATCAAAACTTAAAAGTTACCATAACTTAAAAGGTACCAAACATAAAAATGCACCAAAACTTAAAAGGTATCAAACATATACAGTATCTGAAGTAAGATACTCTAAAATACTAAGATTTTGCTTCACATCCAAAAATAAAAAGTACCTAAACCGAAAAGGTACCAGAAATATAAAGTACCCCATATCAGATAGATAATGGGAATTGAAAATAAAATAAAAAGTACCAGAAACAAGGTTTTGTGGCTTAACAAAATGAGATAAAAACTTAAATTGTCCTTCTTTTCCCATCCCTTAATTATGTTTCTTATTGCACTTCCCTTAAGTCTGGCTACACTGTGTAGCCATTAAATCAGTATTTATGTGGTAATTAACAGCAGAATATACTTTTTACCTGTTGTTTTTGTTTTATGCTCTTCCGTTAAAAAATTTATTTCCCCAACAAAAAATAACGTTTTGTCGTTGGTAAACGTGCATATGTGTGAAAGTGTGTGTAAAGTGTCGGAGAAAAATTATAACAAAAATTTATGATGTCTGGCATATTTTTTTAATGCCGCTGCTCCCTCTACCCCTTCCCCATGTTGTACTCTCTTTTGTTATGCTCGTAATATTATCATAAGTGTTAATTATGTGTGAGAAAAAGAGACAGAGAGAGAGAGAGAGAGAAAGATTTCGTACAAAAGAATGCAGATGTTAATTAGTCAGCCAGTCTCTACAATATAATCTGTACCCACAGCAACAAAAACAACAATGAGAGGAGCGGCAACAGCAAAAACAAAAAACTTTGCCTATAACCATCACAACAGATGAAAGTGTTAGCAGAGAGAGAGACACACAATGGATTATAAAGAGGACTTTTCAAAGATGAGTACGAGTGTGTAGTGTATGCATGTGGTAACAAAAGGAATTTTTCATTTTCATAAAGGCAAAATTAAGTTCCTTTTTCTTTTTGTTTTTTTTTTAGGAAAGAGAAACAGAAAGAAAAAAAAAGAGCAAAGTTTTGTTTAAAATTTATTTGAATTTCCTCCAAAAAAAAGGCACGACTTTAATGTATTATTTACAGTTACTTAGCTGTGGCTGTCACTCTCTTACAGTAATTAAAAGAATAAGTAAATAAATATCAAAGATTACAAAAGAAATTTTAATTTCTTAACACACAGTAAATACTTTGGCTCTTTAATAATGAAATTCTGTTTTAGCAACAGCTTCGTATTTAATATGTCCTTTAATTTGTTATACTCTCTCTCTCTCTTATTTAAACAAATGTTATTTCACCTTGAGAGATCTTCTCTTTCCCTTTGTTTACCTAATGAACATGAAAAAAATGCTCAAAAAATCATTTCAAAACAATAAGAAAAAGTAGTTGAGTGCTGTGCTCTCTCAAGAAAGAAGGAAAAAAGAACAACAGCATTTACATGCATGCACAACCACAATTGCAACTGCATTAATTAAGTTTTTCGAACAACAACAATGTCAAGTAAACAAACAAGTCACCTAAAATTACTACGACAATAACATCAAAGGTCCACTCATACCCTTTCGCACACACATTTTGCTTTCGTTTCATTTGAAACATTCGGTGTTGTTTGTCGGTTTTAGGCAAATAACAATGACGACAACGGCAACGACTATGACTAGTACAACAACAAATGCAAACCAATAAAACATGATTTGAAAATGAAACTGTTATTTACTCTCGTTTACTCACAGCAAACAGCACAGAAGAGCCATGTAGCCATGTACATACATAGCTCTCCCATACAAAAAATGAAAGAAAGAAAAAAACAATCTGTAACGGAAATAATAAACCGCAAAGAGAAAAGAGTATTGTTTGGCTGTATGCTTGTACGTCTGTATGCAATGGTTGTTAAATGCCTGGCTGGTTAAAATTTTTTTCTTGGTTTTTGGTTTTTGTGTCTTTTTTCCTCTCTTCTCTTCTCTTTGTGTTTTAATGATTTGGCCCAGTTTTCTAAAAATTGCTTGAATCCTTTACCTGTTAAAAGCAAAAACAACTACAATAACAACATTAAAATACTGTATGTCTACTTTTCTTAGGCCACCGTAACAGTTAGAACTACAACAACAACAGTTAGAAATAAATTAAAAATCATTTCAATTTCAAATTAAAAAACCAAGAGAGTAAAAGAGAGAGAAAGAACCTTAAAAAGGGGAGACACATAAACATGTTGAGACAAAATTCTTTGGGTATTTCAGGGCTGGCAAGTATGCAGCCCTCGTTAAGTATGTACAAGAGGATCGGAGGCGTTAAAGAGATAAGAATTAATGGCTGAACAGAATGCAACGTTGAAGCCGCCTTAGTCGTCTAGTATACAGTGTGAGCCTAACTCTCATATGTATCTCTAACGAAATATGCAAAAAAAAAACATTTTTTTCGACAATTTCCTTTCAGCAGTTTTGTGGTGAAACTCTCGAGAGTGAATTAAATTGCCATGAAAAGTTCCTCAAAAATCTGTTGTTCAGGGTCGACGTTTAAACTGTAATTCCCGCCACTCTTGGATAAAAATTAACGAACAGAATATGGATGGGTTTATTGGAGATGTCTGAGCTAGCTAGCTAGTGCCTAATAGACTACGGCGACTTAGGCAATTACTGTTCTAGAAATTTTTTGAACCTGTTCAGCAGTATTTATGCGTTTTAGCAAATCCAAACCAGCACAAAATGCAACATTTTAAGAAACTTGACTTGTTTCGATTCGCGTTTATCTCTAGAATCTCTCAGTCTATCAGCCTTCCTCTGTTTAGACAATCGAATTTGAAAGAGTTTGATTGTTTGTATAGATATCTGATCTATTGACTTGCCCTGGTATGCCCTGAGAAGTAAAAGATTTAAGACTTCACAGACTTAAGACTTTAAGACTCAAAACTTGTAGGCCCACAGGAAAAAGGAACATAAAACGGTTACTATTACTAGCGTTAAAAACCCTTAAGTTTTCATGGAATTCATTACAAGATTTGTAAACGAAAGGATATTAGATTTCTAAATAAAGAAATTTTCGAGATTACTCGTCCAAAAGGGCAGGTAGAGCAATACAATTTAATTTATTTGGCAAGAGAAGCTCATTTTGTATTTCTAAGAATAATGAGACCAAAAAATCTGAGCAATTTTATCAGAAATGTTGTCCAGTTTAGTGTCTAATGTGGCCTACCGTTCAACGAGTACGGATTAACTATTAAAGAGACTTCACCTAGCGAATGAACCTATGAGAGATTTGTGAAGGCCCGTTATTAGTTTTAAAGTTCATAGTTTTTTGATGAATGCATTCCTTTACATTACATACATACATAATTGGTCATTACAGCCCTTCAGTCAGGATTACTACCTAGTTTCTTACATCACTTATGTTGTGTGTGTTAATTTTATACATGAGTGGTGGGACCTACAGTTTTAAAGTCGACTACGAACGACAGATTTTTGAGAAACTTTTTCATGGCAATTTTTTATTTACTCTCAGAGTTTTTACCAGAAATCTGCTGAGAGAAAGTCGCCGAAGAAATACTTTTTGTATTTTGTTTTGATGTCTGGCCTGGGGCTCGAACCCTGGCTTAACGTCTAATAAACCAACACTCTACTACTACACTAGACTACGGCGACTTCATTCCTTTACATTTCAATTTCCAAAAAATGCAGTAGACCACAGAACGAATGTGTAATACATTCCCACAAAATGTTTAAAATCTTGAAAATTGGCTCTCCTATGGTTTTTTCTCTATTCCTACTACTCCCATGCATGAGATTTTAAAGCAAACACAGCTGGTTCTTGTTTTTTTTGGGATTTCGTTTACCATCTAACATTATACAACAAATATTACTTGTACTCTCTATCTCTTTCTCTCCCTCTCTCTCTCTCTAAGATTGCAATTTTCACTTTCTCTACATGGCCTGCATTATCTTAGTAAGCCATTGAGAGACAGTATGTTCTCATCCTATTTAAAAATTGAGCAACTAAGTGAGTGTTTGTTAAGCAAAACTTGTTATTTACGGGAGAATTTCTTCCCCCTATGCTGTGAGAATGCGTGTAACAGAGAGAGAGAGAGAACATGCCTTAATGTAACTGTAATCTGATATCTACTAAGAGCTTAGCATTTAAAGAACCAAAAAAAGAAAAAAGAAAAAAACGAAATCCATTTAAAAATTGTAACTTTAGATGCCCCTTAGAAAAGTAGGCTCATGTTTTATTATGTCAGGTCCTTTGTTTACAATATGTTGTTATTGCCGTTGTTGTTCTTGTTGTTGTTTGCTTGGTTTTATTGTGTGTTATTTGTTTACATTTCTTATGGAAAAATTTTAATTCAACATGAACGCACACACTCTCTCTCTCTCTCTCTCTCTGACTCTTGTTCTTTGTTTCTCATTTCAAATTGAATGCGTGTTAAGTATTGTTTGCCTGCATGAGAGTAGAGAGTGATAAACAAGAATTGAAATTCTACAAGGTAAACAACAACAACAGCAACAACAACAATGATAATGTGAAAAGCCATAATAATAACAGTACAATTGGACAATAGTTTTCGTAAATAATTGCCATGTACAACAGTGGTGGGCGAAATAATAGTGGCGCTTAAGGTTTAAGATTTGCTGGCAATCATTCCGTATGCAAGAGATTATTTTACAAATCGGTATTAAAACTCAGAAAAAAATAGTTTTCCTGTATAGTGGAAGATCAATTATACTCCTTGGAGCCAATAAAACATGACTTTAAACATTGGGGGTCTCATCATGCTGTCATCAGAACTTACATGATCCCTTGACTACATACACATAGCCACAAAAGTATACATACGGATAACAAATTTCAGAAATTTTTTAACCAATCCGTTTTTTTGAAAATATTTATAATTGTCTGACATCTTCCTTCGATTTTAAGACTGTCATCAGAACTTACGTGATCCCTTGACTACATGGATTGGCAGCAGTGTCCTAAAACACTGTGTTTACGACATCACACAGCCAAAGGCTGTGTCCACCTCAAATCCAATTCATTAGTATCAGGTCCTCCTGAAGAGGGTCTCATCATGCTGCCATAAGAACTTACATGATCCCTGGACTCCATATGTAGGCTGGTTGGTTGGTTTCTATGGCCTCATATAAATACTACGTATGCTCAGTAGTGTCCTAAAACACTGTGTTTACGACAGCACTCTAATAGCCAAAATCTGTGTGCAACTCAAATCCAATTCATTAGTATGAGGTCCTCCTGAAGGGGGTCTCATCATGGTGTCATCAGAACTTACATGATCCCTTGACTACATATGTTGGCTGGTTGGTTGGTTTCTATGGCCTCGTACAAATACTACGTGTGCTCCGTAGTGTCCTAAAACACTGTGTTTACGACAGCACTCTAATAGCTAAAAGCTGTATGCAACTCAAATCCAAATTCATTATGACAAATTATGACCCAAAGTTGTCGTTCAAAAACCAATCGTTAAAAATCCTACTGTGGTGGGTCTTAAGGACAGAACAGTCTCGAGTAATTGAACGCTTATATCCTTCTCTGCGTTACTGCTGCGAAAACGGTCATTAAACAGGAGTCTAATGTGTTCGGTAAAATCTTCAAGCGACCATCAGAGTGGTTACATTCCCCCTACTGTAAGCCATTAGCGTACTAGATTGCCTCATATCATATTGTCGAGATCCTACAGGATGCGGGATTCCTCACCTGCAAATTGCCAAACACTGGCGATCGCACCGACTCGGAGGTCGAATTGTTTCTCACACCACTTATGTTGAGTGTGTTAATTTTATACATGAGTGGTGGGACCTACAGTTTAAAGTCGACTCCGAACGACAGATTTTTGAGAAACTTTTTCATGGCAATTTTATTCACTCTCAGAGTCTTTGCCAGAAATCTGCTGAGAGGAAGTCGCCGAAGAAATACTTTTTGTACTTTGTCTTGATGCCTGGCCTGGGGCTCGAAACCTGGCTTTACGTCTAATAAACCAACACACTACCTACTAGACTACGGCGACTTCAGACTATACTTAACAGCCTTCTTTCTAGCTTTAGTGTCTCTCCCTCTCTAAAGACCTGGCCTTTACTATTTTCTTATACCGTCCGACAGTGTATGTATTTGCATTTGTGTAGACAGTCAAGCGGGCTGCTATTTCTTCCACCACAACTGTGTTATTTACAAGATTTCTTTGGTTTTAATTTCTGTTTTTGTATATCCTGTATCCTGTATTTTTATTCACTTTTTGGAATCCCTACTGTTTAATGTGTTTCTATTGTTTTGTTCTTTGTCACAGGGTTTATTCTCTTCCTCTTTACAGTTTTAGTTACCGTTACCGTTATATCCTGTGGTTATTACAATACGAGTATATGTGTTCGTCCCTCTCTCTCTCTCTCTCAAAAACTTTTTCTCTTTTGTTGTCAAATATTTCTGTATCCTGTTCGATACTTCTTAGTTAAACTCCGAATGAAATTAGTTTTTCCAGCTCCTTTACTACTTGCTCTTCTCTTTTCTTCTGTACTGTTCGTCAATTAGCAAAATGTTAAATAATTGAGTTGTAAAAAGGACGAAAAAGGAAGAAAAAAAAGGATCTTAATAATATTGTGACCGAGAAAAAAGAATCTGTAACAAAAGTTAATCAAAAGAAAATTGAGCAAGTAATTGATGGCAGGTCATCAGACAAGATAATTTCTGGTTTTACTTTACTTTCTGGTTTAGATATCGGAAAGAGGTCAAGGAATTGTTTGTTAATATCAGAAAAACGTTTTAGAATTTAAGAAAAAAAGTTGAAATTCAGAGCAAAAATAATTTTAAGAAACGAATGTCATCCATGCTTTCCTTAGGGAATATTTATTTTTTTTTCGCCGAGGAGGGGTAAATGTACCTAACCGCACCATAGAGGAAGTCGTCACATCCTCCGTGTGTGGGGCCCTCACCCATTAAATCCCCGCCTCGTCTCCTGCGGACTTGATTGTGCCCACTCCGGAACTACGGCGGTATTACTTCGGAATGGAGTACTTTTGGCTCTTTGGCCTCTTCATGTTTATATCCGCGTCCGGATTGCGAATCGAAAGTTGAGGAGTCATCTAAGCGTCTCCACTATTCCTTTCGTCTAAATCATCGTCCCGGTTACGCTTTGCACGTGTGACAGTATCATCTATGCCGACATGCTTACTCGTTCTGCAGCCTCAAGATCTCTCTTCTGCCGTCTCAGAATGCGCTCTACCTAATTCACTACCGAGGTTCAATTTTCACTACTCGCAGTCATAAACCCGACAATATTAGCGGCTGTGATTGTTCCAACTATTGACGTCAGTACAGAGCGATAGCTCTGCCAGCGTGCGCACTCGAAAACAGTGTGCTCTGCGTCATCAATTACCTCCCCTTCCTCGTAAAGACAGTAAGGGGAGGCGGCTTCCTTAGAGAATATAGCAGTCCAAGGTGTCTAAATATGGTAGTTTTTTAGCTTTGCCTAGTTATGTAGTTCCTAAAGATTAATTTTCAGTTAAAATTTCAGAAAATTTTCTAAACCTCAAGAGCCACCTGGAACCTATTACACTTCTAAGAGTGTCTTGTATTCTTTCCGAAAGGAATATGGAAGTCAAACACATCTTATTTGTGCAAATTGGATTCATAAGTTGATTAAGCTATTTGTAGAGATTAATCGCCAGTAGGCATTCCATTTAACTGTACCTTTTACATGCCAGAATAGGTGATATTAGGTTTAGGTCGTAGTGATAGCTTTGATCATGTCACAAAGCACACTTGAGCGCGCATAGCGGCCTGTTGTGATGCCACAGGTGAACGCAGTCCCTGTACTGACTAAGTTCCACCTAGACCTGCTGCAGCTCATCAGAAGCACGACTACCCCACGCTGCAAAAGCAGCCAGAAAGTTTGATGAACGAAGCTATATCCTTGATGTCAATAGATGATAGCTCCGTCAAGCTGACAAGAAACGGAGAGCCAAATAATCTATTCCTGCACCTAGCAAGTGACGGACACTGACAGAAGAAGCTGATCACAGTCTCTTCTTACTCAGCGGATCTACACCCGCGGCAGAAGTCGTTGAATGGCAGCCGCAGCCTTTCCGCGTGTCTGCCAATAACGCAATGGCCCGTAAGCATGGCCACTGTGGTCGGGATGATGTCACGATAGGTGATATAAATCGAGTAAAATTTTGATAAAATTTAAAAAGATGCGGTTATGGTCCTAATAGGCTATTGGAGCAAGGATTCCAAAACAGTTTTCGTTACGTTCGGGTAATCTTTGGAACCGGAAATATAGCCGACGAAGCTAACTTTTTTCTAAGACCATAAAAGGATCCTCTTAAAACAGGTAAAATTCGGTAAAAAAAAAAGTCAGAAATGCAAGGCATTGACCCAGAAACATGCAAGTCATCAAGCAAAATGAAATGCAACTTGCGAAAAATGCAAAATTTTTTTAGTCTATATGTACGTAAATGCCTATTAACTCAATGAGAATTATTAACATTTTTAAGTTCATTTACTCACAACTTAATTTTTTATTTAAGAAAATTTTGCTTTGTCGCCTATATCTCCGGTCCCAATTAATGCTCGACAGTAAGGTGAGCTCTTTTGGAATCCTTGATACCATGGCTATCCATTATACTAGATCCATTCCCCCCTACAAGTTCGTTTTTATCCGATTTAGCTCTATTTCTTACCCATTTTAAGGTAACAATTAGCTTCGTCGCCTATATCTCCGGCCTTAAGTAATGCCTGACCGTAAGGAAAGTCGTTTTCGAATCCTTAATACCATGACTATCCAGCCCACTAGGTTTACTTCCCCCCACAAATCCATTTTTATCCCATTTAGCCCCATTAGGTTAGGTTAGGTTAGATTAGAGGACGTGCACTTGTCAATTACGACAAGTACAGTACCCGGAATTGAGCCATTGTGCAACGTCCTTAAAGAGGGAAGGATAATAGAGCGATAAAAAGGAGAGGATGTAGGAAAGGGGTGAATGGGAAGTGGAGGAATTACACAGATGAGACACAACCAAAAGGGGGAGAGCGCGACTACATTGATGGAGCCCTAGCCCCTCTCAACCAGCATAAGCCACTAATGAATCTGTGGAGAGACTTGATGTCGGCTCTCGACACAGAATTCCAACTCTCAAAGAAGGCCCTGTCAAGGGTCCTCAACCTTAACCTACCAAGGGCTGGGTAGCTACGGAGGAGGTGTTCGATAGTCTCCAACTCCTCCTCATCGCAACATGCCCTGCAATAGTCCGGCTGGGATCTGTTCCAGATCCCCGTCAGTGACCTAATCTCGCAGTGCCCCGTGATAAAACCGATAACCAACCTTAAGCTGGCCTTATCCAAGCCCAGCAGCCAACCTGCTCTCTTACTGTCTACAGCAGGCCATAGACACCTAGAAACAAAACACCCCGATGCGTACCCCCAACGCCTCTGCTCTTCCTCCCTGACCCATCCATTGACGAGGCCGTAGAGGTGAGAGACTGGGGGGTCAGGACCAACTATCAAATCTCCCTCAGAAAGCGAACCTAACCTAGCGAGGGCATCCACCGTCTCATTGCCCAGTATTCCGCTATGACCCGGAACCCAGCATAGCCCCATTTATACAAAGCACTTTTATTTTGCTCACTTGAAGAAAACAATTAGCTTCAATACCTTTATCTCCGGTCCTAAGTAACGCCGGACCGTAAGGGATCCTGTTTTGATATCCTTAATCTAATAGCAGTTCACTAGGTCTGAAAACTGCAACTTCTTAAATTTATGGAGGGCCCTTTTTATGCTCGTATAAAAAAGTTAAATTGATGGGTTATATCTCTGGTACCAAAGGTTACCGGAGCTCAATGAAAACTGGAATCGTTGACCTAATAGCTATCCAGCCCATTAGGTCCGTAAACAGCACATTCAGTCCACAATTTCTGAGTCCAAATATCAACTCTGCGATAGTTTAAAGTTATGAGATGAGTCTCATCTTATGCTCTTTCCTCAATCAAATTCATATTCCTTACAAACGCATTAAACTAGAGTAGCTGAGCTGAACTCTGAAAAATCCAGCGTCCATAGTCAGGATTTCACAAACTACAACCATCACCTCTATTTAGCATGGTTTGCGGTTTTATTACAGTCACGAGTTCTTTTTGTAACCAACTGGTATAGATTTAATTGAGGGAAACTTATTTGCAGCACCGAAATTGACTTTCAACCAAATTTCAGGTTCACACGAAACAACACGTCTTGGTGGGCGAAAGGAATTGATTGTGTCTTCCAATACTGCTATGGACCATGGCAGACTTAATTGTTTCTCTCCTGGCACCGGTATAATGAGATGAGCTCAGTTGAGGAATAAAGAATGCCATGACGTAGATGTTGGAGTTGTAGGAGCCAAAGCTGGTTATTGCAGTTTCAGTTCTACTTCCGCCTAGCACTGCTCCAATTAGAGGTGGTCAGTTGAGGAATAAAAAATGCCATGAAATAGATGTTGGACTTGTAGGTGCAAAAGCTGGTTATTGCAGTTTCAGTTCTGGTCTCCGCCTGGCATTGTTAGAATTAGAGGAGCTCAGTGGAAGAGCTAAAATCCCATCAAGCAGATAGGAGGTTAGGTTAGGTTAGAGGACGTCTACTTGTCAATTAACACAAGTACAGTACCCAGAGGTCGAATTGACCCATTGACGTTGTACCTAGTTTCTCACACCACTTATGTTGTGTGTGTTAATTTTATACATGAGTGGTGGGACCTACAGTTTAAAGTCGACTCCGAACGGCAGATTTTTGAGAAACTTTTTCATGGCATGTTTATTTACGCTCAGAGTTTTTGTCAGAAATCTTGAGAGAGGAAGTCGCCTAAGAAATATTTCTTGTATTTTGTCATGATGTCTGGCCTGGGGCTCGAACCCTGGCTTTACGCCTAATAAGACAACACACTACCTACTAGACCACGGCGACTTGGCATGCATACGTACCAAATTCAACTGATCCAGGATTTGATGGTAAACTACATATCGGCTCTGGAACAGGTGACGAAGTGATCCTAATTTTCAACAAAAAAAATATTTTCAGCGATCAGACCCATTTCTGCTTGAATAAACAAAATTGTTGAATTTGGGGACGATACCAATCCACATGAGGTTCAAGAGAGTCGAATATATTGTGGAACAGTTAGTGTTTGTTGTGAATTATGGGCTGCCACATCCTTGTTTCTTTTACTACGACATTAGTCACGCGGTCTCTGACTATGGTTGCGTTCTCTTGGAGGAAGGAAATTGTGGCATGAAAAATTCCTGGGGCATATTAAGAAACACTATTGAAGTGTTGGAAATGCCAACAACCCGAAATTGCAGAGAAATGTTCACAAACAAGAGGACCTCATGGAACCAAAATGGAAGTTTGAAGTCCTTTTTAACTGTCCCGGTTAGCTTGTCTTTTTACAAAGGATAGGGAAACAGTAATAAAAACTTTTTTTATCCCTTGTGTAGACAAGTTGCAATTACAAAAGGCTTTTAACACTCTGCTCTCTTCCTCCCTTCTAAAACAAGCCAAAAAGACAGAGTATGAAAGCATAAAATATGCTCTGTACTCCTCCTGTATATCCTTTACATATCCTTTACCAAAAACACAATTTAATAATAATAATGATCCTCGTATTCAAATCAAAAAAAAAAAAACGTGTCACCAACAAAATACTCACGCCCGCCCTTATAAATTTAAAGTGACTGCCCTTCGCTTCACTCCTTTAGTGTGTGTGTGTGTGTTATGATGGGCTTCCTTTGGTCGTCATGTTTTTCATGTTTGTTGTCATTGTCTCGGGATGTTTTTTTTCCTTTTCTTCTTGTTCTTCTTTTTTTATTATTTTTTATTATTTATCCAATAAAGGATGTTTTTTTTTTTTTTTTTTTTTTTTTTTTTTTTTTTTTTTTTTTTTTGTGGACATTTTGTATGGCTTGTGTCTCCCCCTTTCATTTTGTCCGCTCTTGTTGCCTGTTAATGGTTATTTGTGTGAGTGTCCTTTCGTTTCACGTCCTTTTTTCCCTTGTTTTTCGCTTTTTTTTGGCAAATCCTGTGTACATGTCCTGTGTTTTGTTAAGTTAAGTGTTGACACATAAAATACGTTCTCTTCTCTTCTGTTTTTGTTCTTGTACTTCTTTTGAAATGGCTTTTGTTGTAAAAATAATGACCCTCATCATCACTATTAAATGGGATTGTTGTTGTTGTTTCTGCGTCGTTTTATTGCTTACTGATGGCCACTGTTGCTGCTTGTACTGGCAATGCCACTGCCACTGCCAGTGCAGTCGACAAGTGGAAAAAAAAGGATTCCACAGCATATTGTGTGTGTAAAATTTTTATTACAACACCATCTGATGGCAAACAGGAGTTCGTTGAACTCTGATGCTCTTGGTTTTTCCCTTCTCAGGATTTGTTTTGTTTTTTGCAATAAAATTTCGTGGTCAAAATCGGATTAGATGTGTGGTAGATTTCATTAAGAGAAGTTAAAAAATGAGGCCTAAAAAGGGACATGAACAACAAGTACAATAAAAACAACACAAAGTGTTGCAAACACTGTGACATTGTTGACCGTGTTAGGATAAATTAGGTTAGGGCGGAGTGGTAGCTTTATTAACAACAGAACTCACTTGAGCTCATGTAACATTTCGCTGCGAAACGAACTCAACTGACAATTGAACTCAAATAACCTTATGATGCGGTCTTCTTGGGGACGATTGCTGTAGACTGTCTAATGGTGAAGGTATAGCACTGGCCATTATATGCTCACCTAGCAGCAACTCGTTTCCTTGCCGTTCGCATCTTGAGTTTAAATCAAATGTCCACAAACACTACTCCCTCTTTCCACCTTCCTATAACCTATTTTCCTAAACCTGCACAATGCACTGCATGAGTAGGGGCCATCCCCTGAGTGCTGGTTTTACTAAAAAAAAAAAAGTATTAATCGGTCTGGATAATCTCATTGCTCACGACTCCCACAGAATCATGCTGGAAACCAGCCTGAAAGTTCATTAGTTTGGTGATCAGCCTGAATCGGGGTTCACACTTAAAGCATGACTTCCACAGCACCAGAAGCGGAATTCGAGGCAGGGACCTGGACGAAAGGAATAGTGGAGACACTTAGATGTCTCTTCAACTTTCGACACGCAGTCCGGACGCGGATATGAACACGCAGGGGCCAAAGGGACTCCACTCCGAAGTAATACCACCGTAGTTCCGGAGTGAGCACAACAAGTCCACGAGGCTAGGGGGGATTTAGTGGGTGAGGGCTCCACCCACGGGGGACGTGACGACTTCCTCTATGCTGCGGTTAGGTACATTTACCCCTCCTCGGCGTGAAAAAAAATGGCATCATGTTGAAAATCCGCCCGAAAGTTTGGTCATCGATTTGATATCGAGAGCGAGTGCAACAAATAGAGAAAGTGGTCAATACTGTCAACCAATTTATCCTCAAATTCCCCTCATTCCTTTAAGCTGCCATTAAAACTGAAAACCAGTTTCTTTTCCAAATGAAATCTCCTTAACACCTCGTCCATCTCAATAATCTCGTAATACACTGGCACTTAATACACACACAATCCAAGTACTTTAAATTGAAATAGAGGGTATGCTGGTCAGTACGCCTCCCCCTTTTTAAGGCTCTAAAAAATCATAAACCGCACGTAACAAGGATTATGAATTTATGAACGAATTGTTTCTTTATTCTCGCGGGATTCCAAATGAAACAAAAGCTTTGGCCGCAGGAATACACAACTAAACTACGGAAGAATACCAGGAAAAATGAAAGGAAAACCTTGTGGAAAAAGTAAATGAAAAATGAGAGTGAAAAACGAAAAGGATAAAGATTGTTGTGGTGGAGGTGGAGGTGAAGGTGCAAGAATATATTGTTTAGGAAAATGGCCTTAAACTAGGAGGAACAAAGTACAAAAAAATAGATTCCATCTCTTGAATAAGGCGGACTTATTAAAGAAATATTGGCTCACAATTCCTTTGGATTCCGGATTCATTTTTGCCCTAACTGTACGGGCAATTCAGTACTCTTCTTGGATCTGCAGGCAAAGTTGCAATTCGTTTGACAGCAAGCCTGAAGTCGCCGTAGTCTAGTAGGTAGTGTGTTAGCTTACTAGACGTAAAGCCAGGGTTCGAGCCCCAGGCCAGACATCAAGACAAAATACAAAAAGTATTTCTTCGGCGACTTCCTCTCAGCAGATTTCAGGCCAAAACTCTGAGAGTAAATAAAAATTGCCATGAAAAAGTTTCTCAAAAATCTGTCGTTCACAGTCGACTTTAAAGTGTAGGTCCCCCGCCACTCATGTATAAAAATTAACACACACAACATAAGTGGCGTGAGAAACTAGGACGTTGTGCAATGGGTCAATTCGACCTCCGGATACTGTACTTGTCTTAATTGACAAGTACACGTCCTCTAACCTAACCTAACCTAACCTAAGCCTGACATTTTCTCTTCTTCAGACTTAGGTGCAATCTCTCTTAGGTTTGGAGATCCAAAAGTTTCAAATTGATGTTATGAAAACCCGCAGGAGAAACATAGAAATTGGAGGGGAAAGTTAATTTACAACTAAAGGGTGTTTTTTATAGACGTATAGAACTTTAAGTTGCAATAAAACAACGATGGATTATTCGATTGACATGAATTTTATTTATCCGAAAGATAATCTTGTGGCATTACATTTTAAATATGATTTCTGGCATATGACCGCCACGGCTGGCGCGGATGTAGTCCAATCTGGACGTCCAATTTTCGATGACTTTTTCCAACATTTGTGGCCGTATATCGGCAATAATACGGCGAATGTTGTCTTCCAAATGGTCAAGCGTTTGTGGCTTTACCGCATAGACCAATGACTTTACATAGCCCCACAGAAAGTAGTCTAGCGGTGTTAAATCACAAGTTCTTCGAGGCCAATTCACAGGTCCAAAACGTGAAATTAGGCGGTCACCAAACGTGTCTTTCAATAAATCTATTGTGGCACGAGCTGTGTGACATGTTGCGCCGTCTTGTTGAAACCACATCTCCTGGACATCATGGTTATTCAATTCAGGAATGAAAAAGTTAGTAATCATGGCTCTATACCGATCACCAAAATTCGCTTATGAAAATCGGGAACAACGGTAATCTCGTTTTGGGCCCATTCGACGAATCTACGCCTTACTTGATGATCGTTTGGCTTCAAATCTTGCACGAGTTGGATTTTGTAAGCACGCCAACCAAGATCCTTCCTCAAAATCTTCCATAAAGTGGATGGCCACAGATCCAATTCCTGTGCTCGATGGCGGATGGACTCATTCGGGTCTTCCTCAATGCTATGCTCTACAGCAGCAATAGCTTCTTCTGTACGCACCGTACAGCATCTCTGGGGATGCGAGTTATCAATAAGAGTAAACGTGGTGCGAAAACGTTCCATGGTTAATCGAATTAACTGCTCTGATGGACGATTTTGTCGACGATAAAATGGACGTAGTGCGCGATACGTTTTCCGCACAGAACCATTATTTTCGAAATAAAATTGCACTATTTGCAAGCGTTGTTGAGGCATGAGTCTATTCATGATGAATTGCCAAAGCAAACTGAGAATAAATCACTTGACAGCTGTTAAATCGGTCGCCATCTTAAAAAGTAATGCCAACTTAAAGTTCTATACCTCAATAAAAAACACCCTTTACAAGTCAAAAGGTTCCTAATCCT
Organism: Sarcophaga carnaria; assembly: GCA_958299815.1. NCBI lineage: Eukaryota > Metazoa > Arthropoda > Insecta > Diptera > Sarcophagidae > Sarcophaga > Sarcophaga carnaria. The sequence continues at coordinate 9,238,812 of OY283149.1, read as the reverse complement.
TAGCAGAGGAATCAAGTTTAAGCTAAGTAAAGTTAAGTAAAGTGCACTAAAGCCTCTCAATCCTTTCGCGACGGATGCCGTGTTTATACGACAATCACTTGGTCCCTCACAGCGCCTATTACTATGTTCAGATATGAACTTTTATTGAGTCAATATTCGATTAATTGAGTACAATATTTTAAGTGTTCAGGCATATTGTACGCAGTTCAGTTTATTCAATATTCATTTGACAGTTGGTAAACAAAACAGCTGGTTGCTTCAACAACATTGATTTTATTTTGGTCGCCATTTTTTGTTTGTCGTTTGTTTGACATTTGAGTTGTCGAATATCAACAAATATTGTTCGGTTAATTGTAATATGTTCACTAAACACACTTATGACAGTGTTGTATTTTAAGTTTTACTCAATATTATAACAATTTGCGTATTTATTGCGCAATTATTAATTGAAACTTTATATGAAGTATTGAGTTCAATAGTGGCGTTTATTGCGATTTACGCAATCAAGGTGCATATCTGAACACCGTCTAACGTCAGTTACTTATTGGTCCATAGAGGCTGATATAGACATATACATGGCAGTCATTTCCTTTATTTACGTTTTCGCGAACGACGGCCACGATGTAAGGTCTGTCTCGCCGTCGTGATATGTTTCAAAGTGTGGTACAAGTACACCGTCGAGAAAGGTTAATGCCAGAGATTTGGTAAACGAGAGAGTCCATCAAGTCCATGATTGAATAGATGCTTATGGTAGACAATACAAATGGAATGGAAATGGAGTCCAATAACAGCCGGATAGACAATACAAGGGAAGTGATGCTGTTGCTTCTCAATAACCTGAAACGCTGTGGGAGAAGTTCATTCAATCTTTTAACGAAGCACTAGGAATAGCAGAGAATATTCGCAAGGCTGTCACCACAGCATAGACTGTTTAAGGAAGTTTGTGTAAAAGACGAAGATGACTACAGACTTCGAAGCAATACTGTATGGCAGTTAAGTGGAATGTAATACTGATCATGAAGACAACCTTTTAGTTAGGTTTACAACCGAGCTTCTTACATCACTCACGTTGTATGTATTAATTTGATCACTCAGTGGCCGTGACCTGCAGCTTACAGGCGACTGACTCCAAACGACAGATTTTTGAGAAACTTTTCATGACAATACTCACATAGTTTTAGGCAGAAGGCTGCTAGAGAAGAATTCCCCAAAAAAATATTTTTTTCAATATGTCTGGAATGGGGTTTAAGCCCTATCTACTAGACTACTGCGTTCGTTATGATCTGCAAACATCCAACATGCAATAATACGTGACAATGAGTACGTCATGTGTTGTATTCCAAGGGAAATGTCAGTTTCATTTCTTGTTTATGGAACATACTGTCTAATGGTGAAGGTATAGCACTGGCCATTATATAGTCACCTAGCAGCAACTCGTTTCCTTGCCGTTCGCATCTTGAGTTTAAATCAAATGTCCACAAACACTACTCCCTCTTTCCACCTTCCTATAACCTATTTTCCTAAACCTGCACAATGCACTGCATGAGTAGGGGCCATCCCCTGAGTGCTGGTTTTACAAAAAAAAACTTTCGGTTTAAAAAAAAGTGATGGGATGGGGATTCAAAAGGACCTTCAAAGTTTCTTTATTTTCTTGTCAACTGTGCATAATGCATCATAGATTACTTATCAAAACCATTTTATTGCCATAGAATACCAGCTACCAACTTGTGGAACCCTTTTTTTGCTCCAACATCCCCCATCCATCTTCCATCTTGCCATTGTGTGTTTCATTAATTTTTCATTTCCCCATTAATTTTATTTTAAAATTTAATTTTCCTTCCCCTGGTTTGTTTTTCTTTTGTGTTTAAACTGTCAAAATTCATTCACATGGCATGTCATACTTTTAAATCATGTCACACATATACTGTCCCCATCCTCCGAGCGTCGCTAACTACCCGTAAAAGGGATACCAGCAGTCATCATTATTCTCCCTATCAATGTCACCATCATCGGTGTTTTCCTTGCAAAAAATTATTCTCCGCACACAAACGTTTAAGAAAAAAAAACTTTCCATTTCAATTGAAAATTTCTCTTTGGATTCAGTGAAGCAGGGTATTCCATCATTATTCTCCCACGTCCCACCAAAGTACACACATACGTGAGCAGCAGCGTATTAAAGTTTGGTAAGCCGGTTCCAGAACCAGAGAGAGAGACAGAGAGAGAGTAGCCAACAATATGGAATTGTATTGCCATGATTAATGACAATGATTTCATTTCATTTTCATTCATTTTCCCTTTCTTCCCCTTTTTTTGTTAAGGCAACCAGCCGAAGTGAGTCGAAGTGAGTAAGTGAATGGCGGCGTGTGTTGCTCCGTTTATGCTTTGCCAGGATATGCCGGAAAAAGGCAGGAGGCTGGTTGGATTTTCGTTTGTACAAAAAGAATTTCATTTTCATGTCGTGAGTAAAGTTTTTCAAGGTTTTAAAAAGTTAAGCTTCTCTGATAAATTGATTTTTAATAATTCACCAACTCTTCTAACGAAAAACGTTTGTCTCTCTCCCTCTCTTTCTCTCTCTTCCTTTAAAATTCAACAAAAATGTCAGAAAAGCCTTACGAGACATAAAGGGAAAGATTAAGCACAGAGGGGGGGGAGTATATATTGTAAACAAAACTGTAATTTGTTCTCTGGTTGTTGCTGTAAAAGAATTTACAATTCAAGGTTAAAGACTGAAAAAATATGGAAATTGAGAGTTTAGGTATCCGTTATCATACTATAGAGTCTTCCAACAGGGACTTCAGAACCAAGCCAACTTGTTCAAGCTCAATCGTTCAAATAAGTTACCACTTATTCGGTCTGTATTGTCAAATCACCACAGGCGGCCTAAGGAATCAACAAGACACGAGTGGAAATAATTAAATTTGGAGGCGACATACCACACGTTTTGCTCACTTTGCGATCGCTACAATCGCCCTAACGAGAGGACTGTGATGGATAAATTAAAGTCCATTGGTTCAAAAAACAATCGAACAACACATATGTACGTCAAGATCTGCCGAAAACATTACCGGAATCCGTGACAGTGTGCAGGAGAATCTAATACTATGTACAGACATGCACTTTTATTGAGTCCAATATTCGCTTTATTGAGTACAATATTTGAAGTGTTCGGACATAATAATTTAAGCAGTTCAGCTGCTTATTCAATATTCATTTGACAGCTGGTAAACAGAACAGCTGATCGTTCCAACAACATTGTTTTTTGTCGTTGTTGAAAGTGTTCAGATAATTGTAATATGCGCACTGAACATATGTGCTTATGACAGTGCTGTGTTTTAAGTTTTACTCAATATTATAACAATTTGCGTATTTATTGCGCAATTATTAATTGAAACTTTATATTAAATATTGAGCTCAATAATGGCGTTTATTGCGATTTACGCAATGAAGGTGCATATCTGAACACCGTATAAGGCAGTGATTTTTGCTGCGCTCACATAAAAGCGCAGCTTTTCGTAAAGCGAAATTCGGTAAATTTTAAGTCCTGACTTGGGCATGCATACGTACAAAATTCAACTGACCCAGGAATTGATGGTAAACTACCATAGACAACGACGTGTGTTAGCTTAATGGTCTTTGGAGTAGTTGCTAGCTTGATCCTAATTTTCAATGAAAAACCATCTTCAGCGATCAGACCCATTTCTAGATGACCCATTTCTACGTGAATAAACAAAATTGTCGAATTTGGGGACGATACCAATACCGATAGATGTAGGAATGACAATCGAAAATTCTATCAAAGGGTTAAGCGTCTAACCGAGGGCTATAAGCCCGGATCGTCTTCCTGCAAAGATGAGAAACGAAACTTGGTAACAGATCCCAAGGGGGTGCTGATGTTGTGGAGGAAACACTTCCCTACTCTGTTACAAGCTGATGACGACACCAATACCGCCTTTAGAAATGATGTTCCGATCCTGATCGATGGCGACGGCGTGGAGATTCCGCCGCCTAGCCATAAAGAGGTCAAAGTCGCGATTATGCGTCTTAAAAACAATAAAGCGGCAGGTCCTGACGGTCTCCCATTGTTTAAGACCGGATGTAATGAGTTGGTAGGGCGCATGCACCAGCTTATTTACAAAATATGGCTAGAGGAAAGTATGCCCAACGATTGGAACCTCAGTGTCCTCTGTCCTGTCCTGAAAAAGGCAGACTCTACTATATGCGCCAACTATAGGGGTATAAGCCTTCTCCCTATCGCAAATAAGGTTCTTACAGGCGTATTGTGTGAACGACTGAAACCACTACACTCGTCAATACACTGATTGGACCTTATCAGTGCGGCTTCAGACCTGGCATGTCCACCATCGACCAGATCTTCATACTACGCCAAATCCTGGAAAAGACCCACGAAAAACAAGTCGACACATACCATCCTTTTGTCGACTATAAGGCAGCCTTCGATAGCACCATAAGGGATCGTTTTTTGTCTGAGCTCGGTATACCTGCGAAGCTGATAAGGCTATGCAGAAATAGGTTGAGCAATTGCTGCAGCTCCGTCAAGGTAGGAATGGACCTCTCCGAACCTTTTGATACCGTGCGAGGTTTCAGACAAGGCGACCCCTTATCAGGCGACCTCTTCAACTTCGTCATGGAGAGTGTTCTGCGAAAGGCGGGCGTGCATCGCAACGGTACTATTTTTCAAAAAAGTGTCCAGTTGCTTGTGTACGCTGACGACATTGACATCATTGGGCGTGCCAAGCGAGATGTTACTGCTGCCCTTAGTGCTATTGAACTGGAGTCTGCTGGGTTTGGCAGTAAATGAGGGCAAAACAAAGAATATGTTATCGACCTTTAGTCAGGATTACAACCTAGTTTGTCACACCACTCATGTTGTGTCTGTAAAGTTTTATATCTGGCGGACCTACAATTTAACGTCGACTCTGAAGAACAGCTGTGGTTGAAGTGGAGCAGTTTCATAAACATTAACTCGGGTCTAAGTCTTGCCTTTGTTTTTCAATCCAAATTTTTCTCTCTCTCTTCCTCTGGCAGACTTAATCCAATATTAAAACCTTTTTTAATTGAATTGTTGCAATGAAATGTTATGCGCCTTAATGGGTTTCATTTAGGCTGACTTTGACAGCATTCTGGGCATACAAATATGCGGGATTGGAATGATTGAAAAGCTTATCATGGAAGCACACACATGAAAACGAAATTATCATAATTTAATTAATAGAAATGAATAGTTCTGTGTAAGGCAAACTCAAAAGGCAACATAGGACAAAAGATTATTGTTCTCGAATTTTTTTTGTCGTTTTTGCCTCCAAGAAACTTTTTCAATAGAGCAGCTGAAGGAAGGCAGAAATGTTTCCCTTGCGCTTTGTTTACACTATGTGTAGAGAGAGAGAGAGAGAGAGAGAGAGAGAGAGAGAGAGAGAGAGCGCGTTAATTAAGTTATAAAGTGATGACAACTGATGTTAGATATTTAATACAATTAGAGGGCCCTTCCCCTTACCTTACTTCAAGAAAGAAGGAAAACAAAATTTTGACATAAGAAATCCTGTTAGAAACCAAATTAGAGCAGCAAAATGAAAGGAAAAAAATTATAAAGTTAAGCTGATAATAATAATGCCGCCAATACAGTGGGGGAAGCAGATCTATAATAACAGGCCACACGTGTGTAACATATATCCCCCCTACTCCCCTGTACCGTTGAATTAAATTAGTTTTCGGCTTAGAAAACTAAGGCAAATGGTGGAAAAAAGTAACAATTTATGCCTCAACATATGCCAGAGAACACATACATACTTATTATCCAACGCTGTCATTGTGTTTTGCCTATGGGTGAGTAATTCATATCACACACGCACTCACTTATACACACACACACTACAACAAAACAATATTGAATTTGACTTCGAGATTTAGAGAAAATGACTGACAACATTGGCCCGGAAGACGGAAACCTAGCAAATGTTGTAAACACATATAGGCATACACGTAAACACCCAGACACACACAAATATGATTCAAAAAAGGGAATCCTTAAACAGTCATTATACTCTCGTGCATAACTACAATACTCTCCTCTCTTGGCATGTAAAGGGTGTTTTTTATAGAGGTATAGAACTTTAAGTTGCAATAAAACAACAATGGATTATTCGATTGACATGAATTTTATTTATCCGAAAGATAATCTTGTGGCATTACATTTTAAATATGATTTCTGGCATATGACCGACACGGCTGGCGCGGATTTAGTCCAATCTGGACGTCCAATTTTCCATGACTTTTTCCAACATTTGTGGCCGTATATCGGCAATAATACGGCGAATGTTGTCTTCCAAATGGTCAAGCGTTTGTGGCTTTACCGCATAGACCAATGACTTTACATAGCCGCACAGAAAGTAGTCTAGCGGTGTTAAATCACAACAAGATCTTGGAGGCCAATTCACAGGTCCAAAACGTGAAATTAGGCGGTCACCAAACGTGTCTTTCAATAAATCTATTGTGGCACGAGCTGTGTGACATGTTGCGCCGTCTTGTTGAAACCACATCTCCTGGACATCATGGTTATTCAATTCAGGAATGAAAAAGTTAGTAATCATGGCTCTATACCGATCACCATTGACTGTAACGTTCTGGCCACCATCGTTTTTGAAAAAGTACGCACCAATGATTCCACCAGCCCATAAAGCGCACCAAACAGTCAGTTTTTCTGGATGTAACGGTGTTTCCGCATACACTTGAGGATTACCTTCACTCCAAATGCGGCAGTTTTATTTGTTGACGTAGCCATTCAAGCAGAAGTGCGCTTCATCGCTAAACAAAATTCGCTTATGAAAATCGGGAACAACGGTAATCTCGTTTTGGGCCCATTCGACGAATCTACGCCTTACTTGATGATCGTTTGGCTTCAAATCTTGCACGAGTTGGATTTTGTAAGCACGCAAACCAAGATCCTTCCGCAAAATCTTCCATAAAGTGGATAGACACAGATCCAATTCCTGTGCTCGATGCCGGATGGACTCATTCGGGTCTTCCTCAATGCTACGCTCTACAGCAGCAATAGCTTCTTCTGTACGCACCGTACAGCGTCTCTGGGGATGCGAGTTATCAATAAGAGTAAACGTGATGCGAAAACGTTCGATGGTTAATCGAATTAACTGCTCTGATGGCCGATTTTCTCGACGATAAAATGGACGTAGTGCGCGATACGTTTTCCGCACAGAACCATTATTTTCGAAATAAAATTGCACCGTTTGCAAGCGTTGTTCAGGCGTGAGTCTATTCATGATGAATTGCCAAACCAAACTGAGAATAAATCACTTGACAGCTGTTAAATCGGTCGCCATCTTGAAAAGTAATGCCAACTTAAAGTTCTATACCTCTATAAAAAACACCCTTTAGTTTTCCTTACACATCCTCTCTTATAAGTATTCCTTTACTCACACTCTCACACATTGTGTCAATGTGTCGTCGTCATCATCATCGTAATGTATTGTCAATGTATTGTTTTGTTGTTTACTGTTGTTTTCTTGTTATTGTGGAGGCCTATTTTGTTGTTATTACTACCACTGCTGCTGCTGGTTGATTGTCAATTTTGAGAAATTTCGAATGAATCTGTCAAAATGTGTAAGTGAAACTATTCAAAATATGTTCAATTAACGAGACAATAAATAACAGCAACAATAACAATATAATTGGGAGTATAAGTGAGAGTGAGTGAGTGAATGAATGAATATCTCGCATGTCATCCATCTCCTTCTTGTAAGTGATACTTTAATGGCGTCTTTTGTGAAATTGTTTACATGTTCAGTTCTACTTCGTATCTCGCATGACCCAATTATGGCATTAAATTTCATTTAAATTTCTTGAGAGAGAGAGAGTGAGGGAAATTTGTTTTATTTTGGCTTTAATTTGGTTGTAAAAAGGAGTCACTTCTCATTAAAACAGTAACCCACGATTCCCTAAGCTTTTGAACGCCGCAATCAAATACTTAGAAGTTGCTGTAGTCTAGTAGGTAGTGTGTTGGCTTATTAGACGTAAAGCAAGGGTTCGAGCCCCAGGCCAGACATCAAAGACAAAATACAAAAAGTATTCCTTCAGGCGACTTCCTCTCAGCAGATTTCTGGCAAAAACTCCTGAGAGTAAATAAAAAATTGCCATGAAAAGTTTCTCAAAAATCTGTCGTTCGGAGTCGACGTTAAACTGTAGGTCCTGCCACTCACGTATAAAATTAACGCACACAACATAAGTGGCGTGAGAAACTAGATCGTAATCGTTGCTTTTTTACTCTCCCCCAAAGGTTAGCTGACCATCTCGATTCTTTCGTGTTTTATTTTATACGAGTGCCCTACAGTTCAGAGGAAGACGTCATTGGTTTATGGCTGACAGAACATTTGAAGATCTCGGCAAGTGGTTAACGTGCCACTAAAGGAACTGGCCGCTTTCATCCGCAGCTCAGTGTTTCAAACCCACCACAAATGATTCATGACAGGAGGGCATACCTCACATAGGGTGACACAATGAGCCATATGGGCCAACGAGTGAACTTGCCTGTTAAAGGTAACCAAACCAAACCTAACAGGATCTAAAGAAGCCCCAATTAGTGTAGAACCTGACTAGCTGGTCATCTCGATTCTTTTGTGTTTTATTTTATACGAGTGCCCTGCAGTTCAGAGGAAGACGTCATAGATTGTTGGGTGGCAGGACAGAACATGTGAAGATCTCGGCAAGGTGGTTAACGCGCCACTAAGGAAACTGGCCGGTTTCATCCGCAGCTCAGTGTGTCAAACCCACCACCACAAACGATTCATGACAAGGGGGCATACCTCACATAGGGTGACACAATGGGCCATATGGGCCACCAAGTGAACTTGCCTGTTAAAGGTAACCAAACCAAACCTAACAGCATCTAAAGAAGCCCCAATTACTGTGGAACCTGGCTAGCTGGCCAACTCAATTCTTTTGTGTTTTATTTTATACGAGTGCCCTGCAGTTCAGAGGAAGACGTCATTGGTTTTTGGCTAGCAGAACGTTTGAAGATCTCGGCAAGGCGGTTAACGTGCCACTAAAGGAACTAGCCGGTTTCATCCGGAGCTCAGTGTTTTAAATCCACCACAAACGATTCATGACAAGGGGGCTTACCTCACATAGGGTGACACAATGGCGCATATGCGCCAACGAGTGAACTTGCCTGTGAGAGGTAAGCTACTCGCTAAGCGAATCTAACCCATTCTACCTTAACCTAACCTAACCTACATACATACATAATTGGTCATTACTACCCTTCAGTCAGTATTACGACCTAGTTTCTCACACCACTTATGTTGTGTGTTTTAATTTTATACATGAGTGGTGGGACCTACAGTTTAAAGTCGACTCCGAACGACAGATTTTTGAGAAACTTTTCATGGCAATTTTTATTTACTCTCAGAGTTTTTGCCAGAAATCTGCTGCTAACCTAAACTAAAAGCATCCAATTAGTGTGCGACTGATGTCAGGCAGTTTAATACTCCTACAAACACCGCTTAAGTATTACGCCAGTAAGCCATCCAGAGTACTGTACTCAAAACGTCATATACCTTGCACTCCTGCTGTCACTGTATGTTTATTTTTTGCCTTCAATATACCTCTGTTCCGCTGTGAACTATAGTTGTAGATGTAGCCTTCATTGTATGGTTCTTTCAACGGAGGCTTTCAAACTTTGGCATTTGATAAGGGCCATCTTGCTGAGGCTAAATCTGTCAAGTTAACTGTCAGTTATTCAGTCTGTTTGAAGGATAAAGCATTTGATAAAAGGTGTGCAAATAATAATATTTTTTCATCAAAATGGACATTCCGTTCGAGCAACGTATCATGCGGAAAATCCTCGTCAGCTATTGTCGTATTTGGGACGATACCAATTCACATGAGATCGAAGACCACCTAATGCATTTCGAAAAAATTGACTTCGCTTGGTGGGAATTTTGTACTGACACTGGTCCATCTTTCTTTTACGACGACATCGGCAAGACCACCCCTGTCAATGGTAACCACGATAGTTCGATAATTGCCAACTTCTGGACCAACTTCCGGCCTGTGTTGGATGATCTGGATTGACCAGTGACATGTGGCTTCAACAGAACGGCTCTGCTTGCTACACAGCTCATGCTACACGGGGAAGCAAAGTGAACTACCCACCAAGATCCTGGGATTTGTCTTCGTTAGACTTTTTCTTCCAGGATTTTCTTAAGACCCAGATGTAGGCGAATAAGTCATACAAACGCAGCGATCCTCAAAGCCAATATTACCTATGTTAACGGTCAAATTCAGTTCGATTTAGGCGTCACAGTCTGGCATATTTAAGACTTCGATTTGCGTTGCCCCCAGAGAATCCGTGAAGGATACTCGTTATATTCCACACATAGTGGTCATTCGAATGAATACAAAAAATTTCAATGATATCTTAAAGACACATTTTGTTTTATTTAAATTCGACGAAAGGAAGCGCTTAATCAAAGGCCCATTAAAGAAGGCGTGATACTACAATACTATGTGACAGTCAGAACGTCGTACAAGCCCTTTGCTTGTAGGAACTTCCCTTGAGCATTAGGTAGAATTGACTGACCAAGTTGAATCAATTAGACGGGAGAAACAGTTTCATTCAAGGAGACAGATGAGCTTGCCAAGCTGAAGTCGCCGTAATCTAGTAGGTAGTGTGTTGGCTTATTAGACGTAAAAGCCAGGGTTCGAGCCCCAGGTCAGACATCGAGACAAAATACAAAAAGTATTTCTTCGGCGACTTCCTCCTCTCAGCAGATTTCTGGCAAAAACTCTGAGAGTAAATAGAAAATTGCCATGAAAAAGTTTCTCAACAAATCTGTCGTTCGGAGTCGACTTTAAACTGTAGGTCCCACCACTCATGTATAAAATTAACACACACAACATAAGTGGTGTGAGAAACTAGGAGCGTTTGTACAATGGGTCAATTCGACCTCCGGGTACTGTACTTGTCTTAATTGACAAGTACACGATCTCTAACCTAACCTAACCTTGCCAAGTGGAAGATTCTATGCCTCCAAAACGTCTCTGTGCTGGGAAAAAGGTGTTTGAAATAATACACTCGGCTAATTAGGAGGAAGAGATCCGGAGACTGTTCTCAAATCAAATGGGTTTATGACAGTGAAAAAAGCTTTGAACCTTGCTTTAGACTAACCAGAAGCAGAAGGTCCTTTCGAACGGTTACTGTAGGCGCAAGAAATAGTTGTGCAGAATATGGAGGGGTTGTCTCAATCCCAATATATAGATTCAGTGAAGAGGAGAAGTAATTATCAGAGCATATGATTGGAACCTGTGCAATGGTCATCAAAACTGGAGCGAGAGTTTTTCAAGAATGGGGGGAAGTGGAGATTATAAGAATACCATACACAGTCGGTGTGGTCTAGTAGGTAGTGTGTTGGCTTATTAGACGTAAGGCCCGAGTTCAAACCCCAGATCGGACATCAAAACTAAATATTTCTGGCAAAAACTCTGAGAGCAAATAAAATTGCCATGAAAAGTTTCTCAAAAATCTGTCGTTCGGAGTTGACTTTAAACTGTAGCTCCCGCCATTCATGTATAGAAAAATTAACGCACACAACATAAATGGTATGAGAAACTAGGTCGTAATCCTGACTAAAGGGTTGTAATGGCCAATTATGTATGTATGTATGTAGAGATTGTAATAATACCATACACTGATTGAGGTCATTATAGTCGATCGTATGGTCTCAGCACTCTTAGACCTGCACAGGACAGTAATAGATGGCCTCGTATAATAAACTGTGCTGTTCAACCAGCACCATTAAACCCGTTTATTTTGAAAAAAAAAAACTCCCAAGAAATGTGTTTTCAATTTGGAATTGAAAAACACACTCACTTGCTCTCTCTTTTCACTCTTTCTCTCTCTCTCTCTCTCTTTTCTAAGTTAAATTAACTTGTCGTTCTATTTTAATAAAACTGTCTCCCAAAAACGAGAGAGAAATTTTTCAAGACAAAAACCGAAATTCACTTGGCATTGAAATGATAAAATTGGGAAATGGAAAATGGGAAAAACAAGAGAAAATTTTCCTCTCGTATTTTATTTGCTTCTTATTTTGAAATGCATTTTGTAATGACAATGCAATTGCCATTGCAATTGCAACAGCAAATGCAAGAGAAAAGCAAAAAAAAGCGAAGAGCATGCAAATAAAATGACAGCCCGAGAAAAAAGAGCGAAACAGAAACAAAAAATAGAAAAAAATAACGGAAAACAAGAGACTTGACTGTCTAAATGTCAGCAATTGTAACAAATGCAATGAAAATATTATAGATTCCTGTGCATATGTATAAGTGTTTGTGTGAGTGGGAAGAAATTGTAACGATGTAAGCACGTGTGCATATATGTGTGTGCTTACGTTCGTAATAAAAAAAGTTTTTTGCAGTAAAAATTTCGTTCTGCCAGCAAAAGAAAAAAACGATAAAAACCCACAGCAAGCATTTACCGAAATCGATGGATGATTGGATGCGGCGCTCGTTCTCTAATGGAAACGTACGACTGACACATGCAGATCGTATAACAACGATTTCAATGCTATGTATGTGGGTGTGTGTGCAAGTGAATGAATTTTATCGAGAAAAATAACAATTTTCATACGTTTTAAGCGTAACAATAACAATTTATCCACCATCACCACCACCGACAACGACACCAACACAAGTGATGCAAACAAAGAAGAAGAAAAAAATTTAATTTTTTTTGTGAAAGCGAGAGCATTCCACATCAATTTGTAGACGTAGAATGCTAAGGATATTGGTTTTAAATGTAAAATGGCGCTTATTTATTAAGAGAGAAACAATAAAAATTTGTTTTTTTTTTTTGTTTATGAAGACATGATAAATATATTGAGCTCTTGTTGATGGAAATTCTGCAGTTTTAGATGCCTAGAACTCAGCTGCATTAATAAACTGTCAAGCGATGGCATTATGTAAGGAATAGAACGTCGATCAAATGCCTGCCACTGCATTTCTGGTTAGAAAGCATTTGAAGTGTTAAATTTTCAATGATCCGATAAATCTGGCAGTATTTAAACGATAACATGGGTTAGGTTGACTTATGAGAACGACTGCGGTTTGTGGCTTATTCTGCGGTCTAATAAAACCCCACAGGAAGAAGTCTAATAAGTCAAATCGCCCAATCTCTATGACCTTTTCACATCATTTCCACGTGAGATATCCATGCCCTCAAATTTCTCATGCAGAATATTCAATGCGGTATGAGCTGCATAGCAAGTAGCGTTGTCCTTTTGAAATAACATATCGTTCGTGTCCAAATCATCCGATTCAAGCCAAAAGAAGGTGGTATTCATCGAGCTAAAGTGCTCGCCGTTGACAGTGATGTGTTGGGCTCACGTTGTTCTCAAAGAAACATGGACCGATGACGCTGATAGCCCAATATCCACAAGACAGTGTGTTTTTCTGAATGCATTGAATGCTTGATTCTCTTGGGGCTTGATATTGGCCCAATTTCAAAAATTTTTTTTGTTTGTTTACGTACTCATTCGTCCAGAAATTGGTCTGATCGTGGAAGATGATATTTCGTTGAAAATAATGGTCAATTGTCAACTGTTCCTGAGCCCAGTCAGCGAACACACGTCGACGTCTATGATTGTTTACCTTCAGTTCCTGGGTCAATTAAGTTTTGTATGGGTGCCCGTTCAAATCACGACGCAAAATTCATTAAGTTGTGGTTTGCGAAAGGCCGAGTTCTTGTGAGCAGCTACCTTCGATTCTCCTGCACACTTTCACGGACAGAGGCAGTGTTTTCGTCAGATCTTGTGTTTCGTCAACGCTAACGGGTGTGTTGATCAATCGTTTACTGAACCAGTGTGGGATCAAATTTATCCACCACATTGACAATAGTCCTCTCGATAGTTGTGGTTTGCGAAAGGCCAAGTTCTTGTGAGCAGCTACCTTGGATTCTCCAGCACACTTTCACGGACAGAGGCAGTGTTTTCGTCAGATCTTGTGTTTCGTCAATATTAACGGGTGTTGGTCAATCGTTTACTAAACCAGTCTGAATCTAAATTTATCCACCACATTAACAATAGTCCTCTCGATAGGAAGATTATGGAAATCGTTGAATGGTCAAAGTGCGCTGTTTGTTGCCTAAACAGAACAACCATTTTGTTTAAACAGTTTTAAAATTTTAATATGTATGGAAAGACCCATATTATAATGAAAACTGCACTCTCTGTGTAGAGAAAATGACTTCAATATTTTTATTTTAAAATTCTTACATTTAAAACGATTTTCAAATATTAATTACAAAATTTTTCTTTCAGATTTTGTGTCCCAATTCATGGAATGACCCATACAGTAAGTACATTTTTTTTTAGTTTTCTTTCTTTACAAATTTTTATCCATAAACATTTTATTTTTCATAAAATATTTTTATTTTTCTTACAAAATAATTATTTTTTAATTTATTAATATGGAGAGACCCATATTACACTCTTGTACACATTTTTGCTTTTGATTTTTAAATCTTTTGTATGGAACGACCCATATTGTACTCTTAGACACATTTTTGCTCTTGTTTATTAAATCCTTTATATGGAACGACCCATATTGTGGTCTTACACTCATATTTAAATTTATTTTTTAAATTCTTTGAATGGAGAGGCCCATACTGTACTCTTACACACATTTTTGCTTTTGTTTATTAGATCGTTTGTATGGAACGGCCCATATTGTACTCTTACACACATTTTTCTTTTTATTTTTTAAATTCTTTGAATGGAGAGGCCCATACTGCACTCATGCACACATTTTTGTGTTTGATTTTTAAACCATTTGAATGGAAAGACCCATATTGTACTCTTACACACATTTTTATTTTTTATTTTTAATCACTTTGTATGGAACGACCCATACTGTACTCTTAGACGCATTTTTGCTTTTGTTTATTAAATCGTTTGTATGGAACGGCCCATATTGTAGTCTTACACTCATTTTTAAATTCTATTTTTTAAATTCTTTGAATCGAGAGGCCTATACTGTACTCTTGCATACATTTTTGTGTTTGATTTTTAAATCCTTTGTATGGAAAGACCCATATTGTACTCCTACACTCATTCTTACTCTTGTTTTTTAAATCCTTCGTATGGAACGACCCATATAGTACTCTTAGACACATTTTTGCTTTTGTTTATTAAATCGTTTGTATGGAATGGCCCATATTGTAGTCTTACACTCATTTTTAAATTCTATTTTTTAAATTCTTTGAATGGAGAGGCCCATACTGTACTCTTACATACATTTTTGTGTTTGTTTTTTAAATCCATTGTATGGAAAGACCCATATTGTATTGTGCTCTTGCACTCTTGCAATTTTTTTTTTGTCATCGTTCCCGTATCTCTTTCACAGCGAAAGTGTCTCCTGTTTGTGTAAGTTTTTGGATTTTTTACACTTCAAATGATTTGGCATAACAGGGAATATATGCACAATAACAATAACAAAAACAACTTTAACATCAAATACAACAATTACAATAACAATGAAAAGACTGAAGCATTATCAATATCAGCAATTGCACTCATTCACTCACTACATGCTAACAACACAGAGATCCAATATTGCAATGCATTCACGATAAGCATGTGTATGTGTGACTAGTTGAGAGTGTATAAAATTGTTAATAAAAATTGCACAACAACTCAACGAAAAACAAAAAACTTGCAAACCCTTGTGGATTGTAGACTTAAAAAGGAAATACTCACTCACACACATACATACAACATTAGTTTAGCATTTGTACTCTCCATGTATTCATATGCACTCTTAGAAACTTGTTTTGTTTTCATTATGAAAACTACAGATAGAACGGGAGAGAGAGAGAGAGCGAGTATTTGAGCACAAGTAAACACACGATTGTGCGAAAGCGTAATTGTGTGTGAGTGTAAGAAAATGGGATAAAAATTATCACATTAAAATGCTTTAAAACAAATACACTCGAGAAAAAAGTATTAAAAGAGATCGAATACAAGGAAAACAATCTGCACCGTAAAGTAAATTTTAATACTGCGCTACTCATAGTACTCTCCACGCAAAGGCTGAGCTTATATTCAATGATACAGTATCCCCGGTAGTTGTGGACACCAGTAAGGCAATAACTCTCCTACTACTGTCAGTGTGGAGCTGTAATTGCCTGGTAATCCACTTGTTAGATTAGGTCGGAGTGGTAGCTCTGATATCACAAAGCTCACTTGAGCACGCATAGCGGCCCGTTGTGATGCCACAGGTGAACGCAGTCCCTGTACTGACCAAATTCCACCAAAATCAGGGAAGAGGAAGAAATTGGTCAGCGCAAGAGCAGCACAATTCACTTGTTATAACTGCCCGTTTTCTATTCCAAGCCTTTAGTAACACATCGAATTTTGTGTGTAAAGGGGAACATACGTCATTTACCCTTCTATTTCCCTCAATATTTCTGCGATCCTCGAACCTATAATGCTCAGTCTGGCTAACATATATACATATATAATTGGTCATTACAACCCTTCATTCAGGATTACGACCTAGTTTCTCACACCACTTATGTTGGATGCGTTAATTTTTTTATACATGAGTGGTGGGACCTACAGTTTAAAGTCGACTCCGAACGACAGATTTTTGAGAAACTTTTCATGGCAATTTTTATTTACTCTCAGAGTTTATGCCAGAAATCTGCTGAGAGAAAGTCGCCGAAGAAATACTTTTTGTATTTTGTCTTGATGTCTGGCCTGGGGCTCGAACCCTGGCTTTACGTCTAATAAGCCAACATACTACCTACTAGACTACGGCGACTTCAAAGACAAATTGTGCCAATTTAATAACCGCGAATACCCCATACTGGAAGATATTACACTCATCAGGAAAGTTTTAGGGCAGCTGGACACCATCTTTAAAGTTTACCAGAGCACCAGTTGATTGATGACGCAGAGCACACCGTTTTCGTGTGTGCACACTGGCAGAGTTATCGCTCTGCACTGACGTCGATAGTTGGGACGATCACGGCCGGTAACATTGTCGGGATTATGATCGCAAGTAGGGAAAATTGGACCTCAGTGGCGAATTACGTGGAGAGCATTCTAAGACTGAAGAAGAGGGATCTTAAGAAACATGTGGGCACGCCGGAATAGATGAAACTGGCACACGTGCCAAGCGAAATTCGAGGCAGGGACCTGGACGAAAGGAATAGTGGAGACACTTAGATGTCTCTTCAACTTTCGTCACGCAGTCCGGACGCGGATATGAACACGCAGGGGCCAAAGGGACTCCACTCCGAAGTAATACCACCGTAGTTCCGGAATGGGCACAACAAGTCCACTAGACGAGGGGGGATTTAGTGGGTGAGGGCCCCACACACGGGGGACGTGACGACTTTCTCTATGGTGCGGTTATGTACATTTACACCTCCTCGGCGTGAAAAAAAACGAGAGTACCAGTGCTAACCTCCACTTGCCAGTGCTAAATCCAATCATATGAAGCATATTTCCCCAGTTTCTTCCAAACCACTCTTGTTAGATTACTAGCTTCAATGTCATCCCTAAAGTATTTAAAGCTCATGCGTTCAAAGGTTGAGCAATGATCCAGAAAGTGTTCCACTGTTTTGATGTCCTCTTTAGCAGTTCGGCATTGGCTTTTATTAGACGCAGTTAAATGGCTTAAGTGCATGGGTAAAATCAGGCGGCTACAGGTTAGGTTAAGATCAATTGACTGCTGCTCTTAATAGCTTAGCTCAATTGGAACCTTAAGACGTTTAAGTTGCTCTAAAGTACCTTAAACAGAAATAAGGATAAACTGATGGATCTAAAATCAAAAGGTAGAAGCTCTTGTCAGTCAGGGAAGTGGGTATCAAAGAATTCATCGAGTATTTACAGTACAGGATTCAAAAGATTGCCTCATAAAGACACTTAACGTTCTCCATACTTCCCTCTTATTCAAAATTGCGCAAAAAACTTGATTTGGAAACCATATTTCCTAACCACTTTGAAGCAGCCTTTACTTTGAATAAAAAAAGTACCAAAAATGGTACTTTTCAATAAAAGTAACACAAATAAAAGATGTGTGTGAAGATAAATTCGAATTTGAAAACCCAAGACGCAATCCATAAATTTTAGCAGCGCCACATTTAGCGTTAACAGTGCCAAATTTGCTGTTAACAGAGCAAAAATTGTTCTTAACAGAGCACTGTTAACTGTTTAACAGTATCAAGCTGAACAAGGTTACTTGTTTAGAAGCTAATTTTAGGGCATAAACTAGGTCTTTGAGTACCATATCATACTCAAAGGAGCGTTCCAAGGCCTCCTAATACAATAAGCAATATAGTCATATATAAAGTGGCATGGTATTGTTGAAATTGGCTTTGCAAAAATACATTTTTTTGATTGAAAATTCTCTAGAAGATCAGTGGCCATTTGGGAACATATAAGAAATAGTACACCATACAGACTATATGCAAATGATAGTCCAGAGGGTCCTCTTTCCAACCGTGGTAGTGCGATAGCTGAAATAATCTTGTGAGTCGAGATTTTAATTTTAAAAAATCGATTTTTGCCCAAAAATATATGAAAATTCTCTCGAAGATCAGTGGCCATTTGGGAACATATAAGAAATAGTACACCATACAGACTATATGCAAATGATAGCCCAGAGGGTCCTCTTTCCAACCGTGGTAGTGGGATAGCTGAAATAATCTTGTGAGTCGAGATTTTGAATTTTAAAAAAATCGATTTTTGGTCGAAATTATATGAGAATTCTTTAGAAGATCAGTGGCCATTTGGGAACATATAAGAAATAGTACACCATACAGACTATATGCAAATGATAGTCCAGAGGGTCCTCTTTCCAACCGTGGTAGTTGGATAGCTGAAATAATCTTGTGAGTCGAGATTTTGAATTTTAAAAAAATCGATTTTTGGTCGAAATTATATGAGAATTCTTTAGAAGATCAGTGGCCATTTGGGAACATATAAGAAATAGTACACCATACAGACTATATGCAAATGATAGTCCAGAGGGTCCTCTTTCCAACCGTGGTAGTGGGATAGTTGAAATAATCTTGTGAGTCGAGATTTTGAATTTTAAAAAAATCGATTTTTGCCCAAAAATATATGAAAATTCTCTAGAAGATCAGTGGCCATTTGGGAACATATAAAAAATAGTACACCTTACAGACTATATGCAAATGATAGTCCAGAGGGTCCTCTTTCCAACCGTGGTAGTGGGATAGCTGAAATAATTTTGTGAGTCGAGATTTTGAATTTTAAAAAAATCGATTTTTGCCCAAAAATATATGAAAATTCTCTAGAAGATCAGTGGCCATTTGGGAACATACAAGAAATAGCACACCATACAGACTATATGCAAATGATAGTCCAGAGGGTCCTCTTTCCAACCGTGGTAGTGGGATAGCTGAAATAATCTTGTGAGTCGAGATTTTGAATTTTAAAAAAATCGATTTTTGGTCGAAATTATATGAGAATTCTTTAGAAGATCAGTGGCCATTTGGGAACATATAAGAAATAGTACACCATACAGACTATATGCAAATGATAGTCCAGAGGGTCCTCTTTCCAACCGTGGTAGTGGGATAGCTGAAATAATCTTGTGAGTATGAAAATTCTCTAGAAGATCAGTGGCCATTTGGGAACATATAAGAAATAGTACACCATACAGACTATATGCAAATGATAGTCCAGAGGGTCCTCTTTCCAACCGTGGTAGTGGGATAGCTGAAATAATTTTGTGAGTCGAGATTTTGAATTTTAAAAAAATCGATTTTTGGTCGAAATTATATGAGAATTCTTTAGAAGATCAGTGGCCATTTGGGAACATATAAGAAACAGTACACCATACAGACTATATGCAAATGATAGTCCAGAGGGTCCTCTTTCCAACCGTGGTAGTGGGATAGCTGAAATAATCTTGTGAGTCGAGATTTTGAATTTAAAAAAAATCGATTTTTGCCCAAAAATATATGAAAATTCTCTGTTCCCATTTGGGAACATATAAGAAATAGTACACCATACAGACTATATGCAAATGATAGTCCAGAGGGTCCTCTTTCCAACCGTGGTAGTGGGATAGCTGAAATAATCTTGTGAGTGGAGATTTTGAATTTTAAAAAAATCGATTTTTGCCCAAAAATATATGAAAATTCTCTCGAAGATCAGTGGCCATTTGGGAACATATAAGAAATAGTACACCATACAGACTATATGCAAATGATAGTCCAGAGGGTCCTCTTTCCAACCGTGGTAGTGGGATAGCTGAAATAATCTTGTGAGTCGAGATTCTGAATTTTAAAAAAATCGATTTTTGGTCGAAATTATATGAGAATCTTTAGAAGATCAGTGGCCATTTGGGAACATATAAGAAATAGTACACCATACAGGCTATATGCAAATGATAGTCCAGAGGGTCCTCTTTCCAGCCGTGGTAGTGGGATAGCTGAAATAATCTTGTGAGTCGAGATTTTGAATTTTAAAAAAATCGATTTTTGCCCAAAAATATATGAAAATTCTCTCGAAGATCAGTGGCCATTTGGGAACATATAAGAAATAGTACACCATACAGACTATATGCAAATGATAGTCCAGAGGGTCCTCTTTCCAACCGTGGTAGTGGGATAGCTGAAATAATCTTGTGAGTCGAGATTTTAATTTTAAAAAATCGATTTTTGCCCAAAAATATATGAAAATTCTCTCGAAGATCAGTGGCCATTTGGGAACATATAAGAAATAGTACACCATACAGACTATATGCAAATGATAGTCCAGAGGGTCCTCTTTCCAACCGTGGTAGTGGGATAGCTGAAATAATCTTGTGAGTCGAGATTTTGAATTTTAAAAAAATCGATTTTTGGTCGAAATTATATGAGAATTCTTTAGAAGATCAGTGGCCATTTGGGAACATATAAGAAATAGTACACCATACAGACTATATGCAAATGATAGTCCAGAGGGTCCTCTTTCCAACCGTGGTAGTGGGATAGCTGAAATAATCTTGTGA
This sequence comes from Sarcophaga carnaria, assembly GCA_958299815.1. Taxonomy (NCBI): domain Eukaryota; kingdom Metazoa; phylum Arthropoda; class Insecta; order Diptera; family Sarcophagidae; genus Sarcophaga; species Sarcophaga carnaria. Next base: position 9,217,758 of record OY283149.1, on the reverse strand, counting down.
GTCGAGATTTTGAATTTTAAAAAAATCGATTTTTGGTCGAAATTATATGAGAATTCTTTAGAAGATCAGTGGCCATTTGGGAACATATAAGAAATAGTACACCATACAGACTATATGCAAATGATAGTCCAGAGGGTCCTCTTTCCAACCGTGGTAGTGGGATAGCTGAAATAATCTTGTGAGTCGAGATTTTGAATTTTAAAAAAATCGATTTTTGGCCAAAAAGATATGAGAATTCTCTAGAAGATCAGTGGCCATTTGGGAACATATAAGAAATAGTACAACATACAGACTATATGCAAATGATAGTCCAGAGGGTCCTCTTTCCAACCGTGGTAGTGGGATAGCTGAAATAATTTTGTGAGTCGAGATTTTGAATTTTAAAAAAATCGATTTTTGCCCAAAAATATATGAAAATTCTCTAGAAGATCTGTGGCCATTTGGGAACATATAAGAAATAGTACACCATACAGACTATATGCAAATGATAGTCCAGAGGGTCCTCTTTCCAACCGTGGTAGTGGGATAGCTGAAATAATCTTGTGAGTCGAGATTTTGAATTTTAAAAAAATCGATTTTTGGTCGAAATTATATGAGAATTCTTTAGAAGATCAGTGGCCATTTGGGAACATATAAGAAATAGTACACCATACAGACTATATGCAAATGATAGTCCAGAGGGTCCTCCTTCCAACCGTGGTAGTGGGATAGCTGAAATAATTTTGTGAGTCGAGATTTTGAATTTTAAAAAAATCGATTTTTGGCCAAAAAGATATGAGAATTCTCTAGAAGATCAGTGGCCATTTGGGAACATATAAGAAATAGTACAACATACAGACTATATGCAAATGATAGTCCAGAGGGTCCTCTTTCCAACCGTGGTAGTGGGATAGCTGAAATAATCTTGTGAGTCGAGGTTTTGAATTTTAAAAAAATCGATTTTTGGTCGAAAATATATGACAGACTATATTATGCAAATGGAATCATTAAAAAAATCACTTTTTAGGGGAAGTCCCTTATTTTTATTTTTTTTTTATTTTGTATGTAATGTAATTAATATTGTTTAGTTACCAGACCAAAAAAGTTTTTTCTAACGAAGAGTAAGATCGTGCGTGTTTTCTTATTGGGTCATAGTTTTGCTAACTGAAACCATTCCCAAATGGCCACTGATCTTCTAGAGAATTTTCATATATTTTTGGGCAAAAATCGATTTTTTTAAAATTCAAAATCTCGACTCACAAGATTATTTCAGCTATCCCACTACCACGGTTGGAAAGAGGACCCTCTGGACTATCATTTGCATATAGTCTGTATGGTGTACTATTTCTTATATGTTCCCAAATGGCCACTGATCTTCTAAAGAATTCTCATATAATTTCGACCAAAAATCGATTTTTTTAAAATTCAAAATCTCGACTCACAAGATTATTTCAGCTATCCCACTACCACGGTTGGAAAGAGGACCCTCTGGACTATCATTTGCATATAGTCTGTATGGTGTACTATTTCTTATATGTTCCCAAATGGCCACTGATCTTCGAGAGAATTTTCATATATTTTTGGGCAAAAATCGATTTTTTAAAATTAAAATCTCGACTCACAAGATTATTTCAGCTATCCCACTACCACGGTTGGAAAGAGGACCCTCTGGACTATCATTTGTATATAGTCTGTATGGTGTACTATTTCTTATATGTTCCCAAATGGCCACTGATCTTCGAGAGAATTTTCATATATTTTTGGGCAAAAATCGATTTTTTTAAAATTCAAAATCTCGACTCACAAGATTATTTCAGCTATCCCACTACCACGGTTGGAAAGAGGACCCTCTGGACTATCATTTGCATATAGTCTGTATGGTGTACTATTTCTTATATGTTCCCAAATGGCCACTGATCTTCTAGAGAATTTTCATATATTTTTGGGCAAAAATCGATTTTTTTAAAATTCAAAATCTCGACTCACAAGATTATTTCAGCTATCCAACTACCACGGTTGGAAAGAGGACCCTCTGGACTATCATTTGCATATAGTCTGTATGGTGTACTATTTCTTATATGTTCCCAAATGGCCACTGATCTTCGAGAGAATTTTCATATATTTTTGGGCAAAAATCGATTTTTTAAAATTAAAATCTCGACTCACAAGATTATTTCAGCTATCCCACTACCACGGTTGGAAAGAGGACCCTCTGGACTATCATTTGCATATAGTCTGTATGGTGTACTATTTCTTATATGTTCCCAAATGGCCACTGATCTTCTAAAGAATTCTCATATAATTTCGACCAAAAATCGATTTTTTTAAAATTCAAAATCTCGACTCACAAGATTATTTCAGCTATCCCACTACCACGGTTGGAAAGAGGACCCTCTGGACTATCATTTGCATATAGCCTGTATGGTGTACTATTTCTTATATGTTCCCAAATGGCCACTGATCTTCTAAAGAATTCTCATATAATTTCGACCAAAAATCGATTTTTTTAAAATTCAAAATCTCGACTCACAAGATTATTTCAGCTATCCCACTACCACGGTTGGAAAGAGGACCCTCTGGACTATCATTTGCATATAGTCTGTATGGTGTACTATTTCTTATATGTTCCCAAATGGCCACTGATCTTCTAAAGAATTCTCATATAATTTCGACCAAAAATCGATTTTTTTAAAATTCAAAATCTCGACTCACAAGATTATTTCAGCTATCCCACTACCACGGTTGGAAAGAGGACCCTCTGGACTATCATTTGCATATAGTCTGTATGGTGTACTATTTCTTATATGTTCCCAAATGGCCACTGATCTTCTAAAGAATTCTCATATAATTTCGACCAAAAATCGATTTTTTTAAAATTCAAAATCTCGACTCACAAGATTATTTCAGCTATCCAACTACCACGGTTGGAAAGAGGACCCTCTGGACTATCATTTGCATATAGTCTGTATGGTGTACTATTTCTTATATGTTCCCAAATGGCCACTGATCTTCTAAAGAATTCTCATATAATTTCGACCAAAAATCGATTTTTTTAAAATTCAAAATCTCGACTCACAAGATTATTTCAGCTATCCCACTACCACGGCTGGAAAGAGGACCCTCTGGACTATCATTTGCATATAGCCTGTATGGTGTACTATTTCTTATATGTTCCCAAATGGCCACTGATCTTCTAAAGATTCTCATATAATTTCGACCAAAAATCGATTTTTTTAAAATTCAGAATCTCGACTCACAAGATTATTTCAGCTATCCCACTACCACGGTTGGAAAGAGGACCCTCTGGACTATCATTTGCATATAGTCTGTATGGTGTACTATTTCTTATATGTTCCCAAATGGCCACTGATCTTCGAGAGAATTTTCATATATTTTTGGGCAAAAATCGATTTTTTTAAAATTCAAAATCTCCACTCACAAGATTATTTCAGCTATCCCACTACCACGGTTGGAAAGAGGACCCTCTGGACTATCATTTGCATATAGTCTGTATGGTGTACTATTTCTTATATGTTCCCAAATGGCCACTGATCTTCTAAAGAATTCTCATATAATTTCGACCAAAAATCGATTTTTTTAAAATTCAAAATCTCGACTCACAAAATTATTTCAGCTATCCCACTACCACGGTTGGAAAGAGGACCCTCTGGACTATCATTTGCATATAGTCTGTATGGTGTACTATTTCTTATATGTTCCCAAATGGCCACTGATCTTCTAGAGAATTTTCATACTCACAAGATTATTTCAGCTATCCCACTACCACGGTTGGAAAGAGGACCCTCTGGACTATCATTTGCATATAGTCTGTATGGTGTACTATTTCTTATATGTTCCCAAATGGCCACTGATCTTCTAGAGAATTTTCATATATTTTTGGGCAAAAATCGATTTTTTTAAAATTCAAAATCTCGACTCACAAGATTATTTCAGCTATCCCACTACCACGGTTGGAAAGAGGACCCTCTGGACTATCATTTGCATATAGTCTGTATGGTGTACTATTTCTTATATGTTCCCAAATGGCCACTGATCTTCTAAAGAATTCTCATATAATTTCGACCAAAAATCGATTTTTTTAAAATTCAAAATCTCGACTCACAAGATTATTTCAGCTATCCAACTACCACGGTTGGAAAGAGGACCCTCTGGACTATCATTTGCATATAGTCTGTATGGTGTACTATTTCTTATATGTTCCCAAATGGCCACTGATCTTCTAAAGAATTCTCATATAATTTCGACCAAAAATCGATTTTTTTAAAATTCAAAATCTCGACTCACAAGATTATTTCAGCTATCCCACTACCACGGTTGGAAAGAGGACCCTCTGGACTATCATTTGCATATAGTCTGTATGGTGTACTATTTCTTATATGTTCCCAAATGGCCACTGATCTTCGAGAGAATTTTCATATATTTTTGGGCAAAAATCGATTTTTTTAAAATTCAAAATCTCCACTCACAAGATTATTTCAGCTATCCCACTACCACGGTTGGAAAGAGGACCCTCTGGACTATCATTTGCATATAGTCTGTATGGTGTACTATTTCTTATATGTTCCCAAATGGGAACAGAGAATTTTCATATATTTTTGGGCAAAAATCGATTTTTTTTAAATTCAAAATCTCGACTCACAAGATTATTTCAGCTATCCCACTACCACGGTTGGAAAGAGGACCCTCTGGACTATCATTTGCATATAGTCTGTATGGTGTACTGTTTCTTATATGTTCCCAAATGGCCACTGATCTTCTAAAGAATTCTCATATAATTTCGACCAAAAATCGATTTTTTTAAAATTCAAAATCTCGACTCACAAGATTATTTCAGCTGTCCCACTACCACGGTTGGAAAGAGGACCCTCTGGACTATCATTTGCATATAGTCTGTATGGTGTACTATTTCTTATATGTTCCCAAATGGCCACTGATCTTCTAAAGAATTCTCATATAATTTCGACCAAAAATCGATTTTTTTAAAATTCAGAATCTCGACTCACAAGATTATTTCAGCTATCCCACTACCACGGTTGGAAAGAGGACCCTCTGGACTATCATTTGCATATAGTCTGTATGGTGTACTATTTCTTATATGTTCCCAAATGGCCACTGATCTTCGAGAGAATTTTCATATATTTTTGGGCAAAAATCGATTTTTTTAAAATTCAAAATCTCCACTCACAAGATTATTTCAGCTGTCCCACTACCACGGTTGGAAAGAGGACCCTCTGGACTATCATTTGCATATAGTCTGTATGGTGTACTATTTCTTATATGTTCCCAAATGGGAACAGAGAATTTTCATATATTTTTGGGCAAAAATCGATTTTTTTTAAATTCAAAATCTCGACTCACAAGATTATTTCAGCTATCCCACTACCACGGTTGGAAAGAGGACCCTCTGGACTATCATTTGCATATAGTCTGTATGGTGTACTGTTTCTTATATGTTCCCAAATGGCCACTGATCTTCTAAAGAATTCTCATATAATTTCGACCAAAAATCGATTTTTTTAAAATTCAAAATCTCGACTCACAAGATTATTTCAGCTGTCCCACTACCACGGTTGGAAAGAGGACCCTCTGGACTATCATTTGCATATAGTCTGTATGGTGTACTATTTCTTATATGTTCCCAAATGGCCACTGATCTTCTAAAGAATTCTCATATAATTTCGACCAAAAATCGATTTTTTTAAAATTCAGAATCTCGACTCACAAGATTATTTCAGCTATCCCACTACCACGGTTGGAAAGAGGACCCTCTGGACTATCATTTGCATATAGTCTGTATGGTGTACTATTTCTTATATGTTCCCAAATGGCCACTGATCTTCGAGAGAATTTTCATATATTTTTGGGCAAAAATCGATTTTTTTAAAATTCAAAATCTCGACTCACAAGATTATTTCAGCTGTCCCACTACCACGGTTGGAAAGAGGACCCTCTGGACTATCATTTGCATATAGTCTGTATGGTGTACTATTTCTTATATGTTCCCAAATGGGAACAGAGAATTTTCATATATTTTTGGGCAAAAATCGATTTTTTTTAAATTCAAAATCTCGACTCACAAGATTATTTCAGCTATCCCACTACCACGGTTGGAAAGAGGACCCTCTGGACTATCATTTGCATATAGTCTGTATGGTGTACTGTTTCTTATATGTTCCCAAATGGCCACTGATCTTCTAAAGAATTCTCATATAATTTCGACCAAAAATCGATTTTTTTAAAATTCAAAATCTCGACTCACAAGATTATTTCAGCTGTCCCACTACCACGGTTGGAAAGAGGACCCTCTGGACTATCATTTGCATATAGTCTGTATGGTGTACTATTTCTTATATGTTCCCAAATGGCCACTGATCTTCTAAAGAATTCTCATATAATTTCGACCAAAAATCGATTTTTTTAAAATTCAAAATCTCGACTCACAAAATTATTTCAGCTATCCCACTACCACGGTTGGAAAGAGGACCCTCTGGACTATCATTTGCATATAGTCTGTATGGTGTACTATTTCTTATATGTTCCCAAATGGCCACTGATCTTCTAGAGAATTTTCATACTCACAAGATTATTTCAGCTATCCCACTACCACGGTTGGAAAGAGGACCCTCTGGACTATCATTTGCATATAGTCTGTATGGTGTACTATTTCTTATATGTTCCCAAATGGCCACTGATCTTCTAGAGAATTTTCATATATTTTTGGGCAAAAATCGATTTTTTTAAAATTCAAAATCTCGACTCACAAGATTATTTCAGCTATCCCACTACCACGGTTGGAAAGAGGACCCTCTGGACTATCATTTGCATATAGTCTGTATGGTGTACTATTTCTTATATGTTCCCAAATGGCCACTGATCTTCTAAAGAATTCTCATATAATTTCGACCAAAAATCGATTTTTTTAAAATTCAAAATCTCGACTCACAAGATTATTTCAGCTATCCCACTACCACGGTTGGAAAGAGGACCCTCTGGACTATCATTTGCATATAGTCTGTATGGTGTGCTATTTCTTGTATGTTCCCAAATGGCCACTGATCTTCTAGAGAATTTTCATATATTTTTGGGCAAAAATCGATTTTTTTAAAATTCAAAATCTCGACTCACAAAATTATTTCAGCTATCCCACTACCACGGTTGGAAAGAGGACCCTCTGGACTATCATTTGCATATAGTCTGTAAGGTGTACTATTTTTTATATGTTCCCAAATGGCCACTGATCTTCTAGAGAATTTTCATATATTTTTGGGCAAAAATCGATTTTTTTAAAATTCAAAATCTCGACTCACAAGATTATTTCAGCTATCCCACTACCACGGTTGGAAAGAGGACCCTCTGGACTATCATTTGCATATAGTCTGTATGGTGTACTATTTCTTATATGTTCCCAAATGGCCACTGATCTTCTAAAGAATTCTCATATAATTTCGACCAAAAATCGATTTTTTTAAAATTCAAAATCTCGACTCACAAGATTATTTCAGCTATCCAACTACCACGGTTGGAAAGAGGACCCTCTGGACTATCATTTGCATATAGTCTGTATGGTGTACTATTTCTTATATGTTCCCAAATGGCCACTGATCTTCTAAAGAATTCTCATATAATTTCGACCAAAAATCGATTTTTTTAAAATTCAAAATCTCGACTCACAAGATTATTTCAGCTATCCCACTACCACGGTTGGAAAGAGGACCCTCTGGGCTATCATTTGCATATAGTCTGTATGGTGTACTATTTCTTATATGTTCCCAAATGGCCACTGATCTTCGAGAGAATTTTCATATATTTTTGGGCAAAAATCGATTTTTTAAAATTAAAATCTCGACTCACAAGATTATTTCAGCTATCGCACTACCACGGTTGGAAAGAGGACCCTCTGGACTATCATTTGCATATAGTCTGTATGGTGTACTATTTCTTATATGTTCCCAAATGGCCACTGATCTTCTAGAGAATTTTCAATCAAAAAAATGTATTTTTGCAAAGCCAATTTCAACAATACCATGCCACTTTATATATGACTGTATTGCTTATTGTATTAGGAGGCCTTGGAACACTCCTTTGAGTATGATATGGTACTCAAAGACCTAGTTTATGCCCTAAAATTAGCTTCTAAACAAGTAACCTTGTTCAGCTTGATACTGTTAAACAGTTAACAGTGCTCTGTTAAGAACAATTTTTGCTCTGTTAACAGCAAATTTGGCACTGTTAACGCTAAATGTGGCGCTGCTAAAATTTATGGATTGCGTCTTGGGTTTTCAAATTCGAATTTATCTTCACACACATAAATAAAAGTACTTTTTCATTTGAATTTCAATTTTATTTATTTAAACGGGGTCTACAATCTCTAGATTCCCTTCTTAACCCAACAAACCCAATGGAGAATCATGGGTATTTAAAACACCGCCCAAAATTCCATCCACAGTACCTTGCACCAAGTCTAAGGGACCGCCATTTTCATTGCCGGAACCTGCATGAGCACCACCTTGAAATAAAATGTACGCAACTAGATTAGATCCCGAAATTTTCTTTTTAATGGAACCCCAGAAAATACTTACCCAGTATTGGTAGTGCTGGTAGTGGTAAAGCCTTTAGTAACTCCAAGGGCTGACACCAAATGCCATTGAAAAGTACAACCATGATGAAGGCAATCATTAAAAATGCACGCATTTTTTCCCTTGGCTTTGGAAATGAATAAATTTCTTGTGTAAAGTTGAATGAACCGCGAAGCTAAGCTTGTAATCGACTGATGTTGTGACTGGAAATTTTAATAAGTTTTTATACTTTCAGTTTCACTCGGAAATTATTCACTGGGCACGTATTGTCACGATGTACGATGGTTTAGAATTTTTTTGCAGTGATAATTATGGAATAATTTATAAAAAACAGCAACAATAAGTTTAAAAATTGCAATAATTTTGTCACATTTTAAACGTGCTTAAATCGATTTTTTTATTTTTGTTTTGCCACTCACTTTACTTTTGTAGGCTTGGCTTGGTTTGACTTGGCTTGACTTGACTTGACTTGTCAATTTGCACTTGCATTTGTGGAGATCTTAAACTCATAGCAGATATTTCAATTACGGTTGTATTCTTATTAGTAGACCCTCGCACTAGTGTACAGTTATCATTTTCAACTTCCTCCTTTCAACAATCCTCATTCCAACTGTTCTTCACATATGCTATGTTTCGCATCACCATCCTGCAAACCCTTTGCTTCACGCCATTGTTCCCCTATACGACAAAACCACCCCAATGTCAGCTTGTCACAATTGCTTAGGTTGATCACATAGGGCCATGAATTCAGTTACAAGACCCTCCCGTATGTGCAAATCGTCAATTTTCCGAATTTTGACAAGAGCACCTTTAGAACTCCTCAAAAAGCTACTTGTCTTACTTTACATACTTAATTGGTCATTGCAATCCTTTAATCAGGACTACAACCTAGCTTCTCATACCACTCATGTTGCGTATGTGTTACCCAGAGTTCAACGTCGTCTCCACGTGATAGATTTTAAGAAACTTTTCATGGCAATCCTATCTGCACTTAGTGTTTTTGCCAGCAGATTACTAAGAGGAAGTCGCCCAAAGAAATATTTTTTTTTTTAGTTTTCTTTGAGATGTCTTTTGAAGTCGCCGTAGTCTAGTAGGTAGTGTGTTGGCTTATTAGACGCAAAAGCCTGGGTTCGAGCTCCAGGCCAGGCATCAAAATAAAATACAAAAAATATTTCTTCGGCGACTTCCTCTCAGTAGATTTCTGGCAAAAACTCTGAGAGTACATAAAAATTGCCGTGAAAAGTTTCTCAATAAATAAAAATCTGTCGTTCGGAGTCGACTTTAAACTGTAGGTCCCACCACTCATGTATAAAATTAACACACACAACATAAGCGGTGTGAGAAACTAGGACGTTGTACAATGGGTCACGTCCTCTAACCTAACCTAACCTAACCTTGAGATGTCCGAGCTAGGGTTTGAACCACAGGCTAAGACAACACACCACCTATTGAACTACGGCGACTTACAACAAGCATTGTCTCGCTTTTACTATGGTCATGACCTCGAGATGCATTTATGACCCACCGATTTCAAGAATTTGTTTCGATAATTCATTCTCATCGTCATAGAATTTACTTGTTAAGTCGCCGTAGTCTAGTAGGTAGTGTGTTGGCTTATTAGACGTAAAGCCAGGGTTCGAGCCCCAGGCCAGACACCAAAGACAAAATACAAAAAGTATTTCTTCGGCGACTTCCTCTCAGCAGATTTCGGGCAAAAACTCTGAGAGTAAATAAAAAATTGTCAGGAAAAAGTTTCTCAAAAAATCTGCCGTTCGGAGTCGACTTTAAAACTGTAGGTCCTCTGCCACTCATGTATAAAATTAACACACACAACATAAGTGGTGTGAGAAACTAGGACGTTGTACAATGGGTCAATTCGACCTCCGGGTACTGTACTTGTCTTAATTGACAAGTACACGTCCTCTAACCTAACCTAACCTACTTGTCTTACTTTACATACTTAATTGGTCAGTGCAACCCTTTAATCAGAACTACAACCTAGCTTCTCATAACACTCATGTTGCGTATGTATTAATTTCATCTTGAGTGGCGGTACCTAGAGTTTAACGTCGTTTCCACGTGATAGATTTTAAGAAACTTTTCATGGCAATCCTACAGAGTTTTTGCCAGCAGATTACTAAGAGGAAGTCGCCCAAGGAAATATTTTTTTGTTCAGTTTTGTTCGAGATGTCTGAGCTAGGGTTTGAACCACAGGCTAAGACAACACACCACCTATTGAACTACGGCGACTTACAACAAGCATTGTCTCGCTTTTACTATGGTCATGACATCGAGATGCATTTATGACCCACCGATTTCAAGAATTTGTTTCGATAATTCATTCTCATCGTCATAGAATTTACTTGTTAAGTCGCCGTAGTCTAGTAGGTAGTGTGTTGACTTATTAGACGTAAAGCCAGGGTTCGAACCCCAGGCCAGATATCAAAACAAAATACAAAAAGTATTTCTTCGGCGACTTCCTCCTCTCAGCAGATTTCTGGCAAAAACTCTGAGAGAAAATAAAAATTTCGATGAAAAAAGTTTCTCAAAAATCTGTCGTTCGGAGTCGACTTTAAACTGTAGGTCCCGCCACTCATGTATAAAATTAACACACACAACACAAATGGTGTGAGAAATTAGGGAGTTGTACAATGGCTCAATTCGACCTCCGGGTACTGTACTTGTCTTAATTGACAAGTACACATCCTCTAACCCAACCTAACCTAAGCTCGGGCAACCTCTGTTCTGAATAAATGTATTCTGACTATACAGTGCCTTATCAAAAGACCAGTTACCAACCTGAAGTTATTCCTGGATAGTCTGATGCTTTGTGATACAGATCTCCACTTATTGTAAATTCAGAACAAGAATTTTTATTTCCTCAAAATAGAAGAGTCTTTGCCCCGTCTTTATCTTTCCTTTCGTGGAGCACAACTTTCCAAACCATTCGATACCAGTACCAACAAGAGTTTTGATTTCCTCAAAACACTCTTGGTTTGAGAAGAGTCCTTGCCTCTCGTTATCTTCCCTTTTATTGAGCCTAACTTTTTAGAACATTTGCTTTCACGCCACAGAAGGTTTCTGATTTCATCAACAGCTTGGAAGCTCTACTTCTCACAAACTCATCTGCTTACTCATTACCAAGAATTCTAGTCGATTCAGCTGCCCTAGACGATGCCATATTATCTCCAATTTAACCTCATGGGAGCCTAAAGCTCGAGTGGCCGCCTGTCTATAAGATAGTAAGGCTATGCCCCATCTTTCGTAGCTCGTAACGAAGTTGAATTGAACACATCTTTCGATTTTATGGACTTCAGCTTTGAAGATTTCCGTGAGGTTCCCAATGGGCTCTGAATATTTTAGTCTGAGGCCAAAAATTGCTGTTCCTATCCTCAGATCTGTTCTTTACGAATCTGTATGCCATCCCCATTTGCACTTCGTAGCCGATTCAGCTTCCCTAGACGGTGCCATATTATCTGCGATTTAACCTCATAGGAGCCTGTCTCTGCGATAGTGTGGCTATGTCCAGTCTTTTGTAACTCCTAGCCAAGTTGAATTGAACACATCTTTCGATGTTATGGACTTTCGCTTTGAAGATACTCGCGAGTTCCTCATGGGCGTGGAATATTTCACTCAGAAACCAAAAATTTCTGCTCCAGTCCCCAAATCACAAAAAATTAAATTATTTTGTGGTCTTCTCTTTGAAAATTATTATTCTTGTCCACAGATTTGTTCTTGACCCATCTGTATGCCACAAAATAATCCTTTTTCTACAGATCTGGGGACAGATGTAGGAATTTTAAAAGAGTATGCGGCCGTATGCTCCCTAGAAGAGTAAGAGGAACATATATATGCAGCCAGTTCGGCCGATTTTTTTTTTTTTTTTTGGTACTCAATCTCGTTTCGAAACACTTTCCAAATTTATAGAGTTTACGGGGGCTGTTCAGAGGGCATGTTGGCTATGTCTCTCACATCAATCTAACCATAGCCATAACCTCGGTCACCTTGTGTAACTCAATCTAACCAACATTCAATTCGCATATGTTTACTAACAATTTTTCCTTGAGTGTACTGATATGCACTAAGAGAGTCAGTGTTTTTTCGCTCTCGCTCTCTCTCAATGCAATCAAATAGCAATCGATAGTTTTGTTTTGTTTTAAACACTATGGGGGCAGTGTAGCGTACGTACGTACATCAAGAGCACAAAAGAATGAGGGAGAGTAGGAGAGTGTGTAATTGTGAGTTTTATTTTTAGTTGTTATTGTTACTGGGTGTCTGTGTGTGTGTGTGCTATTATTTACGCTTTTTATTCTTATTATTAGTATTGCATACGTATTGATATTGTTATTGCTATTGTTGTTCTTATTGTTGTTGTTTGTGTTGTTAATATTATTGCTTGTTATTGTTAAAACGTTTCCTGACGATTTTTATTTTTCTTTATCACACACTGGTATTGTTATTTATTTTGTTGTTGTTGTTATTGGTTTAACAATTGCAATTTTATACAATTTTAAACACACACACACACCCGCACACAGTGGTGAAAACGTAATTTAAGCTGCCTTGTACTACTCTCTGTCTCTACTCCTGCCTTATGCTTGATTTACATTTTTTTTGTTTATGTTTCTATTGTTGTTGTCGCTGTTGTTGCTTATGTTATTGTTATTGTATTGTATTGTTTATCAATACGTAAACCAGTCAATATAGAGATTAAATTTCTTGCAGGAAAATTTATTGTTTTATTCATTGTAAATGCGAACGAAGACAGAGGAGAGTACATGTGTGCGTGTTTTATTGTCTATAGTAGAATGGTATTGTTACTCTTTCTCTCTTTCGCTCTCGCTCTCTCGTGTTATTAGAAATTATAATTTATGAGTTTTCCGTTATAAATGTGGCGTGTTTTCGTTTTCTTGCTCGTTTAGTTTTGTTTTTTTTTTGTTTCTCTTTAAATGGGTTTTTGCAAGCAGAACGAATAGGAAAAATTATGAGAGTTTTTTCGGTTTTAAAGAGAACGACTGCTTGACACTCTTTGTTGTGTTAATTTTGTAAGCGTGTGTGTTAATTTTTATTTCATATTTTTCAACACTTTAATGCAGGGTAACGAATTTCTTTAGGAGAACAGTACAATGCAGCGGGTATGGTTGTTGGCTGATGGCTATTAATAAAAAAAATGGGCAACCAACACTATTTTAAAGGGAATTTTTTTGCAGAATTCAAAAGAACTCAGGAACTATTGAGTTGGGTCGTAATAACAGTTCAGAGTTGATTAAAAGATCAAAGAATTCTGCTCAACCTTCTTCTACCATGGGCCTAACTACCACAGAGCCTACAAGGTTGATATTACAATGTGCCGTAAGGAAACTATTGGCCAATTACATTGGCTAGCCACATTGCAATCAAATCTAACTTTTCAACGTTTCAACTCTTCGCACCCAGTCCCTTTTTAGATGGAGATGGTTTGATGAGAGTCGGTGGCAGGCTGGCTAATGCGACTAATCTCAAGTACAACGAACGGTTTCCGATTCTTTTACCAAAAGCAAGTCGGTTCTCCTATTTGTTGATCGATTTTATCCATAGGTTGACTTTGCATGGCGGAAACCAATTAATGCTGAGAGTCTTGAGGACTGAATTTTACATGCGCAGGTCTAGGAATTTGATAAAGACCATCGTAGGGCGTTGCAGGACTTGTACTATCTATAAGGGAATGACTCAGAGTCAAATAATGGCAGCTTTACCTACGTCTCGTACCGTTTTCACTCGTCCTTTCGCTAGCACTGGTGTAGATTTTGCTGGGCCCTTTGACATTCGAAATTACACAGGCAGAGCGTGTCTTATAACTAAGGGTTACGTGTGTTTGTTCATTTGCTTTGCTACGAAGGCTATTCATTTGGAAGCGGTTAGTAATTTATCCACGTCTGCATTCTTGGCTGCTTTGGCTAGATTCATTTCTCGTCGTGGATACCCTACGGATATGTATTCCGACAACGGGACCAATTTTGTAGGAGCGTCGAAAATCTTGAAAGACGAATTTCGAAATTTTCTTAAGGAATCAGGTTCCCAGGTCAATGCTACTTACGGACCTAGGGGGTTAACATGGCATTTCAACCCTGCTGGTGCACCTCATATGGGAGGTTTCTGGGAAGCCGGTGTCAAAAGTTTCAAACACCATTTTAAATGACTGGCAGGAGGCTTGAAGTATTCTTTTGAGGAGTTCTTCACTCTCCTAACTCGCGTCGAAGCGTGTTTGAATTCGCGTCCATTATGGCCTTTGGCAGATAATGCCGATTGCCTGGATGCTCTTACGCCAGGTCATTTCTTGATTGGTGGCCCTTTACTGTAAAGCTGACAGTTTACGGGATTAGCATGCACCACAACCCTAAAACAAGCACCTAATCTAGCAATGGCATCAGTTTTCCAGAGTCCAAGTTAATAACGACGTCCAATAGAAACTAATTGGATGTGAGGTCTTCATAGAGTTCTCGCGGTCACGAAGCACTCGTGGCTTAAACCAGCTTACACCAGACCGACGTAGTTCCTTTCACAGCTGTTTTACAACCGATATTTACATAAGAACCTCTGTTGGAAGAAGCGAGTATCTTTCATACAACAAACATCTCCACTTGAAAGACGCTGTGGTCTCTAATGAAACTTCAATCCGAGATCATCACTAGAAATCAGCGAAAATAGGCAATCCTACCCGATTTGGACTGATGCCGCAGCCTTGAGAGTATTCGGTTGAAAATTTCTACGGAATATCTTCGGTTCAGTGCGAGTTGGCGATGATTTACGCATGCGATCCAACAATAACCTGTGTGAGCTCCTCAACCATGTGGATGTTGTGCAGCGTATTAACATCCAGCGGCTGCGCTGGCTCGGCTATGTCGTTCGAATGGATGAGTATGCTCCGGCGAAACGGGTATTTGATACGTGGATTTGCAGAAGTCGGCGAAGATAACGATCTTGTTTGCGTTGGAAAGACTAAGTCAAAGAAGTCCTCGATGGCAGGACTAAGTTAAGAAAGCCGTCGGAAGCATCGATTGGTGTGATCAACTAGAGAAGGCGCGCAAGAAAATGAGGCCACTGGAAAGATGTGCTGAAGCATGTCGAAATTTCATAACCGGATTGTTAATGGCCAATTAAGTGCGAATGTAAGCCGACTTAATAAATAAAATTGCCATGAAAAGTTTCTCAAAAATATGTCGTTCGGAGTCGACCTTAAACTGTAGTTCCCGCCACTCATGTACAAAATTAACACACGCAACATAAGTGGTGTGAGAAACTAGGTCGTAATCCTGACTTAAGGGTTATAATGACGAATTATGTATGTATGTATGTAGTAAGCCGACTTAGACGTTCCCGAAACCCTTATTACAGTGAGAATGCTCAAACCAGTGATGAACATGGCTTTTAGATTCATTATTGTCAGTGGTCTGTTGAAAAGCTGTCTTCTTTTCAAGGGGAATACAGAAGCCACCGACCATGCTCCTCCCAGTGCTTGTCAAAGGGAAGTTAGAGAGAGAATCGTAATCAATAGCGGCCTTAGGAAAGTAACTGGTTTTCTTACGGAGATGTGCTGAAGCATGTCGAAATCCCATAGTCGGGTTGTTAATGGCCAATTAAGTAAGAGAGAGAATCGTAATCAATAGCGGCCTTAGGAAAGTAATTGGTTTTCTTACAGATCATTGTGGAGTTGGTTCACTATCCTTATACGAGACTCGGATAGATCTCCGACTGGTTTCTGCGGCGTATGTGGGTAAAAGAAAAAGGGCTTGAAGGCAATAAAGCAACTCTTATGGTTGATTCTCACGAGGAAAAAGAGGAGGTCCTAGGCAGATAATTCTTTGATGAATCAAAATCTCTGACGGTAGCCAATATTTAGAAATTCTGAGATTTATTGTGGGGTTTCGTTAGCTTAACTACCTTTTGCTTTTCAGTTTTCCGCTTTTCTATGAGGAACACGTCCTCCAAACCTAGCCATCAAGCTCATGTGATGTAATAAACACCAAACGTACTGAATCAAATCGAATTTCTTTACTCACATTGCTATTGTTTTTAAGACTGTAGGCTTTCCTTTAATGATTTCCTTGGTTTTCTTTGCTTTCATGGCATATTTCCCAGTCGCCTTAGTCCACTCCTCCCCCCCTAACTTTAGGATTTTGTTTAACGATTTCCGTGGTTTTCCTTTCTGCTTTTTCTTTTTGAAACATTTTAAGGACTTTTGTTTAATAAACACTATCAAATATCATTTATTTTATACAATAACCACCCCTCTCTCCTCTCTACGTTATAAACACCTCAACCATTATCGCCATCGTCGCCGTCATTGTGTCACCACTGCTGCTGCCCACCCATTGTTTGAAAAACTCATTTTCATTTCGATTTCCGTTTTTGAAACCATAAAATTGCGATTGTTTTCGATTGTTTTCGAATTCTGTTCGAATTTTAACTTTTATTTTCACTTTGTCTGTCTGTCCGTCCGTCTGCCAGCCAGTATGTCTGTCTGTTTGAAATAAACAAACATGAGGCATTAATTGCCCTCCTTTTTTTCTGGATTTCTATACCAAAATATTTTCGAAAAAAAAGAATCAAAAATTGAAAATTAAATTGCCAGGGCCTAGCCATTGACAAAACCATCGAACGGTGATATCCCCTGCTGTGAAAATGGGAAGCAATTGCTGCTTGCCTTGTGAAAATTTATGGTTTTTGAAAATGTTTTTTCTAACAGAGCTGGGGTATATTAATTACTTTAAAAGCCAATTTTCTTGTATTTTTTTTGAATTTTTTTGTATTGCATAAGGGTTGGTAGTCCAAAGAAAGGTGGGTGCAAGAACTGGAAGGGCATCACTCTCTTCCACAACAGAGATTGCAAAGACTCTTGCCATACAACTCGGTTACACTCAGTCAAGTCTGGCATTGGTCACTACAGTCTGCGCCTAATCACTTAACAAACGGTGGAGTGGAGATCTCCATAATACCTCGTCTTCATCGACTGTGAGAAGGTGTTTAACATTCTAAACCATTCTACGAAATGAAATGCTCAAAGGGACTCATAGCACTAAGCATATAGGACCGCAACCTGCCATATTGCGAACAAAAATCGGACAAGCGGCCATACCAGTGTGAATATCGCAGTCCATCAAGACTACCGATTGTCATTGGCAGTATTATTGCGAAAGTTACGTGAAGACACTCATCCTACCCGTGCTTCTTTATGGCGCAGAGGCATGGACCCTATTAAGAACTGATGCAGCGGCCTTGAGAGTGTTCGAGAGAAAAGTCCCACGTAAGATCTTCGGTCCTGTACGAGTTGGCGATGATTTCCGTATCCGATCCACCAGTGAGCTGTATGAGCTCCTCAACGACATTGACGTTGTACAGCGTATTAATATCCAGCGGCAGCGCTGACTCGGTCATGTCGTTCGAATGGAGGAGGATGCTCCGGCGAGACGGGTATTTGATGCGGGAATCTGTGGAAGTCGGCGAAGAGGACGACCTTGTATCCGTTGGAAGGACCAAATCGAGGAAGTTCTGTCATCGATTGGTGTAACCAACTGGCGTAGGCGTAGGCGCGCAAGAAGCAGAGGCGCCTGGAAGGATGTGCTGCGGCAGGCCGAAATCCGTTAAAAGGGTTGTTATGGCCAATTAAGTAAGTAAGTAAGTACTAAGCGAGTTGGAAGTTGAAGCAGTGGGATATGGACCCAAAAGTCAGGCCATGGGACATATAAAACAGGAAATACCAACAGCTTCACATTCCAACAACAACAGCAGATTAAAAATGTCCCGTCATTTTTTTAGCTGGGCAGCTTCATTGCCACAAACGATGGATCAAGAGACGACTACAGGGTGCAGCTGACTATATAAAGTGTTGAACTCCTCCGACACATTGGGCGGCGCCCTAAACTGAATATAGTGGTGGCCTTATAATTAGAAACGATGTTTCTGGAACAGAATTCTCTGGAGTGACGAATCTAAGTTTAATTTGTCCCAATCTGATGAAAAAACGTATGTAAGACGTCCTCCAAACAAAGCCTTTGATCCCAGGTACACAGTGAAAACTGTAAAACAAATTAACAAACATACATGTTGCTAAGTCGTTTCTAATTATAAGGCCAACACCGTACGTAGCTGTATATAGAGCTGTATGGAGACAGCGGCGTCTTGTACGGATGTCGTTGGAATGGACGTCTAGGCAATTCGGATCGTTCTCAACTTAGCCGAAGGACCAATACAGCGGAATGTTCTCTCCAAACACTATAAGCAGTACTCAACTCTGGACACGAGTCAGATTAAATCCCAATTAGAATGGGGATTCGTTCGCAGAAGTGGCCTGTTACGCCGCGACTACTATCCGACACAACTAGGTCTGCAATTGACTTGAATCCCCAGGGAATTCGTCAGAAAACTGGAATCGGAGGCACTCAAATATGAATTGTCAAATCGTGGATTGCGGTAAGCCGCTGGCAGGCGTTTAGAAAGAAAAGGAACTCAGTTATTGCGGCATTATGCTCCTCAATGAACAAAATGAACTTATATATGCGAGCAATGGGAAGTTCTTTTGACCTCCTGAATCCAAATTAACACACAGCCTCCATATACACTCAGTAGCGCGTATTTGTGAATACGCCACCCTGTGCATTACTATTGCGCGAATGCATAGACTCTGTGCTCGAGAGCAACAGTTCTACTCAAGATAGCCTTGCTTTTTCGCATCATTAAATGAATTGTATAAACTCCTCTCCTCCAATGACTACGATGGTCGGGCCAGTGTCCTTCAAATGGAAGAAAAGCCTCAAGCGATACATAGATTCGAAGTCGCCGTGGTTTAGTAGGTAGTGCTTATTAGACGAAAAGCCAGGGTTCGAGCCCCAGGCCAGACATCAAAATAAAATACAAAAAGTATTTCTGCGGCGACTTCCTCTCAGCAGATTTCTGGCAAAAACTCTGAGAGTAAAATAAAATTGCCATGAAAAACTTTCTCAAAAATCTGTCGTTCGGAGTCGACTTTAAACTGTAGGTCCCGCCACTCATGTATAAAATTAGCACACACAACATAAGTGGTGTGAGAAACTAGGTCGTAATCCTGACTAAAGGGTTGTAATGACCAATTATGTATGTGTATGAACTCCTCTCCTCCATCGGCTACGATGGTCGGGCTAGTGTCCCTCCTTCAAATGGAAGAAAAGCCTTAAGGGATGCGCAGATTTGATCGGAAATTTGAAGGATATTGGCATGGAGGAAGACAACCTTATCTGCGTTTAAAGATTGATTCTGCCATCGATTGATGTGACCAACAAGTGAAGCTGCGCGTAGCATAAGCATCTGGAAGCTCCTGCTAAAACATGCCTACGGCAATCCTAGCATATCTTCATTTTGAAACCCATTACACTGTCCTTCACAGTCACGTTTAAAACACTTGGCAATTATTATTATGTCTCTCTCTCTGTGCTCCACATGTATACGTTTGTGTGAAGCCATTTCCTTTTCCTGTGCCAATAAATTTGAAATGATTTTTTAATAGCAAAAAAAGAAATTGAATTTGTAACCCAAAAGGCCATCAATTTTTCGTTTTAATTTCACTTGGCTCGTGTTAAATATTCCGCTGACACACTCAGTGCAAGCCGCATACACAAGCGACACAACGCTCAGCAGGGTGTCGTCGTTTAACAATTTTACTTTGGCCTTGAATCCAAAAACGATATTTTATGCTGCAGCACAGCCCAGCAGAGATGGTTATCTATGTCGAGTTAATTTGAAAACATTTATGTTGTATGACCGAGCGACCATAATTATATTTGAATGTTAATTCCGGTTTCTAGCTCTCTCTCTCTCTCGCCCTCTCTTTCAGTATGTTTGTGTTATTAAGTTAAAATTAAAAATCAAAGGAGAACAACCCAAGTGAGAGTAAGAGATCATAAAAGTTCAATTCAATTAAAAAAGGATAAACACATGCATGACTCAGCAGCCGAGATAGCATAACAACCGGCTGCTGCTGTAACAGAGATGTCCATGCGATAACACACCACAAACATTCTTACGCTCTTTCATTTAGTCGTCACTTAGACAGCGACGTGTGCACATCGGTGGTGGTGTGTTTTTCAATTCCTTTTTTCTGCTTTTGTAGCTCTGACCCTTCAATTTGACTTTATTTAGTCAATAAAATCTTCAAAGTCATCTCTGTTTCAAGCTGTAGACGTCGATGTCGGTCTTCTTAGCAATGCCAGCTCTGAAGATCACGACATGAGAATGATTTCCCATTAGATGACGTAGTTTCTCACCTTCTAGGTATGTCTACGCCACCCCGATTATAGTTTGTCGTCTGTTCAACAGCTCTCAATAAAATTTTCAATGTGAAGTTCCTTGGTAAAGTGGTGCGATTTGTTGCGATACAGAGTGCGGATGCAAAACTCCCTTTTTTCCCTACAAAAGTTCTTCTCGCATTTGTAGCAACTCAACCTTATGCCCTGACAAATTTTTCCCTCTTCAGTTCCATCTGATGATACCCAAACTTTGGCTGAAATCCACTGCAACTTGTCTGTACCTGGAGTTGTTAGGAGATTTCAGGCTACAATTCCATGCAGAGAGGCCAGTCTTCCTACCCTCTTCCCATTAGATGACGTAGTTTCTCTCCTTCTAGGTATGTCTACTCAATCACTATTGGAGTTTGTCGTCTGGTCAACGGCTCTCAATAAAATTTGCAATGTGAAGTTCCTTGGTAAAGTGCTGAAATATGTTGCGATACAGATTGTGGGTGCAAAACTCCCTTTTTCCCCCTACAAAAGTCCTTTTCGCATTTGTAACAACTCAACCTTATGCCCTGACAAATTTTTCCCTCTGAGCACTCTTCAGTTCCATCTGATGATACCCAAACTTTGGCTGAAATCCACTGCAACTTGTATGTACCTAGAGTTGTTAGGAGATTTCAGGCTACAATTCCATGCAGAGAGGCCAGTCTTCCTACTCCTCTTCCCATTAGATGACGTAGTTTCTCACCTTCTAGGTATTTCTACTCAACCACTATTGGAGTTTGTCGTCTGGCCAGCAGCTCTTAATAAAATTTTCAATGTGAAGTTCCTTGGAAAGTGATGAGATTTGTTGCGATACAGATTGTGGGTGCAAAACTCCCTTTTCCCTACAAAAGTCCTTTTAGTGGGCTTTTGTAGCACCTCAACCTTATGCCCTGACACATTTTTCCCTCTGAGCACTCTTTAGTTTCATCTGACCATACCCAAACTTTGGCTGAAATCCACGACAACTTGTCTGTACCTAGAGTTGTTGGCAGATTTCAGGCTACAATTCCATGCAGAGAGGCCAATCTTCCAACTTCTCCTAACCCCAGAGGCTTAATCTGGTACCACGGGTGTCGGCAGCCCCAGAGAGTTGTCTCTGCCCGGCAGTTGCAGAGGCTCCCTTCTGGCAGCAACGTGGTGGTTGTGGTTTAAACCCAAATCGTGGGGAAATGCGCGAGCTGGGTGTGGCTTTACACTCTCAATGCATTAAAAGGAGTTTAGATGGTCTCGGAACCCTAAGCAAGAGGGAAGTCATGTCCAAATGCATGGCTTCGAATTGATACTCACATGTGGTGTGGTGATGTGATCCATAACATGCTTATGCATGCCATGTGGTTGCATCATTGTGTGTGTGGAAGCGTTGGTAGACGCATTGTATTTCACTGTGCTTCAGGCACCGTGTGGGGTATGCCATCATGGCGAGAGTCACGTTAACCTGGAATTCTATCTACCTTGTCAACCCCGAGCATTGTATGGAAGTCAACACATAGGGTTGTGAGTCTAAATATAATGTAGGTTTTCGCCGGGCTGACTCAATCTGACCCCAAGCTTTGGCTGAAATCGACTACAACTTGTCGAACCTATACTTCATAGGAGATTTCAAACTAGAGTTTCAAGCTGGAAAGACTGGCCCTCTATTATGGTTAACTGCGAGGATTGTATGGAACTCAACAAATGTGGTTGTGTGCCTAAAAATATGGTGGGTGTTCGCCGGCTGACTTTAGGTTTAGGTTAAGGTCGGCGTGGTAGCTCTGATATCACAAAGCTCACTTGAGCCCGCATAGCGGCCCGTTGTGATGCCACGGGTGAACGCAGTCCCTGTACTGACCAAGTCAAAAATCAGGGAAGAGGAAGAAGTTGGTCAGCGCAAGGGCTGCCGGCTGACTTAATCTTACGAAATCTTTCCACGTCCCAAATCTTACCGCGTCCCGATTAGGGAATCCAAAACTGCTCGGCCATCTCACGTCATTACTTCACATCCATTGGATCTACACGGCTGTCGCACTCGTGGTAGCTAGGTTAGGTTAGGTTAGAGTGGTAGCTTTGATACCAAAAGCTCACTTGAGCACGCATAGTGGCCCGTTGTCACGCCACAGATGAACGCATTCCCTGTACAGACCAAGTTCCTCCAAACCAGGGAAGAAGAAGTTGGTCAGTGCAAAGGCTGCGCTTCTGGTAGCTAACTTAACCTTTTTAAAATCGGTCCAACGCGTTTTCTTTTTTGACTTATAAATGAAGCTTCATAGCTTCATATCCCCCTATCATAGGGGATATGACCCTAACCTCACAATGCAGTTTTTTAAATTGCTCTCTTACGCAGACACAGTTTTAGTTTTGGACACCACTGCTCTGCATAATTATTTGGCTTTATCTCTCCCTCCCTTCTTCATTTGTTTTTCACTCTGTCGCTCTCTCTCTCTCTCTTTCTCTCCCTCTTTCTTGTTTTTAAATCTCTTTGTTATTAAACAGCCTCTCAATTCTATTCTTTTATAATTTCTTTATGACCCGTTTGTTGTTGTAAATTATTTTATAAATTGGAATGTTGTTGTAAAATTTAATAGTTTGTTGTAGTTTAAAAAACATTTGTTGTTGTTGTTGTTGTTGTTGGTGGTGGAGTTATCAACTCGAACTACCTTTAAAAAGTTGTATACAAAAAAGGGTACATTTTCGGGGTTAAACCAGGGGTTAAATGGTTTTTAATTTAATTAAACGACTCTACCAGCAGCAGTAGTGGCAGTAGCAGTAAATAAAAGAAGAAGAAGAAGAAAAAATAATTCATTCATCACATTATGCTGTAAGTAAGTGCATAGTAACAAGTACAGTGGGAGATAAAAGTATATAAACACTGAGAAGTTTTTAGATTCTCTACAAGAGACACAACATGAACAAAAAAATATGCAAACTTTACATACGTTTTTCCTTGTCAGAATCCTATCAGCATCCACAAAACCTGAGATCCGGGGCTCGCATTTATTTAAAGGCTCGCTTACACCATTGGGGAAATGGTTTGTGGAGTCATATCTTTTCTTCTCCACATGTTTAGCAATAAAGATACCACGGTGTTGGTAATCAATTTCGATGTCAAACACTTTCGCTTCGAATCCCGCTACTAAGCCCCGCAGGAGCTCGTACTATAACTGGTCGCAGTTGAGGTTAATGGCACGTAATCATCGTTTAGAGAGTAGTATGTAGGCGTAGCTTTACCAATAAAACCCTATTTTGCTCGTGTAGATGATCGTTCCCACTTGTCTTACTCATCCAGTTCCGGTTGGCAATATTCGGGTTTATTTGAAAGCCTTATCACATACAGCGGAGGTTCAGATCTGCCAATAGCATATGATGTGTCTGTTAATACGTACATAATTGGTCGCTACAACCCTTCAGTCAGGATTACGACATAGTTTCTCACACCACTTATGTTGTGTGTGTTAATTTTATACATGCGAGGCGGGACCTACAGTTTAAAGTCGACTCCGAACGACAGATTTTTGAGAAACTTTTCATGGCAGATTTATTTACTCTCAGAGTTTTTGCCATAAATCTGCTGAGAGGAAGTCGCCTAAGAAATATTTCTTGTATTTTATTTTGATGTCTGGCCTGGGGCTCGAACCCTGGCTTTTCGTCTAATAAACCAACACACTACCTACTAGACTACGGCGACTTCCTGTGTCTGTTAATGTCGTTAGGAATTTATTCCTTGATTTTACGTTTCCTTGGTCGCATGTGCCTCTCGCCATTGGGAGTAAGCAGTGGAACTTGTGATCGAAGATGTCTCGCAATATTTTAGGATGCCGGGGAGAATAGTATGTGGAGTAGCTTTACTAATGGAGGACTAATATCCTCCTTGTCTCACTCACACATACTCTGGAGAGATCAGACTGCAGCCGGATAGTTAATGATGGATCTGCCAATCGCTCATGATGTGCATGCTAATTAGTTTAGTCCTCGGCTTCATATTTCCTTGGAAGAATATACCACACGCCGCCTACGAGTGTAGTGCGGTAGAGCTTGTGATCGAAGATATTTTGCAATATTTTAGGATATCACTGCTCTACGGCAGAGTGATGCTATTCCTGAAAGAAATATTCAAGTTGAGTTAAACTATTAAGTTGCCCGTGTCCGATACCGATGCCACATTGTCAATCCTGAATGAAATTCCCCACAGTACCAGAGAAATGGATGTCAAGGTTTACGTTGCCAACTCTAAAAAATGTTTTTTTTTTTCTGTATGATCAGCTTCATTTGCTACAAGAAATTTAAGATGCGTGAGATTGATTTTGAATATTTCATCAATTCATTACGGGATTATCGCTTTAATTAACCAGCGACGGATTTTGATTTTTTCAATTTTACTTTTCTTCGGCTACTCTTTCCCTTGAAATTTTCCCCTCCTTTTGCCACTCTTGTCAAATCACTGTCTACCGTTACATGCACTCCTAAAATCGAAACAAATCAAGTCAAATTGGCTGATTGCTGCTCTACTGGTCAGCTATCACTGACAGCAGACAGGGCGTTTTAAATTTAAATTGACAGGGCGTAACGGTACAACAACCATAGCAGCAGCAGCACCAACAGCACATGGAAAACATACTCACCCTTGACCTTTTAGGTTAAATGAGTTTACAATTTTACCATAATAGGGGAGGGGAGTAGATTTCCTCTCACTTTTTAACATATTTTTTCTGCTTAAATCCTAGACAAATACCCGCTTAAATATGTTTTCGGGGAAAAACTAAAATTGATGGAATGAAAGACAAATACGTGCTGAAAGTAGTGGACTTAACTGTAGTACAAGGTGACTGAAAAACTGACGATACGAAATTCGCAACAGTAAACCAAAAATGCGACCTTATATACATGAAACTCGACAACTTCTACGCATCACTGCAACCTATACCAGTTGGACATTTTTTGTTGCCCCAAATTCGAAACTTTCCCATGGTTATTGTTGAGAACCATGGGACCTTGTGCATTCAGAGGGATAAGTCAGAATAATAAACGTTCGAAGATATCTAATGGGAAGTCGCCGTAGTCTAGTAGGTAGTGTGTTGGCTTATTAGACGAAAAGCCAGGGTTCGTGCCCAAGGCCAGACATCAAGAAAAAAATATCAAAAAATATTTCTTCGGCGACTTCCTCTCAGCAGATTTCTGGAAAAAACTCTGAGAGTAAATAAAAATTGCCATGAAAAAGTTTCTCAAAAATCTGTCGTTTGGAGTCGACCTTAAACTGTAGGTCCCACCACTCATGTATAAAATTAACACACACAACATAAGTGGTGTGAGAAACTAGGACGTAATCCTGATGAAGGGATGTAATGACCAATTATGTATGTATGTAGATATCTAATGCCTGCTATCGTCGCAGTCGTTGCATTATGTTCTAGACAAGGTGAGAAGATCTTGAAAAGACGAGCCATTAAGCGTTGAGGGGTTTCGGCTCAGTTCGGCACTGATGAACAGCCAGAACGCATTAAGCAATTGCCAGCCGAGATTAACATCTACGAACATTATCGCACTTAATATTTGACTTGCCATGTCTAGTATCAAAAGAAACGAGAAAAAACGTGGCAGGGAAATATGTGGCATCTTTTCAGAGTCCGCAGGCAGGGCTCACTCGATATTGCAGCCTCTTCCAGGCGAAGACAATATTCTCTGATAATCAGGTGACCGTTAGGTTCTTACAAAATGATCTCTAGCACGCTCCCTACGATCCGACATTCACACTATGTGAGTAGCATGAGATGCAAAAGTATTCTGCAGTGCTGATGAATTGTTCGGGTATGGCACAATCATCTAACCATCGGAGGAATTCTTTAAATTGCGTGTCCCATTAGGGAAATCCATTCATTTCTTTTTTTCCCCTTTCTGTCCTACCCATGACAATTTTCTTCTGCGGCATACTTCAGTGACAATTACAATCGCGATTTTTCCAACAAAATTTTTTTCAGCTATGAACCTCCTGGAGTTACCATGTCAGTGATATTTCTAGAACATGTTGGTGCAGTGAAAAGAGAATTTGAAAGGTTCTGGGTGTACTGGGTATAAAAGATGAAGAGAGGCAAAGACTTTTCACATTCCTAACAGTGTTAAGATAATCTAATCTTTTGCTAGGTAGTTATATTGCATTAGGCTATACAGGAATTGATTGAGGATAGTAACTCCCAACTCGATTGGACATCTCGAACAAAGCGAAACTCGGATCAAATATTCCTTACTAGCAGCAATGCTTCTTCCTCTCACTCTCTTTCAGAAACAGAATTTCATGGGGAATTTTCATTATGAGAGCCTAAACAACAGATTTTTTCAAAGGCAAGGCGTACAGGTTAGGTTGAATTATGAAAGCGTTATGCTTTGGCATTTCCATTTGGTGATCAGGACTCAAGGTCTTTTCAATAACAAATTCAAATTTTTTGGAGTTAAAATGATTGTCGTGTAAGGATGCACCCCCAAATGGGGGCGTGTTTGCAATAAACATCAAGGCCACTATACCGGCTGAGCTACCCCAATCCATGCTTAGTTGAATTGAAATCCTCTCTTGAGGCTCGAAATTACTTCGAAAAGTAGGTTGGGAAACAAATTTTTTATTAAAAAAATTTCCCCACGATTTAATAAATATTGGAAATTATCTGTACCCAGTTCTTAAAAAAAATACACGTAAACAATGTTGATAGACAGTAA
Organism: Sarcophaga carnaria; assembly: GCA_958299815.1. NCBI lineage: Eukaryota > Metazoa > Arthropoda > Insecta > Diptera > Sarcophagidae > Sarcophaga > Sarcophaga carnaria. The sequence continues at coordinate 9,190,217 of OY283149.1, read as the reverse complement.
TGTTTATGAAATAATCTGATTAGAGCAACAATGTTGCTACACAATAAATAAAACGAACACATTATTGCTGCTTAGCAGTAATGTTGCTTAGCGATTCATTCTTAATCAACATGTTTCTTATAACATTATGACTTAAATTTTATTTAGTAAACAACACACACATGTATCTAAACATTTATTTCTCTCAGATTCAGAGCTGGAAAATAAGAATTTTACTAGTTTGGTTGGTGGCAACAACAATTAAATCTTTTAAAACATAAATCCAATCGTGATGAGAGCACGCAAACAGAATTCATCATTCCGCTAAGGGCTAAGTGCCTAGAACTAAGCCGCTGTACAGTGGCTTGGAGCAAATATTAAACACTTAAAGATCTTGAAGCAATTTGGAACTTATCGAAAGTATTTACGGCATGAAATCGTAATATGTTCCGAACATCCTTTACAGAAAGCTAGGCTTGGAAAAGTGTTTCACTGCATTTCCTTAACAACTCTGTTCAGATTTTAATTGATGGTTTAAAACTGAATAGAACTGTAGGTGGTGGAACCATTCTTCGAAGTTGATGGAAGGACTTAACTCAATCCGTAAGACTACCGCAGCGTCTTCAAGGCGGAAGTATCTATAACACAGGCTTAGGTTGGCTATTACAACACTGAGTTCAAATGAAAAACTCATACAAATTAAATTAATTTGTACATATCGATCACAAAATCTGTAATTAAGCTCAAGGTTTGTCTGGAAATGAAACAAAATCTGTTTAGGTACAATGGATAGCTTTGCCTGGTCGATATGCAGATGTGTATCGGGCTGACAAGTTCATGGGCAACTCAACTAAACGACAACAACCGTCCCTGTGACCAGAAACACGAAGAAGTTACTAACATATCATATTTTCCATCTCTGTTTCTGAGTCTAAACATTCGCCATAAATTCTTAAACCATTGGAAACATGTTGCCAGTTTTCCGGTTTTTAAACATTCATAATACAAACAAAATAATTTATTTGAACTCTGGTACATACGCTTTATTAAACATGTTGATGAGCCAACATGTTTCTTTACATTCAGCACATTAAAGCCTTATAAACATGTTTCCCTTGCTATATGTTTGATTCACTGATTTAGTCACCACAATCCAATTGGCATTTCGTTAACAAACATGTTGCAGTTCGTTTTCACTCCAACACAAAACGACTGCACTCATATACCATTCTCTCATTTCGGTTGCTTCTTGTATTTCGCCGGAAATCTTGTAATATTTCACAGAAATCATACGTTAAAACAGCTCATGCAACATTTTTTTTCTTTTTTGTTGTCATATGGCTTTTCCATTGATGTTGTTGCTATTTTATGGAGAACAAAAAAAAGGACGTTTTAATAGAGAGGAAATATGGAGAAAAAATATAAAAAAATTTAATGTTGTTTTTGTGGTCTTCAGAGAAAATAAAAATATAAACAACAACAACCACACAGCAATGATAAATAATAATAAACATATCGGACACCTGTTGTCAAAGCCTTTGACGATAACAAGAGATTGCTGCCATAAAAAGAAGACATAAAAATATGAAAAATATTGTGGCAAGGAAAAGTCAACGCAAAATAGAGAGAGAAACAGTATGAGCTATAAGAATAATTAAAAGAAATTGTTGAAAAGGAAATGAAAATAAAAATCTTAAAAATAATATTAATAAACCAGAATTCTTTTATAATTTCACCAAAACAAAGCAGAATTGTTTGTGGGTCAACATTGAATGTTAAACAGATTTTCGATAACTAAACGTGGAAATCTTTACTTATGTATATATATTGCATATATACGTACATATATGTATACGTACATATATGTATATATACATCATTATATAATTTTGTTATCGATAGCTTGTGAATTATACATCGATAATCTTTTTGATTTTGTTTTTTGGTAATGATTTTTATTTTTCCCTTCCATATTACTGTTAAATATTGTTATACATATATTGTTTTACTGCTATCGATTACTTTTTATTTTTGTTATCGATAATTTTGTGAGTATTTTAATACAAATTTTCATACATAAGGTGATAAATTTTTATTTTTCCCTTCCATATTACTGTTAAATATTGTTATATATTGTTTTACTGCTATCGATCTCTTTTTTATTTTTGTTATCGATATTTTTGTAAGCATTTTAATTACAAATTTTCATACTTAAGTTGATAAATTTGTGAATATATTTTTTGCTGTTATCGATAACCTTTTCTTTTTTTTTTTGTTATCGATAAGTGCTCTATTACTAAAGATTATAGTAGCGTTAGCTTTAATGTTACTGTTAAACTCTGGTACCTATATGTTTTTTCTATTGCCAACATCTTTTTGCTTTGTTATCGATAACTTTTTTATTCTTTATCGTTAATTTTGTACATTAAATTTTATGATCAGTTTCTGGTACATACATATATGGTTATCGATAATTGTTTTACTTGTTATCGACATGTTTAATATTTGTTATCGATAATTATGTGTTGTTATTACAAATTTAAGACTTCAGTTCAGTTTAAAATTGTTGACAAATTCTAATATTTATTGTTATCGATAACTGTTTTATTTGTTATCGATAACTTCATATTTATTTATTATAAATTTTCCGTTCATTTTAATATTGTTCCGAAAGTCTGGAATATATTTTGTTAAATACTCTTGATGATAACTCGTTTTGTTTGTTATCGATTAGTTATTTATTTGTCATCGATTACTTTGTGTTCTTAATTATTAAACATTTTCATACTTTCCCTTGTTATTTTTAGTATTACTTATAGGTAGATTTCTGGTATTTATTTTCACCGATATCAATAGTTTTAGTTTTGTTTTCGATAATTTTTATTACTAAACAATATTGTTTTCCTTTTTTTTAATTTTATATTATCCATAAATTCTAATATAGGTATATTCTCTTAACTGTTATCGATAACTCTTTATTTACAATCGATTATTTTGTGTTATTCTTGTATAGTAATTAACTTGAACAAATTTTAAATATTTTATTAAATTCCAGCTTAGCAACATGTCCCTTATGGTTTAATTTGGAACGTTTATAATGTTGCTGGCTGTTGTAAACATAAAAAAATTCTACAGAAATTGCTAAACAGTTACTGAGTACTGAGAACTTAATTGGAAAAACAGTGACAGTGTGTGTAAAAATGAGTCCAATAACTACGAGCGTTTTCCATAATTCAGTACTCATTTAAACATCAAAGCGTTAACAACTTCTGTGTAAACGTTTAACGGTGGCCAGGCTAAAAAAATAAGAAACAAGTGAACAAATCGAAATAGAAAAACGGCTAAAAACAAAGTATCGAACTTAAACGGGAGTGGTGGTGTTTGTTGTGCTTATTTTCAAATCAAACCAAAGAAAATAAAAAGAGCAACTAAAGCTAGCAACATAACACAGTCTCTTGTGTGTTCGGCGGTGTCAGAGTATTTATTTGTGCGTTTTACTTATATGTGAGTGCGTAGTAGTATTGCATTGTGTTGGCGCGTTTTGTATGAAAGAAAAATTCAAATACGACGTTTTTTTTGTTTTGTTTCTCTTGTCGTGTTGTAAGTGTTTTTAAATAGAAACTCAGCAGTTGAGACATTCCAACTCGTTGTGGAGTAAGACGTCGTGTGTTGCTGTTGTTATTGTTCGAATATATTTTTCATTTGTTTCGGTTTTGGGTTTGAGTTTTAACGCTCAAACAACCAACGTTCAGTTGTTTAACGATAACGAACGTGTTAAGAACGTTGATATTGAAGAAAGCGGGTCGTAGTAGAAGTTACAAAAACAAAAAAGTGTAAAATAAAATGAAAGAATTTTTTCTTCTTCCATTTGTAAAGTGAAGTGAAAAATTTTTTTTTTGTAAAATAAACGTCTTTTATGTAAAGTTTTTAAGTGCTTTTATGTTTTTCTTGTACTTGAATTTGTTTTAAACGAATTTTATTAAAGAATATATTACAAATTACAAATAAATTGAAAAAAAAAGAAAATTTTTACTACAAATTTTAGAGTGTGACGAAATCAAAAATTACGGTAGATGAAAAAAAAACAGTAAATCAAGCTTTTTTTGTTGTTTTCTATTAAAATATTCACGTGCTGCTGCTGCCGCTGCTACTGTGGATATATTCTGTAAAAAATTACGGAATTTAAAGCAAAAAATTCCAAATAAAAGGTGCGTGACCCAGGTTTTTATAATTTTTTACTAACAAAACATGACTAATTTTTTATATTAATTTAACTGAAGAATAATTCGGCTAAACAATTGTACCTAGCGTTATCAAATTCATTATTTAGTAGCCATTTTAACAAAGGGGGTACTAAACGTTATTTTACACTGGACAACGAAAAAAATGTTTTGGAAAAAAATATTAACAGTTTTTAAATGATTTTTTTTTTTAATTCTATGTAAAAGCTATAATTTTCAGAGAAAACTTTTTGTAGAATTTGTTAATCTTCCATACTAAACTAACAGTAGACGATTATTTATATGAAATAAAATATTATTTTCTGATATAACGGCTTTTTTAAGAATTACGAAGTTCTTTCCATGCTGAGAAAACAATTTTCAAAGCAAAATATTTGTGGATTTTTTATTTTTCCACATTAATAAGCGGTAAATTTTTGCTAAGAAAAATAAGAAGTTGTTTTTAATAAATTGGGGTTAGAAATTAATTCTATGAATTTTTTGCACTTTTACAAACTTCAAAATAGGTATAAAAAATATTTTCCAATGTTTTTATTAATTAATTAATTAATCGTTAATTAATTAATAAAATCAAAAAATAAAAAAATTATAAAATAATATTAATTAATTGAAATAAATAAAAAACGTAAGTAATTAAAATAAATTAGAAAAAATAGAATAAATAAATAATAAATATAACTAATATTCCAAAAAAATCACTTCAAATAATAATAAATAATTATAAAAAATATAAATTATTGTTTTTTATCTTAAAGTAATTAAAATAAATAAAAAAACTAAAATAAATAAAAAAAGATAAATAGTAAAGTTAATATTGAAAAAAGTATACCTATAAAATAATATTAATTCAATAAAAAACTAAATCAATATAAATTTGATACTTTTTCTTTATAAAGTAATTAAAATAAATAAAAAAAACTAAAATTTTAAAAAAATGAATAATAATTAAAACTAATATTCAGTAAAAAAACAACAAATACGTAAATTAATAAGAAAAGTAGAACTTACAGTTAAAATTAAAATTTTAAAAATGATTTTAAAAAATAAATAAACAAAATAAATAGAATTAAGAAAAATTTAAATAAAGAAAAAATTAGAATAAAATGAATTAAAAATAAATAAATAAATAAAAAATGTAAATAACAACAAATAAATAGTATATAAAAATATAATAAATTAGTTTAATATAAATACCAAAAACAAATCGTAGAAATATTAAAAAATATACCTATTAAAAAAATTTTTAATACGTTCGCGCCATCGAAACCCGCACTAGACTGTCTCATCGGACGGCGTGTACCACCGGTGGCCCGCACTTGATCATGCTATTAGAACACACGTAATACCAAATATTTAGATCATTAGCAGTTAGACTGCCGATAAAAAAAAAATACCTGAGAGTTACGCTCCCTTAAAAGCATTTATTTTTAATAACAATTATAATTAATAACTGTTCTATTTTCACTGAAAAAATTCTAAATATTTAATGAGGATGAGACGAATTCAGGAAAAAAAATACACAACTTTAAATGATACCGTTGTATTGTTACAAAACAGTCCTATAGAGCGAAAAACATTCAGAGCAGTCGCCATTAGGCGACAACAATGAATTTAAGCGCCGGCGTGAACGTATTAAGAATAGAATGAAAAATTAAAAATAAAATAAAGAAAATTATAACAATACCTATAATATTAAAAATAAAAATATACCTAATATAAATAACAATAAATAAATTTTAATAAATTAAATTATTTATAATTAATAATAAAAACAAATCGTAGAAATATTAAAAAAAAAAGATAAAAAACCAAAGAAAAAAATAATACTAAATAATAGACATAAAATAAAAGATATAATAAATCAATAATACTCCTAAACCTATGAAATTAAACAAATAAAATAAAACTGTTGACAAAAATTTAAAATAAGGACTTTTTCAGTATCAAAAAATAATTGTAATTGTAAGACAAATTAAAAATGAATGAGAAAATAAAAATAAACATAACAAATAAGTATAAATAAATTTAAATAAATTAAAATAAAGACACATAAATTATCAAAAAATATTTACAATTGTAAGACAAATAAAAATAAATAAAATAATAGTAAACTTATAAAAGATATTAAAATAAGTATAAATAAATTTCAACAAATAATAATAATGAATATTAAAATATTTTAAAAATAAAAAAATAATAAAATAATAAAAATTAGAAAAGAATAAATAAAAAATGTACTAAGAAAATAATCTAAACGACGTTCCCTATAAGAATTTTAGAAAATAATAATGGAATCTTTTTCAAAAATTCATATATGTATTCTAATCAGAGGATAATTTAAAAATCTCATTAAGAAATACGTAAAATACCTAATCATTAATAATGATGCACGCTTCTTAAAGTTATGGTGCTGCTAAAACTTGCTATTTATCACTCACTCACTGGACTCGTGGTCTAATCAAGTCACGTTTGTAGTTGGTAGAGCTTATCTTCCTTCTGAAGCAAAATGTTTTAATTGCTGCAAATGTGAAGCCTATTTTTAATTCATTTTCCTTTTAAATTGTTTTTCTAGTTTTTCAAGTTCTATTATTTTTTATAAACATCTTCCTTAATTTTGTTTCATTTTTTTTGAATTTTTTTTTTTGGAACTCATTACCATTTGAAGTTTATTGACTTGAATTCATTCAACTTTAATTGCCATTTATTCTTCCTTTTTTTTCTCACACATACTACGTACAGCTGTGTGAAATATAATAGTAGCGCTGTATTAAAAATATTTGAGTTGAGTAAAAAAATTAATTTTTATTCAAGTTAAAAAAAGTTTGTTATTACATTTTATTACCACCAGTCTAAACTATTGAAAAATAAAAAAACTTCAAGACAAATATTAATTTTCCAAAGAAAACGATGCTAAATTGTTAAAAACTCAAAATATTTGGCGTGCAAAAAAATAGTAGTAGCATTATAAAACGTATCTGCAAAAAAAAAATGTTGCCACAAGTGATTACTTTTTTATGTTATTTTATTAGATAGACCTTAATATTTAGCTGAAAAGCCCTTATTGGCTATTACAGCTGCGCAACGCCAAGGCATTGAGTCAACTAAAGATCTGCAGCTCTCGATAGGAATACTTTCCAAAGCTGACCTCACTGACACCCACAATTGCTCTATATTTACCGGTTTATCTTTAAAAACACCTTTTTTACATCGCCCCAAAGACGTTCAATGGGATTTAGGTCTGGAAACTGAGCCGGGCAATCTAATACCTCAATTTTATTTTCAGAAAACCACTTTTTTGCCATTTTACTGGTATGTTTGGGATCGTTGTCCTGTTGGAACACCCATTTATGCGGCATATTATATTCTGCATAAGGTAGCATGACAGTTTTTAAAATTTCCACATAAATTGAGGCGTCCATGTTGCCTTTAATCCAAAATATGGGTCCTGTACCATTATAAGAAAAACAACACCAAACGTTAAATTTTGCACCACCATGCTTTACGGTCCTCATGACAAATTTAGGATCGTATTCCTTGTTTTTTGGTCTTCTTGCACATTTTCTGGTGCCAGGATTACCAAAAATAACAACTTTGGATTCATCTGTCCACAGAATATTGCGCCATTTCATCTGAGGCCAATCAACGTGAAGTCTAGCAAATTTAAGTCGGTTGCGGACATGTCTTGAATTCAGCAATGGTACTTTCCTTGGACTTCTAACATATAAATTGTCTTTAATTAGATGTCAGCGAATAGTTGAGGTATGAACATCAAGCTCCAAGTCCTGTTTTATCTTTGTTGAAGTAACAATTGGGTCTGATGACACCATGCGTTTTATTCTTTCTTCTAAGAAAATTGAGGTATTAGAATGCCCGGCTCAGTCTCCAGACCTAAATCCCATTGAACATCTTTGGGGCGATGTAAAAAAGGTGTTTTTAAAGATAAACCGGTAAATATAGAGCAATTGTGGGTGTCAGTGAGGTCAGCTTTGGAAAGTATTCCTATCGAGAGCTGCAGATCTTTAGTTGACTCAATGCCTTGGCGTTGCGCAGCTGTAATAGCCAATAAGGGCTTTTCAGCTAAATATTAAGGTCTATCTAATAAAATAACATAAAAAAGTAATCACTTGTGGCAACATTTTTTTTTTTGCAGATACGTTTTATAATGCTACTACTATTTTTTTGCACGCCAAATATTTTGAGTTTTTAACAATTTAGCATCGTTTTCTTTGGAAAATTAATATTTGTCTTGAAGTTTTTTTATTTTTCAATAGTTTAGACTGGTGGTAATAAAATGTAATAACAAACTTTTTTTAACTTGAATAAAAATCAATTTTTTTACTCAACTCAAATATTTTTAATACAGCGCTACTATTATATTTCACACAGCTGTATGTACATATGTTACAATAACAAGAATACTAAAAATAAAATTTTGTAATAAAAATAAAAAAAATGAAGAAGAAATATAAAATTTAACTCTGCTCACATGTCTTCTTGGCCTTTGTAACTGGATTTTAGCCGCATTTTTTTTTTATTATTTTTCTTTGTTGTGTTTTGCCTTGCCTCTGCTGTCTATATTTACACAGGCAAACTAGTAAAACTAAAAAGAACTTCTTCAATTAGTATAACAACAACAACAACACAAAGAGCAGCGGCAGTAACAACAACATACAACAACTAAATGATGAACTTTACAAATAAAATAGTGGGGCATTCTTCTATGGGGGGGGGGAACCTTGCACAGATGATATAAAGTGGCAGTGAGCCAGTAAGATCATTTTGTCTGAAACACGGGTACTTATTTGTTTAAAAAAAAGACTAAAGTCTCCTTGAAGCTGTGTACACCTTCTACAACGTTTCTCCAAATTTTTCTCTTTTTCGCTTTCAAAAAATTGAAATTAAATTCGCTTCTGGCAGATTTCATTGTCGGAAATCAATCGCTTTACGTCAATTAAGTGAAGAGCAGTTGAACTCAGAGAATTACGAAGCTTTTTGAGCCTTATTATGGATTCTTGCCAAGAAAAGTGGGTCATATATGCGCCATTGAGCTGTCCTTATGCAAAAGGCCGGGTTTCATGACCAAATCTTCTTTATTTCGGCTTGGATTGCTTTGCCATTTCAAAGGCAGCCAACCAGTGCACGCATTATCGACTGCGCGCCATTGAAACATTCTTCTTTGTCATCTATTTGCCTCGATAAACCCACTGTTTTAGCTGCTCCTTAGTCTCTGGTGTGTATTGGAGTGGTTCTACATTTTCATAGTCAATAAGGGCTTGCCAAAAAACTCAAGAGCTTCCCAAAAAACAGTTTTTATTAACCGAAAAGGCCGGCATGGTATTCTTACTTCATTGATCATTCCAATCTTTTACTAGGGTTTACAACCAAGCTTCTAACACCACCACCCATGTTGTGTATGTTAATTTTATCCATAAGTGGTGGGACCTACAGTTTTTGAAGTCGCCGTAGTCTAGTAGGTAGTATGTTGGCTTATTAGACGTAAAGCCAGGGTCCGAGCCCCAGGCCAGACATCAAGACAAAATACAAAAAGTATTTCTTCGGCGACTTCCTCTCAGCAGATTTCTGGCAAAAACTCTGAGAGGAAGTAAAAATTGCCATGAAAAGTTTCTCAAAAATCTGTCATTCGGAGTCGACTTTAAACTGTAGGTTCCACCACTCATGTATAAAATTAACACACACAACATAAGTGGTGTGAGAAACTAGGACGTTGTACAATGGGTCAATTGGACCTCCGGTTACTGTACTTGTCTTAATTGACAAGTACACGTCCTCTAACCTAACCTAACCTAACCTTACAGTTTAAACGTCAGATTTATGAGAAACTTTACTTGGCAATTTCATTTTATTCTCAGAGCTTTTGTTCCAAGACTGTTGAGAGGAAGGCGCCGAAAAAAATATTTATTTTCGTACCTATTTCCTAATTTGTTTGAAATGTCTGAGCCAGGAATTGAACTACGTGCTCTCACTACAGATAGACTAAGGCGACTGGTGTAACCATTGGACGAGAAATGTGGAGCTTCATTGCAGACAAATTTCTTTTAAAGGCATCATCATTGAAAACTTGTTGCTTTAGCACTCAATCAACCCTAGACGGTTTTAATTTATGGCGTAGATTGTGCCTTTGTATGGAAGAAGGGTGAATATCCTTCATAACAAGCTATTAAGATAGGCACAATTTCTGAAAACTTAGGGAAATCAACAAATTCCGATTCTTTGCTACAATTTCTGCAACAGAAGAATTATTTTCAACAGAAAGTACATCGTAACGCTTCCCTTTCTTTCAAATTTAATTCGTTAAATAAATAAGTTTTAGCCTTGCCACACGCTAATTTATAATGGCTTTTACTAGAGCATTTAATTTATTTTGTATGACTTGATTATTTTGAATATTTATCATCTATTGCGGTTAAGAAAAATAAAACCTGTTGTCCGGTGTAATTATTTGCTTATTTTGTTACTTAGTTTTGATAAAGACATAACAACCAACAACAACAACAGGTTTGAAAAGAGCATACAAGTTAAAAAAAATCGTAGAGCAAAAACAAAGAGAGTCAAGTTGAGTTAAGTTATGGTTGACTTGCACTCAACGAAAACAAAAAAAAAAAAAAAATAAAAACAAACAAAAAACCACAATTAAATGGAATGTTGGTTGGTTGCTGGTGTACATACGTCATTACAAACAAAAACAAACAAAAGACTGCTCAGAACCTGTTCGGCTACTTGTTCGCAATAAAACAGGTATGTAATGCATTTCAATGAAACTTTACGAAGCTCACTCTCGTTTGTCTCCCTCTGTTTGAGTAAATAATGATCGCTCTTTTTGTTTTGCTGCTGCACTCTCTTTTAATGAAATTCTTTGAGAGCAAGCTGTAGCTGAACCAGTACCATTCAATTGTAATTGCAGTGTTTGTCAGTAATTGCGTGCATAAAAATGTGTGGTTTTCGTATGCTTTTTAAGCAAAACCAGTCATAAATTCGGGTTTTATTGTTTCTGATTTGTTTTTATCATTTGTTTTAAAAAAGATTTTTGAAATAATTGTGTCACAGTTCATAGGATAGACAAAAATAAATACAAAATTGATAAAGATTGTTTATTATCATTTGCTTATTAATAAAATTTTATAAAAAATAAGAAATAAAGAAAGAAAAAACAACTGTACTTAGTCGAAAAAAAGTGAAGAAGTGCCAGTCAAAATAAGAAAAAGAACGCAAGAGTAGAGAGAGTGAACGGTAATGTTTCAAGTTTGTTAAGCAATGACTCATCGTGTCTTGTCTCATTTTTGTTGTTTGATTTCGTTTTGTTTTATTGATTTTTTATTTTTATGATCGTTTTTATCTTTAAATAAATCGTTTAAAATTATTGGAAATGTGAGAAATTGAATGAAAAAGTTTTTTTTTTATGAATGAATTAAGTTTTTGCTGTTTTGTAACGGAGTGTGTGCATAATTAATAAAAACAAAAAAACATAAAACAGTAAACAGTAAACGCAGTGACTTAAACACAATACAACCACAAGGCGGCATTAGAATTGTTCCATTGCAAGTTGTTAAATGCTTTAAATAAAGCGTGAAAGAAGTTAAACTCAGGCAAATATTAAATATTTAATTATTGTAATGAGGGGGTTCAAATACAATTAACGCTATAGGCCTCAGGCTTTTGGAAATATTGTAGTGGTCGAATAGAGGTAAACAATTATTTTTATTAACTATTTCGGGACGGTTGCTATGTATATACGGCACGGCGGTTGACGTCCTGTAAATATGACAGTAACTTATTAGTCCAAAGAGCCCGATGCCGCTTATAGGCACAAGGTAGTAATTTATTTGATCACTTGCGTTTTCGCGAATTATGACGGCGATGTATGGACAGTCATCGTGCCGCGGTGAAAGATAAAAAAGGAATTTTCGAAAGTTTTGTTAATATTTTACGCTTGGTTTGTGTTTTTAATAATTTTTAAAGCATTTTCAATGTTAAACATCCGCCATTTTTTTTTTTTTATTAATTTGGCCTCTGTTTTTACTATTTTCATACAAAAACAAGTGGCTTTTTCAGTACTTATTTGAAAAGTACTTTTTCATGGGTTTTCATATTTCTTTCATTTTCAAAATTTTGGTATTTTTTAAGTCCTTTAGAACTTTTCTTAAATTTTATAATTTTTTTTTTTCAATTTTAATAATTTTTTGTATTCTAGTACTTTTTTTTATTTTTGTACCTTTTCAAAATGTTGGTACTTTTTAGTCCTTTAGAACTTTTCTTAAATTTTTGTATTTTTTTCAATTTTGGTACTTTTTGTATTCTACTACTTTTCAATTTTATTTTTTTTTTTTGCTTTATGGCTCCTTCAAATTTTTCTTTTGCTTTCAATCCTAGTACATTTTTGCTTCTTGGTACTTTTCTTAAATTTTCATATTTTATTTTTTTAATTTGAATACATTTTTAATTTCTGGTAATATTTTGAATTCTGGTTCTCTTTAGGATTCTGGTACTTTTACGCCATTTTTGTATTTTTATAGATTTTCCTACCTTTTTATTTTTTAAATTTGTGTACACTTGTGTATTCCAATTTCTTTTTCTTTGGTACTTATTTTAATTTTGGTACTTTTTTACATTGTGTTTTTTTTTTCTTAAGTTTTGGTTCATTTTTGAATTATGGTACATTTTGGAACACTTTTTCCTATTCGAATACGTTACTATTTTAAGTTCTGTTTCTGGTACTTTTTAGTATTTTGGTACTTTTTTAGTTTTCTGTACATTTTTTAGATTGTCGTACTTTTTTAAATTTGTATACACTTGTGAAATCGGATTTTTATAAGATTTTGGTACTTATTTTAATTTTTGTACCTTTTTGCATTGTTTTTTCACTTAAATTTTGTTCTGGTACTTCTTTACATTTTTGTACTATTTCGTATCCGAATAGGTTACTATTTTAAATGTTTCTCGGGATTTTTTTTTTAACATTTTGGTACTTTTTTTAGATTTTCGTACCTTTTTTAGATTGTTGTACTTTTTTAAATTTCTATACATTTATGAATTCTGATATTATTTTAACTTATTTTAATTTTGGTACTATTTTCCATTGTGTTTTTCTTCTTTAATTTTGGTACTATTTTCCATTGTGTTTTTCTTCTTTAATTTTGGTCCTTTTTTGAATTAGTCTACCTTTTTGAACTCTTGTACTTTTTTAAATTTGAATACATTTTTCAATTTCTGGTACACTCTTAAATTTTGGTACCTTTATGTCTTCTGGTACATTTTTACGTTTTGGTACTTTTTCAAATTTGAATACATTTTTCAATTTCTGGTACACTCTTAAATTTTGGTACTTTTATGAATTCAGGTACTTTTTTAACGTTTTGGTACTTTTTCATATTTGAATACATTTATAATTTCTGGTACTCTCTTAAATTTTGGTACTTTTATGAATCCTGGTACTTTTTAACTTTGCATGAATTTGGATAAGTTTCTTGTAACTTAGTAAATTTTGGTACTTTTTTACATTCAAATACTTTTTGAATTTTCCTCCCCCTTTTGTGTACATCCATGTCACACACCATTTCTTTGAACAATAATTTCTAAAACGTTTCTGAAAATTGCTTCCTGACCTACCAAAACGTAATTTTATTCCAACAACATAAATATTCATTACAGTACTCCTTCCTTCTCTCCTCTCTTCTAAGACATCAAAAATTTTATACAAAAATAAAATAACGATCATCATTCATGCCTTATAAAGACATTTTCCATTATAATTATTGTGTTTTTGTTGTTTGTTGTTGTTGTTGTTGTTGTTGTTGTTGTTGTTGTTGTTGTTGTTGTTGTTGTATCTTTAGCGAGAAAATATTCATGATTTTTTTTGAATTATAAAAATTTAAACAGAAAAAAAGAAAAAAATTATTTTTTTAAAATTCCTGGAGCATAATTTTCACACAATTTTAATGCAACACCACACGGGGCAACACCTCACACACACACACTTATCCAGACATAGGTAAATAACAATCATGACATGCCACTAAGAAGACATACATACTTAAAGAAGAAGAAAAAACGAAAATAAAGTGTTTGGCATGCATATGTTGTTTGTTGTAAGCAAGAATATCCTTTTTATTTAAGCCCCATATTGCTGGTGGCATGCCAGTGATGGTACTCCATTCCATTTTTTGCTGCACTTTTTTTTTGTCTTGTGTTGCATCATTAAGCATTCCATAAACGTGTTTTCTTCAGATGCTCCTTCTTACAACACACGTTTGCCACAATAACCACCATATGATTTCCGTTATTGCCGCCAACCATACCAACCAGCCAGGCAACTAGTCCAACACCACCTGTATAATCAGGCATTTAATGTGCATACCACAGCAGAAAAAAAAAACGAAATGAAATGAAAAGAAAAGAAAAAAATCCCCATCTGTGGCATTAATGGCGACACATTTACTCTTTCATGATGATGGTTTAGATTTCATTAGTCTGTCTGTCTGTCCGTCTCTTGTATAACTACAGGAAATGTTGGAAATTGTTTTTCCTTTTGATACTCTCCCGGAATTTTTAATTTCTTTAAACAAAAAAAAAAAAGGATTTTCTTTTAAAATTCCTAAATTTTTCAATAAAGTCTTGGAAAAACCCCTACTTTACATCGGAAACACAATTAAAACTTCAAATGACAAAGCGTAATTTGCTAGCCTTAAAGAAAATAAAGTTTTTAAAAGCTTGGGTTATGTGTGTGAAGTTAGTTGCGAAAGATATGTTCTTCTCTTTACAGAGAAAACCAGAAAATGTGCAAGTCATCAAACAAAAAATGCGAGTTATCGACCAAAAAAATGCAAGTCATCGACAAAAAATTCTTTTTGGTCATTTCTAGAAAGCAATTAGCTTCATAGCCTATATCTTCGCTCCCAAGTAAAGCTCGACTTTAAGGAAACCTGTTTTGGAATCGCAGAAATCATGGCTATTTAGCACACTAGGTCCATTTCCCCTACAAGTACTAATTGTAATTTTTGCTGGTTATCTTAACTCTGTTTGACAAAGAAACTATTAATACACAGAAAATTGGCAACGCAAAATGCAAAAAACCCAAAAGACCTTACCTTTCTGGTAAAATTAAGTTCATAGCAATATCTTAACGGTAGGGGGAAAGTATTTTCAAAAGATATGCCTTGAAAGGTCTTTGAATTGGCAACGCCATAAGTTAAAAAATCTTAAAAATTTTGTTCTTTTTCACTCTTGTTTAATTTTTTAAGTATTATTAGAGGAATTTAGTAAGATTGCGTTTTTTTAGAACATAATATGGAATATAATTGGCAACGCCAAAAAATTTAACAGTCCGTAAAATTGCAAGTCTTCGTTTTTCTAGTTATTTTAATTCCATTGTACTTTAAAAATATAAAAAATGTATGCTAAATTTATGAAAATGGAAGCATAGTTGGCAACGTTGTAATCTTAACTCTGTTTTAGAAAGAAAATTGGCAATGCAAGAGGCAAAAATCCCATAAGACCCTACATTTCTGGTAAAATTAAGTTCATAACAATATCTTAACGGCATGGGGAAAGTATTTTCAAAAGATACGCTTAGAAAAGTATTTGAATTGGCAATGCTATAAGTTAAAACATCTTAAAAATTGGTTTATTTTTCTCTTTTGTTTAACTTTTTAAGTATTATTAGAGGCATTTGGTAAAACTATATTTTATTTAGTGAAATGGAAAGATAGAACATAATATGGAATATAATTGGCAACGCCAAAAATTTTAAAAGTTCATAAAATTGTAAATTTTCCATTTTCTAGTTATTTTATTTCCATTAGACTTTAGAAATATAGAAAAAATTATGATAAATTCATAAAAATGGAAGCATAGTTGGCAATGCCAAAAATTTTAAAAGTTTATAAAATTGTAAGTATTCTTTTTTCTAGTTATTTTATTTCCATTGTACTTTAAAAATATAAAAATTGGATGCTAAAATTATAAAAATTGAAGCATAGTTGGCAACGCCAAAAATTTTAAAAGTTCATAAAATTGGAAGTTTTTGTTTTTCTAGTTATTTTATTTCCATTAGACTTTAGAAATATAAAAAACGTTTGCTAAATTCATAAAAATGAAAGCATAGTTGGCAATGCCAAAAATATAAAAAATCTTAAAATAATGTTGAACTTTTCTTTTTATACTTTTTACATCAAATATTTTAAAATTTTGTCCATTACCCCTACAAGTACTAATTGTAATTTTTTCTTGTAATCTTAACTCTGTTTGACAAAGAAAATTGGCAATGCAAAAGGCAAAAATCCCATAAGACCTTACCTTTCTGGTAAAATTAAGTTCCTAACAATATCTTAATGGCATGAGGAAAGTATTTTCTAAAAATACGTCTAGAAAAGAATTTAAATTGGCAACGCCATAAGTTAAAAAATCTTAAAAATTGTTTTCTTTTTCTGTTTTGTTTAACTTTTTAAGTATTAGAGCAATTTGGTAAAATTGTATTTTTTAGAACGTAATATGGACCATAATTGGCAACGCCAAAAATTTTAAAAGTTCATAAAATTTTAAATTTTCTTTTTTTTAGTTATTTTAACTCCATTATACTTTAGAAATATAAAAAATTTATGCTAAATTCATAAAAAAGGAAGCATAGTTGGCAATGCCAAAAATATAAAAAAAGTCTTATAATGTTGAATTTTTTTTATACTTTTTACATCAAATATTTTAAAATTTTGTCCATTTCCCCTACAAGTACTAATTGTAATTTTTTCTGGTTATCTTATTAACTCTGTTTGACAAAGAAAATTGGCAACGCAAAAGGCAAAACTCCCATAAGATTTATCTTTCTAATAAAATTGAGTGCATAACAATATCTTAATGGCATGGGGAAAATATTTTCAAAAAGATATGCCTAGAAAAGAATTTGAATTGGCAACGCCATAAGTTAAAAAACCTTAAAAATTGCTTTCTTTTTCTCTTTTGTTTATTTTTTAAGTATTATTAGAGGAATTTGGTAAAATTGTATTTTATTTAGTGAAATGGAAAGATAGAACTTAATATGGAATATAATTGGTAACGCCAAAAATTTTAATAATGCATAAAGTTGGAAGTTTATTGTTTTTCTAGTTATTTTATTTCCATTAGACTTTAGAAATATAGAAAAAATTATGATAAATTCATAAAAATGGAAGCATAGTTGGCAATGCCAAAAATATAAAAAAGTCTTAAAATAATGTTGAATATTTTTTTTTTTTACTTTTTACATCAAATATTTTAAAATTTTAATCACATATTTTCCTTCTTTTTTCCAACTCTCTTTACAGCTTAATAAATGGCGTTTATTGAATAAAAATTCTGCCGTGAAACTAAAAAAATAAAAATAAAAACTTATTTTTAAAAAACATTTGTATGTGAACGACTAAAAAATAAAAAAAACGAGTCTAGAAAACAAAAACAAATTTAATCGTGTTAAAATTGTTTTTCTTTTATAAAAAAAAAAATTCTTTAAAAAACAATTCAAAACAAACAAAATAATTTAAAAATATAACAACACAGTGTCTACTTTTTTTTATTGTTTGTTTATAAAAAATTAAAAAAAAAATACAAGTGAAACGATTAAATTGTTCTATCAACCAAACTACATCAGCGAAACGAGCACTTTGCCTATCATCATCCATACAGCAACAACTATAACGCGATCTAGAAAATCTACAAATATGGGGCCTATAGGCAATTCGTATATTAAACCATTGGCAACTGTAATAGCAGCTTTGTTGTATATAAATATAGTATTAATAGGTAAGTTTCTTATTTTATATAAAATTTATAATTAAACTAGAATTTCAATAGCTCTATAGTTGTATTAAAAGAGTTGGCAACTCGTTTGAAACAAAAATTGTGAAGAAAACTTAACAATTTCTAAAATATCGTTTTAAAACAAAGGTTTGAATAATCCCTAAATAATTTTCAACAATTGGCAATTCTAAAATATTGTAATATTTAGTTGGCAATTCCATAAACAAATTTTCAGTGAAATTTTTGTAAAATTCTAATATTTTGTTAAACCTAACATTGTTATAAAAATCATTGAAAAAATTATTATAGTTGGCAAGTCTAATGCAATGACAAACTTTGTTTTCAATGCTATTAAAGAACTTTCTTAAACACGATTGAATTTTAAATTGTATGCTAGTTTTAAAACTAAAATTGTTAATTATTAGTTGGCAATGCAGAAAAGCTAAAATATTCTAGTGAAAACATTATATCTGTAAAGGAATGGTTTGATTCCTTTGAATAACCCAAAACATAAATAAAGTTTGACTTTGAAACAACTCTTTAGTTGGCAATGCGAAAAACAATTTTAAATTTTAAATTTCATTTAAAATGAATTGAAACCAAAATTTATATAGTTTTATAGTATAAGCAATTATTTTGCTTTATAATTAAAATAAATTGCTTAGTTGGCAACACGAAAGAGTATATTTGTTATTAAAGTTCAAAGTTTTCAATGGCAGAAATTCTTTGTTTTCTAAAATGAACGAAAAATCAAAATAGAAATTTTTTTCTATTATACTCTAAACATGCCAATTTGAACAAATTATTCAAAGTAATTTAAACATTTAATTTCTTCCAATAGGATAAAAGAAATTACAAATAGTTGGCAATACTAAAAACAATTTTTTTATTGCTAAATTTTAAAGCTTTCAAAGGAAGAAATTATTTGCTTTTTAAAATGAAAGCAAAGAAATCATAAATAAACCTCTTCAATATTAGCGATTATGTATTTTCTTTTTAAAAGAAAGTGTTTAGTTGGCAACACCAAAATACATATTTTTTGTTTTAAATTAGAAATTTTCTAATATAAGCAATTATTTTAAAACAAGCATTTATTTTCTAACAAAAAATCAATTTATTAAAAGATAATGTTTAAGTTGGCAACACCAAATAAATAATTGTTCTATTAAATCTTCAGTTTTTTTCATTGGAAGAAATTATTTCTTTTTTGAATAAAGAAATGGAAACATCTTTTTTCTATTCATTTAAAACGTATTAATGTTTACGTTGTATTTCTTTTTATAATTATAAGAAATTGTTTAGTTGGCAACACTAAAATACATATTTTCCCCCCTTTAAATTAGAAAATACGCAAAGTGAGCAGTTGTTTTGATACAAGCATTTCTTTTCTAACAAAAACTAAATAAATTAAACTGTAATGCTTAGTTGGCAACGCCAAATATAATTGTTTTTCATAAAATTTTACAATTTTATTTAAAAGAAATTATGTCTTTTTTCAATAAAGCAAAGAAAGCAATTGTTTTCTATTCGTTTAAAACTCCTGAATATTAAATTTTTTTAGTTGGCAACTCCAAAATATATGTCTTTACTATTAAATATAAAAATTCCAAATATGACCAATTTATTACAAGCATTTATTTTCTAACAAAAAATCAATTTATTAAAAGATAATGATTAAGTTGGCAACACCAAATATATATGTTTTATATTAAATTTTAAAATTTACTTTGGAAGTTTTTTTTTCACAGATTTTCTCCATATCTTTAATATTTATTAATATTAGCATTGTTTTCATATTTTTGAGATTGTGAGAAATTTTTTAATTGGCAACTCTAAAATATATTTCTTTACTATTAAATATAAAAATTCGCAATAAGAAAAATTATTTGAATACAAGCATTTCTTTTCTTTCAAAAAGATAAAAGAAATTGCTTAGTTGGCAACTCGGAACACATTTTTAATAAATAATATTTGTTTGTTTGTTTTTTCGAAGCAACTGTGTTAAGCAATCTGTTTAATTAAACGTTTATTATTCTTTAAATTCTAAGCTATTTAGTAAATAAGACTCTTTAAAGCATCTTTATCTTTATATTGTTATTTAAGAAAATATTCCATAACTTTTTATCTTTTTAACTTAAGTAAATATTTAAATAATATTTTTCATCAACAAACAATAATAAGAGCATTTAATATCATATTAACAATGGAATAAAAAAAAAATATTCCAACATAATCCCCATGACTGCTTACGCAATTTAAATAATGCTCTACGACTATTTTTTATTTAAATAATTTTGAATTTTTATGATATTTTTAACATAATTTTTCTTCTTAGATAAAGATTAGATTATACCATCAGTATTATCTGTGTCTCGGTACTTAACTAGTTTATATAACCCGTAAATAGATCATAAAAGTTGTCACACACTGTATCACCTTCAAAGGAGATTAAAATTATGATTGTAGAATTTTTATTTAAAACGTGTTTCAACATCTTTTATGATGGCAAAATATTCTAGAAGAAATTCAATTTTTAATGTTTTCCTCAAGCAAAATACAAAAATAAAAATAGTTGGCAACTCTAAAAAGGTCTAAAATCGATTTTTAAATTTGTTTGAAACCTAAAAATACTTGTTTGGCTTGTTAATGTGCACTTAAACAGAGTGTGTTCACAATTTTGTACAGTTGGCAACTCCAATTTTCCTCAGAAGGGCCTGTAAATAGGCTTTGGACTGAGAGCTTACACCCCCATCTCAGAGTATTCAATCTTCTCTTACAAACACCCAGATAGTCTCCTTATCTACACAAAACCTGCAGAAATACGACAGCAAACTATCCAATAGTAGTCGCCGTAATCTAGTAGATAGTGTGTTGGCTTTTTAGACGTGTGATCACGGTTCAAATCCTAGGTCAGACATCTCCAACCAGACGAAATACAAAAAAATATTCTTCGGCGACTTCCTCTCCGCAGATTTCTGGCATAAACTCTGAGAATGAAATTAAATTGCCATGAAAACGTTTCTTAAAAATCTATCGTTCAGAGTGGAATTTAAACTGCAGGTCCCACCACTCACGTACAAAAATTAACATACACAACGTAAGTCGTGTGAGAAGCTAGGTCGTAATCCTAACTAAAGGGTTGTAATGACCAATTATGTATGTATGTAAATAATGCCTTATTTGGGGTGAAACAGAACGCCTTGGTGATCAGAACAAAGGCGATAATAGGCTACCTTAACGAACTCTGTCATTTATAGTTATGGCACCATCTGTCATCCTTAGGCACGATACTGCAGGTGGTACAAGAATACAATTAGCGAATACGAGCCTCTTTGGTTTCCCAAAATATATTCCTTATGGTGGTAGTGGAGTTTCATCTTCCAATATGAAGTGACAGCCTGTTTATCTGATCAATTCCAGAGTTGGCTAGGCGTACACCAAGTCTATTGATTATGAAAGTTATCGGTGAGACGGAGTTAAAGTTGGCAACTCCAAGGTTGTATTCTAATTTAGGTTTTCTTGCATTATATCAAAATTTCGAAAGAAATTTAGTTGGCAACACCAAATTATGCTTTCATTAATGGGTTATTAACGCATTATCCCTTTAGGTGAACTCGATTTTTTTTTTTTTTTTTTTTTTTTTTTTTTTTTAAAGGAATTTAATTATTTAAGTAAAGTTTCTTGGAACAGTTATTACCTTAAACCAGGTTTATATTGTGCTATAATTTATAACTGTAATTAAATTTTTTTTGTTTTAATTTAATTTTTCATTCAGATTTTTATCGCTTCTAAAAGCCAGAATTTTTATTTTATTTTTTCTTTTAACAAAATTTATTGCCATAATTTGGCTGTCATGGTAAAAGGCGTTATTTTGTACATATTTTTGGTCTGATTTTTTTTTTTTTTTTTTTTTTTTTTGGCAGTAGAAAATAATTAATTTTTTTTTAGTTGACCTCAAAAGTGTGTTTATAACCCGGTTGGTTTTAATAAATTGTACCTTATTTTTTTTTAATAAAAATTAACAAATTAAACATGATTCATGGAATTTCGTAATAAAATTAAATCCAGAAAACAGAAGAAATTAACAAAAATTAGAAAGAATTTCTTTAGAAAAAAAAAAAAAAAAAAAAAAAAAACCAAAGCAAGTCAAGCCAAGCCATTCATTCAAACTCGTCGTAATGAAAAGTTTAATTTCTATGTGTTCTGTTCACTTTACATGAGCTCTGCTACACAAAAAATAAATCTCTCTCTGAGAGCAAATTAAAGAGACAGCAAAAGTGAAAGAGTGAGTGAGTTGTACATGCATGGCTCTGTGTATGTGTGTGTAGTATGTGTTACAGTGTAACTAGTAATGATTACCAGATAATACATGGTGTTGCCATGGTGTACTACCCATACAGCAAAGATTTGTTAATGATTGTAGTTGGCAATAATGTAACGAAATGAAAAGAAGAAAAACAAAGCAATTGCTTTGAAATTAATGTTGTTTGCTGTTGTTGGCTGTTGTTCGTTGTTGTTAATAAAGAAAACGGAAATACGGTCAGATTACATTTTTCTTTCTTAAAGTTTTCTATTGAAAAAGAAAAAACAGGAAAAATTGTTTAAAAAAAAAAACATCAGGTTTTTTAAAGCTTTAATACTGCCAGCATGTATTCACTGACTCACTCACTCTATATAGGGCTGGGAAAATATTTTCTAGTTCCCATGCTTATCATGTCTACAACTGAATGACTGAGTTCTGTTGTTGTTGTTATTGTTGCTGCCGTCACTGTTTATTTATGATGACATAGAAACTTTGGAAAAAAAGGCTGAAAGACAGAAAAAAATTTTATTTTTCATTTTTCAGACACCAGCTTTACTTTCAATTACAAAAATTAAAAAAGGAAATTCATTACATTACAGTACAAACATATTTGTTAATAAAATACTTGGTATGAGAAGAGTGATGGTAATCAGGTTAGACATGGTTTTGTTGTAAAACAAAAAGTAGAAAAAAATTAAAAAATAATTAAAAACCATGAAATATAGTTTGTTTTTATAACTTCGTATTATTAATATATTTTAATAATCTTAATTATTATTTGAATTACAGACAACTACAAAAAAATTTCTTCTAACACTCCACTAAGAGCTCTATATTCAGTGTAACTGCAGATCACTTTTTATATTTAAAAAAAAAAATTATTTCTCATATTCTACTCATTAACTAGGATGTTGTAAAATGGGTCAGTTCAACCCCCGGGTACTGTACTTGTCTTAATTGACAAGTACATGTCCTCTAACCTAACCTAACTAACCTACACTCATTAAATTATGGATGGCTGCCGGCTGTCTGTATCTCTTTGTTTGCCTATTATCGATAACTATTCTATATAAATTTCTACTTTTCTATAAATATTTCTTGTTATCGATAAATATTCCAAACAGTTATCGATAAATATTCTACAGAAATTTCCTATCCATCGTTATGTATTCTACGGAAATTTATAGTTATTGTCAAATATTCTACAGAAATTTCTAGTTATCGATAAATATTCTATAAAAAAATTTTAGTTATCGATAAACATTTCAAAGCATTGCATAGAATTCTGATCGATAACGAAACAGTTTTATGAAATATTTATCGACTTGAAGCTAAAATTCAAAATTAAAATTTTCTGAAAAAAAAAAGGATTTAAGGATTTAAACTAATTTGACCTAAAATGATGCTTCCAATCGAGTTATTTAACAAATGATTGTTGTTTTAACCTTTGACCTTAGAAAATGTGCTGCTTTTTCATTTAGAAAGAATTAAGAATCTCATCAAACTGACTTACAAAGTTCCACTAATACAGTTTCTTTAACAAATTTTAAACTTTTGCATCGTGACCTTTGACCTTTTAATATAATTTAATTTTTTAAAAAGTAAACTGCATGCTTTTTGAAAATAATTTTAATGGCTTTAATGGCTGATGCTTCCAATCGAGTTTTTTAACAAATGATTGTTGTTTCAACCTTTGACATTAGAAAATGTGCTCCTGTCTTCATTTTCTGCATGAAATTTATTAAAGAATCTCATCAAAATGACTTACAAAGTTCCACCAATACAGTTTCTTTACCAATTTTTGAACTTTTGCATCGTGACCTTTGACCTTTTAATATAATTTCATTTTTTTTTTTTTAAAGAAAACTGCATGCTATTTTGAAAAGAATTTTAATGGCTTTAAGGCACATTACCAATGGAGTTTTTTAAGGCCATAAATATGTCTGCTACAATTTTTTTTTATCTGACATTTCCATTCCATTTCAATTTTTTTTTTTTTTTTTGGAGACAAGCAATTGCATTTCTCCCCCATTTTCCTCCCATGAATAACAAGCCAAATGGCAGAGTTCTTACAGATTATGGTTAAACACCACTCCATCGCCGCATACCACCCTAAAAACAAAACTGTGCATTGTAAATCATATTTGTTTTCGCCCTGCCTGCCTTAGTGGTTCCATCCCCCCTTGTCTAAAGTTTTTGGAAAAAAAATAAGCCTTAATTGACATTTTATGTAAACATTTACGGAAAACAATTTAAATACTTTCCTCGTAGTACAAATTGTGTTACAAAACAAATTACAAGAAAAAAGAAAAACAAAGAATTTTTATTTGAAATGATAAAAGGAATGAGAAAAACAGAAACGAACATGGATAAGCCATAGAAGAGTGTTATGGTAAATTTTACAGCTGTGTTTAACTTTGTAAATCTACCCCCTCTCTCTCTCTCTCTCCCCACCTCCTTTCCATATGGTCTTTAAAAAGCCAAGAGATAATCTAAATATTCTGAAAATTCTAAGAAAGGAATCATAAACAGAAAATTCTTTTTAATATTTTTTTGTACCCGGCATTAATAAAAATATGAATTATGTTATACAAATTAAGGTGGAATTTTTGGTTGGCAATTAAAGAAAAATATGTTTTTCTTTAATAAATTAACTCATAATTTATAATTAAGGCCCAGCGCCTCCCTAATTAGGCCAAAAAAGTTATAAAAATTAAATTAAAAAAATTCTGCCTTTCATATTGTGACTTGCAGCCTTTATAATACACTAATCCCCTAAACGATTTTGTAAAACTTTCTTGCGTTAAATAGCTGAAATAATTCAAAATTTTTTGATGTTTGGTTAAGAAAATTCGGTGCATAATTTCCAAAGTTAGGCTGGTTAGCATAAAATAAAGCAAATTTAATATAAAAAAAAAAAAAAAAAAAAAAAAATCTGGCCTAAAGCCTTTATAATTCCTTAACGATTAAATGGATTTTGTCAGAATCTTTTTTTGATAAAAAGCTGAAGTGATTCAACATTTGTTGACTTTTGATTGAGCCAAATAAGTCCATGATTTTCAAGTTGACTGCTTTGCGTAAAAGAAAGCAAAATATTGAAAAAAAAAATTTTTTTTCCATCATATTGCGTCTGTCAGTGTTTATATTTCCATAACAACTGAAGCGATTTTGTCAAACTCTTTTTTGATAAGAAATTGAAATGATTCGCCATCTTCTAACGTTTGATTGAAAAGAATTGGACCATTGTTTCAAAAGTTATGCTGCTTTGCATAAAACAACACAAAATTTAAAAAAAAAATATATTTTTTCTCTAATTGTGTCTTCCAGCCTTCATAATTTTCTTAGCAAGGAGACTGAGATGGAATGAATTTTGTCAGATACTTGTTTTGATAAAAAGCTGAAGTGATTCAACATTTGATTTTCAAAGTTAGACTGCATTGCGTAAAAGAAAGCAAAATTTAAAAGAAAAAAAATTTTTTTCCATCATAATGCATCTGTCAGTCTTTATATTTCCTTAACAACTGAAATGATTTTGTCAAACTCTTTTTTGATAAGAAATTGAAATGATTTACCATCTTTTGACATTTGATTGACAAGAATTGGACCATGATATCAAAAGTTATGCTGCTTTGCATAAAACAACACAAAATTAAAAAAAAAAAATTTCTCTTATATTGTGTCTTCCAGCCTTCATAATTTTCTTAGCACGGAGACTGAGTTGGTCAGAGATTTTTTTTGATAAAAAGTTGAATTGATTCCACATATTTTGATCTTCGATTAAGAAAAATCGGCGCATTTTTTCAAAAGTTATGCTGTTTTGCATAAAAGGAAATACATTTTAGAGAATAAAATTTTTTTAATTTTGTACCATGTTTGTGTTTTTTAGGCTTCATAATTCTCTAACCTGGTTATTAATTTTTGCAAACATATTTTTGATAGAAAGCTGAAATGATTGCAAGTTTTTTGAGGTCTAATTTAAAAATATCGGCTCTGAATTTTAAAGTCTAACCTGGCCTTCTTAAAAGCAAGACAAGCATGAAAAAAACTATTTCCTTTAATATTTTGTCATACAGTCTTCATAATTCCTTAAGTTCTTAACCGATTTCATCAAACTTTCTTGTGATAAAAAGCTGAAATGTTAGCAAGGTTTTTAGGCTTTAATTCAAAAATATCGGTTCAAAATTTTTAAAGTTAGAAAGTCTTAAACAAAATTATGTGACATAATGCTTTAAATGGTATGTGACACTATGATTCGAGTTTGTAGCTTCATAATACGAATACAGCTTGACGGATTGCTTTCAATCAAATTATACCAATTTCCTAGAATGAAACATCTTTCAAATAAAGCAATCCGGAACCAAATTGATCCAGTCGTTTGCAAGTTAGACAGCTTTAAGCAAACTAATGGAAAATGATTTATTTTTTTTTTTTTTAATCTTTATAACTTTGAAATTTTTGAGGGGATATTATTGCATGAGGGCTTGTAAAGTTTTGTTATAAAACACCTTTCAAATGAGGACAACCAGGTGTAAATACCTTTAACCCTTGAGAAGTTATACAGCTTTAACCGTAAGCCCTTTGGAAAACTTTTTAAAATATGAGTTTCACATTTCATAATTCCCCAACCATGTAATCGATTTTGTCAAACTCTTTTTTGATAAAAAGTTGAAACGATTCCCAGTCTTTAAAGGTCTCTTTCAAAATTAATGGACTAGTATTTTCAAATTTGGAAAGTTTTAAACAAATATCACTCATTTCGGAATTATTGGCACTAAAAACTAAAGTTTGACTGAACTTTCTTTACAATGAATTTGATAATTCGATGACATCATCTTCATATGCCCTTTCTTAGAAACATTTTATCCTCTTCCACTTCCCCTTCCCCCTTCTCTTCTACAAATTACAAAAGAAAACTTTTCATTTGAAAAAACCCAAAAATTTTAAAAGCAGCAGCATTGGCTGCAAAATTTTCATTTCTCATCCAAAAGATGACTTCATTCTTGACGACAACAACAAAAAGAGCAGGGTGAGTGAGGGTAGAGGAAAGAGTAAGGATAACAAGGAAGAGGGAAGTGTATAAGTTAAAACAATAACCCCTCAAATATGTTTATCTCATACCAAGTTTATTAACCATAAATTGATTTATCGTTCAAAGAAGATGAGACCCAAAAACAAGAAACCCAAAAAAAAATCCATTTAAAATCTTTAAAAGAAAATGAAAAACAATAACAACAATTTCATCCCCGGTTTTGTTTTTATTTACAACAACAACAACACCGACAATAAAGAAAATAAAAACTTAGTTAAAGAAGTTATAAATTTTAGTCACTTTATTTGCTTAAGGAAGCGATAATAAAATATTTTTGCTTCGCAATAAATTTTTATTGCATTCGCTTGCGCTGCGTCTCTTAAAAGCCTGCCTGCTCGCTTGCCTGCTGTTCCAATTGAAATAAATTTAATGGAATAAGAAAAGAACAGGACATGGTGGTAGTAGGGGGTCAGGGATATCATATAAACACATTCCGATTACCAAAATTGTACTCTGAAACATGTGTGTGAAGATAGATTTTAAAATCTATCTCTCATGTTAGCTAACAGAATTCTGTTATGTTATTAACAGAACTAACAGAGCTCTGTTATGTTATTAACAGAAACTCTGTTAAATAATGAATTTAAGACTGGGAAAGAAAAACAGGACAAATTAATTAAATTCCTAGGTAAAATAAGAAAAAAATAGCAAAAATTGATAAAATAAGTCCTTTAGTTAACCACTGTTACAAAATATTGCATAATAAGAACTACAATTAACAGATAATCACACATTTCGGAAAGCTATTGTAATCCAATAAATAAATCAATATTGTGGGAAAACAGGACAACATGGGCGGACAATGAAAGTTGTTTTTAAAGCATTGTACGTCCCTTTAACTAAATCAATCGCCAGAATCATTAACAGCGGGCGATTTCATAGTAGATTTTGAAATTTTCTGAGATTTCAGATTTTAAAATCCACTGTAAGTCCTTTTGTGGGAAAACAGGACAACATGGGCGGACAGTGAAAGTTGTTTTTAAAGCATTGTACGTCCCTTTAACTAAATCAATCGCCAGAATCATTAACAGCGGGCGTTTTCATAGTAGATTTTGAAATTTTCTGAGATTTCAGATTTTAAAATCCACTCTATGTCCTTTTGCGGGAAAACAGGACAACATGGGCGGACAGTGAAAGTTGTTTTTAAAGCATTGTACGTCCCTTTAACTAAATCAATCGCCAGAATCATTAACAGCGGGCGATTTCATACTAGATTTTGAAATTTTCTGAGATTTCAGATTTTAAAATCCACTCTATGTCCTTTTGCGGGAAAACAGGACAACATGGGCGGACAGTGAAAGTTGTTTTTAAAGCATTGTACGTCCCTTTAACTAAATCAATCGCCAGAATCATTAACAGCAGGCGATTTCATACTAGATTTTGAAATTTTCTGAGATTCCAGATTTTAAAATCCACTCTATGTCCTTTTGCGGGAAAACAGGACAACATGGGCGGACAGTGAAAGTTGGTTTTAAAGCATTGTACGTCCCTTTAACTAAATCAATCGCCAGAATCATTAACAGCGGGCGATTCATACTAGATTTTGAAATTTTCTGAGATTTCAGATTTTAAAATCCACTGTAAGTCCTTTTGTGGGAAAACAGGACAACATGGGCGGACAGTGAAAATTGTTTTTAAAGCATTGTACGTCCCTTTAACTAAATCAGTCGCCAGAATCATTAACAGCGGGCGTTTTCATAGTAGATTTTGAAATTTTCTGAGATTTCAGATTTTAAAATCCACTGTAAGTCCTTTTGTGGGAAAACAGGACAACATGGGCGGACAGCGAAATTTGTTTTTAAAGCATTGTACGTCCCTTTAACTAAATCAATCGCCAGAATCATTAACAGCGGGCGATTTCATAGTAGATTTTGAAATTTTCTGAGATTTCAGATTTTAAAATCCACTCTATGTCCTTTTGCGGGAAAACAGGACAACATGGGCGGACAGTGAAAGTTGTTTTTAAAGCATTGTACGTCCCTTTAACTAAATCAATCGCCAGAATCATTAACAGCGGGCGTTTTCATAGTAGATTTTGAAATTTTCTGAGATTTCAGATTTTAAAATCCACTTTAAGTCCTTTTGTGGGAAAACAGGACAACATGGGCGGACAATGAAAGTTGTTTTTAAAGCATTGTACGTCCCTTTAACTAAATCAATCGCCAAAATCATTAACAGCGGGCGATTTCATAGTAGATTTTGAAATTTTCTGAGATTTCAGATTTTAAAATCCACTGTAAGTCCTTTTGTGGGAAAACAGGACAACATGGGCGGACAATGAAAGTTGTTTTTAAAGCATTGTACGTCCCTTTAACTAAATCAATCGCCAGAATCATTAACAGCGGGCGATTTCATAGTAGATTTTGAAATTTTCTGAGATTTCAGATTTTAAAATCCACTTTAAGTCCTTTTGTGGGAAAACAGGACAACATGGGCGGACAGTGAAAGTTGTTTTTAAAGCATTGTACGTCCCTTTAACTAAATCAATCGCCAGAATCATTAACAGCGGGCGATTTCATACTAGATTTTGAAATTTTCTGAGATTTCAGATTTTAAAATCCAATGTAAGTCCTTTTGTGGGAAAACAGGACAACATGGGCGGACAGTGAAAGTTGTTTTTAAAGCATTGTACGTCCCTTTAACTAAATCAATCGCCAGAATCATTAACAGCGGGCGATTTCATAGTAGATTTTGAAATTTTCTGAGATTTCAGATTTTAAAATCCACTGTAAGTCCTTTTGCGGGAAAACAGGACAACATGGGCGGACAGTGAAAGTTGTTTTTAAAGCATTGTACGTCCCTTTAACTAAATCAATCGCCAGAATCATTAACAGCAGGCGATTTCATACTAGATTTTGAAATTTTCTGAGATTTCAGATTTTAAAATCCACTCTATGTCCTTTTGCGGGAAAACAGGACAACATGGGCGGACAGTGAAAGTTGGTTTTAAAGCATTGTACGTCCCTTTAACTAAATCAATCGCCAGAATCATTAACAGCGGGCGATTCATACTAGATTTTGAAATTTTCTGAGATTTCAGATTTTAAAATCCACTGTAAGTCCTTTTGTGGGAAAACAGGACAACATGGGCGGACAGTGAAAATTGTTTTTAAAGCATTGTACGTCCCTTTAACTAAATCAATCGCCAGAATCATTAACAGCGGGCGTTTTCATAGTAGATTTTGAAATTTTCTGAGATTTCAGATTTTAAAATCCACTGTAAGTCCTTTTGTGGGAAAACAGGACAACATGGGCGGACAGCGAAATTTGTTTTTAAAGCATTGTACGTCCCTTTAACTAAATCAATCGCCAGAATCATTAACAGCGGGCGTTTTCATACTAGATTTTGAAATTTTCTGAGATTTCAGATTTTAAAATCCACTCTATGTCCTTTTGCGGGAAAACAGGACAACATGGGCGGACAATGAAAGTTGTTTTTAAAGCATTGTACGTCCCTTTAACTAAATCAATCGCCAGAATCATTAACAGCGGGCGATTTCATAGTAGATTTTGAAATTTTCTGAGATTTCAGATTTTAAAATCCACTGTAAGTCCTTTTGTGGGAAAACAGGACAACATGGGCGGACAGTGAAAGTTGTTTTTAAAGCATTGTACGTCCCTTTAACTAAATCAATCGCCAGAATCATTAACAGCGGGCGTTTTCATAGTAGATTTTGAAATTTTCTGAGATTTCAGATTTTAAAATCCACTCTATGTCCTTTTGCGGGAAAACAGGACAACATGGGCGGACAGTGAAAGTTGTTTTTAAAGCATTGTACGTCCCTTTAACTAAATCAATCGCCAGAATCATTAACAGCGGGCGATTTCATACTAGATTTTGAAATTTTCTGAGATTTCAGATTTTAAAATCCACTCTATGTCCTTTTGCGGGAAAACAGGACAACATGGGCGGACAGTGAAAGTTGTTTTTAAAGCATTGTACGTCCCTTTAACTAAATCAATCGCCAGAATCATTAACAGCGGGCGATTTCATACTAGATTTTGAAATTTTCTGAGATTTCAGATTTTAAAATCCACTCTATGTCCTTTTGCGGGAAAACAGGACAACATGGGCGGACAGTGAAAGTTGGTTTTAAAGCATTGTACGTCCCTTTAACTAAATCAATCGCCAGAATCATTAACAGCGGGCGTTTTCATAGTAGATTTTGAAATTTTCTGAGATTTCAGATTTTAAAATCCACTCTATGTCCTTTTGCGGGAAAACAGGACAACATGGGCGGACAGTGAAAGTTGTTTTTAAAGCATTGTACGTCCCTTTAACTAAATCAATCGCCAGAATCATTAACAGCGGGCGTTTTCATAGTAGATTTTGAAATTTTCTGAGATTTCAGATTTTAAAATCCACTGTAAGTCCTTTTGCAGGAAAACAGGACAACATGGGCGGACAGTGAAAGTTGTTTTTAAAGCATTGTACGTCCCTTTAACTAAATCAATCGCCAGAATCATTAACAGCGGGCGTTTTCATAGTAGATTTTGAAATTTTCTGAGATTTCAGATTTTAAAATCCACTCTATGTCCTTTTGCGGGAAAACAGGACAACATGGGCGGACAGTGAAAGTTGTTTTTAAAGCATTGTACGTCCCTTTAACTAAATCAATCGCCAGAATCATTAACAGCGGGCGTTTTCATAGTAGATTTTGAAATTTTCTGAGATTTCAGATTTTAAAATCCACTCTATGTCCTTTTGCGGGAAAACAGGACAACATGGGCGGACAGTGAAAGTTGTTTTTAAAGCATTGTACGTCCCTTTAACTAAATCAATCGCCAGAATCCTTAACAGCGGGCGATTTCATACTAGATTTTGAAATTTTCTGAGATTTCAGATTTTAAAATCCACTGTAAGTCCTTTTGCAGGAAAATAGGACAACATGGGCGGACAGTGAAAGTTGTTTTTAAAGCATTGTACGTCCCTTTAACTAAATCAATCGCCAGAATCCTTAACAGCGGGCGTTTTCATACTAGATTTTGAAATTTTCTGAGATTTCAGATATTAGATTTTAACACAACAGATTTCAGATTTTAACAGAACAGATTTTAGATTTTAACAGAACAGATGTCAGAGTTGAACAGAACAGATTTCTGATTTAACAGAGAAACAGCATTTTTTAGGGAGGGAACAGTAGATTACGTTGTTGTTAAACAGATTATTATAAACAGTATAAAGCACATTGGTTGGTAGTCGCCGTGGCGTAGTAGGTAGGAAGTAGGTTTGTTAGACGTAAGGTCGCGGTTCAAGCCCCAGGTCGGGCGTCAAAAGAATTTTTTTTTTAATTTTTTCTAATAAATGTCAAATATATAAAATTTATCAGTACACCCAAACCTTTTTTTACGCGGTAGATACGTTCCAGTGGATACCGTGTAAAAAAAAAACGCGTAAAAAAAGACAAATATTATGTATGTATGTAAGTGTATAAACAAACTGAAAATATATACATAGGATTGATGCAGCAGCCTACACATGCCTATAAAATTTAATAACTTTATAGAAATGCACAGATTTAGTTCAATAGTATACACAGAGTTCTTATTTTATTTCATTTTATGATTATAAAAAAATAAAGAAAAAACTTAAAAATTCTCTTCCATTTATAAAAATAAAATTAGTTATCAAACTCTTAAGACAATTAGGAACGGAATTATTTTCAATAAAAAATTTATTTTATTTTATTCGGAGTCAGTTTCTGATAGCAAGCGCATTCTCTTTTGCTGGGGTGGCTCAATATCAGTCTCGTCAATAGAAATACTTATTACTTCTACATCTTCACAAGCTGCTTCTGGCACTGGTTTATTTCTTTTAACAGCAAATTCTGTTATAGTGCGTTGCGATCCAACTTTGGAAAGCTCTTTATAGAGCTCTCTGTATCTAGCCATACATGTTTGTAGGTCTGATTGAAAACCGTGTTATTTCAAATTCGCGTAAAAAAAAACCGTGTAAAAACAGGTTTGGGTGTATATATTTAATTAATATTTATATATATGTATTAGAAAAAATTAAAAAAAAAAAAAAAACAATCACACAAAAACCCCAACTAGGGATTGAACATCAAATTTTAAGCTCAACTTTCAAAAATGTTCTCAAAAATTTTTTATTTTATTAACTACATATAATAATTTTATTAATATAAATAATTACATTAAATAATAATAACTAAAAAGAATAGTTAAATTAAATAAATTAAAAAAGAAAAAAGATCACAAAAAAACACCAACTTGGGATTGAACCTGGGCATAATTGAGAATAAGCAATTGAAATATCGTCAAAAGTCTAGTGTATTCACAACCCTTAACAATGGTTTGGTTTAATCCCTGACCAGAATTTTTCCCTGTTTATTAAATATGTATATAGTATATAAATATGTATTGTATAATATTATATTATATCAATTAATATAATTTATCAGTATATATTTTATATATATACATATTTAATAGAGCAAGTTTTCATAGTAGATTTTCTGATTTTATAATCAAAAAATTCAATTATTTAACATTAGTTGGCACAGAGGATTAAAAAAGAAAAAATTATTTCGTTTCAATGCAATGTTACAAAAACAGTTTTTATATTCATAATCATTTAAACTACATTTATTACATATAATAATTTTTTGATAAATATTAAATAAAATGTATAATTCACATTCAATACCATTAATTATTATGTTAATACCATGTCAGCACAAAATTGCATTGTATTTGATTGTGGTACAATGAAAACAACGGGGAAGCCCCAGTTTTGTTTTTACTTTTAAACAGTTACTCAAAAGAAATTACAATGTTTAATTTCCATCACAGCAACAAAAACCAAATATAAAGGATGAAAAGTAGGAGTCGATGTAGCGTAGTAGGTAGTGTGTTGGATTGCCATACGTAAGGTCACGGGTTCTAACCCCAGGTCGGGCGTATTATATAAACGATTATTTCTTTATTAATTTTTCTAATACAAATTAAATATAAGATACCTATATACTGATAAATTAAATCAGAAATTAAAGCTTATTAATATAATATTATAAATATATTTATGTATGTATATGGCGTTTAATAACAAAAAAAAAAAAAAGAAAAATACAGTATATATGTAAATATATTTTTTATAAAAAAGAAAATAAAGCCTGCCCAAGGATTGAACCGAGCTGTTTGAGATTATTATTAAGAGTTGTGATTAATAAATTTTTGAGAACATTGTTGAAAGTTGAATTTAAAATTCAATTGGTAATTCTGAATCCTGGCCGAGTTCAATCCCTAGTTGGGGTTTTTGTGTGATTGTTTTTTTCTTTTTTTTAATTTTTTCTATCACGTATATATAAATATTAATATACTGATATAAATATATACTGATAAATTTTATATATTTGACATTTATTAGAAAAAATTAAAAACATAAAATCTTTCGACGCCCGACCTGGAGCTTGAACCGCGACCTTACGTCTAACAAACCTACTTCCTACCTACTACGCCACGGCGACTACCAACCAATGTGCTTTATACTGTTTATAATAATCTGTTTAACAACAACGTAATCTACTGTTCCCTCCCTAAAAAATGCTGTTTCTCTGTTAAATCAGAAATCTGTTCTGTTCAACTCTGACATCTGTTCTGTTAAAATCTAAAATCTGTTCTGTTAAAATCTGAAATCTGTTGTGTTAAAATCTAATATCTGAAATCTCAGAAAATTTCAAAATCTAGTATGAAAACGCCCGCTGTTAAGGATTCTGGCGATTGATTTAGTTAAAGGGACGTACAATGCTTTAAAAACAACTTTCACTGTCCGCCCATGTTGTCCTATTTTCCTGCAAAAGGACTTACAGTGGATTTTAAAATCTGAAATCTCAGAAAATTTCAAAATCTAGTATGAAATCGCCCGCTGTTAAGGATTCTGGCGATTGATTTAGTTAAAGGGACGTACAATGCTTTAAAAACAACTTTCACTGTCCGCCCATGTTGTCCTGTTTTCCCGCAAAAGGACATAGAGTGGATTTTAAAATCTGAAATCTCAGAAAATTTCAAAATCTACTATGAAAACGCCCGCTGTTAATGATTCTGGCGATTGATTTAGTTAAAGGGACGTACAATGCTTTAAAAACAACTTTCACTGTCCGCCCATGTTGTCCTGTTTTCCCGCAAAAGGACATAGAGTGGATTTTAAAATCTGAAATCTCAGAAAATTTCAAAATCTACTATGAAAACGCCCGCTGTTAATGATTCTGGCGATTGATTTAGTTAAAGGGACGTACAATGCTTTAAAAACAACTTTCACTGTCCGCCCATGTTGTCCTGTTTTCCTGCAAAAGGACTTACAGTGGATTTTAAAATCTGAAATCTCAGAAAATTTCAAAATCTACTATGAAAACGCCCGCTGTTAATGATTCTGGCGATTGATTTAGTTAAAGGGACGTACAATGCTTTAAAAACAACTTTCACTGTCCGCCCATGTTGTCCTGTTTTCCCGCAAAAGGACATAGAGTGGATTTTAAAATCTGAAATCTCAGAAAATTTCAAAATCTACTATGAAAACGCCCGCTGTTAATGATTCTGGCGATTGATTTAGTTAAAGGGACGTACAATGCTTTAAAAACAACTTTCACTGTCCGCCCATGTTGTCCTGTTTTCCCACAAAAGGACTTACATTGGATTTTAAAATCTGAAATCTCAGAAAATTTCAAAATCTAGTATGAAATCGCCTGCTGTTAATGATTCTGGCGATTGATTTAGTTAAAGGGACGTACAATGCTTTAAAAACAACTTTCACTGTCCGCCCATGTTGTCCTGTTTTCCCGCAAAAGGACATAGAGTGGATTTTAAAATCTGAAATCTCAGAAAATTTCAAAATCTAGTATGAAATCGCCCGCTGTTAATGATTCTGGCGATTGATTTAGTTAAAGGGACGTACAGTGCTTTAAAAACAACTTTCACTGTCCGCCCATGTTGTCCTGTTTTCCTGCAAAAGGACTTACAGTGGATTTTAAAATCTGAAATCTCAGAAAATTTCAAAATCTACTATGAAAACGGCCGCTGTTAATGATTCTGGCGATTGATTTAGTTAAAGGGACGTACAATGCTTTAAAAACAACTTTCACTGTCCGCCCATGTTGTCCTGTTTTCCCACAAAAGGACTTACAGTGGATTTTAAAATCTGAAATCTCAGAAAATTTCAAAATCTAGTATGAAATCGCCCGCTGTTAAGGATTCTGGCGATTGATTTAGTTAAAGGGACGTACAATGCTTTAAAAACAACTTTCACTGTCCGCCCATGTTGTCCTATTTTCCTGCAAAAGGACTTACAGTGGATTTTAAAATCTGAAATCTCAGAAAATTTCAAAATCTACTATGAAAACGCCCGCTGTTAATGATTCTGGCGATTGATTTAGTTAAAGGGACGTACAATGCTTTAAAAACAACTTTCACTGTCCGCCCATGTTGTCCTATTTTCCTGCAAAAGGACTTACAGTGGATTTTAAAATCTGAAATCTCAGAAAATTTCAAAATCTAGTATGAAATCGCCCGCTGTTAAGGATTCTGGCGATTGATTTAGTTAAAGGGACGTACAGTGCTTTAAAAACAACTTTCACTGTCCGCCCATGTTGTCCTGTTTTCCTGCAAAAGGACTTACAGTGGATTTTAAAATCTGAAATCTCAGAAAATTTCAAAATCTACTATGAAAACGCCCGCTGTTAATGATTCTGGCGATTGATTTAGTTAAAGGGACGTACAATGCTTTAAAAACAACTTTCACTGTCCGCCCATGTTGTCCTGTTTTCCCACAAAAGGACTTACAGTGGATTTTAAAATCTGAAATCTCAGAAAATTTCAAAATCTAGTATGAAATCGCCCGCTGTTAAGGATTCTGGCGATTGATTTAGTTAAAGGGACGTACAATGCTTTAAAAACAACTTTCACTGTCCGCCCATGTTGTCCTATTTTCCTGCAAAAGGACTTACAGTGGATTTTAAAATCTGAAATCTCAGAAAATTTCAAAATCTACTATGAAAACGCCCGCTGTTAATGATTCTGGCGATTGATTTAGTTAAAGGGACGTACAATGCTTTAAAAACAACTTTCACTGTCCGCCCATGTTGTCCTGTTTTCCCGCAAAAGGACATAGAGTGGATTTTAAAATCTGAAATCTCAGAAAATTTCAAAATCTACTATGAAAACGCCCGCTGTTAATGATTCTGGCGATTGATTTAGTTAAAGGGACGTACAATGCTTTAAAAACAACTTTCACTGTCCGCCCATGTTGTCCTGTTTACCCACAAAAGGACTTACAGTGGATTTTAAAATCTGAAATCTCAGAAAATTTCAAAATCTAGTATGAAAACGCCCGCTGTTAATGATTCTGGCGATTGATTTAGTTAAAGGGACGTACAATGCTTTAAAAACAACTTTCACTGTCCGCCCATGTTGTCCTGTTTTCCCGCAAAAGAACTTATAGTGGATTTTAAAATCTGAAATTTCAGAAAATTTCAAAATCTAGTATAAAAACGCCCGCTGTTAATGATTCTGGCGATTGATTTAGTTAAAGGGACGTACAATGCTTTAAAAACAATTTTCACTGTCCGCCCATGTTGTCCTGTTTTCCCGCAAAAGGACATACAGTGGATTTTAAAATCTGAAATCTCAGAAAATTTCAAAATCTATTATGAAATCGCCCGCTGTTAAAGATTCTGGCCATTGATTTAGTTAAGGGGACGTACAATGCTTTAAAAACAACTTTCACTGTCCGCCCATGTTGTCCTGTTTTCCCACAATATTGATTTATTTATTGGATTACAATAGCTTTCCGAAATGTGTGATTATCTGTTAATTGTAGTTCTTATTATGCAATATTTTGTAACAGTGGTTAACTAAAGGACTTATTTTATCAATTTTTGCTATTTTTTTCTTATTTTACCTAGGAATTTAATTAATTTGTCCTGTTTTTCTTTCCCAGTCTTAAATTCATTATTTAACAGAGTTTCTGTTAATAACATAACAGAGCTCTGTTAGTTCTGTTAATAACATAACAGAATTCTGTTAGCTAACATGAGAGATAGATTTTAAAATCTATCTTCACACACATCTCTGAAACTAGTTTAATAATAATCTTGCTTACATTTTGACGTCTCTAATGGCCAGAAAATAAATAAAGGGTTTAAATGGCAATGATTTCCTATAAAAAAGTGAAATTTTAAAGTAAAAATTTTCAGTTATCGACAAATATTTAAAGAAAATTCACAGTTATCGATAAATATTTCATAAAATTCGCAGTTATCGATACAGATTCACAATTTATTAGTTATCGATAAAACTTTTACACAATTTAATATTTATTAAAATATAACCTACAAATAATTGTTATCGATAAATAAATTATCGAATAAAAGTTCGCTAAAATTATCAGTTATCGATAAATTTTCTGCACAATTTATCACTTACCGACAGGTAGTCAATAAAAATATATCAATAAAAATATGTCCGTTATGGATACATATTTTACGCCAGTTTATTAGTTAAATAAATTATAAAAAATGGTCAGTTATCGATAAATTTTCTACACAATTTAACAGTTATCGATTAGGTATTCAATAAAAAATATGAGTTATCGATAAACCTTTTACACAACTTGGGCAGTTATACAGTAATACAATAGCAATTTCTTGTTATCGTTTAAAATTCTACACAGTTTCTTAATGATCTTAATTTTAGCGTAAAAATTTTCAGTTATCGACAAATAGTTAAAGAAATTTCACAGTTATCGATAAATACTCTGCACAATTTACCAGTTATCGATAAAACTTATACACAATTTAATATTTATCAAAATATAACCTACAAAAAATTGTTATCGATAAATAAATTATCGAATAAAAGTTCACTAAAATTATCAGTTATCGATAAATTTTCTGCTCAATTTATCACTTACCGATAGGTAGTCAATAAAAATGTATCAGTTATCAGTCCATTATGGATACACATCTTACGCGAGTTTATTAGTTAAATAAATTATAAAATAATGGTCAGTTATCGATAAATTTTCTACACAATTTAACAGTTATCGATTAGGTATTCAATAAAAAATATTAGTTTCAATAAGTATTCATCAAAAATATGCAGTTATCGATAAATAAATTATTGAATAAAAGTTCACTAAAATCATCAGTTATCGATAAATTGTATCTTATTCTAATCACTTACCGATAGGTAGTCAATAAAAATGTATCAGTTATTAGTCCGTTATGGTTAGATAAATTATAAAAAATGGT
Organism: Sarcophaga carnaria; assembly: GCA_958299815.1. Taxonomy (NCBI): domain Eukaryota; kingdom Metazoa; phylum Arthropoda; class Insecta; order Diptera; family Sarcophagidae; genus Sarcophaga; species Sarcophaga carnaria. The sequence continues at coordinate 9,150,560 of OY283149.1, read as the reverse complement.
TAGTTATCGATAAATTTTCTACACAATTTAGCAGTTATCGATAGGTATTCAATAAAAAATATTAGTTATCAATAAGTGTTCATCAAAAATATACATTTATCGATAAATATTCTAAAATATTTACTAGTTATCGATAAACTTTTTACACAACTTGGCCAGTTATGCAGTAATACAATAACAATTTCTTGTTATCGTTTTAAATTCTATACAATTTTCTAATTATCGATAAATATTCTATTAAAATGTCTAGGTATCGATAAATAATATATATTACACAAAGGGCCAACCAACAGTAAATTCTCGATTTGTTGTTATCGTTTATAGTTTATAGATATTTTTCAGGTATCGATAACATTTTTTTTTAACAAATAGTGTGTGTTATCGATAAATAATTTACATAAAATATTTGCAGATCACTTAGTTTTTATAGAAAATTTTCAATTATCGATAATATTTTTTAATAAATTACTGTTATCGATAAACTTTGTACGTTTTGAGTGCAATTTTTTTAAAATTTTCTTCAAAAAATTCAAAATAAAAATAAAATTCTGTTACGAACATTAAATTTCTGTGAAAGAAACACAAACAAAAGGTCTTTTTGGTGCATTGAATAATCGGATTGTGTAGCTCAATAAACTTAACGACCTTAAAGTAAACCTTTCTTTAAATACAAAACCTGTCTTAATCATTAAAACCCACATTAACATCGTCTTTAATGGCATTCGTTTAGACAAAGAGATGTGATTACTCATCCCTGAAAAATGCAGATGACTCATCACACAGGATGTTAAAATTGAAAATTTTATGATACGTAGGACATAAAAAGAAAAAACCATTCTTTTCACACTTCAAACAAACACGGTTTAACTTAACGAAACTATTTTTTTAGCAAAATAATAACTTAACGAAACTTTTTTTATGATGACATCAAATTTAATGAAATTTTTTTCATTCAATGACTAAGAAATTTATTTTGAACTCATTTCCTACAGAAATAATAACCATTTGGGGAAAAATTTGAAACTTAACGAAACTTTTTTATATCCTTATGGAAATGGATTTTATCATACTTTAATGACTAATGTTCATACTTTGAATAAAATGTAGCCCCTAAATGAATAAAACTGTTCAAATTAAAACTTAACGAAACTTGTTTTTGTTTTCTAAAGCAATATTTAATACAATTATTTATGTATTGTTACATCAGCAATTGATTTTGATTCAATTCCAGAAGAAAATTTGAGAAATTTGGAAAATTTTAAAACTTAACGAAACTTTATTTTCTTAACGAAAGAATTTTAGACCAAAGATTTTGTTGTTTTTCTTTATAACACATGATTTAAGACATTATTCCATCAAAATTTTTCATTACATTTCTTATAAAAAAACTTAACGAAACTTTATATTCTTAACGAAATAATTTTTCATCATAGATTTTGTTGTTTTCCTTTATAACACATGATTTAAGGCATTATTCCATCACAATTTTTCATTATATGCCTTATAACAAAACTTAACGAAATTTTATTTTCTTAACGAAACACTTTGATTGCAGATTCGATTAATTTTCTTCAGTTTACATAACATTCTACCTTTTTCGATTAAAATCTTCTATATGTGCCTTATAAAAAAACTTAACGAAACTTTATTTTCTTAATGAAACTATTTTTCACAACAGATTTTCTTATTTTTCTTTATAGTACTTGATAGATTATCATATTCCTTTAAAATTTTGCGTTATTTTCTTTGTAGAAAAACTTAACGAAACTTTATTTTCATAAAGAAATTATTTTTTACTTCAGATTTCTTTATTTTCCTTCGAAATACATAAACAGTGGCTTATGCTATTAAAATTTTTCATTATTTGCTTTAAAAAAGGGACTTAACGAAAGTATTCTTTTCCTTTTATTGTTTAAATCTGCTTTAAAACTTAACGAATGTCTTTTTTTGTTCTTTTTTGCAATAAATTAAAATATTTCCTGTAAATTTCTGGTAAATTTTATTTGATTTGAAATGTTGATCTGAATGAATGAATGTATGGAAAAAAACTTAACGAAACATAAATTTCTTTGCGGTTCTGTGGTGTAGAGTAAATGAATGCTGAAAATGCATTCGATTTGAATTTTTATTACTTTAGCTTCAGCTTTGGCGTTGGCTTTGGCTGCTGTCTGATTCATTGTTTCTTCGCTCTGAACATTTTTCAAATGGAATGCGTTTCTTTTTTTCCTGTTTTTCGTCAGTTTTAACCTGTAAAAGCCAAAGATTAATGACGCCAGGAGGGTTTTCTTTCTTTCTTTTTTATATTTTGAAACGATTTACCTTAACGGTTACAAAACACAGAGAAATGGAAATGCATCACCAGCATTGGCAGCATTAGCACAGCAGCATCAGCTCTCAAACATACATACCTGGAATTCAAAAGCCAGAAAAACTCTTTTGTTACACATTCTTTGTAATGACAACGGTGATGGCAATGGCAGTGGTGATGACGATGATACTGATGATGACGATTGTTCTGTGCTGTGATTGTCATGTCTTGTCTTAACGTTGCTGCAGTCAGTCAGGAGTTAAAAAGCGTCGTAAAACAAAAAACAAAAACAAATCCATTAAATTTCATTTGAAATTGTGGCTCTTGTTTTACATTCTTTTCGATGTTTTTTCTTTCGATGTTTTTTTTTCATATTCTGTTTCCACTTTGGCTTGGCAGCAACACTCCTTCAGCTTCCATTGTGGCTCATGATGCATTTCTCTGTACTCATTTTCAGAAAAACAATATTTGGGCTGGCAGCAGGGGTACAAAAAACGGGTCATTAACACACACCGAACGAAGGGTTCATAAATCTTTTTAGGCAGCGATCTTTTTTTCTTTCTCGTTTTCGTTGGTAAATGTCATTAGTTTGGCTTGCGTTAAAACATTTAAAAGAAAACGAATTTTTTTTTTTTGGATTTTTCATTATGAATCACAATGATTTTATTTTGGCCAAAAGAATTATGGTTTAAAAAAATGTAACAAACCGGGAATGGTGATAAATTATCATCAAAAGAAAAATTAAATTTAAATTTAAAAGCTTTCAAACGGGGACTAATAGCAATAAAACAAGGCTAAACACAATGAAAGCGTTAAGAATTACGAGAAAAATAAAAATTATTAGAAAAATAAAGTTTCGTTAAGTTTTTTTTTAACCAAATATTGAAATATGAAGTAATAAGGCTTTTAAATAGTAGGAATCTAAAAAATTTGCGGTAAAAAATTGTTTCGTTAAGTAAATAAAGTTTCGTTAAGAGTTTTAATAAGGAAAATATAGAAATATTTTCAAGAAATTTGTTTATATTTTATTTCTGCCAAGGAAAACAATAAAACCTGTTGATAAAAATTGTTTCGTTAAGTAAATAAAGTTTCGTTAAGTGTTTTAATAACGAAAATACAGAAATTTGTTTAAGGAATTTAGCTTCTATTTAACTTATATCGAAGGATATAATAAAATCCGTCGATAAATATTATTGCGTTAAGTAAATAAAGTTTCGTTAAGTTTTTGAATAAAGAGAATAATGTAAAATTTCAATAGCATCTGGTAATATTTTACTTTTATTGAAGGAGTATGGCGAAACCTGCGGTCAAAATAAGTTTCTTTAAGGAAATAAAGTTTCGTTAAGTTTTTTTATAAAACAAATAATGAGCAAATTGATGGAATTGTCTTGTATACCGTAAATTTGAATGGAAATTAAGAAAATCTGCTGTTAAAACCACCTTCGTTAAGTAAATAAAGTTTCGTTAAGTTTTTTATAAGGAAAATACAGAAATTTCTTTAAGGAATTTAGCCTCTATTTAACTTATATCGAAGGATATAATAAAATCTGTTGATAAATATTATTTCGTTAAGTGAATAAAGTTTCGTTAAGTTTTTTTTTTACCTATATTTTATAATATTTGAATTGTTTTCATTAATTTATAGTCACTAATATAAATTATACTTATAAAATAGTGTCTATCATTCTTAATTGATGACTTTTGACATTTTCGAAAACTTAACGAAGTTTTTATTTTGAAGACATTTTTATATTTTTGATTGACTTTTGCAATGTTAGTCTAGTAGAGGTATAAGGCATGATAATTTTAATGAAAGTTATATAGTTTTTGAAAATTTTGAAACTTAACGAAACTAAAACCTACGTATTATTTTTCAGAAATTTTAATATTATTGGTTAAAGGTGGCTGTATTTGGATATTGTAGTTGTAAATTCTAGTTAGAATTATAATTTTAATTAAAATTTTATAATTTTTGAAACTTAACGAAACTTTCTAAATAATTTTTTCAAGGCTTATAAAAAAGCTATTTTTAATTAATTTTTTATATATGTTACGTTAGAACTATTAAACAGCATTTACCGTTGTGGAATGACTCATTTAATAACGTTTTAAAAACTTAACGAAACTTTGTTATAAAAAAAAAAGTTGTATTAAACTTCAATTACTTTTAACACAAGTTTTCTTTAATTTCTTTTTTTTTTTAATTCCTCATTTAGAAGAGACTGCTTTTACCGTTTTCTTCTGTTTCATGACATTTAACCCTTTTAATTTCGATTTTTTTTCCATTTTTTTTCTGTTTCTTTAAATCCTCTGTTATTGCTTTGTACGTACTTTCATCATACGTCGAACGGTGTTTACCTTACCCGTTACTTTCTTAATTGGATTAAGTGCGATTTAATAGTGCAACAAAACTGGTGTAATAAAAATACCGTTTCTTTCTTTCTTTTCTATTTTAATCATTCATTTCAAGCAACTCTTTTCGCTTTACAAATTGCCCTGCAATGTCACCTTTGGGGTCCAAAGGCCATGCAAACCATTTATAAATAGCCACATAAGCCGCCGTTAGGCTAAAGGGGAGAAAAAGAGGTCCAATATTGACACCCGTACGTACAGTATCGTTATTTAGTCTCTCTGTTGTATTCTCTTTTAAGTACGCTGTACGTTAAGGTCAATGATATTTCAACGTGCAGGTTACCGTTAAAACTGTTTCATGTGATTATTAAGGCTTCACTGGCTAGCTGTCTGCCGCTTGTTCTTATTAACTGTTAACTTCTGATGGTCAAAGTAGTGGAAGCTTTTCTACAGTGAGAAAGACTTTAAAATTTAAGCAGAAATTTTCCTGGGTTAGGTCAGGTCAAAATCATAGCCTAGCTGAGTGCTGTAGAGTCCTATTTATTTATAAGTCCTGGCTTATATTTCCTAACCATCCTCATGCTTTTATAGAGGCTTTGATTTTATTCAAATGAACTTGGCCAGAACCAGAAAGGTATACAAAAAGTACTTTTAACAAACAAACAAAAAGTACTTTTAACAAAAAAGTACTTTTATCAAAAAATACTTTTCAAAAAAGGTTTCTAAATGCCCTTTCTCCGGTACTTTTTAGAGGTTCAAAGAAATTTGCTTTTAGAAAAGGTATACAAAAAGTACCTTCACCGAAAAGTATTTTTCAAAGAATTTACTAAGGGTGCCTTTTTTCCGGTAATTTTTTAGAAAAGGTATACAAAAAGTACTTTTAAAAAAGGTTCCTAAAGTGCCCTTTTGCCGGTACTTTTTAGCGGTTCAAAAAAATGTGCTTTTAGAAAAGGTATACAAAAAGTACTTTTCAAAAAAAGTACCAAGAGTGCCTTTTTCCGGTACTTTTTAGCTGTTCAAAAAGATGTGCTTTTAAAAAGGTATACAAAAAGTGCTTTTAACAAAAAGTACTTTTCAAAAAAGGTACCAAAGTGTCTTTTTAGGTACTTTTTAGTAGTACAAAAAAACGTATTTTTTGAAAAGGTATATAAAAAGCATTTTTAACACAAACAAAACAAAAAAGTACTTTTAGCAAAAAGTACTTTTCAAAAAAGGTTCCAAGAGTGCCTTTTTTCCGCTACTTTTTAACGGTACAGAAAAAAGGTTTTTTAGAAAACGTATGCAAAAGGTGCTTTTAACAAAAACAAAACAATAAAGTACTTTTAGCAAAAAGTACCTTTCAAAAAAGGTACCTAAATTGCCTTTTTTCTGAACAACAAATTTTATTTGACATTAAAATTGTCATTTGCACTCCAATAGCAGCAGGTACCTTTTTAATTGCCTTTTAGGTACCTGTTTTTCGTGTTCTATTAACGTAACCCTGTCTGTTTGTTCGTTCCCCCGTCTGTCTGTCTATTAATTTTAGCCTAAAAACAATTGAAGCGTTTAAGAATTCATTTTGACTGTGGAAGTCCATGTCAGTTAGTGCAACTAAAATTGGTTGTGAATGTTTTTGAAAGAAACTTAAAAAGGGTTTTGCATTAGACAGACAGGGAGACCCCTCTCTCCTCCTCCTACCTTTACATGTTCCTTTTTAATAAAACTGCTGATGTCTTTTGCTTTTTATAAGGCTTAGTAGACATGTTAACAAGTTTTATTGAATTTTTCTTGTTGTTGTTGGTGTTGTTGATTTTTTATTGCAATTATTTGTTGTTGTTGTTGCAAATAACAACTAATCAAATTGCCTTTCACGTTGTTGTGCAGCTTATTTGTATACAACATGATGGATAGTAGAGGTACATAGCTTGTTGAGGGGCTGCACTGCAATAGGCAGTAAAGAATAGAATGAAAATGACAAAAATGGGTTGGTTTTCCTGTGTCTTTTTTCATTCATTTGCCAAATTGAAATATTCGTTCTTTCTCTATTATTCGGCTATGAATGGCTGATTGGATGTATGGATCGTATTTGGGGCATGGGGGGGGCTCTATTGTTAAATTGTTGCATTCAATCAATCATTAAATCCTTTTATAGAATAAAGAAACTTAGAACGACCCCGATATACAGACGGCAGACCAAGCCAAGCCAGGCCATCTGTCAGTCATTTCTTTAGTTATTCAGTTAGACGTGTGCGTTCTTGTCAATAATAATGATATTCGTTTGTCCATACATAATGGCAGAGAGAGAGAGAGAGACAGAGAGCGAGAGAGGCACACGCAACAGTGTTGTGAGTATTTTAATAAAGTCGTCGTGACTGTTTAACAAAACATTCGTTATTTGGTTCATTCAATTGGAAACTGCTGTTTTTGTTGCTGACTATTGTTGTTGTTGTTTGTTTTCCTTTAAAATTATTTTTTATTTTTTTCTCCTGTTTTTGTTTCTTATAAAAGAAAACTTTTCCATGCTGCTGTCACTGTCAATAAGAGCTATTTAAGAAGATTTAATTAAGCAGAAAGGAAATAATTTATTAAACATAGAAAGACAGAGAGAGAGAAGAAAGAATAACCAGTTTAATCCGGTTATAATAACTTAAAAGCAGTTTCGTTAAGTTGTCATAGAATTCAAAATTACTATTCAAAGCATGACACAGGATTCCAAAGTCTTTGAAATTAACCCCACAAAATGTTTCGTTAAGTTAAAAATCTTTTTTGATTTTTTTAGAAACTTAACGAAACCTTATATTTTAAACTAAAATCTTTAACAAGAAATTTACTTTGTATACATCATATAGAGCCATGTTTATAATAATTTTTAATAAAATTTTTATAGAACCAAGACTTTTAGAAACTTAACGAAACTTTTTCCTCCATTCCTAAAGTATTTTCACAAAGTTTTCTACCACATTTGTTATATTTAAGTAAAATCATATAGAATTGTAATAAAATTTTTATAAAATCCCGACTTTTAGAAACTTAACGAAACTTTTTTCTCCATTCTAAAAGTATTTTCACAAAGTTTTATAACATATTTGTTAAATATAATCAAAATCATATCGAACTGTAACAAACTTTTTGTGAAAACTATATTTTTAGAAACTTAACGAAACTTTACTTTTAGAACTAAAAGTGGTATGCATAAATTTATTTTACATTACTTATGTGTTGTCATAACAATTAAAATATTCAAGTACAGTTTTGTAAAATTTCGGCTTTTAGAAACTTAACGAAACTATATTTTAGCCTGCAAATAGCATTTTTAAGAAAATTTTATCTTTTTTTTTTTTTTTTTTTTTTTTTTTTTTTTTTTTTTTTTGTGAGTACAATAATATAGAACTATAATGCAATGTGGACAAAAAATTTCATTACATTATCTTAACGAAACTTTATTTTTTGAATTAAGAACCTAATCATTAAAACTTTATTTCACATGTCATTGCAGTAAAAAGAAAAACTGTCAAAATAATATATATTTTTCTAAATTTTAGAAGTTTGGAAAACTTAACGAAACTTTATTTTTGCTGGACAAATGCTTTTTTTTTAAGAAAATTTCCTACGTTCGTTATATTAAAACAAAATATGGCATGGCTAGTAAGGAATTTTTGTAAAATCTATACTTTAAGAAACTTAACGAAACTTTATTTTTAAATCTAAATAGCTTATAGCTACGGTTTTACAAAATCCTTTATGTATAAGCAAAACAATATAAAATTTTAATACAATTTTTGTCAAAGCTAGGTTTTGAGAAACTTAACGAAACTTTATTTTTTTTCCAGCAAAAGGAGTTTTAGCATAAATTTTACTATTTTTGATATATTTAAACCAAATATTGTATAATTATGATATATATTTTGCAATAATTAGAGTTCTAGAGACTTAACGAAACCTTAATTCTAAAGCTAAATATGGTATAAAGAAGTTTTTGTTATATTTTTAATATTTAACACAATTCTTACAATTTAGTTTTTGAGAAACTTAACGAAACTTTAATTTAAAGTGGAAAAAGAATTTTGGAAAAATTTTAATTCATTTTTCATATTTAAACAAGATATTGTGCAATTATAATAATATTGTTCCATTAACTGTACATTATGAAACTTAACGAAACTTTAATTTCTGCACTTAACAGCAGATTTTGTAAATTTTCTCCATCAATCTGTAAAATTAACAAGAATTTCAGTTTATTTCACATAATTATTCGGGGTTTAATTCTTTTGAATTTCTAAAATTTAATATGAAATGAATTTGGAATTCTTTTCAGCATAATTTAAAGTATTTTGTTACCATTTAAAATATTTTAATGAGATTGAAGCTTTAAAAAAAGAGGAAAAAAACGGAAAAAAATCTTCCACTTTTTAAGTAGACACTGTAATTAAAATGAACACAAATTATCTTCGTTGATTAGCACACGGTAAATAAAAAATGATCTTTTTAAAAATTTCCCACTCTCTACAGCATTACATTCTTTAGGAACAGAACAGCAAGAGCAGCAGAATAAAATTAATGCTGGCCTCACTCCAAAAAACAAATTCTTTTTAATACTCATTAGTAACATTACCATAAATTATCTTCGGAAATGAGAAAAAATGCTGCTGCTACTACTGCTGATGTCGCTGCTGCTGCAGATTCAACTTTAACTTCGTGGCTTCTTGTTTACAAACGAAGAAAAACAATAGCCGTTAAAACACAAACAAACAACACTGGGCTTAAGGAAGAACAGCCATTAAAAATTATAACCGAAATTAATGCAAACAAACACACACACATTCACGCACACGCTTACTTACTTAAACTGTTAAATGAGCAAGAGAAAGAGAGTAAGAACAAGAGAGTAAGAACAAGAGAGTAAGAACAAGAGTGTAAGTAAGTAAAGCCAAGTGTAAACATAAACAAATACATACTTAAAGTAGGAGTTTGTGTGCAGAGTCGCTGTGTATATTACTGGCCGCAAGAAGATGAAAAAATAAAAACGAGCTTCAAGATCAAGTTTACCAAAAACCCAAGCCAATAACAAAATATGAGAAGTGAATGCATAAATCAGCAAATATTTCTTTAAAAAAAAAATACGACGAGTAAGAAGAAACTGTGGCCAGTAATTTAAAAATTCTTAAAGATGAGAACGAAAAAAACCAGAAAAAGATCAGCTATTTCACTAGAAATCTGTTTAACAGGCATCAGCAAATTATAAAAGCTATTTTAGGTTGTAAAATATTTATGAATACGACACTTAAAAATTCTTTGATTCTTTCTTTGAGAATTACTTGAACTGCATTAAACTGAATTCTCGTCGGAGACATTTTAAGTAGATGCCATATATGACAGCAACTGTGCATTAAAAAACTCTTGAAGCTCTTTAGGTAGCCTTAGTTTATGAAATTTGATAGACATTTAAAGAAAACAAAATATTTTTTCTTCAGAACAGATTTTTTTCTTCAGAAAAAATAGTTTCGTTAAGTTTCCAAAAGCAAAGTTTTTGTTAAAAAAAAAATAAAAAAAAAAAAAGTTTACTAAGTATTGTAATGCGTGATATAGAACTGGCATCGTAGAAAATTTCATAATACAGTCGAACTTCTATAATTTGAACTTCTATTACTAAGTTTCTATAAGTTGAAACACATGTCGTGGCAACAGCATCGATCATTTGTAAATTTACTTCCCAAAGTTGAAGTTTTTTTTCTGAAGTTCTACTGTATTTGCTATTTTCTAAATGGCTTTTAAATTCTAATTTTGTGTACGTACATAACCTAGAAATTTTGCTTCTGTTTTATTTCTTCTTTTTAAAAGAACTCTTTAATCAATATTTTATTACCAAAAATTTTTAGCTGGCCAAGGCTAACGGAAATTAAACAATCCAATATTTTTTTTCGAAATTTAAAAAAAAATTCAAAGTTTTCTTATGACTTTCATTTTAAATCACATTAAAAACATAAATTTCCCACATGTTTTATAACGAAAAATAATTTGGAACCCTCTTAATACTTCATCTTTCTTTAAAATTAAACAATTTTCTCAATTTTCGTTCAGAATTTATACAATTTTTAATGTAAACTCTTAATTTTCTTTCAATTTTTACATACTCAAGATTGTATATTAATAAGCCCATCACTGTTATTATTTCCCATAATCCAGCCATTGTTACTGTTTTTTACTCTCGTTAGTTGGATAATAATTTCCCTTTTAATTGCTTTTGCTCTCACCCGCTCGTTCACCTACTTTCCTATACACCTTCGCTCTCATTTGAATTATTCCCACCACTCACACGCATACATATACACTCAACTGCATTTTACAACGGTTTGTAAACAACAAATGTAGGCTTCTTCTTCTCTGCTTTCCTACCACCACAGTAGTAAGTAATTGTTGTTTATCTGGCTTTAGGCTTACCCTAGTGCAGCAGAAAAAGTATCAGCTTTTTATTAAAATTTATTGCAAACACTTTATTTTTGTTTTCTTTTTTTCTTTGAATTTCTTCTTCCAGTTTTTTTTCTTTAAATTTCTTTTTAACGATTTGTAATGTAAAGTTTAACCTTTAAATTTATTGCAATAGAGCACAAGAAGAAGAAAAATACAAAACTGGTTCGTAAAAGTTAAAAACTTTAGAATTTCCTTTGGGGTGAAAAAAAAATAAATAAAAGTTACCCTGGAGAAGATAAGAAAATAATGCATAAATATTGTGCCAATTAAAATGGAAGAAAATAATTAATGCAGGTAAATAAGAAAGCAAAACAAACAAAAAATGGGAAGAAGTAGAAATAAGTGGCAACTACTGTGTTAATAAAGGAGAAAAATAAGTAACGTTATGATAAAGTTGTATTCAAAGTTTGTAAAAAGAAGACGTCCTTATTTTCTCATTTTTAATTTAAAGAAGACTGTTGCAAAGCACAGAAATTTTTTTTTAAATGTAATCCCTTCCAAAACTTAGTGCTTAAACGACTGCAATGATCTCAGACGGGTGGCAATTATCTCCCTTATGAATGGCTCTTTAATTTCCATCGTCTTGGTCCATGAATTCTCGTGATTTCTCAAGCTAGGATCATTCAAATGCAACTCTTAAATGGGTTCTACAACATAGCATTTTTATCGAAAATTATTCCAATTATGCTATGTTCAGACATGCACTTATATTGAGTAAATCGCAATAAACGGCATTATTGATCTCAATATTTCATAAAAAAAAAGTCAATTATTGCTCAATAAATTCATAGATTGTTATAATATTGATTAAAACTTGAAATACAGCACTGTCATAAGTTCATTGAGCACTTTCTATTGATATTTGACAATTCAAATATAAACGGCAAAAAAAAACTACGAACAAAACAAAACAATGTTGTTGAAACTGCGTATATTGTTATGTCTAAACACTTAAAATATTGTAATCAATAAACCGAATATTGACTCAATAAAAGTGCATGTCTATACATAGTATTAATGATAAACTGTTCAAGACCGTTATGGAGCTCAGAATTTTCGATATTTTGCAGGGCATATGTGGTTATGATTCCTTGCGTTGGACTAGGTCAACGCCTCTCATTTTACAGGGCGGACGAGCAGCAAGAGGGTACGTGTAATATTGCTAGGCTCTGCTGGTTGCTTATGGATAGGAAGAAAACGGTACGGAGCTCATAATCTCCGGCATTCTGCAAAGCCGACATTCTGTTAGACTAAGTGCGTACACTTGTTTTACAGGGTAGGTTTAATCCCGTTGGTTGGCAGCAAGAGGGTCCTGCATATTGCTAGACTCTGCTGGGTTACTTATGGATAAGAAGAAAAACGGTACGAAGTTCATGATCTCCGACATTCTGCAAGGCATAGAAATTGAATTTCCTTAAGTTAGACTAGGTCCATTCCACTTGTTTTAAAGGTTACAGGGAGGGAGTAAGAGGGATACTAATGGATGGCAGCAAGAGCGATACTTATGGATAAGAAGAAAATCTGTTCACTTCTGTACTTAAATTGCTTAGCCATCCATTGACTAATTGCGATTCTCACGGGTCACTATCCCCTTGGAAGACATGGCGATGAACTTAACATTCCCTCGAGTCATTCAATGCAAGCAGACGTTTCGGGGCGGAGGAGAAGGAAGAGAATATCTTTCACTCTCACGTGTCAGCATCCTGCTGTTGCCATGAAGAAGCTGATAAGGTTCTTAAACTCTAATTTTCTGTCATCCTTGTCTGTCCAACTGTCCAATATAAAGATTGCAACAATGATGAGATTTTTTTTGGTTGCATTCATGGTGGGTTTTCTTCAGGAAATGTTCGATTCCCGGGTTTGATATTAATTGTAGGTCTAAACATGGCTCTAAGAGGGGGACCTTGCCCTTAAAGAAGGGGCCTTTAATTAGCCATATTTGGTCTGTATTGGGCGTTTTATTGGTCATTATAAACCATTAGACAGTATTACAATCTAGATTCTCACACCATACCACCCATGCTGTTTGCGTCAACTTTATCCATGATTGGTGGGAGGTACAACGGATTTGTTAAACTTTTCATTGAAGTTGTATTCAATCTCTTGGAGGTTATTACAGAAAACGTTTTGATCGAAGACATTTGAGCTGGGGTTCGATGCAGGGCCCTCATCTAATAGGTCAACACACTACTACTAGATTACAGTGACTGCATTGGGTTTTTTTTTTTAAAGTCATTGAAGGCTTTGTCTATAGACTTCAACAGGATCATAACATTAGTTAAGTCCATTCGATCGGTGTATACAAGCTTTGGGAGTTAATAAAATCAACACTGCCACTCGTATCTCATTTCGTTTGCCGATAACAGATATGTTAAGTCATGCAATGGACTCCAATAGACGGCAATTTTCCTACTTGACTACGAGACTCAACGTTCCATGTGGCAAATCCAATGTGTAGGTGTAATATCATATTAATTTCTGCTGCAATAGTGGATTGGCCTAGTGCAGCTTAGTTTGGGTACAGAGTTGCCATCGTCTGTTGGTTTATGTAAAGTAGGTAAGCCGCCGAACTAGCCTTTACTCTACCTATGTTGTGCTCCAATCATTTATTTTAGATTAGAGGACGTGTACTTGTCAATTAAGACAAGTACAGTACCCGGAGGTCGAATTGACCCATTGTACAACGTCCTACATGAGTGGTAGGACCTATAGTTTAAAGTCGACTCCGAACGACAAATTTTTGAGAAACTTTTTCATGGCAATTTTATTTACTCTCAGAGCTTTTTCAAGAAATCTGCAGAGAGGAAGTCGCCTTTTTTTTTTTTTTTTTTTTTTTTTTTTTTATTTTTTTTTTTTTTTATTAAATCGCATTGCCAACTATTTATAAAAATATATTAAATCTTGAATATTTTTAAACGTTTTTAAAAATTCTTAAATTTTGATTCTTTTTTAATGTCAATTTTATTAAAATTTTTGTTCTGTGATTTGTTTAAGATTTTTAAATTTTAACTTTAATGTAGTGGTGCCTGTTAATAACTTTATTTATTTTTCATTTGACAATCACCACAATTCTTTGTTTATTTTGGGTTTTCCTTCCATTATTTTAATTTAATTGAAATTTATTTATTTTGATAATTTCCTTAATTGAGATGAGATAATCATTTTCTCTTTAAAAAGAAAAACACACCCTTCCCCCCATAATTCCCTTGGCATATATCTTTTTTGTGTTCTCAAAAAAAAAAAAATCTCAAGTGTTTTTTCTAATTCTGCATCACATCTCTCGTTTCAAATTGTTTCTTAATTAACACTTTGTTTTTAATTAATTTATATATACAATATACATACAATATTTTCTGTGTTTTTCCAAGCATTCTGTATATTATTGTTTCTGTACTAAAATAACAACAAGAAAGGAAAAAAAATTTGTTATAAATTTGTACAGATAATTGAGAAAATGAAAATTGTTATGGCATCATCATTCTATGAAAGTATTAATTACAAATGACAAGACAGATAAATCTAAAGTGGAAACAGATGGATTAGATTAGTAATAATAATAATAAAGAGAAGAATAAAAAGAAGGGGGTCGTCCTCTTCTAAAAGGGAATAATGAATTCTCATAAAAAACAATGTAAAAGAAATACATAAATGGAATTGTTTTTTTTTATTACATATTTAAAAAGAATTTAAGGAAAAAAAATTTGTTTACTTAATTTAAGTTTCAATTAGTTTTTTAAATACATACATAATTTTCTTTCGAGTTTAAGATTTTTTTTTAGAAATTTTTTAATTTTTTTTATATGAAAAAATTTTGAAATTGAAAATATATTTATAACAGTTTTTTTTTTATTTAAAAAGATTAGTTTTTAACAGTTTTTTTTTTATTTAAAAAGATTAGTTTTTAACAGTTTTTTTTTATTTAAAAAGAATAGTTTTTTACAGTTTTTTTTTATTTAAAAAGATTAGTTTTTAACTTTTTCTTTTTTATCTGAACAGGTTTTTTTTAATTTAATAACATATTTTTTTATTTCAAAACATTACTTCTTTACTTGAATAACTTGAATACATCTTTTGATTTTTTTTTTAAATTTTATAAAACATTTTTTATTTTTTTGTTTTTTTTTTTTATTTGAAAACATTATTTTTACATTTTTTTAAATTAAAACTTTTTTTGTTATTATTTTTTTTTATCGAAAACAGTTTTTTAACATATTTTTTTAAATCTTCCATCTGAATTCATCCATCCATATTTTTTTTAAACATTTTTTTTAATTTTTTATTTGAAAACATTTTGTTTTATTTTACATTCTTTTTTAATTGAAAACAACACAACATTTATTATTATTATTATTATTTTTTAATTGAGAACGGTTCTTTTTTTAAACTAATTTTTTAATTCTCTTCTATCTGAAAACATATTTTTTTTTTTTTTTTTTTTTTTTTTTTTTTTTTTTTTTTTTTTTTAGAACATTTTTTATTTTAAATTCTTTTTTATTTGAAAACATATTTTTTTTTTTTTTTTTTTATTAACAAAATTATTTTTTTAATTTTTTTTATGAAAACATTGTTTAAATTATTAACATGAACACTTTTTATTTGAAAATATTATATTTTATTTTTTTAATTTGAAAATATTTTTTATTTTTTTTTTATTTGAAAATATTTTTTATTTATTTTTTTTTTGTTTGAAAATATTTTTTTAATTTGAAAATATTTTTTTATTTAATTACATTTGTTTTTAATTTTCTGTTTTATTTGAACATATTTTTTAGAAACATATTTTTTTTTATTTAGAAACATATTTAAAATTTTTTTTTCATTTAATTAAAAACATATTTTTTATTGGAAACATTTCTTTTAGTAAATTTTTTATTTGAAAACTTTTTTGTATTTAAAAACCATTTTTTATTTGTTAACATTTTAAATTTTTTTTTGATATTCAATTTCAATGTTTTTGATTTAAAAACAAATTTTTGTATTTGAAAACTTTTTTGAATCATTTTTAACTGAAAACTTGGTTTTTAAATTTTTATTTGAAAACATATTTTTATTATTTTTATTTGAAAACATTTTTTTTAATTAACAAACTTATTTTTTTAATTTTTTATATGAAAACATTTTTTTAATTATATTTACATGAACAATTTTTTTTATTTGAACATATTTTTTAGTTTAAAAATACATATTTTTTAAATTTTCTTTTATTTAATGACATTTGTTTTTAATTTTCTGTTTTATTTGAACATATTTTTTTTATTTAAAACTTAAAAAAAAATTTTTTTTTTTACTTAAAAACATATTTTTTATTTGAAAACATTTTTTTATTTAAAACCTTTCTTGTATTTGAAAACCATTTTTTATTTGTTAACCTTTTTAAATTTTTTGTTTGATATTCAATTTCAATGTTTTTGATTTAAAAACAAATTTTTGTATTTGAAAACTTTTTTGAATAATTTTTAGCTGAAAACTTGGTTTTTATATTTTTATTTGAAAACATAATTTTTTTATTTTCGTTTAAAAACATATTTTTTTTTTTATTTGACAAAATTTTTTATTTGGCAACATATTTTTTTATTTTATTTTATCTTATTTTATTTTATTCTTTTTTTATTTTTTTATTTAACTATATTCTGTTAAATCTTTTCATTTGAAATAATTTTTTGAATTTTTGTTAATTTTTTTTTTATTTGAAAACATTTTTAAATCTTTTTAAAAACATTAATTTTTTATTTAAGAACATATTTTATAATTTTTTTTTTCGAAAACATTTTATCTTTCTCTCATTTTATTATTATTTTTTTGATTTTAAACCATTTCTTGAATCATTTTTAATTGAAAACATGTTTTTTTTTAAATTCTTTTATTTGAAAACACTATTTTTTCTATTTAAATTTTCTACTTAAAAACATATTCTTGTTTAATTATTTTCTTCCCATATATTTTTTTTTTGTATTACATATTTTCAAATTATTTATTGCTTTCTGTTCTACTCTTTTTCTTTTGTATT
Source organism: Sarcophaga carnaria (assembly GCA_958299815.1). Lineage (NCBI taxonomy): Eukaryota > Metazoa > Arthropoda > Insecta > Diptera > Sarcophagidae > Sarcophaga > Sarcophaga carnaria. Next base: position 9,133,446 of record OY283149.1, on the reverse strand, counting down.
CTTATCATCACTTTTGTTTTTATAACAAAGAAAAGGGAAAACATTTCTAGCTATTGTTTTATTATTTACAAGAAAAATCATTCTTTCAAAACATTCTTTCAAATGTTAAAGTGTCAGAAACAATAAATAGGCAGACAACAAACAATTCAATTAATAAATCAAAAAATAAATGAGACGTTTGACTTTGTGTAATAGGCATTCTACACATCTTGCCACACAGGTAAACCCTTGAAAAACAGCAATTAAATGCTTATAAAGGCAACTGTAATTCAAAGAAAAAAATGTTGAAGAAAAAACAATAACATGACCTTTTCAACAAAGTTGCTGGCAGCGGCCATTACGCATTTTAAAACACAATAACAACAAAACAAATGCACGCAAATAAAAACTACTTGCACTCATACGCATACATATGGGAAAAACAATAACAATGTTTAGCTTAGGCGACTTCCAGCTCTCTCTCCCTTACATATTTTATTTATTTCTCTTTTATACACACCTCATGAACCCCTAACAAAACTTTACCTTATGCTCTTTTCATGTAAAAACATGTAACGCAAAAAAATATTCCCCCTCTTCCTTATATTCCAATGCATAATGTTGAGTCACATTGTTTACCATTTTACAACAATATGAATGCTTTCCTGCTATTGTTGTTATTAGTAAGACATATTTGTTATTACGCAAAGCAATAAGAACAACAAAAATAGAAAACATAAGTAATAAATAACCTGACACGCGTTATTAGTAATTATTATGCTGCTGCATTTCGAAAACATTACAGTTACACAGGGATGGAATGATAGAGAGAGAGTGAGCGAGTGCGAGCTCTATACCAATGTTAGTAATTGTTTTAAGGCTGTGTATTATTGTAATGCTTTTGGTTCCCTAGTACTTTTGTTTTTATATGAAACAAACAAAAAAAAAAATACAGGAGACTATGAAAGGGACAGCAAATAAGCAATTTTATGTTTTTTCTATTAGGAATGGTCATGCATTTCAAAAACATTACAATGCAACACACAGAGAAAGATAGCGAAAGTGGTGAGTAAGCTCTACTCTACCGTTATTAGTAATTATTTTCAATGCATCAGGCAATGTTTTTGTTTTCTTAACACCTTTGTTTTAATAAGAAAACACTTGAGTTTGCCAAAGTGAGAGCAAGAGAAAGGGAAATTTTGTTTTGTTTTGCATAAAATGGAACGTTAGAAAGGGTAGCCATTATGTAAAAGTGCTGCCAAGGCGTAATTATTTCGTGTTTTGTTTAAAATTATAACTTTTGCTAATGAAATTAAGTAAAATAAGGAACTTGAATCAATAATTTAAAATTTTGTTTAAAAAGTTATTAAAGTGTTAGATTATAAGCCTTTTAAGGCATTTTTCTTTGAGTTTTAATGCTCAAATATTATAAAAAAAAAATATAAACAAGTTATTTCGAGTGGAAGTAAGTTAGAAAAAGCCGTAGTTTAAGTATATAGTGTGTTGACTTATTAGACATGAATCCTCTTTTCAAACTCCGGGTCAAAAATATGGAAAAATACTAGTTAGGCGACTTCCTCTCAGCAAATTTCTGACAAACAATTTGCTAAGAGTGGAATATAATTGCCATGAAATTTTTTTTCATAAATCTGTCATTCGAAATCGATTTTAACCTGTAGGTCTTGTCACTTATGTATACATAAAATAAACACACACTACAAACATAAGTGGTATGAGAAGCTATGTATGTACGCAAGCTAGTTCAAGACATTATAATGTTATTAAGCTCTGTTGCCAGATTTCACTAATCTGATCAGGCGTGTACACACTGACGAAAATATCGCTTCACAATGTTTTCAGAAACGCGTTATTTCCCTTTTTGGCAACTTCAATTGGTCAACATGGCCATGCGATTTTACACCATTAGAGTTCTGTAGCTGGGTTATGTCCAAATCCTAACGTTGAAGCATTTGAAAACCAACATTCACTAAGTTATTGCTGAGAAACTGCTCAAAATGTACAAAAATGTGGTCAGATTTATCGAAAACTAAAAGGATCGATTGTTGGAATCAATTCTTAAGACATAGTGTTAGCAGCTCTCTTGCTTTTCTTGCTGCATTGTCGTGTAGTCCTATCCATTTCCTGATGATTACAATTTTTCTACACAAAATTTGTTAAAAAAAAGTTTTTGCAAAACCACTACAGCTGCTCCTAATGTCCTACAAAACAAATTTTATCACTCTAAACCGATAATGTTAATTGCTTACGATAATATTTTCCAATCTTTCATTACACTGCTCTATTGATGTTCTTTTGTTACAATCAATATTGATTTCCTTATTAAGTCATCCTTCCTTTGTAATAAACAATGCATTCAACATGCAACCCTGGCAGTAATTTGATAAATAAGGCATTAAAGTTAATCCTTGAACATGGCAATATTGTCTGATCTGGTGTTCATTACTTTATTGAGTGTAGTGTAGGGTGGGTAGTGCTGTGGTATAATTTCAACCACCCTTTTGAACCTTTAACAAGCCATAAAGGCATTAAACGTTTTTCTGGAAAACACAAAATTATTGTTATTATTACTGTTATTATCCTAAAGGATAACAACATAAGGTGCTTATTTATGAAAATTATTCAGCAGAAAGAAGAGAAAAGAAAAAGGGTCACTTAATGTTTTTCTTTAGGGGATTTTGGGTATTTGTGAAAAATAATTCTGCTTTTGTTTTATTCTGCTTCGCAACACATTTCTTTATACATACACACATATTGAAAAACTTTGGGAGAGATAGCCATTGATACACCCTACCTGAGACTCTGACTCGAATTGGAGGCAGATAATCTTGCAATTTTCATGTGTTTTACATTTACTAGTCAATTGCTGAAAAGAAGCATTCTTGGTGATGATATGTCATCACTGTGTAGATGTGAAAGTCCGGTAAAACATGTCTCCGTAATGCCAAACACATTTTTCGTTGCGCCTTAACCAAAACCTGAAGTCGCCGTAGTCTAATAGGTAGTGTGTTGGCTTATTAGGCGTAAAGCCAGGGTTCGAGCCCCAGGCCAGACATCAAGACAAAATACAAAAAGTATTTCTTCAGCGACTTCCTCTCAGCAGATTTCTGGCAAAAACTCTGAGAGTAAATAAACCTGCTTTCAAAAAGTTTCTCAGAAATTTTTCGTTCGGAGTCGACTAAACTGTAGGTTCCACCACTCATGTATAAAATTAACACACACAACATAAGTGGTGTGAGAAACTAGGACGTTGTACAATGGGTCAATTCGATCTCCGGGTACTGCACTTGTCATAATTTACAAGTACACGTCCTCTAACCTAACCTAACCTAACCAAAACATCTCTAGACTTTCTTTGTTTCATCTTTGACCAACTGCCAAAGACGTACATATAAGTTATTAAGAGCTTTGCAATTAAAATGAATGCACAAGAGGTCATCCCACTGAAGAGCCTGGCCTTTGTGGCAACATGCGGACAATGTGTTTCAAGTGAGAGTGAGTGTCACTCTATGAGTAAGCAACTCCTAATACTGAAGTAAACTGTTCTAGAGTTTGGCATGAATCCTCATGGCTTTTAATCCGCTAGGGCTTTTAATCCTTTTTCCAAGAAAGTAGTGTCTATAGTGGCTGGGCCAACGATTACAGTTTGTTCCATTGATTTACACTTTCGTAAACTCGATGTATTCGATGCGCTCTATGTTTTTCAGCCATTATTTTCTTCGAATGCAAAGCCAGAGATTGTGCAGCCTTTGCGCTGACTAACTTCTTCCTCTTCCCTGATTTTGGTAGAACTTGGTCAGTACAGGGACTGTGTTCACCCGTGGCATCACAACGGGCCGCTATGCGTGGTCAAGTGAGCTTTGTGAAATCAGAGCTACCACTCAGACCTGACCTAACCTAAAGCCAGAGATTTTCTTTAAGAGGAAGGACATTATCATCCAATTCAAAGTCTTTGAAGCGACAGAACAAATGTCAAATAGGTTGTTTCACTTAGAACTGCGTTTTCTTATGTATTTCAGAACTTCCGATGTGTGTCACTTACCATTGTATTCGAATAAAACCATTGTATTCGAATAACCAACACTTCCCGTGAATAGTACAGAGTTAAGAGACTTATGCAACCAAATATCGCCACAAAAAACTAAAGTGGCTTGTTTACTATACGTAAAGTTCGCCAATCACACTCTTCTTAAGTCATTTATTGATATACAGTAGTTGGAATCTAATTATAGAACAATCTTAATCATTTATAATCTTCCTGTTTTAAATAATTGCTTTTGTTGTCAAAGAATTTCAAGTTTAATAATGTAATTAACCTTGAATTTATTTATTTTTCCCTCAAGTTATCGTTTGCTTACAAGCAAATGTCGATTTCACACCTTTTCTCTTGTATTTACTATTCAAAAAATAGAAGAGATTCAGCACTTATAGTACAACAAGAACTTTGTTCACCAAAGTACGTGATGCTAATTATTTTCACACGCAAAAATGTAAACAAAACTTTAAATCACCACCTTTGTTCCTTGACATCGATTGTTACTTCAACACTCCACCACGCACACCACGAAATAAGAAAAAAAAATGCAAACACAACACAAGCACATGCATTCGTTGTAAAGCACCTCTGAAGAAGAAGAAGAAGCAAAATAATAATACACTACTTTAGCTCCAACTTTAACTGTGTTGTATAGAGTTGAGTTTGCTGTATCACTCTCTCTGTCGTCTATCCCAGAATGTTTACATTGTGTTCGTGTTTACGTATGTGAAACTTACACTGGCTATGGGCCCAACAAATTGTTTCAGTAGTTTTTTTTAAAGGTTTTTAAATGAAAAAAAAAAAAAACAAAAAAATTTAAAAAGAACTTCCGTTGTTATTTTTTTTTTGTTTTGTTTTTGAAAATAAACCTGTTTTCCAGTTAATTAATCCTTCCTTTTATTAAAAATACATTATTTTGGGTTTAAAAAAAATTCTTTTAAAAATATCGCATTACCAACTTCATAATTTTGTTCTTTCTTTTTTTTTTGTGTGGGAATTATAACCAGTTTTTTGTTACCAATTTTTTTCAATTATTTTTTGTTTTGTTGATTAAGCTTTAAAATAATTATGAAATTTCATGCCTGTGTGAGTTTAATTATAGTGTGTGTGTATTTGCTTTACAAAATCGCATTACCCATTAAGTTTTTTTTTAATGTGGAAATGGATTTGTTTACATTCACCAAGTGTTATAATCTGTAGAAAGAAAAAAAAAACGAATTAAAAAAAAATAAAAATTACCAACCACCTGTTTCATTTTTAATTCACATCATATTTACAATTTTTTCAATTCTTTTTTTTTTTAATTTTTTGGTTCATGGTTTCATTTAGTGTCTAGTCATGTGTTTTAAATTGTTTTTTTTTTATCATTTTCCATGGGTGGCGCTTTTACCATTCTTTTATAATCGCATTATTTTATTTCCAAAAGTTGAATGTGTGTAATGAATGAGTAATTTCCGAAAAAAACAAAGAAAAAATATAATTACCTGAAACTAGTTTCAATTTTATACAATATCCGGTCCACTCACCGTTTTGTAATTAAAAATTAATCATAAAAAAGAAGTTATACGGTCGGTTCTCACATGTTTTCACTTCTCATAAAAATAGAAGGGAAATACATTTTTAGTTCATAATTACATGTAAACTATGAAATTAAGAAAGTGTTGCCAACTAAGAAAAAAAATCAGCAAAGTCACAAGTGTATGCGAATAAGCCAAAATTCACTGTGGTTCTTAAAGCCAACAGAAGCCATAACATCCTTGAAATTCAACCTGATTTATAAGCCAGCGTCTTGGAAAATTGTACATTTCTCATGTGCTTCACACAGAGAAGCCATGGTGCACATTCCAACGATATTATATTGCGTATATAATGGCTTCAATAAATCTTTTAAACTTTAAATTTAAAGATAGGAAACGCTTAACGTCTGATAGAGGCCTTTACAAGCACGCTTTATTGAGGTTAGAATCGCTCAAATATAGTATCTGTTTAGGAAATGCAACCCTTCTCCTTGTAACGGAGTTTTCGATTACTTTTCTGCATTTTTGTGACCAAAGCTTGATAATAAGCTGAACAAATAGTGGAAACATGCATACAGAATTGATTATTACATTCACGATTACAACATAGCTTCTCCCACCACTTATGTTCATTTTATCGATGAGTGGCGGGACCTACAGTTTAAAATTGACTCCGGACGACAGATTTTTGAGAAACTTTTCATTGCAATTTTATTTATTCCCAAAGGAAGTCGCCGAAGAAGTACTTTTTGTATTTTGTTTTTTTGTCTGGCCTGAGGCTCGAACCCTGGCTTTACGTCTAATACGCCAACACACTACCTACTAGACTACGGCGACTTCTGGAAATGACTGGCCTGGGGTTTAAACCACCGCGTCACGTCTAGCCTAAATCTACTAAGTAACTAAAGGGTGTTTTTTATAGAGGTATAGAACTTTAAGTTGCAATAAAACAACGATGGATTATTCGATTGACATGAATTTTATTTATCCGAAAGATAATCTTGTGGCATTACATTTTAAATATGATTTCTGGCATATGACCGCCACGGCTGGCGCGGATGTAGTCCAATCTGGACGTCCAATTTTCGATGACTTTTTCCAACATTTGTGGCCGTATATCGGCAATAATACGGCGAATGTTGTCTTCCAAATGGTCAAGCGTTTGTGGCTTTACCGCATAGACCAATGACTTTACATAGCCCCACAGAAAGTAGTCTAGCGGTGTTAAATCACAAGATCTTGGAGGCCAATTCACAGGTCCAAAACGTGAACTTAGACGGTCACTAAACGTGTCTTTCAATAAATCTATTGTGGCACGAGCTGTGTGACATGTTGCACCGTCTTGTTGAAACCACATCTCCTGGACATCATGTTTATTCAATTCAGGAATGAAAAAGTTTGTAATCATGGCTCTATACCGATCACCATTGACTATAACGTTCTGGCCACCATCGTTTTTGAAAAAGTACGGACCAATGATTCCACCAGCCCATAAAGCGCACCAAACAGTCAGTTTTTCTGGATGTAACGGTGTTTCCACATACGCTTGAGGATGACCTTCACTCCAAATGCGGCAGTTTTGTTTGTTGACGTAGCCATTCAACCAGAAGTGCGCTTCATCGCTAAACAAAATTCGCTTATGAAGATCAGGAACAACGGTAATCTCGTTTTGGGCCCATTCGACGAATCTACGCCTTACTTGATGATCGTTTGGCTTCAAATCTTGCACGAGTTGGATTTTGTAAGCACGCAAACCAAGATCCTTCCGCAAAATCTTTCATAAAGTGGATGGACACAGTCGATGGCGGATGGACTCATTCGGGTCTTCCTCAATGCTACGCTCTACACCAGCAATATCTTCTTCTGTACGCACCGTACAGCGTCTCTGGGGATGCAAGTTATCAATAAGAGTAAACGTGGTGCGAAAACGTTCTATGGTTAATCGAATTAACTGCTCTGATGGACGATTTTGTCGACGATAAAATGGACGTAGTGCGCGATACGTTTTCCGCACAGAACCATTATTTTCGAAATAAAATTGCACTATTTGCAAGCGTTGTTCAGGCGTGAGTCTATTCATGATGAATTGCCAAACCAAACTGAGAATAAATCACTTGACAGCTGTTAAATCGGTCGCCATCTTGAAAAGTAATGCCAACTTAAAGTTCTATATCTCTATAAAAAACACCCTTTACTTTCACAGTTGTAAGCTCAAAGGTTTCCTATAGTAGAGAACATACCGGAGGTGGTACTGCCATACCTTGTCAATTTTATACGCTTTACAGTTACCAGTATGTACCCATGCATACCCAATTGGTTCGTGTCACTACGCCAACACATTTAGACATACGCAACAGCCATAAAACCGTCTCTAGATGTTGTCACGTTAGCATCCAGTGCTCTCTGACAGTTCGAAAGTGTGCCAATATTCCCTTTGAAGTGTTTCCATGCATAATAATTAGCTCGTACAGTTGGCACTTTCGTCTGGATGATGCTGCAGTGATCCGTTTAGCCTTGAGCTATACCCACCGTCTTCGATTTTGAAACACCTATCGTGAATTAATTTTAGAAGTCGCCGTAGTCTAGTAGGATGAAGTCGCCGTGGTCTAGTAGGTAGTGTGTTGGCTTATTAGACGAAAAGCCAGGGTTCGAGCCCCAGGTCAGACATCAAATAAAATACAAAAAGTATTTCTTCGGCGACTTCCTCTCAGCAGATTTCTGGCAAAAACTCTGAGAGTAAATAAAATTGCCATGAAAAGTTTCTCAAAAATCTGTCGTTCGGAGTCGACTTTAAACTGTAGGTCCCGCCACTCATGTATAAAATTATACACACAACATAAGTGGTGTGAGAAACTAGGTCGTAATCCTGACTGAAGGGTTGTAATGACCAATTATGTATGTAGTCTAGTAGGTAGCGTGTTGGCTTATTAGACGTAAAGCCAACGTTTCTTAATTGACAAGTACACGTCCTCTAATCTAACCTAACTTATCATTTACTCACATATTTATTATAAAAACATTTTTATATGTCTTCCGGTAACTAATTAAATATTTTTTCTCTCTCTTTCTAGGTACGTACATTCCTTACAGTATACTAGGGTAAGAAATTTAATATTTTTGTTTAATTTTTTACAAAAGATATATAAACAATGCTGGTAAATTATTACTCATTCAATTTCTGTCATAATAATTAATTTTTTCAAAAAAAAAAAAAAAACAATAATAACCTCTTCATATTTTTCTAATAACATTTTCTTCTTATTGAATTGAATTTTGTTTACAATATTTCCATTTAAAAACAAAGGAAACAAATTATTAATTTATTGATTGACTTTTTAATTACCAGAATCAATTTCTTCAAGTATTTTCCATTACTTATGCCATCGATTTGTTTACAATTATTTGTCAAAAACTAAACACACAGCAATTCTCTGCTTTGGAAGTGGTGAAAAAAAATTACCCAAAAAATAAACAAAAAATACTCATTCACTCACTCTTTCATTCTGTTTCTCCTCCTACACTACACTACCACGGCGTGCATGTATTAAATGTAAACAATACAGCGGTTGTTTATTTTTTTTGAAGCCTACAAGTTGTGTATGTCACGCACACAACATAAATGTAATGATGATGTTTATTATGATGATGGTGATGATAATTAAGAGAAGATATTTATGGGTTATGGGAACTCTTTGTATGTTTAAAGAAAGAATAAAAATTATTATGTTTATTTTGTTTATTAAATTAGCTGAAGAAGAAAATGAATACACAAAGAATAAAACAGATTTGTTGTATTGACTTAACCTCTATAGTAGGAATATTTCTAATATATAACAGTGTTGGTCAACGGCAAGATTAAAAATGTTTTCCAAAAGAACTTCTTAAACTGATTAAAATGGAATTATATTTTTAATTGCAAGAAAATATTCCAAGATTTTTGTCTTTTTAAGTCTTCTGAGCTAGGACAGCAACAATAGCGTTTTAAACCAGCCAAAGGTACCGTAGGCAAGATCTGGAGTCTCAGACCAATTATCATATACTGGCCCTATCGGGCTCTATGATGCATATGTGGTGGATGCAGTGCAAAAATCAATAGCACTACCGGCTGATAGATAGAGTACGCGGTCAGTCAGTTGTTCTGATCCCCAGGGGGCGCTCTGTTTCACCCCAATAAGACATTCATACATAATTAGTCATGACCTAGCTTTTCATACTACTTCCAGGGCGCTCTGTTTTGCCCCAATAAGACATACATACATAATTAGTCATAACCTAGGCTCTTATACTACTTCCGTTGTGTGTGTTAATTTTATATTGATTGGCGGGACCTTGCAGTTTAAAGTCGTCTCCGAAAGAGAGGATTTTTCAGAAACTTTTCATAGCAATTTTCTTTCTTTCTCAGAGTTTTTGTCAGAAATCTGTTGAGGGTAAAACTCCGCACAAATATTTTCTTATATTTGGTTTTGTTCGAGATGTGTGACTTAGGGTTTGAACCGTGGCCACATGTTTAATAATCCAACACACTACCTACTACACTACGACGACTTCATTATCTGCTTTACATAATTAGCTTCTCGCTGACCTCATGACCTATTAAGGCAGAGAGCTAAGTTGGTGGCATTGAGAGTCTATACAAACAAATCCTGTCCCAATCTGGGCTATGGACAGGCTGCTATTCTGGAATGATATACACTCATTAGGGTCGATTATAGGATTTCTTATAACTTTCTGAATAGAACATTCGATTTTAGAATTCTAAACCAGGCATTTTCGGAAGATTCCCAATGGGACCCTTGAAGTCTACACTATTGGTTCAAGGCTGAGTGACAGACTGGGCTGGCTGTGGTATATGCTTATTAAGAGTATGGGCTGTGCCTGAACACTGCTGTTAGGTCACGAGATTTTCCTTTGAAAATCTCTTGTATTTCTCGGACAGCCAGGTTGCGGCTTAGTTCCTAATGAATGTAGTTTCAACGTCTGTTCTTATCCATTAATGTCAAGGATTTCTCAGAGAAATTGTGAATCTTACAAAGATAACTCTTTTATGGGTTCCGGGACATTGTATGGATATTGTGCGGTTCAGAGCTTCCAATGTCAGACATGTTACAGGGTATAGGTATTCCGATTGTTTTAGTTAATTTGGATAGGGTCCAGAGGAGGTCGAGAGGAGGATACGTACAATATGTCTTGACCGTGCTACGGTATCACAATGGACTTCAATGCTAGCGTAAGTTTTTTTTTTTTTTTTTTTTTTTTTTTTTTTTTTTTTTTTTTTTTTTTTGGTAGAGTCCGCCAACTTATCTAACCTAAGCTATGGGTCTTATTCTTAAAATTGTTGATGTTCTTTTGAATAGTGTTGGTCAAGGTTTTTTTTCAGTGCGCCTATTAATTAGTGAAACTGTTTTGCATTTTATACGTCACTTGAAATTTTTTACAGTAAATTGTTTTTTCTTTTTTTTTTTTTTTTTTTTTTTTTTTTTTTGTGCTGTTGTTGTGTTTGTAAAATTATAACCTTGCAGCTCAATTTACTGTGTTACATTTTTTTTTCTTCTCTTTTTGTTGTTGTTCTATACGTTATGGTCATTATTATTACATGACTCTGGTAATAATGCACCCCTCGTCGGGTTGGTTTTTTCCAGTTCTATTCTATTGCAACCTAAAACACAACAATTATTAATTACAGGGGCCCATGTAAAACAATATTGATGACAATTAAACTGAAAAAAAAAATTGTATTTCTGTGCTAAATAAGTAGAGCAATGTCAATATGTATAGCCGGCCCGTGAATAATTTCACCAATTTGTTTTAGTTTTTTTTCCATTTTTTTTAATTTTGTTGTTTTAGTTGTTTTTGTCATGATTAATTTATAGAAATTTAAAAATTCAAAGGAAATAAAATATAAAATGTCAAGTATTTTGACAGCTGTCAGTTAAAATAACATCTATAACTAACCTAAGCCTAGTTAAACAAATAACACGTTAGTAATACGAAGAGAAAAACCGCAATTTTTCAACCACAATTAAACAAATTAATGAAATAAATTAAAAAAAAAAAAACAGAAAACAGATAAAATTTATTTTATTGGAAATATGTAATAGTGTTCAGCTAGCTGTATATTAAATTTATAGGACATTTAATAAGAATTCTATGAATTTTATATTATGTAATGCTTTTTGACTATATTCAGCTAGCTGAATTACAAATTTATAGTATATATTATAATAATTATAGAATACTTTTACTTAATAATGCATTTTAGTGGTATTCAGCTAGCTGAATTACCAGTTTATAGCAGATCTTATATTAATTATAGTCTATTTTTGTTTATAGACATATTTTAGTGGTATTCAGCTAGCTGAATTATAAGTCTATAGTAGGTCTCACAATAATTATAAAATATTTTGGCTTAATAATGCATTTTAGTCATATTCAGCTAGCTGAATATTAGATTTATAGTAGATCTTGTATTAATTATAGACTATTTTTGTTTATAGACGTATTTTAGTGATATTCAGCTAGCTGAATTACAAATTTATCCTAGATCTTATAATAATTATAGAATATTCTTCCTAATTAACGTAATTTAATGGTATTCTGCAAGCTGAATTACAAATTCATGGCTAATTTATAAAAATATAATGAATTTCATTTTAATTAATTATTTTAAACCTTATTCAGCTAGCTGAATTACAAATTATCAAGTGTCTAATAGTATTTACAGGCTTTTGATGTAGTTTTACAGCAACATTTTAAGGCCTTAGTACATACAATGCGGAATTACTAAATATTTCTGAACTGTTAAGTGTTTTAAGCCTATTCAGCTAGCTGAATTACAAGATATCGAGTTTTAAAATTAAGTTTATATAAAAGTTGTATATATTACGGGATTTTAATTGTATTCAGCTAGCTGAATTATAAAATTATTTCATTTTTTTTGCTGAATTGTGAAATTAGATCATTTAAATATTTAAAGTGGTTCTCTAATATATTGCTTACTGGAAACTTCAAACGAAAATCTTTTATTTTCAAAATTTATAAAGACAACTGCTTAAGACTAAATTACAACACTTTGTAATGAATGGAGGAGTGTCACTTACATGCTCTTAAAGAAATCTATCAAAACAATAACAAATAAACACAAACAGTTGGCAATATTTTATGTCACCTTCTCTCAAAACATTTTATTTTTAAAAATGAGACACGTCTTCCCCTTGAAAATATTTTGAAACAAGAAACAAAAATTTGAGAAATTGATGCCCTTTCCCCCACTACATGGAATTTTTATTTTGGAATGTGTCTACGAGAATAAAAATTAAATGTTTTCCAAATAAAAACCATCAATTTCTTTTTTCTTTTTGTTTCTCTATTTATAGACAAAGTAGTATTCCGTTTTATTTTCGACTCCTCAACACTTCGAAGTGTCAAATTAATTGTCTGGCACATTAAATGTCATTGTCACACTGTGTACAGTGACATAACAATTTCTATGGTGGTCGAAATTAAATGCTTGTCTAGCTCTCTTCATTTGTTTGTCTTATGTTTTCATAATAAACAAAATAAAATTTAATGTTTATGGTTTAAAGTTTTAAAATTTTGTAACGAAAACATGTTTTTAACATTTAAAAATAATTAAAAACAATTATTTAAACGTTCCTTCCCTTCCTAAGTCTTAATATGCTCAGTTTTTAGGGATTAATTTTCATTGCAATTTCCGCAAGTTGTAGAAAAACCTTATTTCATGTATTTTTTAAACTTTAATTTCCGCAAATTCTAGAAGTTTATGCAATTTGTAAGCAATTTTTTCATTAAAGTTTCCGCAAATTATAGAAAATCCTGTTATAGTGGGTGATTTTTTGAGAGCTATAGGAAAATTTTTCAAAAAAAAAAAAACATAAAATTCAGAAAAATGCATGAAATCTTTATTTGAATCGATAGTACGGTCCATATAATTTAATGTTTGAAGATTATTTCATGTAAATGTTGACCGCGACTGCGCCTCAAATGGTCCATCCGCTTAGTCCAATTTTGGCATACTCTTTCCAACATTTCGGCCGGTATCTCACGAATAAATGCTTCAATGTTGTCTTCCAATGCGTCAATTGAAACGGTCATGTCTGTATAGACATAAGCTTTAACATAACCCCACAAAAAATAGTCTAAAGGCGTTAAATCGCACGATCTAGGCGGCCAATTGACTGATCCCGAACGTGAAATAAAATGTTCACCGAACGCGCCTCTCAATAAGTCCATTGTTACGCGTGCTGTGTGGCATGTGGCACCGTCTTGTTGAAACCACATGTCATGCAAGTCAAGCTCTTGCATTTTGGGCAAAAAAAAAGTTGGATATCATCTCACGGTAGCGCTCACCATTCACAGTTACGTTACGATTCGCAGCATCTTTGGAGAAGTACGGTCCAATGATGCCACCAGCCCACAAACCGCACCATACTGTGAATTTTTCTGGATGCATTGGTAGCTTTTGCAATGCTTTTGGCTGACCTTCACTCCAAAATCGACAATTCTGCTTATTTACGTATCCATTGAGCCAAAAATGTGCTTCGTCGCTGAACACAATTTTTCGATAAAGAAATGGATCTTCGGTCAACTTTCCAAGAGCCCATTCACAAAATAAAATTCAATAATTTGCAAGCGTTGTTCGTTTGTAAGACGATTCATGGTTAAATTATAGACCAAACTGAAGATGTTTGACAGTGAAACAAAACACGAAACGTGCGTGAGCTGTTTAAACCAGTGTTGTCAAAAAGATAATAGCTAAAAAAATCACCCGTTAGAAGCATTTCTGTATTATTTTCTATTAAATTTCCGTAATTTATAGAAAACCCTGTTATGAAAATTCTGAAAACAAAAAAAAAAACAAGAAAGGCTTTGTTTTCTGACTTACTACTGAGGAGGACTGTGGCATCCGAATGAAAAATTGCCTCATTAACATTACATTAAACCTTACGCGACGAGTGTCGTATATATACGGCAATCGTATAAATATGGCAGTTACTTACTGGTCCATAGAGGAAGATGAGGCATATACGCGGCATTAATTCATTTGTTCAATTGCATTTTCGCAACCGGTGGCGACGATGGATATCGAACCTTATAAAGTTGTGTTCTGGTAGATAGCTCTGCCTAAGAACATCCGCATAAAACTCTAATAAAGAAAGGATATCAGAGTTTACCATCTGATTTGTGATGACTTGATCAGTCTGCAACTGGATTACGTGACATAAAACAATGCATTCGTGACTCACTTTTCTTTCTGGGTACTGCTTTCTTTTATCGAAGGGCCTCCAAAGTCTGCGTAAAATTAACTGTACCTCGCCCGAACCTTAACTTGATGAGATATTTAACACTATAACTCCAGGATAGAAAGACTTGTACTATGGCATCTTCCCCAACTCCGGGAATTCTATGTAAAGCTGCACTTACGTACTTAATTGATTGATCATTACAACTCTGTAGTCAGTTTTTTAGTTTTAGTTTCTCACGCCACTCGCATATTGTGTTGTGTGTTAATTTTATCCATGACCAGCAGCGGACCTACAGTGTAAAGTCGTTTTCGTACGACAGAATTTCGCTGAAATTTTTATGTCAATTTTATTTTACTCTTAGAGCTTTTGCCAGAAAACTATTGAGAGGAAGACTCCGACAGAAATGCATTTTTTCAAATTCATATTTCATTTAGGTCAAGATGTCTGTGCTGTGATTTGAACTACGAGTTATAATAAGGCAACACACTACCTAGTAATAGACTACGGCAACTTCTGGAAAGCTACATTCACAGTTGAGAATAAGCTATGCTATGGAATGTTTACCAAAGGGCTTCATCTTAGAATATTTTTCTGTTTCCCTGACTTCTATACTTAGTGTGTTTTAGGACAATGTAGAGCTCATAAATAAAGCTGCATTGCCAATTATGATTAAGGCTCCTGCAACTGTTAACAATTTGATCTTTTCGTACGGCACTAAGATCTTCTTTCAGGCACAACTTCACGCCTAAACTGCTTGTCTTTGCGCTGAGAAATTCTGAGATGGCAAACATTTTGTGTTTCAATTTCAGACGCACTCTACTAAAGACTTCCGCATTGGTTGTAGATCAGTTGAGATCACTTAACTCACTCTCTCTCTCTCTCTCTCTCTCTCTCTCTCTCAATAGTTTAATGGAGATATGGTTACTTGAAATCGAATCGTTCATAAAGTACTGCCTGATTCTAAGGGTACTTAAGAGCGAACAACCGATGCTAATTGTGGGGATCGATTAAATAGTACTTGTAGCATAACTCTAGGGCTGCGTTTCATGTGATATCTTAACGGGCCGCCGTGTATGCTCAAGAGAACATTATTTCAATGAAATTACCACTCCCTCCTATCCTACGCTATCTCATTACAGTATGGGCGTATTTAAGTGAATTGTACATCTTATAGGCTAACAAAATAAACAGCCGCTGTATTGTTTATTTTTTTAATGCTTTTGCAGAGTAGTTTTGTTAATTTTTTTTCTTCTGAATTTTTATTACTTTTTGCAAAAAGGATAGAGATAGAGAGAGAGAGAGAGAAGATTTAATGACAAATTGTAATTGTAAACAAACAATGACGATATATTTAGAAAGTTTTAATTGAAAACTATTTTTGCAAAATTTGTCACGGCATAAATGAAAATAAATAAACAAAGCAATCATAGAGATTCTTATTTAATTAATAAAATTAAATAAATAATCATTTCAACTTGAATGCGATAATTTTATTTAAAGATTTTTGTTAAAAAAATAAATTTTAAATTATTTAATTTGATATTCGGAAATTTAACGAAAATTTCAAATTCAGCTAGCTGAATAGTGAAAAATTTTATTTCTAAACAGAAAAACTTTGTTGATATAATTAATTTTATTAAAAATTTTGTATTCAGCTAGCTGAATACGTGCAAAAATCATGAATTCATCTGTTGTTTATAATATTTTTATTAAATATGTTATGAATTTGATATTCAGCTAGCTGAATTCAAATAAAAATCCTTAATTGATTCGAATTTTAAAACAGAATTGTTAAATGTTTTTGAAATTTCATATTCAGCTAGCTGAATTAAATTGAAATCTTTTAATTCATAAAATTTGTCAATCTCTCTTAACGATTGCAATGTAAAAATTTTATATCTGCTCAATTCAGCTAGCTGAATTCTATTTTAAAATTTTTATCATTTCATTTATTTGAATTTTGTAAAAAAAAAATAATAAATATGCTTTAAGTTTGGTATTCAGCTAGCTGAATTGAGTTAAACACCTTTAATTTGTAGAGAATTTATTTTATTGAGTAAAATTGATATTCAGCCGATGATTTTTGTCACTAAATTGATTTTATATTTGATCGTTTCGATCATTAAATGACTGATAAAAGCCTTTTTCCCTTTATTTAATTTAAATACATTCAATTAAAATCCTTTAAATTTTCTCAACTAAAATTATTTCATTTCCCCCTTTTCTTTTAATGATGCGCTCCTAAATAAAGGCAGCCTATAAATACTTATGAAAGTGTCTTTAGGTTCTAACAACAACAACTAAAATCCCCTTTTGAAACTGTTTAACACAAAATATTTCTGCTTCATTAATTTGCCTGCCTTGACAAAAGTTTCTAAGCAAAACAAATGCCTGCAGAGAAGAGACGACCCATCATAGGCCGCTAGGATTTGTTAAAAATAACCTCAAAATCAGGCCTATGTATACATACATATTGGCGGGCAATAGCTAGAAAGTCTTTTAATCTTTTCGATTAATAAAAAGGGGGAAAATATTTTTTTTTTTTCAGTTTATTTATAGTGTGTTACAAATAATAATACACACACGCATAATTTATTTTATTTTTCTTATAAAATTATTAACACTTGGATAATCAAAAGATATCCAAAATGACCTTTAAAAATTTATAATAATTTCTTTAAAATTAAATATTTTTTTTTTATTACAAGAACAATTTGAAATAAAAATACAAGAATTTTGAAAACAAAAAGAAACAAACAAAAAAATGTGGGCTAATGACCCAAAATTTTCGTTGAATGTTTTCATTTCATTTTTCAATTTTATTGTGAAAAAAAAATACCAAAAAAATATATTTTTTTTATTTAAGTAAACTTTAAAACACACAACACGCATGCAATACAACAAATCTAGTTTGTTTTTTTGTCAGCGACACACGCCAAAAACAACTGGTTTCGTCATGCAATTAAGAAACATTTTCAATTTAAAAATAACACGGAAAATCTATTTAAAATTATTTGTTTTTTGTTGTTTTCTTAATTTGTAAATGTAGGCAAATAAAATGAATTTTCTTCAAATTAAAAGCTTAACACAAAAATATCTCATGAAATATACACGCTCACACATACATACGTTCACTCAGTAAAAAAAACATTCGTTGCCAATTTCACACTCAAAAATGAAAAATAACGGCAGGTCATGTTATAAAAACAGAGAAAATTTCCTTGTTTGTAGTAATTAGGGAATAGAGAGAGCGAGAGACAGAGAGGGCGCATATCCACCACACTAAAAAACCAAAACAAAGCCAGGCAAACGGGATTTACTTATTAATTCCCATGTAAACATAAAAATAGATGGAGAAACAGAGAGAGGAATTAAATTATCAATTTAGTTGCAATGATTTTTAAACTGTAGCAAAATATGAACATGAAGTGATAAAACTTTTATAAATATGCCTAGCAAAGGGGAATTTTTTTAGTAATTCGAAACACATTACGCGCGTGTGACAGCAAGAGTTTTTAAGTAATTTCGTTACAATGCGTTTTGAACTGATATAAGAATACTTACTTGATTGGTCATTACAACCTAACTTCTTATACCACCCCACCATGTTGTGTGCGTTAACATTATCCATGAGAGACGGGGGACCTACAGTTTAAAGTCGACTCTGAACAAGAGATTTTTTTTGAAAAACTTTTCATGTTCATTTTATTTGCTCGTGAGTTTTTGGCAGAAAAAAAATATTTCCATTTCTTATTCTCGTTTTGCGCATGATGCCTTAGCTGTGGTTTGAACCCCGGGATTTCGTCGAATAAGCCAAAACACTATCTACCACCTATGACGTCTCCCAAGATCCTTTAGTTAACAATATTCGTGCCTTTTTTATAGACACTGACTAATACTAGCTGCCTAAGCCGATAATGTACGTATCCAGCGGCAGGATACTTAAACAGCAATTCCTTTCTCAAATATTCGCCTTGAAGTGTATACCAATGGATAGATATTGAAAGTAAAAAAGGAATTGTAATGAGTTTGTCGAAGATTTCAACGTAATACTCTCATATAGACTCCTCGGAATGTCTTATGCGTAATTGCCTCCTGCCCTCGTTATAATCAAATGGCTGCTCAGTAGCAGAATATTCTCTGGGGTGTTTAGGAGGCCATAAAGTCGTTTGGACATTCAAGTTTATTCATGAATGTCGTCATTAGCCACCATTACATGACCCTTTGAAGTCGCCGTAGTCCAGATAGTGTGTTGGTTTTTTAGAGGGTTCGAGCTCCAGGCCAGACATCAAAACAAACTACAAAAAGTATTTCAGCGGCGCCTTCCTCTCAACAGATTTCTGGCAAAAACTTTGAGAGTAAATAAAAATTGCCATGAAAGGCTGCTCAAAAAGACTGTCGTTCGGAGTCGACTTTAAACTGTAGGTCCCGCCACTCATGTATAGAATTTAACACACACAACATAAGTGGCGTTGAGAAGCTAGGTCGTAATCCTGACTGAAGGGTTGTATTGACCAATTATGTATGTATGTATGTAGATGACCCTTTGAACAGAGAAACTGTGCTGCTGGCGAATTAGCCAGACTGCTGAATATCTTCACGATGATCGAATGGTTCGTCGTCAGTAGCAAAACATTCCCAGGGGCACTTAGGACGCTATAAAATCACTTGTAGAAGTTACTTCAACATCCAAGTTTGTCCATGATTATTTCTGCTTCCTTTTTCGATTACTATGAACAGATAGGGACTGTTCCCAGAGCTGCATTAGAATTAGTTCTAAACGGTTATGAAACTAAACAATTCTCTAAGTCATCCTAACATAGGGGACCCCACTTTAGTTTCACTGGAGATGGGAGTAAATTCCACTCAATAACGAATATTTTCTGGATCGAAGACAGGAACGACTTGCTCAATAGGTTGAACAGGCTCTCGACCTGGAGTCAACGAATTGTTTCCTCGTTTGCTTTATGCCTATCCTTGTGGTAAAATGCCTACAGGGAAGACATACCCGTCAAATAGGCTGTTTTTTAAGGATTTTTGTAGAAGTTGGGAGACAGAGGAATAGGAAGAGGTGTGCAAATCCCGGGGAAAACTGTGGACCCTCAA
Organism: Sarcophaga carnaria; assembly: GCA_958299815.1. NCBI lineage: Eukaryota > Metazoa > Arthropoda > Insecta > Diptera > Sarcophagidae > Sarcophaga > Sarcophaga carnaria. The sequence continues at coordinate 9,113,527 of OY283149.1, read as the reverse complement.
TCTTAACAGTGTTATGAAACTATAGGAAATTAAATTGAAGGACGTACGCGGTGCAAAGGCAAGTGAAAACGATCCAAAATATACGATTCCCCACTTAATGGCGAACTTCAAGGCCTTCTGCCCTGCAACAGAAATTTGCCGCACTAGATGAGAAACTCTCGTGACTACGCGTAAGTAACTTAGCCTGGTCTGGCGTGACTACGCGTGAGCAACTTAACATGATCTACGTGGAAATAAAGCGTGCTTAACTTAAACTTAACCTGGTCCAAGTGGGGACAACACATGTCGAACTTATCCTCTAAGTAGGAGCCTGGCGTGACTACGCGTGAGTAACTTAACATGATCTACGTAGGAATGAATCGTGCCTGGGCTTGAGAAACTTAACCTGGCCTAAGTGGGGAAAACGCGAGAGTTATTTAATCTAGTCTAAGTAGAGGCCTCGTGTGACTATGAGTGAGTAAGTTAACCTGGCTTGAGTGGGGACAACGCCTGAGTTACTTAGTCTAGACTAAGTAGAATCCTCGTGTGACTACGAGTGAGTAAGTTAACCTGGCCTAAGTGGAGACAACGCGTGAGTTACTTAAGATGGCCTAAGTAGAGGCTTCGCGTGACTACGAGTGAGTTAACGTGGCTTAAGTGGGGACAACGCCTGAGTTACTTAATCTGGCTTAAGTAGAGGCCTCGTGTGACTACGAGTGAGTAAATTAACCTGGCCTAAGTGGGGACAACGCGTGAGTTACTTAATCTGGCCTAAGTAGAGGCTTCGCGTGATTACGAGTGAGTAAGTTAACCTGGCTTAAGTGGGGCCAACGCCTGAGTTACTTAATCAGGCCTAAGTAGAGGCCTCGCGTGACTACGAGTGAGTAAGTTAACGTGGCTTAAGTGGGGACAACGCCTGAGTTACTTAATCTGGCCTAAGCAGAGGCCTCGCGTGGCTACGAGTGAGTGAGCTAACCTGGCCTAAGAGGGGACAACGCCTGAGTTACTTAGTCAGGCCTAAGTAGAGGCCTCGCGTGACTACGAGTGAGTAAGTTAACGTGGCTTAAGTGGGGCCAACGCCTGAGTTACTTAATCAGGCCTAAGTAGAGGCCTCGCGTGACTACGAGTGAGTAAGTTAACCTGGCTTAAGTGGGGACGCCGCGTGATAAACCTAACCCTGAAATCTTGCGGCCGTTTTTGATTTGGGGACCAAAACTAACTCTCTTTTGGCATGCCTAAAACTCTTACAATTGGTTTGACAAGTATTTTCCTGATGATTTACTGTTTTCAACTGTTTTCTCGTTATCGCAACTGCTGCTGCTGCTGGGATTTTATAAAAAAGAAAAGTTCCCAGAAGCTTAATGCCAAAATCAAATAAATTATGAAAAATTAAACGAAACTACTCTGTCCGCTTTCCAAAGTTTTAAACCCTCTTATCCTTAAATAACAGTCGATTTCCTGCTGCGTCCTGCTGCATAAACTGCAAGCAGAGTGTAGAACACATACTACAGAGCAATGAAAACTGCTTCTTCCATACGAGGCCAGTAAAAGTAAAAGTTAATAAAATTATATACAGACAGGCGCGGACAGACAGACCGTCATAGTGTTTTATATAAACACTCTGCCCTGCCATACATTATCATCATGAAAATTTTTCCACAAACTATTTTTGTTTGTTCCCCTGCGGTGCTAGGGGCCGTGGCTGTATAACATATCCCCACATATAAACAGCAATAATCCCTAAAATGGTGGCTTAAGAAAGGAGCTATAAATGTGTCATGTAAGTTGCAGGGGTGTAAGCTTGCTAAAGGGGGTAGATTTTCAACTAAAGGGTGTTTTTTATAGACGTATAGAACTTTAAGTTGTAATAAAACAACGATGGATTATCCGATTGACATGAATTTTATTTATCCGAAAGATAATCTTGTGGCATTACATTTTAAATATGATTTCTGGCATATGACCGCCACGGCTGGCGCAGATGTAGTTCAATCTGGACGTCCAATTTTCGATGACTTTTTCCAACATTTGTGGCCGTATATCGGCAATAATATGGCGAATGTTGTCTTCCAAATGGTCAAGCGTTTGTGGCTTTACCGCATAGACCAATGACTTTACATAGCGCCACAGAAAGTAGTCTAGCGGTGTTAAATCACAACAAGATCTTGGAGGCCAATCACAGGTCCAAAACATAAAATTAGGCTGTCACCAAACGTGTCTTTCAATAAATCTATTGTGGCACGAGCTGTGTGACATGTTGCGCCGTCTTTTTGAAACCACATCTCCTGGACATCATGGTTATTCAATACAGGAATAAAAAAGTTAGTAATCATGGCTCTATACCGATCACCATTGACTGTAACGTTCTGGCCACCATCGTTTTTGAAAAAGTACGGACCAATGATTCCACCAGCCCATAAAGCGCACCAAACAGTCAGTTTTTCTGGATGTAACGGTGTTTCCACATACACTTGAGGATTACCTTCACTACAAATGCGGCAGTTTTGTTTTTCTGTTGTTGACGTAGCCATTCAGCCAGAAGTGCGCTTCATCGCTAAACAAAATTCGCTTATGAAAATCGGGAACAACGGTAATCTCGTTTTGGGCCCATTCGACGAATCTACGCCTTACTTGATGATCGTTTGGCTTCAAGTCTTGCACGAGTTGGATTTTGTAAGCACGCAAACCAAGATCCTTCCGCAAAATCTTCCATAAAGTGGATGGACACAGATCCAATTCCTGTGCTCGATGGCGGATGGACTCATTCGGGTCTTCCTCAATCCTACGCTCTACAGCAGCAATAGCTTCTTCTGTACGCACCGTACAGCGTCTCTGGGGATGCGAGTTATCAATAAGAGTAAACGTGGTGCGAAAACGTTCCATGGTTAATCGCATTAACTGCTCTGATGGACGATTTTGTCGACGATAAAATGGACGTAGTGCGCGATACGTTTTCCGCACAGAACCATTATTTTCGAAATAAAATTGCACTATTTGCAAGCGTTATTCAGGCGTGAGTCTATTCATGATGAATTAGCAAACCAAACTGTAACTAAATCACTTGACAGCTGTTAAATCGGTCGCCATCTTGAAAAGTAATGCCAACTTAAAGTTCTATACCTCTATAAAAAAAACACCCTTTAGTTTTGTGTAATTTAGGAACTGGTGTTTGGTTTCTCCGAATGTTTTATGGAAAGTTATGGTGGTTCCGACAATACAAATCACTAAAAAAAAGGTGCTCAAAATTTGTTTTCCTTGCCCCTCTCTTCTCTGTTAACAACAGACCTACTTAAAACTATTGTTGTTGTGGTGATTACAAAATAATAAAGTTAAGAGTGTGAAGAATAAGAAAACAAAATAGGGAAATTATTTTTTAACTCCTTAAAATAGGCAACAGTTTTTGTTTTGTTTCATTTTTTACACAGCCTATACAATAGGCAATACTTTATAGAAAACCCTTGTGCTTATGCTTTAGTTTTTTTCCTCTTTTTTTTTAAATTACTTCTTGTCATAATTTTAAATAATAGGCAGGCAGGCAAGCAGAGCCCTAAATGCATATGAAATGCATTGCTTCGGAGTATATATGTATGCCAGCCAGTCAAGAATTATTACAAAATTTTGTTGTTTTTCTGTGTATAAATCATGCATGAAATACCAGCATATTTTATTTGCCTTTTTTCCATGTGGTTTTATATGCAGGACTTTGCTTGGGTCTCTTAAGCAAGTGGGTGACATATATTTTTCGGCCATAGATTGATTGTAAATGTCCGAATTGTTTTCAAATTGAAAAATGCTAAAAGGGAGAGTGGGGGGGGGGGGGGGAGTTGGAATTACAAATAGATTGAAAATTTAAATTGTTTTCTGCTATTTTTCTTTTGTCTTTTCTTTAAGAGAACGAATAAATTGTTGCATAAACCAGGGCATTGGTTGTAAAAAAAACGGCCACAATTTCAACATTTAAGGCTTTGCTGCTTAGTATAAAAAAAACTCAAAGTTCCCATGGAAGGTTTGGGTTGTTCTCAAATGAGTTCAACTATGAGTTCCTGTGAAGATTAAGGTGGCCTGAAATTTCCTCCTATTTAAACTAGTCTTAGGGAAATTCCAAACGAACCCATCCGTACACGTACCAATTACTACACGTCGTAAACCCAGATGAATTGATTAGATTCCACAGTGAAATATTTTAGATAGAGCTCCGTTCTATAGAAATATCTCCTCCGAGGTGTCTCAGTTTACTTTCTTATGCACCAGGACATTCACACAGAAACTACTGTACGGAGTATTCTTTATTCAAAACTGGACACACAATGACCCATGCGCTCAGGCATACATCCAGTCATATTTCCTTACTTAATTGGCCATTACAACCCTTTAGTCAGGATTAGAACCCATCATCTTACACTACCCACGTTGAGGGGGGGGGGCGTTAATTTTATCAATTGGTGAGCGGGACCTACAGTTTTAACGTCGATTCCGAACGACAGATTTTTTGAGAAGCTTTTCAACGCAATTTTTTTTCCTCTCAAAAATTTTTGCCATAAGACCGCTGAGAGGATGTCGCCTAAAGAAATATTTTTTCGTATTTCGTTTTGTTCCAAATATAAAGGGTGTTTTTTATATAGGTATAGAACTTTAGGTTGGCATTACTTTTTAAGATGGCGACCGATTTAACAGCTGTCAAGTGATTTATTCTCAGTTTGGTTTGGCAATTCATCATGAATCATCGCGCACTACGTCCATTTTATCGTCGACAAAATCGTTCATCAGAGCAGTTAATTCGATTAACCATGGAACGTTTTCGCACCATGTTTACTCTTATTGATAACTCGCATCCCCAGAGACGCTGTACGGTGCTGCTGTAGAGCGTAGCATTGAGGAAGACCCGAATGAGTCCATCCGCCATCGAGCACATGAATTGGATCTGTGTCCATCCACTTTATGGACGATTTTGCGGAAGGATCTTGGTTTGCGTGCTTACAAAATCCAACTCGTGCAAGATTTGAAGCCAAACGATCATCAAGTAAGGCGTAGATTCGTCGAATGGGCCCAAAACGAGATTACCGTTGTTCCCGATTTTCATAAGAGAATTTTGTTTAGCGATGAAGCGCACTTCTGGTTGAATGGCTACGTCAAGAAACAAAAAATTGCCGCATTTGGAGTGAAGGTAATCCTCAAGTGTGTGTGGAAATACCGTTACATCCAGAAAAACTGACTGTTTGGTGCGCTTTATGGGCTGGTGGAATCATTGGTCCGAACTTTTTCAAAAACGATGGGTGGCCAGAACGTTACAGTCAATGGTGATCGGTATAGAGCCATGATTACTAACTTTTTCATTCCTGAATTGAATAACCATGATGTCCAGGAGATGTGGTTTTAACAAGACGGCGCAACATGTCACACAGCTCGTGCCACAATAGATTTATTGCAAGACACGTTTGGTGGCCGCCTAATTTCACGTTTTGGACCTGTGAATTGGCCTCCAAGATCTTGTGATTTAACACCGCTAGACTACTTTCTGTGGGGCTATGTAAAGTCATTGGTCTATGCGGTAAAGCCACAAACGCTTGACCATTTGGAAGACAACATTCGCCGTATTATTGCCGATATATTATTATTATTGCAACTTAAAGTTCTATACCTCTATAAAAAACACCCATTATGAGCTGGGGTTTTTGAACCGAAAGTCTCTTCTAACAAGCCAACACACTATCTACTGTACTACGGCAACTTCAGGGTTGATATCGATAGTTTAAATGGCTTCATCAGAAGCTACGAATGGTTCCATTGCTGGGAGTATTGAAAGACAGTGGTATCACAACGATATTTATTACATGTGTTCTCTTGGGTTGAGAGTCCTTTTAACATACTTAAACAGTCTCGCCTTGGTATTGTGGTATTTAAGCCCTGGTAGAAATAATTGTAGGGGATCACATCGGTACTTAATAGTAAGGATCTGCAGTCTAAGCATGCTGAAGAAGCTTCTTACGTTAGCAAATTTCTAGGTTTTGAAGAAAATATGAGAAATCAAAAATTAATTGTTTACCTCATGTAAATAATATGTAAACAACTTTATATTTATAATACGTACATATTTTTACCACTTACGACCACATGGCACTTTAACAGTCGCGTAAATTACATCGCGTAAATTATATGTAAACAATGATAAATTTTGATAAATATACTGCTCTATCCCTGCAGAATCAGTTTGAAAGTTAGTCCTTGATAGTTTACCTCATGTAAATAATGTAACAATTGGAAGAAAAGGCATAGTGTTGCGTAAAGTGAAACAGGAATGTAAAAACCGTGTAAAATTTAATTGTTTACCTTAGGTAAATAATATATAAGCAATGTTAGATGCAGAAGATATGAGTTATTTTTACATGAAATCAGTTGGGAGGTAAAAAATGTATAAAGAATGTAAAATATTAACATTACATCGGAATTTCCGTGTAATTAATAAACTAAAGTAAAAAAAAACATAAAAATTAATTGTTTACTTGATGTAAAAAAATGTGTAAAGAATGTAAAATATTAACATTACATCGAAATTTCCGTGTAATTAATAAAATAAAGCAAAAAACAGCTAAAAATTAATTGTTTACATCAATTAAATAATATGTAAAGCAGATATGCTTTACTTTAATTTTTTACTTCATGGAAATAATGCGTAAAGAATGTGAATATATGACAATAATTGTTTACATCATGTAAATAGTATGTAAGCAATGTTACATTTGGAAAATATACCATGTTATTAAGTAAAATTTAATACTTTACATCATGTAAAGTATGTAAAAAATAAGGCCTAGTTTATTGCTAAAGTTGAACCAGGCATATAAAACCACTAAAAGTTTATTGTTTATCTTAGGTAAATAATATGTAAACAATGTAATGAAAAAGAGAATATGTTTTATTTATACATGTAATGATTTAGAAGGTTAAATTTCAATTTCTTACATCATGTAAAGAATGTAAAATATTAATAATAAATCAGAATTTCTATGTAATTAAGAGAATTATGCAAAAAACAGATACAAATTAATTGTCTACGTCAAGTAAATAATATGTAAATATTTAATGTATAGGTAACATGCATGATTTTAGTTTTAGAATGAGTTAGGACGATAAATTAAAATTTTTTACATCATGTAGAAAGTATGTAAAGAATGTAAAAAATGTAAAATTTGAGCATTAAATCAGGATTTCTATGAAATTAATAACATAATAACAAAAACCGTGCAATATTTAATTGTTTACATCAAGTAAATAATATGTAAGGAATGTTATATATTGGAAATACGCTTTATTTTTACATAAAACTAAGTTGGGAAATTAAATTTTAATGTTTACATATGCCAACAGTAAGTTTCTTTAGCTTTAGTGTATAACATTCTCTATTAATTTTGACCTGTTGCTGTGCATGTTTTATTTTAAATTAAAAACAATTTGAACCAATTTTTCATATTTTAATTATTTTTTTTCAAAGGAAATGTTTATGGTTATTTTGTTAAATAAATCATTACATTTTATTAATTATTAATTGATTTTTGTTTTTTTGCAATAATTTTTATTACTCTTTCACCTTTTAAATCATAAATAAGTGCAGCAGTTCATTAGTTTACGCGCTTTGCCTAAGGTTTTTTTTTGTGAAATTTCCCTTCTGTATTGTAAGCAACGTTAAAGAGAAAGAAAAAATATCCCACTGTGTGTGTAGAAATACATTAAATGACCTGACCACTCACTCACTTACTTTCTGTATCTTGTTTTTTTTTATGTAAATGAATTGGTTTTTTTGCATTTGTTTATGTTTTTTCATGGTGTTTGTTGGTGTTTTATTTCCCTTTTATTTATTTCCCTTTTTGTGTATAATTAATGTTGTCTTTCACTTTTTGCTTTACAGACCTAATTAACCCCAATAAGAAAAACTTTTCATATGTTTATTTTACAATTACATTTTTATTTAAAATATAAATAATTTTTTCTATAACAAAGGGAGATACAGAGAGAGAGAGAGCAAAAAGTCTGCTCTCGTTAATTAACTTAATCAAATGGTGTTTGATATGGTTTATGTTTCTCTATACAATACACTCACTTGCTCTCTCTCTCCATATAACAGTGATGTTGTGTTGCTTTTTAAAATATTTAATTCCATGCATATTGTATGAATACATGTGTATATGTGTGTGTGTGTGGTTTGGTGTATGGCTTGTATTTGTAGCCATGACTTTGATATTTAAAACCATAAAAGAAAAAAGTATTATTAGAGAGTGCAAGAGTGTAGGAGTAGAAATAACTAATAAAAATGGTTACGGGTGTAACGGTTAAAAGTTAATTTAAATGTCATCCAGCTTCAGTTGGGAATTTTTTTTCTGTCTTTCTTTTTTTTCAATGCCTCTCTCTGGGTAGCTCTTCAATTTGTGATACCCTTTTAGTAAATATCCGTGTGTGTGTGGGTGTGTTGGTTATTTGTTGTACACAAAGTTTTGTCATTTCAATTTTTCCGTTATAAATCTCTGCTGCATGCATTCTATCTCTCTGTAGTACCTAGAAAAAGGCACAAAAAGTTAGATTTTTTTTTGAAGGAGAATACATCACAGATTAAACTGTAAAATAAAGTAGTAGCGGAGGAAGAAGGAAAGAAAAGAAAATTTGTTATAAAAAATTCTGCTTTCATGATTAAATAAAGAAAAAAGTGAAGAAAAATAGTTTTCTCGTTTATAAATATTAATTTATCTAAAAGTTAAGTTTAATTTAATGGTTCATATAGAATGAAAATAAAATAAAATATAAACAGAAACAAAATCTAGGAAATCCAAGAAGAGAAGAACATACAGAAATAATCAAAGACAGCTTTTTACAGGTAAAAATAATATCTACAGGTAATATCAGCCTTAAAAAAACCGTTATTTTTGAACATACATTAGAAATTATATGTAAATAATGTTTTTAAATCGAAAATACACTTCACTTTCTTGGAAAACTAACTTGTAGTTCTAAATTAAAATTTTACATCATGTAAAGAATGTAAAAATGTGTACAGAATCTGAAAATTAGAAAAAAAAACCCTTATTTTTGTAAAATTATATAAAAAAACAGTTAAATATTTAATTGTTTACATCATGTAAATAATACGTAAACAATATTGTATTCAGAAAATATACTGCAAAATCCGTTGGAATTTAATTTAAATTTTTATAATTTACATAATGTCAAGTTTGTAGGGAGAGAGGTTGGAGAAATAAGACATAGTTTTGTCTTAACAGCAATGTAAAAACCGTGTAAATTTCATTGTTTACCTTGTGTATATAATATATAAAAGCTGTTATGTATGCAATATGTTTTGTATTTGCATAGAAGTGAGTTGGGATGGGTTAAATTTTAACTTTTTACATCATGTAAAAAGTGTGTAAAGAATGTCAAATGTAAAATATATGTGTAAAAATTTTGTAACATGATTTCCGAGAATTAAATAAAATAATGCTTAAATCTAATTGTTTACATCATGTAAATAATATGTAAACAATTTTTTATTTAGGCAAATATGTTGTATACAGATTTTAAAATGAGTTGGAATGTTAAATATAATTTTTTTAAATCATGTAAAACTTGTGTAAAGGATGGCAAATGTACACTGCAGGTGTAAAATAAAAAGTTTACAATGTGATTTTTGTGTAATTAACAAAATAATGTCCAAAACCTGCTTAAATTGAATTGTTTACCTGGTGTAAATAATATGTAAACAATGTTTTAATTAGGCAAATATGATGTATGTAGATTTTAAAATGAGTTGGGATGTTAAATACAAATTTTTTACATCGTGTAAAAAGTATGTAAAGAATGTCAAATTTGCAATATATGTAAAATAAACATTTTACAACTTGATTTCTGTGTAATTAATAAAATAAAGCCCAAAACTAGCTTAAATTTAATTGTTTACATTATGTAAATAATGTGTAAAAATTTTTTTATTTTGCAAACGTGATGTATGTAGATTTTAATATGAGTTGGAATGTTAAATATAATTTTTTTAAATCATGTAAAACTTGTTTAAAGAATGGCAAATGTACACTGCAGGTGTAAAATAAAAATTTTACAATGTGATTTCTGTGTAATTAATAAAATAATGCAAAACCAGCTTAAAGTTAATTGTTTACATTATGTAAATAATATGTACAAAATTTTAATTAGCCAAATATCAAATATTTACATCGTGTAAAAAGTATGTAAAGAATGTCAAATGTACAATATATGTAAAATGAAAATTTTACAACTTGATTTCTGTGTAATTAATAAAATAATGTCCAAACCCTGATTAAATTGAATTGTTTACCTGATGTAAATAATATGTAAACAATTTTTTTTATTTGATAAATATGATGTATACAGTTTTAAAAATGAGTTGAGATGTTAAATAAAATTTTTTTACATCATGTAAATAATGTGTCAAGAATGTACAATATGTAATATATGGAAATATGTTAATTAGTTTCGTCAAATTTGTAAAAATAATGTGGAAATTACACAAAAATATAATTTCATTGTTTACATCAAGTAAATAATCTAGAGAAACCTAAAATTATTGATTCAGATAGGCTTGGTTATGGACAAGATCTTTAAAACAGAACATAAAAAATACACATTTTTTTTACACCGTGTACATAATGTGTAAAGAATGTAATATATGGATTGATTTTCGTCAAATTTTTAAAAATAATATGGAAATTACACACAAAATCTAATTGTTTACATCATGTAAATAATATCGAAAAATATAAAAGTTTTGATTCAGAGAGATGCTTGGCTGTAAACAAGATCTTTAAAACAGAACGTAAAATAAGGTCTTTAGTCTTCCATTACTGGAATGTGTTAATAAACGGAGTTTTTTTTCGTTGGTCCCCCTTTTTAATCCTTCTTTCTCTCTTTGCATTACAAAATGTAAAACAAAAATCCAACTTAATGTAACTGTCCAGCTGTCTGACTTGTTTAACATATTTTAACACTCTCTTTAGCTCTTTTTCTCTCTCTCTGACTTCCACTCATTTTATTATTTTTATATTATGTTGCCATTACAGTTACTTTCTCTCTTGAATTTTAAATCAATTTTTTTTTTTTATAATTTTAGCTTTGTTTAGAAAGACTTTTTTGTGCTTTTCCCTTATTTTTTTTTTTTTTTTTTTTGAAAATTTTCTCTTCTCTCCTTGCAAAAAAGTATGCTATTCTACTCGTTTTTCTTTTCGCATTTTTTGTTTCATGCATTTTAAGTCGGTATTCAAATGTCAGTATGACAATATTCTTGACATTTAACTTTTATGACATTTTGTTAAAACGAACCTAAAGAGGTGAAGTGAAAACGAAAAAAAAAAAAATTTTTTTTCTCTTGCACAAATCAACACATTTTCTTGTTAAAACCATGAGAAAAAAAAACTAAAGAAGAAGCTGCATTTTGTTATTATCTTTAGCTGGCATCAGAGCTGCAGCAACAACATTGTAGTCATCATCAGCAACATCATCGCCGCCATCATCGTCATCATCATCCTCCTTATAATGGGCCTGTCGTTTATAGAGTCAACAGAGTCTGTAAATGTCATTTACATTTTTTGACATTTAAAACAAAAGATGGTTGAAGTATAAAATAAAAAAAAAAAAAATATTCAGAAATATTTTTATTTAAAAGGTAGAAAAATTTTATAAAAAATTGAAGACAATACACGACATATTTTTTTATACATTTTTCTTTGTTTTTTTTTAATAAAAATTTTTTTTTAAATTTTCAAATGATCTTTTTACGGGTTTTAAAACTCTTAAAAAAGCTCTTAAAATTTTCTCTGAGCATAGAATATGGCAGTATAAAGTCTTCTTTCTTATTAGCCTTCAGGAATTTCCAGTCCTAAGATGGTTTTTTTCTCTCCTGTTACAGTTAATTTTCAAATGAGAGATATGCTGCCTTTCATAAATATTTGTGTTTGTATTTGTATTTGAATTTTCAATGTTTCTTTTTAGACCAGTTGGCAACAATAATTTCTTCTCTTTACGTAGTACACACACACACACACATAACTCCCGCAATATTATTTCTCGTAATCAGTTGAATACAATTAATAACGTTTACATTTTCTTCGTACAAACAAAACAAATTTTAACAAAATTTTGCTTTCTCTCTAACTCTTTCTCTCTCTTTCTCTGTTTTTGTCTATTTATTTCAATTAGAATGAAAGCTAGAATGCCAGTTTGTCTAAATCCTTGGCTCCCTGCTGCTGTTGTTGCTCGCTCTCTCTCTCTCACTTTCTCTCTCTAATACTGATATTTGGTTGGGCTCTCTGTGGGTGTTCTTAGCAATGTTTTGTTTTGCTCCTTTTCCTTATGATTATTTAAAGAAAGTTTAGAACTGTTGTTTTTATTGCTATTGTTGTTATTGCTGTATTGGTGGTGTATTCTTAGCGAAAATGTTTGTTTTGCAAAATAAAGTTTTTAAATCTTAGAATTTATAGGAAAACTTTACATTGTTAAGGAATTTTCTTTTTATTATTTTTTTTTTTAATCTCAGCGAAATACAACAACAACACAATGAATTTGTAAAATTGTTTAAATAGAATTTTATGATAAAAGTTAGCCGTAGAGAATGCGAAATAAATTTTAATTTTTAATATAATTATGGTTTGGAAAAGTTGCTAAAAAAAAAAAGATTTAAAAAAAAGACAAAATTCCTAAAGACGTCTTAATAATATCAGCATAATTTTCGATTCACAAAAAGTTAAAAAGAAAACTTTTCCTTTTTTTCAAAATCAATGACAAAATAAAAAGCTAAGCAGCACACGATGGCAAATTTACACTAAAAAATCGGAGACTTCTTACAATTAACCTACAAATTAAACACTTTACGCAAAGGAAAAACGTTTCTTTTCCCTCAAAATTAATAAAACACGTTGAATATGTTCCTTCGTTCATATGCATATGTGTGAGTGCGTATTTTATAAACACTTTCTATTAAAAAACTCACCTCAACAATCTGTGCATGTGCTTACTTACCTACCACCCTCTCTCATTTACAATCTCTTGCAAAAACAATTGCAATAATAATGCCTTGGAAAAGCAATAATTATTGTTGTCTACAAACGGTATTATATAAGCAGAGAGGAGTATTATATTCACAGAATATAATACCAGCACAATACAGAATGTTGCCTAATTACATATACTCTACAGAATACGAGAGAGAGATACCGACGAAGTAGTGAATTCCTTCGTCTTTATTTGGCAATGACATGCCCGAAACAAACAGGAGATCAACAAGGAAATACAGCTTGAATGACAAACAATATAACACAACCACCAAACACTAATACACAAATACAAGCATCTGAGAGCGGGTTCGTTAGTTAAAAAAAAAAAAAAAAAACCTTGTGGAGAATATTTCTTATCAGAAATAGTTTTTAAAGCCGTTTTTTAATTTATTTATTAAGCGAGTATTATTATTGTATAGGAAGAGGATTTTGACATGGCGATTTTTTGAATGATTTGGAAAACCGATTTTTTATTCGAATAAACCGGGTTTTTTTTTGTTGTAAATCGTCGACCCGATTTTTTCTTTAATAAACTGTATACCAATCATATACAATTTTTCCATTTATATAACCGGGTTTTTTAATCGAATAGAAGGTTTTTTATTTTGTTAATCGTTAACAATTTTTTTAAAAAATAGTTTCCTTGATTTTAAGACGGTCTTTTGGATTGGTTAAAAAATTTCTGAAATTGAACTGCATTGTGACCCTGCACAGGCCCACAAAAGTATACATCCGATTAACAAATTTCACAAATTTCTGAACCAATGCAAAAGACCGTCTTAAAATCGAAGAAAGATGTCAGACAATTATAAAGATTTTCAACGAAAACTTAAAAAATTTCTGAAATTTGTTAACCGTATGTATACTTTTGTGGCTGAGTGTATATAAAGTTTTTCCATTCCACGAACCAGTTTTTTTTAACAGTACACGAATAACCGGCGTTACAGTCGGGTGACCGGGATTTTTGTTTTTGATCAGCGAACCAGGTTTTTTTTTAAGAACAGTACACGATTCATACAAGTTTTTACGATTCGGATAACCAGTTTTTTAATCGAATAACAGATATTTTTGTAGTTTCCGAACCAGTTCTTTAAGAAAAGGTATACGGTTCATAAAATTTTTTTCGATTCAAATAACCGGTTTTTAAATCGAATAATCGGTTTTTTTTTTGGAATTCGTTGAGCAATTTTTTTTTTAAAAAATACGATTTATACAACAGGTTTTTTGATTCGAATTTTATCGATTTTTAGTCGAATAAACTATTCGAGTTTTTCGATTCAAATAACTTTAAATAAATTAAGAAACTGTACGATTTATAAAACATGTTTTTGATTCGTATTATCGATTTTTTAGTCGAATAAATCAGCTTTTTGTAATTCGCTACCCAATTTTTAGAGCAAACATGTACGATTCATACACAAGATTTTTTAGATTCGAATATCCGACTTTTTTTTTTTTAATCGTTATTTTGTTCTACACAAATAACCGGTTTTTAAGGAAAATAAATAGGAAACAGTGTTCGAAACCGGTTTTTATAATCATTTATTTTTCAAAACATCCTTGTTTCGATGTTTGTTGTTTTTAAATTTCTCCTTAATTTATATCCATCCTCTCACTCTCTCTCTATCTATACTCGTACGTGCATCGATCTATTGCATGTGAACAAGAAAAACAAAAATAATATCAGCTTACAAAACCGTTGTTTATTGTTGTCATTGCATGGCATGTTCAATAAATATTCGTGCGTGTGTATGAGTGTACATATGTGTGTTGGTATATTTTAATATGTTAAATGCTGTTGTTAAATTGTTGTTGTTCGTGTCATCAATGATGACAATGCTAGATGACTGCCTGCATGCTTTGCAGTTTTGCCTTGTCTTGTCTTGCCTGGCCTGGCCTGGCCTGCCTAGCGGTGTTATTGTGTGGTAGCTAATGCTGTTGTTGATGTTGTTTCTGATGTTGTTCTAAATTCCAAACGTGTATGTAGTACGGCAACAAATTCTGATGACACAGTAGTTTAGCATTGTACATACACATACAAACACCACAATACAGCGTGTGTGTTCATGTTATTTTTAAATGTTGCGGTACTTTAATGTTGAAATTTAACGTTTTAAAAGAGTGAAAACAATAGAAAGGAAGCAAAAAAAAGTAATTACATTTCTTATTTCAAGGAATATCAATTGATTCGAGCAATATTGTCTTCAAATTTTTAATTTATTTGTTCAAATACCAATCAAATTATGTTTCTATACCTTTACATCACTGTCTTGCTGTAATACCCAATAAAAATGCCAATATTTTGAACTTTAATTCCCTCTCTCTGTGTGTGTGTTTTTTTTTCTCTCATTCTCGGTTACTCTTGAAAGTTTATGTGTGTTATTGATATGTTGTTGTTTTTGTTGTGTTTGTTTTTTCCTTTTTTATTGAGAAAATGATTTTCAATAAAAAAAAAACTGACAATATGCCACTGTGTATGTATGTTTACATACTGCAAGACAATTTAAAACAACACAAATCAATAGGGAAAGAGAGGAGTAGGAGGAGGTGTGGATGCTTGGGCTCATTAGAAATGTTTACAAATTGCTAATGGTGGTGTACATGTGGTGTACGTGGTGTAAATGTGGTGTATATTGACTACATTGTTTATGGGTAGTGGTGTGGTGACAAATTTATTAAGCGGATGAGAGGGAAGAAAGAGTATCAATTAAAGAGGTTATTACTTTGCAAATAAAAAAATAAAAACGGCATTGATGGGATGCTATTTGTAATGCAATGCACTGCACTGCACTGTCGACGTTAATAATAATGAAGATGCTGGCTGTGTTGGCTATTGGGTAAAAATAAAAAAATTAAAAATAAAGAAACAAAGAAAACATATTGAAAATACCGCAAGACCTTTTATTTAAACCGTGTTTTTTTTTCTTGTACAGAAATGCAGTTTTTTTTAGTCTTCATTCGATATTTTTTTTTTTTTTTTTAAAAATTTTTTTTGTTTTATAAATTTTGCCAGTATATTTTAGTGAAGTTGCTGTTAATTGTTGGTATTAAAAAATAAATATAATAACAGGAAGTAACAATATTATTACAATGAGACGTATTTAGTTTCTCTCTGTATTAGGATAGGCTAGGTAAGGTGGCAGACCATCCCATAAAGAAAGAAGTCCCAGAGTCGAGCAATATTGCACGTCCTGTAAAACGAACGAATAATACCCAGTTTATTTAAGGCAATCCGAGTACCTGATTCCTGTATAATTTCGAAGATTGTGAACGTTGTAACGACCTTGGCTAGTTCAACACTAATGCAGTTACCCTATGACCTGCAATCTGTGTAATAGTTACCATAGAATGTTTCGAAATTTCCCTAAGGACGAGGTCATTGAAACTAACTTTGCTAGGAACTTCGTGGTGGCCTGACTGTCCGCGTATATCAAGAGCTTTAAATGCATAATACTGTTATTCAACAAGCATTCCAGTTTTAAAAATAGCCATGGCCTCTGTCTCTGGTTTCCCTTGTTTTATTCAGCTTTGCAATGTTTCTCATTGCATTGCAATGTAAAGAATTCAATTCACATCTTTTTTGAAACACTGGAGAGTGTATGACAATTAAAATAAAGGACTGTTAACAGTAGAAACTTCGTATATAAAATCATACTCTAATTAGTTTTCAATTATGAGGTGTTGGGATTGAAATATAAACTGCAAACTAACTGCCATAATTGCTCAATAACTGTAACACCAACACATACTTACATTTACCCGCTCACATCACATATTTAACTTAACATTTTACTCTTTTTTTCTAAAACCGTTCTACTGCTTCTCTCTGTACCCATTCAATGTAAACAACTATTATACACCACTTTATTATACTCCAGCAAGAAAGCAAAAGAGAAAGAGAGTGATTTACAGCACTTGTCTATTACATTTAATATTGATCTTTTATAATAGAATTATAAAAAAGAAGGAGATCTAAAACTCTGTTGTCTGTGTTCGTCAAACACTTACACACACTTGCACTTACATTCTCTGTCACTTGTCATTGTATAAAGAACTTTGAGAGAAAAAGAAATGAAAAGAAATCTTAAATATTTGCATTATGCAAAAATGAAAATATGTTTAGAATATGAATTTAAGTTGCTCACTTAAGTATAACAGAGAGCTAAAGAGCGAGAGAGCGAACACAAGAAGCCATAAACCAAAGACAGCCAACACACAATAAGAGAATAAATAAATCATCACTTGCATTTTACATTTATTTGTTCTTGTTGTTGTTTTAGTTCTTAAATAAGAGTCAAGTGTGGAAAAGAAAAACTGCATGATAAGGAAGTTGTTTGTTAAGTGTCTTTTGATTTGCTTCATGCTCCCCATGCAACATAAGGAGTTACAGCAACAACCACAACAACAGCAATGAATACAACTATTATTACTTCCACTTATATTTCCTGTTATATATTGACTTTTTAAGTATGCGTTTATGTATGCATTTTGTAAGTGATACAGAGAGAGAAAGGGAGAGTATTTTAAAGTTTTTTTTTTGTTTGTTCTTCTCTCTTTTGTCAGGCAGATGGATGTATGGAAACTGGTTCCTTTTCTTTCTTTTCTGTTTACATTGTTTTACAGACAGTTTAACCCAGTTTTCTCTTTATTTTTTTTGTTTTTGTTTCTTGTGGATTTTATTAACCGTTATTTGATATTCATTTTTAAGTGTTTGCAAGGATTATAAAATAGTGTGGTGCATGGTGGCTCATGATGTGGGTATGTAAGTAAAAAGCGTAATAATTTCTGTTGACTTAACAGTCTAGAAGTAAAAGATTTACAGATGAGTTCAATAATTGTTTGCATAAACAGTTCTGCACTGTTGCCATATTTATTTAGAATGTATGAAGGAAATTTTAGACATTTTTTATTAAAATTAAAAAAAAAAATTAAAATTTAAAAAAAATTGAAATTAAAAAAAAAATTAATAAAAAAGTTTAAAAAACAAAAAATTAAAATTTTTATTTGAAACAGCTTTTTATCGCTATTTTAATAAAAATTCATTACAACAAATAAAAAACAATCATAATGATGTTTAAGTTAAAAACCCGTAAATTAAACTTCTTTTTACATCAAAGTTCCCTAAACTTTTCTCAAAAAATAGTTGCCACATGAAAAAAATTTGTAATTTTCTTTTAAACCCTAAATTCTTAGAAGAAAATCAAAAAAAAAAAACTTGAAAAACAACATGTCAAAGTACGATTAAGTGTATGATTTAAGTCGAGAGAAAAAACAAAACAAAAATGAAAAAGAAATTGACTTTAGTTTTATTATCATATGACTTTTTTTTTTCTTTTAATGTTTTATTTCCCTTTTATGTGTCTCTCTTTTTTATCTATTTCTTCTTCTTTTTTTCCTGCGTAGAGTAATACAGGCCAAGTGTTTTTTCGAAAAGGCAATTAAAATCCATTGAAGAAAATTGCAAAAAATTGTTAAAAAAAAAAGCAAAACTAAGGAAATAGGAAGTAATTGAAAAACATTATTTAAAAGCAATTTTCTGGTAATTATTGTTCAACATTCTTTTTCTATTTCGTTTCATTTTATTTCTCTTAAATTCTAAGAATTTTTAATTGCTAACGTTAAGCAAAGGAAAGAAGAAAAAAGAAAAATGATGACAAAAATTATAAATAATCAAGGGAAACGAGAAATTAAAAGCAAAAGAAAAATGAACATATTTTAGAACTGAATTATTGAAATGATAACTAGAAATAGCAAAGTATTATTAAAGAAAGAAAATTGTAAAAAAAAATTTCATTATAAATATTAACAAAATATATATGTATGTATGTATATTTAGGGATATTGTTAAATAAAACACAATTTTTCAATCCAACAACTCATTCTTAATTAA
This sequence comes from Sarcophaga carnaria, assembly GCA_958299815.1. NCBI lineage: Eukaryota > Metazoa > Arthropoda > Insecta > Diptera > Sarcophagidae > Sarcophaga > Sarcophaga carnaria. The sequence goes on along the minus strand of OY283149.1, from coordinate 9,094,594 downwards.
TTTATTTTCGATTTGGCAACTTCTGGAACTTACAGATTTGCTACATTGTCTGCTTTTTGGTTTTTATTTACCTCAAATACCTTAAAACTGTTCTTTACATTACATTGTCTGTTTAATAACAGTGAATGTTATTCTATTTTAAATACAAAATATTTAACAGCGAATGAGATTTTTTTATTCTGTATGTTAATGTAGATTTACACGACTGTTACATACATACATCCACACATAATTGGCGGTTGTGTGTATTAATTTTATATATGAGTGGCAGGACCTACAGTTCAAAGTCGGTTCCGAACGACAGATTTTTGAAAAATATTTCATGGCAATTTTATTTGCTCTCAGAGTTGAGAGGAAGTCGTCGAAGAAATACTTTTTGTATTTTGTTTTGTTGAAGATGTCTGACATGGCCTGGACCTCATGTCTAATAAGCCAACACACTACATACTAGACTACGGCGACTATCTCAAATGCTAACATTACAGTTCGGTAATTACTATCATAATTCGAACGTATGTTTTTGGCTAATTAAACCATAAAACATAAACAAGTCGCCGTAGTCTAGTAGGTAGTGTGTTGGCTTATTAGACGTAAAGCCAGGGTTGGAGCCCCAGGCCAGACATAAAACTGAAATACAAAAAGTATTTCTTCGGCGACTTCCTCTCAGCAGATTTCTGGCAAAAACTCCTAACAGTAAATAAATTGCCATGAAAAGTTTCTCAAAAATCTGTCGTTCGGAGTCGATTTTAAACAGTAGGTCTCACCACTCATGTATAAAATTAACACACACAACTTGAGTTTTGTGAGAAACTAGGTCGTAATCCTTACTGAAGGGTTGTAAGGACCAATTATGTATGTATGTATGTAAACCATAAATTTACAGTGAACACTAGAATTCTAAAAAAAAATTTATATCAAAAAAAAAAAAAAATTCTTAAAGAACTTATTCAATTCAACCATTAAAACACACTCAACAACAACTTCCTTATCATGCAGTTTTTCTTTTCTACACTTGATTCTATTTAAAAACTATAAAACAACAACACAAGAAAATGAACTATTAAATGCAAGTGATTATTTATTCTCTCTTTTTATTGGTTGTCTTTGGTTTATGGCTTCTTGTGTTCGCTCTCACGCTCTCTGTTATACTTAAGTGAGCAACTTAAATTCATATTCTAAACATATTTTCATTTTTGCATAATGCAAATATTTAAGATTTCTTTTCATTTCTTTTTCTCTCAGAGTTCTTTATACAATGACAAGTAACAGGGAGTGCAAGTGTGTGTAAGTGTTTAACGAACACAGACAACAGAGTTTTAGATTTCCTTCTGTTTTTTTATAATTCTATTATAAAAGATCAATATTAACTGTAATAGGCAAGTGCTGTATATCACTCTTTCTCTTTTACTTTCTTGCTGGAGTATAATAAAGTGGTGTACATAATACTTGTTTACATTGTATGGGTACAGAGAAGTACTGAGAAGAACTGTTTTAAAAAAGTGTTGAATGTTAAGTTATAATTCTGTATGCGATGTGAGTGGGTAAATGTAAGTATTTGTTAGTGTTACAGTTATTGAGCAATTATGGCAGTCAGTTTGCAGTTTATATTTCAATACTCACACCTCATAATTGAAAATTGATTTGAGTATGATTTAATACACGAAGTTTCAACTGTTAACAGTCTTTTATTTATACTCTCTCTGGTGTTTAATAAAATGGGTGAATTGAATTATTTACATTGCAATGCATTGATAAACATTACAGAGTTGAACAGAAAAGAAAGAACAGCATGTGCTACACATGCATTATCATGTCGACGCCTACGTCCTATAACATTCTAAGTCGAAAAAGTGTGTTTTGAGTTATGAGCTCTTAAAGTTTTCATGCGATATACAGTGCATGACAAAACAATGGAAACTTGTTCAAAAATTTATTTATGTGTTACAATCGGACGAAAATTTAAAAATCTTTTTAAGAAATCGGCAAAATATTAATGCCTTTTATTAATATGCACTGTTATTAACATTTCTGTATTTTAAAAAATATATAAAAAGACTATATAATTCAGTAATTAAAAAATATTAATTCTATTCACATATTTGATGTTGACAAAACAATGGAAACTTTGGAAACTTTTTTAATTTTTGAATTATATAATTCATTTTTATACATAATTTTAATATACAGAAACGTTAATAACAGTGCATATTAATAAGCTCCACAAATGTTTTGCCGATTTTTAAAAAAACATGTTAAATTTTCGTCCGATTAAATACATTTTTGAAAAAGTTTCCATTGTTTTGTCAAGCACTGTATGTACGACTATATGTGTATTCTAAGTAGATTTTTCCCTATAACTTTGGAACGGATCGGACATCTTAACCAAATTTTGACAATATTTAAGTTAGAGAACGTAGAATTTAAAAATGCAAGAATATTAAAGACGTTTTAAGTACACTTAGAACGTTATAGAATGGAGGCGACGATGTAAGACTGTTTTAAATGTTCCAATTTAAGGTGTTGTCGTTTTTATAAGAAAAGTGAACTTATTCTTGTTGGAACTACATGTCTATTATATGGAAAAATGCTTGTTTTTATTGTTATTAAAATCATTGACTGCCTTGGTAGTCTAGTGGGTAGTGTGCTAGACTATTAGCGTGAGTGGTCGTGGTTTCGATTCCCACCAGAGACTCTGGTCTGTTACACTACGCCGAGCATATAGTCAAGTTAACCCGCTCGTTTATAAATCGAATATTATTCGTAATTGTATTATAATTAATTAATAAATAAATAAATAAAATCATTGGTAACTCTAAATATACTTTCCATTTAACCTCACTTTTTAACCAAATGCTCCCACCGTAGAGCTTTTGATTTAAAAGTTTTAATTTCCTTGTTTTGTTTGTCACTCTCAGTCTTTCTAATTTAAATCGTCTTAATTTTTGTTTTCCCAAAATTTCATTAAAGCACATGACATACATTATACACATACATACATGCATATGTACATATGAAAGAAATTATATTTCATTTCATATGTTCTCGGGCAATATAAATATGTTCGTATGTTTTTATGACAAAAAAAATCTAATGAATGCATTGGTTTTTCTTTCACAAACTTAAAAATATTTAAAAAAAATTGTTTTTAATATTATTTTTAATTTGTTTTTTATCTTTTCTTTCTTTTTAGGTAAGTTTTTCAAAAAAAAAAATTGCGTTCATAATTGCATATAAAACCTATGGCAGCTGTGAAGTGTGTTTACGCCTTAATTAAGCGCTGTAAGTACTTAGATTCTAATTGTTAATTTAATAAACAACAATAAAATGAGTTAATTTGTTGTTTAAAACACCTAATTAAGTATTAGAAGCAATTCAAATCACTTTAGTAAAAATGTTATCTCTCACTCGCTAATAAGCAGAAAGTCAATTTGTTAATATCACAGCCCTGCATGGGTTTTGCAAATTCAGAATGGCGGATCCAATGTGGCGGTCGAGGTTTATAAAAATTAATCAGATTTACTTGACTGCCATATTGGATCCGCCATTTTGAATTTTTTAAATCTGAATGAAGATTTGTAATTAGCGAACCCAAAAACCCCTGAGTAACAATTTTCAAGTAAATCTGATTAATTTTTAAGGACCTCCGTAATGTGTTTCTTTTTCTCTTAGACCCCTTGACATAAACCCACCCCCTACTTTAAGGGTGCGTGCAAACAATTTGGCTTTGGGCTCATTTTAAAGACCAACGATCAGTTGTTAATTTCTGACAATAGCGATGGTTATAGCACGTCAGTGTTTAGTTCTACAATTTTTCAAAAATGGCCAAAAACAGTTATTTTAGGGGTTTCAACCCCCTTTTTCTCGAAAACCTGACCTGATGCAAAGTTTTTGAACCCAGATTCGTGTTAAGTGTGCAAAATGCCTTCGGAAACACCTGGAGCCATCTTATTTGCACAAAAAAGTCCAAATTTGCAGGGTTGTGTATTCAACAGCAATACATATGCGTTGTTATCAGCCTGCCATTTCCCTTATTTCTGTTCTTAAGAATGCGCCATAGAGCTATAATCTACCCTGTATCTACCTCACGTTGCGTGGTTGAAAGACGGTCACTTCATGTGCCTTGCCTGAGCACACTGTGAACTCTCCTCTCTTTCACTTACACAATTTCTTCGTTGCCATCTTCAGCCGATCGGCTGTTGATGCATCCTTGCAGTCAACAAGAATGTGATCCGCATTGAAGTGGATGCCCTCGAATTTCACCGCATGGAGTTCATCTCTTCGCCACTTCTCAGATGATTGCCTCTTCTAATTCAATTTGCTATAAGGGTATCCGATTTACTGATGGGTATTCCCTCAGAAGCCGCCGTAGTCTAGTAGGTAGTGTGTTGTCTTATTAGACATAAAGCCGGAATTCGAGCCCCAGGCCAGACATGAAGACAAAATACAAAAAAATATTTCTTCGAGGGGCGACTTCCCCTCAGCAGATTTCTGTCAAAAACTCTGAGATTAAATAAAATTGCCAACGAAATTTGTCGTTCAAAGTCGACTTCAAACTAGGTCCCTCCACTCGTGTATAAAATTAACACACACAACATAAGTGGTGTGAGAAACTAGGTCCGTAATCCCTGACTGAAGGGTTGTAATGACCAATTATGTATGTATGTATGTATTCCCTCGGAATACTTGCTATTCTTAATGCTTTTGAGACCTCTGCGTAGCTTTAGCTTGCAGATTTGTCCGCATTACCCATTGGGGGTTTTGCTGGGTCATCAAAATATTTTATCCTCGCGATTAATGTCCTTTTAGGGGGGGGGGGGGGGGTGTAATATATTTGCTCCCCTTTTGCGTGCCTACTCCGTTTGAGGGAACATTGTTCCTCTTCTCGACTATGTGCCCTATGCTCGTGTTTGCGACTTCGGTCGATGTTAGTCCAAGTACCTGAGGACCGTCCGCAGTCTGCTTTCCTAAGTCCCTTGTGCTATGGATCGTCTATTGCTCCAGGTTGGCCAGGAGGCGGTATTTTCCGCACGTGACAAGAATTGTGTTGATTTTCTTTTTGTGCCTCTTCCATCAAGCATCGCATGCTTCATTTAGTTCGCGAGTTCAGTAGCGGAGTGTGCCCGCCGGTTTACTTTACTTAGGTTGTTTTAAATTTGCATGTTTTCCATGCAAGAGTCTTTTAAATTGAGAGCCTGCGCTTACAACAGGGTTATTTTAAGGTCCCCAGCTGGACAACAGATACAGAGCACTATTCACATTTTCGGCGGCAATGGTATTCATGTCCAACCACTGGCGCAGTGCTGCGCAGCTGAATTATTAAAAGTTGTGCCTCTTAGGCTTCCATCCCTGAGCTCATGCTCCATATGGCTCCCGAGTTCACTAGCGGAGTGTGCCCACAGGTTTACTTTACTTAATTAGTTTTTAATTTGCTTGTTTTCTATAATTTCTTTTAAATGGTGTCTGAATGATCGAACAGGGTAGAGGCAGCAGTCAGTATCAACTCTTGAGAGGCTTTATAAACGACAGGGTTATTTGGAGACCCTACCAGAGGAAGAATAGCTCTTCGTTAGCATAGTCAGTCCTTGCAGTATAGGCATTCACACCATGATAGGCAATTTATCGATTATCAGTAACGACAATGTTATTAGGAGGTTCCCACTTGGACACAGATTTTCAGCACGGGTCGCTTAACGGTTTAATTCTGGGATAATCCTTAATTACTACACCTCAGTTCCTTTTCTGACATGGGAGACTCTACCAGAGAACGAATAGCTCTTCGTCTGTATAGTCAATCCTTGTAGTATAGGCCTTCACACCATGATAAGCTGTTTATGTGTTCGTGAAGGTAGCAAACACGATAGAAACCAAGTCATCTCAGGGGTTATGAAGTTCTGTAGTTCTTGAATGATAGTGTTGTAGTGCTCCAGCATAATTGTTATAAATTAACACATCAAAAGTTTTGATCGTGTCAGTATGTGTTAATTTCACTCTCTCTATGCTCTCTTTCTCTTGCTCTGTGTATGATTGTAATAAAGTTACTGTCGCAAGAGCTTAACATGTTGAAAAATGTATAAAATTGCATAAAATATGGAGAAATTAAATGTGTTTTTAAATTTTAAATTTATTTTCAAACCACATTTTAAATTATTATTATTTAGTAATGTTTTATTGTTAAATTTACACACTGAAATGAAAACATGGCGGGCCTATAATAATTTTCCATGTTTAAACGAAATTTATTTTCAAAACAACTCATTAAGCAGCAGACCCCATATAAAACTGAAATCATTTGTAATTCAATACTTATTGTTGTTGTTGTTGTATTTGTTTTATGCAATACTCCTAAATTTAATAACAATTCAATTTTCAAATACATACTCAAATACTCCAAATATTACCATATTTTATTGTATTTTTCATTTCTTCTTCTACTATTTTCACAATTTCTATTTCAATATTTCTGCATCACGAAATCTACACGAATTATAACGAAAAAAATGTGTACAAATGAAGTGCAGTTAGAGTTGTTGCTGTTGTTGTTGTTGTTGGCGCTGTTTAAATAGAAATCAAACAGTAAATGCTCTTTTAAACTCTCACACACTTGTGATTGGGGTAACAGTTATTCGGCGCTCTCTTACTAAAGCCGAAAAAAAGAAAATTAAGCAAACAAGAGTTGTGTTGTTTCCACTGTGTTGAAACCATTAACTCTAGTGATGCATAAAAATAAAGTACCGTTAGGTGTTGTTGTACAACAAAATAAGCAAATGCAGCAGAAAAAATATAGCACACACAGCCAGACGTCTATGTAATAAAGCAACATCAGTGCACTATTGCATGAAGAAGAAAAAACACACACACACACACATTTTTTGTTTTTGCTTTATGCTCCTTTAACATTACGAGTTCATTTCCAAATTTTTGTTTTTGTTAGTTTTCGTTTTTTGCTTTTTTTTTTCGCCCAAACAGCAAGTGCTTCCTTGCTCTCGTTGTCTATAATGATGATAATAATCATTTACTCTTTTAATGTGTTATAAATGTACAACAAAAAAAAAAAAAACTTGCAAACGATGTACACACAGGTCGTGAGAGGAGAGACCGAGAGGGAATGGGGGCTAGTGAGTGTAGTAGTAAATATTGTAAATGTTTGGCAGTCACGCGCAAAACCAATCTAATGATGATGTGCTAATATTCTCAACAACAATAACAACTAAAGTTACCACACTAGAGAAAACAATAAAACCAAGGAAATAAAATTTATTTGCAAAGAATTTACACGTACACTGACACAAACACGCGCATATTGTATACACTGTCGTAAATTGTTTCCATTTCATAGGGTTTTTAACATTTCCAAACAGAAAATATTGCTTGAATACTCCAAATAATAAAAGAGCATTTGAACCAAGAGCTCATTTGAAAATGTATTCGCCATTTGTATGTGTGTTTTTTCTATAACTTAATATATTCTTGCATTTTTCTCTACCCTCTTTGAGAGCAATTTAAATTACAGCATCAAACTTTAACAAATTTATTTCATTTTCTTTTGAGTTAAAATCGATCACCAATTTAATTGTTCAAAATTAAGCACAGGTAGTAAAACGATTGGAGCCCTTAGCCTTTTAACTATTGCTGTTGAATTCAATATCATACGAAAGTCATTCTTTTAATTGTCGTTAAATTCAAAACCAAGCGAACTCCAATCTTTCTACTATCGCTGCTTAATTTGAAAACTACACACAACCAGTTTTCTTATTCTCCTTCACATGTTATTGCACGCTTTTGTTATTCACAATTAAGCACAGATAGTAATAGGATTGGAGCCCTTTCGCATATTTGTAACGACTACTGCCGCTTAATTTCCTTCCACAGGCTAATCGTTAAACTATTGGTGTTAATTTCGTTGCCATCCGAACCCCAATCTTTCTACTATCGCTGCTTAATCTAAAAAAATCAATAAGCACAGTTTGTTTGTTTGCGATCTCGGAGAAATGAAAATCTTGTCTTCGTGCTCTGTAGTGTTATAGAATTCGTGTATGTTTCATTAATTAAGCATACATAGTAAAAGGATTAGAGCCCTCAATAAAAAAATCAACAACAAAACTTGTGTTTATTCCAACTCCTCAGTAAACAAGAAGAAAACCTGTTTACTTATACTCTATTGATATTAGTTATTAAAAATTAAGCGCGGGTAGTACCAGGATTGGAGCCCTTACATATGTGTACTAATACAGCCACAACGGACTCCAATCTTTTTACTATCACTGCTTAATACAATATGTGCAAACAATGTGGTTGTTGTTTGTAACCTCGGAGAAATTAAAATATTGCGTTCGTACTCTGCACACGATTCTTTACATTTCAAAATTAAGCCCAGCTATTAAAATGATTGGAGCCTTTAACAAGAAAAATCATGCCGATTTCAACTTTGAGTGACACAATAGACCAGTTTTCATACTCTCAAGTGTTATTAGTTGTGCAAAATTAAGCACAAGGTAGTATTTGGATGGGAGCCCTTATGTTTTCTAGCCTTTTAACTATTGTTGCTTAATTATTGAATGTCATATGAAAGTCTTTCTTTTAATTGTTGTCGTTGTATTCAAGGCCATACGTACTCCAATCTTTTAACTATCGCTGCTTAATTGAAAATCAATATGCATACGAGTACATTATGTTTGTTGTTTATGTTTCTCGTAGAAAGAAATTAAAATATTGTTTGCTTGCTGTGTAGTGTTGTTGGTGTCCTTTATGTTTTTGAAATTAGGCACAGATAGTAGAAGGACTGGCGTGCCTATATGTATTATTTTTTAGATATTTTTTTAATATTTCTTCACAAGGTCATGACTAAGCGATTGAGTGCAGGGTGGGCTATACAAACGATGATTAAAGACAATTTTTGTAGACACGATATGCTAACATTAAAAATAAGGGTTAGCATCAGTTCTTTCCCATGTCAGACATCAAAACGAAAATATGAAAAAATATTTCTTAGGCGACTGTCTCTCAGCAGATTTCTGGCAAAAACTCTAAGAGTAAATAAAATTGTCATGAAAAGTTTTTCAAAAATCTGTCGTTCGGAGTCGACTTTAAACTGAAGGTCTCACCACTCATATAATAAATTAACATACCCAACATAAGTGGTTTGAGAATCTAGGTCATTATCCTGACTAAAGGAATGTATCAGTGGTTGCCCCCAATGGAGGGTCTTTCTTCACTAATAAGGAGTTTTGTGGGGGACAAACTCTCTATGAAATCATCTAAGGAGGACATTGATGTAGACTACATAAATTTCTGAAGAGTCTCTTTGTGAAATCATTCAAAAATATCTTGATATTGTAAATCGGTAATACATGTCAATGATACACGCATGAACTGTATTACCCAATGTGCTGAAATTAAAATTGTAGAACCAAAAGTTGGTTACAAATTCAAAATATATTCAGCCTTGGTCAATATATACTTATGATACCTAACTAGAGTTGGCTCAAGTAGAACTTATGAAGGGTACAGTCAGGGTGACAGCCCTTATTTCAAACCCCAGCTGTCAGACACCTCGAACATAATTTTCTTTTGGCGACTTCCTTTCAGCTGTCTTCTGGCAAAAACTTTGGGAGTAAATTAAAATTACAATGAAAAGTTTTTTAGAAATCTGTCGTTCGGAGTCGACTCTAAACTAGGTTCCGCCGCTCTTAAATAAAATTAATACACACGACATGGGTGGTAGGAAAAGCATGGTTGTAGACCTGACTAAAGTGATTTATATAAGCACTTTAAGGGCCATTATTACAACTTCCCATTAAAGTTGGGTTTAGTTAAAGGTAACTTTAGCTAAAGTGAACTTTAAAGTTACCTTTAACTTATTTTCGTTATTACAACTTACAGATAAAATAAAGTTAACTTTTTCAAAAATATGGCAGTGCCGCAGCAATGTCGATAACACTGCTCAATTAAACAAGTTTTTTTAAGCGCAGTGGCAAAGACGGGCTTCGTTTTCTTGTTGTATATGCTCATTTTGTTTATATTTGAAGTTGCCATATTGAAAATAATATATAATATGGCAAATTCAAACATAAACTTAACTTTAAAAGTTACCGGTGGGATGATCCTCCATTTAGCTTAACGCTCACTTCTACCTTATCGTCCACTTATAATAATGAAAAACAATTTATCTGCCTGTTAAAATCCTCACTTTAGCTAAGGGCAAGTTGTAATAATGGCCCTAAATCTGCTCCCATTTTATATTTACTTTTGTTTTTATATTGTAAAGAAACATTTTTTTGTCGGTTTTTTGTCCCTTTCCTTTTTTTACATCCAGTAACAATTTAAACACTTTAAATATCATATTTCCAGTGAAATAATTAACCACCATAAAATTCTTTAACCTTATAAATCTCATAATACTGTTAAAAAATTAAAATATCACCATAATTTTTAAATATTCTATAAAAAGAAGGCATTAAAAACCCATCAAAAAACATATTAACTCTTCCAATGTATGCATACAATTGGAAAGCTTATCAAATACAAATACAAACGTATATACATACGTACATACATACGTGTATTTGTAATATTCATTGGCTTTGCAACTGTGTTATTTTACCGCAAATACCACAATAACAACAACGGTATGTAAATACCATTAGCATCGAGTCCATATTTATATTTATACACACCACATGTGAAGAGAGCAAGTACTCTATAGTTGGTAAACAATGAGAACTTTTTAAGTAAATAAATCTCTGAGACACTCTCCTCGTATACATGCATATTCGATTTGTACACACATACTCCTATCAAAATATTGGGAAAGTGGTGTTTATTTCACGCAATAATAAACATTAAAAGCTAGAAAGTAATACCAATATCTCACCACCGAAGAAAGAGGTGAGGTGAACTGCTGTGATCTTAAGGAAAACATAGGGAATGAATTTGTTTACAGTGAATGTTATGTTAACAGAGATTGTTAAGATAACATAATTGTAAGATTTGAAAGAGTTTGAAACGAAAATTGTAAATAAATCCTTAAAAATAAGGAAAAATTGAAGAAAAATTGATGCAAAGAGGAAAACAAAGCTTTGAATTTTACAACAAATTAAACAAATATTGAAAAAATTACTTCTTTATTTAAGCTAATCCAGTTGAAAGATCAAGTTTATTATTACCAAATATGCTCTCCATTAATCGAGCAAAACCTTATAAAAAAAATAAAAAGTTGGGGGAAAGATATGTAGTGAATTTGATAGCTTTGGAAGCAAGGATTTCAATGTTCCTGCTTGCACTATCTAGCTGTTTCAGCTTGTCCAGCACGCAGTCCTATACTAACTTACTTGATTGATCATTAGAAGCCTTTAGTAAGGTTTACAACCTGGCTTCTTACACCACCCATGTTGCATGGCGGGACCTACAGTTTAATGCCTGTTCCCAACGACTTTCTTTAGTAATTTTATTTATTCTCAGACTTTTTGCTCAAAGTCTGCTGAGAGGCAGTTTTGGGATGAAATATTTTGTTCACAATTTTCGTTTTGTTCGAAATGTCTGATCGTTGGGGTTTGTACCACGGTCTCCCATTTAGGAAGCCAGCACAATATCTGCTGGACTTCAATTGTAGTTTAATTTCTTGGCTAATTTTCGTACTTTTAGAGGGAAATTAGACGAAGGTACCAGGTTAGGTTGTAGTGGTAGCTCTGATGCCAAAGAGCCCACTTGAGCATGCATAGCGGGCCGTTGTGATGCCACGGGTGGACGCAGTCTCTCTACTGACCAAGTCCCACTAAAGTCAGGGAAGAGGAAGAAGTTGATCAGCGCGCAGGGGCTGCACAAGGGTTCCAGGAATATTTAAAATTTTGCTAAAATTAAGAGATAACGCTTGTAAATGTGAATCTAGACAGCGTTAGGGCGTTAACAAGGTTGCCTAAAGTCGTGCATTTCATTATTATTCAATTTTGACTGAAAATAGCTGCCTTTATGCTTCTTCTTAACCCTAGTTTTATATGTATTTAACGAGTGCACAGAAAAAAACAATAAACTAAAATAAAAAAGAATTATGCAACCATAATTTATTCATACTCCAAAAAACAAACAATAAAAATATAAATATTCAAAAACGAGGGTCGCTATACAAATGATACAAATGTTTTTATTATTATTAAATCTTATTAAACTTAACTTAACTTATTCTAGAGTGCACACCACTCTGCTGCATATTTAAATTGAAATTTTTTTTTAATTTTTTCATGCTTATTTGCACGCAAAGTCATTCAATAAGCAGTGAATCAGAAAAAAAAATATAACAATTGAACCGTAAATATTTCTTTTTTTTATGTTGTTTTTATTATTATTAAAAAAATAAAATAAAATAAAATTCGCATAAAGTGTGTACTCTGATTTCAATTGCAACGAATTTCGGTAAAATGCCAGTTACACAAATGAGCACATTGATGGCAGCAGCATCATGCAATATAAACGAACACACAATATGAACAAATTTTTTTTCATTTTTTTTTTCACTTTTTTTTCTTTTTTTTTTTTTGTGAAGATTTATGAAATTTATATGTGGATATTATTTATTAAATATTGTATTATATATACGTAACAAAACTTGCTGTAACTCTTGCAAATCATATGTACATACAGACATAGATTACACAAACGAAGGAAGCATTATTAAAAAAATCAAAATAAAAAATATTTTTCTGAAGCAAATATTGAACAAGAAGATTCAGCCATGTGAGAAAAAAAACAAACTATAATACTTGCATATTTACATATTTATAAAGTAATATAAAGGGTGTTTATTTATGGAGGTATAGAACTTTAAGTTGCAATAAAACAACGATGGATTATTCGATTGACATGAATTTTATTTATCCGAAAGATAATCTTGTGGCATTACATTTTAAATATGATTTCTGGCATATGACCGCCACAGCTGGCGCGGATGTAGCCCAATCTGGACGTCCAATTTTCGATGACTTTTTCCAACATTTGTGGCCGTATATTGGCAATAATACGGCGAATGTTGTCTTCCATAGGGTCAAGCGTTTGTGGCTTTCAATGACTTTACATAGCCCCACAGAAAGTAGTCTAGCGGTGTTAAATCACAACAAGATCTTGGAGGCCAATTCACAGGTCCAAAACGTGAAATTAGGCGGTCACCAAACGTGTCTTTCAATAAATCTATTGTGGCACGAGCTGTGTGACATGTTGCGCCGTCTTGTTGAAACCACATCTCCTGGACATCATGGTTATTCAATTCAGGAATGAAAAAGTTAGTAATCATGGCTCTATACCGATCACCATTGAGACTGTAACGTTCTGGCCACCATCGTTTTTGAAAAAGTACGGACCAATGATCCCGCCAGCCCATAAAGCGCACCAAATAGTCAGTTTTTCTGGATGTAACGGTGTTTCCACATACACTTGTGGATTACCTTCCCTCCAAATGCGGCAGTTTTGTTTGTTGACGTAGCCATTCAACCAGAAGTGCGCTTCATCGCTAAACAAAATTCGCTTATGAAAATCGGGAACAACGGTAATCTCGTTTTGGGCATGTGTGTGAAGATAAATTCAAATTTAACTAGCAAAGACAAAAACCAAAAATTTTAACAGAGGTAATGTTAAAGCTAACAGAGCCATGTTAAGTGGTTAACAGAAAATAGTCAAGGTAGGATTATCGATATTGTGGAAAAATAGGACTTGCTGCACATATCCCACTATATACAAATTGTAGCCTAAGGTGTCCCTAATAAAACCCAAAAAGTCGTATATCCCAAATAATTTTGGAACTTGAGATATGGGGCTTCAAATATAGCCTATGTTAACAGTGGCTAGGTAGGATGACGGATGATGGATATTGTGGAAAAATAGGACTTGCTGCACATATCCCACTATATACAAATTGTAGCCTAAGGTGTCCCTAATAAAACCCAAAAAGTCGTATATCCCAAATAATTTTGGAACTTGAGATATGGGGCTTCAAATATAGCCTATGTTAACAGTGGCTAGGTAGGATGACGGATGATGGATATTGTGGAAAAATGGGACTAGCTGCACATATCCCACTATATACAAATTGTAGCCTAAGGTGTCCCTAATAAAACCCAAAAAGTCGTATATCCCAAATAATTTTGGAACTTGAGATATCGGGCTTCAAATATAGCCTATGTTAACAGTGGCTGGGTAGGATGACGGATGATGGATATTGTGGAAAAATGGGACTTGCTGCACATATCCCACTATATACAAATTGTAGCCTAAGGTGTCCCTAATAAAACCCAAAAAGTCGTATATCCCAAATAATTTTGGAACTTGAGATATGGGGCTTCAAATATAGCCTATGTTAACAGTGGCTAGGTAGGATGACGGATGATGGATATTGTGGAAAAATGGGACTTGCTGCACATATCCCACTATATACAAATTGTAGCCTAAGGTGTCCCTAATAAAACCCAATAAGTCGTATATCCCAAATAATTTTGGAACTTGAGATATCGGGCTTCATATATACCCTATGTTAACAGTGGCTGGGTAGGATGACGGATGATGGATATTGTGGAAAAATGGGACTTGCTGCACATATCCCACTATATACAAATTGTAGCCTAAGGTGTCCCTAATAAAACCCAAAAAGTCGTATATCCCAAATAATTTTGGAACTTGAGATATCGGGCTTCATATATACCCTATGTTAACAGTGGCTGGGTAGGATGACGGATGATGCATATTGTGGAAAAATGGGACTTGCTGCACATATCCCACTATATACAAATTGTAGCCTAAGGTGTCCCTAATAAAACCCAAAAAGTCGTATATCCCAAATAATTTTGGAACTTGAGATATCGGGCTTCAAATATAGCCTATGTTAACAGTGGCTGGGTAGGATGACGGATGATGGATATTATGGAAAAATGGGACTTGCTGCACATATCCCACTATATACAAATTGTAGCCTAAGGTGTCCCTAATAAAACCCAATAAGTCGTATATCCCAAATAATTTTGGAACTTGAGATATCGGGCTTCATATATACCCTATGTTAACAGTGGCTGGGTAGGATGACGGATGATGGATATTGTGGAAAAATGGGACTTGCTGCACATATCCCACTATATACAAATTGTAGCCTAAGGTGTCCCTAATAAAACCCAATAAGTCGTATATCCCAAATAATTTTGGAACTTGAGATATCGGGCTTCATATATACCCTATGTTAACAGTGGCTGGGTAGGATGACGGATGATGGATATTGTGGAAAAATGGGACTTGCTGCACATATCCCACTATATACAAATTGTAGCCTAAGGTGTCCCTAATAAAACCCAATAAGTCGTATATCCCAAATAATTTTGGAACTTGAGATATCGGGCTTCATATATACCCTATGTTAACAGTGGCTGGGTAGGATGACGGATGATGCATATTGTGGAAAAATGGGACTTGCTGCACATATCCCACTATATACAAATTGTAGCCTAAGGTGTCCCTAATAAAACCCAAAAAGTCGTATATCCCAAATAATTTTGGAACTTGAGATATCGGGCTTCAAATATAGCCTATGTTAACAGTGGCTGGGTAGGATGACGGATGATGGATATTGTGGAAAAATGGGACTTGCTGCACATATCCCACTATATACAAATTGTAGCCTAAGGTGTCCCTAATAAAACCCAATAAGTCGTATATCCCAAATAATTTTGGAACTTGAGATATCGGGCTTCATATATACCCTATGTTAACAGTGGCTGGGTAGGATGACGGATGATGGATATTGTGGAAAAATGGGACTTGCTGCACATATCCCACTATATACAAATTGTAGCCTAAGGTGTCCCTAATAAAACCCAAAAAGTCGTATATCCCAAACTATTTTGGAACTTGAGATATCGGGCTTCATATATACCCTATGTTAACAGTGGCTGGGTAGGATGACGGATGATGCATATTGTGGAAAAATGGGACTTGCTGCACATATCCCACTATATACAAATTGTAGCCTAAGGTGTCCCTAATAAAACCCAAAAAGTCGTATATCCCAAATAATTTTGGAACTTGAGATATCGGGCTTCAAATATAGCCTATGTTAACAGTGGCTGGGTAGGATGACGGATGATGGATATTGTGGAAAAATGGGACTTGCTGCACATATCCCACTATATACAAATTGTAGCCTAAGGTGTCCCTAATAAAACCCAATAAGTCGTATATCCCAAATAATTTTGGAACTTGAGATATCGGGCTTCATATATACCCTATGTTAACAGTGGCTGGGTAGGATGACGGATGATGGATATTGTGGAAAAATGGGACTTGCTGCACATATCCCACTATATACAAATTGTAGCCTAAGGTGTCCCTAATAAAACCCAATAAGTCGTATATCCCAAATAATTTTGGAACTTGAGATATCGGGCTTCATATATACCCTATGATAACAGTGGCTGGGTAGGATGACGGATGATGGATATTGTGGAAAAATGGGACTTGCTGCACATATCCCACTATATACAAATTGTAGCCTAAGGTGTCCCTAATAAAACCCAATAAGTCGTATATCCCAAATAATTTTGGAACTTGAGATATCGGGCTTCATATATACCCTATGTTAACAGTGGCTGGGTAGGATGACGGATGATGGATATTGTGGAAAAATGGGACTTGCTGCACATATCCCACTATATACAAATTGTAGCCTAAGGTGTCCCTAATAAAACCCAATAAGTCGTATATCCCAAATAATTTTGGAACTTGAGATATCGGGCTTCATATATACCCTATGTTAACAGTGGCTGGGTAGGATGACGGATGATGGATATTGTGGAAAAATGGGACTTGCTGCACATATCCCACTATATACAAATTGTAGCCTAAGGTGTCCCTAATAAAACCCAAAAAGTCGTATATCCCAAATAATTTTGGAACTTGAGATATCGGGCTTCATATATACCCTATGTTAACAGTGGCTGGGTAGGATGACGGATGATGGATATTGTGGAAAAATGGGACTTGCTGCACATATCCCACTATATACAAATTGTAGCCTAAGGTGTCCCTAATAAAACCCAATAAGTCGTATATCCCAAATAATTTTGGAACTTGAGATATCGGGCTTTATATATACCCTATGTTAACAGTGGCTGGGTAGGATGACGGATGATGGATATTGTGGAAAAATGGGACTAGCTGCACATATCCCACTATATACAAATTGTAGCCTAAGGTGTCCCTAATAAAACCCAAAAAGTCGTATATCCCAAATAATTTTGGAACTTGAGATATCGGGCTTCAAATATAGCCTATGTTAACAGTGGCTGGGTAGGATGACGGATGATGGATATTGTGGAAAAATGGGACTTGCTGCACATATCCCACTATATACAAATTGTAGCCTAAGGTGTCCCTAATAAAACCCAAAAAGTCGTATATCCCAAATAATTTTGGAACTTGAGATATGGGGCTTCAAATATAGCCTATGTTAACAGTGGCTAGGTAGGATGACGGATGATGGATATTGTGGAAAAATGGGACTTGCTGCACATATCCCACTATATACAAATTGTAGCCTAAGGTGTCCCTAATAAAACCCAATAAGTCGTATATCCCAAATAATTTTGGAACTTGAGATATCGGGCTTCATATATACCCTATGTTAACAGTGGCTGGGTAGGATGACGGATGATGGATATTGTGGAAAAATGGGACTTGCTGCACATATCCCACTATATACAAATTGTAGCCTAAGGTGTCCCTAATAAAACCCAAAAAGTCGTATATCCCAAATAATTTTGGAACTTGAGATATCGGGCTTCATATATACCCTATGTTAACAGTGGCTGGGTAGGATGACGGATGATGCATATTGTGGAAAAATGGGACTTGCTGCACATATCCCACTATATACAAATTGTAGCCTAAGGTGTCCCTAATAAAACCCAAAAAGTCGTATATCCCAAATAATTTTGGAACTTGAGATATCGGGCTTCAAATATAGCCTATGTTAACAGTGGCTGGGTAGGATGACGGATGATGGATATTATGGAAAAATGGGACTTGCTGCACATATCCCACTATATACAAATTGTAGCCTAAGGTGTCCCTAATAAAACCCAATAAGTCGTATATCCCAAATAATTTTGGAACTTGAGATATCGGGCTTCATATATACCCTATGTTAACAGTGGCTGGGTAGGATGACGGATGATGGATATTGTGGAAAAATGGGACTTGCTGCACATATCCCACTATATACAAATTGTAGCCTAAGGTGTCCCTAATAAAACCCAATAAGTCGTATATCCCAAATAATTTTGGAACTTGAGATATCGGGCTTCATATATACCCTATGTTAACAGTGGCTGGGTAGGATGACGGATGATGGATATTGTGGAAAAATGGGACTTGCTGCACATATCCCACTATATACAAATTGTAGCCTAAGGTGTCCCTAATAAAACCCAATAAGTCGTATATCCCAAATAATTTTGGAACTTGAGATATCGGGCTTCATATATACCCTATGTTAACAGTGGCTGGGTAGGATGACGGATGATGCATATTGTGGAAAAATGGGACTTGCTGCACATATCCCACTATATACAAATTGTAGCCTAAGGTGTCCCTAATAAAACCCAAAAAGTCGTATATCCCAAATAATTTTGGAACTTGAGATATCGGGCTTCAAATATAGCCTATGTTAACAGTGGCTGGGTAGGATGACGGATGATGGATATTGTGGAAAAATGGGACTTGCTGCACATATCCCACTATATACAAATTGTAGCCTAAGGTGTCCCTAATAAAACCCAATAAGTCGTATATCCCAAATAATTTTGGAACTTGAGATATCGGGCTTCATATATACCCTATGTTAACAGTGGCTGGGTAGGATGACGGATGATGGATATTGTGGAAAAATGGGACTTGCTGCACATATCCCACTATATACAAATTGTAGCCTAAGGTGTCCCTAATAAAACCCAAAAAGTCGTATATCCCAAACAATTTTGGAACTTGAGATATCGGGCTTCATATATACCCTATGTTAACAGTGGCTGCGTAGGATGACGGATGATGCATATTGTGGAAAAATGGGACTTGCTGCACATATCCCACTATATACAAATTGTAGCCTAAGGTGTCCCTAATAAAACCCAAAAAGTCGTATATCCCAAATAATTTTGGAACTTGAGATATCGGGCTTCAAATATAGCCTATGTTAACAGTGGCTGGGTAGGATGACGGATGATGGATATTGTGGAAAAATGGGACTTGCTGCACATATCCCACTATATACAAATTGTAGCCTAAGGTGTCCATAATAAAACCCAATAAGTCGTATATCCCAAATAATTTTGGAACTTGAGATATCGGGCTTCATATATACCCTATGTTAACAGTGGCTGGGTAGGATGACGGATGATGCATATTGTGGAAAAATGGGACTTGCTGCACATATCCCACTATATACAAATTGTAGCCTAAGGTGTCCCTAATAAAACCCAAAAAGTCGTATATCCCAAATAATTTTGGAACTTGAGATATCGGGCTTCAAATATAGCCTATGTTAACAGTGGCTGGGTAGGATGACGGATGATGGATATTATGGAAAAATGGGACTTGCTGCACATATCCCACTATATACAAATTGTAGCCTAAGGTGTCCCTAATAAAACCCAATAAGTCGTATATCCCAAATAATTTTGGAACTTGAGATATCGGGCTTCATATATACCCTATGTTAACAGTGGCTGGGTAGGATGACGGATGATGGATATTGTGGAAAAATGGGACTTGCTGCACATATCCCACTATATACAAATTGTAGCCTAAGGTGTCCCTAATAAAACCCAATAAGTCGTATATCCCAAATAATTTTGGAACTTGAGATATCGGGCTTCATATATACCCTATGTTAACAGTGGCTGGGTAGGATGACGGATGATGGATATTGTGGAAAAATGGGACTTGCTGCACATATCCCACTATATACAAATTGTAGCCTAAGGTGTCCCTAATAAAACCCAATAAGTCGTATATCCCAAATAATTTTGGAACTTGAGATATCGGGCTTCATATATACCCTATGTTAACAGTGGCTGGGTAGGATGACGGATGATGCATATTGTGGAAAAATGGGACTTGCTGCACATATCCCACTATATACAAATTGTAGCCTAAGGTGTCCCTAATAAAACCCAAAAAGTCGTATATCCCAAATAATTTTGGAACTTGAGATATCGGGCTTCAAATATAGCCTATGTTAACAGTGGCTGGGTAGGATGACGGATGATGGATATTGTGGAAAAATGGGACTTGCTGCACATATCCCACTATATACAAATTGTAGCCTAAGGTGTCCCTAATAAAACCCAATAAGTCGTATATCCCAAATAATTTTGGAACTTGAGATATCGGGCTTCATATATACCCTATGTTAACAGTGGCTGGGTAGGATGACGGATGATGGATATTGTGGAAAAATGGGACTTGCTGCACATATCCCACTATATACAAATTGTAGCCTAAGGTGTCCCTAATAAAACCCAAAAAGTCGTATATCCCAAACAATTTTGGAACTTGAGATATCGGGCTTCATATATACCCTATGTTAACAGTGGCTGGGTAGGATGACGGATGATGCATATTGTGGAAAAATGGGACTTGCTGCACATATCCCACTATATACAAATTGTAGCCTAAGGTGTCCCTAATAAAACCCAAAAAGTCGTATATCCCAAATAATTTTGGAACTTGAGATATCGGGCTTCAAATATAGCCTATGTTAACAGTGGCTGGGTAGGATGACGGATGATGGATATTGTGGAAAAATGGGACTTGCTGCACATATCCCACTATATACAAATTGTAGCCTAAGGTGTCCATAATAAAACCCAATAAGTCGTATATCCCAAATAATTTTGGAACTTGAGATATCGGGCTTCATATATACCCTATGTTAACAGTGGCTGGGTAGGATGACGGATGATGGATATTGTGGAAAAATGGGACTTGCTGCACATATCCCACTATATACAAATTGTAGCCTAAGGTGTCCCTAATAAAACCCAATAAGTCGTATATCCCAAATAATTTTGGAACTTGAGATATCGGGCTTCATATATACCCTATGTTAACAGTGGCTGGGTAGGATGACGGATGATGGATATTGTGGAAAAATGGGACTTGCTGCACATATCCCACTATATACAAATTGTAGCCTAAGGTGTCCCTAATAAAACCCAATAAGTCGTATATCCCAAATAATTTTGGAACTTGAGATATCGGGCTTCATATATACCCTATGATAACAGTGGCTGGGTAGGATGACGGATGATGGATATTGTGGAAAAATGGGACTTGCTGCACATATCCCACTATATACAAATTGTAGCCTAAGGTGTCCCTAATAAAACCCAATAAGTCGTATATCCCAAATAATTTTGGAACTTGAGATATCGGGCTTCATATATACCCTATGTTAACAGTGGCTGGGTAGGATGACGGATGATGGATATTGTGGAAAAATGGGACTTGCTGCACATATCCCACTATATACAAATTGTAGCCTAAGGTGTCCCTAATAAAACCCAATAAGTCGTATATCCCAAATAATTTTGGAACTTGAGATATCGGGCTTCATATATACCCTATGTTAACAGTGGCTGGGTAGGATGACGGATGATGGATATTGTGGAAAAATGGGACTTGCTGCACATATCCCACTATATACAAATTGTAGCCTAAGGTGTCCCTAATAAAACCCAAAAAGTCGTATATCCCAAATAATTTTGGAACTTGAGATATGGGGCTTCAAATATAGCCTATGTTAACAGTGGCTAGGTAGGATGACGGATGATGGATATTGTGGAAAAATAGGACTTGCTGCACATATCCCACTATATACAAATTGTAGCCTAAGGTGTCCCTAATAAAACCCAAAAAGTCGTATATCCCAAATAATTTTGGAACTTGAGATATGGGGCTTCAAATATAGCCTATGTTAACAGTGGCTAGGTAGGATGACGGATGATGGATATTGTGGAAAAATGGGACTTGCTGCACATATCCCACTATATACAAATTGTAGCCTAAGGTGTCCCTAATAAAACCCAATAAGTCGTATATCCCAAATAATTTTGGAACTTGAGATATCGGGCTTTATATATACCCTATGTTAACAGTGGCTGGGTAGGATGACGGATGATGGATATTGTGGAAAAATGGGACTAGCTGCACATATCCCACTATATACAAATTGTAGCCTAAGGTGTCCCTAATAAAACCCAAAAAGTCGTATATCCCAAATAATTTTGGAACTTGAGATATCGGGCTTCAAATATAGCCTATGTTAACAGTGGCTGGGTAGGATGACGGATGATGGATATTGTGGAAAAATGGGACTTGCTGCACATATCCCACTATATACAAATTGTAGCCTAAGGTGTCCCTAATAAAACCCAAAAAGTCGTATATCCCAAATAATTTTGGAACTTGAGATATGGGGCTTCAAATATAGCCTATGTTAACAGTGGCTAGGTAGGATGACGGATGATGGATATTGTGGAAAAATGGGACTTGCTGCACATATCCCACTATATACAAATTGTAGCCTAAGGTGTCCCTAATAAAACCCAATAAGTCGTATATCCCAAATAATTTTGGAACTTGAGATATCGGGCTTCATATATACCCTATGTTAACAGTGGCTGGGTAGGATGACGGATGATGGATATTGTGGAAAAATGGGACTTGCTGCACATATCCCACTATATACAAATTGTAGCCTAAGGTGTCCCTAATAAAACCCAAAAAGTCGTATATCCCAAATAATTTTGGAACTTGAGATATCGGGCTTCATATATACCCTATGTTAACAGTGGCTGGGTAGGATGACGGATGATGCATATTGTGGAAAAATGGGACTTGCTGCACATATCCCACTATATACAAATTGTAGCCTAAGGTGTCCCTAATAAAACCCAAAAAGTCGTATATCCCAAATAATTTTGGAACTTGAGATATCGGGCTTCAAATATAGCCTATGTTAACAGTGGCTGGGTAGGATGACGGATGATGGATATTGTGGAAAAATGGGACTTGCTGCACATATCCCACTATATACAAATTGTAGCCTAAGGTGTCCCTAATAAAACCCAATAAGTCGTATATCCCAAATAATTTTGGAACTTGAGATATCGGGCTTCAAATATAGCCTATGTTAACAGTGGCTGGGTAGGATGACGGATGATGGATATTGTGGAAAAATGGGACTTGCTGCACATATCCCACTATATACAAATTGTAGCCTAAGGTGTCCCTAATAAAACCCAATAAGTCGTATATCCCAAATAATTTTGGAACTTGAGATATCGGGCTTCATATATACCCTATGTTAACAGTGGCTGGGTAGGATGACGGATGATGGATATTGTGGAAAAATGGGACTTGCTGCACATATCCCACTATATACAAATTGTAGCCTAAGGTGTCCCTAATAAAACCCAAAAAGTCGTATATCCCAAACAATTTTGGAACTTGAGATATCGGGCTTCATATATACCCTATGTTAACAGTGGCTGGGTAGGATGACGGATGATGCATATTGTGGAAAAATGGGACTTGCTGCACATATCCCACTATATACAAATTGTAGCCTAAGGTGTCCCTAATAAAACCCAAAAAGTCGTATATCCCAAATAATTTTGGAACTTGAGATATCGGGCTTCAAATATAGCCTATGTTAACAGTGGCTGGGTAGGATGACGGATGATGGATATTGTGGAAAAATGGGACTTGCTGCACATATCCCACTATATACAAATTGTAGCCTAAGGTGTCCATAATAAAACCCAATAAGTCGTATATCCCAAATAATTTTGGAACTTGAGATATCGGGCTTCATATATACCCTATGTTAACAGTGGCTGGGTAGGATGACGGATGATGGATATTGTGGAAAAATGGGACTTGCTGCACATATCCCACTATATACAAATTGTAGCCTAAGGTGTCCCTAATAAAACCCAATAAGTCGTATATCCCAAATAATTTTGGAACTTGAGATATCGGGCTTCATATATACCCTATGTTAACAGTGGCTGGGTAGGATGACGGATGATGGATATTGTGGAAAAATGGGACTTGCTGCACATATCCCACTATATACAAATTGTAGCCTAAGGTGTCCCTAATAAAACCCAATAAGTCGTATATCCCAAATAATTTTGGAACTTGAGATATCGGGCTTCATATATACCCTATGATAACAGTGGCTGGGTAGGATGACGGATGATGGATATTGTGGAAAAATGGGACTTGCTGCACATATCCCACTATATACAAATTGTAGCCTAAGGTGTCCCTAATAAAACCCAATAAGTCGTATATCCCAAATAATTTTGGAACTTGAGATATCGGGCTTCATATATACCCTATGTTAACAGTGGCTGGGTAGGATGACGGATGATGGATATTGTGGAAAAATGGGACTTGCTGCACATATCCCACTATATACAAATTGTAGCCTAAGGTGTCCCTAATAAAACCCAATAAGTCGTATATCCCAAATAATTTTGGAACTTGAGATATCGGGCTTCATATATACCCTATGTTAACAGTGGCTGGGTAGGATGACGGATGATGGATATTGTGGAAAAATGGGACTTGCTGCACATATCCCACTATATACAAATTGTAGCCTAAGGTGTCCCTAATAAAACCCAATAAGTCGTATATCCCAAATAATTTTGGAACTTGAGATATCGGGCTTCATATATACCCTATGTTAACAGTGGCTGGGTAGGATGACGGATGATGGATATTGTGGAAAAATGGGACTTGCTGCACATATCCCACTATATACAAATTGTAGCCTAAGGTGTCCCTAATAAAACCCAATAAGTCGTATATCCCAAATAATTTTGGAACTTGAGATATCGGGCTCCATATATACCCTATGTTAACAGTGGCTGGGTAGGATGACGGATGATGGATATTGTGGAAAAATGGGACTTGCTGCACATATCCCACTATATACAAATTGTAGCCTAAGGTTTCCCTAATAAAACCCAATAAGTCGTATATCCCAAATAATTTTGGAACTTGAGATATCGGGCTTCATATATACCCTATGTTAACAGTGGCTGGGTAGGATGACGGATGATGGATATTGTGGAAAAATGGGACTTGCTGCACATATCCCACTATATACAAATTGTAGCCTAAGGTGTCCCTAATAAAACCCAATAAGTCGTATATCCCAAATAATTTTGGAACTTGAGATATCGGGCTTCATATATACCCTATGTTAACAGTGGCTGGGTAGGATGACGGATGATGGATATTGTGGAAAAATGGGACTTGCTGCACATATCCCACTATATACAAATTGTAGCCTAAGGTGTCCCTAATAAAACCCAATAAGTCGTATATCCCAAATAATTTTGGAACTTGAGATATCGGGCTTCATATATACCCTATGATAACAGTGGCTGGGTAGGATGACGGATGATGGATATTGTGGAAAAATGGGACTTGCTGCACATATCCCACTATATACAAATTGTAGCCTAAGGTGTCCCTAATAAAACCCAATAAGTCGTATATCCCAAATAATTTTGGAACTTGAGATATCGGGCTTCATATATACCCTATGTTAACAGTGGCTGGGTAGGATGACGGATGATGGATATTGTGGAAAAATGGGACTTGCTGCACATATCCCACTATATACAAATTGTAGCCTAAGGTGTCCCTAATAAAACCCAATAAGTCGTATATCCCAAATAATTTTGGAACTTGAGATATCTGGCTTCATATATACCCTATGTTAACAGTGGCTGGGTAGGATGACGGATGATGGATATTGTGGAAAAATGGGACTTGCTGCACATATCCCACTATATACAAATAGTAGCCTAAGGTGTCCCTAATAAAACCCAATTAGTCGTATATCCCAAATAATTTTGGAACTTGAGATATCGGGCTTCATATATACCCTATGTTAACAGTGGCTGGGTAGGATGACGGATGATGGATATTGTGGAAAAATGGGACTTGCTGCACATATCCCACTATATACAAATTGTAGCCTAAGGTGTCCCTAATAAAACCCAATTAGTCGTATATCCCAAATAATTTTGGAACTTGAGATATCGGGCTTCATATATACCCTATGTTAACAGTGGCTGGGTAGGATGACGGATGATGGATATTGTGGAAAAATGGGACTTGCTGCACATATCCCACTATATACAAATTGTAGCCTAAGGTGTCCCTAATAAAACCCAATAAGTCGTATATCCCAAATAATTTTGGAACTTGAGATATCTGGCTTCATATATACCCTATGTTAACAGTGGCTGGGTAGGATGACGGATGATGGATATTGTGGAAAAATGGGACTTGCTGCACATATCCCACTATATACAAATTGTAGCCTAAGGTGTCCCTAATAAAACCCAATAAGTCGTATATCCCAAATAATTTTGGAACTTGAGATATGGGGCTTCAAATATAGCCTATGTTAACAGTGGCTAGGTAGGATGACGGATGATGGATATTGTGGAAAAATAGGACTTGCTGCACATATCCCACTATATACAAATTGTAGCCTAGGGTGTCCCTAATAAAACCCAAAAAGTCGTATATCCCAAATAATTTTGGAACTTAAGATATGGGGCTTCAAATATAGCCTATGTTAACAGTGGCTAGGTAGGATGACGGATGATGGATATTGTGGAAAAATGGGACTTGCTGCACATATCCCACTATATACAAATTGTAGCCTAAGGTGTCCCTAATAAAACCCAAAAAGTCGTATATCCCAAATAATTTTGGAACTTGAGATATCGGGCTTCATATATACCCTATGTTAACAGTGGCTGGGTAGGATGCCGGATGATGGATATTGTGGGAAAATGGGACTTGCTGCACATATCCCACTATATACAAATTGTAGCCTAAGGTGTCCCTAATAAAACCCAATAAGTCGTATATCCCAAATAATTTTGGAACTTGAGATATCGGGCTTCATATATACCCTATGTTAACAGTGGCTGGGTAGGATGACGGATGATGGATATTGTGGAAAAATGGGACTTGCTGCACATATCCCACTATATACAAATTGTAGCCTAAGGTGTCCCTAATAAAACCCAAAAAGTCGTATATCCCAAATAATTTTGGAACTTGAGATATCGGGCTTCATATATACCCTATGTTAACAGTGGCTGGGTAGGATGCCGGATGATGGATATTGTGGGAAAATGGGACTTGCTGCACATATCCCACTATATACAAATTGTAGCCTAAGGTGTCCCTAATAAAACCCAATAAGTCGTATATCCCAAATAATTTTGGAACTTGAGATATCGGGCTTCATATATACCCTATGTTAACAGTGGCTGGGTAGGATGACGGATGATGGATATTGTGGAAAAATGGGACTTGCTGCACATATCCCACTATATACAAATTGTAGCCTAAGGTGTCCCTAATAAAACCCAATAATTCGTATATCCCAAATAATTTTGGAACTTCAGATATCGCCCTCATATATACTATATATATATATATAGATACAAATATACAATATAATATGTAGCAAACGTAGCTAACTTTTTTATTTCACAGTAGCTTTTAAACTTTTCTCACATATTAGATTTTAACAGTATAGATTTCGGATTTTAACAGAACAGATTTCAGATTTTAACAGAACTGATTTCTGATTTAACAGAGAAACAGGGTTGTTTATAATGGAGGGAACAGTAGAAGATTAGGTTTTTGTCAAACAGTTTATTATAGCAATATGCTGTGGTCTAGTCGGTAGTGTGTTGGCTTATTAGACGAAAGGCCGCGGTTCAAATCCCCAAGTCGGGCGTCAAAAGTTTTTTTTCTTTTTTCTAATACATATCAGACGTATAAAATTTATCAGTATATACATAAGTATATACTGATAAATATTTCAATATTAAAATATATGTATTAGAAGAAAAATTAAAAATAAATCACACAAAAACCCTAACTCGGGATTGTACTTGTCCATTATTGAGAATAAGCAATTGAATTTCAAATTCATTCAGCTTTCAAAAATGTATATACATATTTTATTTTATGTATTATATTCTTCTTTTATTTTATATATGTTAATAAGCTTTAATTTAATTTAAGAGTATATATTTTATAATATTGAATTTATTTTATTATTATTATTTATTTATTTTATTTTATTAGAAAAAATATATATTTTTTAAAAAAGAAAGTTCCCTTTTCATGTCCGATCTGCGATTCGAACCGTGACCTTTCGTTTACTAATCCAACACACTACCTAGTACACCACAGCGGGTTGAAGTTTGTATGCTTTATACTTGATTTTAGTTACCATGACAAAAAGTGAACATTGCAATTTGTTTTGATTAACTATTTAAAAGTAAAAACAAAACTGGGGATTCCCCTTTGTTTTCATTGTACTACATCCAAGTGACGCGTTTTAATCTCGCATATTTTGTACTGAAATGATATTAACATAATAATTAATGATAATGGATAACAAAAAAGAAAACTACAATACATTAATATATTTTATAAAAAAGAAAACACATCCTGGCCAGGGGGTAAACCAATCTGTTTGACAACATTGTTAAAAGTTGTAAGTACTAGACTGTTGAGGATATTTTGGAAATTATTCTCTTTCATGCCTGAGTTGAATCCCTAACTGGGGTGGTTTTTGTCTGATTTTTGAACTATTTAATTTAATTATTATTATTTGATGTAATTATAAAAATTAATAAAATTAATAAAAATTAAATAAATAAATTAATAAAAATTAATAAAATTATTATAATTAATTAAATAAATAAAAAAATTTTGAGAATATTTTTGAAACATGAATTAATTAAAAATTCACGTCGACTGCCAACTACGAGATAACTCGTAGATTGCGTTCCTTTCTAGGGAAAGCCACTTTTCCTCCTTAAAAAAATCATATTTTCTTTTTGATCACGCCTATGATCAAAAATAGAGTTTTTAGTAATATAATGTGAAAAAATCAAATTGTCATTTTTTCCCAATTTCCTGAAAATTGCCGCGGCAGTCAAATTGTTAAATAAATTCAATTGCTTATTCTCAATCATGACCGAGTTCAAACGAACGAAAGGTCACGGTTCAAATCCGTCGGGCGTCAAAAAGATTTTTTATTTTATTATTTTTGTCTAATACATATATTTTAATATTGAAATATTGATATAAATATATACTGAAAAATTTTATATATCTGATATGTATTAGAAAAAATAAAAAAAATAAAAATAAATTTTTTGACGCCCGACTTGGGATTTGAACCGCGGCCTTTCGTCTAATAAGCCAACACACTACCGACTAGACCACAGCATATTGCTATAATAAACTGTTTGACAAAAACCTAATCTTCTACTGTTCCCTCCATTATAAACAACCCTGTTTCTCTGTTAAATCAAAAATCAGTTCTGTTAAAATCTGAAATCTGTTCTGTTAAAATCCGAAATCTATACTGTTAAAATCTAATATGTGAGAAAAGTTTAAAAGCTACTGTGAAATAAAAAAGTTAGCTACGTTTGCTACATATTATATTGTATATTTGTATCTATATATATATATATAGTATATATGAGGGCGATATCTGAAGTTCCAAAATTATTTGGGATATACGAGTTATTGGGTTTTATTAGGGACACCTTAGACTACAATTTGTATATAGTGGGATATGTGCAGCAAGTCCCATTTTTCCACAATATCCATCATCCGTCATCCTACCCAGCCACTGTTAACATAGGCTATATTTGAAGCCCGATATCTCAAGTTCCAAAATTATTTGGGATATACGAGTTATTGGGTTTTATTAGGGACACCTTAGACTACAATTTGTATATAGTGGGATATGTGCAGCAAGTCCCATTTTTCCACAATATCCATCATCCGTCATCCTACCCAGCCACTGTTAACATAGGCTATATTTGAAGCCCGATATGTCAAGTTCCAAAATTATTTGGGATATACGAGTTATTGGGTTTTATTAGGGACACCTTAGGCTACAATTTGTATATAGTGGGATATGTGCAGCAAGTCCCATTTTTCCACAATATCCATCATCCGTCATCCTTCCCAGCCACTGTTAACATAGGCTATATTTGAAGCCCGATATCTCAAGTTCCAAAATTATTTGGGATATACGACTTATTGGGTTTTATTAGGGACACCTTAGACTACAATTTGTATATAGTGGGATATGTGCAGCAAGTCCCATTTTTCCACAATATCCATCATCCGTCATCCTACCCAGCCACTGTTAACATACGGTATATATGAAGCCCGATATCTCAAGTTGCAAAATTATTTGGGATATACGACTTATTGCGTTTAATTGGGGACACCTTAGGCTACAATTTGTATATAGTGGGATATGTGCAGCAAGTCCCATTTTTCCACAATATCCATCATCCGTCATCCTACCCAGCCACTGTTAACATAGGGTATATATGAAGCCCGATATCTCAAGTTCCAAAATTATTTGGGATATACGCCTTATTGGGTTTTATTAGGGACACCTTAGGCTACAATTTGTATACAGTGGGATATGTGCAGCAAGTCCCATTTTTCCACAATATCCATCATCCGTCATCCTACCCAGCCACTGTTAACTAATATAGGGTATATATGAAGCCCGATATCTCCAGTTCCAAAATTATTTGGGATATACGACTTATTGCGTTTAATTGGGGACACCTTAGACTACAATTTGTATATAGTGGGATATGTGCAGCAAGTCCCATTTTTCCACAATATCCATCATCCGTCATCCTACCCAGCCACTGTTAACATAGGCTATATTTGAAGCCCGATATGTCAAGTTCCAAAATTATTTGGGATATACGAGTTATTGGGTTTTATTAGGGACACCTTAGGCTACAATTTGTATATAGTGGGATATGTGCAGCAAGTCCCATTTTTCCACAATATCCATCATCCGTCATCCTTCCCAGCCACTGTTAACATAGGCTATATTTGAAGCCCGATATGTCAAGTTCCAAAATTATTTGGGATATACGAGTTATTGGGTTTTATTAGGGACACCTTAGACTACAATTTGTATATAGTGGGATATGTGCAGCAAGTCCCATTTTTCCACAATATCCATCATCCGTCATCCTACCCAGCCACTGTTAACATAGGGTATATATGAAGCCCGATATCTCAAGTTCCAAAATTATTTGGGATATACGACTTATTGGGTTTTATTAGGGACATCTTAGGCTACAATTTGTATATAGTGGGATATGTGCAGCAAGTCCCATTTTTCCACAATATCCATCATCCGTCATCCTACCCAGCCACTGTTAACATCGGCTTTGTTTGAAGCCCGATATCTCAAGTTCCAAAATTATTTGGGATATACGACTTATTGGGTTTTATTAGGGACACCTTAGACTACAATTTGTATATAGTGGGATATGTGCAGCAAGTCCCATTTTTCCACAATATCCATCATCCGTCATCCTACCCAGCCACTGTTAACATACGGTATATATGAAGCCCGATATCTCAAGTTGCAAAATTATTTGGGATATACGACTTATTGCGTTTAATTGGGGACACCTTAGGCTACAATTTGTATATAGTGGGATATGTGCAGCAAGTCCCATTTTTCCACAATATCCATCATCCGTCATCCTACCCAGCCACTGTTAACATAGGGTATATATGAAGCCCGATATCTCAAGTTCCAAAATTATTTGGGATATACGCCTTATTGGGTTTTATTAGGGACACCTTAGGCTACAATTTGTATACAGTGGGATATGTGCAGCAAGTCCCATTTTTCCACAATATCCATCATCCGTCATCCTACCCAGCCACTGTTAACTAATATAGGGTATATATGAAGCCCGATATCTCCAGTTCCAAAATTATTTGGGATATACGACTTATTGCGTTTAATTGGGGACACCTTAGACTACAATTTGTATATAGTGGGATATGTGCAGCAAGTCCCATTTTTCCACAATATCCATCATCCGTCATCCTACCCAGCCACTGTTAACATAGGGTATATATGAAGCCCGATATCTCAAGTTCCAAAATTATTTGGGATATACGACTTATTGGGTTTTATTAGGGACACCTTAGGCTACAATTTGTATGTAGTGGGATATGTGCAGCAAGTCCCATTTTTCCACAATATCCATCATCCGTCATCCTACCCAGCCACTGTTAACATAGGGTATATATGAAGCCCGATATCTCAAGTTCCAAAATTATTTGGGATATACGAATTATTGGGTTTTATTAGGGACACCTTAGGCTACAATTTGTATATAGTGGGATATGTGCAGCAAGTCCCATTTTTCCACAATATCGATCATCCGTCATCCTACCCAGCCACTGTTAACATAGGGTATATATGACGCCCGATATCTCAAGTTCCAAAATTATTTGGGATATACGAGTTATTGGGTTTTATTAGGGACACCTTAGACTACAATTTGTATATAGTGGGATATGTGCAGCAAGTCCCATTTTTCCACAATATCCATCATCCGTCATCCTACCCAGCCACTGTTAACATAGGCTATATTTGAAGCCCGATATCTCAAGTTCCAAAATTATTTGGGATATACGAGTTATTGGGTTTTATTAGGGACACCTTAGACTACAATTTGTATATAGTGGGATATGTGCAGCAAGTCCCATTTTTCCACAATATCCATCATCCGTCATCCTACCCAGCCACTGTTAACATAGGCTATATTTGAAGCCCGATATGTCAAGTTCCAAAATTATTTGGGATATACGAGTTATTGGGTTTTATTAGGGACACCTTAGGCTACAATTTGTATATAGTGGGATATGTGCAGCAAGTCCCATTTTTCCACAATATCCATCATCCGTCATCCTTCCCAGCCACTGTTAACATAGGCTATATTTGAAGCCCGATATGTCAAGTTCCAAAATTATTTGGGATATACGAGTTATTGGGTTTTATTAGGGACACCTTAGACTACAATTTGTATATAGTGGGATATGTGCAGCAAGTCCCATTTTTCCACAATATCCATCATCCGTCATCCTACCCAGCCACTGTTAACATAGGGTATATATGAAGCCCGATATCTCAAGTTCCAAAATTATTTGGGATATACGAGTTATTGGGTTTTATTAGGGACACCTTAGGCTACAATTTGTATATAGTGGGATATGTGCAGCAAGTCCCATTTTTCCACAATATCCATCATCCGTCATCCTACCCAGCCACTGTTAACATAGGCTATATTTGAAGCCCGATATCTCAAGTTCCAAAATTATTTGGGATATACGAGTTATTGGGTTTTATTAGGGACACCTTAGGCTACAATTTGTATATAGTGGGATATGTGCAGCAAGTCCCATTTTTCCACAATATCCATCATCCGTCATCCTACCCAGCCACTGTTAACATAGGGTATATATGAAGCCCGATATCTCAAGTTCCAAAATTATTTGGGATATACGACTTATTGGGTTTTATTAGGGACATCTTAGGCTACAATTTGTATATAGTGGGATATGTGCAGCAAGTCCCATTTTTCCACAATATCCATCATCCGTCATCCTACCCAGCCACTGTTAACATAGGCTATATTTGAAGCCCGATATCTCAAGTTCTAAAATTATTTGGGATATACGACTTATTGGGTTTTATTAGGGACACCTTAGGCTACAATTTGTATATAGTGGGATATGTGCAGCAAGTCCCATTTTTCCACAATATCCATCATCCGTCATTCTACCCAGCCACTGTTAACATAAGGTATATATGACGCCCGATATCTCAAGTTCCAAAATTATTTGGGATATACGAGTTATTGGGTTTTATTAGGGACACCTTAGACTACAATTTGTATATAGTGGGATATGTGCAGCAAGTCCCATTTTTCCACAATATCCACCATCCGTCATCCTACCCAGCCACTGTTAACATAGGCTATATTTGAAGCCCGATATCTCAAGTTCCAAAATTATTTGGGATATACGAGTTATTGGGTTTTATAAGGGACACCTTAGGCTACAATTTGTATATAGTGGGATATGTGCAGCAAGTCCCATTTTTCCACAATATCCATCATCCGTCATCCTACCCAGCCACTGTTAACATACGCTATATTTGAAGCCCGATATCTCAAGTTCCAAAATTATTTGGGATATACGAGTTATTGGGTTTTATTAGGGACACCTTAGGCTACAATTTGTATATAGTGGGATATGTGCAGCAAGTCCCATTTTTCCGCAATATCCATCAT
The DNA here is from genome assembly GCA_958299815.1 of Sarcophaga carnaria. Lineage (NCBI taxonomy): Eukaryota > Metazoa > Arthropoda > Insecta > Diptera > Sarcophagidae > Sarcophaga > Sarcophaga carnaria. The sequence goes on along the minus strand of OY283149.1, from coordinate 9,060,290 downwards.
CCGTCATCCTACCCAGCCACTGTTAACATAGGCTATATTTGAAGCCCGATATCTCAAGTTCCAAAATTATTTGGGATATACGAGTTATTGGGTTTTATTAGGGACACCTTAGGCTACAATTTGTATATAGTGGGATATGTGCAGCAAGTCCCATTTTTCCACAATATCCATCATCCGTCATCCTACCCAGCCACTGTTAACATAGGCTATATTTGAAGCCCGATATCTCAAGTTCCAAAATTATTTGGGATATACGAGTTATAGGGTTTTATTAGGGACACCTTAGACTACAATTTGTATATAGTGGGATATGTGCAGCAAGTCCCATTTTTCCACAATATCCATCATCCGTCATTCTACCCAGCCACTGTTAACATAGGCTATATTTGAAGCCCGATATCTCAAGTTCCAAAATTATTTGGGATATACGAGTTATTGGGTTTTATTAGGGACACCTTAGGCTACAATTTGTATATAGTGGGATATGTGCAGCAAGTCCCATTTTTCCACAATATCCATCATCCGTCATCCTACCCAGCCACTGTTAACATAGGCTATATTTGAAGCCCGATATCTCAAGTTCCAAAATTATTTGGGATATACGAGTTATTGGGTTTTATTAGGGACACCTTAGACTACAATTTGTATATAGTGGGATATGTGCAGCAAGTCCCATTTTTCCACAATATCCATCATCCGTCATCCTACCCAGCCACTGTTAACATAGGCTATATTTGAAGCCCGATATCTCAAGTTCCAAAATTATTTGGGATATACGAGTTATTGGGTTTTATTAGGGACACCTTAGGCTACAATTTGTATATAGTGGGATATGTGCAGCAAGTCCCATTTTTCCACAATATCCATCATCCGTCATCCTTCCCAGCCACTGTTAACATAGGCTATATTTAAAGCCCGATATGTCAAGTTCCAAAATTATTTGGGATATACGACTTATTGCGTTTAATTGGGGACACCTTAGGCTACAATTTGTATATAGTGGGATATGTGCAGCAAGTCCCATTTTTCCACAATATCCATCATCCGTCATCCTACCCAGCCACTGTTAACATAGGGTATATATGAAGCCCGATATCTCAAGTTCCAAAATTATTTGGGATATACGCCTTATTGGGTTTTATTAGGGACACCTTAGGCTACAATTTGTATATAGTGGGATATGTGCAGCAAGTCCCATTTTTCCACAATATCCATCATCCGTCATCCTACCCAGCCACTGTTAACATAGGCTATATTTGAAGCCCGATATCTCAAGTTCCAAAATTATTTGGGATATACGAGTTATTGGGTTTTATTAGGGACACCTTAGGCTACAATTTGTATATAGTGGGATATGTGCAGCAAGTCCCATTTTTCCACAATATCCATCATCCGTCATCCTTCCCAGCCACTGTTAACATAGGCTATATTTAAAGCCCGATATGTCAAGTTCCAAAATTATTTGGGATATACGACTTATTGCGTTTAATTGGGGACACCTTAGGCTACAATTTGTATATAGTGGGATATGTGCAGCAAGTCCCATTTTTCCACAATATCCATCATCCGTCATCCTACCCAGCCACTGTTAACATAGGGTATATATGAAGCCCGATATCTCAAGTTCCAAAATTATTTGGGATATACGACTTATTGGGTTTTATTAGGGACATCTTAGGCTACAATTTGTATATAGTGGGATATGTGCAGCAAGTCCCATTTTTCCACAATATCCATCATCCCTCATCCTACCCAGACACTGTTAACATCGGCTTTGTTTGAAGCCCGATATCTCAAGTTCCAAAATTATTTGGGATATACGACTTATTGGGTTTTATTAGGGACACCTTAGACTACAATTTGTATATAGTGGGATATGTGCAGCAAGTCCCATTTTTCCACAATATCCATCATCCGTCATCCTACCCAGCCACTGTTAACATACGGTATAATGAAGCCCGATATCTCAAGTTGCAAAATTATTTGGGATATACGACTTATTGCGTTTAATTGGGGACACCTTAGGCTACAATTTGTATATAGTGGGATATGTGCAGCAAGTCCCATTTTTCCACAATATCCATCATCCGTCATCCTACCCAGCCACTGTTAACTAATATAGGGTATATATGAAGCCCGATATCTCCAGTTCCAAAATTATTTGGGATATACGACTTATTGCGTTTAATTGGGGACACCTTAGACTACAATTTGTATATAGTGGGATATGTGCAGCAAGTCCCATTTTTCCACAATATCCATCATCCGTCATCCTACCCAGCCACTGTTAACATAGGGTATATATGAAGCCCGATATCTCAAGTTCCAAAATTATTTGGGATATACGACTTATTGGGTTTTATTAGGGACACCTTAGGCTACAATTTGTATGTAGTGGGATATGTGCAGCAAGTCCCATTTTTCCACAATATCCATCATCCGTCATCCTACCCAGCCACTGTTAACATAGGGTATATATGAAGCCCGATATCTCAAGTTCCAAAATTATTTGGGATATACGAATTATTGGGTTTTATTAGGGACACCTTAGGCTACAATTTGTATATAGTGGGATATGTGCAGCAAGTCCCATTTTTCCACAATATCGATCATCCGTCATCCTACCCAGCCACTGTTAACATAGGGTATATATGACGCCCGATATCTCAAGTTCCAAAATTATTTGGGATATACGAGTTATTGGGTTTTATTAGGGACACCTTAGACTACAATTTGTATATAGTGGGATATGTGCAGCAAGTCCCATTTTTCCACAATATCCATCATCCGTCATCCTACCCAGCCACTGTTAACATAGGCTATATTTGAAGCCCGATATCTCAAGTTCCAAAATTATTTGGGATATACGAGTTATTGGGTTTTATTAGGGACACCTTAGACTACAATTTGTATATAGTGGGATATGTGCAGCAAGTCCCATTTTTCCACAATATCCATCATCCGTCATCCTACCCAGCCACTGTTAACATAGGCTATATTTGAAGCCCGATATGTCAAGTTCCAAAATTATTTGGGATATACGAGTTATTGGGTTTTATTAGGGACACCTTAGGCTACAATTTGTATATAGTGGGATATGTGCAGCAAGTCCCATTTTTCCACAATATCCATCATCCGTCATCCTTCCCAGCCACTGTTAACATAGGCTATATTTGAAGCCCGATATGTCAAGTTCCAAAATTATTTGGGATATACGAGTTATTGGGTTTTATTAGGGACACCTTAGACTACAATTTGTATATAGTGGGATATGTGCAGCAAGTCCCATTTTTCCACAATATCCATCATCCGTCATCCTACCCAGCCACTGTTAACATAGGGTATATATGAAGCCCGATATCTCAAGTTCCAAAATTATTTGGGATATACGCCTTATTGGGTTTTATTAGGGACACCTTAGGCTACAATTTGTATATAGTGGGATATGTGCAGCAAGTCCCATTTTTCCACAATATCCATCATCCGTCATTCTACCCAGCCACTGTTAACATAAGGTATATATGAAGCCCGATATCTCAAGTTCCAAAATTATTTGGGATATACGACTTATTGGGTTTTATTAGGGACATCTTAGGCTACAATTTGTATATAGTGGGATATGTGCAGCAAGTCCCATTTTTCCACAATATCCATCATCCCTCATCCTACCCAGACACTGTTAACATCGGCTTTGTTTGAAGCCCGATATCTCAAGTTCCAAAATTATTTGGGATATACGACTTATTGGGTTTTATTAGGGACACCTTAGACTACAATTTGTATATAGTGGGATATGTGCAGCAAGTCCCATTTTTCCACAATATCCATCATCCGTCATCCTACCCAGCCACTGTTAACATAGGCTATATTTGAAGCCCGATATCTCAAGTTCCAAAATTATTTGGGATATACGAGTTATTGGGTTTTATTAGGGACACCTTAGGCTACAATTTGTATATAGTGGGATATGTGCAGCAAGTCCCATTTTTCCACAATATCCATCATCCGTCATCCTTCCCAGCCACTGTTAACATAGGCTATATTTAAAGCCCGATATGTCAAGTTCCAAAATTATTTGGGATATACGACTTATTGCGTTTAATTGGGGACACCTTAGGCTACAATTTGTATATAGTGGGATATGTGCAGCAAGTCCCATTTTTCCACAATATCCATCATCCGTCATCCTACCCAGCCACTGTTAACATAGGGTATATATGAAGCCCGATATCTCAAGTTCCAAAATTATTTGGGATATACGCCTTATTGGGTTTTATTAGGGACACCTTAGGCTACAATTTGTATATAGTGGGATATGTGCAGCAAGTCCCATTTTTCCACAATATCCATCATCCGTCATCCTACCCAGCCACTGTTAACTAATATAGGGTATATATGAAGCCCGATATCTCCAGTTCCAAAATTATTTGGGATATACGACTTATTGCGTTTAATTGGGGACACCTTAGACTACAATTTGTATATAGTGGGATATGTGCAGCAAGTCCCATTTTTCCACAATATCCATCATCCGTCATCCTACCCAGCCACTGTTAACATAGGGTATATATGAAGCCCGATATCTCAAGTTCCAAAATTATTTGGGATATACGACTTATTGGGTTTTATTAGGGACACCTTAGGCTACAATTTGTATATAGTGGGATATGTGCAGCAAGTCCCATTTTTCCACAATATCCATCATCCGTCATTCTACCCAGCCACTGTTAACATAAGGTATATATGACGCCCGATATCTCAAGTTCCAAAATTATTTGGGATATACGAGTTATTGGGTTTTATTAGGGACACCTTAGACTACAATTTGTATATAGTGGGATATGTGCAGCAAGTCCCATTTTTCCACAATATCCACCATCCGTCATCCTACCCAGCCACTGTTAACATAGGCTATATTTGAAGCCCGATATCTCAAGTTCCAAAATTATTTGGGATATACGAGTTATTGGGTTTTATAAGGGACACCTTAGGCTACAATTTGTATATAGTGGGATATGTGCAGCAAGTCCCATTTTTCCACAATATCCATCATCCGTCATCCTACCCAGCCACTGTTAACATACGCTATATTTGAAGCCCGATATCTCAAGTTCCAAAATTATTTGGGATATACGAGTTATTGGGTTTTATTAGGGACACCTTAGGCTACAATTTGTATATAGTGGGATATGTGCAGCAAGTCCCATTTTTCCGCAATATCCATCATCCGTCATCCTACCCAGCCACTGTTAACATAGGCTATATTTGAAGCCCGATATCTCAAGTTCCAAAATTATTTGGGATATACGAGTTATTGGGTTTTATTAGGGACACCTTAGGCTACAATTTGTATATAGTGGGATATGTGCAGCAAGTCCCATTTTTCCACAATATCCATCATCCGTCATCCTACCCAGCCACTGTTAACATAGGCTATATTTGAAGCCCGATATCTCAAGTTCCAAAATTATTTGGGATATACGAGTTATTGGGTTTTATTAGGGACACCTTAGGCTACAATTTGTATATAGTGGGATATGTGCAGCAAGTCCCATTTTTCCACAATATCCATCATCCGTCATCCTACCCAGCCACTGTTAACATAGGCTATATTTGAAGCCCGATATCTCAAGTTCCAAAATTATTTGGGATATACGAGTTATTGGGTTTTATTAGGGACACCTTAGACTACAATTTGTATATAGTGGGATATGTGCAGCAAGTCCCATTTTTCCACAATATCCATCATCCGTCATCCTACCCAGCCACTGTTAACATAGGCTATATTTGAAGCCCGATATGTCAAGTTCCAAAATTATTTGGGATATACGAGTTATTGGGTTTTATTAGGGACACCTTAGGCTACAATTTGTATATAGTGGGATATGTGCAGCAAGTCCCATTTTTCCACAATATCCATCATCCGTCATCCTTCCCAGCCACTGTTAACATAGGCTATATTTGAAGCCCGATATGTCAAGTTCCAAAATTATTTGGGATATACGAGTTATTGGGTTTTATTAGGGACACCTTAGACTACAATTTGTATATAGTGGGATATGTGCAGCAAGTCCCATTTTTCCACAATATCCATCATCCGTCATCCTACCCAGCCACTGTTAACATAGGGTATATATGAAGCCCGATATCTCAAGTTCCAAAATTATTTGGGATATACGAGTTATTGGGTTTTATTAGGGACACCTTAGGCTACAATTTGTATATAGTGGGATATGTGCAGCAAGTCCCATTTTTCCACAATATCCATCATCCGTCATCCTACCCAGCCACTGTTAACATAGGCTATATTTGAAGCCCGATATCTCAAGTTCCAAAATTATTTGGGATATACGAGTTATTGGGTTTTATTAGGGACACCTTAGGCTACAATTTGTATATAGTGGGATATGTGCAGCAAGTCCCATTTTTCCACAATATCCATCATCCGTCATCCTACCCAGCCACTGTTAACATAGGGTATATATGAAGCCCGATATCTCAAGTTCCAAAATTATTTGGGATATACGACTTATTGGGTTTTATTAGGGACATCTTAGGCTACAATTTGTATATAGTGGGATATGTGCAGCAAGTCCCATTTTTCCACAATATCCATCATCCCTCATCCTACCCAGACACTGTTAACATCGGCTTTGTTTGAAGCCCGATATCTCAAGTTCCAAAATTATTTGGGATATACGACTTATTGGGTTTTATTAGGGACACCTTAGACTACAATTTGTATATAGTGGGATATGTGCAGCAAGTCCCATTTTTCCACAATATCCATCATCCGTCATCCTACCCAGCCACTGTTAACATACGGTATAATGAAGCCCGATATCTCAAGTTGCAAAATTATTTGGGATATACGACTTATTGCGTTTAATTGGGGACACCTTAGGCTACAATTTGTATATAGTGGGATATGTGCAGCAAGTCCCATTTTTCCACAATATCCATCATCCGTCATCCTACCCAGCCACTGTTAACATAGGGTATATATGAAGCCCGATATCTCAAGTTCCAAAATTATTTGGGATATACGCCTTATTGGGTTTTATTAGGGACACCTTAGGCTACAATTTGTATACAGTGGGATATGTGCAGCAAGTCCCATTTTTCCACAATATCCATCATCCGTCATCCTACCCAGCCACTGTTAACTAATATAGGGTATATATGAAGCCCGATATCTCCAGTTCCAAAATTATTTGGGATATACGACTTATTGCGTTTAATTGGGGACACCTTAGACTACAATTTGTATATAGTGGGATATGTGCAGCAAGTCCCATTTTTCCACAATATCCATCATCCGTCATCCTACCCAGCCACTGTTAACATAGGGTATATATGAAGCCCGATATCTCAAGTTCCAAAATTATTTGGGATATACGACTTATTGGGTTTTATTAGGGACACCTTAGGCTACAATTTGTATATAGTGGGATATGTGCAGCAAGTCCCATTTTTCCACAATATCCATCATCCGTCATTCTACCCAGCCACTGTTAACATAAGGTATATATGACGCCCGATATCTCAAGTTCCAAAATTATTTGGGATATACGAGTTATTGGGTTTTATTAGGGACACCTTAGACTACAATTTGTATATAGTGGGATATGTGCAGCAAGTCCCATTTTTCCACAATATCCACCATCCGTCATCCTACCCAGCCACTGTTAACATAGGCTATATTTGAAGCCCGATATCTCAAGTTCCAAAATTATTTGGGATATACGAGTTATTGGGTTTTATAAGGGACACCTTAGGCTACAATTTGTATATAGTGGGATATGTGCAGCAAGTCCCATTTTTCCACAATATCCATCATCCGTCATCCTACCCAGCCACTGTTAACATACGCTATATTTGAAGCCCGATATCTCAAGTTCCAAAATTATTTGGGATATACGAGTTATTGGGTTTTATTAGGGACACCTTAGGCTACAATTTGTATATAGTGGGATATGTGCAGCAAGTCCCATTTTTCCGCAATATCCATCATCCGTCATCCTACCCAGCCACTGTTAACATAGGCTATATTTGAAGCCCGATATCTCAAGTTCCAAAATTATTTGGGATATACGAGTTATTGGGTTTTATTAGGGACACCTTAGGCTACAATTTGTATATAGTGGGATATGTGCAGCAAGTCCCATTTTTCCACAATATCCATCATCCGTCATCCTACCCAGCCACTGTTAACATAGGCTATATTTGAAGCCCGATATCTCAAGTTCCAAAATTATTTGGGATATACGAGTTATAGGGTTTTATTAGGGACACCTTAGACTACAATTTGTATATAGTGGGATATGTGCAGCAAGTCCCATTTTTCCACAATATCCATCATCCGTCATCCTACCCAGCCACTGTTAACATAGGCTATATTTGAAGCCCGATATCTCAAGTTCCAAAATTATTTGGGATATACGAGTTATTGGGTTTTATTAGGGACACCTTAGGCTACAATTTGTATATAGTGGGATATGTGCAGCAAGTCCCATTTTTCCACAATATCCATCATCCGTCATCCTACCCAGCCACTGTTAACATAGGCTATATTTGAAGCCCGATATCTCAAGTTCCAAAATTATTTGGGATATACGAGTTATTGGGTTTTATTAGGGACACCTTAGACTACAATTTGTATATAGTGGGATATGTGCAGCAAGTCCCATTTTTCCACAATATCCATCATCCGTCATCCTACCCAGCCACTGTTAACATAGGCTATATTTGAAGCCCGATATCTCAAGTTCCAAAATTATTTGGGATATACGAGTTATTGGGTTTTATTAGGGACACCTTAGGCTACAATTTGTATATAGTGGGATATGTGCAGCAAGTCCCATTTTTCCACAATATCCATCATCCGTCATCCTTCCCAGCCACTGTTAACATAGGCTATATTTAAAGCCCGATATGTCAAGTTCCAAAATTATTTGGGATATACGACTTATTGCGTTTAATTGGGGACACCTTAGGCTACAATTTGTATATAGTGGGATATGTGCAGCAAGTCCCATTTTTCCACAATATCCATCATCCGTCATCCTACCCAGCCACTGTTAACATAGGGTATATATGAAGCCCGATATCTCAAGTTCCAAAATTATTTGGGATATACGCCTTATTGGGTTTTATTAGGGACACCTTAGGCTACAATTTGTATACAGTGGGATATGTGCAGCATGTCCCATTTGCCCACAATATCGATAATCCTACCTTGACTATTTTCTGTTAACCACTTAACATTGCTCTGTTAGCTTTAACATTAACTCTGTTAAAATTTTTGGTTTTTGTCTTTGCTAGTTAAATTTGAATTTATCTTCACACACATGTTTTGGGCCCATTCGACGAATCTACGCCTTACTTGATGATCGTTTGGCTTCAAATCTTGCACGAGTTGGATTTTGTAAGCACGCAAACCAAGATCCTTCCGCAAAATCTTCCATAAAGTGCATGGACACAGATCCAATTCCTGTGCTCGATGGCGGATGGACTCATTCGGGTCTTCCTCAATGCTACGCTCTACAGCAGCAATAGCATCTCCTCTACGCACCGTACAGCGTCTCTGTGGATGCGAGTTATCAATAAGAGTAAACATGGTGCGAAAACGTTCCATGGTTAATCGAATTAACTGCTCTGATGGACGATTTTGTCGACGATAAAATGGACGTAGTGCGCGATACGTTTTCCGCACAGAATCATTATTTTCGAAATAAAATTGCACTATTTGCAAGCGTTGTTCAGGCGTGAGTCTATTCATGATGAATTGCCAAACCAAACTGAGAATAAATCACTTGACAGCTGTTAAATCGGTCGCCATCTTGAAAAGTAATGCCAACTTAAAGTTCTATATCTCTATAAAAAAACACCCTTTATAACCGTAGTTTTTTAAACAGAATTAAATAAGAATTTAAATTTCATTAATTTTACAAGAAATTACATCAAAAATCATTTAAAATCATAATATTTACTTTAAATTAATTATAAATCCTTTTTATTTCACAATTCTATTTTAAATCTAATGGCAACACAGTAACTTTCATATTCACCACTTCACCACACCAACAATACCTTTTTAATTTAAAATAATAAAGCCGGCTCTCTGTTTACACTCAAGTTTTTCTATTTAATGTGTAACCAACACTGATGTTTACATTTCCACCACACCACCACCACGATAAGTACACACTTAACGTGATCTCTGTTGAAGGTGGTATCCAATCTTTGTACTATACCTGCTTAATCAAAATATCATCTTCTAAGTGTTAGTTAGTCTCAGTTTAAACAAAAGGAAAAATGTGGTGTCCAATCTTTGTACTATACCTGCTTAATCAAAAGATCGTTCCAGTTTAAAAAAAAAAATGTTTTTCTTTTTACTACACCCTTGCAAAAACCAGAAAAAAATTCTACCCAGCCCTTGATCGAATTTATTAAAATATTTTTCTCCCCTTAAACATTTACAAATGAAATCCTGAACTATTATTAAAACTCACGTTTACACTTAATCTCCCTAACAAGTGTTGTTTGTATGCGGCTGGGCTCATCAATAAATTTTACTTTTCCCTGACACATTTAAATAGAAGCAGGAATTCAAGTCCCTTTTTTCTTTTCTCTTCCTCTCGCTCTCCCTTATGACCAACTAAACAATTATGCAACGAAAATTTTCGATATTTAGAGCAAATAATCGAAACATTCTAAGCATCCATCATCGTCACATCACATCACGCACTCATCACACACATCAGCACGTCGTACTTTACGTACTATATACACAGAGAGAGTGAGCGGCTTTATATAATATGTGTCAACAGCAGAGAACGACAATGATTACAACACATCAAACAGACACACACACAGCATGATAAATGCAGCAGCAGCAACAACAATAATAGCAACTCATCATATCAATAAAACGGGGTTTTCTTTTTTTATTCTTGCTTGCTTTGCAGCTTATGGCTGTGTGTGTGTGATGAGTGTAAACACGAAGATTAGAAATATCTGTTCTAAGTTGCCTCTCTTTCACTCACTCTATCATTTTGTTGCAGCATTTAATGACAAGTTAAATTATGTCAGTACAACAAACAATACAAAAAAGGAAATTATTACAACAAATAACAGCAACAAACTCTTGGTTTAGTTCATTGCTCTCTCTCTCACTCTCTAAATATGAAGGAATTGTGTTGAAAACAAATAACAGGCTTACGTACACAAACACACAACCGAAATCAAATTAAACATAATCAACTCGTTCCTTGGTATGTAAAGACAGCAGCTGATAATGACAACAGTTAAGTTTGTTCAATAAAGTTTGTTATTCTCCCATACATACATACATATGCATGAGAGTGTGTATGCATATGTACATAAGTGTTTGTTTGGTATGCTGTATAGCTATGGGATAAGTATTAATGTGTCAAAAAATTATGATGGATTTGCTGCGTATGCCTATGGAGGGAGACTTGCATATTTTTAGGCTAAACCGTTGATTTTATTTATTTATGTATGCCCGCACACACATCAATCATTAGAAATTGTATCAGAAAGCAACAACAGCAATGAAATGTTTTGTTAGCCCTTAAACCATCATTTATTTCTTTTTTGAAATGCAAAAAATTTATCAAAAAAAACGGATTTTAGAAAAGCAAAAGTATCGTTTGGTTTCTCTCTCTTTGTCTCTTCTTTGTGATTGATCACTTACATATATGTATGTATGTATGTATGTATTCATGTGGGCATAAGACTTAAAAATAGAGAGGGAATTTTATTTTATTTTGTTCATTCAACTTCTGTTTGAATTTCTGTCTTAATTTTGTTTCGTTTACATCCTTCATTGTCATGTTAATAAAATGGTGGCATACTTTATAAACAAAATCAATAATATTGTAATGAATTCATTGAAAAAAAGGGAAAATTTCTGAATTCTTTTTTCTTAATCTTTAATCTCAATTTGCATTTAACGGAAAGAAAATTTACATGAGATGTGTATAGCATTGTTAATAAGGTTTATTTCGGTAAAAAAAAAGAAGAAAAAAAATGCATTGATATCAATGACTCCATGAATTTGTTATTCAGATAAGTTAGAAAACGAAGAAGAAAAAAAGCATAAAATTACCGAATATGTATGTACATATATTAACGTTAAGAAAGGAAAGTTTAATACAAGGGCTTTTTAACAGAAAAGAAAAAACGAAGGAGAAAACATTTTTAGAATTTTAAATTTTCAAGGAAGTTTACACATAGAAACCTATGTACATATGTATACATACATACATATGCATATACATATGTATATATAGATGTACATTTGTATTTCCTAGCATTTATGACATTTGGATTTGATTTTGCAATTTATTTGATTTTATTTGTTGTTCATGGAGAACAAATAAAGGTACAGAAACGCTCAAAAAAATATTCAAAATATATTCACTTTATATTGTTTTAAAAGCTATCTGTAATGTTTTCTAAAAAATCGTATTAATTTCCCACATAAATTCGATATTTCTTTCAATTAAGCACATTTAGTTCAAAGATTGGAGCCCACTAATAACCTTGAGATGTAATTGAGCCTTTCAATCTTCACATTTAATGTACCATCTCTAACTGTTGCTGTTTAATTAAATTTCATTCCTTTCGACCATTCATTAGTACTCGCCTTACGATTTCTTTAAAAAACAACAACTGTTATGTTAATTTCTACTCTTAATCACACTGTTTACTACGCTGTAATGTTATTGCACTCTTCAGCTGTTAAAAATTAAGCACAGTTAAAAAAGGATTGGAGCCCATAGCAAAAACCAACAACAAGAATTGTACCTACTGCTGCTTTTAGAGAATCGAAAAATCAGTTTTTTTACTTTCAAAAGTTCTAAGTTGTTTAAAATTAAGCACAGCTAGTACAAGGATTGGAGCACTTGTGTAAACCAATATTGACTACTGCAGCTTAATTCTCTTCCTCCTTCCATCGTTTAACAATTGGTGTTGAGTTCGTTATCACTCGGACTCCAATCTTTTTACTATTGCTGCTTAATTTAAAATCAATGATCGTTGTGTTTATTTATACTTTCGGACTTTGTCGTAGTAGTCGGCAATGTTGTTGGACTCTATGTTTTCAAAATTAAGCATGCACAGTAACAAGATTGGAGCCTTCAACACAAAAAAAAATCAACAACAAAAGAAGTCATGTCTATTTCTACTACCAGAGCACCAGAAAACTGGTTTTCTTACTCTTGAATTTTTTTAAATTGTTTCAAATTAAGCACATATAGTACCAGGATTGGAGCCCTTATGTTTTCAGCCTTTTAACTCAATGCTGCTGCATTAGATGTCATACCAAAGTCATTCTTTTCAAAACCAAGCGAACTCCAATCTTTCTACTATCGCTGCTTAATTTAAAAACTACACATAGGCCAGCTTTTTTCTCCTTCACATGTTATTGCACGCTTTTGTTGTTTACAATTAAGCACAGTTAGCAGTAAGAAAGGAGCCCACCCCCCCTTATGCATATTATTAATGCAATAGTCATTATTTTATTTAATTTTCTTGCATGGGTTCATAATTCGTTTCACCATTGATGTTGATTTCGTTGCCACCCGAACCCCAATCTTTCTACTAGCGCTGCTTAATCTAAAATATCAATAAACACAGTTTGTTTGTTTACGCTCTCGGAGAAATTAAAAAATTCTCTCCGTACTCTACAGTGTTATGGCATTCGTTTATGTTTGGAAAGTTAAGCATGCATAGTAAAAGGATTGGAGCACTCAATAAAAAATAAACAACAAAACTTGTGTTTATTCCAACTCCTCAGTGAACAAGAAGAAAACGTGTTTACTTATACTAATGTTTTTGTTGTTTATATTCCCGTAGAGCAAGGTTTACCAAAATTTTTTTGGTTATGTATTAGTGAGTAAGAGAGAGAAAATAATTTGAGAGAATTTATTTATTTACAGCCATAGAAAAGTGTTTGTAATATACGCTATTTTTATTTTCATTTCATCAACATACATATGTAAACCTACATATCTTTGGCTTAATAATTTTAGATAAATAAAAATAAAATAAAAAATCCATTTTTTATTAAAAGAACATAAAGCTATCCATCTTTGGCTTAAAAATTAGGCCATGTTTTTTAGATAAATAAAAGGAATAAAAAACCCATTTTTTATTAAAAGAAAAAGGCGAGCATTACAATGCATTTAAAAAAATTATACTATGTGACAAAATAAAAAAATGTATAACGCCCAGCTAACGAAATAGACCATTTTTAACATAAAATATTTTTTGAGTGTTGTTCTGAAATAAAATGATAAAGCATCCGCCGCACATGTGTTATTGTCGCAGTCTGATCGACAACTAAATCAAAAACACAAGAATGCGTATGAGTTCTGTTTGCACAACTGTGCTATGAAATGGTAAACTATGCCGTAGAGAGAAATTGAAATAATGTTTTCTTACTGTGTAGTGTCATTGGTTGCTTTATGTTTTGAAATTAAGCACAGCTAGTAAAAGGATTGGAGCCTATACTATTGCTAATCATTTTGTCCTTGTTTCTTGCCTTAAAGAGCAAGAAAGAGAGAAATATTGTTTTCTTCTTTTTTGTAGAAGTTAAATATGCATTTTAAATTGTTTGTTTGTTTGTTTGTTTCTTGTGAAAAATATGTATGTATGTCATAATTTATTTCTCACTTTCAAATTAAATTTGTTGAATTTTAGTTTTTCAACATTATAATTTATGAACAAATATATGCTTTTATTTCTTTTGCTGCTCTTTCACAATAGAGAAACTGTAACAAAAATCTTGTCATTTCTCTTTTTAAATATCTGGAGTAACTTTGACCTTTTGCCAAAAATATAAATGAAATAAAGAAAAAAGAAAAACAATAAAAATTTTGTATAAATGTATAAAGTATACTTTCAACAACAACAACAACAAAAAAAAGTAGAGCAAACTTTTATAACAACTTTGTTATTTTGTTGTTGCAAAAATTTATTAGGCGCCAGACATATTGTAGCAAAAAATGAAAAGCAAGCTTCGAAGAGAAGGGAGAGATGAGGGGAGCATAAGGCAATATAACTGCATTTATAAGACAACGGCATTTATATAATGCGTTTGTATATGTATATGTATGTGTGTATACAGCAATAAATTACTTAAATAACTTCATTTACCAAAAAACAGAAAAGCATGCATACATAGGAGCCTGGAATAAACAATAAAAACAACTTTCTTTCGTATTTTGTTTGTTTTTCAAGAAGCATATACTCCTCGTATAAGTTTGTTGGTATAATTCTGTTTTAATATGCATTTCTTATGTTAAAAAAAAATTATTTTAAGGTGGTGGTGATGCTGCTTTCCAGTGTTGCATAAATGTGACAAATAATTAAACGCCTTCTTAAGGCGTTGATTTAATGCATTCTCTCTTTTGTTTTCCTTTTTTTTTTTGTTTTTTGTGACATATTTTAATACAAGATATAATTTTTTTTACACATTTGTTTTTTGGCTTTTGCATTATAAACATTATCTCTGTTTAAGACATAAAAACCAGCTGGTGTTGTTTTAATATTATATTTTTGTTGTTGTTGTGGTTTTTAATTTTAAGCATGTATTTATTGCATTTATCATAATGCATGTTTTTTTTTTGTTCTTCTGTTTGTTTTCATTTTATAACTTAAATTTATTGTCTGTGGCTTTTTACTAAATATTAAAAACAGTGTATGGTATGGGTTATAAAAACAGGGAAAGTTCCCCGCAAGTTATATATTAGCATAAGTAGTAAGTCTTTATAAGTTTTTGAATGGGATATACTTCCCTTTGCTTTAAGCGTACAAAATATAATTTTTAAAGGAACGGTTGAAAGTTAAACATACTTGTTTTTTTTTTGCCAATGTTTTATGTTTTATTATATATTTTAATGCTTTATATTCTGTACATTTTTTAAAGGGAATTTATTTATGAGGTCATGCGTAAATGTGGGAAAAAAATTATAGAATTAAAAAAAAATGGAACAATAAAAACAGTGGCAATATATAAAAAAATATTTTATTTTGTATAATTAAGAAAAAAAATTATTACATTTTTTTTTTTATTTTAATATGCATACTTAAGTTTTATTTATAGTATTAAAGAAATATTACTATGTACTGCTGAATTTTTTTTCGTACATTTTTGTATATTTCATGTAATTTTATTTTTTGATTTAATATTTCTTCTTATTTTTTCACTTTAACATATTATATGAAACAAAAAATATAAAAATTTTGATTCTTACTGTATTAGGTGATTGACCTTGTTTAGTTTTCATAATTAAGCACAGGCAGTAACAAGATTGGAGCCTTTATAAACAGTTATATTATTGCATTCAATGTGTTATGTGATTTTATTTCCACTTTATGAAATACAGCAACACTGTTATACTACTACTGTTGCTGTACTCTTTTTACTTTTCAATATTAAACACAAGTAATAATAGAATTAGAGCCCCTTATGTGTACCAACAACTATTACTGCTTAGTACGATTACACACGGACTCCAATCTTTTAACTATAACTGCTTAATTTACTTAATTTTCTATACATGCACAAGCACTGGATTTATTCTTTTTACCAGAGAAATTATAATATTTGCATTCATTCATTTCAATTAAGCTTAGCTAGTAAGAGGATTGGAGCCTTAAACAGAAAATCAACAACAAACCTTTTTCTACTCTCAAAGAGACAGAAAAACCTGTTTTACTGTTATTGCTGCTCTCATTAGAACAAAATTAAGCACATGGTAGTAAAAGGATTGGAGCCCTTATGAACAATAATCGTTTACCTATTACGTCTTAATTCTATGACATCGTCAAACGAACTCCAATCTTTTAAGTACCACTGCTTAATGTAAAATCAAGAAAACTTGTGTTTGTGTATGTAAAACATTGTTTTCTTTCTATTTTCGGCTGCCTACAATTAAGCATAGGCAGTAAAATGATTGGAACTACCACTACTTACGTAAATTTTCTATTGCTTGCCTTTGTTTACAATACACAAAAATGTTCCTATAACTGCTCTCAGAGAAGTCGGTATTTTACTTTCTCCTTGTTTTCTACTGCGAGAGTTTTGTGTTACGAATGTTATTAATTGGGAGAGGGACTCCAATCTTTTAACAATGGCTGCTTAATTCAATTACAAACGAACTCCAATCTTTTAGCTATGGCTGCTTAATCATTTAAAGCAAAAAAAAACATATACATAGAAAACTAAGAATATTGCTCTCTCTCTCTCTCTCTCTCTTACTTTGCGAAGAATAGATTTTACGATTTTTATTTATTGAAATGGGGATAACGGCCATGTAACTGTTCGTCTTTAATTTAAAAGCATGCGAAATTCAAGGCCTTTTCACAAAGTATTCCATATAAGTCGATAAAATTCGATAAAACTTAAGAAGGTGCGATTTTTTTTTACCAAGTGGGCTGGATAGGATTCAAGGATTCCAAAACAGTTTTCGTTACAGTCAGGTAGCCTTTGGGAAAGGAGATTTAGCCGACGAAGCTATTGTTTTCTTCAAATGAGCAAACAAGCAAGTTGTTATTGTAAAATTGCTGTGTTTGCTGCGTTGCGTTTATTGTGTTTATAGCATATGCAACGAGGGATATTTTTTTAGTATTGAAAACTTTTATTTGTTTGTGAATTGTCTATTAAACTATCGAACTTCGTCAGCAGACAACTAACTGATGGTACATCGTCCATCCTTGTGTAGTAAATCAAAATTCATGTTTGACCTATTGAGCTGATAAATATCAAAAATTCTTTTTTGTATTTGGCTTGGATAGTTTAATAGCAAAACACTCTTTCTCATGTGGTTATGTACATATATGCCAAATACAAACAGGTCTTGTAATATTTTTTCTTTGTGTATTTGTACATGAAATGTGGCAATTCTGTTTTATTATGTACTAGCTGTACCTTGCGCGTGTTGCTGCGTCACCAACTAAAATAAATTTAAAGGAAAGAGATTACACAAATGTCCAATTAATTTTGAATCATTTTTATTGATTTTGTTTCCCGTTGTCCTGATGATTCAGACGAACAGGCCTGAGTAGTACGCATTCGATCAGTTTCTAATCTCACTTCTCTCGTTGTTCAAGTGGTTCAACCGAACGGGTCTCAGCGGCATAATATACTCGAAGATTTTCCAGTCTCAATGCTCTTCTGATTCTGAGGCTCGTAATGCTCTTGTCTTCCGTGCTTGAGGTGTTCAGCTTCATAAACAAATCCTACTACTTGGTTGGATGGAAATCCTTTATTTTGGATCACAGCAGCACATCTCCTAGGTAAACTATCGACTAATACCATACAATGCTGCTTTGGAATCGCATACCAAGCTTTTTGGATTTCTTCCCACAAATCGTTTAAATTTTTTGGTTTTACTGCTCGTACATGTTCCTCAACATCATTCCACAAGTTCTCAATTGGATTGAGTTCCGGGTATTGAGCTGGCCACTTTAAAACAGTGATATTGTTTTCCTCTAAGCTACTATTCCCTAGACGTGAGGTGTGCTTAGGGTCATTATAAGGGGCATGTTGTCTTCAACGAATGGTAGCATAGTGTCTGTTAGAATGTTTTTATAAACCTGCTGGTCGACCTTAGTATAAATCTTGTAAATGGGACCTACACCATGCCAGGAAAATGCTGCACAACACCATCACATTTCCACCACCATGTTTGACCGTTTTAAAGGTGTACTTTGGGTGATGCTCTAGGTTTGGAGGGGGCGCCATACGTACTGTTTTCCATCAGAGCCGAAGCGGCAAAACTTCGACTCGTCGCTCCAAAGTATATTTTTCCAAAATATCATCGGTTTATAGAGATGTTCTCTCGCAAACGCTAGTCGGTATTTAATATTTTTTTTTTTTTTTTTTTGACACAAGTGGTTTACGTTGTGCAATACACCCACGCCAGTTTTTCTCATTTAGACATCTTCTTATTGCCCTAGACGAAATATCGATACCAAAATCTAATGCAGTTTTATCTTTTATTTTTCTTGAGTTCGCGAAAGGATTATTAGCTGCTACTTTAGGGTGTAGTTTTTCGGGCTCTGGGTTGCTGTTTGACATTTTTGGTGGTACCATGTTGCTTGATGTGTTCCAGCGCTTTGTAAATCTTGCATCTAGAACATTTAAGCAGCTTGGATATCTCCATTACTATTTTTCCATCAAATTTTAGTTTGTGGATCAGTTTCCGCTCGGCATCGGAATTCCAAGTACCTCTGGCCATTTATAATTAAATATTTCTGTGTATTCCAACATAAAATAAAATAAAACATTCGTTGCCTAACGTTTAGCTTCAAAAAACACCAAAAAAATCACTTAAAAACCAGATATTTCTGAAATGTCTTAAATTCTCGTGGCCAGTTTCAATTAAACGTTTTTACAATAATATGATCAAAAAGCAACAAAATGTAAAAAGAAATAAAATAAAATAATGGTACTTTTTCTTAATATTACAGGGTACATAGAAGAATAAAGAATATCAAATTTGATATTACAGGATTGTAAATATTATCACAACTAAGTCAGTCATATGTCGTGTCTTAAATTCGTAGCCACTACTGTACATATAAGAAGATTGACATTACGAGCATATTTTTTTTTACTCTCATATGTGTATTACGTTTCCTATGTGTGTTAGTAGCAATTATAATTTAATTTATATATATATAATATTAATTTATAATTATAATTTAAAAATAATTAACGAACAATGTTAACCAGTGTTGTCAATTAATGTTTTTATTATTAGCTCAGTTCACAATCTTGGGTTTAGATGGTAAATTTACACCATTCTAAATACTTGCCGTTAATTGTGAACGGTTTTTTTTTTTTTTTTTTTGTTTAACTTTGCAACACTTATTGCAAACTTCTCAAATGAAAAGACAAGCCATATAGTATTCATTAATGTTTTCTTAAATGTTGTCATTTTATATTTAAATAAAACACATTCAAATATCTTCAAGATAATTTACAATTTTATTTATTTCGTCCTCTGTCCATTTTTTTTATTCGGCTTTTCTCTTTTAATTCGTTTTTTTATGTTGTACGTTTCAATTTTTATTTTTGTGACTTTATTTTTCAATGTTTTTATGATCAGCTGTTCATTTGCTTCAGTATGGCAAATATAAACTACCGTTTTAAGTGTGGGATATTTGCCAAACCGTGGCAAGGGTATTTTTGTGTATTTTTGTTAGTGTATGGTAAAAAAAAAATACCCAACATTTGCAAATGCCATGCAGCTAGACCACATTTGCCCAAGATTGTGAATTGAGCTATTATGTTTTTTCACAATGACAATATAATACAGAATGTAACTTCTTTTTTTTAAGTTTTTAATTTAATTAAAAATAAAAAAACAAAACTTTTATTATTTCAAGTGCTTTTTTTATTATTTTATTCTGTTTTTTATCATAAAAACTTTGCTTTTTAATGTTTTTTTCTTTATACTGTGATAATCTACTTAAAAGCAAGAATTTTCTGTTAAAAGATTTAACAAATACCCCCCAAAAAAAAAACATATTTTCTTTCAAAGCTTGCCTTGCCATAAGTATGTACTGTGTACTGCGTTTATATGTATATGAAAGACAAGAGAAAAAAAATACGAATATTTTGCCAAAAAAAAAAAATAGAAGGAAAATGGAAAGTTTTGAAATTCTTCTTTGGCAAGCGTATTATACAACAAAATCTCTGCATTAAACGTCAACAAAAACGGAAATTGTGTTTAAGGCTTAATAAAGTTTTCTTTCTCTCTTTTTTTTTGTTTTTTTTTTGTTTTTGTTTAGAGGGAGTTTTGTTTCTTTAGAACACTAAACTATGAAAAGTATTTCTTTCCATAAGTTATAATTTTATGAATGCGCAAAAATAAATACAATAAAATTGCACACAAAAATACACACACAAAAAAAGAAGAAGAATTTAAAACTTTTTTTTATCCAAAAACAGTTTGAGAAGACAAAATAGAAAGAAAGAAAAAAATTTGGTTTTATTTCGAAGAAATCGCCAAAGGCCTAACGAAATATTCAAGATTTTCTTGAAACATTTGAAAAGCAAATAAAATGAAATAAAATTTTTGAAGACGATATACACGTCATAAGAAAACAAGAATTTTTATAAGAAAAATTAAAAAGAAAATTAAAATAAATAAAATAGCGAAACCAGCAAAAGAAGAAAGATGAGTACACTCAGTGTAGGCGGTTGTTTGACGGTTTCTGTTTTTCTATCGTAAGCTAATATTCGGGTTCTTCCGATGTATGTATATAATATGACTGAGGGCAGAGGGTTTTATGTTCATCTCTAACCCAACACTAAATTTTTTTCCTTTCTTTTTTCTTCTAATTAAAAAAATTGTTTTTGTGTTAAATTTTTTAAAATTTATCTGAAAGGATATCAATTTTTGTATACAAAATTTTCATAAAAACTTGTAGTTTTGTATCGCGTTTTCAAAAAGGTATGTCTTTTTGATATATCTCTGTCCTATACATAGCTCCTCATATGTCCTTTTTTTTGGGAATGAACAAAATTCCCTTATTTTACTGCTTAATTTACCATTTTCTTTAAGCCTTTAACTAAATTTACCATAAATTGCATTATAAGTCTCGAACGCTGTCTTTAAACCTTTTGCAACGGCGGTTGCCATGTATGTATGTATGTATATACATGGTGCATCACAGCGGCTAATGTAGTGATCCAGTCGATCATTGTTCCACCAAGCCTGATGCTGCACAGTCACTGCAGTCATTTATTTGTTTACAGCGTCAGTATTTTTGTATGCAAATAAAAGTGACAGTAGCATGGTCAGTCGCGAAGTCGCCGTAGGCTAGTTGATAGTAGCATGAGCAAACGGTTCAAACCCCAGGCCAGACATCTCCAACAAAACGAAATATGAAAAAAATATTTCTTCGGCAACTTCCTCTCAGCAGATTTCTGGCAACACAAAGAAACAAAAAAAAAATGTGAGAACATATTTCTTCTGGCAAAAACTCTGAGAGGAAATAAAATTGCCACGATAAAGTTTCTCAAAAATCTCAGGATTTATGCAGACAGTTAGGCTGCGTTAAAGAAGTCCCCTACGTATGTAACCTCGATGCGCGTCCTCTTCTACTATTGAAGTGCTCTCAGTTCAATCAGAGTTGCAGGAGACAGGGATATCTCACAAGCGGTATTCTTACTATACCGTGGTCTAATAGGTAGTGTGTTGGCTTATTAGACGTGAGGCCTCGGTTCAAACACCAGGTCACCACATCTCCAACTGAACGAAATATGAAAAAATATTTCTTCAGCGTCTTTCAGCAGATTTCTGGCAAAAACTCTGGGAGTAAATAAAATTGCCATGAAAACTTTTTCAAAAATCTGTCGTTCGGAGTCGATTTTAAACTGTAGGTCCCACCACTCATGTATAAAATTAACACACACACAACATAAGTGGTGTGATAAACTAGGTCCATAATCCTGACTGAAGGGTTGTAGTGACAAATTATGTAGGTATGTATGTACACTATCGGACAAAATAAAGTGTAAAAGTACTAACGTTCTTTTAATTTTTATTTGTAGCCACTTTAGTAAAAAGTAATGTTAATTTTTTTTTTAAATTAATGTACTCCTTTATAATGCTTTACAAAAATAACAAAATAAAAGTATTAAACTTCATGTTCTTAAAAATAGCCTACAATATTAGACTAACCTAATATTTCTCCACGACAAAATAAAGTGTAAAATTTAAATTATAAAGAAAATTAATATTTTGTTGTACCACCTTTATTTAAAATGACCTCCTTAAGACGATTGGGCATACTTTGAGCCAATTTTTTAAAAATATTTTGCGAAATCGCTCGCCATTCAACTTGCATTTTTTCCCAAAATACCTGAAGGTTTTTTTCGCGATTCCATTGGAATTTTTTTTATCCAAAATAGTCCAGAGATGCTCAATTGGATTCAAATCGGGGCTTTGAGGAGGCCAATCTAATTTTTCTATGTTATTTTCCTCAAAAAAATTTATTGCCACCCTCCTCGTATGCTTGGGGTCATTATCTTTTTGAAAGATAAATTCCCGCAAGCCCATTTCCTCTGCACTGCTATGAAGGTTTTCTCGCAAAATGTAAACATAATGTTGTCCGGTCATTTTAGAATTAATTTTAACCAGACGGCCCGCTCCCGCTGCAGAGAAACAACCCCAGACCATCAGGCTTCCTCCACCATGTTTTACAGTATGTATAACATTCTTAGATTTAAGCCTCTGTGATTGTTCGCACCAGACTCGTTGGCGGTGTTTCACATTTTTTAACTCATAATTAGACTCGTCGGACCAAATAATACGATTCCAAAACGTTTCTGGCAAGTTTACATATTTTTTTGCGAAGTCCAGTCGTTTTTTAATATTTGCTGCACGAAGCAAGGGTTTCTTCTTCGCAAAAGAGTTTTTTAGGCCACTTTGATTTAATCTTCTTTGGATAGTACGAGTTGAAATGTGTAATTTTAGTTCTTCTTTTATTGTTCTAGCTGAAGTAAATGGATCTTTTTTGGCTAGAATGGCGATATGATGATTATCTCTTGCTGAAGTCTTAGATTTTCTTCCACAAAGTCTTTTTAAACTTTCGTTTGAATTTCTCTTTTTAAAAAGTTCAAATATTTTTCTGGCTCCATTTATCGAAATATTATATTTTGTCGCCAAATCTTTATATTTCATACCGTTTTCACGGTCTTTCACCAATAAATCCTTGACATCTTATGACAATGGCTTCATTTTGGCTTTCCTTAGTTTAAGTGATAAGGAAGCAATTGTTTTTATGTTTTTTGGAATTTCAATACATTTAAAATTAAATTTACGTTAAGTTTTTGTAAAAAAATTAAATGCAAATTTGTTTAAAATTCTCACTACAAAAAGTACACTTTATTTTGACGCACTGAAAACTTGGTTCAAATAGATTCAATGTTGCTTGGAGCAGAAAAAGAGTGAATAATATGGAAATTTTTTACTTCTAGATTAATAACCACATGTTTCTTTATAACGGGACATTAATTCTTTTTATTAATATTGCCATATGTGAAATTTTTTTACACATTTTTGAAGAATTTACTCTTTTACACTTTATTTGGTCCGATAGTGTACATATGTCAGTCACTCCGTCGTGAAAAGTTGCAAAGCGAAAGAATTAATTTTCTATTACACAATGGCTGCCTTCCAAAATGTATCAATACAAAGTTTGTATGCAGTTCTACTACGCAGTATAAATTATGTAGATATGCAAAGTAACCAAACAATGCATCAACTATAAATACGATGCCTGATTGCTTTTTGACTGCGTTAAAAATACACAAACGTCGTCGTTTTGAAATTGAATACATTGTATGTATTTTGTACAGCGACATTATGAAACACGATACTTTGTTCACACCAGAGGTCAGCAATGAGTATTCAAAACGATGAGTAGACTCGAATCATACTTATAATTTCTGATACTATACGCATTCATACTTATTTAAATGTCATACCCATCCTACTCATACTCAAAGTTTGAAGTACTCATGGTACTCGTACTTAAAAATACGCACGATGTTATTGATTTCGACTCTCCACGACTCATCGCATACACGAATCATAAAATAAGTATGATTCGCGTACGAACACTACAATACTCACATGGAGGTTGTGTGTTTGCTCTGCTAGCTGTCTTTGTCTTTTTTGTTTATGTGTCTTCTCTCTTTGTAAATGCAACAACAACTAAGACGCGATTCGTATCACTCGAATCATTTCTGAGTATTATAAGTATTTTTCTAAATTTATGAATCTGAATGAGTAGGCGTATGAATCAAACATGGTTCGAATGTTATGAGTTTGATGTCAACGTTGTACTCACACTCATTGCAACTTGTACTTATAAATCAATGTTGTAGTGAATACGAATGAATCAGAGTAGTTGGATTTCTTAAAGGCGGGTTCACCCACAAGTTTCTGAAACATTTTTGGTTCGGAGAAATTTCTTGCTTACTGAGAGTTTTCCGCAACATGATTCACCCATTTCAGAAACTTTGTTCGTAAAAACAGTGCTGCCATATTTAATTAAAAATGACAAATACATATTTGCATAAACTTAAGAAAGTTAATTATATATGTGTCAAAATAAAGAAATAAAAAAATTAATATTTATAACAAAAAATAAACAGTATTTGTGGTGAATTATTTGGTAAGAATAAAAACATCTTGTTCTGCGATGGATAAAATGGATATAAATCATTTGCTACTCTTGTTCACCATTGAAGTGACCAAAGTAAAATTACTTGCAAAATATATTTATGAAAAAAGAAAATCAAAGATAAACAAGAGGACGGGTGTAAGACCACTTTTGAAAGAAAGAGAAGCCAAAAGGTATTTTCACTCACTAGTTTCCGAAATGCTTTTAAATTACGTAGATTCATTTATAAATTTTCATCGCATGGACCCTGGGTCTTTCGATGAACTTCTGCAAATATTTGTGTATTGTATAAATTTCATATGGTGTGGCAACCTTTTCTAAAATGGTTCGGACCAAATTTAAAATTAATTTAATTCACACTGAGAGTTGTTCGCACAAAATAATTTCTCTCGCTCTCTGAGAGAAACGTCAAACTCCATATAAAAAAAATTTTGTGCGAACCAAAAATGTTTCAGAAACTCGTGGGTGAACCCGCCTTTACTGTTGACTCACTTATACTCAAAATTGCATGAGTGCTGATGAGTAGCGAAAAAGCGATTCATTGCTGATCTTTGGTTCACACACAAAGCAACTAACATTTTGGAAGGCAGCCAATCTAATTTCACCTGCAGACGCTACCTGGTAAGAGAGAGAGAGAGTGTGTGTTTGGCTATTACACTATCCAGCCAAATATTAAGAATTTGTTACACCCATCAGGTCATGTTTGCAAACACGATGTACATACATGGCGTATTACACCACATGGATGGTTCGCCATCAGTTAGTATTTGCATAAGAAATTCAATCGCGTAATAGGCGCTTCATGTACGAAATAGAATGTCACTTCATTGACTGTTTCTAGAGTGGTTGCAATCGATGCTTTTGAGATAGTTTTCGTACACTTTTGCTCATTTTGCGGGGGAAATATTATCGATAATTTGAAGAATATTGATTTTAAAATGCTCCAACGTTAAGGAATTATCAGCGTGGACACTGTGTCCGAGAAAGTCATACAAAAAAAGTTGAATGCCATCAAATTGCATCCACTTGGCATCGCTAAAAGTTAAAATCATTCTTTCTGGAAATTTCTCTCATGCAATAAAGCCACAATCGGTAATCTTCAGTGACTCCTAACACTGTCTATGTAAAACCACACACTGTCCAGTTCATAATTTTCAAATGCAAGCCAAAAAAAATTATTTATCATACGGCCATAGCCCTTTAAATTGATGGAAACTGCTTCTAGGGTTATTTACGAAAAATAAGTATTTTCCAATAACACCTCTAGACCATTATACACACCAAACAGTCCCAATTACACCTCTAGACCATAATTCACACTAAATAGGCACTTTCTCCGAATACATTGGCTTTTCCACAATCATTTCTATGTTCTCTAGGTTAGGTTAGGTTAGAGGACATATATTTGTCAAGACAAGTGCAGTAGCCGGAGGTCGAATTGACCCATTGTACAACGTCCTAGTTTCTCACACCACTTATGTTGTGTGTGTTAATTTTTATACATGAGTGGTGGGACCTACAGTTTAAAGTCGACTCGGAACGACAGATTTTTTTCTTGAGAAACTTTTTCATGGCAATTTTTATTTACTCTCAGAGTTTATGCCAGAAATCTGCTGAGCGGCAGTCGCCGAAGAAATACTTTTTGTATTTTGTCTTTGATGTCTGGCCTGGGGCTCGGATCCTTGCTTTGCGTCTTATAAGTCAACACACTACCTACTAGACTACGGCGACTTCAAAAAAGTTCTCCAAGTCTCATGTGCAATAATTTTTCTTATGGTCGTAACCCCCTAGTGAGTGAAGGTCTGTTGCTCCGGCATCAGCATATCTGCAACTTTATACGAATGATGATGCAAATCCAAATGTAAAATATGCGCTAATGTCTTCGCTTTGCGGCTGAATACGAAAGGGGTGTGCGCAGTATAATACATCATCCCTATAATGTCACCTCTAAGCCTCTTGTCCTTGCAATCTGCAGGATGCTTTTCGGTGACAACACTGCTTGCTTCCTTGCTTCAGCATCTAGCTGTTTCCCCTTCTGGGATGCATAAGGTTTGATAATTCATTTCCATCGTTATAGAATCCAAAGACAATCCCATTTTCAATAAATGTTCTCTCAGTTTAGAGGGCCCAGATCTCCTCCTTTAATTGTAATTAGAAAAATAAAAGTTTTGATTGCTTGAAACCCATTTGGTTTTGAGAAGAGTCTTTGCCTCTCTTTAACTTATCTTTCTTTGAACATACTTTTCCGAAAATTTGCTACCACTCCTCCATAGAAGGTAGATGTTTTCATCAATGGCATGGAAGTTGGCCTCCACGCAAGTTTGTGCTTTTGCTTATTAGCGAGAAATTTTACCAGACCATTGGACGACCCAGCAGAACCTTATTCAGTCATCTCAGCTGATTCAGTTTCCCTATGACACTGTATATTATCTTCTAGTTAATCTCATAAGAGCCGAGTACACGAATGAAACCCTCACTTTCAGACAGTATTGCTATGTCCGGTGTTTTTTACCATTCACTAAGTGAATGACGCTTCATATGAAATATTTTTGGCAGATGTCAGACTTGCCAGCTTTACTGGCAGTTTTGGTATCTTCAAATGTGTAATAAGATACAATTTCTTAATTATTTTTTTTTATTTAAATCAAATATTTGTATTATTTTAAGATTGTTAAATAAATTTTTTTCTTCTTTATTTGCAGGTATGTACACGAACTCTTAAAACAAATTTATTAAGCAGGTGATCACCACTAAGAAAATACTTGTATGTATGTCTGTATGTTTAATAATTATATGAATATTTATAAAATAATTTAAAAAAGATTGAAATTTCAAGCAAAAACGCAAAATGATTATAAAAAAAAAACGCTTTAAGCTCCTGTTGTGTTTACGGTTTCAAAATTTTCATTTATCACGATCTTTTTTTTAATTTTAAACCAATTTAATCAGCTCTATACGTTATATTCCCTTTCAATTGCTGCCAAATAGTCCAAAAAAAAAAAACAAACTTTTTTAAATAAAAATTTTATTTTCACTATAATTTATTAAATACAGTGGGACCTCGATTTTCCGTGATGGAAGCATTCTGTATAATCGATTTTCCCGGTTAATTGAGTACCAATTTTGGCTAGTTTTTTAAGATATTTTTTAATTAATAAATGAATATGTACATATTTATACAAAAACTAAATAATTCAAGGATTTTATATACATACATATTTCAAAAATATAAAAAAAAACCGCACTTCTCAAATTTCTAAATTAAACTAAACAGGTTTACTACACGTATGCTTCTGACTCATCGTATACTAAAGAGGGAATTCCCCTTTTACGCTTGTTTGTCCAAAATAATAGAAAACAATTTTTGCTTATAATCATGGATAATAGAGGTAATCACGGTTAAATGGATGCAGAAAAATTCAAGTTGATCCAAAATAATATTAAGTCGATGCAAAAAAATTTTCTTTTTCCAACCCGGATAATTGATGTTGCCGCATAATCGAATCACGGATAATCAAGGTCCTACTGTATTCAATTAAGAGAAAATACATAAAACGTTAATAATAAAAAAAACGCTTTAAGTCCCTATTCAGTTCGCTGTTTCAAAATTTCTTTTATTACGAATTTTTTTAAAAATTTTGAACGTAATTAAGCAGCTCAATACGTTATTATTTGTTCTTTTAATTGCAAAATTAGTTGAAAAAATTCCTTTTTTAAACAAAAATTTTATTTTCGTTAGAATTTATTGAATATTCAATTACGGGAAAATACGTAAAGCGTTAATAATAAAAAAATAAAAAAAACGCTTTAAGCCCCTATTGTGTTTACGGTTTCAAAATTTTTTCTAAAAATGTTAAACATATTTAAGCAGTTCCAATACATTATTATTTTCCCTTTTAATTGCTGCCAAATAGCCAAAAAAAAAATATAAACTTTTTTAAATAAAAATTTTATTTTCACTAGAATTTATTGAATATTTAATTACGAGAAAATAAGTAAAGCGTTAATACTAAAAAAACGCTTTTAAGCCCCTATTCTGTTCACCCTTTCCAAAATTTCTTTTATCACGAAATTTTCTTAAAAAAAAAAATAAACGATATTAAGCAGTTCCAATACGTTATTATTTTCCCTTTTAATTGCTGCCAAAAATAGTTGAAAAAAAAGAAACTTTTTTAAATAAAAATTTTATTTTCACTTGAATTTATGGAATATTCAATATGAAAAAGGTTTTTGTCTCTCTCTCTCTCCCACACTTTTATACGAGTATTTCTCTTTAATAATATAATATCCCCTATTGTTGTACTGATTATTGATTATTAATTGAAAATAGAAATTCTCTTTTGAAAATAACACACAATAAAACTTTTATAGTCATTGTTGTTGTTGTCGTCGTTGTCGTTGTCTTTTCATTTTTATAGTTTTCGTGTCACAGTGTTACTGGGTCAATGTATGCATTGATTGCTGGTTGCAATGATGATGACCGACATTATGAATGATAAGTAAAGCCATCATCAAATGATGTCTCTCTCTCTCTCTCTTTTAACGAACTGCTGCTGCCGATATTTTTTCCCATGGTTTTCTTCTTCTTTTTCTTTTCTTTACTTTTTCTTATGCCATTATGCACAATTTTTTGCCAAAACATCTTTGGCAATCATCAATGAAAATGTAAAAAAAAACGAATGAAAAAATACATTTTCATTTAAGATTTTATTTCTTTTCTCACTTTTCTTTAACACCCGCTTGCTCTCTTTCGCTTACAATAGCAATGGTTTGATGACTTTATATAGCAGTACTTAACGAAGAATTTTGTTTTATTTTTTTCTCTCTCTCTCTTTATTTCAATCATTAAGCATCTATTTTTCAATGACTTATAACGGGAAAATATAAGAAAAAGAAGAAGAAAAAAAGTCGAAAAATTCTTATGATGGCTGGTGAAAATAGTACAAAAAGAAGAAAAATATTTCGAGGGTCTTCAAATCGGTGTCAAATCATTTCTAATGATTTTTGTCTTTTAATAGTGTTTTCATCGCAATGATGATGGTTTCCTCTTTTATTTTTCACAGTCTTTTTAAAAATTAAGACATCGTAAAGAGACAATGAAGAAAGAGAGAGAGCGCAAGAAAGAAAAAAACTGTAAATACACAAACAAATCTTTCCATTAAAATATTTCAATATGTTGGCTACGAGACATTGTTGTTTGGCACACACACATAGTAATTAAAATTGACTACAAACTGTAGCCACGCACACCAACTAAGAAGAGTAAACATAACTACAAATTAATAGGAGAGTAAAAGTGAAAGTAGTAAACTTCGTATGTTGAGCATACAGAGCAGCAGTTAGGAAACGAAGTAGAACAGAATGTGTTGGTAATTGTAATATTTTTAAAGGCAAATGCCCAAGCGCAGTAAAAGAATAGAATACGATTGTAAATCTTTAACTTCTAATGGTAAAACAACCATTCTCTTGTAGTTTCATTCTACATATACATTCTCACACGCATACATAAAGGTCAATTAAAAAAAGAAGAAGTAAACAGGGTTGCTAATTGTTATACATTTTTGTTATTCCTTTTGAAATATTTTCACCCACTTTATCGTACATTTCGTGAGATATGTACATATCTCTACAATAACTTGACAAATGTTGATTATCAAATGCTCCAACTTTAGGAAATTTAAGCGTAGGCACGGTCCTTAACGTAGATCCATAGAAAAAACGTACGGTATGGAATTTGCTTGAGGTGGTTCAAGTCCACCACTAGCGAAGGTGGTGTTAGGTAAACCCACACCGCGTAATACAATGGGTCAACCGAATGAACTTGCCTGTGAATTCAAATCCTAAGAACGTTTTGTTCGACAAAACGTTGTTGCTCTAAAATCCAATTAACATATCTACGGTGTTCTTAAACGTCAGTCGGCTTTAATTATTGCTTGAGCAGATTTTCTTAAGAATGGAGGTAGGTTAGGTTAGGTTAGAGGACGTGTACTTGTCAATTAAGACAATTACAGTACCCGGAGGTCGAATTGACCCATTGTACAACGTCCAAGTTTCTCACACCACTTATGCTGTGTGTGTTAATTTTATACATGAGTGGTGGGACATACAGTTTAAAGTCGACTCCGAACGACAGATTTTTATTTATTGAGAAACTTTTCATGGCAACTTTTATTTACTCTCAGGAGTTTTTGTAGAATGGAGGTAAGAATCTAAATCTAAAACACAGCCACAGTGGGCCATCACACGGGCCCAAATGCTCAGAATACTGTAAAACCGCTAAAAATCTATTTATTACGCACGTGAATTGGCTTTTCATACCACTTATGTCGTGTGTATTAATTTCAAACATGAGTGGCAGGACCTACAGTTTAAAGTCCACTCCGAACGACAGTCTTTTAGGGCAGTTTTTCAGAGTTTTTGCCAGAAATCTGCTGAGGGGAAGTGGCCGAAGAAATGTTATTTCATATTTTCGTTTTGTTGGAGATGTCCGGCCTGGGGTTTGAACCGTGGGCCCATGTCAACACACTATCTGCAGTAAGACCCCGTTTAACGCTGTTTTAGTATTACGCGGTAGTATTGGGATTCCCCTAAATCGCACACTGTATTGATACTTGTTGTATATGTGTGCAAATGAAACGAGCATGCACCAACCAAAAGCGGTGCACTATATAGCGCCAGTGTATACAGCTCTTTTGTTAATCCGTGCAGAATAACGATTCCGACCGTATTTTCCGAAGTCACAATCACAGTACGAACGCTGTTTCGTTTAGCACTGGAACTTATGGGAACATATCCCCCGCGTTAAGCGGGGTCTTACTGTACTAGACTATTTTTTTTTCACGCCGAGGAGGGGTAAATGTACCTAACCGCACCATAGAGGAAGTCGTCACATCCTCCGTGTGTGGGGCCCTCACCCACTAAATTTCCCCCTCGTCTCATGGACTTGTTGTGCCCACTCCGGAACCACGGTGGTATTACTTCGGAGTGGAGTCCCTTTGGCTCTTTGGCCCCTGCATGTTCATATCCGCGTCCGGATTGCGTGTTGAAAGTTGAAGAGACATCTAAGTGTCTCCACTATTCCTTTCCTCCAGATCCTTGCTTCGAATTTCGCTTGACACGTGTGCCAGTTTCATCTATTCCGGCGTGCCCACATGTTCTGCAGCCTCAAGATCCTTCTCCTTCAGTCTTAGAATGCTCTCCACGTAATTCACAACTGAGGTCCAATTTTCCCTACTCGCGGTCAAAACCCCGACCATGTTACCGGGCGTGATCGTCCCAACTATCGACGTCAGTGCAGAGCGATAGCTCTGCCAGCGTGCACACTCGAAAACGGTGTGCTCTGCGTCATCAATTACCTCCCCTTTCACGTAAAGACAGTAAGGGGAGGCGTCCTTGGCCATTCTATGCAGATATTTCCTAAAATATCCGTGACCCGATAACATCTGTGTAACGTAGTAATTTATCTCTCCAAATTTCCGACCAATCCATGGCCTTATGTCTGGCATTAGTCTCGCCGTCCATCTTCCTCTATCTTCATTTTGGTTGCCATTTTGAAATGGTTTCCCTGAAATGAGCGGTTATGTGACTTCCAGCCGATTTCGCCTTATAGATCTCCATCCGCTCCGCTGCCAGCAGATCCACAGGGATAATACACGCTATCACCACTACGGCTGGAGCGGATACCGTACGATATGCCGACGCGATACGCAATGCAGCCGTTCTCTGTACCGCTACCACTGTACTAGACTACGGAGACTTCGAAAAAAAAAAATTATTTTATTATCCGCCAGAATTCCCTAACAGAAGCGATATTTTGGGTTGAGCACACATTGCGATGCTACACAGGCCTAACCACAACTGCAATGCTTCAAGTCTTCTCCAATTTCTTTATAATCCTGCCGATTCCTATCACATTAGATCGAGTAAGGTGACCATAGTCACCCCGTAAGGTTCGACAACTGACCACAATTTTTACGCGTTCTCTGGTTGTTAAACGATCCATATTCATAAGTGATTAACGTTTTATTAAATATTTCACTTCAGCATAATGATATAACAGCTGCGAACCTTACTAGACCACTGCTTTTGGAACAACTGACTAATTTACACCGAATTTTTTCAATTCCATTCAATTTTAATTTAATTTCTTGCCATTAATTGAATTCATTTATTATTTAAAATATTTTCTTTCGCCATTCAATAACGGGCCATTTAACTGTCAATATTGATTATAATTCTTAACAACAACAACAACATTTAAAACAAAAATATTTCAAACTTTTGCTGATGCCAAACAAAACTTAACGAAAAGCAGCAGCTAACAGCAGCAGCAGAGCATCAATATCATTGAGTAAGTAATGCCATAATCACTAGAGTCCTTAAGTGACAGTATCAACAGACTACTCTACTCAGGCACATACACATACACTTCCACTTGCACTTGCACTTACACTGTACTGCTCTACTAAGCATCATCATTGAATTGCTGTTGTATTCTATGATATCGGGTATCAATGCTGGAAAATAAACTTTTCCTTACACTCTCTCTCCCACTCTCTCTCACTGTGTTTATCAGAAGAAAAAAAGCGAAAGAGAATCAAGCGAAGAGAGAAGTAAACTCTCTAATGATTTTGCCTCGCGCACACACAAGTGTTTTACACACATTAAACGATGTCACCGCTGTTTGTTGATGGTTTGCTGGCTGGCACATTTGTATGTGTGTGTGTTGTTTGATGCTCCAACCAACTTTGAAACCATGTCAGTTTAACTAGTCATTGGCAATAATTTTTATTCCCTTTTCTCCTCCTCCTCCTCCTCCTACATATTCTCACAACAATTGTGGTTTGGCATTATAAATTATCATTCACCACAGTCTTCAATTCAAACGATTTTAAACGCAGCACAGCACTGTACAGCAGAAATTGATAGATTTTCCACAGCTCTCTTACCAAACGCTCTTCTTGTCCATGTCAAGGAGTTAATATTTCTAGTGGTTTAGTTTATTAAAAAGTTCTTCAACTCAAAGAGGGGGATTTAAAGAAGTTTTGTTTAAAATTTTATGAAATATTCCATTAAAATGACAGGAAATTATGATTGAATGATTGATTGATTTTGAAACAAAGCGTACATAAGCGAACAAACAATGGCAACACTTGAAAATGTTTTCTTTTAAACGGAAGAGAGAGGGAGATAGTGAACGTTCAAGTCGCCATAGTCTAGTATGTAGTATGTTGGCTCGATTCAAACCCCAGTTCAGGCATCTCCAACGATACGAAATGCTGAAAAAATATTTCCTCGGCGACTTTCACTCAGCAGATTTCTGGCAAAAACCGTGAGTATGAAATAAAATTGCCATGAAAAAGTTTCGTTAAAAATCTGTCGTTCGGAGTCGACTTTAAACTGTAGGTCCCACCTACTCATGTATAAAATTAACCCACACAACATAAGTGGTGTGAGAAAGAAACTAGGACGTTGTACACGTGCTCTAACCTAACTTGAGTGCTGTGGTGAGAAGTTACACCGTAATCCTGGCTCAAGGGTTGTACTGGCCATGATTATGTATCATACGCATACATAGTGAAAGATATGCTATAAACACATAAGCAGCATCAAATGCTGCACGGCCAACCTTTAACGGGAGTGCGCCACTAAGCGCCGATGCTGTGTTGCCGCATATTTAATCAAATTTCTAGTAAATATGACTTGTTCTCTTTAATTGAAAATCATTTTCTCTTTCTCATTTCCTAACCATTTTTTCTTGTCTCCCAAATCCTTTTTATTTGTCGTAATTATTAGTATTTGGCAACTTTTTTTCAAACGTACATGTTTTCGTCTTCAAAACCTTTGCTGCTTATAACGTAGCAAATAATTTTTTTCTTGAATTTTTTTATTTATTTTTTAAACAAATATTGCGCAAATAAAGGTTTTGCAGAACATCTGCATTTTATTTGTCAAACAAATCAACTGTCCTTCTGCTTGTTCTTCTTCTTTGATTTCTTTTAGTGGCTTTTTTTTATAACGATGTCTGTTTCTGTATTTCTGTATTTATTTACTTTTGATTTCATGTTGTTCTCATTCTGTTTTTGCCAGTTATATGTCAAATTTTTTTTATGTTGTTGTTGTTCCCCTTTTTGTATTGTTAAAGTACTTGGTTCTTCCAAAAACTCAAACCAAAAAAAAAAACAACCACGGCCACACACGATGATTTCGTATACCCACCCAAACTGTTGTTGCTTGCTGTTGTTGTATTGTTTTGTTCCCGTTAAATGGTTGAGTAAATAAAATAAATTCCTGTTCTCACAAAACAACCGAAAAAAATGCCATCATTTTGTTGCTCGTGTTTTGTTCTCTTCTCCTTTTTTTTGGTGCACAGAACAACAAGAGCTTTTTTAAGCAGAAACAATAAACCGGAGACAAAAAATGGCAACAACAACAACAATGAAAAAAGAAATCTTAAGACAACAATAAATGAGCAAAGTAAGCATAAATATGCAGAAAAACAACAAGAACACACACACACACGTAACTGGGTAAAACATTAAAGCTCATTTGATTGAAAGTAACTGTAGGCGAGAGGGCACTTGTATTTAATTTGTTACTGTCTCTCACAACAATTTACAAGAAAAAAGGCAGTCGATTAAACAACGCTATACCAGACAGTGTATGCCTGTGTGTGTGTGTGGGTGCATAAGAGGGGCTCTAAATATATAAGAATGCAACAACAACAAAAAACTAAAGGAACTCTTCCAGCAATGCTTGAGTATTTAAATTTGAAAATGTTTTGTGCTTGACATTGTTTTTGTAATAAGAGCCCGAGGCAGTCAGGTATTAACGAAAAATACGTTATTTTTTCTGTTTGAAAGAGCGCAAAAAGTACAGTTTAATGAGTAAAACAAAAAAAAAAAGACCAAACAAAGCATGACAATAATAATCACATTGTTAGTGTTGAGGTTAGGTTGAATTTTGTAGGTAATGTTGAGGTTAGGTTAAGTTTTACATGGAATATCTAACCAAATGAATGCGTTGTAAAACCTCTTTCGACGTGCCAAACGTTTTTGAGTGAAACATTGAACTTAAAAATGATTCCGTAATGTTTTAAAGCAATTATAGGGCATTTTAGCCGAATATTGAATTATTGTATGGCAACCAGTAGGGCTTTATCAAGTAGAAGGCGGCTCTCGTTTTCTTCCGTGGTCGCATGCATAAATTGAAAAGGCACCACAATGGTGTTTTATCTTACAAAACAAATTCTACTCCCGCATTATATGTCGGGTCTTTCATTACGAGCTTCCTATCTTTAATTCTAAATAAAACAAAGTGTATGTATGAGCTATCATCGAATTTTTTTTTATTGCTTTGCTCTTCATGGCTTCTCCATGTGAAGCGTATCCAAAATATTAAATTTTCCATGACTGGCACATAAATCAGACCGAATTTGAGCGATGGCATGGGTTAAGGTGGCTTTGAGGAACACTAAAGTTTCTGGCTTATTCGCATACAGCTGTGACTTTAGGAAAACCGCAGAAGAAAAAGTCTAACGGGTTCGTGTTGCATGATTTCGGTGGTCAGTTCTTATTACCTTCACGTGAGATGATCAAGGCCTCAAATCTCTTGCGGAAAATAGTTAATGTGGCGTGAACTGTTTGCCATGATATCTGGAGTCGTCCTATTGAAATCCCTTATCGTTGGTGTCCCGATCTTCCAATTATCGATCATTGCCTCTATCTCGGTGGCTAATTCACATCATTTCCACGTGAGATGATCATGCCTTCCCATAGCTCGTGTACAATATTCAATATGGGCCACTGTCACCAATGACAGTGAGGGCCTGGCCTACCTATGATGCCTCTACATACATACATACATAATTGGTCATTACAACCCTTCAGTCAGGATTACGACCTAGTTTCTCACACCACTTATGTTGCGTGTGTTAATTTTATACATGAGTAGCAGGAACTACAGTTTAAAGTCGACTCCGAACGACAGATTGTTGAGAAACTTTTCACGGCAATTTTTATTTACTCCCAGAGTTTTTGCCAGAAATCTGCTGAGAGGAAGTCGCCGAAGAAATACTTTTCGTATTTTATTTTGATGTCTGGCCTGGGGCTCGAACCCTGGCTTTTCGTCTAATAAGCCAACACACTACCTACTAGACCACGGCGACTTCACTCTCTTCACTGATGCCTCTATAGACCAAAATCCACACCAAACAGTAACTTTTTCTTGATACATTCATTGAACGCTCTTGGATTTCATGCGGTTTCGCATCGTCCCAAATTCAACCATTTTGATGGTCCACATACCCGTTCATACAAAAATGCTCGTCATTGCTCCAAATCCCATACGAATATACGTCGCTGCTTATGCTTATGCTCGTTGCTTTGCTGGTGATTTACGCAAAACAGGTTAAATACGTGGCGACTAATTTGGCAGAAGTAGCTTCCACAAGATGGTCGATTCGGACTCCCTAAAATTGGAAATCCCTATTGGGGGACTTCCCGGATGTTATTGGCATTGCCAGACGTGTACAATATGGCAGATTTCATAAATAAAAATCTTGCTTGAGATTCTTATGACTTGGAACTTTCTGCGTGTAACTTTCTAGATTCAAAACAAAGTGCGCTTAACAAAGTTATTGAATTTTCTTAAAGCTTTCACCTAGAACGGTGATCTAGGTTAAGTTATGTTATGTTTTGCCCTAGCACACTCCTCAACCAACTCAATTTATTTATGAGTCTATGGAGAGCCCAGATTTCGGCTCTCAACAAAGAGTTCAAATTTTCGAAGCAGCCCTTGCCTAGTGTCTTCAACCTAGGGCTTGACTTTGACTTCCAGATCCTCGCTTCCAACTCCTCCCAACATACCCTGCAATAGTGCGGCTAGGAACTGTTCCAGATCCTTGTCAATTATCTAATCACGCAGTGCCCTGCATTGCAACCAATAACTAACCTCAGATGGCCTTATCTAAGCTCATAAATGGTGATCTAAAAACGTAATACAAAAAAAATTAATGCCTTTCTTAAATGGTAGAGAACTGTGTCTGCAACTCGCCATACATACATATGTACATAATTGGCCATTGCAACCCTTCAGTCAGGATTACGGCTTAGCTTCTCACACCACTTATGTTGTCTGTGTGTTAATTTTTATACGTGAGTGGCGGGACCTACAGTTTAAAGTCGACTCCGAACGACAGTTTTTGTGAAAATTTTTTTCTTGGCAGGTTTATTTATTCTCAGAGTTTTTGACAGAAATCTGCTGAGGGGAAGTTGCCGAAGAATTTTTTTTTTTTTTTTTTTTTTTTTTTTTTTTATGTCTGACCTGGGATACGAACCCGGGCTTTACGTCTAATAAGCCAACGCACTACCTACTAGACTAGGGCGACGGAAAGACGTAATACTTCCCACTAAATCATTGGGAACTTTGTATATACAGCTGCGGTAAAAAAAATAGCACTAAGGATGGAATAATTATTTCGTCGTCAATTTTTCTAACATTTAATTTTGGAATTTTATGTATTAAGTAAAAAAGATAACTAAAACACAGTTGTAAGTAAAATTAAAAATATTTCTGACATATTTATTTGAATTTAGTAGTCCAGCGGTTAAACAAAATTAATTTGAAACCTTAAATTTGATCGGTAAAAAAATAGCACTTCAACTAACAGGTACCAAAAAAAAAAAAAAATAATAGAAAATACAATAAATTTGAAAAGATTTTTTATATGGTCATAATACCGGTTTAAATAGACATTTTAATATTTTGTGACATGGCCTTTGTTGGCAATAATGGCAGCACAACGTCTTGGCATGGAGTCAACTAGTTCTTCACATCTTTTTTTTTTTGGGATATTGTTCCATGCCTCCTGCACTGTAGCCCATAGTGACTCATTATTGGTAGGTTTCATTTCCCAAACGTTTTTTTTTTTAACGTCGGTCTAAAGATTTTCTAACATGATAACATTTATTTTATGTTCGTCGAACCACTTCTTGGCTTTTCGACTGGTGTGTTTTGGGTCGTTGTCCTGTTGGAGGACCCATGACAATGGCATTTCCTCTAAAGCATACGGTAGCATAACATTTTCCAGTATATCAACGTAAACATGTTGATCCAGTATATTTGGACCCACTCCGTAATATGAAAAACACCCCCAAATCATAATGATCGAACCTCCATGTTTTACGGTCTTGCAGGTGAATTGGGGCTTATATTCAGCGTTTGGTAGTCGTCGTACAAACGCTCGAGAGCTATACAAAAACAATTTTGCTCTCGTTAGTCCACAAAATGTTTCTCCATTTACTTACGGGCCAGTGTTGATGCGCCCACATGCAGACTGCATTCGTTTTTTCACATGCCTTGTTGTAAGAAGCGGAACTTTTCTTGGACCTGCAAGCTTTTAAATTATATTCCCGAAGCCGATTTCGGACTCATTCAACGCCGATTTGCCGCAATTTGTAGCTCTTTTTTCAACTCCGTTGCTGGCTTAAAACGATCCTTTTTCCTCTGACGTACCAACCTCTTGGCAAGTAACGGGGATATTGCAGGTTTTCTTCCACGTGTTTCGACTTTTTTAGCATAAGTAATGGCATTTCTAATCATTTTGTTTGAGCATTTGAGAAACTGACCAATTTCCGCGTAGGTTTTTCCCTCAGAAATCATTTTTTTTTTTAATAATTTCTCTTTTTTCCTCAGAACAATGCTTTCCACGACCCATATTTATTGTTTTTTTCGCTTAAATTTTTTTTAAACTCCTTTTAAACACTCGCTTCTACAATCTGTTCACGAATAACAATGAGAAGTGCTATTTTTTTACCGTCAGATTTCATATGTTACTCTTAAAATTGTTTGATAATAAAAAAAAGTTTTCATATTTTAAGAAAAAAAATTATTATCTCAGAGAGATAATACAATGTACAATGTACAATGAAATAATATGTGCAGATTTGGTGCTATTTTTTTTTACCGGCACTGTACTTGTAAAAAACCTTTGGAGTCCACCATTTTGAAGATTAAAAAATTGCTTAAAAAGCTTCAGTGCTTGTTGTTATTTCTGAATGTTTACAAAATTCCTTTAAATTTTAATTATTTATTTATTATTTTCCTATTTAATATAAAAGTTATGCTAATAATTCTTCAAAAAAAAATTGAATTGTTCACGGACAATCACAAAAAAACTCCTATTTAATGCAACACTGTTTCATTAATAAAGAATTTCTTTCGTATTAAAAAAACACAAAAACAAAAAAAAATAAATAAAAATAATTTAACATATAATTGAATTATCGGCATGTTTTAGTATGTGAAGTATTAATCGAATTTAATCCTTTTTGATGAAGGAATTAAAAATAAAAAATAAATACGAATAAAAAAAATTAAAATCAATAAAAATGTAAATAAGTTGCGCCATATTTGAAAAACTTAATTACTGTTATCTCTAGAACAAAAAAAAAAAAAAAAAAACAAGCATAAAAAATTACAAACCAAACATGAAAATCCTTTTAAACTTTAATTAATAAATCCAGTTATAATGCATAATAAAAAAAGGGATTGTTTTTAACAATAAAAAACAAACAAAAACAATAATAATAATTTATAATAAATAAAAAAAAACGATTGTTTTTAACAATAAAAAACAAACAAGAAAAAATAATTTAAATTTCATTTTCATATTATAAATCTGATTAAAATGATTAAACAATAGAATTATTTTTAAATAATAACATTAAAAAAAATGTGGGTATTTTAACAAAAAAAAAACAAAATACTCTCACAGCCTATTTACAAAAAAAAAAAAAAAAAAAAAAAAAAAATAAATATTTTGTGCAAAAAGAAAGTTTTTTTTTTATAAATAATTTTTATTATTAAGAAAAGCATGTATATCGATAGCTACTATAATCGCT
Organism: Sarcophaga carnaria; assembly: GCA_958299815.1. Taxonomy (NCBI): domain Eukaryota; kingdom Metazoa; phylum Arthropoda; class Insecta; order Diptera; family Sarcophagidae; genus Sarcophaga; species Sarcophaga carnaria. The sequence goes on along the minus strand of OY283149.1, from coordinate 9,019,149 downwards.
ACAAGAAAAAAAACTGTCCAGCAACAATAATTAAAAATTTAAGGGGCACCCGGTAGTGTGGTGGGTAGTGGGTATTAGCGTAAGGATCTTGGGGGGTCTGTTCCCACCAGATACTATAGTCTGTTACACTACATTGAACATAGAGTCTCAGTTATTCAACTCATAATGATTATAATATAATACGTAATTGTATTCTAATAACTGTTAGGCAAAATTTCTATTACACTGGCATTTAAGGTTGTCATTCAAAGCATTCTATTAACCTTAACGAAAAAATTTCTTTAGAAAATTCTAGTTTTTAAAACATTTTCTACTAGAAACTCCTGTTAGGGGATTATTTCTACAGCAAATTCATGATATCATGGTCTGCAACCGTGAGATCTATTGTAATCTCCTCAAGCTTGGAGGACACTTTTTTTTAGCGATACTTTATGGAGTTTGAGGAGATTAAAATAGATCTCACGGTTGCAGACCATGATATCATGAATTTTTTGCCTTGCCCTGACAAATTTCAGGATGCTGTTCGGCGTCAACAAATCCAATTTCTTGGTCAGCATCTGATATTAATGCATTAGCCTCACCAAAAAAACACACTACTGAGCACACCTAGCAGCAACTCGTTTCCTTGCCTTCCTTGCATTTGAGTTTAAATCAAATGTCCACAAACACTACTCCCTCTTTCCACCTTCCTATAACCTATTTTCCTAAACCTGCACAATACACTGCATGAGTAGGGGCCATCCCCTGAGTGCTAGTTAAAAAAAAAGCCTCACAAACTCCAAGATGTAATCCGTTGACTTGTTCCCATCGTCACCGAAATCTATATGTTAATTTAATTTAATTTGTCGAAGTAATATTCATACAAAATTTAATTTATCGCAAATAGATCAATAGTTATCGAAATATTCTCTGTTATAAATTTAAGTTATCGAAAAATTTTCCATAGAAAATCAATTTATCGAAATATTCTCTGTTATAAATTCAAGTTATTGAAAAATTTTCTGTAGAAAATCAAGTTATCGAAATATTCTCCGTTATAAATTCAAGTTATCGAAAAATTTTCTGTAGAAAATCAAGTTATCGAAATATTCTATGTTATAAATTCAAGTTATCGAAAAGAATTTCTATAGAAAATTCAAATTAATAGTAAATTATAGTTAATTATATATATTAATAGTCAAAATAGTAAGTTATCGAAATTGTTTATTAAAATTAAAGTAACCTAAAAGTTTTCTCTTCAAAATTCAAGTTACTAACAGAAAATATAAGTTAGCTACATAATTTTCTATAGAAAATTCAAGTTATCGAAATGCATTTTATGGAAAATACAAGTTATCCAAATATTTTGTGGAAACAATCTATGTTATCGAAAATCGATTATAAAAACTTAAGGGTATTGACAAATTTTCTATAGAAAATTCAAGTTATCGAAAAAATGTGTATAGGAAATTGAAGTTATCGAAAAACTGTATATAGGAAATTGAAGTTATCGACAAATTTTTTGTAGGAAATTCAAGTTATCGAAAAATTGTGTATAAGAAATTGAAGTTATCGAAAAATTGTATATAGGAAATTAAGATTATCGACAAATTTTATGTAGAAAATTCTAGTTCTCGTCAAATTTTCTATATAAAATTCAAGTTATCGAAAAATTGTGTATAAGAAATTGAAGTTATCGAAAAATTGTATATAGGAAATTAAGGTTATCGACAAATTTTATGTAGAAAATTCGATTCCTCGATAAATTTTGTATAGAAAATTCAAGTTATCGAAAAATTGTGTATAAGAAATTGAAGTTATCGACAAATTTTGTGTAGAAAATTTCAGTTTTTGACAAACGTCATGTAGAAAATTTAAGTTTTTGACAAATTTTGTGTATAAAATTCAAGTTATCGAAAAATTGTGCATAAGAAATTGAAGTTATCGAAAAATTTTATATAGGAAACTAAAGTTATCGACAAAGTTTGAGAAGAAAATTCAAGTCCTCGACAAATTTTATATAGAAATTTCAAGTTATCGAATTTATAAAAAAAAAAATTCGAGATTTTAAAGTTTGTAAATAAATACAAAAAAAATTAATTACAATACATATGTATGCCAATTATGAGAAAATCTAATTCAAAACTAAAAAGAAAAATCTGAAAAATTTTATGTTCCATTAATAAAATTAAAATCCTTTTTACACGTATGCACATACATACACAGGTTCCTATTGCTTGTAATGTAATTACATAAATTCATTTTTACTTCCCTTTTTTTAATTTCATTTCTCATTTATTTCTTGCTTATTTTTACTCTATTGCTTGATTTTATTTCTGTTTTAAATTTGTTTGTGTTTTTTTTTCTTGTCATCTCTTAGGAAAGATTGTAAAGTAATTGTCTTCAATTAGTCCCTGTTTCATATGACATAAAATATTATTAAATTTTATTATTCGTATTTTTATTTATTTTTTATATATGGTACGTATGTATATATTTACATGTGCTCTACAATAAATGAAGGCTGCTGCATCATATACTGTGCTTTTCTTTTTTTTTATTAAAATATACAGAATAGAAAAAAAAAACAAAAACAAAGAATACTCGTAAGGGGAGGGGAAAAACCAAGACTAAAAATGTAAAATAAATTGAAAAAACAAACATTGTACTTGGTTGTTGGGTCTATTCCATTAACATTAAGTGCAAAATAATTAAACAAAGAAAATGAATGTGCATGTGTATGTGTATGTTTGTGTGTGTAAGAGTACACAGGCGACAAAGAATTCAAATCAAATGTTTTTTAATATTTAATAAAAACAAAATGAAATACTAATAAAAAGTCCCATCCATCTCTGCTACGATGTTCCTTAGAGGTGTTGAAATGTGAAAACAAAGGAAGCAAATTCACTCTTTCTTCTCTTTCTATGTTAGACAGAGAGAGGACAAATAAACTTGAATTTTAATACAGAAAAATTATTTTTTTTCCTCCTGATTGAATATTGAAAACTTTGTATAATTTTTTTCTCCGCACAATTAATGAAAACCATTTAAATTAACTTCTCTTAATTGGTGCCAATTTCCATTTACTTTAGCTGCTCAATTTTCATTCTGGCTGGCTGGCTTATTTATAAAACTCTTTGAAAGTGAAACAAAAAAGAAAAAAAAACCGTATCGATTACTACTGACTGGCTTCAAAATTAAACTCCATAGCCGTATAAACACAGCAGCAGCAGCAACAAAAAATTAAAACTTTTTTCCACCACTTAAATAGTTTTCAACACTTGCCCAACAACCGCAAAACTACATAAATAATGGACGAGAGAGAGATAAAGAAAAAAAGTTGAAAATTAAGCGCCAGTTTTATAAAGAGTTTTTAGCATTTAATGAATGACAAAAAGGGTTTTTTTTTCTTTGTTTTGTTTTGTTTTTTCCAACTCAATTATTAATTAAATGACATTTTAATGAGTTCTTTTAGGGAAGAAAAACAGAACAGAACACACACACTCTCTCATAAATACCCTCGGCTTTAGCATCATCACTACTAACCATGACCGACCATTCAATCCAACTAGTATCATATGGTAATAATGTTTAACTCTCTCTTTCTTTGTACGCTAATATACAGTAATAAAATAATAAAATGAAAGGCACACACACACACACACTCGCATGAATGATTAAAAATTTCGAGTGCCTTTCAATTTTCTTTCCAACAAATTACTGCTGCTTATAACACCAACAACAAACATCATTGTCATCGTCATCAACTGCATCATTACTATACTCATTTAACAACAGCATCATGTTCTTTCTTTTTTTCGTTCCCTTACTTTACCATATTAACCCTGAGCACTTGCTTTATTATTGTTGTTTTTGTTTTGGGTCTTTTTTTTTTCTCTTAAAAAAAAAAAACAAGTGGAATTTTTGTGACAAAGTTCCACTCTTACTCATCCATGTGCAGCATATTCAATATTGAATGTGCATCATCATCATCATTATCATCATGATCATAGAATTGTGGTTTATATGCTCAATATACAGTATGTTTCGTGTCTTTTGCCGCCAATATGTATGTATGTGTGTGTGTTCCCTTGATAAGTTCGACTCTGTGTGGTGTGTCCAAGGAATGGTTTGTCATTTAAACACTACTATGCTACGCTAATTTATGCAATTGAATACCCACCACCACCACCACCATTACCAATGCAATAACATTTAATTTCAAATGGACTTTGTTGTACAAACACAATGTGCATTCATTGCTGAAGTTATGCAAAGCATTTCAAACTGTTGTCATATTTTTCCTATACTCCTAGCTCAGCTCTTTTATAAGACAAAAAAACAAATAGCGTGTATTTATATGTGTGCAATTAATGCATCTAAGTATGTGGACTACACAGAAGACTGCTGCTTATTACTTGAAATAATTTTTTTTATTTCCTCTTTTCTTTCATTAACAATAAATAAAACGGTTATTGTGTTGGTCATCTTTTAACGCCATGGATAATTAAAAATTGATTGTAAATTCATTAAATGTGTTGAAATTGTAAAGAAGAAGAAGAAAAACAACTAAAAAAAATATTACAAAACCATTACCATTACAAGAGAGAGAAAAATATTAATTACTTAAATTGCTTTTCATAAGTCATTGTTTGGAGTTTTTTTTTTTTTTCTTATTTTCTATAAAACATTAATCGATAATGTTCGCAGCGTCATTCTGGCGGCAGTACTGGCTGCGTCAAAAGTTTTTAAAGACGCAAATTTCTCCAGGCGCGATATTATCATACTTTCTGATAGTCAGGCAGCTATCGCAGATATCTTAATTAGGCAGCAGAACAACATGATGTCCAGGATATACAGTGATATTCCAGATCACGAATTCTTCTATGAATTGTCGACTTTGGGAATCCCTCTAAGGACCTACAAGCTTACTATTGACAATGCTCTCATAAACAACTGATTTGTGGTTTTAGGGAACGGGCGGAATAGCTTAGAAAACCATGCCCAAACTAGATGGAACGCTTACGATATTGTATGGTTGTCGGGGTTATTACGGGCCATTGAATTATGGGTACGTCTTGTATGGTCAAATAGGCAGCAAAACGATATGATGTCCAGGACACAGTATTATTCCAGTTAATTGTAGATCGTATGAACTGGCTAGATGTGAATTCTCGACTTTGGGAATCCCTCTAAGCATCTGCAGGGTTATAGTTAGTTAGGTAACGGGCAGAATGGCATAGAAAATCTAACCAAAGCTGGATGTAAGGCGCACGATAAGTGTGCTTAAATTCCAAAGAATCACGCTTAGTATAGTTGTCGGGGTCATTGCATGTCATTGTATTATGGACACGCATGCGAGACGCATTAGTCTTGTGCACTTCACAAATGATTTCTACAGAAGTTGCTGTAATGGGGAAGGTAGAGGAGATTCTTCTTCATCTACTGGGTACATGCTCCCATTATTTTAGAGCAAACAATAATACTTTAGTGTCTACTATATGGATAGTTTGGAGGACTGTCTTGCACTGGCATTGGCAGTCTAAATCGTTTCATCAGATCATTCGATGATCTGCAGTATCACAATGGATTCTATGTGTGTCCATCCCACTTTTTTAGACACCCATTTTTCCTACCTTCATTAAATTGTTTACAGAAAACTAATCGATAACTTAAATTTTTTATAAAGGTTTTATATAACTTTAATTTTCGATAGAAAATTTATCGATTTTTTCAATTTTTTTTTTTTTTTAATAGTAAATTTCGATAACTTTAATCTTTTATCGAATTTTTTTTGATAATTTGAATTTTTTTTATAAACAAATTTCGATAACTTTAATTATCTATAAAAAATTTCGATAACTTAAATTTTATCGATAACTAGAAACAAATATTTAAATAAATTTTTGATTAACTTTCTACTTTCTAGGAAATTTATCGATAATTTGAATTTTTTATAGAAAAATTAATGTAACTTTAGTCTTCTATCGAAATTGTTTGGTAATTTGAATTTTTTATAAACAAATTTCGATAACTTTAATTATCTATAAAAATATCGATAACTTAAATTTTATCGATAACTAGAAACAAATATTTAAAAAATTTTTGATGAACTTTCTACTGTAAGTATTTAGTTAAGTAGAATTTTTTACAAAAAAAAAATTCTTGTATTTATTGTGTGCGATAATTTTAATTTGTGAATAATTTTATCTGTATAAAGACAATTTTTCAATAACTTTAGTTTTCCATGAACAATTTAAAATTTTTCGATAACTATTTTTCTATAAAAAAAAATATTAATTTGTCGTTAACTAAAGTTTTCGATAACTTTAGTTTTGTATATAAAATTTTCGATAACTTGTATTTTTTTTATAACGTATTTTCGAATCCATGAATTTTTGCAAACTTTAATCGTATATAGACAATTTTTTAATTACCTGAGTTTTCTATTGAACATTTTAATTTTTCGATAACTTTATTTTTTCTATAAAAAAAAATATTAATTTGTCGATAACTTTAGTTTTGTATAGGAAATTTCCGATAACTTGTATTTTTTTATTATACATTCTTGAATCCATGAATTTTCGCAAACTTTAAGCGTTTATAGACAATTTTTCAATTATTTGAGTTTTCTATTTAACATTTTAATTTTTCGATAACTTTATTTTTCTATAAAAAAAATATTAATTTGTCGATAACTTTAGTTTTGTATAGAAAATTTCCGATAACTTGTATCTTTTTATTATACATTCTGGAATCCATGAATTTTCGCAAACTTTAAGCGTTTATAGACAATTTTTCAATTACTTGAGTTTTCTATTGAACATTTTAATTTTTCGATAACTTTATTTTTCTATAAAAAAAATATTAATTTGTCGGTAACTGCAGTTTTCGATAACGTTAGTTTTGTATAGACAATTTTCGATAACTTGTATTTTTGAATCCATGAATTTTCGCAAACTTTAATCGTATACAGACAATTTTTCAATTACTTTAGTTTTCTATTGAAAATTTTAAATTTTCGATAACTTTTTGTTTTTTAATAACAACAAAAATTTTTTCTATAATTTTATTTTTTAATAGAAAAAGGTCTGCTCTGTTTCTGTTGATTTCGTTTAAAAATTTTTTTATTTTGTTGTAAAGATTAAATAAAAGACAAGAATACTAAAAAACCCCTTTTCAAATTTCTCTCAATCCATAAACAATGGCAACACCTTTACAAATAAAAGTGGCATGCTTTAATAAAATACCAGCACATTTCCAACTGTTTGATATTCAAAACTCACTTTCTCTTGCTCTTCTTTGCACTACTCTTTCTCTGTCTCTCTTTTTTTTATCACTTTTTTATTATAAAAAGTCACACACACACGCACACACAAATGTTGTCTACTTTTTAAGAAGGAAGTCTGGTTTTTTTTTTTTTTTTTTCTTTATAAGGGCAATAAGAGTGTGTATTCCGTAGCTCAAAACGGAAGGATATACACCTGCTTACCCCTACAAAATAACTGTAAAAAAATACAAACAAACAAAGAAAGAAAATCAAAACAAGCAGACAGGAAAGATCATGTCTAGAGTATCAAATTACAACACAATCCTGACAAAAAAAAGAAACATAAAAAATGCATAAAAAATCCCTAAAAACTGCTACACTTACTCACATGTGTGTGTGTGTGTGTATGTGACAGTCATTTCTAATGACTTTGCAGATACAGCCAAACAGACAGCCGTTGTTTGGTTGGGTAACATAAACGTGTGCGGCATATAAATTTTCTATTTCAGGAAAGAATGTTAAAATTTAAAAAAAAGAAAAAAATACAAAGACAGTGCAAACAAAGGCGTTTTAATAAAATAAAAACGGAAAATGGATATAAAATTTCCAATAAACTTCGTATCTCAGCCTTAATGTATGCAAGAAAAAACCAAGTTTTGGAAGAGCAATTGTTTGTTTACTTGCTAGGTGGGGTTTGATTAGTAAGGATTGAAGAATTGTTGAAAAAGGACGAAATCCAGGATTTTTTGGAAAGAAATTTTTTTAAAACAAATATGTTATAAGAGGGTAGACTTTCCGAATAGGTTGTTATGGTGCGCCTTAATTGTTTTAGACTTTTTTTTGAAATTCCATAATGAAATATTAAATTAGTAGGCCAAGAAGCCGAAGAGGGTTCTTTGGATAAAAACTGTTTTTTGATAACTTTGATTTTCTATAGCAAATTTTTCGATAACTTTAATATTTTCTGCAGAAAATTTTTCGATAACTTGAGTTTTTCAGAAGTTTAACTGAAGCAGCTATGATGTCAGCTTTTTCCGATAACTAGCAAGTTTTTCGATAACTAGAATTTTTTTGTAGCAAATTTTTCGATAAATTGAAATTTCTAGAAATATATGTAGCTAATACAGTTTTTTTCGATAACTTCCATTCTCTATAAAAAGTTTTTCGATAACTGGAATTTTCTTGTAGCAAATTTTTTCAAAACTTTTAATTCGATAACTTTAATTTTCTATACCAAGTTTTTCGATAACTTGAATTTTCTTGTAGCAATTTTTTCAATAACTTGAATTTTCTAGAAGTTTAGCTGATGCAACTATGATGTCAGTTTTTTTTTTGATACTTTTGTTTTCTGTAAAAAGTTTTTCGACAACTTGAATGTTTTTGTAGCAAATTTTTCGATAACTTCGATTTTCTATGAAAGATTTTTCGATAACTTGACTTTTCTATAAGTTTGGCTGATACAGTTATAATGTCAGCTTTTTTCCGATAACTTCGATTTTCCATAGCAAATTTTTCGATAACTTGAATTTTTCTATAGCAAATTTTTCGATAATTTGAAATTTCTAGAAGTTTAGCTAGTATAGCTATTTTTCGATAACTTGAATGTCTATAGCAAGTTTTTCGATAACTTGACTTTTCTAAAAGTTTAGCTGATGCAGCTATGATGTCAGCTTTTTTTCGATAACTTCGATTTTCTATAGCAGGTTTTTCGATAACTTGAATATTTTTAAAGCCAATTTTTCGATAACTTGAAATTTCTAGAAGTTTATCTAGTACAGCCTTTTTCGATAACTTCGATTTTCTTAGCAAGTTTTTCGATAATTTGAATTTTCTGGAAGTTTAGCCGATACAGCTGTAATGTCAGCTTTTTTCGATAACTTCAATTTTCTATAGCAAGTTTTTCGATAACTTGAATTTTCTAGAAGTTTAGCTAATGCAGCAGGTTTTTTTCGATATCTTCAATTTTCTATAAAAAGTTTTTCGATAACTTCAATTTTCTATAAAAAGATTTTCGATAACTTGAAATTTTTTTGTAGCAAACTTTTCAATAATTTGGAATTTTCTAGAAATTTCGTATAACTTTATTCAACTGGTATTCCTACACTTGTTGTATTTTAATTCTTTTTTTATTTATTTTTTTATTATCGTTGTTAGAAACCATTTGTATTTTAAATTTTACGGAGTGTTTTTGTTTTCCACATTGTTTAGGAAAGTAAATTTAAATATTTTAATTGGATTTTTTTTTAATGAATATTTAAATTTTAAATGAGTTTTCCTATTCACACTATCTTTTTTTTTAATTCATTGTAATGATGCTGGTTATTCGATCATTTACTATCTGCCAGACAATGAGCCGGACTCTGTTGATAATTTTTTTTCTTTTTTTTTCTTCGTTTTTATAAAACAAAAAGTACTTAAATTTCAATTAATATTAATTATATTTTATTGCTTATGAAAAAAATTAATAAAAAGAAAAAAAAAAATGATTATAATGAACAGAACTGTAATGTTGTACAATGTAATGGAAGTTCATTTAATGAAAAGCTTTTTGAATTTTTATTATTCAATGATGGTGGTTACAATATAAGTATTTAGCCTAGAGGCAAAAAAAACATGGAGTATACAGTGAGCATCAAATGTATGTATACACCACATTTTTAATATTTCGTTTGTCGCACTTTTGATTTTATTATGGCTTCTGGAGACTAGAAGGCATTTAATCCACAAGTTTTAAAATGATTTCTGTGATTATTTTACTCCATTCATCGTGCAATGCCAGGAATTTTTTTTCTCCGAGTTATCTTTCAAGGTATTGCCACATGGTAGTACAAAGCAATCACTTCTTTATAATTTTGGCGGAGAGCTGAGGATTGTTGTCCTGTCCTGATTGGTTATTTCAATCCCCAAATCAGGATAACAAAGTAGCTTCCACACACCACTTATGTTGTGTGTGATAATTTTATCCGTGAGTGGCGGGCACCTACACTTTAATGTCGACTCCTAACGACAGATTTTTGAGAAACTTTTCATGGCATTTTTTTTTTTTTTTTTTTTTTTTTTTTTTTTTTTTTTTTTTTTTTTTTTTTTTTTTTTTTTTTTTTTTTTTAAGGACTGCTGAGAGGACGTTAACGAAAATAGAATTTATTTCGTTTTTGTTCGTGATATTTGAGCCTGTGGTTGAACCACGGCCTTTCGTCTAATAGGCCAATACACTACCTACCACTAGACTACGGCGGCTTTAAACATCCAGTTGTGGATTAACCCTTTGACGGACACTGACGTCTATAGACGTCATAACAAGGGTTTCTGGGGGACATGACGTGTATACACGTCATAAATTGTTTCCTTGCCAAATAACGGAAATACAGCAAGGGTCCCACGGGAAGGCCCCCTAAAATTTTGGTGTCCGTCAAAGGGTTAAATACAGAGACCATAACCGTAATCCACAATTCCCTTCCCCCTAAAAAAAACTACCTTTTTGTATGAGAATATCCAGATAAATTTCCCTTTTTAGTCCTTTAATACAATAAAAACTAGATTGTAATCTCCCCAGAACTGCCAGGCAACTCCAGATGCCAATGCTGCTTTACTGCTTTCACAATACATTCGTCGCAGGCTTTGTTCTCACTTTTGTCTTATATTCTGGGGAGTTTTTTTTTTCTTTTGCATTGTATTTACTTGAGTCAGTTTATTAAATATCGCATTAAAACTCCTGGCCTATTTTCAATAAGTAAGACTTGTTGCATGGTATACTGCGTTGTAATCCCAGTTGGTGTAGAGATCATAGCATTTTCTGATTTTTCAGATGTTTGCGAGATATTCTCAGCTATTTTAACTTCTCAGGATGATGTATTGGCCTTTACTACTTCGCTCACAATAACACTCACCTACAAAGTTATGTGAAGATAAATTCGAATTTAAAAGCCAAAGACTCAAACCCACATATTTAGCAGAGCCACTTTTTGTCTTTAACAGAGCAATAATTGCTATTAACAGAGCAAAAATTGCTATTAACAGAGCACTGACTATATTGCTGATTATATCTAGAGGCCTTGAAACCTTCCTTTGCAAATAGTATGGTGCACATAGACCTAATGTGTATCCTAAAATTAGCTCTTAAACAAGTGGGCTTGTTCAGATGGACACTGTTAAATAGATAACAGTGATCTGTTAAGGGTTAATATTGTTCTGTTAAGAGAAAATTTTGTTCTGTTATCGCTAAATGTGGCCCGGCTAAAATGTATGGTTTTTTGTGTCTTGAATTTTAAAATTCGAATTTATCTTTCCAAGTCTATAAGACGCTTAGTTTGTTTGCTTTTTTAAAAGTTAGTTTTATAAAGAAAACAAATTGAAGAAAATCCTATAATTTCTCTAAGTGCATAACAATTTAAATGGCCAGCATTTTTTTTATTTTTTTTTTTTTTGTCAAGAGTTATTGTGACATTTTAATTTAATGTATAAAAAGAAAACTGTACATCAACGTGATATTGTGTTGACAGTTTCGGATTTATTTATCAACCAAAAGATAATTTTAAATGACTTTAGTCAATGAAATAAAAAAATGATAGTAAAGAAGCATATTAAACGCGTGCACAAAATACTGGTGCTCCCTCGCGTTTGTTAAATTATTTTGAGCAAAATAAGACAGGAAATCATAAATAAGAATTTATAAAATTTGTTTGTTTCCAAGGCAATAAAAAAATCTGTGCGAAGGTTAGTAACATAACATAGCTCTGTTAACTACATTGATTTGTGTCCAGGATAATGTATTTTAAAATCTACATATCTTCACACACACACATCAATAAAAATGTTTACTTTATTAAAACGAAATTATCAGGCTCATCTTCATTTTATGTTTTTATTTCAAGAGATAATAAAAATAAATAGTACTCGATAAAATGAAAATTCATTATATTTCTTTGAATTTAACAATTTTCTTATCCAAAAACTAAAGGGTCCGCCAAATAACTTTTTTTTTTTTTTTTTTTGAAAATGCTTTAAAAACAAAACTACTGAATATTTTCTCAAATTTCTTTTTTTATTTGAAAGTACAATCCTTCCGGTTAATAATGGAAAATAATTTCATTCAAATGGCTGGCCATGTCGTAGCCTACACGATCGGTCCAATTTTTAAACACATCGATTGTGTGCAGCTGTATTTCACCAAGTCATTGGTGTCGAATATTGTCCTTTAAAGCGTCAATTGTCTCTGGCTTGTCGGCGTAACACTTATCTTTGACGGCACCCCACAAATAATAGTCCAACGGCGTCAAATCGCAGCTCCGAGATGGCCAAACGACATCAGCTCTGAGGCTGATAATGCGATCTTCAAAAACAGAGCGCAAAACATCGTGTGTAGCTTCGGCTGTGTGGCACGTAGCGCCGCCGTCCTGTTGAAACCAAATGTTGCCAATATCCTCCTCTTCAATTTTTGTGAACAAAAATTCGTTCAACATGGCCCGATAACGATCGCCATTGACTGTAACGGCCACTCCTTGCTCATTTTTTGAAGAAAAATGGCCCAATTATGGCTCTGGACCAAAATCCGCACCAAACAGTGACTCATTTTGGGTGCGTCGGCTTTTCAATGTATGCGTGCGGGTCTTCTGTGCCCCAAATGCGACAATTTTGCTTGTTTACATACCCGTCAAGATCAAAATGAGCTTCATCTGAAAAGATGATTTTTTTTTTTTGTCAAAATCGGCATCTTCTGGTGTAGGCTACTGCATGGCCAGCCGAGGCAGCCATTTGAATGAAATTACTTTCCATTATTAACCGGAAGGATTGTACTTTTAAATAAAAAAAGAAATTTGAGAAAATATTCAGTAGTTTGTTTAAGGCATTTTAAAAAAAAAAGTTATTTAGCGGACCCTTTATATTTACTACACACTTTTTGTGTATAAAAACCCATTAATTTATCGAAAATCATAAAGAAATTATTAAAACGTTTCTGATTTACTAAAGAAAAGTACTTTTTTTGTACCATTACTTAGCCATCACCGCAACAAAACAATCACGCTGCCATCACTGTTGCTATAAACACAATAAACGCAACGCCGCAGCAAACACAGCAATTTTGCAAAAGCAATCTGCTTTTGTCACGTTGCATTCAAAATAATAATTTCCATCGACTACACCCCCATGCATTCTAGTTTTGAGAGATTGCTGTGTTTGCTGCGTTGCATTTATTGTGTTTATTGCATAAAAGTCGCCGTGGTCTAGTAGGTAGTCTATTTGCTTATTAAACGTGAGGACTCGAAATATGACAAAATATTTCTTCGGCAACTTCCTTTTAGCAGATTTCTGGCAAAAACTCTGAGAGTAAATAAAATTGCCATGAAAAGTTCCTCAAAAATCTGTCGTTCGGAGTCGACTTTAAACTGTAGGTCTCACCACTCATGAATAAAAATTAACGCACACAACATAAGTGGTGTGAGAAACTAGATCGTAATCCTGAGTAAAGAATTTTTCCATAAAAATTTAAACCTTAAAGAAAGAAACCTGAAAGAAAGAAAAAATAATAGGGACACTTAAATTTTTCAATATATTCTTATAATTTTATTTACTTTTCCATAAATATTGTAAAGTAAAGGGTGTTTTTTTATAGAGGCATAGAACTTTAAGTTGCAATAAAACAACGATGGATTATTCGATTGACATGAATTTTATTTATCCGAAAGATAATCTTGTGGCATTACATTTTAAATATGATTTCTGGCATATGACCGCCACGGCTGGCGCGGATGTAGTCCAATCTGGACGTCCAACTTTCGATGACTTTTTCCAACACTTGTGGCCGTATATCGGCAATAATACGGCGAATGTTGTCTTCCAAATGGTCAAGCGTTTGTGGCTTTACCGCATAGACCAATGACTTTACATATCCCCACAGAAAGTAGTCTAGCGGTGTTAAATCACAACAAGATCTTGGAGGCCAATTCACAGGTCCAAAACGTGAAATTAGGCGGTCACCAAACGTGTCTTTCAAAAAATCTATTGTGGCACGAGCTGTGTGACATGTTGCACCGTCTTGTTGAAACCACATCTCCTGGACATCATGGTTATTCAATTCAGGAATGAAAAAAGTTTGTAATCATGGCTCTATACCGATCACCATTGACTGTAACGTTCAGGCCACCATCGTTTTTGAAAAAGTACGGACCAATGATTCCACCAGCCCATAAAGCCCACCAAACAGTCAGTTTTTCTGGATGTAACGGTGTTTCCGCATACACTTGAGGATTACCTTCACTCCAAATGCGGCAGTTTCGTTTGTTGACGTAGCCATTCAACCAGAAGTGCGCTTCATCGCTAAACAAAATTCGCTTATGAAAATCGGGAACAACGGTAATCTCGTTTTGGGCCCATTCGACGAATCTACGCCTTACTTGATGATCGTTTGGCTTCAAATCTTGCACGAGTTGGATTTTGTAAGCACGCAAACCAAGATCCTTTCGCAAAATCTTCCATAAAGTGGATGGCCACAGATCCAATTCCTGTGCTCGATGGCGGATGGACTCATTCGGGTCTTTCTCAATGCTACGCTCTACAGCAGCAATAGCTTCTTCTGTACGCACCGTACAGCGTCTCTGGGGATGCGAGATATCAATAAGAGTAAACATGGTGCGAAGACGTTCCATGGTTAATCGAATTAACTGCTCTGATGGACGATTTTGTCGACGATAAAATGGACGTAGTGCGCGATACGTTTTCCGCACAGAACCATTATTTTCGAAATAAAATTGCACTATTTGCAAGCGTTGTTCAGGCGTGAGTCTATTCATGATGAATTGCCAAACCAAACTGAGAATAAATCACTTGACAGCTGTTAAATCGGTCGCCATCTTGAAAAGTAATGCCAACTTAAAGTTCTATACCTCTATAAAAAACACCCTTTATATACATTAAATTAAAAGTATTCAAATAAAAATAAATGACTAGTTCTGCCAAATTCTTGAAAAAAAAAATATAATTTATTTGAAAAAGGCCTGGAAAAAATAATAGGGACACTTTATGTTATGCTAAGAATATGTATATTTCGTTAAACATTACCATCATTTCCAGATATTATTTCAATATTTGATTGAAGCACCTTTCATTTTTAATACCTTCTGACAGCGACGATTCACAGACGTCAGGGGGAATTGAATACCATGTCTTCTGAATTTTTTCCCACAATTCATGTTTATTTTTTGATTTAAAGTTGCCGATTTTATTTTTTATGACTCCCCAGAGGTGTTCAATGGGGTTTAAGTCCGGTGATTGGAACGGCCACTATATAACAGGCACCTCATTTTGTTGAAGCCACAATTGGACGCTTTTAGCGGAATGCTTTGGGTCATTGCCTTGCATAAATTCCCATTTAAGTGGCATTTTGTCCTCGGCAAACGGAAGCATTTTATTCTGTAGAATATCTATGTAGTCAGCAGCACACATTTTTCCCTGAATCCAAACAATAGGGCCAACACCAGATGCCGACACTGTATATACACATACATTCAGAGAGTAGGACAGAAAAGGGAAATACAATTGAGAGTAAAAAATTAAACATAAAAAAATTAATCATAGCCTTACGATTAAAGCATTAAACACGGGTTGTAATTGATTTTTAAAATAAATATTATTCTCTCCTTAATTGCTCTCCTATAATTAAAATGTAAACACACTGGCTATGTCTTTTAAATCATGTCTTTGTCGAGGGTGAGAGAGAGAGAATGGACGTGTGCGTGTATGTAATTCTCAATGTATAAAGCAATGTAAACATTCATTTAAAAGTCCTGCTATTTGTGTTACTTGTTAAATTGTTTTTATATGTATTTGAGGCAGAGACAGAGAGAGAGAGAGAGAAGCAATGTGTAAACATTACTTTGGTGGCCATTTAATTTCTTTTGCTGTGTGCTTTTTTGTGCATATATTTCTCTGGTTTGCTTGTTAATGGTTTTCTTTGAGAGAGATAGAGAGAGAGAGAAACAACTGTTATTAAATAAAAGGTATGTATTCAGTATGTGGTATGCATTTAATTTTTTCTTAAGCGCTTATTACACTAACGAACTTCGCCTGAAAACACGATCTGATGGCAAACTAACCTATCATCTGCTGTAATAGGGTAAACCCGACTTGAAGAAATTAAAAAAATATTTGATATTTGGCAGGGTAGTTTAACAGCAAATTCTCATCAGATCAGATCAGATCCCTTAACAGACTGGGTTTTGATAAAGGAATTTGAATTTCCATCCACGGGCCTTTGCCAGTTGGTCACACCAATCGATGACAGGGCTTCCTCGATTTGGTCCTTCCAATAGATACAAGGTCGTCCTCTTTGCCGAATTCCGCAGATTTCCGCATCAAGCACCCGTCTCGCTGGAGCATCCTCCTCCATTCGAACGACATCGCCGAGCCAGCGCAGCCGCTGGATTTTAATACGCTGCACAACGTCTATGTCATTGAGGAGCTAGCTCATACAGCTCACTGTTGGATCGGATACGGAAATCATCGCCAACTAGCGATATGTACTGGACCGAAGATCTTACGTAGGACTTTTTCTCTCGAACACTCTCAAAGCTGCTGCATCAGTGCTTAATAGGGTGGCCATGCCTTTACGCCATAAAGAAGCACGGGTGGGATGAGTGTCTTGTAGAGTGTTAGTTTTGTCGTACGAGAGAGACCTCTCTACTACTGCTCAATTGCCTATTGAGACCATAGTCGCACTTGTTGGCAAGAGTGATCCTGCGCGCTTGATCTCCAGACTGACATCATTTTTGGTGGTTTATTTATCACGGCGGAGCCATGATAAATAAATTCTTTGACTGTTTCAAAAGTATAGTTATCGGCCGTAATCTGATAATCAATACGCCGCACGTCTCTACTTGTCGATAACATATACTTTGTTTTGCCCTATCCAGCCAGCTAGCTGATATACTAAAGCCAGCCAGCCAGCTCGCTGCAATACTAGCTAGCCAGCCAACCAGCTAGCCAGCCAGCCATCTAGCTGCTATACTAGCCAGCCATCTAGCTGCTATACTAGCCAGCCATCTAGCTGCTATACTAGCCAGCCATCTAGCTGCTATACTAGCCAGCCATCTAGCTGCTATACTAGCCAGCCAGCTAGCTGCTATACTAGCCAGCCAGCCAGCTAGCTGCAATACTAGCCAGCCAGCCAGCTAGCTGCAATACTAGCCAGCCAGCCAGCTAGCTGCAATACTAGCCAGCCAGCCAGCTAGCTGCTATACTAGCCAGCCAGCCAGCTAGCTGCTATACTAGCCGGCCAGTAGCTAGCATTTACTGAAGATTACTTTTCTTTTTCTTTTGTATTTATTCCTTTTGAGCCACAAATTCATAGTTTGACACAAGTTCTGTTTATATCATAACAGAACACTGTTAATAACATAACTCTGCTAACTAAGCTAGTAAATTTTAAAACCTACCTCCACACAGATTTGTGTTCATAACAGACCACTGTTAATAACATATCTCTGTTAACTAAAACCTATCTACACACAAACTCATACGATACTGCTCTTAATTAACTCTCAAAACTTATCACAATTTGTAGGACACATCCTCTCCCCTGTATTCTGCAAATATTATCTTTTTATTGTTGTCGACAGAACACTGTTAATAACATAACTCCGTAAACTGGGCTATGACATTTTAAAACCTACCTCCACACAGATTTGTGTTCATAACAGACCACTGTTAATAACATATATCTGTTAACTAAAACCTCTCTTCACACAGACTCATACCACACTGTTTTCAATTAACTCTCAAAGCTTATCACAATTTGTGGGACACATCCTCCCCCTGTATTCTGCAAATATTATCTTTATATTGTTGTCAACATAACACTGTTAATAGCATATCTCTGTTAACTGGGCTAGTAAATTTTAAAACCTACCTCCACGCAGATCCAGATCCTACCTCCAACAGACCACTGTTAATAACATATCTCTGTTAACTAAAACCTATCTTCACACGGACTCATACTACATAACATATATAATTAGTCATTACAACCCTTCAGTCAGTATTACGACCTAGTTTTTTACACCACTATGTGTTAATTTTATACATGAGTGGCGGGACCTACAGTTTAAAGTCGACTCCGAACGACATATTTTTGAGAAACTTTTCATGGCAATTTTTATTTACTCAGTGTTTTTGCCAGAAACCTACTGAGAGAGGAAGTCGCCGAAGAAATATTTTTTCATATTTTGTTTTGATGTCTGGCCTGATTTTAATTAACTCTCAAAACTTACCAAAATTTGTAGGACACATCCTCTCCCCTGTATTCCGCAAATTATTGATCGGATTTGGTTCTGAATGTAGCCATATTATCTTCTATTGATATTGTTATCTTTGACTCATTTCTTAGTGCACTTTGAAAGCTATTTGGCATCACTATAACAGTAAAATGAACCCCGAACCTACAATATTACCGCCACCATCACGCACGGAATGTACGCTCGTTTTTTACCATGTGCAAAGGAATGCAAATGTTTAACGAAACTCCATTACGGTTGGATAATCGTTCACATTGCTTTTCATATTCTAAAAACAAACGCATGTTCCTTGAACGTTTGGCTAATTGTAGCTTAAAAGCGCACTTAAGATTTTACACTGTTTTGAATAATTTTTCTGTTATTTATCGAAGAGCACTGCTAACTTACATTCTCCCATAACAGAAAAAAAACGCACACAACAGCACTGAAATGTCTACCACAGTAACGTGTACATTTCATACAGTCAAGCAGGAATAAAATGGCAAAATTTGAATGAACATCACATAGTGTTTACATTGAGAGCTTTAGGCACACACCCTCTCTCATACATTTCACTTCTCTCACACACTCACACACGATAAAGGAGCAAACTAACAGGTTTATTACTTTCTTAAAGCATACCACAATAATTATTGGCCTACTCTACTCACATTTTATATTTTTCTCTCTCTCTCTCCCTGCTGGCAAAAGCTGTTATCTTTCACTGTAATGTTTACATTTTACTTACCACACGAAGTACAGTACACTGAGAGTATTTTTACTCTTATTAAAGAAAAGCAAAAAGGCTCTGCAAAAGAAAAATAAATAAATGGCTGCCCCTTAAAAATTAATGTTTACATGTTAATTACTTGGTAGGCATACTTGCATACTTACTTGCTTCCTTACTTAATGAAAAAACAATGTTGTTTACCACAATATCAATCAATTTACACTCATAAAAATTGCTCAATTAAAGTAATAAATTTTTTAATATTTTTTAATGTTTCTGTTTTTGTGTTTTTATAATTAAGTGGAGTGTGAAATAATTTTATTATTCATCTAAACAAAAACATATGTTTTCTTCAAAGAAATGTTTCCCATTTTTCTTAATTTTTAATTTCAATAAAAGAAAAATTAATATTTAAAGTATGTACTTACCAAAGGGGAAGAGTGGGTCTCTCTCTCTATATATATATTTACAGTGAATAGCAAAAGTATTAGTGCGGCAATATATTTTAGCAATTTTATTAATTTTTAGCCAAAAGTTTTTATAAACATTTATAGTTTATATATTTATTTTTATTAATTTATTACTGTTCTATTTTAAAACAATTAATTTTTTTTAATGTTTTCCATAAAACAAGAGAAACATAAAGAAAGTTTTCAGATGACTCCATAATTACTCCCAAGGAGAACCCTGAGTAAATTTAAAATTCAAAGGCCTAATAAAGGGTGTTTTTTACAGAGGTATAGAACTTTAAGTTGCAATCTTGTGGCATTACATTTTAAATATGATTTCTGGCATATGACCGCCACAGCTGGCGCGGATGTAGTCCAATCTGGACATCCAATTTTCGATAACTTTTTCCAACATTTGTGGCCGTATATCGGCAATAATACGGCGAATGTTGTCTTCCAAATGGTCAAGCGTTTGTGGCTTTACCGCATAGACCAATGACTTTACATAGCCGCACAGAAAGTAGTCTAGCGGTGTTAAATCACAACAAGATCTTGGAGGCCAATTCACACGTCCAAAACGTGAAATTAGGCGGTCACCAAACGTATCTTTCAATAAATCTATTGTGGCACGAGCTGTGTGACATGTTGCGCCGTCTTGTTGAAACCACATCTCCTGGACATCATGGTTATTCAATTCAGGAATGAAAAAAGTTAGTAATCATGGCTCTATACCGATCACCACTGACTGTAACGTTCTGGCCGCCATCGTTTTTTTGAAAAAGTACGGACCAATGATTCCACCAGCCCATAAAGCGCACCAAACAGTCAGTTTTTCTGGATGTAACGGTGTTTCCACATACACTTGAGGATTACCTTCACTCCAAATGCGGCAGTTTTGTTTGTTGACGTAGCCATTCAACCAGAAGTGCGCTTCATCGCTAAACAAAATTCGCTTTTGAAAATCGGAAACAACGGTAATCTCGTTTTGGGCCCATTCGGCGAATCTACGCCTTATTTGATGATCGTTTGGCTTCAAATCTTGCACGAGTTGGATTTTGTAAGCACGCAAACCAAGATCCTTTCGCAAAATCTTCCATAAAGTGGATGGACACAGATCCAATGCCTGTGCTCGATGGCGGATGGACTCATTCGGGTCTTCCTCAATGCTACGCTCTACAGCAGCAATAGCTTCGTCTGTACGCACCGTACAGCGTCTCTGGTGATGCGAGTTATCAATAAGAGTAAACGTGGTGCGAAAACGTTCCATGGTTAATCGAATTAACTGCTCTGATGGACGATTTTGTCGACGATAAAATGGACGTAGTGCGCGATACGTTTTCCGCACAGAACCATTATTTTCGAAATAAAATTGCACTATTTGCAAGCGTTGTTCAGGCGTGAGTCTATTCATGATGAATTGCCAAACCAAACTGAGAATAAATCACTTGATAGCTGTTAAATCGGTCGCCATCTTGAAAAGTAATGCCAACTTAAAGTTCTATACCTCTATAAAAAACACCCTTTACAAGTTTTGTTTTCTGTGTTTTCTGGTGGCACCATGAGCAAGTATTCGATTGACTTTTGTTTAAGGTTTAGCGATTACGTACGTAACCGTTCTTTTAAATGATCTTCTAAGTACTCTCTTGAGGTTATATCGGGACTTTGTGCAAAAGTATTAGGCCTGTGTGGATTTTTTTTTTTTTTTTTTTCTTTTTTTTTTTCAAAATATATTGCCGTACTAAGACTAGCTGTCCACTGTATGTATATGTATATGTGCCTTTGTTAATTTTATAATATTTTCTTGTATTGTGTTAACTGACAGTTCTGACAGCTGCCTTTATGCTGTCAAATATTTAAAAAGCTAAACTTTCAACATAAGAAAATATTTACAGTTCAGAAAAAAGAGAACGAAGAATAAATAGCATGAGTGAAAGAATGAGTGAGTGACACATGGTACTGTTATTACCAAATGTGTGTGTGTAGAAGTGATAAACAGTCAATGATATTTAAATAGAAACAGAAAAAGAATATTTCTTTTTTTATTTAATTAATAATTTGTTTATATCATCACAATGATAATCATCATTACCATCATCATCATTTATTGTTCAATAAAATCATTGTTTTCTTCTGTAACGTAAAATGGACTCCAATGATGATGTTGTTTTTAATGCTGATGCTGCTGTTTTTTTTTTCTCTTCTCTTCTACTCTGCTTTTCTGCCATTTGTTTTATTAATTTCTTTATGCAGAGAATATATCCAATAGAACAAGAACAATGGGAAAATATCTGAATGTCTGCCTGTCTGTCTGTCTGCCAGTCCATTCATATATTTTTTGTTGAAATATGAATACGAATATTTCAAAAAAATTAAATAAAAACTCTGTAGATAATCAAAACTCCAGACAGCCAGCAAATACAATATGTCTGTCTGTCTGTCTGTTGGTTGTTTTTTTTTTGTGGCTATTATATGCATACAAATGCTTATTAAATTATGAATGAAAATGAGTACATGATGTTGTCATGTCTCTGTTGGCATACAAGTAATGGGAAAATATTTTTCAATTTTTCAAAAAAAAAAAAAATTCTTGGAAACATGAACTTTTCACAAATAAAACAGAAAAATCAAAAGAAAAATTGCTTTAAATTCTTGTAAACTTCATAATAAAAGGCAGTCAATTAAAGGAAAAGGAAATTGTTGGAAAATATTTGAAATCTAGCTGGGTTATTAAGAAAAATTCTCTTAAAAATCACTTTAAAAAAGAGGAAACATCAGAAAGTCTTATAATACATGGGTATAATCAAAGAAAATAAAGTATAAAGAATGTGCATTTTAACATATTTTGGAATATTTTTCAAAAATATTTCATGACGCGGGCCGAAAGATAGAAGGGAAGGTTACAGAAACCAAGAGCGTAACAATGCGTTGTTCTCATCGTGCGTTTTTGTTGTTTGACTACTTTTTTATTTATTTTTCTGGTGTTAAAAACAGACGTCGGCACCAATGTCCCTCAAGGGAAGAACATCTTCGGCTTTTTACACACATAGGACACGAACATCATGAATGTTCGTTAAAAAGAGCGTAAAAATCTTGTCAGTTTCTAAAGAAGAAGGTTCATGGCGCTTTTTTCAGACTTCAATTATACACCCAAAGAAATATTACAGTAGTATTCACTAAGATCAATGAGAAATGATTTCGATTTTTGGAAGAATATTTGCAAAGTTAAATACGGTGTCTTTAGGGATTTAGTGCAGTACAATATTTCTATATTTTCCGCTCACATGTACATATCATTGGGTTAATAAGTAGACTTGACATTATTACTAACAATTTCCCTCTAGGTTAACACATGCCCATGGTTATGGATTAGTGAGTGAGAGAGAGAGCAAATAAGTTGAGAGAATTTATTTATTTACAGCCATATAAAAGTGTTAGTAATACACGCTATTTTTATTTTCATTTCATCAGCATACATATGTAAAGCTGTCTATCTTTGGCTTAGTAATTTTGGATAAATAAAAATAAAATAAAAAATCCATTTTATTATTAAAAGAACATAAAGCTATCCATCTTTGGCTTAAAAATTAGGCCATGTTTTTTAGATAAATAAAAATAAAAAGAATAAAAAACCATTTTTTATTAAAAGAAAAAAAAACGAGCATTCCAAAGCATTTAAAAAAAATATACTATGGGACAAAATAAAAAATAAAATACGCCCAGCTAATGACATAGAACATTTTTAACACAAAATATTCTTCGAGTGTTATTCTGAAATAAAATGATAAAGCATCCGCAGCACATGTATTCTTGTCGCAGTCTGATCGACAACTAAATCAAAAAACACAAGAATACATACACATGTCCATACGTACGATGAGAGCAACACATTGTTACGCTCTTTGTTTGTGTTCATTTTCCTTCTGTCTTCCTCTCCCCTCACCCAGAAATGATTTTTAAAAAAATTTTGGTGAGAGCGGGTCGTAATGTTACGACCCGCCATAAGAAATTTTACTTCTACCTGATGCGTATTCTTTATATCCATATTCTTTGGTATAATATACATAAGCAATGTGCCTAGGTAATTAAGCTAAGGGGGAATGCCAAAAGAGGGAAACAAAAGTCTTCAAGAACATATTCTGCTTGTGATGCGCTTGCCTCCCTATGAGACTATGCCTCAAGTGAGGCACCATCTCCCCTATTCACCCTCATAGGAGACACAGTGAGTGACTCTACCGTCAAAATGGGGACATAACTACCTGGTTCTTCAGCAGTTATCCCCAGTTGCCCCTCTACTGCATTCAGCCTACATATTACTTCCATGTATACTTACTTAATTGGTCATTACAACCCTTTAGTCAGGATTACAACCTTGCTTCTCACACCACTTATGCAGTGTGTGTTAATTTTATCCATGTCTGGCGAGGCGAGACATCTTTGAGAAACTTTCCAAGACAATGTTATTTATTCAGGGCATTTTTGACAGAAGATTGTTGAGAGGAAAGAAATATTGTCCGAAACAAAATATTTTCTTCATGTTTCGTTTTGTTTGAGATATGGGGATCTGGGGTTTGAACCACGGACTAGCTGGTAATAAGCCAACACACCACCTACTAGACTACTACGACTTCAAGTGTTGCCTGAAGTCAATATTTTTTCGAAAAATGTACTGAATTGTAGTATATTGGGATCTCTGTTCATTGAATCCTACTTGTGTGATATTCATACAATGTTTTGTTGTTGATAGCTTTCCTTTCTGGGTAAGTCTGAGAGCCTGCTAATGGGAAATGGGTACCGAGAATGAAGAAAAAACAGATGCCTACTCTAAATTAAGCTTGAGTTTCCCATCTTTTAATTCATTTAAACTTCTAAGTCTTTAACCGTTTTTAAATAAGCCTAAAAGTATGCTAAACAAAATAATTCGAATGAAATCCTTAATTGTTTAACAAAATTGTAAGAATTCTTAGTTCTTAATTATTTTTTTAAGCCTAACGGTATGCCTTGAATTTATTTTATTTCTTTTTAATAACTTTAATAAGAAATATTAAATTCGTTTTCATTTGAATTTCAATTTAATTTTATTTAATAAAATACGCAGTTTTTGCCTTTTAAAAGGAAAGGCAGGCAGTATAATTATTTTTAATATTCTTTGGCTACTTTTCTGGCGAAAATATGCTACAATTTATGCAGCATTTATCATCATATTTTTACTTTTGTCCTTGCTTGTTCTTTTTATCATCTTCATCCTTAACATATGCTACAGAATTTTAATCAAATATCATTAAGCACATACAGGCAAACAAGCAAGCAAGCAACCAGTCACAAACAGTTATAATATCTCTGACAGGCCATGCAATTCAATGACAATAAATTTCTCTGCTTAAACTTCAATAAAGCCAAGAGAGAGAGAGAGAGAGTGAGAGAGAGAGGAAGCAGGGAAGAGGGAAGTAATATTAAGAAGTTACTGAAGGAAACCAAAATAAAAGTACACATACGCACAAAAAAACATGTGATTACTGACCGAAAATAATTTAAAAAAGCTGAAGGCGATCAACCACGGTTGTAGGATGGGCAACACTGGAGGTATTTGCACTGGATGGGGGAATATCTTAAGCCGCAAATTTAAAGTCGCTTAGTAGGTAGGCTTGTAAGACGTAAGCCCAGTTTAGACATCTCGAACCAAACATATATATCCTCTCAACTGCCTTCAGGGAAAGACTTTAAAAAGTTTTTCAAATCCGTTGTCCGAAGACGACTTTAAACTGTAGGTTCTACGGCCACTAGTAGGTAGTCTAGAAGGTAGTGTGTTGGCTTATTAGACGTAAAGCTAGGGCTCGAGCCCCAGGCCAGACATCAAAACAAAATACAAAAAGTATTTCTTTGGCGACTTCCTCTCAGCAGATTTCTTGCAAAAACTCTGGGAGTAAATAAAATTGCCATGAAAAGTTTCTCAAATATCTGTCGTTCGGAGTCGACTTTAAACTGTAGGTCCTCATGTATAAAATTAACACACACACAACGTAAGTGGTGTGGTAAACTAGGTCGTAATCCTGACTGAAGGGTTGTAATGGCCAATTATGTATGTATGTAGTAGGTAGAGTTTTGGCTTGTAAGATGCGAGTCTATGGTTTGAATCCCAGCTTAGACATCTCGAACATGATAAAAATATATTTTATTTCGGCGACTTCCTCTCAGCTGCCTTCTGAGAAAGGCTATGAAAAGTTTTTCTACTCTGTTGGCCACTCCTGTGTAAAATTAATTCACTTAACATGAGTGGTTTGAGAAGCTACGTTGTAATCCTGACTAAAGGATTGTAATGGCCAATTAAGTAAGTTTAACATGAAATTCTTGAGCTGTCCTTTTATTTAAAGTCCTTTACTGTAATTATTCACATTGCTGGTAAATTCATTTGAAGAATATCATTTAAATTCATTGGCCTTTCATTATGGCATAATTCATTAATGACGTATGCCATGCATGCTTGCTACACTTTAAGCATTTTAACCAGCACAACGTGCATATATTTACTGGCATTTCATTTCATTTTTTTAATTTTTTTTTTTGTGCCCACCATTATTTATTATTGTTTGTGGGTTTGCTTTTAAGCACAATCGTGTATATATGGTCAGCAAAATAATCTGGCTACTCGTTAAAAATGCAACACTGCCTTAAACCCTAAAGCTGCACTCTATCTCTCTCTGTTGTTCGGTTTTTTAAAAACACAAACTCTTTTGAGCCCTTTTTAATATAAAAAACGAGAAAAAACGTTGGATTTTTGTGGTGCTCTTTTACTATTTTTTTAACCATTATTTGTTGTTATAATTAAAAAAAGAGAGAGAGTGAGACCGACCATTGTGACCGACCACGTTAAAATTGCATTTTGCGTTTGCATTGCATACACGATGCTTTAATAATGTTGAGAGCGAAAGAAGAGGGGCAAAGCAAGGAAATTGCGTTCTCTTGTAAAGAGCGAAGAAGAGAGTGAGAGTCACATTAACGCATTATTTACACATGATGTTTTATTCACGTGAATTCTCGTTTTCAGGCTCATATTTTTGTTTTTTTTTCTACTGAAATTGTTTCTCACACAAGCACATTCACACGTATTTATGTACATGCAAATGTATATGCTTTAGTACTGTTTTTGTTACTGTACACTGTGTTGTGTAGTTGTCATTGTTGATGTGTCCAGCTTATCGCATAGGTTGGGGGGGGATTACTTTTAAAAATATATGACCAGTCGGCCATCAGCTACAGCTACACTACACCGTTTGGTGTATTTTAATCGAATAGCAAATGAATTACGGATTATTTAATTTAAAAAAAGAGCATTAAAGGTCATTTAAAAATAAAGAAAAATATAAAAACACGTCCATAAACAAACAAATTTATACTGAAATCAATATTTAAATGTTTATGGAGGCAAACAAATTTAAAAAACCCCATCATTCGTGCCTTACAGTTGCATTACCGTTACATTATGAGAAATACATTTTGTTTACATTTACAACAGCATACGTATTTGAAAGTAAAAACAGTTAAGTTTACTAAGGAACAGAGCACTGTTATCTTTTGATGGCAAAAAAAAAACAACAAAAACGAAGGAAATTTCAATTGAAAATGTCCGTTTTCTAAGACAAAAGGTTAGCATAGAAGGATGTGTTTGTTTTTACATAAATAGCGAAGTTTAGTTTAGGTTTAGGTCCGAGTGGTAGCTCTGATATCACAAAGCTCACTTGAGCACACATAGCGGCCCGTTGTGATGCCACGGGTGCACACAGTCCCTGTACTGACCAAGTTCCACCAAAATCAGGGAAGAGGAAAAAGTTGGTCGGCGCAAGGGCTGCACAACAAAAGCACGACTACCCTAAACTAGAAAACCAGCCAGAAAGTTTGATGAACGAAGCTACATATATCCTTGATGTCAATAGATGATAGCTCCGTCAAGCTGACAAGAAATGGGGAGCCAAATAACCTCTATCTACACCTAGCAAGAGACGGGCACTGACAAAGAAAGTGGATAACAGTCTCCTCTGCCTCAACGGAACTGCATCCACGGCAGAAGTCGTTAAATGGGAGCCTCATTCTTTCCGCGTGTCTACCCATAACGCAATGACCTGTAAGCATGGCCACTGTGGTTGAGATGACATCACGACCAAGACCAAGTAATTGGTTGGTACGCCTTCTATCCATCAAGGGCCAGGTGAGTCTAGCGGCGGAGCAGGACTCCTCATTGACCCAGGATAGTTTGGAGTCCCGAAAGAATTTCCGCGCAATATCCAACTTGACCGAGGCAAGTGGCATATCCCATTCAATTGAAGAGGATTCCGGAAGGAGCGCACCAGCTCTGGCGAGCTCTTCGGCCCTACAGTTTCTCCGAATGTTACTGTGCCCGGGGACCCACACCAGTGAGTCGCTGGTGAAACGCCCAGAAAAAAAATAGGGAAGCTAAGTTCGAATTTAAAAACCCAAGACTCAAACCTATAATTTTAACAATTAGGCAATTTTAGTGTTCACATACATATCAAACAATTTGACATTATTAGAGCACAGTTAACTCTTTAACAAGTACAACACCCTGTAAAAAGTTCTGTTCATTAGGGAACTAAATATATGTACTACGTCCATGTCGCCGTAGTCTAGTAGATACAGTGACTCAAACCCCAGCTCAGTCATCTCGAACAAAACGAATTATGAGAAAATATTTATTCGGCGATTTTCTCTCAGCTATCTTCGGGCAATAACTCTGAGAGTATAAAATAAAATTGCCATGAAAAGTTTCTCGAAACTTCTTTGTTCGGAGTCCATATTAAACTGTAGGTTTCGCCACTCATGGGTAAAAAATGTAGGCACACAACATGGGTGGCATGAGAAGATAGCTTGTAATCCTGCCTAAAGGGTTGTAATGACCAAATTAGGTTAGCGGGGGTATCTTGCCGTTCACAGGCAGTTTACTCGGTGGACATATGGCCCATGATGTTGTGTGAGGTAAGCACCCTTTTCATTATCCTTTAGTGGTGGGTTTGAACCACCGGATGAAACCGACCAGTTGTCTCAGTGGTACGTTCGCCACCAATGATCAATTAAGTAAGTAAGTAATTGAAGATTAGACGTCCTAATTAGGTTAGGTTAGGTTAGAGGACGTGTACTTGTCAATTAAGCCAAGTACAGTAATCGGAGGTCGAATTGACTCATTGTACAACGTCCTAGTTTCTCACAACACTTATGTTGTGTGTGTTAATTTTTATGCATGAGTGGTGGGACCTACAGTTTAAGGTCGACTCTGAACTACAGATTTTTGAGAAACTTTTCATGGCAATTTTTATTTACTCCCAGAGTTTTTCCCATAAATCTGCTGAGAGAAAGTCGCCGAAGAAATACTTTTTGTATTTTGTTTTGATGTCTGGCCTGGGGCTCGAACCCAGGCTTTTGCGTCTAATAAGCCAACACACTACGTACTAGACTACGGCGACTTCAGACGATTAAGAATAAGATGGCACCATGACCCACTCATTACGATCGATTTTGTCTTTATTGGCGATGAGTACTTAAATACATACATAACATACATAATTGGTCATTACAACCCTTCAGTTAGGATTACGACCTAGTTTCTCACTCCACTTATGTTGTGTGTGTTAATTTTATACATGAGTGGCGGGACCTACAGTTTAAAGTCGACTCCGAACGATAGATTTTTGAGAAACTTTTCATGGCAATTTTATTTACTCCCAGAGTTTTTGCCAGAAATCTGCTGAGAGGAAGTCGCTGAAAGAAATATTTTTTCATATTTCGTTTAATTGGAGATGCCTGCCTGCCTGGGGTTTGAACCTACCTATCTAGACCACGGCGACTTCTGGCGATGAGTACTTATCACTCAATATCCTGCGTTTAAACACCGTCCGACATTATTTTGTGTAGGGCTATATCAAGGATCGATCGTATCTACGCTCGTAATTCTCTAACTTGGAGCATTGTAAAACCAATTTGCTTCGGTTATTGCTGACATAGCGCTAGAAATGTGTAAAAAAGTGGTTCAAAACTACTTAAAAGGGATCGAAAATGCAACCAATCTAGAGGAGATCATTGAAATGATGTTGTATTTCTCAGAGAACAGTAATTTTTTTTAATTTAAACATTTCGTTCTTATAAAATATTTTTAAGGATATATACAGTCAAAGAAAAAAGTCTACATACACCAGTGATTTTTATCAAATTAAAAAAGATGTTATAGAGTTGTTTATGGCATTTACAACCAGGAATGTTTGAAAAGCAATAGAAATATGAAATAAATACAGAATAGAAATTATTGGAAAAAATAAAAAAAAAATACTCAGATGTACGTAGACTTTTTTCTTTGACTGTAAATATATTTCAAATATTTATTAAACATTTTTCTATTTAATTTTATTAATTTTCCTTCATTTAATTTAATTAATTTTCCTTCATTTAATTTAATTTAATTTTAATTTTTTACACTCTCTTTCTCTCCCTTCAGATTGCACATTAGCCGCTAGCGATGCCAAATTGGAAATATTACCCACACAAGAAGTACAAAGAAAACCTTTGGGCAAATCATTGATATTAACCTGTCGACCCAATGTGCCTCAAGGCAGTCTAGTCACTGACTTACAATGGAAGGATAACATGAATAATACAATATTACCAAAACCGTAAGTAGAATTTTAAATTTTTCCCTCTTATGGAAATATACGATAATTTCTCGCTTTTTTTTTCTTTCTTAATTATTTTTGTATATGTTGTAAAAATCAAAAAGAAAATTATTTTTAATTTAAATATAATAACGGCAGTTCTTGTTCTTATTTAATATATAAAAAAAATACACTGTAAAAATATCAAAAAAAAAAAATTCCAAACCTTATTTTATAAACACACTAAAGATACACTGTAAAAAAAAATTACAAAACCAAACAAAGTAGGCATATATTGCATATGATTTTCGTCTGGGAAATAGGTTAAAAAAATTAAAATCTTGTAAAATAAAAAAAAAATATTAATACGATAAGTTTTAATAGAAATACACTGAAAAAAACAATGTCAACCTTTCAAATTTGCCGAAGCGTAGACGCATTAGATTAAACAAAAAATGTTAGGATTTTATTTAACCTCTAACAAAAGTATCGAAATTCGTCTTCGATTTGACAACCATAATAAGCCTATTTAAAATTATTATGAAGGCTCCAGAGATAGAATAATGCTATAAACACATAGGAGCCAGCAAAATGCTGCGCTTCAATAGTACACTTGGTGCCTTAGCCAAGTAGCATACGTTTTAAAGACGGCAACAGCGCCAACGTATAAGTAAAGTAAATAAAACTGAACAACAGTTCATTAATTCTTTATCAACGTTGCCACTAATAATAGAATAATGCTATAGACACATAGGAGCCAGCAAATGCTGCGCTTCAATAGTAGATTTGGTGCCTTAGCCAAGCAGCGCATGCGTTGTAATTATTTTAAAGACGGCAACAGCGCCAACGTATAAGTAAAGCAAATAAAAATGAAGAACAGTTCATTAATTCTTTATCAACGTTGCCGCTAATAATAGAATAATGCTATAGACACATAGAAGCCAGCAAATGCTTCGCTTCAATGGTACACTTGGTGCCTTAGCCAAGAAGCATGCGTTTTAATTATTTTAAAGACGGCAACAGCGCCAAAGTAAAGCAAATAAAAATGAAGAACACTTCATTAATTCTTTATCAATGGTGCCACTAATTTGATTGTCTATTTATTTCGTTATTTCTAATGTATTAACCAGGCAGCATGTGCTTTAATTATTTTAAAGTCGGCAACAGCGCCAAGTCGCCGTAGTCTAGTAGGAATTGTGTTGGCTTATTAGACGTAAAGCCACGGTTCGAGCCCCAGGCCAGACATCAAGACAAAATACAAAAAGTATTTTCTTCGGCGACTTCCTCTCAGCAGATCTCTGGCAAAAACTCTGAGAGTAAATAAAAAATTGCCATGAAAAGTTTCTCAAAAATCTGTCGTTCGGAGTCAACTTTAAACTGTAGGTCCCACCACCACTCATGTATAAAATTAACACACACAACATAAGTGGTGTGAGAAACTAGGACGTTGTACAATGGGTCAATTCGACCTCCGGGTACTATACTTGCCTTAATTGACAAGTACACGTCCTCTAACCTAACCTAACCTATAGTACACTTGGTGCCTTAGCCAAGCAGCATGCGTTTAAATTATTTTAAAGACGGCAACAGCGCCAACGTACATATAAGTAAAGCAAATAAAAGTGAGGAACACTTCATTAATTCTTTATCAATGGTGCTACTAATTTGCTTATTTACTTATTTTGTTAGTTTTAATTTATGAACCGTGTTTTGAAAATCCTTATTTCATGATTTCTATGGTATTGCCAACACTAATCCGTTCACTGCTGCCAGCAAATAATAGAAATTAACCTCAATATGCTGCAGCTCCTTCGACGCTTGTTTGCGTGCTGCCTTTAACACGTTGACTGCCGACTACGAGATAACTCGTAGACTGCGTTTCCTTCTAGGAAGCCAACTACGAGTTATCTCGTATTGACTAAGTAATTTTTGGCCAGTTTTCTGAAAATTGCCGCGGCAGTCAACGTGTTAAACTATTCATTTCCATATATGAACATATTTTTCTATTTTTGTTAGTTTGCCGCGTAGCATTTGTTGCCTCTTATGTGCTTAAAGTAAAAAAAAAATATTTCAATTTTCCTTTGTAACTAAAATACTAAACGAGCTTTTAAAAAATAATAGAAATTACTAAAAACAATGAAAGCCCTTTTTTTGGAAATTTTTTTCTTTCTTTTTTCAAATATTTTCCTGAAAATTCTTTATCACTCTTTTGTGTTTAAATATTTTTTAAACAATTTTACAGTGTAAATAAAAATTTGTTATTAATTTACGTAGTTTAGGTCATTAACTAAAAATTATTGGGGAGTGTTTTTAACAAATTAACAAAATTATTAAAAAAATTCAAAATATTGCTTAAAAAATTATTGTAGTTAAGAGATGTTGCTTCAAATTCCATGCAAAAATTCTTTTTTTTAACCTTTGCACTCGATTAATTTTCAAGCTCGTTATCTGTCAACTTGTATATAATTTTAGCTGAATGAATTAAAAAAAATTTCAGTGGTAGAATTCCTGAGAAAAGTATTCGTCAATTTTATGAAAAGTAATAGTCCCCATATTAAAAATGACGCCTATAAAAGAACACATCTCTGCATCGGTAACCTCCTTCCAGTTATTCCACATGGACCTTCTTTTTAAAACTTTAGAGTTAATTTTCTGTCTTGCACAAATGTTGGTTTGTTTTACAATATCTGCAATAAGTTCATCAATGAAGAATCTTTTAAAAAAATCTATTCTTTGTCTTGAAATTGATGCCCAACATTCTTGTCTCCAACACTAAATGTAATTTCTGCTGGCCGATCATCCTCCACGCACATCAATCCAACTTGATTCTGATATATTGTCATTATCCCTATCAGGCTCTGGTACAGTATCACCTTCACTATCGGATGAATATTGTAGAATGCCGCAATGTGTTTTACTGTTATTTATTTTTATCGTCTACTGAATAATATGCGAGTTGTAGAGTAAATTAGTGTTGTCACCTCCAGTGTAACATACGCATTGTAGAGTAAGTTAGTATCGTCACCTCCAGTGTGACATACGAGTGCAAAGGGTTAAAAATCAAAAATTATATGTTTATTTAAAAAATTCATACACAAACAAACCTGCTGTCTGTCAACAAACCTCTAAAAAATTTATCGAAAACGTTGTTTTCTTCTTACAATGTATATGCTTTTTTAAAGCTTTTTGAAAAATATATCCCAGCTTCAATTATGTGTCCTTATTACGACTTAAAAAAATTAAAAATCTTTTCTTATTCATCTTTACTTCATTTTTGATATCGAAATTCTATAGAGTTTCACCTTTTTCAATGAGTTTGAATAAATAATATCATCTGGCAGCTTTAAGGGCCATTATTATAACTTGCCTTTAACTAAAGGGAGGCTTTTTACGGGCAGATAAATTGTTTTTCGTTATTATGAGTACCCAATAAGATAGAAGTGATCGTTAAGCTAAAGGGAGGATCATCCTACCTTTAACATTTAAAGGTCACTTTATGTTTGAACTTGCCATATTATATATTATTTTCATTATGGCAACTTCAAATATAAACAAAGTGACCAAATACAAAAAAAAGAAGCCCTTCGTTGCCACTACGTTTAAATAAAACTTGTTTAATTTGTGCACTGTTATCGACTTTGCTCCGGCACTGCCATATTTTTGAAAATTTTTATCTGTAAGTTGTAATAACGAAAATAAGTTAAAGGTAACTTTAAAGTTCCCTTTAGCTAAAGGTACCTTTAACTAAACCCAAGTTTAACGGCCAAGTTGTAATAACGGCCCTAAAACTTAAATAAATTGCAGCTCTGCTTTAGCATAGCAGCTAAACTAAAACCCAAGAAACAAACCCTATATTAAATTGTAAACATAACATATAAGAAAAAGTACAAAAAACTTATCTCCTCTCTCTAAATTAGTTACCCTTTCTCATCTCAATTGAAGCAGAAATTAAAATCAAATGATAAGAAACCCTGTATTAAATTCTAAATTCACCATTACCGGTTGCTAGAAAAAGTGAAGAAAAATGCTCTCTGTTCCAATTAAGCACTTTTCAGCTCTGCTACAGTAGAAATCAATAACAAAATCTGTTTCACGTGAAAAGAGAAATGAAATAAAGCCTCTATCCACCTACAAAAATTGATCTACCAATTGTAACCACGCCTCTTCTAAGTAAAATGTAACCGTTTTATTAAACGCAAATTAATGTTCTTTGTATATAATTCTCTTGATCACTGAAGATTGAAGTGTATTATGGTATATAAACACAATAAACGCAACATAGCAATTTGCAACAAAAATTTGCTTGTTGTGGCTAGCGCCGCCACGTATTCTATATTTGAGAGATTGCTGTCTTTGCTGCGTTGTGTTTACTGTTAAGCTGGAGGTCCACACCACGCGTTTTCGCGTCAAAGCGTTGCGTGCATTTCATGCCTACTTCGCATTCTACGCTTCAAGTTACATGCAACGCTTTTTACGCGCCAATGTTTGTTTTGATTTAAACAAATTAAAACAAAAACAACCTGTCAAAATCAGCAGTTTCGTACGCGCGCCGCTTGTGATGCTTACAAAAGTAGAAAGTAGATTTACTTTTCGCGTTCTATGCGTCATGGCATCCTACGCTTTAGTGCGTGTAACTTGCACCAAATATACAGCTATGGACATATAAATGGCACACATTTGAATAAGTTTTTTCTTAGGCTAAAATATCGCGAATA
The DNA here is from genome assembly GCA_958299815.1 of Sarcophaga carnaria. Classification (NCBI taxonomy): domain Eukaryota; kingdom Metazoa; phylum Arthropoda; class Insecta; order Diptera; family Sarcophagidae; genus Sarcophaga; species Sarcophaga carnaria. The sequence goes on along the minus strand of OY283149.1, from coordinate 8,984,093 downwards.
CTATTAATCAAAAACAAATTTTTGGATTTATCCGAAGGTTTATTATTTGTATTTAAGAATGATATAAACTTAAGTTGAAATTCATTAATTAACAAAAAATATACATAATTTATAAAAAATAACACTGGATTGAGGTGGACACATAAATGGCACAAACTTAAAAAGTCCTTTTAATATTGCATTTGTTGTTTTTTTGGTATGTACAAATGCCCTGCCATTAATATTTTGTGCTGTAGCCTTTGTTTTTGATGACAGCTTCGCATCTACGACCCATACTTTCCACAAGTTATTTGGCATTTTGTTTCGGGTATGGCATACCAAGCTTCCTGAACGGTTGACCATAAATCGTCCATATTTTTATAATTTTTTTTTGGCGATTTCAACCTTGACTTCATACCACAGGTTTTCAATAGTATTTAAGTCAGGGCTCTGGGCTGGCCAATCGAAAACGGGAATCTGTTCCGAACAAAACCAATTTTTTACTAGGTTTGACGAGTGTTTGGGGTCATTATCTTGCATGAATTTCCACTTAATTGGCATAGAATCGAAAGCGAATGGTTCCATATGGTTTTTTAGAATATCCAAATATTGAAACTTGTCCATTTTTCCATTGATTTTTACAAGTGGACCTACGCCATGCCAAGAAAATGCACCCCAAACCATAATGCTACCACCGCCGTGTTTTACCGCCTTCTGTGTGAACCGAGGAGTATATTCTTGGCATCTAGGACGACAAACAAAGGTTCTGCCATCTGGTCCAATTCTATTAATTTTTGTCTCATCGCTTCATAACACGTTTTTCCAAAAATTAATAGGATTGTCCTTATGGGTTCTGGCGAAGGCTAAACGTTTTGAAACATTTTTTTTTCGAGAGCAATGGTTTTTTCCTGGAAAAAACTTGTTCTTCTGACAAGCCTGCTAGATATTTCCAAGCCAAAAGATTCATTAATATCAGACACTATCTGCCGTGAAGACTTGAATGGATCAATTTTTGCCATTCTTACCATTGCTGCATCTGTACGCAAGTTTGTTTTTCGAGGTCTTGTCGTCCGACTTTTGCCCTTAATCAATACATCGGGATTCTCTACACATGATTTAATGGCATTGTAAACTTTTTTTCTTGAAAATTGCACTTCTTTAGCAATTTCCGATACTTTTTTCCCATTTTCATGCATTTTCCATATGGTCCGCATATCCTCGGTTGTTGTATGATTGCCTGATCCTATTTTAAAAATTTTTTTTTATACTTGTTTACACTTTAACAAAGTATCAAGTGATTTGAAAGAAATCTACGCGTGTAATAACTATTTCAAATAAATTGTGCCATTTACATGTCCACTTAAAACCAGCTTTGTTTACGCAAAAATAATAACGGTAAATAATAAGCAGAATATAACGGAATATTTGAGTGCTGCTGAAACAAAAGTTCTTAGAGCAACAATCTTAAGAGATAATTGTAGCATTTTATAAACTTCTTATTGGTAAAACATAAAGTTTTTTTCTTAATTAAAATGTGTGCCATTTATATGTCCATAGCTGTATACATTAATTCTACTTTTTTGACAGCCGCGTAGAATACGAAAACGCGTAGAACGCGTGGTGTGGACCTCCAGCTTTATGCATTAAACGCGGCACTTGCAGTGCGGCAATCTGTCAATAATAAAATAAATGGGTGTATATATGTATGTAAATGCTTATTTTAAAGGCTGTGTATCAATAACCGTCAATGGTGCTGCTACACCAATATAGCTGGCTAGCAGGCGAGGTGGGTAGCTGGCTAGCAGGGTAGCCCGCCAACTAGCGGCTACTTACCAATATAGCTGGCTACCAGGGGAAACTGGGTACCTACCAATATAGCTGGCTACCAGGGGAAACTGGATACCTACCAATATAGCTGGCTACCAGGGGAAACTGGGTACCTACCAATATAGCTGGCTGGCAGCGGAGCTGGCAATGAGAGGATTAGTGCCGTCAATATGCATGAAAACTATAGGGTTTTAAAAAAGCGCTTCATACAAGTATTAAAATTTGAAAAATCGTTTTACTGCCGCCATAAATCAATTATTTGTTCTTTATGCTTTGCCGCTGCCGCCTTTAGAATAATTAAAGCACATAGTGATTTTGCTGCGCTACAAATGCTGCGTCTAATGTGTTTATAGTATTATCTCTCTCTCTCTCTCTCTCTCTCTTTGTTTCTCTGCTAAATTAAATGCTTTTTCTTGTTGTATGAATTCTTCTTATATGCTGTTCTGACAGAATCAGTACAGTTTTATATTGAATGTCTAGTAGCGCTCTGCTGTTACAGTAGAGTAGTACGTACACAATTTCTCTTTTATGTAGATGGCTTGCTTTTCTTAAATATTTTACCTTTTATAAGAGGTTTTTTTTGTTTTGTTTTATTCTCGTATTTAATTACAAGCCAGCATTATAATATTAAATCGTTTTCCTTGATTTTAAACCTTTTTTTCAACTGCTTTTTAATGCTTTTTATAGAAATAATTTCGTATTTTTATTTATATTTTATATGAATTGCTTTTTAAAAACGTATATTTTTTTCTTTTATCACATTTTGTTTAAAACTTTCTCTTGTATTTCTTTTTTTTTTATTTGTTTCTTTATTTTGGCTATTTGATGACAAAAAATTGAAAAACAAATTCCAAAAAAAAACTCTCTTAGGCTCCAAAGTTATCAGCCACTGTATGATTCCAAAGGAAATAGATTAAATGCTAAGTAAGTAAAGGGAAGTCCTTTCAGAAAGTACTTCTCTTTAGTTTAGTATGAAAAAAAAAATTAAAAACATTAAATCCACCATATTTGCTAACCAAATGATTGCTGCTTTTGCTTGATTTTGATGATGGTTTTTCAAATGCAATTAAATAGCAAGTAATTATTATGGTTCAGACTAAATAGTTAACAAACAAATAAATAAAACACACAAAATTTTAACAAAACAAATCAAAGGAAATCCTTGATTTAATAACTATTTTCTCCCCCGCCCCCCTTTAGTAAACAACTTTAAAGTTGTTTTTGTTTTTTTTGTAAAAGCCTGCACGAATTGTTAATTAAATTTGTTGAATTAGTTTTCATAAAATAAAAAATTTTTTTAAATCATTTTCTTTCTTTTGTTTTAGTTTTTTAATTATTTTCTCTTTTCTTTGTTGTTGTTGTTTAATTTTGCCTGATATTTTGTTGTAATTTTGTGTGTGTATTTTCATGTTCATTATTATTTACCATGACCGCCATCTTAACTTCATATACAACATATAATAACGGTGTTAATTTCATTTCAAAATAATATTAAAAAAGCATACTTTTAGGCGCTTATAACCTAGCCTTTCATATAAACATTAAAATTAACTAGAAAACCAAAATTAACAGACAACGTAGGCATTTTTCAAAATTTCTAGCTAAATTAACTCATATTTCATTGCATTCCTTAAAAAGGATGCCAATTTAATATTCAATAGATTTCTTTTTAAAGCATATTTACGAGTATAATGTAAGTTAAGTTGTTTTCATTTTTATTTTCATGTAAATTAAATATATATTTTAGGAATGATTGAAAACTATGTTTCGTTAAGTTCTTTTGGGTAAAACTTTCTCGTAAATGGCTTCAAAACTGCCCATCTGCGGGAGTGTCATGTATTTAGTGGAAGTTTTACTTACTTAATTGGGCATTATAACCAGACGTCGGCACCAATGTCCCTCAGGGGAAGAACATCTTCGGCTTTTTACACACATAAGACGCGAACATCGACAATGTTCGTTAAAAAGAGCGTAAAAATGCATTCAGTTGCTTGTCAGCTTCTAAAGAAGAAGGTTCATGTCGCTTTTTTTCAGACTTCAATTTTACACCCAAAGAAATATTACAGTAGAATTCACTAATATCAATGAGAAATGATTTCGATTTTTGGAAGAATACTTGCCAAGTTAAATACGGTGTCTTTAGGGATTTAGCGTAGTACAATTTTTCTATATTTTCCGCTCACATATACATATTATTGGGTTAATAAGTAGACTTGAAAATATTACTAACAATTTTCCTCTGGGTTAACACATGCCTCTCACAAATACACTCACATTTTTATCATGTTCTCTTTGTGCCGTACAGATTTCCTAGAGAAACTTGTCTGGGCGATTTTATTTTACTCTCACAAGTTTTGGCAGAATACTGCTGAAGGGAAAATTATGTTTCGTTGAAAATATGCCTAAGTCGGGATTTAAACCTCGGAATCTCGCCTAATAAGCTAACATACGATCTACGAGACAATGGCGACTTCAAATGTTGTCTTATTAGAGCCAATTCACATTGCATGCTTGTACTATGTTCAGACATGCACTTATATTGAGTAAATCACAATAAACGGCATTATTGATCTCAATATTTCATATAAAATGTCAATTAATTATTGCTCAATAAATTCATAAATTGTTATAATATTGATTAAAACTTGAAATGCAGCGCTGTCATAAGTACGTTCAGTGAGTAAACTAAGAAAATAAAAAAACAAATCAGAAAAACAACGAACAAAACAGAAACAACGTTGTTGAAACAACCAGCTGCTTTGTTTACCAGTTGACAAATGAATATTGAATAAGCAGCTGAAATGCGTATATTGTTATGTCTAAACACTTAAAATATTGTAATCAATAAACCGAATATTGACTCAATAAAAGTGCATGTCTGAACATAGTATTACCATGTTTCCTAGTAGTGTAATCAGTTTAGTCTGAATGTCCTCAAAACTGTGAGACAGTGGACAATCATGATCTCCTCTATCAATTAATCTATTCAGTTCCTATTGTATATGCTCTGCGGCTTTGTGTTCCATCTTATTTGAGCCAAGCTAATTACATGCTTTGGTATTAGGCAAACGTGATCTTTATTAATTGAGTGGCTATTCAGTTCCCACTAAATATTCTCTGGGACTTTGCTATTCGTGTTCCGTATTATTACGTGGTCTAAAGAATGCTGTTACGCGTCTCGTCGAATCCCCAAAGAAATTTAAGGCTCAGGGCCAGATATTAAAAGAATATACCACATTGCATATGTGGCATCTTCAGTTTAGTGTAAGATATGAGGCATACTTTTAGGTGCTTTAATGCTTGAAGCATTAAAAATTCATGTGTATTTTCATTACTTATTAAAAATATATTTCTTTATAGTATTATTAGTTTTACTTACAACTAATGTTGATTAATGAAGTCGCCGTAGTCTAGTAGGTAGTGTGTTGGCTTATTAGACGCAAAAAGCCTGGGTTCGAGCCCCAGGCCAGGCATCAAGACAAATTACAAAAAGTATTTCTTCGGCGACTTCCTCTCAGTAGATTTCTGGCAAAAACTCTGAGATTAAATAAAAATTGCCATGAAAAGTTTCTCAATGAATAAAAATCTGTCGTTCGGAGTCGACTTTAAACTGTAGGTCCCACCACTCATGTATAAAATTAACACACACAACATAAGTGGTGTGAGAAACTAGGACGTTGTACAATGGGTCAATTCGACCTCCGGGTACTGTACTTGTCTTAATTGACAAGTACACGTCCTCTAACCTAACCTAAAGCCAATTCACATTACATGTTTTACTACGTTCCCTAGTAGTGTAATCAGTTTAGTCTGAATGTCCTCAAAACTGTGAGACGTTCAATGGCGCCAAACTACGAGTTATCTCGTACTCACTAATGTGATAAAATCATATTGTCGTTTTTTTTTGCGAGTTTTCTGAAAATTGCCGCGGCAGTCAACGTGTTAACAGCCTATTCAGCTCCTACTGTATATTCTCTCCGGTTTTGTGTTCCGTCTTATTTAAGGCAAGCGCATTACATGCTTTGGCATTGGGCAAACTTGATCTTTATCAATTAAGTTGCTATTCAGTTCCCACTAAATATTCTCTGTGACTTTGCTATTAGTGTTCCGTATTGTTATGTGGTCTTAACAATGCTTTACGCGTCTCGTCGAATCCGCAAAACAATTTACGGCTCAGCGCCAGATATCTTTCGATGTAACCCTGTTCTAAAAGAATATACCACATTGCATATGTGGCCTCTTCAGTTTAGTGTAAGATATGAGGTATACTTTTAGTTGCTTTAATGCTTGAAGCATTAAAAATTCATGTGTATTTTCATTACTTATTAAAAATATATTTCTTTATAACATTATTAATTTTACTTGAAACTAATGTTGATTAGTGAAGTCGCCATAGTTTAGTAGGTAGTGTGTTGGCTTATTAGACGTAAAACCAGGGTTCGAGTCCCAGGCCAGACATCAATACAAAATACAAAAGGTAGTATTTTTTCGATGACTTTCTCTTAGCAGATTTCTGGCAAAAACTCTGAGATTGAATAAAAATTGCCATGAAAAGTTTCTCAAAAATATGTCGTTCGGAGTCGACTTTAAACTGTAAGTCCCGCCACTCATGTATAAAATTTAACACACACAATATGAGTGGTGTGAGAAACTAGGTCGTAATCCTGGCTGAAATGACCTATTATGTATGTAATGTTGATATAAAAATTGTAGCATAATTTTAGGGGTTCTTGGAAATTTTATTTTCCACATTTCAATTCTATTTTATAGTTATAAAATACAATGTATACTCAATTTATATATATTTTTTAATTTTATTTATTTAGTTTCAAAACTGTAGCCTAATTTTAGTCGTTTCTAAATAATTAATTTCATTTTCTCCGAGTTTTTTTTAACTCATTTTTTTTTTTTTTTTTTTTTTTTTTTTTTTTTTTTTTGTTGTATTTCAGGTATTTGCTTAATTTATTCAAATCATTGATAAACTATTTATCATGCAATTATAAAATCTATAGCATACACTTTAGGGAATTTAATCAAGCAAATACGCAAACATATAAATTTAAATAAAAAAACCCCCATAAAATGTAAAATATATGTTAAGGGAATTGTCACCATAAATTTTATTTTATATTTTGTATTACAATTATTCGCAGCCGCTATAAACATATTTTTATGCCGCCATTTTTAAATGCCATGTTTTAACAACTAATTAAGATTATCGCATATAATTAAAATGTATTCATCCCTAGAGAGTATGCAACAATAAATAAAAAAAATAAACAATGTATGCTATATTAAAGCACGTCGTTTTTATTTGCTTTGCTGTTGTGCTGCATACATTTTACGCATATTAATAAATTATATATTGTATGCAAGAATTTTTTTTTTAAATTTAATAAATTTATCAGAAATAACTTTTAAATACACTTCCGCTAACGGTTATGTTCATTTTTAAAATATTTGTTAAATTTATTAATATTTTATTTACCCAATAAATACAAACTAAACTAAAAACATTTATGGCAATTGTTTAGCTTTGTAATCCGCTTTATTATTTTCAACACAATGATATATTACGCCTAAAGTTAGGCAACATATTTCTGTTTAACAAGGAGTAAACTTATGTGCCATACTTTTTCGAAATTAAATTGTTAATGCTGGCGAACTGTAAATACGAATTTTTATTTCATTTTATAACAATAAAAATGTAAAAAAATTTCCCTAACTTCTAAAAAAAAAATCACTTGAGTAAAATAAACAATAAACTGCAAAAAATTTCCGTAAATTCTGGAAAATCATAAAAAAAAAACAATATTAAACAATAAAAAGCCATACAATAAATCAAATTAATTCTAAAAATAAAAAACGAAAATTAAATAAATACGCTTATGCGTAAAAGTAATGCCATAAAAAATTCTTTTACAAAATTTAGCCTAAATATATGCTTCAGTTTTTAAGCAAACAATGCCCAGCTTTATTTAATAAAAATCAAAGCTTTATTTATTTAATACTTTTAAGAGTTTAATTTATTTATTTGCTAAAAAAAAAAAAAAATTATTTGAAAAAATCTTTTTAAAAACTTAACGAAACTTTTTTTTTTAATAAAAGAATTAACATAACGATATTTGTAAAATATAAAAATTTTCAAATTTATTTTATTTTAATTTTATGAAGCCATTACCACGCAAATTTAGCATAAATTGAACTTAACGAAGGTTTTTGAAAACTTAACGAAACATTGTTTTCAATCAAAACTTTAAAATTTTCATAAAGTATTTTAAATAGAAGATAAGTTCAGGTGATGTTATGTTATTTTAGCTTAGCATTTAACTTAACGAAACTTTTGAAAACATAACGAAGAATTTTTCTTTATAAAAACTAAAAAAATTATAAGAGAATATGCATAATAATGCTAATTTATGTTTTTGTAACTTAAATTCAATATAAAAATCAACTTAACGAAGCATGGTAAAACTTAACGAAACATTTTTTTCCCTAAAAATCTTAAGTTTTTTTAAGAAAATATTTATAATTAAGCTATTTTGAATTTTTCTTACTTAAATTCAATACAAAAATCAACTTAACGAAGCTTATAAAAACTTAACGAAACAATTTTTGTCTTTAATAAGTAAAAAGATTTTATACAACGTTTAAATTTATACAAAATAAATTTTTTTAAATAAAATTCATTGTAAAATTCAACTTAACGAAACCTTTAACAACTTAACGAAACATTTTCTTATGCTAAATGACTTTTTTAATTAAAACTTACCTTTAACGATATTTTAAGGCTTCTTACAGAAACTTATTTGTAAAATCCAACTTAACGAAACAATTTTTTGTAAATAAAAATTAATTTTTAAAAATTTAAAAAAAATTTAATTTGACCTTGAAAACTAAACGATACATAGAAAACGTCTAGAAGTTTATAAATTCTTAGAAAATCTGCTTAATACAAAAAAAATTTCATTTGCTGTTTAAGCTTAGTCCCTTAAAGTATGCCATCTTCTGAATACTTACCAGTTTTAATTGCAACTCTATCCTCTGCCACTCATTGTTCGAAAATATGTATTTTTGCTGGCATCTAGTGTTTCTTTAAACAAAATGAAAAATTTTTATTTGAATTTTAGCTTCCGCTTTGCATACTCAGTACATAATTTACTGACTCTATAACGCTTAAAACTATGCTTCACTTGTTTCAAAAGAATTGTTGGAATTTGTTATTTCTCCCAACTATGTTGAGTTGTGAGTTTGCTGTGCGTAATTCAAAGTTTATATGCAATGACCACGCAAAACAAAACACGACTATACTATTGTAGTCGTTTTGGGTTTCATGCTGTTGTATTGTTTGCGCCCGAAAATGTACTTCAATTTTTATTTTTTTTTTTTTAGTCTGGGAAAACCAGAGAAAATGAATCTTTAAGATTAAAGGGAAAGAGAACAGAATTATGAGAAACATTTGAATGCAAAGTAGGGTTATTAACAGAAGTTATTTAAGTTTCTTAACAAAAATGGAATTTGCTAGAGCCTAAAAGTATGCTAATAAATAATTTTCTTAATCAGAATTTATAAATCTTAAGAAGAATATACAAAAAATATATATAATAAAAGGAGGACATCTACGAAACGCAATTTCTTATGCCCGATAGTATGTAGTGTGTTGGCTTATATACGAGAGATCCGAGGTTCAGAAAGGAAACCGATCCCCTGAATGCCGTAGCATTATACATAAATTTGCCACGTTTTCTTTGGGAATTCCACCATCCCGAGACAGTTTTCTATCTGTGTCTAGGTGGATCTCACTTTGGATATTATGTCGTATGACTTTTCTATTTGCCACAAAAGAGGGCTTGGCTGTCAAAGCGAAATTTATTAATTATCTGTATTTTCTTCAATATCTGTCCTTAACCAATCCTTATACTACAGAGTGGTTCTCTTTTGAAACCAACACGCAGCCTCTGGTTTACAAAATCTCGTTGCAAAATGTTTTTCTAAATCATCAGTCAGCCACTAGATTAATCAGATCGTGAAGTTTCCTGATTAATCTCATATTAGACTTGCTTTCCATCATCCTAAGCCTCCATAGTTCTTGTCTTGGTAACCATTTGCAGCGGATTTAAAGCCATCAGAGTTTCCGTTATACCAACACATGCTAGTGGGCCCAAAGCCATCACAACTACACAAAGCCATCAGAACTATATCGTTTGCCTAGCCTTGGCAGCCAATGCCCGCCCCATATAATTTAATCAACGATTCAAGAGCAGTATTCTATCTCATGGCCTCGGCTAAAACATTCTCTTGTTGTCTGGAGTCGACACACCGCCTCATATCGCAACCGTATCTCATTCTATAGTAAGTTTCAATTTTAATTTTGTCTTTAGACTTTAAATAATTAAACAAAATATCCGAAAAGTATGCTTTAAAAATTAAAAGCTGAAAAGCCTTAAAATATGCTACAAATATCAACATTTTTCAAGGTCTATAGCCCGATAAACTATACTTTGTTTCTGAGATTTATTTTTTTCCACAAATTAATAAGTATTTGTATGCTTCTATGATTTCATTTTCTAATCGAGAAAAAAATTAAAGTCTACCTTTGCGGTTGTTTTTGCCATTTATTGTTGGCAGAAATAATTTCTTTTTTATTTCATTCTTTTTATTTATAATTCCATTAAAAAAAAAAAAAAAAACGTAATGAAATTGGGTCAATTGTTCTCTACTCGTAGAGTCATGGCATCGAAAAATGAAATGAATAAAATAGCACAAAACAAATTGCGTAAATTAACTTTATTACCTTTATTATGGCAGCTGCCCCAAAGTAGGCTTTAGTATTTGTTCTAAACATGCTTACACATGTTCGTGAATATTATTGCTGTATGGCTTGGCTAATTTGCACGACAAATACATAAATGGATAGAGTAGAGTAGTATACACGTACAGGAAAAATAACTGCAAATTTGTTATAATCTAACGGTTAAATTAAAGCACCTGAAAATATGCTCTACAATTTGCGTTTTTAAATATAGTTATTGAAATAAATACAGCCGTTAAATGCTAGGTTATGAAATTATTATTAAATGGCAACTAAATTTTTATAACAAATCATACAAACGCCTAAAAGTATGCCAAACAAGTTTAATAATACTTAAACGGAGCATATTATGAGGATGATTTTTAATAAGTTTGTGACTTTTTAAATAAAGCACAAATCTTGGACTCTATTTAATGTATAAAAGATAAACCTTTTACAAATATTTTAATCTCTCATAAAATACACAAATAAAGCCTACTTAAAGGCTATCAAAAAAATTCAAATTTTAATTTCCAAGCTTCTTTAGAATAAATGCTTTTGTTTAAGAGAATCCTAAACAAATTGATTGAATTTTTCAATTAATTGTTTAAATTTTATACATTTTAATTACTTTTATTAAACATTTCTCTTAATAAAGCCTAAAAGTACGCCTTAAAACATTAATGTTTACACAACAGATTGGAAAAAGAAGGCACAACAAAAGCTTATCCTACAATAAAAAGGCAGAAAGATCGAAAAGCTTACATTAAAATTAACTTTCTACTTTTTTTTATTGCTTGAGTAATCCGAAAAGTATGCTGCAAGTTTTTTTTAGAATATTGATAAAAAGCAAACAAATAGCAGGTCTCTTAAAAGTCTTGTTAATAAAAGCAAATAAAATACAGTTAAAGTTGAGAAAGTTAAGAAAATAAACAGTTTTTAGGCAATAAACAAATTTGTGTGCCTAAAAATAGATTACAAATATTACAAAATTTCTTTAAACACGTTTTTTTAATATCTACCTTAAAATGGTCTCTAATAGTTAAAAAAGGTATTTACAATGGGATTGAATTCATAATTATTGAATACTCTAGTAAATTGTATTTATTACGCCTAAAGATAGGCTTTAAAAATATTCAGTGAAAGGCTAAAGAAGGCAGATACTGCCAAACTTTTGTTAAGAGTCCTACTGAGTATTGGGCAGTGTTGATCACCCTTATACCGAGGTATACATACGATCTTATGTAGGCGTAGAGGATTTAGCAATCGCCTCCTATAGAGACCTCAGGCAAATATGGCCAGAATATGACAACATAGGCACTACGACGTTTCTATGCCACAAATAGAAGACACATATATTTATAATAGAGTGCTTTAAATCATCATTTAGTCGATTGGGGATCATGCCCGCCAGATGGGTGTACATAATAAGGATCATTGCCGTCACGTGCATTTCCGTATCCTCCTTACTTAATTCATTATTTCTACTAGTTAGGATTACAACCTAGCTTCTCACACCACCCATAGTGTGTGTGTTAATGTTATCCACGAGTGGCGGGACGTACAGTTTAACATCCAGTTCGAACAATAGACTTTCGAGAGGCTTTTCAGGGCAATATTATTTTGCACCCGGAGTTCATTAGTCAATTTATCACCATGCTACGCCAGGTAAGAGTACAGAAAAATGATCATTTTCGAATCAGCGGTCAAGCGAAGGCGGAAGAGGCAGCAATTGAACGCTCCAAGTGTAGCTTCCAGATCTCCTTTATCATTGGGACACTGCTTATTTGGTTCGCTGTTGTCCTATATACCTGCTGGGTTCTTGACTATCAGTGCTAGACTAATTGCATTCGGACATACTTTTCGGCGCAGAATTTTGACTGTGCAGCCAATTCACTTGTTCTTTTTTAAAGCCTACATTTAGGCATGAATTTAAATAATGTCTAAAATTTATTGACTTACACCTCTTTGGCGGCCATTCTGAGCCCCATTTTTAATAAAGTTTTTTTTAAATTAATTTTTAAATACAATGTTTTCTAAACCTAATACCCCATATAACTGATATAATTATTCCAATACAATAGAACCGTAAGTGTTTATATTGCCATAACATACGTTAAGGGGATTTATTTAATGAAGCATATTTTAAGGCTATAAAATACTATAACATTTTAAGCCGTTTAAGTCTTATGTTTTCAAATGAAATGTTTTAATCAATTTGTAAGAGTCTTAAGGGCATAACAAATGCTTCATTTTTTTCTCCTATTTTATTTATTTATACTCTAAAGGATTTGTTGTTGTTATGGAATAAAAAAGATTGTGTATCTCCGATACAAGAGAAAAATCAATTTATTTAATCATCATTAATTTCTAAAGAAAATCAAACGAAAATGTAATTAATTTTACCCAACCGCTATCAGCAGTAGCATCACCACCGCCACCACTAACTAATCTGTGGAGGCAATTGTTCAACATGTATAGATATGTGTGTGTATAAACACATAAACTTGCATAATTTTAGGCTGATCTAAAAGATAATTGTTTAACCAATATAAATGGCAACAATATTTTATGGTAAATTTATTATAATACCCAGATAAATTAAGGGGGCGTAGGGAGGCGAATATAATAAGAATTTTAGGTTACATAAAGTAAAAGCCTTAAAATATGCTTTAATAAATATATAAAAATTCAATAATTACTGCAAGGCATTAAAAAATACTCTAAAGGCTTTAAATATCTAAAAAAACAATAAAACAAGCCTGAAAGTATGTTAAACATTTTTCTTTTTCTTCTTCCAAATTTTTAATAGAATTTTTATTTTATTTATTAAATTATTTCCATATCCCAATTAAACCTTAATTCCATAACTCGACTTGGTTATTTAAACAATTTTTTTCGCATCCCTAAACTATGCTTTAAATTTTGTTTAAACAACAAATCCTATTTGAAACTTAAAAACTCTCTCAAACCATTTAATTCTTCTCACATAAGCATAACCATATAATACCCAGATAAATTAAAGTAAATAAAGGTTTAAAAGGTTACAGGGAGGCGGATATAATAAGGATTTTAGGTTACATAAACTAAAAGCCTTAAAATATGCTTTAATAAATTTATAAAGCTTCAGTATTTATTGCAAGGTAATTAAAAATACTGCTAAAGGCTTTAAATATTTAAAAACAATAAAACAAGCCTGAAAGTATGTTAAAGATTTTTTTAAATTTCCCTAAAGTAAATTCAACAAATTTTTTAATCGAATTTTTATTTTATTTATTAAATTATTTCCATTTCCCAATTACATCTTAATTCCATAACTCGATTTGGTTATTTAAACAATTGTTTCGCATCCCTAAACTATGCTTTAAATTTTTTAAACAACAAATCCTATTTAAACTTAAAAAACAGGATTTAATATAATTTTTCACTCTCTCTCTCTCAAACCATTTAATTCTTCTCGTAAAGCATAACCACTATGTCTAACGTGGAATAAAATCTCTGGCTTCCTTTCAAAACCCACACTCCACAAATAAAAAAGAGAAAAATACTGCTTGTATAACGTAAATAAAAACCATGTTAAATACTGTGACTTTATCCTGAAAAACAAAATAAAAAATTTAAAAAAAACATGGAATATTTGTTATAAAAAAAAAACATGTTTTGTCATGTACAAACATACCGTATTTGCGTCTCAGGGAGAGTGAAAAAAACAACATACAAAAGACGCCTAAAACTATGCAACACAAAAATGTCAGGGGGTATGAGTGTGCGAAACGTTCGCAAGGAAAAAAGTTTACAGAAAAAATATTTTATGGGACATTTTATGCATGAAAGGCATGACCTACAGTTTTGCGTGGACTCTGAAAGATTCTCAGAATTTTTGCCATAAGTTTGGTAATCGCAGGTCTTGATCATTGTCTTCTAGATTACGGCGACCACCAACCCCCATTTGGCCATTCTGGTATATTACCAAGACATGGAAGTCTCTGCGTTTCATCCGTTACCATGTGAAGTGTTTTCCAATTTTTTCTGCCTGCTTCTGGAGACCTGGAGGTCTGCATTGGCCTATTTGTCGTGGTTAACATCCAGTGCATATTTTTTGTGGGTTGCACTCTCAATATTTGCTTGCATTCCATGTGCATATGTAAGATTCCTGTGTAGGGAAGTGCTTTCTGTTTGAGCCGCCTTGTAAATTTACTGTTCAGTAATAGTCCCAGACATTTTACATTCATTTCCCGGGATATTACCTCACCTCCAAAACACGAATACCCTTCCATTTAAAAATAAATGGCGATCTCTCCAGGAATATTCTCAAACGTTTTACATTGTGAAGGTGCACTTTCTCTTCATGCCTATTTTGAATTAATGTCCTTGTGATCTTCTTTTACCTCCTAAAAATATGCTTCAATCTTTTTTTCGCTCCCACTGTTTATGTTAAAAAACTTGTCTCTTTTTTGTTTTTTTTTTTTTTTTGGCAAATATTTGCTCAAAAATGAAAACCCAGTGAACCTGGCATGTTTTACATGTGTTAGAAAATATTTTATGCAGTAATTTTAAGCTTTTAATCTTGTTATAAATCACTACACTGGCGCTGTGACTCTATTTCTTCTCTCTTGCACCCCCTTTTGGTTTTCCGGCGGCTTACAAGACAGAGATTATTTATGAATGCGAAAATATTAAATTTATTATACAAT
Organism: Sarcophaga carnaria; assembly: GCA_958299815.1. Lineage (NCBI taxonomy): Eukaryota > Metazoa > Arthropoda > Insecta > Diptera > Sarcophagidae > Sarcophaga > Sarcophaga carnaria. Next base: position 8,968,802 of record OY283149.1, on the reverse strand, counting down.
ATTTAATAAATTTAAATTTTATACGAAATAAATTTCATTCTAAAAAAACAAGAGACGAAAATAGAAAGTATTGTTTTGTTAAATAAAATAAAAGCCTAAAAGTTGTCTTTAAAATTTTATAAAAATACATACATAAAATGGCTTAATTGCACTATCAAGTAGGGTATACGCTAAGGGAGAGCGATATACAGCTAATTCGATGTCATCGTTCGTTGCTCACCCCCTCTCGGGACCCCTACAGCAATTGAAACAGACTCCTTCCGGAAATATTGACTGCATATCGTATGTTAGATCGTTTGTTATCTACAATTTGTAGTTTTTTTTTTTTACAAGTTATAACAAATTAGGTAGGTAGGCAAGTAGTGGCGATTGTAAATCCAAGAAGCCACACTTAGGCCATATATTTTTTCATTATTCCTGATGAGGTCAGTCATATCAATATACCATCCCCCTAGCATGGGGTGAATTGCCTATGCTCTAATATTACCTATAATAATAATACTAAAACTTAAAAATAAAAATTACCTAAAAGTATGCTTTGAAAATATATTTTTCAATAGACCATCTCCCTAGCATAGAGTGGATTGTCTAAGCTCAAATATTGCCTATAACAACAATATTAAAACTTAAAAAAAAATTTAAAAATACCTAAAAGTATGCTTTGGAAATATTTGTTTATTAAAAATGCTGGAATATGTTCAGAAGTAATTCAAAAAGAAACACTGAAAAGAAATAAAAACTTTCACAATTTTTCAATTGTTTACATACATATCCAGAAATCTATAACATACTTACCCAATATTACTATTAAATATAAGCCTAAATGTATGCTTTACAATATTCGCAAGTTTATAACAAATAAACATGCTGGGAACTTATTTGAAAGGCTTTTTCCTTTTTTGCTTAAGCCTTTAATGTACATTTTTAAGCATCCCAAAAATATGCTTTATTTTATAGAAATATAAAAACATACGTATATTTACATCAGCCCTTGGAATCTGCTACCAGAATTGCAACGACTCCTTTTTATAACAAATGTTTGTGTAAACTCAGAAAATTTCTTAATTAATATTTTCCCAACAAGGAAAACTTTTTTTTTGTTTTTTTCTTAATATTTTCTGTAATATAAATAACTGTTTGCTTTTGTAAAGCATATTTTTAGGTTTAAAATTACAAAATTTTTTCAATATTCAAGAAAGATTTGATAGAGTATTTGAAATGTTATTTTGCTATTGTAAATTCAAAACATTACCGTGATTACTTTTGCTAGATTTTGTGGAATTCGAAATGTTTTGGAAATCCAAATCTAATGAAATCTTTTATTAGACTTTACAAAGAAAAGTCAGTTACAAAAGAAATGGAAAAGTATATTAGGAAACTTCATTTTCAAAAAATTGGAAATATTATTAATAAAATATAAGAACCCTTAAGGTATGCATTTAGAAAACTCCAAAATTGAAAATAAACGTATTTTCCTTGCTTTAAAAATAAATTGGCTTTTATAAAAAGATTAGAAAATAACATGAATTTGTGCAAAACAAACAAATCCAGGAAAAAAATTAACAAAAGAAGGACCGTTGAATTAATTAATTAAATATAAATTGTGCCTTAAGGTATGCAACAGATAACCAAAGTTAATTTTTCTAAGTTTTAGAACATAGGAATCGAATTAGAAGATATCTTTTATGTTATCATACAAAATATTTTTTAAATGCCTATAAGTATGCTTTAATTTTGTTACGTTAAATATTAAATTTTTTGATCAATTTCACTGGTGTGATGACTGAGTTTCTTAGGGAACATTTTAATCTCAGATTTCTGACAGCAAACTGAGACAGATTTCAGCTGGATTTCTGTGGAGATGAGAAAGAGCGGAAATCACTGGAGCACCTCTCTATGTGATTGTTCCGCTTTTTTTTTTTTTTTTTTTTTTTTTTTTTTTTTTTCATGGAAATATTGCGCAGAATTTTTTTTTTTGCACAGTAGATTCGAAAGACGGATTCTCTGTTCTCCTGGGGTTTGCAGTTAGATTAAGCTAGCTGAGGGATGTGTTTTAATTTTTTTAAGTACCAAGAGACCAATGTCCCGTTGTAACAACAGATATGAGGTTTCCGAGATGAAGTCCAGATAGGCTTCACGCGAATTTTCTTCAGAATATATCCACAGATTTGTTTGATTCTTATACATGTATTATCATTATTATTTGTAAATGCAAGAGGAGTACAAAAACTCCGGTTTGCGAACAATACAAAATGGGTATAGGTTGGAGACGCTTTGTATTCTAAAGACCATAAGGTTGTGGTATAGCCACTAAACAAATTATAGCAGACTTAGGCTTCTCACTTTATTTATTATGGAGCCTATAAATAGTCTTTTTTCTTTAAGAAAAATTTTAAAAATGTTTTAGTAGCAAAAGACGCAGCTTAAGTTTCTTTTGTAAATATTTCCGTTGCATAACATTAGGCCTATATTTACTTGCAACTCATACAACAAAATAGCCTTAAGTTATGCTGTGTATTTGCTCTAATGAACTCATTAAATAACTATTTAGTATTCATGGTCATTACTCATACAATATTTAGATGCCCCCGCCCCCCATATTTGCTTTAAAATTTGCATTTAAATTGTAACAAATCATGTAAAAGGAAAATATAAACGAAAAATTTAGCCATGCTCTTCCCCTAAAAGTATACTAAGAAAAAGAAATTGTTAAATCAAATAATAATGCACTGCTACTACTACTTAAAGCCACTTACTACTACTATTACTACTATTACTCCTAGCGGTACTACCACTTTCATTTAAATTTAAACTTATTTACTCGTACATTTACTACATTTACTACTACTACTTATAATTAGTTGCTACTACTACTACTACCACCACTCCACTAAATATGTACATGCATACATACCATACGTACATTCTGTATTTATATTACATTTGTAAGGTTTTTATTTCTGTGTGTGTGTTTTTCACTTTCTTTTTTTAAATTTCTTTCTGAATGAATTGGTTTGAAAAACTAACAAAAAAAAATTCTTTTTTATTTTAATTAAAACAAAAAATCTCAGTTCATTTAAAAGCATATAGTTTTACCCAAGAAAAATAATAGAAAATTTATTTAAAAAAAAATAATTAAAATTCTCTTTCATTTCTTTTTCTACTTCCTTGTGAAAAATAAAAAAAAAACGTGAAAAAAAATCTAGTACCGGCCGTAATCAACCGCCCTTGTATACGGAAACTTTACCCGGCGACAGTTTGGCGCTTATGATTACCTCTTTAAGTGCCGAAATGGAAGGCAGATATTATTGTACAGCATCCTATGCCAGCACCGAATTACTGGAGACCAGTGTTTTGATTAAAACTTATGGTAAGTGTTTCTTTACATTTTCATTATACTATGCTATATATATATAATATACACTCACATACATATTTATCCTGAACACATTATACATATCAACATATTTATTTTAAATTAAACATTTTTCCCCATATTTATTTAAAATAATTACTTTCTGGTTAGTTAAACCTACTCTAGAACAGAGAGGAAAAATAAGAAAAAAAATACAGCATACTTTTAGGTACAGCCTTTAAAGGTTAAAGTTTAATTAATGTTTTCTTGAAGGCCAAGTTGCCTTATTTCATTTAAAATATAATTTAAATAAAAGTTCTCTTTTGGAAAGATTAAATATTCTTTTAAGATATGAACACCAGTTTTTGGTAGAGTAAGACCCCGCTTAACGCTGTTTCAGTATAACGCGGTAGTATTAGGATCCCCTAAATCGCACACTGTATTCATACTTGTGGTATACTATGTATCCCTTTCAACGCTCTTTTGTTAGTCTGTCCAGAATAGAGATTCCAACTGTATTTTCTAAAGTCGCAATCGCAGTACAAACGCATCTTTCCTGCATCACAATTGATTTATTAGTTGCCGCGTTTAACGAAGTTTCGTTTAGCGCTGAAACTTATTGGAACGTATCCCCTGCGTTAAGCGGGGTCTTACTGTATACGGTTGCATCAAACCATCTTAGAGGTTGACTTTACTACCAGTATTTTTGCATTCTTTATGAATGATACCTATCGGTATCTCTATAATACCTCTCCAAAACTTATTGCCCTTGATGAAATTCATGTTGCTCAGTGTAAATAAGGTTAGTAAGCCTCCATGATATTGGATAGGCACCCTATGGTTTCCTTCTGAAAAGCATTAACGCTTCAAACAGGTTCGAAATATATTTTCTATGATTATGTGGTCATGATCGGATCTGGATAGGAACCCTATGGTTACCTTCTGAAAAGCATTAAAGCTTCACACAGATTCGAATATATTTTTTATGATTGTGTGATCATTATCTCCTAATAGCAGAGTCTATAGTAGCCTGTCTAAAGACCAATACTATCCAGAGTATTCTTCTGGATATCCAGCCTCCATGATACTGGATAGGAACCCTATGGTTTCCTTCTGAAAAACCATTAACGCTTCAAACAGGTTCGAACAACATTTTCCATGATTATGTGGTCATGATCTCCTAATAGCAGAATCTAAAGGGCAATACTATCCATTGCCATTTCATTGCAATAGCCCAACAAATGTTTAGGTTCTCAGACTCATTTAGCTTTAGAATAGTCTTATCCCCATTCTATCTCTTCCCCTTTCGCCGAATATGTGCTCGCAATATCTCATCCATCTCTCTAGACTTTCGGAAAGGTTGTGGTTCTACCAGCGGCTCAGCAGATTCCGTCCAAGCAAACGCATCTGCATCTTTATTGCCTCAAATTCTGGCGTGAGATGGGATCTAGAAGAGCGTTACAAATATTTTTGTTCTCCTAGCCTGATTCAGTTTCCCAAGACATACGTGTTTTAGTCTCCTCGAGTTAAACGCATAGGAGCCGTGTGTTCGGATGGCGGCCTTACTGTTTTAACTTGGCCTACTGTTTTACTCTGGGATCGATCAGTCTCCTGCTCCTATCCTATTATCTGTCTTTGATTCAACCGAATATCTTGGGGCCCCAATCTTAACAGAGTTAGGTTAGAGGACGTGTACTTGTCAATTACCGCAAGTACAGTACCCGAAGGTCGAATTGACCCATTGTACAACGTCCTAGTTTCTCACACCACTTATGTTGTATGTGTTAATTTTATACATGAGTGGTGGGGGGACCTACAGTTTAAAGTGTGCCTCCGAACAACAGATTTTTTTCTTGAGAAACTTTTTCATGGCAATTTTATTTACTCTCAGAGTTTTTCCAGAAATCCGCTGAGAGGAAGTCGCCGAAGAAATATTTTTTTTTTTTTTTTGTATTTTGTCTTGATGCCTGGCCTGGGGCTCGAACCCTGGCTTTACGTCTAATAAGCCAACATACTACCTACTAGACTACGGCGACTTCAGATTTTTTAACCTCCAAACTCCTCGATTTCCAATTATTACTCAGTTTCGTTGTGTATCGTTTTGTTTGTTTACTGGAGTTTACTGCTTCTTCTCCGGGGGCAATTAAGGCGGAATCTGTCAGCGATTCCATATGTCAATTCTGAATGCGTTCTGATAAATCTCGTGTCAGGCTTGTCTCCTATTACATAATTAACTTACTTAATTGGCCATTAACAACCCGATTAACGGATTTTGTCATGCCGCAATACGTCTACCCTGTAAAGGTAGGCCAATACGTAAATCATTGTTCTTTTGTACGTTTACCATGGTCGTCAACTTTTGAGTTGATCTTTCTTAATGTATTTTTAGTTTTCATTGGATTAAAATTTTTTCCGTGGTGGGTTCCAAGCCTTACGCACAACCCCAATTTAATGTCCAGAGAATTGGACTTCGCTGCATGCATTAGTTAACATCTAGCGGGCGCTAGTATTCCATCCAGGAGGGGCCACGAGGAGACAGGTTGCGTGTCAACTTGGATACAGCAAGACAAGGATCGTCCTGGAGGTCGCCACGTTGACCACACTCAGAAACTTTACCTTGTTTGCATGCATCCCATCCCTCCTCCCACTTGTGTCCTATTGTCACAAACAAAGTGGGTCTGGATCCTCACTATCAAATGCCAAAAGGCTTAAGTAGACCAGAGCATTCATCTACGCTGAACAATATATTCTCATTGATGCGCTTATAGTAATACAGTCTTGGTTTCCTATCCAAATCCATTTCCTATCCATTTTATCTGATCACAGAACGGCCCCAGAGATCATAATTTGTTTGACCGCCATGAGGGGGGGTTTGCCCTCTCAAGGTTTTCCTGTAAGCCTTCTTACATGCTTGCTTTTCCTGATAAAGTCTCTATATAAACCTTCCATATTCAAAACTGCCAGATATTGTACCTCGATTTCGTGTAATGTATACTCACCTAGGATTCGAATACTCTGCGGTTTGGGATGTCTCCTACTACGAGTAAACGGTACAACTATGGTGTTACATGGATTTGCCTTCAAACCTACAAGACCTTATTGAATGATGTTACAAAGAGTTCCTTCAAATTTGCCTCTTGCCATCAGAACTACATTGGCTGCAAAGCTTTGGCTGTCAATATCCACTTTAAAGAATTTCATCAAGTATTGTTCAACCACAATCAAAGCTCCACATTAGTGGTAAATGCACCTTAGGTTTAGAGGTCGGAGTGGTGGTAGCTCTGATATCACAATGCTTACTTGAGCACGCATAGCGGCCCGTTCTGATGCCACGGGTGAACGCAGTCCCTGTACTGACCAAGTTCCACCAAAATCAGGAAAACGGGCTGCACTAAAAGCACCTTAAAGTGTGGAAATCTCCTTTTAATTTCGACTAGAGATTGTCTTTTCAATTTTGAAATTTTTTTTTTTAATTTCATATAGAATTCGTGCGCCTATCTGATAAGCGGCATCACATTAGCGGCACGTGTCCCCATAACCTTTTGGAATTTGTATGTATTATTTGAATTACCCTAAAAGTAGGCTATATTTCTGTAGAATTTGTTTTGTAAACAACTTTTTTATGACAAAAGTTTAATTTCTCTTATTAAAATCGCTAAGAGGCCTACTTTTAGGGGATGATAATAAATAAATAATTGTGGATTAAAGAAAAAAGGATTTCATTTTTCTACGATTTTATATTTCCTGTAGAAAATTTTATTTGGAAAACCTTAACTTGTGTTATGCAAGAGAAACAAAATTTAATTATTTTTCTTTCATTGCTGCCCTAAACTATGCAACAATATTCCAACAGTTATTACAAAATAATAAAACTATTATCTGTTGTTGGTATTAAAAAAAGAGAGAGAGAGAGAAAATTGTTGTAATTTTTGTATTTAAAGTTTTTGGGTTTTTAAGTTTTTTTGTGTTGAAAACTTATTTTTCAACGTTCAGACAGACAACCATTATTATGCCGTAGAAAGAAGAAAAAAAACAAGAAAAAAAGTTCAGCCATAAACTCTTGCAATCATAATCGTTAACAAAACTCGGTCTATGGAAGGAATATTGTAAACGTACACAAAACAAAACTTGTGAACAATTTTGCATTCCAAATTCCCATCTCCTTCCCATTCTCATTCCCTTTATTTTTTGCCAAATAAAGAAAGCGTAGCATTAAATGAGCGTTACTTCAGCACACAATTCTTCCATTCTTCACTTTTTTCTTCTTTTCGTTGAGGGATAAAAAAGAAACTTGTTTCCAGATTATAAGCGAAAATCCGAAAGATATTGAAACTAAGTAAAGTACTTGAAAATAGGCTTTATTTTCTTGTTCTCTTTTTTTTCACCCTCGTTTTTGTCTATCTTTAGTCCTAAAAGTAGACTTCATTTCTTTTCATATGCCATACCATACCATACCATACGTATGTACAACTAAAATGGCACAAAACTTTAAGTCGACTTTCATTTTAGTTTCGTTACAAAAGCGGATAAAAACCAAAGGCAAGAAAAGGGGATTTAATTAAAAGAAATCCTAAAAGTAGGCAATCATTTGCTAAAACAATAAAAGGAATCAAAAACAATCAAACAATGCTACCGAAATTAAGGCCGTAAATAGAAAAATTAACAGAGAAATAGGAAAACTTTAGAAAGGATTTTTTTAATAAAGCCTAAAAGTAGGCTATAATTGTTGTCTAAAAGGACAATTTTATAAATAAAAATTATGGCATATTTTGAGGCGAACCTAAAAAAATTTAAATTGCATAAAGGCTTAGTACTTGATGAAGAATTTGGGTCACTTACTTACCTAATTGGTGATTACAAATCTTTAGTTAGGATTACAACCTAGCTTCTCACACCACTCATGTTTTTTTTTTTTTTTTAACCCACAGACAAAGCTATTTAGTCAGCCTGACAGTCTGTATTTATTATCACATGTTCACAGGTCAAGTCCGTTGTTTTAATGATCACGAACTGTATAGCGTGGAAAACACTAGACTCGTCACAGATATAGATTTCCTCAATAAAATATATTTCGCTTGTATGAAGGCCCGAATCCGTTTTAAAAGTGACAGCTCTACCATCCAAAGAAGCTGAAATATAAACACTACTCAAGAGTAGAGACTGTAGTTCGTCGAATTCGGTCAAACTGGAGTCACTACAAAACTTACTCACTTTACAACTCCTTCAGAGACCTTCATAAAGATTCTTACCGCCAGTCCCTATGAAAAGTAAATCCCAAATAATTTTCAACAATGGCTTTAAAGTGTTTCTACCTAGCATTCACATCATTGTGCCTCAACACGTTAGTCCCAATGGCCTCCGAAGACCACATCTCTCATTTATCGTACATTTAACTGCCTGAAAGACGTTGAATCCCCTTTTTTTCATCCTCTTCAGAGTACTTTCCTTCCAAAAGCCTTTTCTATCAGTCTCGTATCAACTCTGTTAAGCCTCTTCCGTACGGAATACTCCTGGTGAATTCTCTTTTTGTGCTTAATGCCTAAATCCCTTGTCAGGCGACCAATAAGAGAAGTTCCCAAGCAAAGGCTACAATAGCTTGCACCTACATTTACATCATGGGAAAGCATTCGCTTTGAATTGAATAAATAAAGTTTGGCCAGTCTTATTTAGAAAATAAACCCTATAATTATACTTTACTTTTTATTTTCCGTGTTCTACTAAATTTAAATGACGTTAAACGCCCTTAAATTTGCCTGAAAAAAGTTTTCGTAATTCTTAGAAAAATGCCATGAAATTTAAATGTTTAACACACTTTTCAACTTATCAGCGTTAAACCAATAAATGTCGTCGAATAAAAGTCATTTACTGAAAAAAAGTGTGGCCTACTTTTAGGTTGTTGAATAAATAAAACAAAATTCCCAGAAATTATTGCCACATTTAATAAACTTAAAAACACACACACACACAGGTAGACATTAAATTTAAATTGGTTAACCTTTGTATCTGTTTGTGCCAGAAGTTATTGGCCAGAAAGTATGCTATAAAAATATATGGAAATAGATTTTTCATAAATATTTTACAATACATTAGTAGACTTTTGTTTTGTAAAGCCTACTTTAAGGCTGATAAACAACAACGACAAAAACAACAATAAATATTTTACAAGGCTAATTTCATTATCATGACTTTGTTAGTGTACATACATACATATATTTAGGAAGCCAGCCAAAAAGTATGCCATAATTTTGTTAATGCCTTTGCAAAGCTTAAAAGTAGGCTTTATTTTTTATGTAAAATTTTTTTGGCTTTTCATGTGAGTACATGTTTTAAACTTGAAATTGTGCCAGAATTGTATTTTCTATGGACACAACATAAAAATTTATTTAAAGCAATAAATTTAAACAGTTCAAATATTTTTACAAGAATTCTGAATTCTTGAACGACAAGCTTAAGGCTTTATTAAATTAAATTTTTTTACAAAGAAATTCTTTTATAAAAATCCAAGAATTTTCTTTGGGCTTCATTCAATTTTTGCATATGCCATAGGATTTCTTTTTTCCTGTTAAACTTTTCAAGTGGAATGGATTTAATGAACATTTGCCTTGAAAACTTGACAAAATTGCAATATTCGTTATTGTATATGCCAAAAAGTATGCTAAACTTTAATGTTCAAAGGCTAGATATACAATTCTCTTGAAAAATTAAAACATACTGCCAAGCACAACGAACATGCAAAGCAATAACGTAATCTTTATGGCCTCCTATGGTCATTTAGAAGACCTCAATATGAACATACAAATTGTTAATAAAATTTAAAGCATACTTTTAGGCTGTTGAAGCAAAAACAAATCCTTAATTATTTATAATTTTGGCAGAAGCCGCCGTAGTCTAGTAGGTAGTGCGTTGGCTTATTAAACGTAAAGCCAGGGTTCGAGCCCCAGGCCAGACATCTAGACAAAATACAAAAAGTATTCCTTCGGTGACTTCCTCTCAGATTTCTGGCAAAAACCGTGAGTGTGAAATAAAATTGCCATGAAAATCTGTCCTTCGGAGTCGACTTTAAACTGTAGGTCCCGCCACTCATGTATAAAATAAAATTAACACACAACATAAGTGGTGTGAGAAACTAGGACATTGTACAATGGGTTAATTCGACCTCCGGGTACTGTTCTTGTCTCAATTGACAAGTACGCGTACTCTAACCTAACCTAACGTTATCCTTTTGGCAGGCAATATCATCATGGTTTTCTGTGTCCATTTTCCCGTCCCCTTGACGTCGGACACAACATTTTCGCTGATAAACTGCTAAAACGTTAAATAAAGCATACCTTTAGGCTCTCGAAACAATAAATCATAAGCAATTTTTAGGACAGATACTATACTTTACAATTGCTTTAAAAATGTATTCTACTGTTGTCCAACGGTAGACCCTCTGATTGCATGGGTTATGTACATAACCCGCATAATCATAATAATATTGCCTGTATCCCACAAACTAGTCCTCGCCCCCAAAGCATAATCTCCAGTCAGACATCCACTTAAAATCTAAACAGCGTCCGGTGTGAACAAAAGAAAGCTAGGGATTCTATAATCAGCCTTACGAGGCTTAAATAAGTAACTTAATGGGTCATTACAACTCTTTAGCCACCCTTTCTGTGTGTGTGAATATTATCCCTGATTGGTGGGTGGGATAGTTTAATTCAAATTCCGAAATACAAACTTGATGGCAATTTCATTTCACCCGCAGAGTTTTTTCATAAGCGTTGAGAAGAAGTTGCCGAAAGAAATATTTTTTTCATATTTCGTTTTTGTTCGAGATGTTTGAGCCAGGGCTTGAATCAGAAGCTCTCGTCTAATAAGCCAACATGCAATCTACTAAACTACCGGGAGTTTAAATAAATAAATATAAGCTTAATAAAATTGTTGCCTACTTTTAGACACTACTTACCATAAAACACACATTTTGCTTTCAAGCTTTCGCATCACTTTTAAATACTTCACTCAACCAACCAAATTAATTAATTTATTTTCATTAATCCACATGTTAACAGTGCGTAAAATATATAGAACAAATAGTAAAGCATATTTTTAGGCTATTTAATTCAAAAAAATTATCCAAATAATCTTACATTACAGTACAGCTTTCGAAACACTACTTCATACTCTTATTATATTGAAAACAAAAATTTGGCCTACTTTTAGGCGGTTTTCTATTACTCTATCACCACCCCTCCCCCAACACTTTGTTTCTATAAAAATTTGTGTTACTTTTCTATTCTAAAGAATTTATTTACTTGCATTTAAAATCAACCAGCTGACTAGCTCTTAAAAAGTGAAATAAAAGATAATTTTGTTTCTTATGAATGATTTTAATTAAGAGAATAAAAGAAAAAACTGAAGTATACTTTAAGGAGGTGTTGAAAATAGTATTTACTTTTTGAATAAAACACACTTGAGTTAGGTTTTGAAGTAGAGAGAGGAAACTAATTAAAATTTATTATTTATTGTACAGAAAAAAAGAACTGAAGCATACATTAAGGCTTTATTTTCTTATTGTTTGTATTTCAAACTTTGTACTTCAGTGAAATAAAAAATCTGACGTATAAATTTTAACAAGGTTGTAGAAAAAAAATTACAAACCAGTAAACTGTATAATATTGATAAATAGGTCGAATGGTTCAAAGACCAGAGGGGCAAGATATGTTCGGTCCCATGGCGGTTACTGTTTCTCAAAACATCCACTTCACTTTTATTACAGTGTAAATAATATCTTAGTATTGCTGCAAACAGAAATTTTATCTTCCGACAAAAATGGTTTTTGGTCTGAGCTTTTTATGTAAAAAAAAATTGCCTACTTTTAGGAATTATTTGAATCGTATCCATTATTTAATTTCTGATCCATTCGGTCCTGTTATATGAAAAACA